>CADWAE010000474.1:11289099-12578199 GCA_902982915.1 Phalloptychus januarius | reverse complement strand
GTCATTAGCTGGAATGCGCATGCGCTGAAGAATACTTCAAGTTTTTTCTTAAATATAAATCAGCAAATTATAAAATACTTATTTATTCATTTTAATTAAAATACTACATTTTAGAAAATAACGTTTTTTTTCAACAATTTAAAATAATTTTGCTCAAATATTATAACTAGAAAATTATGTGTAGAAAACGTCACGGTGACGCAACGCTCCTGAAGAGTCGCCTGAATGAATTTGTAGAGGACACTCGCTGCCTTTTCAGAGACGTGCTGCACCTGCCGCTGTATTCACATGTACAGCATTATACGGGATTTACTGCCGTAATCCAGCTTTGGCATAAACATATTACAAATAACGTTTGTCATTTTTAATCAATAACAAACATTATTATTTATAAATAAATAAATAAATAAATTTGCATAGCCGCTTGCTTAATATTGACCCGGACAGGTCCAGTTCAACAGCCAAATATGTATGCTACGGACATTGTGTGAAACTGAGTAAAAACTTTAAATGAGTTGATTCTCATTGTTGGCTCTGTATATTTTTGAGGTATTTTTGGCTTCAAGACGCCGTGTTTGATAACGTTTGATAGCAATAATTCAAACTTTTTGACATTGTCTAGCTAAATGTTTCTCTGTCAGGCTACATGGCTGCTCCATCCATGAGCTGCTCTATGCTGGAGGTGGGACATGTTGTTTGCTGCTGAGCATAAATCATTTTGTGGCTAAAACAAACATTATTTTTACATCAAATTCTAAGTTTGTGAAACTTCTGTTAAAATCATTTGAAGGCTCAGAATCAGTCCAGTACCCGTCCACATTGTCAGGGGAGAAAGACTCACCTGGTATAAGTTCAATTTTTAGCTATTGAAGAAAATAATTTAATTAAAGAATGTCATGAATGTGTGTAGGGCTGCAGCGATTGCAGTTTTCTGGCGATCCTGGTTACCGACCCTTTAAAAAAGCCTGACCTGCACATTTTTATTCTGGTAAAGTGATATATATTTATTCGAAGCATCACCTAAAGGCTCCAGTCGTCCCCATAACAGAAAAGCCTCACTTATGGACTTGTTGATCCTTTTTAAGAGCTGCTTCTGATGAACACCAAATAGTGGAAATGAACAGAGAAGTAGCAGCAAGTGAAGCACGATGGTGGCAGCATCATGCTGTGGAAATGCCTGTGAGCTGCGGTGCGGTCTGCAAAGTTTCTGGAGGCCAAGGGTCGTTGATGCAGAGCAACTTCAGCAAATCCTGTAAACAAACTGTTAGAACGACGGAGGAGATTTATTCTCTGTGAAGACATCGACGCCAAGCATCTAAGAGCTGCAGAAATAAGTTCACAGACAACCAGGCAGATATTGTAGAGAGGCCAAAACAGCTCTGAGGTGAAGTTGTGAGAAATAAGAACAATATGTTCAACATTTTGATGATTTTTGTCTAAAAAACCCCAACTAATCCAACCATCCATCCATTTTCCTGCACCCTTGTCCCTTACTGGTCGGGAGGGTTGCTGGTGCCGATCTCAGCTGTCATTTCGGGCGAGGCGGGGTCACCCTGGACAGGTCGCCAGTCTGTCACAGGGCAACACACAGGACAAACAACCATGCACACACACACACACACACACCCCCAAGTAAAAGGATGAAATGCACCTGTATGTGGATGTAAAAGAAGAGTTACAAATGAAATGTGGAGCTTTTAGAAAGATGCCAGTTAAGCAGAATGAAACAGGAGCTTTTAGATAACCTGTGTGCAATAGTGAGACAAAAACAAGAGAATAAATAAAAATTCTGAGATAAAAATAAACAATTTCCAAAAAATGCTGTTGAATCAGAGATGGATTGTTTTGTTTCAGTGAGTGAAGGTGACCAGTGGGATCAGAGACAAAGAGAAGCTGAGCAGTAAGATTACTCGGTTGTTTGTATTCGGTATTTAGGCAGAGCAAAGACCGATTTAGTAGATGTGTGAACCAGAAAGTGGTTTGAGACGGCAGTGGGCCCCTCCGTGTTGACCAAATGTGTGAAGGAAGAGAGGAAGGACTGCTTCGGAGAAATGAGCCCTGACCGGCTTATTCGCCGACAGCGTCCGTGTGTTTACTGCCAGCAAAAACCTCCCCCGAACCGAGCCAACAAATGGCTGTAGCGCAACATTTTCACCTGTATTGTGCTCCAACATGCCTCTGCTAACGGAAGTAGCGCAGCTGTAGTTTAGGTGAAGCGATTTTATGCATTTTAGGAGACGAAATGTGTAGAAAACCCGGCGCTCGCTGCTCAAAGTCACAGCGTGTGTGACAGGTCTGAAGGGTCCCGGGAGGAAAAGAGAAAGTCCCGCGGACCAAGCCAGAGGTAAGTATTGAGACGGGGGGGTTTTCTTCCGGCTATCTTAAGATTTGCGTGCTTAAAGTTGTATTAGTTTGCGATTTTGATCGTAAAACGAAGCGGAGAAAACACAAGTGTGGCCATGTTTGAGGCAGCAGCGGAGCGCGCGGGCAGAGTTGTCTCTTCACGGTTCTCATGGATGTTATAAGTGCGCCGCCTCCTGCTCGGAGCCGGACACGTTGAGAGGAAGATTGAGTGAGAAAGATGGCGGAAGAAGCCCCAGCAGCGGTGAAAGCCCCGGCGAAAGCCCCGAAGAAGAAGTCCGCTCCCCGGGCCAAGAAGGACGGACCCAGCCTGTCCAAGCTGATCGTGGCCGCCGTGGCCGACTCGAAGGAGCGCAAGGGAGTTTCTCTGGCGGCGCTGAAGAAGGTGCTGGCCGGGAAGGGCGTGGATGTGGCCAAGGCCAACAAGCGCATCAACACGGCCGTCACCAAGCTGGTGACCGGAGGAACCCTGAGCCAGACGAAAGGCACCGGGGCCTCCGGCTCGTTCAAGCTCGCCAAGAAGGAGCCCAAAGCGGCCAAGCCGGCCAAGAAAGTGGTGAAGAAGAAGGCTCCCGCCAAGGCCAAGAAGCCCGCCGCCAAGAAGGCCACAACACCCAAGAAGCCCGCGGCCAAGAAAGCGCCGGCCAAAAAGCCCGCAGCCAAGAAGGCCAAGAAGTAAACACCTGCCCCCGCACTGCTTCATGCACCAAGGCTCTTTTCAGAGCCACAACCTCCACCTTAAGGCGTCCTTCCTCATTCTGTGAAATGAATGACTCTGTGCTGGCTGCTCTCTGGGAACAGTGTTATGCAGAAGAGGCAATGTTACGAATATGTAGCGATGTTAAATATGAGTTAACAATGTTGGATTTTTCTAACATTGTTACATATTAGTAGCAAATGTGTAACATATTCACACTGGCTTCATCCAGTTACAATGCTACATTTGTCGCAGCTCAATCCAGTTCAACTGCTTGGATCATATTAAATTTTTTTTTTTTATTTAAATTTTTTTTAACAAAATCATGTAAAAGTCCTGAAATAATCAGCTTACTGAGCACGTCTTCATTTATGCTCAGTGTTCCACAACACTGAACCTTTTGAAATGAAAAGAACTGATTTAATTTTCACAGACATGAATCTGGAGCCGTTTTGCGGAGATTGTGCGCGTTTATTATATAATAATTGATCTCCCCTATGCAACGCAATACTGAGCATTGCCGTTAAAAAAGCAGAGCATTTTGCAATGGATCCGTTCGTAGAAAATCCAACGTTATTTTCCTGAAACTGTAAACGCCTCCTCTTTTGTTAGTTCGATTTCTATCGCGCTTTATTTTGAAATTTCAAATCTAACCAATAGCCGAGTCCGCTGCGTTTCACTGCGTCAGCAATGTGGGCCAATCAGAAGCTCCCTCGCGCCCCCAGCCTCCTTATAAAGCCCCGCCGCCAGACTGGAGAGTTCATCTGTTCACCAGTGCAAAACGTGAAGCAGAAAAGCTACAAAGCGCGATGGCCCGAACCAAGCAGACCGCCCGTAAGTCCACTGGAGGGAAGGCTCCCAGGAAGCAGCTGGCCACCAAGGCCGCCCGCAAGAGCGCCCCGGCTACCGGCGGAGTGAAGAAGCCTCACCGCTACAGGCCCGGTACCGTGGCTCTGCGGGAGATCCGCCGCTACCAGAAATCCACCGAGCTGCTCATTCGCAAGCTGCCCTTCCAGCGGCTGGTGCGAGAGATCGCCCAGGACTTCAAGACAGACCTGCGCTTCCAGAGCTCCGCCGTCATGGCGCTGCAGGAAGCCAGCGAGGCCTACCTGGTCGGCCTCTTCGAGGATACCAACCTGTGCGCCATCCACGCCAAGAGGGTCACCATCATGCCCAAAGACATCCAGCTGGCCCGCCGCATCCGCGGAGAGAGGGCTTAAGCGCGCACTCGGCCTCCGCACAAAACCAACGGCTCTTTTAAGAGCCACCGACACGCAGACAAGGACGAACTTCCTGCTTTATACTGAGCACATTTAGCCAAAGCTGTCTGTACAGAGACTAAAATGATGAACGTAAAAACAAAACAAAAAAACGCGTCTACACGCTCTTCAGTAAAACATTGTCAGTATTACACGGAGAAGGGGAAGCAAGCCTCCTCTGTAATAAACTGCACTACGAGCCGCTGCGCTCATTTCCTGCCACCTACTGGCGGTGTTGCATAAGCACTGCTGTTAAAATGCAGCAATTGTCCAGACTTGGGAGATTTATATATATAATAAATATATTTTATGTATATATAATAAAATATATAAATCTTATTATATATACAATAAAATTATATATATAATATATAATTTTATATATTATAAATATATATATTTATAAATATAAATATATATATATACACAAACATTCATTCATTCCTTAGGAAAACAGTAAAATATTAATTTAACTGCATAATTCAGCTGCTTCAAAGGCCCTTATAAGCAAACTGAATAAGGCAAGGGAAACTTAAAAACCTTGCAAATGACACACCACTAGGAGTAAATATGTTAAACCCGGAATGTCAAACTACTTCATCGTTTAACATGAACATAGGAGCACTACCAAAACACTGGACGTCATGGCCATTTCAAACTGCTTAGGCCTTAAATCCACACCAAAGGTCAACATATGCAAAACTGGTTCAAAATCTGGAGGTCTTTCAATTAGGATGGATTTAGAAAGCGACTGAAAAATGACTGAAATAAACATTTACAAAACTTAACGTGACTGGAGTTGGAAAGCCCTCCAGGTGAAAATCCGATGTGTAACATTTCAGTCTGTTTACCTTCAGAAACCCTTTGTATTCATAAAGTAGGGTAACGGCGTAAACCTTTTAATTTGACACCATTTGAAATGAAGTCAACAACAAGTGAAGGCTCCGAACAGACAGGCTTTTCTCCTAGGTCCATTTGTGTGGCCCTTAAAAGGGCCTTTGTTGGTGGTGGCGATCAGCGGCAGCTTTACTTGGAGCTGGTGTACTTGGTGACCGCCTTGGTGCCCTCAGACACGGCGTGCTTGGCCAGCTCTCCGGGCAGCAGGAGGCGCACGGCCGTCTGGATCTCCCGGGAGGTGATGGTGGAGCGCTTGTTGTAGTGAGCCAGGCGGGAAGCCTCGGAGGCGATGCGCTCGAAGATGTCGTTGACGAAGGAGTTCATGATGCTCATGGCCTTGGAGGAGATGCCGGTGTCGGGGTGGACCTGCTTCAGCACCTTGTACACGTAGATGGCGTAGCTCTCCTTCCTGGTCTTTCTCTTCTTCTTGCCTCCTTTGCCGGCCGTCTTGGTCACGGCTTTCTTGGAGCCCTTCTTGGGCGCAGACTTGGCGGGTTCGGGCATCTTCACGACTTCTTGGGAAACAGCGACAGCGAATGATGTGCGCAGGCGCAGGGACGCGTCTTATACAGGCTGCACGCTAATCACCCTGTGCCGTCGCCTCGATCTCATTGGCTCAGCTCATGACGAGCTCCGAGCGGCCGTTGGCTCTCACGCCTCTGTTGTCCGAGCCCTGCTTCGGCTTTTCTGCTTCAGGCCTTCATCACCCGCCGCTTTTTACCCGCCATTGCCGACCTGGGGACTCAAATGCTTCAACTTGTTTACTGCTTTATTTGCGTTCTCTGATAAAACAGACGGCAGCTGATAAAGTTTAAACACTTTATCTCTTCCGTCAAACTAAAACACAGGACAAGGTTCATCCATACATCCATCCATTTTCCTGCACCCTTGTCCCTTGCTGGGGTCGGGAGGGTTGCTGGTGCCTATCTCCAGCTGTCGTTTTGGGCGCGAGGCGGGGTCACCCTGGACAGGTCACAGGGCAACACAGAGACAGACAGGACTCACACTCACACACACACACACACACACACACCCACACACACACACACACACACACAGGGACAATTTGGAGAGGCCAATTAACCTGACAGTCATGCTTTTGGACTGTGGGAGGAAGCCGGAGTACCCAGAGAGAACCCACGCATGCACAGGGAGAACATGCAAAAAGACCAGGGCCGGGAATCGAACCCAGAACCTTCTTGCTGCAAGACAACCGCTCTACCAGCTGCGCCACTGGGCAGCCCTACTATTAAAGTCATGATATACAAAACATTCACTGGCTAAGCCAAGACTTTACAACTAATCTCAAGCACCCTCTTGACTTAAATTGGCCTTTTAGGCTTCAAGCTTGTCTTAAAATGTGCATAATGCACTATAAGACACATTAACTGCATTCATGGCACGAAAACACATTAGAAGACAAACTGACAGGCCCACATGTGGTTATATTTAGCTACAGATCAAAGATATAATGTTAATGTAGCTTTTGTAGACGGCTGGTTATAATGGTGGCAGGTGAGTTTATCCAACACGTTTATGGAAGAAGGTTCTTTTGGCAAGAACTTCATTAGAAGCTGACAAAGGCCCCAGAAATCAACAGGCGCAGATGGAGAATACCAAATCTGTTATGTTGGGATCATCCACTTAGAGCACAACATCTCACAGCAGTAGGAGGAGGTTGGTGTTATAGTTTCACCACGTTTGAGTGTTTCAGGTGTTCATTAACTGGCCACGGTAAAACAGAGGAAGCATGTCTTGAAAAGTGTGGGTGGCTCTTAAAAGAGCCTTTGTTTGTTTGGTTCTGGTCGGATCGGTGCAGATTTAACCTCCGAAGCCGTACAGGGTGCGCCCTGCCGCTTCAGAGCGTACACCACGTCCATGGCGGTCACGGTCTTCCTCTTGGCGTGCTCGTGTACGTTACGGCGTCACGGACCCGTTCCCCAAAGGAGCACCTTCAGCGCCCGCGGGTCTCCTCGTAGATCAGGCCGGAGATACGCTGACCCGCCGCGGCGAGCCAGGCGACGGATGGCGGGCTTGGTGATGCCCTGGATGTTATCGCGGAGGACTTTACGGTGCCGCTTGGCGCCGCCTTCCCGAGTCCCTTGCCTCCTTTCCACGGCCCTCATGATTCTCTCGATGTGCGTCGACGATGATCCACTGACTCAGAAGAGGCTGGCGTCCGGATTTCAATACATGTCGCGGACCTAAGTGAAGACAAGTCAGCCAGACACGGTTCTACTTCCGCCTCAAGTTGCCAACGGAGCAGCGGACACATTTCCGCCCAGAGAATCGGATTGTAAAATAAAGCGCCGTCAAACCAGGAAGTGCCGGCGGACTGCGTCCCAAAGGTCCCTGGCGATTTCACGTGGAGGTACAAAGATAGAAACGAGACTAAATTGAATTTGAAATCCAATTGTCTGTTTTCAGCTTCTCTCGTGGATCAGCCAGCACTTCCGACAGTCTCAGGTCCTTCAAAGAAGCACACTCGTGGTTATTTCTTGGAATTAGCAAACATGTTGAGATGAGGGGAAAAAAAAAACAAAAAAAAAAACACACATCTCGCTAAGATGATCAAATGTGAATTTCTAATGCTCAGTCTGGCATTTTGGGCTTGCCCTCCACTCGTTTCCCTTGGCTGCCTTTTTTTATTCAAGTGTTGCCAGACTGACTGCTAACGGCGGGTCAGAGCAACGGAACCAGAGTTGGAACTGGAAGCTTCTTGGACTTGTGCGGGACTCCTCTCAGGCTGCAGACTTGTCCAAACCAGACACTTTGAACCACTTGATCTTAGATGAGCAAAGCACCCTTCATTTGTTTAGAGTGCCACCCCACCCAAAAAAATAATAATAATAAATAAATAAATAAAACAAAACCCCACAAACCTTTCCATCTGCAACATTTGATCTTTTGCGGTCCACTTAGCACTTCATGGCAATTTCAGATGGCTGCCGTTTACTGGGTTTTATTCCGTTACACATCTTAGGCAACCAAGTGAATTCTAGAAACTTTGCCTCTCCAGACGGAAGTGGGTGGCTCTTAAAAGAGCCGTTGGGTTGTCGCTCGCGCTGCGGACGTTTACTTGGCCTTGGCCGGCTTCTCGGTCTTCTTGGGCAGCAGGACAGCCTGGATGTTGGGGAGAACGCCTCCCTGAGCGATGGTCACGCCGCCCAGCAGCTTGTTCAGCTCCTCGTCGTTGCGGACGGCCAGCTGCAGGTGCCGGGGGATGATCCTGGTCTTCTTGTTGTCGCGGGCGGCGTTTCCCGGCCAGCTCCAGGATCTCAGCGGTCAGGTACTCCAGGACCGCAGCCAGGTACACCGGAGCTCCGGCACCGACGCGCTCGGCGTAGTTCCCCTTACGCAGCAGCCTGTGGACACGGCCCACGGGGAACTGGAGCCCCGCACGGGACGAGCGGGTCTTGGCCTTAGCTCTGGCTTTGCCACCGGTCTTTCCGCGTCCAGACATCTTGTTTCGATCAAACACACTTTTGCTCTCACCAAACAGGAGGAAAGAATACTGCAAACAGGAGCGACGGGGATTTATACCTGACATCTCTTCACCGATTGGTCACGTTTCAGCACAAACGCAACCCTCAATCAGAATAGTGCGCGTCAAGTTCTCGCAGTAGACACAACACTTCCGCTCACCACCGGATGGGACCTACAAAATAAAACACCGCCGAAGCCCGCCGGCCTGAGTGCTGCTTTCAGAGAGCACAGAAAGGCTGAGATAAAATAACAGTTCGCATATTATCATATTATTCTGTATCTGTGGCGTGAGCACAGGAAACTTACTGATAGACAAATATTTAAACGTCGTGCTTAGAAATGACAACAATATTAATAATAATAAAGATAAACTAGAAACCATACAGTTCTGTTAGATGTGTCTAACAATTCAAGTCAATTCAGGTGGAGAAAGCTGCTCAGGTAGCAGCTTTCTCCTTGATTACACCTACTGGTTTGTATTCATACAATGTTATGCCTTTTGGTTTGAGGAATGCGCCAGCGACTTTTCAGCGCTTGATGAATAAAGTTGTTGGGAGTTTAGAAGGTTGTTCTGTGTATTTGGATGATGTTGTTGTCTATTCTCATAGTTGGTCTTCTCATCTAGAACAACTCACAACTTTGTTTGACCGTCTGGTGGAGGCACGTCTTACGGTGAATCTAGCCAAATGTGACTTTGCTACAGCGTCTGTTACTTACCTTGGTCATAAAGTGGGTCAGGGTAAAGTTCGGAGATGTGTTTCAGTTACATGCCCCAACTACTCTGAAAACATCTCCGCTCTCAACGCTTTTTATTGAAATAGGAACGCCCTAGTTACATGACTGTCCAGCCGCTAAAGGGATGGGAACAAACCGGCTGGAACAGATAAGAAGAAGGTCGTGTGAACTAGACAAAATTCTTCTCTCAATATCAAAATTCTTCTCTCAGTATCTCGGTGTGGTTGGACCATTCCGTTCTGCGTGAGTTGGACGGGTCGGCATCAAACCACTTTTCTTTTTCCCCTTTCAGACTGCAAACTCAAAAGTCATTTCATGCAACGCTAATACAAAAGCAGATCTAAGCATGTAATTATAATAACTGACATTACTTTCAAAGATAAAAAGAACTAAGAACAACTTTTAACTTCAACAATTCCCTCCTGTTTATCGCATGAAAGTAATCGATCTTCACCAAACAGTCTCTTCACTTCGGATTTTCAACTGATGGGTCATTGGTGTTTCTTCGTCTGCTTACACTCAGAGGGGATACCATTTCCTCAACCTCTTCCTCTAAGTCAGGAAAGTTCAAAGATGCCTGTTCATCTTCTTCATCCTCCTCATCTTGGTCATCTTGCAGGTCTTCATCAGGGTCATCATTTGTAGACAACAATGCCTGCACTTGTTTTTCCATTGGTGAGATAGCAGTGGTGATTAACCTGTTTATCAGGGCTCGAAGACAAGGAATACAACAACATCCACACAAGGTCAAGACAGCTAATAGACATCAATACAGATGCGACTAAGGTTTTATATTTGCCAAACATATTTCCCCAAGCGTCCCACATCACTGTGTCAACTCCAGAATGGTCTTTCATCTCGCCATTGAGGGACCTAAGTCCATCCAGTGCTTTTGTCAGGCTCCCATCAGATGCTGTGTTGTCCGGGATACTCCCCCTTTCTCGACCAGCAACATCTCGAGGGCGATGCGGTTCTGGAAAGCCATTAAAGAGGTAGCTGACAATTGTTCATGCACCGCTCTGAGTCCAATTTCCTAATCTTTGCACGTTGTAATGGATGTAGTTTATTCTGTCTACGTTTTTATTAGTAGTACACCACTTCTCTGTCAAATTTCAAAAGTAAAATTTTCCCTTTACTCATTTTTATGCAAGTGCAATTTCCTGTGGCTACCTTTTTAGAAAATAATGGTTTATTCTTATCTAGTTTAGTTAACAGGAATACTTTATCTCATTCAGTACAATTACTCTCACTCATTAATTTGATCCATATAACCTGAAGTATCAGCTTTGGTCTAAAGCACACTACATAATATGTCCATATTTTACTTGCTGCTAAATTATTAAGGAAATAACTATATAAGGTTAACAACAAAGATATATTTTTTCTTTTCTCTACTTCACCATGAGATCGGTGCTCAGTGCTTTCCAATATTTCATTCATAAACTCAGTTAAATATTTTTCTAACACATTTCTTCCTTCTACTCAACTTCTCAATGAAAATGCTTAGATTTCATCTTCTCTAAAAAGTACATTTAAATATTGCTGATCTCCCCACTTAGGTTAAAAGTCATCCAGTCTTATCTTTACTTATGTAATTTGTCATATTCAGTCTTTGTAATCAGTTCCTTGACCTTTTCTTTCTTTTTTTTTTATTTCTCAGGTTAATTCAGGGAATCATAATAGTAATTGTAGAATTTGCTGGTACACATACTTAAATGCCTACTCTCATTCCTTGATTTTTATCGCAGTAAAATACCATGTCTCTTTTATTTCTTTCAATGGCAATGGAATTTTAAGTTTTGCCTACAACCATTTGCAATGGAAGTAAAAACCAAATAAGAAAATCAAATCAGAAAAATCTTTATGCAAAAGCATCTTGGACTCACCAAAACGTCATTTTATTATTTATGAACCTTATGTTTCTCCTAAAGACTTCACAAGGTTGTGGACAATCTTCACCAGCTTTGAGACGGTCAAACTATTTGGTTTAACCCCCTTTGTACACCGGACTTCCCTTGTTAGTCGGTGAGATTCACAAAGCTCAATTTCTAATTAGCTTTTATGTTAAATTAGCTTTTAAAACATGTTTTAAATGCATCCAAATGCTTCTTTCTGCTATTTTAACTTCTCTTGAAGTTGTTTACAGCTCTTTCATGTAGTCATCTAGATTACTTCCATCATCTAATTTCCATTCATTCTTTCCACTAGCCCTGCACCTTGAAGATGGTATTTTAAATCAATATGGAACATTTGTCCTATTTTGTCATTATCTGGCTAACAAAATTAGTTCCACTGTCACTATGTATCCCTTCAGGTATTCCATACCTAAGAATCATATTTTTACATAAGACTTTTTCTACTGTGAGGGAATACAACTATGATGACTAAACAAAATTTTCCTTCAATTTTATTTAACTATGAAATCCATATGAATTATTTGTAAAGGATATTTTGGTTCTGTTTCGTACAGACTAGACATTCTCTACAAAAAAAATTTTCTTCTAATAAGTTCTAATATTTAGTTATTTATTTATCTTTTTAGTATATCAATTTGTCATCTCGGTTATAATGTTACTTCTTTAATTAAATACGTCCCTTTTCCATAGCAGTACTTCCTGGATATTCTCTGTTTGTTCATAACCTTCTGTTGCCATTTGTTTATTTTTGTTTTATCCTTTATTTTTTATTTTTTATAATTTGATTTACAAAATGTGACCCGTTATCACTGTAGATTCTTTCTGGTATTCCATATCTTGGAATGATATCTTTGCATAAGACTTTTGCCTCTGTTATGGCGTCTGGATGTTTTATTCATTTAGAGAAGGCATCTATTATGACCAAAAAAACTTTTTCCCTTCACTTTGGTTTAGTTCAATAAAATCCATATGGATTATTTTGAAATGGATAATTAGGCTTTGGAAAACTGCCCCTCTATGGTCTCAGATTACCCTGTGCATTGTGTCTAGCACACGTTAGGCATGCTCTACAAAAATGTTTTGAATAAGATGTGAATCCATATGTCCTACCATCCCTCCTGTTGGGGGGCTAAATTGGTTTATTTTCTGGTCAGACATAGATTTTTTTTTTTAGTTCTGCTCCTTTTGTTAGCCAGTATTTCGCCCAACATCAGGACTGTTCTTGTCTTTTAAAATTTCTTCTGTAAGTGGCTCTATTTTAGATTTAGGATAGGTATTTCCCCTGTTGCCGCTTTTAGCTGTTTCATGTTCATTGCACATGCAGTCCACCATAATTAATTTCTGTTTCAGGTGATGTTAGCTGTCCCCAGCTTCCCTGGGCTTTCCGGGAACATGTGGATTTTCATCTTCCATCTTATATTTCTTTCTTCATTTTGACATGTATACCATGCTTCCAGGAAACCTAGACAGCATGTATTTTTCATCCCCGGTCGGCATCAAACCACTTTTCTTTTTCCCCTTTCAGACTGCAAACTCAAAAGTCATTTCATGCAATGCTAATACAAAAGCAGATCTAAGCATGTAATTATAATAACTGACATTACTTTCAAAGATAAAAAGAACTAAGATCAACTTTTAACTTCAACAATATTATTCTGTATCTGTGGCGTGAGCACAGGAAACTTACTGATAGACAAATATTTAAACGTCGTGCTTAGAAATGACAATAATATTAATAATAATAATAAAGATCAACTAGAAACCATACAGTTCTGTTAGACGTGTCTAACAATTTATCAAATTATCATAATTCCATGTGGAATATTTTCCCAAATCATCGGTTCGGTTCAGTAAATGAGGGGCTTGAAATGATTTGCTGCCTTGTCATTTCTCATTTCTCAGTTTCTCAGTTCATCAGCTGCTTCTATTATGTTGGAGGTTTTTTTTTTTTTTATAAAGAAATGTATTATATAATATAAAAACAAATGATTGTTTCTTCATAAGTGGGTTAATAATAATATTAATTTGATAAACCAGTTACCAGTCGGTTATGGTGAGTGGTATATATCTATGGGCATCTTATGAACAACAATGGCATTGATGTATCTCGAAACAGAATTTGAATTGGTCATTAAATATGTTCCTCTTAGTTCACACTCCTTTGCATAAAACTTCTAAACAAACTGAACCTCTATGACTCCACTTCAGTCAAAGGAATAAATATCATGCAACAGAAAACAGGCCTACCAGAGCTCAGGTAGCAGCTTTCTCCACTCCCCTGGAGGAGCAAACACAGATGGAGTTTGTAATGGTCTGGCTCTGTAACCATAACAACTGAAAGGGAAGCAACGCATAGATAACTTAAAAGTGAGTTTATTTAACAAAACACATAACTGGCTGGACAGGAGAGGGAGAAAGAGGAGAAAAGAAAGAGTGAGAGAGAGCTAGGGAGAGCAGGAGAGAGCAGCAAGAACTGGGGAGAGCAGGAGGAAATGGGCTTCTTAAGGTGGAGCTGATGTCATTGTGGAGACACTGGCCAGCTGACTCCACTTCCAATCAGCACCAACTCCTAACAGGGATGGTAGAAACCCAGAGGAAAGGCCTTGGGGCCGTAACACCCCCCCTCTTCAAAACAGGGTCCCCACTGGAACCCTGGGCAACCTGTGTATTAAAATCTGGAAAAACAAAAACAAAATTAAACACACACAATAACTCAGACCAGCTGAGAGAGAACCAAAAACAACAAAATTCAGATCCCTTCTGATCCCTTCCCTAAGTCAACAACTGGTACCTTGAAGTGACTCAGACAGGTAAGGGGAAAAAATAACTACTGACTTTGTGCTCTTGACAAGGCATCTGCAATGACATTATCCTTCCCCTTGATATGATGAATATGCAAGGAAAAATACTGCAGGAACAATGACCACCTCACAAGTCTCTGATTCGGTGAGCGAAAAGAATTCAAAAAGGTCAGAGGATTGTGATCCGTGAAAACAGTAAGAGGCCCTGAACCCACATCAAAATGTTGTAGAGCCCAAATAAGAGCAAGGGTCTCTTTTTCGATCACTGAATAATTCTGCTGATGCCTATTAAATTTCTTAGAAAAAAAACTCACAGGTCTTTCGATTGAAAAGTCATCCATCTGCAAAAGCACTCCTCCTGCACCAACATGACTGGCATCAACCTGGAGCTTAAAAGGCTTGGTCATATCAGGAGCCAACAAGACAGGAGAATTACATAGCATCTTCTTCACATCTTCAAAAGCCTGCTGACAGACTGAAGACCAAATGTATTTCACATTACTTTTCAAAAGATCTGTCAGAGGTGCAACCACAGTTGAAAAATTCCTGCAGAAAGCCCTATAGTATCCAACTAAACCCAAGAATTTCATGAGTTCTTTTTTAGTTGTTGGTGGTGGATACTTTTCAATTGCTTCCACTTTTGCACTAACTGGACATACTTTACCCTGACCCACTTTATGACCAAGGTAAGTAACAGACGCTGTAGCAAAGTCACATTTGGCTAGATTCACCGTAAGACGTGCCTCCACCAGACGGTCAAACAAAGTTGTGAGTTGTTCTAGATGAGAAGACCAACTATGAGAATAGACAACAACATCATCCAAATACACAGAACAATCTTCTAAACTCCCAACAACTTTATTCATCAAGCGCTGAAAAGTCGCTGGCGCATTCCTCAAACCAAAAGGCATAACATTGTATGAATACAAACCAGTAGGTGTAATCAAGGAGAAAGCTGCTACCTGAGCAGCTTTCTCCACCTGAATTGACTTGAATTGTTAGACACATCTAACAGAACTGTATGGTTTCTAGTTTATCTTTATTATTATTAATATTGTTGTCATTTCTAAGCACGACGTTTAAATATTTGTCTATCAGTAAGTTTCCTGTGCTCACGCCACAGATACAGAATAATATGATAATATGCGAACTGTTATTTTATCTCAGCCTTTCTGTGCTCTCTGAAAGCAGCACTCAGGCCGGCGGGCTTCGGCGGTGTTTTATTTTGTAGGTCCCATCCGGTGGTGAGCGGAAGTGTTGTGTCTACTGCGAGAACTTGACGCGCACTATTCTGATTGGAGGGTTGCGTTTGTGCTGAAACGTGACCAATCGGTGAAGAGATGTCAGGTATAAATCCCCGTCGCTCCTGTTTGCAGTATTCTTTCCTCCTGTTTGGTGAGAGGGAAAGTGTGTTTGATCGAAACAAGATGTCTGGACGCGGAAAGACCGGTGGCAAAGCCAGAGCTAAGGCCAAGACCCGCTCGTCCCGTGCGGGGCTCCAGTTCCCCGTGGGCCGTGTCCACAGGCTGCTGCGTAAGGGGAACTACGCCGAGCGCGTCGGTGCCGGAGCTCCGGTGTACCTGGCTGCGGTCCTGGAGTACCTGACCGCTGAGATCCTGGAGCTGGCCGGGAAACGCCGCCCGCGACAACAAGAAGACCAGGATCATCCCCCGGCACCTGCAGCTGGCCGTCCGCAACGACGAGGAGCTGAACAAGCTGCTGGGCGGCGTGACCATCGCTCAGGGAGGCGTTCTCCCCAACATCCAGGCTGTCCTGCTGCCCAAGAAGACCGAGAAGCCGGCCAAGGCCAAGTAAACGTCCGCAGCGCGAGCGACAACCCAACGGCTCTTTTAAGAGCCACCCACTTCCGTCTGGAGAGGCAAAGTTTCTAGAATTCACTTGGTTGCCTAAGATGTGTAACGGAATAAAACCCAGTAAACGGCAGCCATCTGAAATTGCCATGAAGTGCTAAGTGGACCGCAAAAGATCAAATGTTGCAGATGGAAAGGTTTGTGGGGTTTTGTTTTATTTATTTATTTATTATTATTATTTTTTTGGGTGGGGTGGCACTCTAAACAAATGAAGGGTGCTTTGCTCATCTAAGATCAAGTGGTTCAAAGTGTCTGGTTTGGACAAGTCTGCAGCCTGAGAGGGAGTCCCGCACAAGTCCAAGAAGCTTCCAGTTCCAACTCTGGTTCCGTTGCTCTGACCCGCCGTTAGCAGTCAGTCTGGCAACACTTGAATAAAAACAGGCAGCCAAGGGAAACGAGTGGAGGGCAAGCCCAAAATGCCAGACTGAGCATTAGAAATTCACATTTGATCATCTTAGCAAGATGTGTGTTTTTTTTTTTTTTGTTTTTTTTTCCCCTCATCTCAACATGTTTGCTAATTCCAAGAAATAACCACGAGTGTGCTTCTTTGAAGGACCCGAGACTGTCGGAAGTGCTGGCTGATCCACGAGAGAAGCTGAAAACAGACAATTGGGATTTCAAATTCAATTTAGTCTCGTTTCTATCTTTGTACCTCCACGTGAAATCGCCAGGGACCTTTGGCACGCAGTCCGCCGGCACTTCCTGGTTTGACGGCGCTTTATTTTACAATCCGATTCTCTGGGCGGAAATGTGTCCGCTGCTCCGTTGGCAACTTGAGGCGGAAGTAGAACCGTGTCTGGCTGACTTGTCTTCACTTAGGTCCGCGACATGTATTGAAATCCGGACGCTCAGCCTCTCTGAGTCAGTGGATCATCGTCGACGCACATCGAGAGAATCATGAGTGGCCGTGGAAAGGGAGGCAAGGGACTCGGGAAGGGCGGCGCCAAGCGGCACCGTAAAGTCCTCCGCGATAACATCCAGGGCATCACCAAGCCCGCCATCCGTCGCCTGGCTCGCCGCGGCGGAGTCAAGCGTATCTCCGGCCTGATCTACGAGGAGACCCGCGGCGTGCTGAAGGTGTTCCTGGAGAACGTGATCCGTGACGCCGTAACGTACACGGAGCACGCCAAGAGGAAGACCGTGACCGCCATGGACGTGGTGTACGCTCTGAAGCGGCAGGGCCGCACCCTGTACGGCTTCGGAGGTTAAATCTGCACCGATCCGACCAGAACCAAACAAACAAAGGCTCTTTTAAGAGCCACCCACACTTCTCAAGACATGCTTCCTCTGTTTTACCGTGGCCAGTTAATGAACACCTGAAACACTCAAATGTGGTGAAACTATAACACCAACCTCCTCCTACTGCTGTGAGATGTTGTGCTCTAAGTGGATGATTCCAACATAACAGATTTGGTATTCTCCATCTGCGCCTGCTTGATTTCCTGGGGCCTTTGTCAGCTTCTAATGAAGTTCTTGCCAAATGAACCTTCTTCCATAAACGTGTTGGATAAACTCACCTGCCACCATTATAACCAGCCTTCTACAAAAGCTACATTAACATTATATCTTTGATCTGTAGCTAAATATAACCACATGTGGGCCCCAGTTTGTCTTCTAATGTGTTTTCGTGCCATGAATGCAGTTAATGTGTCTTATAGTGCATTATGCACATTTTAAGACAAGCTTGAAGCCTAAAAGGCCAATTTAAGTCAAGAGGGTGCTTGAGATTAGTTGTAAAGTCTTGGCTTAGCCAGTGAATGTTTTGTATATCATGACTTTAATAGTAGGGCTGCCCAGTGGCGCAGCTGGTAGAGCGGTTGTCTTGCAGCAAGAAGGTTCTGGGTTCGATTCCCGGCCCTGGTCTTTTTGCATGTTCTCCCTGTGCATGCGTGGGTTCTCTCTGGGTACTCCGGCTTCCTCCCACAGTCCAAAAGCATGACTGTCAGGTTAATTGGCCTCTCCAAATTGTCCCTGTGTGTGTGTGTGTGTGTGTGTGGGTGTGTGTGTGTGTGTGTGAGTGTGAGTCCTGTCTGTCTCTGTGTTGCCCTGTGACCTGTCCAGGGTGACCCCGCCTCGCGCCCAAAACGACAGCTGGAGACAGGCACCAGCAACCCTCCCGACCCCAGTAAGGGACAAGGGTGCAGGAAAATGGATGGATGTATGGATGAACCTTGTCCTGTGTTTTAGTTTGACGGAAGAGATAAAGTGTTTAAACTTTATCAGCTGCCGTCTGTTTTATCAGAGAACGCAAATAAAGCAGTAAACAAGTTGAAGCATTTGAGTCCCCAGGTCGGCAATGGCGGGTAAAAAGCGGCGGGTGATGAAGGCCTGAAGCAGAAAAGCCGAAGCAGGGCTCGGACAACAGAGGCGTGAGAGCCAACGGCCGCTCGGAGCTCGTCATGAGCTGAGCCAATGAGATCGAGGCGACGGCACAGGGTGATTAGCGTGCAGCCTGTATAAGACGCGTCCCTGCGCCTGCGCACATCATTCGCTGTCGCTGTTTCCCAAGAAGTCGTGAAGATGCCCGAACCCGCCAAGTCTGCGCCCAAGAAGGGCTCCAAGAAAGCCGTGACCAAGACGGCCGGCAAAGGAGGCAAGAAGAAGAGAAAGACCAGGAAGGAGAGCTACGCCATCTACGTGTACAAGGTGCTGAAGCAGGTCCACCCCGACACCGGCATCTCCTCCAAGGCCATGAGCATCATGAACTCCTTCGTCAACGACATCTTCGAGCGCATCGCCTCCGAGGCTTCCCGCCTGGCTCACTACAACAAGCGCTCCACCATCACCTCCCGGGAGATCCAGACGGCCGTGCGCCTCCTGCTGCCCGGAGAGCTGGCCAAGCACGCCGTGTCCGAGGGCACCAAGGCGGTCACCAAGTACACCAGCTCCAAGTAAAGCTGCCGCTGACCGCCACCACCAACAAAGGCCCTTTTAAGGGCCACACAAATGGACCTAGGAGAAAAGCCTGTCTGTTCGGAGCCTTCACTTGTTGTTGACTTCATTTCAAATGGTGTCAAATTAAAAGGTTTTACGCCGTTACCCTACTTTATGAATACAGCAGGCTTTCTGAAGGTAAACAGACTGAAATGTTACACATCGGATTTTCACCTGGAGGGCTTTCCAACTCCAGTCACGTTAAGTTTTGTAAATGTTTATTTCAGTCATTTTTCAGTCGCTTTCTAAATCCATCCTAATTGAAAGACCTCCAGATTTTGAACCAGTTTTGCATATGTTGACCTTTGGTGTGGATTTAAGGCCTAAGCAGTTTGAAATGGCCATGACGTCAGTGTTTTGGTAGTGCTCCTATGTTCATGTTAAACGATGAAGTAGTTTGACATTCCGGGTTTAACATATTTACTCCTAGTGGTGTGTCATTTGCAAGGTTTTTAAGTTTCCCTTGCCTTATTCAGTTTGCTTATAAGGGCCTTTGAAGCAGCTGAATTATGCAGTTAAATTAATATTTTACTGTTTTCCTAAGGAATGAATGAATGTTTGTGTGTATATATATATATATATATATATATATATATATATATATATATATATATATATATATATATATATATATATATATATATATAATATATATATTTATATTAAAATATATTTATATGTATAATATATATAAATTGTATATATTTTATTATATATACATAAAATATATTTATTATATATATAAATCTCCCAAGTCTGGACAATTGCTGCATTTTAACAGCAGTGCTTATGCAACACCGCCAGTAGGTGGCAGGAAATGAGCGCAGCGGCTCGTAGTGCAGTTTATTACAGAGGAGGCTTGCTTCCCCTTCTCCGTGTAATACTGACAATGTTTTACTGAAGAGCGTGTAGACGCGTTTTTTTGTTTTGTTTTTACGTTCATCATTTTAGTGTCTGTACAGACAGCTTTGGCTAAATGTGCTCAGTATAAAGCAGGAAGTTCGTCCTTGTCTGCGTGTCGGTGGCTCTTAAAAGAGCCGTTGGTTTTGTGCGGAGGCCGAGTGCGCGCTTAAGCCCTCTCTCCGCGGATGCGGCGGGCCAGCTGGATGTCTTTGGGCATGATGGTGACCCTCTTGGCGTGGATGGCGCACAGGTTGGTATCCTCGAAGAGGCCGACCAGGTAGGCCTCGCTGGCTTCCTGCAGCGCCATGACGGCGGAGCTCTGGAAGCGCAGGTCTGTCTTGAAGTCCTGGGCGATCTCTCGCACCAGCCGCTGGAAGGGCAGCTTGCGAATGAGCAGCTCGGTGGATTTCTGGTAGCGGCGGATCTCCCGCAGAGCCACGGTACCGGGCCTGTAGCGGTGAGGCTTCTTCACTCCGCCGGTAGCCGGGGCGCTCTTGCGGGCGGCCTTGGTGGCCAGCTGCTTCCTGGGAGCCTTCCCTCCAGTGGACTTACGGGCGGTCTGCTTGGTTCGGGCCATCGCGCTTTGTCGCTTTTCTGCTTCACGTTTTGCACTGGTGAACAGATGAACTCTCCAGTCTGGCGGCGGGGCTTTATAAGGAGGCTGGGGGCGCGAGGGAGCTTCTGATTGGCCCACATTGCTGACGCAGTGAAACGCAGCGGACTCGGCTATTGGTTAGATTTGAAATTTCAAAATAAAGCGCGATAGAAATCGAACTAACAAAAGAGGAGGCGTTTACAGTTTCAGGGAAAATAACGTTGGATTTTCTACGAACGGATCCTTATTGCAAAATGCTCTGCTTTTTTAACGGCAATGCTCAGTATTGCGTTGCATAGGGGAGATCAATTATTATATAATAAACGCGCACAATCTCCGCAAAACGGCTCCAGATTCATGTCTGTGAAAATTAAATCAGTTCTTTTCATTTCAAAAGGTTCAGTGTTGTGGAACACTGAGCATAAATGAAGACGTGCTCAGTAAGCTGATTATTTCAGGACTTTTACATGATTTTGTTAAAAAAATTAAGTAAAAAAAAAAAAAATTTAATATGATCCAAGCAGTTGAACCGGATTGAGCTGCGACAAATGTAGCATTGTAACTGGATGAAGCCAGTGTGAATATGTTACACATTTGCTACTAATATGTAACAATGTTAGAAAAATCCAACATTGTTAACTCATATTTAACATCGCTACATATTCGTAACATTGCCTCTTCTGCATAACACTGTTCCCAGAGAGCAGCCAGCACAGAGTCATTCATTTCACAGAATGAGGAAGGACGCCTTAAGGTGTGGAGGTTGTGGCTCTGAAAAGAGCCTTTGGTGCATGAAGCAGTGCTGGGGGCAGGTGTTTACTTCTTGGCCTTCTTGGCTGCGGGCTTTTTGGCCGGCGCTTTCTTGGCCGCGGGCGGCCTTCGGCTTCTTGGCTTACTTCTTGGCCTTCTTGGCTGCTTTGGCACCTTTTTGGCGGCCGCGGCGGGTTTCTTGGGTGTTGTGGCCTTCTTGGCGGCGGGCTTCTTGGCCTTGGCGGGAGCCTTCTTCTTCACCACTTTCTTGGCCGGCTTGGCCGCTTTGGGCTCCTTCTTGGCGAGCTTGAACGAGCCGGAGGCCCCGGTGCCTTTCGTCTGGCTCAGGGTTCCTCCGGTCACCAGCTTGGTGACGGCCGTGTTGATGCGCTTGTTGGCCTTGGCCACATCCACGCCCTTCCCGGCCAGCACCTTCTTCAGCGCCGCCAGAGAAACTCCCTTGCGCTCCTTCGAGTCGGCCACGGCGGCCACGATCAGCTTGGACAGGCTGGGTCCGTCCTTCTTGGCCCGGGGAGCGGACTTCTTCTTCGGGGCTTTCGCCGGGGCTTTCACCGCTGCTGGGGCTTCTTCCGCCATCTTTCTCACTCAATCTTCCTCTCAACGTGTCCGGCTCCGAGCAGGAGGCGGCGGCACTTATAACATCCATGAGAACCGTGAAGAGACAACTCTGCCCGCGCGCTCCGCTGCTGCCTCAAACATGGCCACACTTGTGTTTTCTCCGCTTCGTTTTACGATCAAAATCGCAAACTAATACAACTTTAAGCACGCAAATCTTAAGATAGCCGGAAGAAAACCCCCCCGTCTCAATACTTACCTCTGGCTTGGTCCGCGGGACTTTCTCTTTTCCTCCCGGGACCCTTCAGACCTGTCACACACGCTGTGACTTTGAGCAGCGAGCGCCGGGTTTTCTACACATTTCGTCTCCTAAAATGCATAAAATCGCTTCACCTAAACTACAGCTGCGCTACTTCCGTTAGCAGAGGCATGTTGGAGCACAATACAGGTGAAAATGTTGCGCTACAGCCATTTGTTGGCTCGGTTCGGGGGAGGTTTTTGCTGGCAGTAAACACACGGACGCTGTCGGCGAATAAGCCGGTCAGGGCTCATTTCTCCGAAGCAGTCCTTCCTCTCTTCCTTCACACATTTGGTCAACACGGAGGGCCGACTGCCGTCTCAAACCACTTTCTGGTTCACACATCTACTAAATCGGTCTTTGCTCTGCCTAAATACCGAATACAAACAACCGAGTAATCTTACTGCTCAGCTTCTCTTTGTCTCTGATCCCACTGGTCACCTTCACTCACTGAAACAAAACAATCCATCTCTGATTCAACAGCATTTTTTGGAAATTGTTTATTTTTATCTCAGAATTTTTATTTATTCTCTTTTGTTTTTGTCTCACTATTGCACACAGGTTATTACATTCTCTTTTATTCTGCTTAGGTGGGATTTTCTAAAAGCTCCTGTTTCATTTGTAACTCTTCTTTTACATCCACATACAGGTGCATTTCATCCTTTTACTTGGGTGTGTGTGTGTGTGTGTGTGTGTGCATGGTTGTTTGTCCTGTGTGTTGCCCTGTGACAGACTGGCGACCTGTCCAGGGTGACCCCGCCTCTCGCCCGAAATGACAGCTGGAGATCGGCACCAGCAACCCTCCCGACCCCAGTAAGGGACAAGGGTGCAGGAAAATGGATGGATGGTTGGATTAGTTGGGGGTTTTTTAGACAAAAATCATCAAAATGTTGAACATATTGTTCTTATTTCTCACAACTTCACCTCAGAGCTGTTTTGGCCTCTCCACAATATCTGCCTGGTTGTCTGTGAACTTATTTCTGCAGCTCTTAGATGCTTGGCGTCGATGTCTTCACAGAGAATAAATCTCCTCCGTCGTTCTAACAGTTTGTTTACAGGATTTGCTGAAGTTGCTCTGCATCAACGACCCTTGGCCTCCAGAAACTTTGCAGACCGCACCGCAGCTCACAGGCATTTCCACAGCATGATGCTGCCACCATCGTGCTTCACTTGCTGCTACTTCTCTGTTCATTTCCACTATTTGGTGTTCATCAGAAGCAGCTCTTAAAAAGGATCAACAAGTCCATAAGTGAGGCTTTTCTGTTATGGGGACGACTGGAGCCTTTAGGTGATGCTTCGAATAAATATATATCACTTTACCAGAATAAAAATGTGCAGGTCAGGCTTTTTAAGGATCGGTAACCAGGGATCGGCCAGAAAACTGCAATCGCTGCAGCCCTACACACATTCATGACATTCTTTAATTAAATTATTTTCTTCAATAGCTAAAAATTGAACTTATACCAGGTGAGTCTTTCTCCCCTGACAATGTGGACGGGTACTGGACTGATTCTGAGCCTTCAAATGATTTTAACAGAAGTTTCACAAACTTAGAATTTGATGTAAAAATAATGTTTGTTTTAGCCACAAAATGATTTATGCTCAGCAGCAAACAACATGTCCCACCTCCAGCATAGAGCAGCTCATGGATGGAGCAGCCATGTAGCCTGACAGAGAAACATTTAGCTAGACAGTGTCAAAAAGTTTGAATTATTGCTATCAAACGTTATCAAACACGGCGTCTTGAAGCCAAAAATACCTCAAAAATATACAGAGCCAACAATGAGAATCAACTCATTTAAAGTTTTTACTCAGTTTCACACAATGTCCGTAGCATACATATTTGGCTGTTGAACTGGACCTGTCCGGGTCAATATTAAGCAAGCGGCTATGCAAATTTATTTATTTATTTATTTATAAATAATAATGTTTGTTATTGATTAAAAATGACAAACGTTATTTGTAATATGTTTATGCCAAAGCTGGATTACGGCAGTAAATCCCGTATAATGCTGTACATGTGAATACAGCGGCAGGTGCAGCACGTCTCTGAAAAGGCAGCGAGTGTCCTCTACAAATTCATTCAGGCGACTCTTCAGGAGCGTTGCGTCACCGTGACGTTTTCTACACATAATTTTCTAGTTATAATATTTGAGCAAAATTATTTTAAATTGTTGAAAAAAAAACGTTATTTTCTAAAATGTAGTATTTTAATTAAAATGAATAAATAAGTATTTTATAATTTGCTGATTTATATTTAAGAAAAAACTTGAAGTATTCTTCAGCGCATGCGCATTCCAGCTAATGACGTGACTTCCGGCTTCCGGCTTCCGGACACGTAGTACTCGGGAAGAACGCCGAGTACAGCAGGCGTCAGTAATGGACGCTGATTTCCATTTCCACACGAAGAGAAGCGGCTGAAACACACACACACAAGACGAATGAGAAGAGAACCAGCCATGCACCTGAGAGCTAAAGCGGAGAGCCGTAGCTTCATCGAGCTTGACCGAACGCCGCCGATGCTGATTGAACTAAGCTAGCCACGCCAAGGTAAGTAGCTGCCATTTGTTTATAACAGAGAGGAGGAGGAGATTGTGGATTACGCTCATGAGCTACTAGTTGCTAATGGTAAACATGCCCATGATTCAATTCTCCAGCCATCCCTGGATGCGAGCATTATGCGATTTATCACAGCTAATCGTGTGTGTGATTTTAAGGTGTTTGGAACTTCTTCCAAACGCACATGCTACAGTCAATCGAACCACAGAGTTCGGAGTGTTTAAGCTTTTTCCAGGGAATGTTTTAAATCACTAATAGTCCGATAAGGTGTAGCTGATATTTATGGGTATTATTTCTTTGCTACATGCCACTATGTTACATACATTTCTAAATTGTCAGCATTTATCTTTTCGCTAGAAAGGTAAATACAGGCTACACAGCTTTTCCACTAACAGCACTAATTAACACCTGACAAGGTTGTTTACAGTGTTTCGGACTTTCATAAGATAGTTTAACAGAAAATCTCGATTATTTTAGTCAGTTTATGTTGCAATTTTAAGAGTGGCATGCTCTAATTATGCCCTTTTGTGAGTGGCAAAACCCCAGCTTTTTTCCAAAGGGTTGTTCATTTCTGTTTAAGTCTGAATAATACATCATTACTTCCTCGAAATCAGGTTTTATTATTGCAAATGTATGGTTTTGCTGTATGAAGAAAAACCAGCATATTAATTAACATGAACAAAGTTAAGTCTAATTAAAATAAATTAAAAACCTAGGACTTATGAGGTATTATAATTAAACTCTGGTTAAAAATATGTTTTTCTCTATAAGGAGTGGTTACGAATAATTGCCATTAGAAATTATAATAATTTTTTTATAATCAAAGTTAAACCTATTGATGTAAATTCAGTTTTACAATATTTGACACAATCAATAAAATATTGATGTAAATTCAGTTTTACAATATTTGACACAATCAATAAAATATTGATGTAAATTCAGTTTTACAATATTTGACACAACTGTTTGAAGTTAGTATATTTTTTATATGAGAGATTTGATTCCAAGAATTTATGTTATGAATGTCAAAGCTTGTGCAGGAGGAGCAGCGGGTGGGTGACACACTGCTGGCATGATGAGAGGGTAGAGCAGATCGAGAGGATGAGAGTGGAGGAGAGAAACAGATCGAGGAGGAGAGACAGATCGGAGGAGAGATAGAGCAGATCGGAGGGGATGAAACAGATCGAGAGAGGAGAAGACAGATCGGGTAGGAGAGACAGATCGGGAGGAGAGGATGGAGAGACAGATCGGGGAGGAGAGGATGGAGAGACAGATATTACTGCTAGATAACCATCGACATTTACTAAATAAATCTCTAAGAAACCTGAGAGTTACAGCAAAATTTACTTTTCCTTTAGGATCAATAAATGTTTTTTATTTAATATTCGACTTTGTGAACAGTCATCTTTATCACGTGCCCTTTGTGACTGTCTGTTTTTCAACTGTTCATTCTTTGGATCATAATATATAATTTGTACAAGAATTTTTCAAAATCCTTTGCTCTCTTCATTTTTATACTTAATCCTTTAGAATAATCAAAATAATCAGAAATAAACGTTGGCCTATATCGGCCCGTGTGACATTGATCAATTCAGTTATCAAATAAATTCGCTTTTTCAGGCATTATTTTTGCAACTGGGCTCACAAAGGCAATACCCCTCCTCACCAGTTGGTGGCGGTAGGGCGCCATGATGTTCACTATTCAGAAGAAGAGGAAGCGGTAGCAACAACAGAGAATGCGAACATTGGCTTGGGGCCGCGGTTAGCTCATCTGCAGACAGTTAGCTTAGCTTCGCGTTTTGTTTTTGCGTCTTTGCAGCAGTCATGGCGGCTCTTCGCAGCTTCAGGGAGTTTCTGACGCAGCGGCTGGCGGCGGCCGGGGAGGAAGTGCTTTCTGCTTGTGAAGACACCGTGGTTCGGTGCGAGGAGCAGAGCCGCCTTCAGCAGAAGATGATCGATGTTATGAAGTCCGAGTTTGATGCGCAGAGAGCAGGTATGTCAGATCTGTTCTCGGGTCATGAACTGAAACCAGAATGCAGTTGGTTTCAGGGCTGAGATCATCTGTTCCCGCCCCATAACATGGGAACAGATTCATTTACCTGAACAGATTCATTTACCTGCAAGGCGTTAACTGTTTATTCCTCTCAAAGTGATCAACAAATCACGCGGATTTGAAACATTCGCTTTCCTTCAGAAGCAGAAAGGAACTCCATATGAGGTCACATTCTTCTTCACGTTTCTCTACAATCGCTCCTTACATGTTAACCTTGCTTGGGGAGTTGCTGAGGAGTACGGTGTGCGTTTTAGGACATCCTCAGGAAAACATCAGACTAAGGTCTGAACAGCATCAGATTAAAACCTGTCAGAAAAACCAGCTTCACACTAAAAGGCCTTTTGAGCACTGCTAACGCTAGCTACAATGAATTAGCAAAACAGAAACAGCAGCACCCTCATGTAGCTTATCCTACAAGATTAGCTTTCCTTCCATGATTAACTTCACTTTCTAGCTAACATTCAATAATGTTTTGCCATGACCCAAACATTCTCTACTCAATGGAAACTACTACTACTACTTTCCCTCTATTTGAGGCTGAACTGTTTTGGTTTTTATCAAAGAAATTATGCAAAGATCAAAACAAGTCAATTTTATCTTAATCCTCCTGTTGAAAGAGGAACTGCAAAAGCAAAGGAGGTGGATTAGCAGAGATGCTAACAGCTAATGATGTGATCCAGGACCTGTTCCTGTGGAATATCGTCTCTGCTGCCTGGACGTCGAGCTGTTAGCGTGTCTTGATGGTCCTGAGGCTAGTAATACAGCAACAGTGTTCCGTCAGAGGCCTCCTCACAATCAATGCAAGGTTGTGTGGACAGACTTAATCTGTCCACAGTGATTACATGTAGACCGATTAATCACTGTCCACATTAATGTTTGAAGATACTTGAATGACTGAATTCTCTTGTCCCTTTTTTTAGACCTCCGGCAGCAACGTGACATTAAAGAAGAAGAGAAGTTTGTGCCTGATGAGCAGCTTTCTAATGAGGAGAGGAGATCCACTTCTGATGAGAAGATTAAAAAAGAGGAGGAGGTTTATCCAGAGGTAACGCCCATTAAGGAGGAAGAGCAGGAAGAGCCCTGCACCAGCAAACAGGGAGAGCAGGTACAGCTGAAGAGTGTGGAGAGTCAATCTGCTCCAGAGTCTCTGAAACCCGGCGCCTCCAGGAAGAAGAACCTCTGCAGGGCAACGGTGAGTTTCTGCGACATTTGTGGCCAGGCTCTAACGAAGCTCGGTTTGGATCGCCACATGTACGGGCAGGAAGCCGCTTTCCCGCAAAAGCAGTCGCACGGTCTAAGTCCACATGAGAACCCACGCCGGGACGAGGCGCACGTTTGCAACGTCTGCGGAAAAAGCGTCGCCGACCCGTCGGCTTTCAGGAGGCACATGACCATCCACACGGACGAGAAACCGCACTCCTGCAAAATCTGCGGTGAGAAGTTCAAACACAGCAACACCCTGCTGTGCCACCGGAGGGCGCACTCGGGCGAGCGGCCGTACGTCTGCCGCTTGTGCAGCAACAAGTTCGTCAACGCCTCGAAGCTGAACCGGCACATGATGTCGCACACGGGCGACAAGCCTCACGCCTGCGAGCACTGCGGGAAGAGATTCATCCGCCTGCACCAGATGAAGGATCATGTGAGGAGGCACACCGGGGAGAAACCGTTCCACTGCGACACGTGTGGGAAAAAATTCATCAGCAGCACCGAACTGAGAACTCACACCAAAACTCACACAGGTGAGACATCGCAGCCGTAAACAAGCTGCGGTCGCTTTGTTGAGAAGCTTTGGATTAGAAACCAAAACTTTGGGCCAATATCACCATAAAGACACGTTTCTTTGTTTTCACCACCAGTAAAACAGCTGATCTGATGGTTGATAGCCTGGAGGTAAATCTTTACTGCGTTTTTAAAGGATCATTAACAGAAGAATCCTCTAATGATGAGATTTTGCTCCAGATTTAGTGAAATGGGATGGGTTTCCTAAGATTCTCCAGATTCTCGTTGAAGTTTATATACAGATAAAATTAACTACAATGTTTGATATTAGTAAACAGACATTCTCACTTTCATTCTTATAAAATCATGTGAACTAAACAATCTAAGAATTAAATGTTTTATTTGAAATGATTTCTGTTAATTCATGACCCTAACTGTGGGAATTACAGAAGTCTACTTCCTGTATATTAATGCAAAATAAAAAAAATACTTTCAGCATCAGTTTGTTTTCTTTTTACTGAGATGGAGTTTTATTTAATGTATTTTTATTGCTTAAATTTGCAAACAGTAATTCTACTTATTTTCCACTGAATTTGCTTTATTTTATTAGTTCAGTTATTTCTCAAAAATGTTGAAAACTAAAGGAGAGGTGGATAAATCTGCTTAAGAGGCAATGCTAGATGAAAACCAAGAAATAATAATCTAATCTTCATTTTATTGATTATTTCATCAATAAGATAGGCAATAGACACTGGCAGAGAAGTGATCAATTGATCTGAAACTGGGTCAAATCTCCTACCGTTTCCTCTTACTTCTCTCTCATATTTGCTAAATAATCCGTTTTATAATTGGACCAAAAAATTGATCTGCTACATTAGCTGAAAAGCATCTTGGTGCCTGAGACTTTTTAAAAAATATTCTCTGGACATTCTTTGCATCTGATATAAAAAAGACATAATTACGAACATGTTTAAACAAGTCAAACCTAAATTTTGGGGCAGCAGCTTCTTCTATCTTATATTTTGCACTTTAAAGGAGTTCAGACATTATTTAGTTCATTTCAGTGAAGAGGAGCAGCAACTTTAGACTGACTGCTTCGCCTGATCAGGAAGCCGTTCTGCCTCTTCTCTCCCTCGCCTCGTTCTTTCAGCTTCTGCCTTCGACTCGTGACCACAGGATGTAGATTGGACTTTCATCATGACGGATGGCTCCAGTCGACATTCTGCTTCCCAAACAGACGTGGAAACTTTCTGGATCCTAGAAGAACCAATAAAGAAAATGCTCTGAGGTTTTTAAATGTTAATCTTCTATGGCTGAACCTGAATTTCTTCTTCTATTTTTAGTTTTCTGGAGAAATATGCTGCCAGAGTTCGAGTTGCTTTGTGTCACATTTTGATTTATGACTCAGTTAAAATTTGCACCGGTCTGACTCACTCTGACTCACTCTGACAAGAGCAAAAGAATGGACTTTCTTTTGCTCTTGACCTTCATCGAGTTCATTTTTAACTTCAAATTGGGTTCCAGTAGTTTTTGATTTTTCATTATACTTTGGATTGTTGTGACATTTTTTGTTCGTTTTCATTAAGGTTTAGAGCCTGTTTGCTAGTTTCTATGAGTTCAATATTTAGTTTTAGTTTAGTTTTTTTTAGATAAATTAGTAGTTTAGTTTTTCATACTTTGGTTAAATTTCAGGTTCAAAATTCAAACAGGTTAAATTGTTGTGATTATGGATTGATTGAGTAATAAATACTCAACCGAAGACACCTTTAAAAAAAATGCTATTCAAATGAATTTGATGTTTTTTTTCACAACTTTTGCTGGCGCCATTTTGCGTTTTTTCTTAAGTGCCGCCAAGAGGAGGAGAGCTGTAGTTTTATGATACTTGACGTAAACTGCTTGTCGGGGAAAATCAGATCGAAACTCGAACATGAATGGTATTATACCTATTAATGTTTTAGTTTGTTTTATAAACGTGAGTCACAGTCTCCAGTGTATTTTTATTTATTTCAGTTGTTTCTAAATTTTAGTTTTTGTCATTTTCTTAGTTTTCTTTAACTATAGCATTGCTTTAAATACAATCATATTCAGTGAGTTATAACTTTAGTTTATAAGAATAAAAGTGTATTTTGTTAAGTCGTCGTTCCAGGTTTTAACTGAGGCATTTAAACCGTTTGAGTTGTTTAGTATGAAGCTCCAGAATCTAGTTTAATCTCAAGCCAAACAATCTTTTACACGCAGTGACAAGTTAAAGCTATAAAATCTGCTCCTTTGAAAGACTTTTGCAATAAAGCAGCTCCCTTTTTCGGCTCAACCTTCTCTATTGTTCCATTATGTTTTATTAAATAAAACATCCACACTCTCATTTTTATGACATAAAAACATATTGTGGCCTTTATGGCCTTAAATTATTCAGCGCATCTTGTCACCAGCGGAGCCTCGGGACAGAGGAAATGTTCCTTCCTGTCACTCAGCAGGTTAAATATGAACAAATCTCAGTTTTTACGAGCAGCGCACCTTGAGCCGCTTCCTACGGATGAATACTAAACTAGGATTTTGGGGGGGCTCTGATGGTGGATTAGCATCGAAACTAAACTGGCAACATCCACTGCAAGCAATCCCTGCAGGGCAATTTGCCGCACACAGTGCAGAGTTGTGCTCAGGCTGTAAAAGGCAGCGGCTGGAATCAGAGCACCGTGTTTTCCACAGCGCAGTAATTCATCAAAGTGTCGGCTGCCAATGAGGCTCCGTCAGCCCATCAGTCATTTCTCTACCTGCTCTTTGTTTCCCAGCTGTCTGAGGATCCGTTTTAATAGCTGCAGTTCCACACGGTGCTTTTCTCTGCACAGTTTGGAGTTTCCTGAAGACAAAAATAAAATAAAAAATAACAATGAGATCAGCTGAGTTTCCATGAGAATTAGCCAAATTTATTTATTTGAAGTTGTTCATTTGCAGTTTTTTTCACTAGGATGAGATTTAATCCCCAAAAAAGCAGAAACATCTGGATTCAATGTAATTAACAACATTTTTGGCCCCCAAAAAAGTTATATATCATTTCAATATGTTCAATCCATAATCCTTCTGCAAAATGGCCGACTATAATTTTATCAAAACGCTGCATGAATAAATCTCACATAACTGTTTACATCCATCACCGCCATGATTGTGTGTTCCCTCAGTAAGTGGGATTTTAATTTATTTTTTTATGGAAACGTTGCAATTGTGAAATTGTGTTTTGTTTTTCAACATTAGCAGAATTTAGATAAAGATTTGCTCCAGCTGCTGAATTCAACACTCGGACTCTTCAGATCTACTCTCTGATTTCCAATCAGATTCAAGAACTTTAATCTCCTTCTGGTGAATCCATTTCCTGTGGTTATGCTGACAGATGTTCAGTCAGTTCAGTTAGTTTATGTATCGCCAAATCACAATAAATGCCACCTTGATTAATCCCAGTTATCAAATGGTACAGTAACTTAAATAATTATTCAAAGTAACTGAAAAGTTTCTGTCTAAGGAAACTCAGCAGAGCATCGAGTCGCTGACTTCCTCGCTCCTACTGGACGACCAACAGCAGAAAGTCACCTGGTGTACCCCAAGGCTCAATCCTAGGGCCTCAATATCCACCCAGTAGCTCAGGCAGAAAATAATATGAGCTGCCTTAATTGTGCAGTCACAGTTGGTGACTGTGTCATGATTTATTTTGTTTTCATGTTTTTATGATTTAAAGCTCTTTGCCCTGTTGCTGAAATGTGCTGCACAAATTCACTTTGATTTGATTTGAGTTCTGCTTTTTATGTTTTAGTTGTTTTCTTTTGTTGAGTTGCAGTTTTGGTTTTTCCATGTTTGTGGTTCCACTAATCACCTCCAGCCAGTTTCTGTCGTTTTTGCCAGATCCTTTGCTCTTTCTCTATGCACAGTGAGAAAGAGCAAAGGAGGGAGTTACATGTTCCGATCTGCTGGATCTGGACTAAATACAATATTAAAAATCACTTTTCTGGCCAATCTTGTTTCTTTTTAACGCCAAAAATAGTTTTCAGACATCAGCAGAGCAATAAAGTAAGAGTCTGTAAAACCTCAGGCAGTGGGATAAATAAAATAACTTTGAATGTCAGGATGATAATCTGGGTAACTGAACATAAGAATAAAGAATAAAAGTGTATTTCAATAAAAACTGCAGGAATATTTAAGACAAGCTGTTAGATGATTGCTTTTCAACAGTTTTTCAGAGCCTCGGCCAGCTGGAGTTGCTCCTTCTCTGATTTATGTTTCTCTCTGACAGGATCTGTGATTGGAAATTCGATCGGTAAGGGATCAAACAGGTCTGCGTTCATCTTCTGTGCAATTATGGAAGAAACAAATTGAGCAATTCTTAAAGTCCATTAAGGAGCAAATTAAATATCTGTGCAGCATCAGCGCGGGACTTGTTAGCAGCACAGCTGGGAATGTTTACTTAATCAGATATCAATCTCTGCTTTTTATAATCCCATCCTTCCTTACGGTGTGTGTAGGGGGGGGTGTGGGGGGGGGTTGATTGCAGCAGCCAAAATTTCTTAATAAAATATTGCGCTTAACAAATCCGGTTAGCTTTTAAAACTATTCCTACCTGCTGAACGTTTTTCGTTTTTGTGTTTCTTTCTATAATACAAACATGTTTGTGTTTTATTCTTCAAAATCCTTAAATTCTGGTTTCTGGTTTCTGCTTCAAACAAAACCAGAAAAATATGCAGAGGATCCTTTCATTTAGCTGGAATTGAAAGTTTGTTGGGTAAAAATGAAGATTAAAAATGATTTTCCTGATCCAGGTAAATATGAACATACATATTCATTGAATTGTTATAGTTTAATAAGCTGCAAAGATTGAAAGCAGGAAAGTGATAAAGCAAAATAAAACAAAGAAAGAGGAATCTATAAAAGGGAAAGATTAAAGTTGAACAGGGGCGTATTTATTCATTTCAAGGCCCAAGGGCAAAATGCGACGAATTGGGCCCTTTAATTCTCCCCTGATTTTCAACCTTATTTATTTTGTTGTTTTGTTTTTGTTTTTATACAATCAGCTTTTTTTCTGCCAGATGATTTTCATCTGAAATCTTTAAATTTTTTATCAAAGCATTGAGCATTTCTGTGTCGATTCTCACATTTATGCTGTAATATTATCAATGTAAACATGCTGCTGTTCTTTAGTATTATAAAACACTGCAAGCTTGAAAAAATATTTGAAGTATAAAACACCTTTTTTTCTTTCATTCAGTTTTTTTTGACATCCCGTCTTTACTGAGGGTCTGTTCCCACATGCTGCTGTGGTCGACTGTTAATGGTCATTTGAAGGAATTTCACAGAAAACCTTTGCATCTAAGCACTGAAGCAACTTATTATAGCCACAAACTCAGCTTCAGAATGATAAATGCCTCCATTTTCTTTCAGATTTCAGCCTCTGTGATATTAGAAGTTTATTTAGAGCGTATCAACTTCTCCTGGAGGTTTATTACATGTGTAAACTGGAGAGTAATGTGACTGGCAGCTCTGACAGCTGAATATTATGTTTGTGCAGATGATTATCCAGCTTTGCTCTTCACTGTCCTTCAGCGGCCCAACAATCTGATTTACATACTCATAAATCATTCACGTCCAGCTTCCCTCGCCGAAACTGTCACACCTGTGGGTTGTTTAATAATGAGCTGCTTGAGCGAAAACAGACACATTCCTATGGATTACTTTAATTTGACCAAAGTTAAATAAAACGGCTGCTCTCATTAACTTGTATGAATATACACTCGATGTAACTTATTTCTTCAACAAGCTGAAAGTTTTGTGCATTTTCTGATGAATACCTCAGTGAGACTGGATGGAAAGCAGCACTGAAATGGAGCCACTCCTACATTTAAAGAGGCGGTAACATGTCAAATCAGCTTTTTTGAGTTTTCCATCATGTTTTAATGTTTTTCCCTCATCAAAAACAAACCTGGAATGTTGCTTTGATCAGTTTATCTCCATGGCAACCATCCAGCTGTGTAACATGCCTGTCGGGCCTTGAAGCCCCGCCTTCAAGTGCACCGCCTCCCCCACTCAATTCCTTCAGACTAGCCAGCAGCAATTAGCAAACACCTGGTGGAACCGAGTTCAGGAAGGGAGCTGCTGCTCAGACCTCCTGGAGGCAGAGCTTCTTAAAGAGACAGAAGCCCAATTTCAAAGCATTAAATCAGGAAGTACATTTTCTTTTTAATTTGTATATATGGTATTCTTATGTCTCCTTAAGGTAACATAGTTACTTGATTCTTCTATAAAATGACACTATGTGCCTGGAAACATATAATACCGCCCCTTTAAGAGTAGAGACCCTAACGTGAAAATTTAGTTTCTGCCACTTTTGATTTTATCTGACCACAAGGTTTTCTTCTGAAAGTTAGCTGTGTATGCTTGCCTTGTGTCTAACTTGACACATACATAGTTTTATATTTAGGTCATAAATAAACGCCACATATGCAATTTATATATATAATCGCTTATTTGTATAGTTTCCTTATTGTGACTTACATTTTAAGTTTCATCAATTTTCACATCTTTTCAAGCTTTTTAACACTAAAAACAACAAATTGCTCCTTTACTAACTTCCTGTCTCAGCAAGCTGTGCTACAGCGCTAACAACTAAAACTTGTTGCTTTTATGATTTTATTTCTACCTTGAGATATAAAATTTTATTCTAACAACATTCTTTTTTGTTTTTTTTGTCATGAAAAACTGAAGTTTACTTTTGAAAGTTGAAGTTCAGAAGCTGTGACATTCAGCCGCCACAAGAGGGAGCTGCAGCCTCAACAGTCACTTATTTCCGTCCGGAACAGAAAGTCAATAACTAAACAACCCTGGCGGTTTATTTTAGTTTAAATTACATGTTCACGTGTTTTTTACTGCAAAGGGAATACAAATCTCTTTGATACTATTCTATTTTGCTGTTTTTGTTGTTTTTTCAGGAGGTATTTACTAAAAATATAAAAGCTACCTCGGTTATGGATGAGAAAATTAACTTTTCAGTAGCAGAATAATACTGCTGCTTTTTGTGTATTGATTATTTTTACGTCTATTTGCAATATTTTATTTATTTTTCTTCTTAGTACAAACAAAGTACCACTGAATACCAGCAGATATTTAAGTGAAATATCATCATCTTCCTGCACTCTGCACATTTTCCTTTAGAGATTCTCTGGTTCAAGTTGTTCCCGTTCATTGATGCTTACTGTAAAACTCAGGAGGCTTATGAAACAAAGGGTCAGGCCTTCGAACGGCTCAGTGTCAAGGATTACTTCTCTCACAAATTCTCCAACAACAAAGCCGCCATTGTGTCCCAGCAGACCCTCAAATTAGCAGCGGGAGCGAATGAACGCTTAACTGGGCCTGACAGCCCGCCAGCCTCTCTCTTCCTTTAAAATAGGAAATTATTTGAAGTGTGACCAGGAAATGCAAAAATATACCACATTGATATATTTGAGAAGACTAAACAAGTTGTTGTCAATGTTCATAAAAGCAGGAGTCAATCTGAAATTAATTAGGCTGCAGTTTTTCTAACGTCTCTTGGAAAAAATATTGCGGTTCATTCAGGCATTTCTGACCCAGCATGGATTTATTTTTTGGTTTTTATTTTTAAATCCACACAGACTCAATCTCAGATTTGAATTACACTTTATATTTTTAAAAATTCTCTTTCATTTTAAATCAGAATTACATTTATCAGTAAACTTTTTATGATACAGTTTGTCTTCCTGGAAGGAATTTCAAAATAAAACACAATTTCGCTTCTTGGAAACAATTAAAGAGCTCAATATTGTTCATTTCTCAAGGCTCTGATGATTCTTGCTGCTTGATCACTTTTTTTCCTTCCACTAAACTTTTAATTAATATGTATTGATCGATCAGCTACTTAAGTAATAAACTTTTAGTGGATGGTGGCAATGACTGCATGATCTACCACTAACTCTAGAACTGCAAGTGTCTCATAACTTTGTCAAAAAACAAACAAACAAAAACATAAGGAGTTGAGCAGTATTTCAAAATCTAAACTTAAAAAATAAATGCTAATGCTAACCTCACTATTTCTTACACTAATAGTGTTAGGAATATTTGTTGTAATGTGTTTTTAAATCTTTGATGGCAGACTGCTTTCATGTGGGGTTGTTTTTATAAAATTAAATGCTCCATTAAAGAAAATACAATCAATCCCTTTATTTTAAAACCTAAGACAAATTTAACATATTTGTTTCTTAGCTTTTTGTTTTAATTTGTTTAGGTTGCTGAGCTCTGACGCAGGTCTTAGCACGACATTGCTATTTTAAAAATTTTTTATTTATTGGTCTGATGTGATATCATTTTCTGAAAAGTTTAATTTTAGGAATTGATTAGCTTTAAGCTAGTTCTCAAAATAAATAATTGCCTTAAATAGATATATTATATAACTAATATATAAATTGCTATATTAGTTAGATTATAATGTGTCCAAATATGCATGTGTATTGTTATTTCATCCACTTTTTGGGTGTGTTTTTTCTTCATTTACAGAGTTTCGTTCGGAGTCGTTTTACTTTGAAAGTGAGCAGTCGGAACTTCCGGTGGTAACTCCTGCCTACGTGACGCAGCTTCTCCAGCCTCCGGGGAGTTCAGGAGGAGGAAGAAAATCTCTGTTCGCGTCTTATTTCAAAGCTCCTGGAAGGAGAACCAGCTGGATGTGAGCTCCTCTGCTTCTGGGCTCATTTTCGGTCGCAGCGGACTCGGACATGTAGATTTAACCGAGTTTCAGGGCGGACGCAGGAAAGAAAAAGAAATAAAAATCTGTTTTTTTTTTGCCGTGGGAATGTCGTTCAGCTGAAACTTCAGGAGACACTTTCCAGGATTCATTTCGGCCCGAATCGCTTTCCTCACAGCAGGATGTGAATTTGGGAACTTTTCCTGGAGCCGCGAACAAACAGGAGTTTATTTGTGGCGTATTTTCTGGAATATCGTGAGGAAAAGGATTCAGAGGTAAGTCCATCTTCTGTCGCTTTCTGTCCAGACTGACAGACAAGTTTCCTCATTTCTTAACTTTTAAATCTCCACGGAGAATTTAAAACGAGTAAAAGGTTTATTTGTCACAAAAGCTTTATTTGTCTGCGCTCTGACTACTAAACGTGTTTGTATAATCTGAATTATGCCCTATAATAAGATGCTGTGTGAAATTGATTCATCAGTTAGCTTTAATGGCTGCAGCTGCTAAAATCATTATTGGAGCAAAAAAAAAGCTTAATGGGTCAAAAATGCAGTTTATTACGTTGAATCCAGATGTTTCTGCTTCTTTTACTACAAATGTTATATAACCTGTGACTTTTAGCCCTGATCTTGTGAGTTTGGACTGAAATAGACTCGAGCTGCTTATGGAGAAACATCTGCAGCCTGTTTAGACTCTGCTTTGCTGGTATTATGACTAACAGGAAGATCCAACCAGCACAGCCTGCAGTTTGAGGGTTTATTATCCGGCTCCATTATAAAACTTTTGACAGGGGGTTTGGCTTGAAGCAGATGAAGGAAGTGCTTCACATTTTTGGACTGTTTGGTTGCAAACTAAACCCTTAGCAGAAGCCAAAAAAGAAAAATAACAGTTGCATAATCTGAATCCTCAGGACTGTTGGGTCTCTGTCAATGATGGCCAAGTTTTCCATTCATCTCTTTTGAAACTTATCAAAGGAAGGAAGGTGACTTCATTACTGATTCATTTTCTGGTTAAGTGTTGCTTTATCCTTCTATAAATCAACATTCTTGTGACATGACTGGTAAGTTAGTCCAACCAGAACCTGCTGTGGGGAAAACTTCGTTAATGATTCAACGCTGAACAGATCCAAACTCGCCTTGTTGCAGGATTTGGAGGAATCATGTGGGATGTTTGTAAGTTTGGATCAGCGGGTATTTCATCATTCTCATCTTTCCCAGCATTGCGTGTCGAAGCTGTTTAGAAAAATGCTGACCTGGATGATGAACTCTGTGGACGACTGTAATAGATTAGACAAGGCAGATCAAAGGGCTTTAATCACAATAACCAGTTATTAAACAAACAATGCAAATTACATTTAGTCAAATTCCATTTACTAGCGGTTTTGTAACTGTCTTTATGTGTTTTTGAAGGCTCATGTCTGAGTTCAGCCTGATCTCTAGTTTCCAGCTGTAAGAAGTGAAGCTGTGTGTGTTGAGTCCAGGTCGTTCGTTTTTAAAAACTTCTGTTTCTGTCCATCTGAAGAAAGTAATGGCACCAACAAGCATTGATTTGTGACTGGATGGGCTCCAGGTGACATGCTATAGAGCTGTGTATCATCTGCATAGTTGTGGTTATTAATCTGATTAATTGTTATGATCTGAGCTAATTAGATGTTAAGTAGAAGGGGCCCCATGTTTGAACTTTGTGGAACCCCACATGTGATTTAAGTCCTTACAATTAAGAAGTTACCTGTTGACACAAATAGCTCCCTGTGCTTTAGGTCAGACTGGAACCAGTCCAGTTCTGCCCCGATTGGAGGGCTCCGCTGAGGTCCAGTCAATCCATTTATTCTCAGGAGATTAGTTTTACTTATCCTGAAGAATTAAACCAATCCTGTCTAAATGTTTGTTTGTTTAGCCTTGAGCTAAACAATCATGAGAGTCAAACCTTACGCTGATGATGTGATTGTTTTCCTGAGAATTCTGAACGGCTCCAATGACTCATTCGTTCTCAGGAAAACGTCAGTCAGCCCTTCCAAAATAGATTTATTTCACAAATTTGAAAATAAACTGGTATAAAGGAAACATGTTTGCTGAGTTTGAGAAATCTCAGCCTGTTGAAAGAAAAACATTCTTGACCTCTGTTCCTCCATTTTCCACCACCGTCTTGTAATGTAACTGAGAGTCTGCTAATCGGAGCAAACATAATGAAATCCACCCACATTATCATATAAATATCCTCACTTACAACGGCTGTTTATACAGACATAAAGTCACTTTCTGCTCCAGCTAGCAAGAGCTCACAGGATAAAACACATCGGATGTAACGTCATCATTGTTCCTGGACGGTTTACAAACTTTTTATACAGGAAACTTTGTCAACCATGAAAGAAAATAGTCTGATTATTAAACGTGTCTTAAGTAGAGGGTGGAGGTTCTGTTGGTTAGTTTATAAACTCACCTGTCAGAAGAATGTCGGCTGCACTGTACGTGTTCAGTCTGAAACCTGTTTGAGAGGAATGCTGCTGGTGGAGTCGCTCAAAAAAACATTTTGTTCACAGGAAGTTATGGTGGTGAGGTCAGAGTTGACTCAACCCGGCCTGGGATATGATCTCATTTTTCTGCTCTTCTTAACTTTAGTTTTCAATAAAATGCAAGTTCTTTGCAATAATGTCTATTCCTTTAGGTTTTGTGTCTAAAATGTTCCATTTAAACGACCGATACCAAAATAAAAATGTAATTTTTATTTTATCTGTTATTCACGTTATTCAGAGCAAAGTGTTTCAGGAGGACCTCATCATTCATTTTTAGAAATGTAAAATGTGTATGCTAAAATTAGCTAGATCTTTAGCATAGAGATGCTATTTTAGGCGAGTGTAGCTTCGCTTATGGGCTAGCTCCTTTTAGCACAATTTGAACAAAACAATAGTTTTTTCCATTAGCTTTGTCCTCCATCACTTTGTGCATCAGCTTTATGTTTGTACCAGAAACACACAAATACAAAGCATCCAACCTGTTCTGGTACGGCTCCGCCATCTTTATTCCTCTATCAACTGGTTCCACTAAAGAACATTACTAGGTAATCAATGTGAACTAAATTTAAAGTAGTAAACCATTAATTAACAATTAATCATAAGCTGATTAATTGTTTGTTAGACCCAAAAACAAGTGAGAATGATTTATCAAATCAATCTTAAATATTTGCCACCTCCTGTGTGTTTTGTTTGTCCAGCTGGTAATGAGCTGCTGTGACGCAGAGCAGTGATTGAGGACGGCCGTCTGGCTGATTGCCGATCTGGTCTGCCTCCTCTTTAGAAATGATCACATGTGGAATACCTGTGGCGCCGGTGTTCTGGGAGTTAGCTCACAGTGACGCTGTGGGATGAACGTTGTGGGGGTAATTGATGCGTTGGGTTTAAAAAGGGTGTAATGACCGCGGCTTTAATTGCACGGCTTGTCGTTTGCCTCCAGTGGATGCGGTCCGGTTGGTCTGGTGATGAATCAGTGGCGTTCCTCCTGTCTCGGCTGCACAGTTTCCTCCACATTCACGCATCACTTCACTAATTTTCTGCCATTCAAGCTCAATTTAAGCAGCTTTGAGGGAATCCAGCATGGATTTGTGGTGCATTGTGGAGCCGGGGCCCTGCTGAGGAGGCTTCACATGGTGAGGCCGGTCCGCATCACACATATGCACCAGCCCTGATTTTTCAGGGCTGGCGCATATTGCAGTGAGAGCATATGGCTCATTGCTCTCACTCTTCCAACAATGCAAAATATTCAAAGGGCTTCAAGTCCCAGTTTCTCTAATATTCATCTAAAGCAGGAGGCCCGGCATCCTGCATGTCTTATTCTCTCCCTGGTGGCAGTAACAACCTCCTCTTCTTCTTAGGCCTCTTACGATCCATCACTGGATCCAGGTGTGTTAAACCAGAGAGGAACTAAAACGTGCAGGGTTCTGGGCCTCCAGGACCCACTTTGGACACCCTGATCTTAAGTGTTTATGAGAAGGTTTTGTTCTCAGAAAACTGCAGAACTTTACTTTTTACAGACTTTAATAACTTCAACTTTTGAGTAAGATCCATTTTTAGTGTTTATTACTTAATACTAAATCCCATGAAAGTGATGTAAACTTTTAGACGGATTATAAACGGATGAATTATCAGCTGTAAAGGTCCAATAACTGGTTCTGAAGCGAAACCTTAAACTGCTGCTGCGCAGGTTACCCCATAGGCTGTTGCTAGGCAACTGAAGAGTGAGGGGGTTGATTCCAGCTTAGCTTAGCTAGCGGTGAGAGGTTGAGCAGATAAAGCATTTCCTCTGCCTACATCTCCCAGAATGCTGTGCGGTTCTGAATTGGAGTCTAGTGATTATTCTATGTACTGAATTTTGAATATTCGATCTGATTGTGTCTGTCATGATATATATCGCTATCGGTTGTCTTTAGCTTAAAATCTTTTCGGGTCCCAACTTTCTCCTCGGGTTTCCACAGGAAGTGTCGGCGTGTTGCGTCTGCAGCTTGTCTGTGAGTGAAGGACGAGGTTGTATGCTGACCTCCAAGCCAGGAGGTCAGGACTTCGCGGTTCTGGCAGATTCCGTCTGGCGCCGCTGCTGTGAAGGAGAGAAATAATAACGATGCAGATTCAGCCGGTCGGGTAGAAAGGATCCCCTGCTGTGCGGATCTCCAGAAGCACAGCTGCAGCGATTCGTTACTCTGTCACTCAATCATTTACAGTTACAAATGGCTATAAAACACCTGTAACCAAACCAGGAAGGTCTGGTGCTTCCAGCTCCTCAAGAGATCTTTGCACTAAATTGAGACCAGAAATGCGTGATAAGTTTGTTTGTTTTGCAGTGCAGCTCATTTTCTGCAGCTGGTTCAGTTTTATTTTATTGGAGTCAGTTTGGGAACAGCGGAGGTTCGTCACCTGCATTTTAGTTCAAATGCAAAACTCTACATTCACGGCAAAAACACAAACAAGACATGCAAATATCTTAGTTGTGTCCTAATTCAAGTGTAATAACTGACATTTAAGGTCAATAATTCCTCAAAAGCTTTGAAAAAGTTCTAGTTCTATGAATCACAGATTATTTCACTTAGAACAAAACATTTGTCCATGTTATGAGTGAAATAATCTGCCTGTGGAGTTGCAACATTTCCTTAATATTTTTATGAGTAATAAATAATGAATTACTTAAACCAGTTCCTACATTTTGCTGAAAAGCTACTTGTTAGTTAGTTTTGTTTTATTGCATGAACTAAGATATTTGCAGTAAAAATGAGACCAGATTTTGTGGTGAAGCTTTTGGTTTTTGCAGTGCAGGCCTTGGTGTCAGCGACTCGTCACTGACATTTTCAATTCAAATGCAAATTGTTACATCTGCGGCTCGGCGTTTTGACAAATCGTGAAATAATCTGTCGATTTAATGTTGTTTATTTCTATGACTTGCTGAAAGATTTCTGGCGTGTTTCTGGAAGCAGAGGTGTCGACGTTCTGCTGATTGTTCCCTATTGTTTCCTTATTTCAGTCCGTCGGCCGCATTGTGATGCTCGGGGAGGGAGAGGGGAGAAATCCCATCAACACCCCACATTGTCTTGTTGGTGGAACAATTTGTACATCAGTTTTGTCAGCGTCTCGCTTTTGCAAAACTCCCAAGAGTGCCATGTCTGCAGTCTTCCAGCCGTGAGGCGTCATTTTATTTCACCCCAGATGGCCTTTAAACTACATCATCTTGACTGGCGATACATATGCACGCCGCTTGTAGCCCCCTGTCACGCACTCAGCAGCAAAGCATGATGGATCCTCCTCCGCCGCCGAGTGAAGAGCGGCGAGCGCAGAAGGCCGTTTAGCAACCTGGTCGCCGTCTCCGTCTCTCCCCGTTAATTCAGCATCCCGTCAGTCAGAAGCGAGGCGCTGCACTCCAGAGAGACAGAGTGATCATTAAGTGAATAAAAGGCTTTGCTTGGTAAAGAATGAGAAACATGAAAGGAGATGCAGAGACAAAAAGCAGTGGAGGAGGAGCGATACAATGCCCTTCAGTCTAATGATTCCAGCCAACTCCTATTTTCATTTCTCCTCATACAATGGCTTTAATTACTAGCTGTTCCTGTTGCAGGTCGATTGTGTGGGTTTGTTGTAGAGGATCAGAGGTTCACTGTGTAAAGAGACGGATACAGCTGAGAGCTTCTGGCTGCCGGGAGCTAAAAACCTCCAGCAGCTTCAGGAGCTTAGATGCTCAGATTGGGAAAAATACCCAAGAAAGAAAGAGTTTCTACATTTTTGTTCGAAAATACGTAAAAAAAACTGAGATGAAACAAATTTAAAAAAGAAGTTTTAAGATCTTATGTGTTCAATATGAAAAATTTCAAATAAAAAGGAACAATTAAAAAAATAAAATTTAAAAAAAAATAAAAAATACTTCCAGAGTTATCATTAGGTAAATGTAACCAATGTCCCAACCGGGTTCTCCTCTGGGTTCTGATCACTTTAACTGATCAGAACCAGATCAAAATGATTTATAATCATTGGACTGAAATGATTATGAGTCCAAGTCTGAAAAATGTCATTCAGCCGCATCAAATCCCCCTGAACGGCTGTGAAAGGCTCCTAATCAAAGGAAAAGTGAGTAAATTTCCAGTTTTCTGTGTCCTGAGGCCAAACTGGCAGCAAACCGCCAGAGGAAGGAGGCGGTTAGTAGAAAATGAGCCTGAAAGAGAGTTGCTGCTGTTCAGGTGATGTTGCATCAGCGTGAAGGTTTGGATCGAAATGAATCGTACTGCAGATAAAATAAACCCCAAAACTTAAAGTTTAGGTATTATTAATAAAATAACAGAATCTAGTTTCTGTGGCTTTAGTCCAGCTGGGCTGAACCAACATGAAGTGGTTTTACAGTCAGGCTCAGATTACATGTTAGCTCAGCTGCAGAACCAGAGAACCAACGAGGGAGCAAAGGTCATGTTTGCAGAAGATGGAGCAACAGGTGTGTGTGTGTGTGTGTGGGGGTGTGTGTGTGTGGGGGTGTGTGTGTGTGGGGGTGTGTGTGGGGGGGTGTGCGCGTGTGTCCTTGACTCCTTTCTGTTTGACGGCAGCATAAAAGCTCAGAAGCTCGTTCAGATGAGCTTCTCTTTTAACCCAGGTGTAAATCTCTTGTATTTTCTCCTGAAATAGAAATCAGAAAGATCTTTAACTTTGGAAAATGTGGATATTAAGCTGCATATGCTATTAAATTCATGCTAAGAAAACCTCAGCTGTGCTGTCATGACTGTGGTAAAGAAAAAAATGAATCTCTGCTACCGATTAGCTTCCATGTTCTTAATCTTAAGACATCTTGGTAAAATTGTCTTTATTCTGCTAATATTATCACTATATTTTCATAATGGAAAATTCTTCTAGTCAGAGAAATGAAATGGGAGCTACTTTTTGAAAATATTTTCTGTCATTTCTAATCTTTCTTTTTGGTTGAAATCATAGATTTTATTTTTAAATCTGGCTGGGATGTGAAAGGTTTTGGTTTCCAGTGGGGTAAATCCTGGAGCCTCAGTCTGGCCTCAGTCTGGTCTCAGCGGCAGGGATTCCCGCTGCTTCACAGCTGAGTTTCTGCACACCTGAACCGTCTGTTGACATCCAAACCTGAGCTGCGATAAGATCTGGGCGAGTTGCACTTTTGCCAAAGTGAAACCCTGTGTGTGTGTGTGAGAGCGCAGCGTGAAGGGCATCAGATCTGCATGGTTCTGGGCTCTTAAAGGTGACGCGGTCTGTGTGTGTGGGCTCTAATTAAAACCAAAAAAGCCTAAAAACCAAAAAAGCCTAACGACAGCGGCTCTGACGCCTGAAGCTTCTGCAGCCTGCAGGGAGGAAACGGCTCTGAAGGCAACAACTAGTCCCGGTTGTTGTAACTCATCTTAATTGTTCATGCAGTTCTAATTTTTAAGTTTTTATTGTTCATGCTTTACTAAAAAAAAAAAAAAAAAAAAGACAAAAAACATAAATTATTTTCAAAAAGTCTCTTTTTTTTCACTCTTCCATTCTGTGAGTTGTGTGACAGATAATCAGTGAGAATAAAGTCATAATATTATCAGAATAAAGATGCAATTTCACCAGTAGAAACTTGTTAATATTGTGAAACTTTGTTAGAGCAGCTCAGTTCAGAAATAAAACTGATTGATTCAAAGTCCTGCTGCTGATCATTTAATACTGATTGGTTAAAAGATGACCCCATATATACCAAAGTGTAAGACTTTGGACTTAAAGTTATTTTGATGCTCAACATTCCTCATTGAAACTTTAACTTATACTTTGTACTTATTTTGGTATAGGTACAAATAAATAGGCTGAGTTCAGTGTTTGATCAGAGCTTTTATCTGCCGCTGGCTTCCTGTCAGAAATCGGCACAGATTCTGGCCTTGCGACATTTTCCTTCCATGGAAACCGCCTCACATCCAGAGGCAATCAGGAGTTTTATCATCCTCCTTTTATGATAAATATAAAAACTATGATAATAAAGTAACTATTATACTTTGGTCTAAGTTATACTCCTCATTTACATTGTTTGTTGTGTTTTGGTTTGGGGTTCCCATAACTTTACTACAGGTTGTTATGACTTATTTCTGGTAATTGAAAGAAAAATCCGATAGATTTGAATTCAAAGTCTGAATAATTAGAAGTTGCGTAACAAACAGGATGGCCGCCGGGCTGTGCTGACTTCACTCTATGGAAACACAAGTGCATGATCTGCCCTGTTCTTTTATTAAACAGATGGATGTTTCCAGTCTGACGCCCCGCTGGATGCCAGACTTCCTCTCTTCTTCTTGATGAAACAGAATCTAGATTTTACAAAAATGAAATCTTCAAAAAGCAAATATTTGATGAATTGCTAACCTGATAATCGACTAATTGCGCGTTGTGTCCGTGTTTTCCCCAGCTGCTAGTCGAGGTGTGTGTTCTGCAGCGTTAAGCGCCTGCATGGTGGCCACAGAGTGTGAATGCATGTCTGTGTGCAGCTTGTTTCACATGTGGTCTGTTTCCTCCCCAAACACTTGGTGGTGAAGTTTGCACGCAGACACCAGCTGAAGGAGGCGTAGCACGTTGATCCGGCCGCGCGCTGACCTCCTGACCGCAGGAAACCCCGACCACATTCCTCTCCTCCTCCGCGCCTTCAGGAATCAGCTTCTTTCTCCCACTTTATGTTTCTTGGTCTCTGATCATCTCTGCACTTTAGAGAATGAGCAACGACTGAACGGCTCAATCAAGGCCATTCATTCATTGGCCTTACAAGAGATGAAGCATTCAGATTTTAAATTGTTTTTTAAGTTTATAACCTCCTATAAAGGGAGCTGTTCTACAAAATTCACATTTTACATGGTTTTTGTTCTTCCATTTTGGTTTCTGCTACTTCTAAAAACACCCAGTTGTGTTTTTTGATATCTGGAAAACAAGCCATTTCAACAAACTCCCAAATGTAACGTCACAAATCAGCAGGCACAGCTGTTACCTAGCAACCCCAGCAGAGTTCCTTCTGTTACCTGGCAACCCGAGTGCAGCTCCAGCATGTTTGGTCAGCTGGTTTACTGCTGTATTTGCTGTACAAAGGTGATTTATTGACTTACTATCCAGAAACCACTTGCTACATTCTTGTTGATTGTGTAGGAGGCTCCACGTCTGCTTTTCAAAGATGTCTGGTTGCATGATATGCCCAGTTCTTTTATTAAAAAAGATGGCTGTTTCTCGTGACGCCCTGCTGTGCTCTGATGGGGTTCCTTGTTGCTTCTTAACGTCAGATAATCTACTTAGAGATCAATCTGATCTCTTAGTAGATCAGATGGAGTGTTGTTGCTTTGGATCCGTTGGCCTACTTCATGCTGTCAGACAGGTTCTCGATTCTGGGCGTGGCTAATGAAACTATGTAAGTGTTTTTTTACACATTGGTTTTAAAACCTTTTTCCTGGTCATAAATGACTCATTATGTTCATGTCTGTCGTTTAGATCATTTGCGTAAATCTGTAAGGGAGTTAATCCTATTCTGAACGTTATTTTCTCTGCTTCACTCGTTCTTTTTGGACAAACTGGGATCAAAGCCGGAGCTCCTTCAGGGCTGCAGCTGCTGGAGGTTTTCCAGATCTTGTGAGCAGAAAGAGCCACACCTTGCTGTGTAAACAGCGACTGAAACTGGTTTATTGTCTGATCAGAGGGAACGTCTCACTGTAACCTGAGTGTGCAGCTTCGCTCTGGTGCCCTGAACGCTCTGGGCTCCTCAGAGACGACTTCGTCTTTGTTTTGGTTCTGACCCATTTATGAAAGCTAACAGGATTAGCCAGCTGTGTAGGAAACAAACAGTCTGTTTGCTTTGTGGTGAAGACCTGCAGATCAGATTAGAAATACTTATCCCTGAGCGATGCGGCTTCAGAATAAAAGCTGATTTTAAAAAATTTTCAAGTATTTTCAAAAAGTTGCTTTTAGTTTTCTGAGTGGTACGATGGAGTTTTAGGCAAAAGCTACGAGAATTTGTGCTTACTCGTGAAAATATTTTCATAATATTGGCAGAAAAAAAGGCGCAATTTTAGCAGAAACAGAAACTTGGATAGCTGTGATGTGATCACTTCAGTCTGTGTGGCTCTTTCCTTTTATAAACTGTTTGCTTGACGTTTCAAAGTCCTGCTGCTGATAGTAACTGATGTGGATCAGCAATAGATAAAGTTAGCTTTATCTGTAAAACAAACACAAGAACAGCTTTACAAGACGCTCAACTTTCCTCCAAGTTCTCATAAGATCCATGATTTATTCTCCTAATATTACAACTTTACTTCGGTAATATGACTCTTATTTTTACTCGTAATAAAATCTTATTTTCTAGCATTTGACCTGAATTCAAAGTCAAAATAATTAGCAGCTGTAAAACAAGATGGCCGCCGTGGCGCTGGCATCATCATGAACCACAAAAACCCAGTGAGTGCATCAGATTAAAAACAACCCAGAGTTTTCAGAAAGTATCTATTAAAACAATAAACTGATTTATCCTGTTCAACATCCTGAAGTTTTCTGATGATTTTCCACCAGTTCCTGTCTGAAGTGGAGCGGTGAAGTGGAAACCAGCAGATGCTGCTGGTTTCAGCCTTCACCCTCGCGCCCCGACTGCTTGCAGTCACTCTTTGCTTTCTGAGTCATGTTGGAGGCATCGGGTCACATGGCGCCTTAAAAACAGCGCTGAGCCTTTAGTTGTGCGGTAAGCAGGCGTGTTGTGCAACAGCTGCTTACAGTGAGTGTTTGTGCTGCTTCTCTGCGTTTAGTTTGCTTACAGTTCATGTTGTTCTGGTTCCTGTGAGTCGGATCCCTCTCGGCTTGGCTGTGAACCTTCCTCTTTATTTCTGCTGCTTGGCTTCGTTCTTTTGCCTCCTCAGGTTTCCTTGTTAGCTTTTTCTCAGGAACATTAAACAACAAGCTCACTAAGTCAGAGGCAGCTTTTCCTCTCTGCTTCTCTCAGCCACAAACTTCTCTTTTCTAAAACTTGCTTAACTTGCCGTTTAAATTCAGTGTTTAATCAGAAGATCTGCTTTTCCTGCTGATGTTTCATATCTGACTCCATGTTGTGGCGTTTCGGAGGGAAAAACTTTAGCTTTATGTTTGGCTGCTATTTGGTCTGTTAACAACAACAACAACAACAATATCTTGTTTATGTTGAGTAAATTATTGAATAACTGGCTAACTTTTATTTTTGAACATTTTTTTCCTGACTCATTTATTTTTGTCAAACTGTATTTAAGTTGCTGCTATTGGCTACATTATTTCTTCTTTTTAATATCTTTTTAAATTAATTCATTTAAAAAATAGACAAATTAGTACTTTATTTAGTAAATATGCAATGTGCAAATATTTTATCTAAAATAAATTAATAAAATTGTAGCTAATGCAAATTAAATAAGATTATGATTTAATTAAATAACATACAGTTACCAATTTCTTAATTTAATGAAAATAAATGATCACAAAAAAGGCAAACTAAAAACCATCAAATAAAATGTGGTAGAAAAGAAATTATATTCAATAAAAAATTAAAACCATGAAATTGAATTAAGACATTTTAATTAAGTTTAAATAATTAAAGTAATCAAAGTAAAATGTAAGTAAAGACAGAAAGAACAAATGAGTTTTTAGAGCTGGAATAAATCTTGATTCATCCTTGTTTGTTGTTTTTTTTCAGTCTTTATTCTGTTTATTCCTCTGTGTCCAAAACAAAGCAGTAAAATAAAGCTTTAGCAGTTTCTTGCTGCTAAATGAAACCAAATGTTGCTTTTTCTCCGGGTCGAGTTTTAATGCCCTGCTGTGAGTCGTGTCAGCGGTTTTCTGATTGTTGGTTTGTCTTTTTCGAGAGCGTTTCTGTGTTGTGCATGAGGTAATTTTAGCTTCTCAGTGGGGATTCCTGCAGAACGGAGAGCAGATCAGAGGGCTGTGGGAAGGTCAGGACATCGGCGCTCCGGTTCCGTCCATGTCCTACAGATATCCTGTCAGTGTGAATTAAAGCCTCGTTTCCATGCGACTCGCCGTACGTGGGTTGAATAATTGGTTGCACATTTATTTGGTGAGATATGAGCAGATAAACATCCTGCAGCTGGACTCCAGGAAACCCAAAAACTGAACTCAGCTCATCCAGGAGCAGTTAAAGTTTAAACCTATAGTTCAGTTTTGTTTGTGAAATAGTTTTTACAGTGAATTTCCTACTTGCCAAGTATTTTTGCTCTAGATTAGTGAAAATATCTCAGTAACTCGAAATGAGACAAAACTGACTTTTCAACTTACGTCAATATTTCTTGAATATTTAAGAACTAGTTCCTCTGGCAGATTATTTCACTTATAAAAGTACATTCTTCACAGATTATGAGTGAAATCCTTGAATGTTGATTATAACGTGAACATTTTTTTAATAAAAAGAACTAGTGGAGATGGTTATTTTTGTCAGTGTTCAAGAATAATTGATTTAAAACTAGTTGAAAAGTTACCTGTAATTCAGTTTTGTCTTATTTCAAGTGTACTGAGATATTTTCACTGGATCTAAACTAAAAATACTTGGTGAGATTTAGTTTTTACAGTGTATGAAACGAGCCATAAGCATTACATTTAGTCAAAATGCCATCAACAGAATCATAAAGCAGATATGATCAAATATGTTGATCAACGTTCCTGATTTTCTGAGTCAGTCGCCTCTAACCGGCGGGTTTTTAGCTTTCACTTAAAGGACGTCAGTGTTTCGGTTGTTTTGCAGTTTTCTGGATTTTGGTTCCAGATTTCTGGTTCATTGAAGTTCGTTTTAAATCAGTTTTTTTTGCTTCAGGAAACATTTTTCAGGCCCTGCAGCTGAAATGCATATTTCAGTTCTTCCTCTTGTTTTTTAAAAACAAAGCCAGACGTTGGTGGTGGGAGTGATGGTTCTGATGAACTGGGAAACTTTTTTTCCTGGTTCCTCCCTTTTTCTTTCTCCCTCTGGGTGTTTTTATGACGCTCGTTGCAGTAAAGACCGTTTGACCTCAGAGGTGATGGGTCATATGGATTCTTCTCTCCCTCACCACTTTTTCTCTCCTTTCCTCATGTTTAGACTTTCCCTCATCGTTTTCGTTTTTCTCCTCCCTCTGTAATGTGAACCTCTCCCACCCAGATAATAAAAAACAGGAACCTGAAGGAGGATTTTATGAAAACGCTGCATTAATTGGGACAGAAAGCCCCATCAGTGATGTTTACTTGTGGAATTAGCGAAGTCTCTGCAGGTGGAGCGACTGCGTCCTCCTGATATTATTCTGCGTCTCTCTCTCTCCGATGGGCCTAATATTGTGTCGGTTAGAGAGGAGGGGGAGGGGCCGTGTAAACACATCGTGTGTTTACATTTCCCGGCTGCTGCTCTGATGATGAAGGAATGTGAGGACGCTGCGGTCAAGTCGCCGTCGTGCCGCTCAGGTGGAAAACATGACGCTGCGAGGGAAATCAAGGATTTCTGACCAGAGACGAACTGAAAGTTTTTGGCTCTGGAGGCGCCTTGGGCTTCATTCATCCAAACACTAGTGTTGATGCTCGTTAACACTCACTGCGTTCTGGCTAACTAAACCAGGAAACGGTTATTTACAAACTATGCTAGGGCTGCAGCTAACAGTTATAGTAGTAATCGATTATTCTGACGTAGCTAATGCTAATGTTAGCGTCCACATTTCATGACCACTTTGCTCCAGTCTGATGGTTGGATATGGGAACGATTAATCGCGATTAATCAAACATTGAAATATCCGTCAACTAATTTAGTAACTAAAAAAAAAAAAAAAACATATTCAGAGCAACAATTAAGCCAAAAATATACAGTTTGACCTCAAATTCACTAAATATTGTTGCATTTTAGGCAAAAAATATTTAATTTCTTATTTACAAAATGAATTGAGTTATTATTTTTTTTTGTTCCATATAAATAAAATATAACCAAGACAAACCCTGCGGAACTCCAGGCTTATTTAAAATTGAATATCGCAGCAGAAATGTTTAGGCGGACCAGTTCAAGCACCAGGAAAAAGACTAAAAAGTTTCCCAGGTTTCATTTAAACAAATGAAGGACGCCTGCAGTTGATCACATCGCTGCTACACTTAAACAGATAAATATGGACTGAAGCACATTTTCCTTCCTCATCTCATCTGCAATTATTGCAAAAACATCTTTTAGCTGAATTCAAAAATAGTGAGTGGAGAGCCTGACTGCAGTCGAGGTCCTGGGAAAGTTGCTGGTTTTGAAATGGAAATGTGGCGATTGTCTGTGGGAGGGCGTGGATGTGAAGCAGCATGTGTGTCTCCACAGGAGGCAAACGCTGCGTGTTATGAATGAACGAGTGGCAGAATGGGCTGATGCCAAATAAAACAACTGAAACATGTTTTAAGGTCGTTTCTCAGGGACGTTGATAAAAAGCACTTTTGGTTACAGTTTGACAGAAACTGACATGTTTTATTCTTGATTCATATATTTTTAGTAAATCGTGGCGGTTTTGTACAAAATTGTTCCTAATAGTGGTGGCTGTTTATAATATATCGTGAAAATTTTCTTTTTATAAGACTTTTGATTTAATTTTATAAATTTAACATATTAATACAAAAACAAAATGATAAAAAAATTTATTTCTTCAAATTTTACTACTGTTCCACAAGAGCCTTAATATATAGCAATAAATTTAAAAAAATGATAAAATGCAGTTAATGTGCATATTTTAGTGAAATAAATAACTTTTTAAAAGAGTCGTCAACAAATCGTATGGGATCTGAACCTCAGTGAAGATGAGATGTTAGGATTTAGCAGAATAACTGAAAGAAAGATGGAGGACAAAAGAAAAGCTTCATGATTATTAGAAAGAGAAGAGCAGCATTTTTATGTAGACGTCAGACTCCCCCTAGTGGTGAGGAGGACCTCCATTTTGTGGAGCTAGATTGCAGCATTTCATATTTGCTGTTTTTGGGTATTTTTGTCATTTTCTTTGCCGTTGCAGCATTGTTCATTGAGTTTTTTGTGGCATTTGCTTTTTGTTTTCATAAAAACTGGCAAACTGGTTGCATCTGAAGCTGCAGGTTTATTTGCTATGAGCAGCTTTACTCTTCAAAACGTTATTTTATTGCCTTCTTGGTGTTTGTTTGTTTCCTGGTGTTTGTATCTCTTTGGTGAATCGTTTTTGTTTTTTAGTTCCTTGTATTTGTTCACTGCTTTGAATAAATAAAGTTTGGTTTGAATGAAGCTGCATCATTAATGTATATAAAAATTGCAATGCAAATAATTCCGTTTTAATAATCACAGTGATGCTACAGGTTGGATTCTCATAAACTTGCATTCAGAATGATAAAAACCCAACATGGCAGTAAATCCATCAGAAGTTATTTGCTCTGTTTCCCATATGGCTCAATAATAATTACTTCTGCCTGCAGATTGCTGACTCTTTGAGGCTGCAGGAAGATTTTAAAGTTTCCCCAGCAGTGATTGCTCCATCTTGTTTTTGTTCTGTCGCCTCCATCAGACCAGGTGTCCTAATTTTCTCTTTCTATTCACCTCAGACTTCTCCTTCTTATCTTTCCCTCCCTCCCAGCGACGCTCGTTTCTTTTTCCCTTCCTGTTCCTGCTGTGGTTGCTGAGCTTTGGACTCCGGCTCTCGGTGACACAGACAGAATGATCTGCCGCTCCGCTCAGGAAATTAGACCTTCAACAGTCTGTATATTGGAAATGAAATTCCTGTGAAAGACGCTGATAACGCCGGCTGGTTTTAACTGGACGGTTTTGTCTATAGACTCCTGATTAGTGCTTTAATGATTTCTGTATTTCTGCACAGGTTGAAATGGAAAATGATCCATCGGATGCATTCTCTGAGGAAATTACAGTCCACGTTCCCTGTGTGATTTCATGGTAAAAACATGTCTGGACGTATTAAATACAGTCTTTAGTTTCTGGTATCGCTGATGCTGCAGCAACAGAAACCAAAAACACGTTTCCTTGTACACTTCTGCTTTCTGTTTGCAAAAATTCAATTTGGAGAAGTTTATTTTCTGGAATGTTTCACCTTAATGTCCAACTAAACATTTTTATCTGGGTCCTCTGGAAAACTCCAGATGTTACCAGGCTGCAGAACGATTGAAAAACAGAACTAACTCAGACGCTGGCATGATAAATTAAAACAAGCTCAATTTACATCATTTTTCTCTTTCGACCAAAAACTGGATGACAAAAAAGTTTTCAGTCTAGTTTTTGGTCTCAGTTAGTCCTTTTTTTGAAAACATTTTGTTGTTTTGATATTTAAAACTTCTTCCATTTCCATTGTAAAATATTCTTTAGAATTTAACATTTTGTGATAAATGAGAATGTTTTCTTGCATTATTATGCTGTTATTACCTTTATATTGCTTAAAACAATATTATAATTTATCGTAGTAACTTACGGTATGATTGATCATCCAACAAAATTTCGTATTGTTATTTTCCTACTTACAAAAAACTTCTTGGCAAGATATCGAAGCTTGTTTTTAGTAAATAATTCCTTAATATTGATGTAAAAAGTTCTAGATCTTCTGGCAGATCTTTTCATTTTTAATGACATTTTCCTCGTGTTATAAATGAAACAATCTGCTGGTGGAGCTCGTAGTTTTAATCACTATTAGGAATTATTTACCTAAAATAAATAATTGAAAAATTACTTGTAAGTTATTTTTGTTTAATTTCAAGTAGAAACAAGACTTGGTAGTATTTGGAGTGTAATTCTTTGTGACCTTAAAGGTGGAGAATTTGAATATCTGTGGATCCTTATTTCCCATCTGCAGATAAGAGACATTAACGTCATTTATTGGAGTCGTTGTTTTTTCCTGAAGCAAATCTTTAGTAATTGTAGATTTGACATTTCCAGGCTGTGCAGCTTCTGTTCATCATCAGTCTTGGTAATATTAATATTTTTTGGTCAAGCGCCTTCAGAACCGTTAATTTCCATCGCTGCCAGTTTGTCCTGCAGGCGGTTTGTAACCCTGAACAGAAATGACCTTTAACCTTGAGGCTGAAACGTTTTGGAGGCTCCAATTAACCTCAGCACCTGCTCGGGTTTTTGTAGCAGCAAAAGACTCAGAACTTCAGCTTTTAATTTTTGGAGGATTCATTTTTTGTCTTTCTGGATAATTGCTGAAATAGTGGTCATAATGATGCGCATGGTCATAATGAGGTTATGACCATGCTTTTCAAGCTTTTTTTCTCATAGTAGTAGAAATGTAAACATCCATAAAACAGATTTCTGTTCTTCTCCAGGACATTCTGGGTTGAATTTCTGATGCCGTTTATTTTATATGTTTAAGCTAACAATCACTGCTCAGATTACCAACAGAGCTAGCTTAGTTCAAGGGCATTAATTGTAGCTAGTCCTAAACGGCTAATTCTGCTAACTACATCCTGTGATATTAAATGTAGTTAACCATGCTAATAATGCTAACGTGCCAGTGAAGTCAGATGTGCTAAATGTAGCAAATCATGGTCAATCAATGGCTAGGTTATTTGCTTTCAGTGTAAGTGTAGGAACGATGCTAATAGTGCTAAAAAAGCAACACATGGTGGCATTAGATGGAGCTAAACTTTGCTATCAGAGCTAAAAGTTGCTTCTACCTCCGTTTCAATAAGCTGGAATAACAACGTTAATGATGCTAATAACTACAGTTTGGGTGCTAACTGCAGTTCATGCTAATTGTGCTAACAAACACGGAGAAACGAAATGACCAAGATTTGAACACAAGCTTTTCATGAGTCTTAGTGTTTCTGTAACTCTGATTGTAGATGATTATTTGTGTTTATCAAAGTGTTTAAATCTTTGCCAAGTTCTCCTGTTCAAATGTTCAACAGCCTGCAGGTGGTCAGGTTCCTTTGAACAGTACGGCGGACGGTTCTGACCGGACGGTTCTGACGAGTCTGACCGACGGTCTGACGACGTCTGACCGACGGTTCTGACCGGACCGTTCTGACCGGACGGTTCTGACCGGACTGTTCTGACCGGACGGTTCTGACCGGACCGTCCTGACCGGACCGTCCTGACCGGACGGTTCTGACCGGACGGTTCTTAAATACTTCTTTAATTTTGACATGATGTGCAACGAGTGGCGATTTGTCGGATAATGGTGCAGCTTGTTTTCTCTGCTTCAGTTCTTGTTTCCTTCGTCCTCCTCGTTCTTCAGCAGCGTGTTTTTTCATCCCCACCTCACTTCTGCTGAGTGCCACCATACAGCAACTCTGAGCTTATTGAATAAACCGCAATCCTGCTTCAGAGCCTGGAGGACAGATTAGATTTCACTCTGTTTACTTTCCCTCCTGCCCAGCGCTCTGTGACCGTCCACTCGCATCGTGTAAAACTAATGGAAGCATGTCCACCCATCCACAAACACGCATGCCAGAGAGGGTCAGCGAGTGGAAATCTGGGGTCATCTTTGTTCAAACTGACCAGGCTGCAGACTGATTAACATTTGTTGTTGGAAAACAGTCTAAAACAAAATGAGATGGACGTTAGGGTAAAACGGTAAATGCTTGATGTGGTTTAAGAGCTTTCCGATTAATATTTGGTTGTGAAATACAAAACGTTGCAAATATATTCAAGATCTTCCAACATTTTCCAGAGTTTATGGTGTTTCCATGTTTAGTATTTGATTATAGACTTCATAATCCATTTTATTTGTTGTTTCTGTTTATTTATTCTTCCAGTTCCTGCATTAAATGCTCTTTAGAATTTATATTTTGTTGATTTTTAGAATGTTTTCTTGTATTATGCCTTCATTAACATTTTATTACTTGAAAATGGTCTCAAAACAACAATATTATCATTTATCGCGATAACTTTTGTGACAATTTATCGCCCAGTAAAATTTCTCATTACAAAGAATAAGAAAGTTATTCTGATAGTTAATTGGATAAAAATAATTGGGACATTCTTCACTAGAAAAACATTAAAAGATACAAATAATTCAATAAAAAACCCAATGAAGTAAACATTTTATAGTCTAAAATGCAATGAAAACGTCCCGTTGGAGAACACTTGATAATTTGTATCCAAGGATACATCTGCATTGTCTCATCATCTGGGTTTACCCAGAATGCCCTGCGTTGTAGCCCACTTCCTGGTTTCAAATCGCTCCAGAGTTCACTTCGACAAACCGAGACCGAGGAACGTAAACGGACCAGAGGTCGATTCCACGACCTCATCTGCCCAAACGAACCTTCTGGACAAACGGGCAGGAGTTTAATTCATTTGTGAGTTGGATTCATTTGTGAGTTGGATTCATTTGTGAGTTGGATTCATTTGTGAGTTGTAATTTGCTACAGAAGCTGAAGTGAGTCTTGATACCTGAGGAATCTGTGAATCCAGACTCATCTCTTATCTGCCTCTTCATCCAGGTGTCAGCTGCTCTCAGGGGAAACGTGACGCGTTCTGGCTGTTTGTGTGTCCAGATTTCTGCTGGATCAAGTCGCCTCCTGTCAAACATGATTCATTGAATTAGTTCCCCAGAACCCCGATAGCGCTCCGTGTTAAACTGAGGAGATGGATGAATAGTTGGCCTTATTGTTGTTATGACTCTTCTGCAGTTCATCCGTCTGTGAGATCGTTTTGAAGGTCTAAGTCTTTGGAAACTGCAGCGTCTCAGAAGAGCAGCGGCTTGATTGAAAGCGACACAAAGCGACTTATTTAGAAGCTTAATGTTCTATTTAAGCAGAAAAGGCTGATTCCTTTTTAAAGAAAGGGAGCTTCTCCTTTCTGACCCTAGAGTTGCATTATTATGCACGTTTTAAGTCTTTTAATGATTTTCTATGTTGAACAATTTCACACCTTTTGACTTGCGAATTTTGATAAAAAATTTAAATGTCACAGAAATTCTGCATGGGCCAAATAATTTCTGATTTTCTTGAATTTCTCTTTAGTCAAGCAGTTCAAGACAGGAGCCCAAAAAATCTGATCACCCAGAGCGAGTAACGGTCGAGTCGCTGGTATTGATCTACAGCCGCATCAAGCCCAGCAGATGTATGGAGGTCATTTCTCTGCTGTGGGCCAACAAGAAATCTTTGTTATGGCCGTCTTAAAATATAGATGCCAGCCATTAATGAAATATGACTTTCCCCGTCTTCCCGTCTGTAAACTGCTCAGTCGTAAAATTAACATTTTGCACAAAGCTGGGACGGGACGCTGTTTGACTCGACCCAAAAAGACGAGACAAATGAAACGGCAGCGTCTCTAAGTGGCTTTCTGGAGTCAGATCTGCTGCGAGGCAATAAAAGTTATCGTTCTCAACATGGCTGTAAAAAAATATTGACTTAAGAAGGTAAAATTAGCACAGGTTGACGGCTCTCCACAGAGATCTGCATGGATATTAATACTATTCTCCTTGCAGACAGCAAATTTCATAAATACCTGCAGCTCATAACTCTTTAATTGCTTCCTTCTGACTAATTAAAACCGATTATTTGACATTCGAAATAAGCAGATTCAGTGACGGACAGTATGGATATGATATATTATGCTTCCAGCAGCCTAACGAGGTTCTGATTGGCTGCAGGAAAGACGAGGTCATAAAGATGGAGAGGGTTTAATAAGACCACCAGCTGGGAAACGGGAGGCGATGAAGAGCTTCAGTCGACCTGCTGGAAATCTGCTGAGTCTCGTCTATTTTCCTGTCATGTTGGTTCTGATGGTTTCGTTTTGCGCTTTTAAGCCAGGATTTGATCAGTTTCCGAAATAAAAATCCAGCCCGGCACGGCAGGAGTAACAGGGCAACTATTGAAATTTACTCAGTGACGCTGGATTTGTGGAAATCATTTCATGTTTTTATTCTTTCCTTAAAGAAAGGGAAGAATTGACATTGAAAATAAATAAAACGTTGTGATGACAGGACATGGAAGCAGAAGAGAAATCACTGCTAATGGGGAAAAAAAGCAAATATAAAACACTGATGACTCCTCCAGGCCACCAGGGGGAGCCGACCAACAAGTCATATCGGACTGGATGTTGCGACTTTAAATGGAAGAAAGTTGGAGGAAGGAAGAAAAGTTACATTATTCTTATTATTTAAAATTATTTATCAGTAACAGGACTCAATAATTAGTCACGTCCATCTTTTCTTTCGTCAAAACATTTTTTTTTTCCCTCAGTTTCACAGCTTTTTTTTTGGTAATATTATTATAATTTTTTTTTTTATTCTTGTAAGTTCAAAAACTGTAATCTTAGTCTGGCCCTAATACTCCGCTGGAGAAAACAGTTAATTATGTCAAAAACTCATGGTAAATATTTTAAAGTCAGTGTAATCTCTGCTGAATCATCAGATTCAGTTTGTTTGGGGTTGCTTCATATTTTCTTACAGTGGCTGTTTGGTGATTTCCCAAACTCCATTCTTCTTCTATGGTTTGTATTTGTGTCATTTCCCCACCAGATCTCCCTGGTTTCTTTACAATGAGATTTTCATTGTTTATGTGAGAATCCCTCTGTTATTTTCTGCCATAAACATCAATTTGCCTGAAGACTTTCTGAGAAAAACACAAAATCTCCACATTTTATGTCCAAATATGCTGATTTTACCAGCTGCAGTGAGGAAAGACATTACGGCTTCACATCTCAGCTCAGATGAGTTTGAAGCTAGTTTCCAGACTAAGAGCCCCCCTGCTGCTGTGACAGGATCTCTGAAGACGGTTTGTGATGTAAACCCAGCAAAGGAAAGATGGATCTCCTGCCATGGCGGCGGTTCAAAGCTGTCAGGGAGGGAAGATCAACACCAGGGTTTCTCTCCTGCTGTGCAGAAGCACCTGAGCAGGTATTTGTACAAATGGCAGGATGGAGGTTTTGATTTCTGAGAACTTTGCTGATCAGAAACCCCTGCTCACAGTCCCAGCTGGAAACAACCCAGGGTTTTACAGGCTAAAATACTTAGCATCTCAATGCTAAACATGTTGCTAATGCTAATGTTAGCGTCCACAGCCCACATTCCGGAAAACCTCCATGAAAGGTCAGGGCTTCCTGAACCTGAATAACTAAAAACTATAAACATCCTTATTGTTGAGCTCGTGTATTTATTTAAAAACCTGGTCAGAATTCTCTCCAAAGAATCTGAAACCGTGTTTTTTTTTATTTTATGGATGTCAAAAACTGCCCTGTTGGCACGGCAACCATGTTTTACTCCACGGCATCGTTATGGAGGAGGGCTGTAACTTCTCACTTTTATAGAAAACATTTGACACCAATAAATCAGATCAACTGCAGGAGCCAACGTAACTCACTGCTTTATGGTTATTTAACCAAATGGTCAGAAATGGGGCTTCACAGCCATTACATGCAATAAATCATCATTTTCTCTGAAGTGTATAAGTGGTGTAAACATTACTGAAACCCAAAATGCAAATATAAAAATTTTTGTGGACAAAAATGATGTGATTTGGGTCAAATTATTGGTGTTTAAACTGTTTTAAATTAAACTTGTGGCGTCAGGAACCAAAAAGCTCTGGAGGAATGTTTGGATGTCGAGGTTAAAGCATGTTTTTATTGGGTTATTGGCCCGGCTGGTCCTGGATCAGCCTCATCTCACCTGGTAATAATCCTGTCACCGTGGAGGTGAAGTGATGAGACGCTGCCTGATCAGGTTTGAATCTTTTTCACTAGAGAGCCAGACGATCGCAGCAGCTTTCAAACTGGAGCAGAACGTGTTTATGAGTCACTAAATCTCAGTAAAATCATCTAAAATGGATTTTGCTCATTAAGCTAGTAGTTGGAGTTTATAGGTGCAGAAATAAAGCGTTTCATCAAGGCCGTCTACAAGATGTGCAGTTCATTAAATCAATGCGATTTTAATGAAATAAAAGTCGTTGGTGAAGGTAAAGGTTTGACAATCTCAATAAATCAGAGTTATGAAGTCGGATCCCAGTGATATCAAACCAACCAAATGAAAGAGCCGGTCAAACCTGGACCTGATCTCTGACCCAATGACTGAAGATCTCAGGAAGCTTCTGATTAGAGATGCACATGATTTATTGGGACCAAAACTGCATTTTTCTGCAGAAATCGGAACAGGAATATGTCCCTTCAGTTATTGAGTTGGTCGACTTTTACGATTATGGAGGCGTAATATTGTGTTGCATATCTGCTAATTGATCACAGCGGTTGCACCAGTTGGACATTTAAAGTGTTTCTCACAGTTTAAACCATTTTTTCTTAAAATAAAATGATGCAGCAATAAAGAAAAATCAGCAGGGAAATCTGATGACTTCCTGTTGTTTTTAAATGAGATGGAAACCCAGATGTTTAATTTAATCTGACATGTAAAATAAAAAATAATCAGTTGAAAGATTTTTGTCCAGGGAACAAAAATAAAAACAAAATAAAACCTTTATTTTTTCTGCACAGATTTTGCTTTTAATCTTCATGTATGTTTGATTATTTATATCTCTAGTATTTTCATTTCCCAGCATAAACCTTTCCAGTCAGTTGAAACTCGGGGCTAAAGATGGTTGTTATTATTTCTGAATATATCAAAGGAGATTGTTGCTTTAAGTCTAAAAGGTTTTATTGTTATCCTTGATTTTCTTGTTTAATGAATTTAATGACTGAGAAAAACCTACGAATATAGTTTGTATTACTAGTTTTAAACATGGATAAATTTCCAAACCATAGATTTATATCAGGTTTCCGTTGTTTGTATTAACTGATATTCAGGTATATTTCATTAAAATCTGCAGATATGCGAGTTTTTAGAGGAGGTTTTGGTTATTTTAGTGATTTGTGGTTGACTGTGGTTCCAAACTCCATGAATATTTTGGTTTTTCTGTTTATTTACATGTAGAAATTACATTCTGCTTGGTTGAAATCATGAGTTTTGCTGACGGTGAAGCTGTGAATCTTTTTTCTCAGTGTTTTTCTTCTAAAAGGTAATTTAGCCTCATGGTCACAGAGAGCAAATGCTGCTTTGAAAGTTGTGCTTTTATCCATCATGTCAGGAGAATGTTTTTTTCTTATTTTCTCAGCTGTGTAATTAGAGGTTATTTTCTGTGGGAGATTGTTTGGATCTGCTGTTATATAAGCTATTATTTTTCTGCCTTGTTTCTTGCTGTCCAGCTGCAAGAAAATTGATTTTGCTTTAAATTCTAATCAATGGAAATGTGCTTCCTATTGTAAATTATTTATGAGTAGAAACTGAATCAGATTGAAGCCGTGGTCCAGGAGATTTTCCTCCTGATCATATAAAACTAGTTTTCTGTTGACTTCAGTCAGATGATGGTTTATATTAGTGGGACAAAAAAACCTGCAATTTAAAGTCCTAATAATCTGCAGCTATGACCGGTTTGAAGCTACGCTACGATTTATGCTGCTGTTGGAAACATAAAGTTGCATTGTATTGTATATAACCTCTCAGTTTTAAACAACATATCTGAAGTATTACTGAATATATTTTTACTGTGACACAATCTTGGAGTATTTTGTGCATCTGGCTTGAAAATATTTTTCATTTTGTACCAGATTTTATTTTTGTAAATATAGATAGTTTTCTAAAGCAACTTTCTAACTGATACACATTAAATGACATTTACGTCTTAACATTTACTGTTTTTAGCATGTTATTATGTTGGTGTTTATTAAAAAACCTTTAGATTTCTATTGCAGAAGTTGTTACATTTTCATAATTACATTGCTTAGTGGTGAAGCAAGTTGCCAAGTTTCTGTCAGACTTCAGCAGGAGGTATTTTCTTCTACATTCACACATCATGTGCAGCAGAAAAAACTTTGACCTGAAACCAGAGATGAGACCAAAGGAAGGAACAAAACTGGCAACTGATATTATTGCAATATTTTCATTTACATCATTATTGGCATCGGACAGGGCTTCCCTATTACTGGTAAATATTAGCATCATCGGAATATTTACCCAAGTTATTGTCGTCACAATAAGTATCATTATCTTACCAACTTTTTTTTTACCATCTTCGTCGTAATATTTACTGTTATCATTATTGCAAAATTGACCAATATTATTGTGTTTCTAATATCCTGCAGTTCTAATTGATGCTTATTCTCTAACTGAAGTGAAAACTTTCCGTCTCAATTCTGGTGGCTTCGACTCTGAAAACCAAAGTCACATCAGTAACCATAAAATCCAAATTCTTCTGCTCAGTTTTGCCTCAGCCTTTCCAACCTTTCAGCCCTGCAGAAAATCGATGGCAGCTACTGGAAAGTTCTCCTCTTGGATAATTACATCTGTTTACTGGCCGTTGTCTCGCCTCCTGCAGTGGATGTGAACATGAACCCTGACGCCTCTTAAGCTGATAAAGTGGAAGGCTCCGTATCGTATTCCCTCATCTTGGCACCACCAGCCTTCCTGTGCTTCTCACCTGTCAAAGTACTTTTCAGCTGATAATGGTGGAAAAGTTCAGGTTGTCTGTGATGCACCAGATATATAAAAATAATTTGTTCCATTAAATTTCTTGCATTCCTCTGAGCATTGATGCTCTGATTTAACAGCTGGATGTTCTCCTGTCTTCCGGCGAAACTCCAAGTCCTGATACCATCTGGCATCCATGTTGCGTACCATCCATCTTTTTTCCTCTGGATTTTCCAGCTTTTCCCACTCAGCTATCTGAAGCATCATAATAAAGAATAGCGTTCAGGGACGCGTCCTGGCGCTGCAATATATCACTGTCGCATTTAAAGTTTTTTCTTCCCTCCAATTCGCATGCTGCTCAGAGCTGCTAGAGTTCTCTCAGTGCAGATGAAAAGTGAGAAAGAGCGTAGCCTTGAGTCGCAGAATGTGAATCCACAGCAGAATTTTATCATTATGCACTGCATGTATTTCCATAATGAAACCGCTGGGGAGAAAAAATGATATTGATACCAGAAAGAAGTGCTTGGCTTTAGTCTTTGTGCAGGTAGTCTTCAAAGGCCCGCCGTAAAAACCTCCGGATTTTAATCGGATGCTGTGCAGACGCCTCGTTGTAATTATGTCCCAACAAATTCCTGCCTGCAGAGACACGTGGGTGGAGGGTGGTCGTGTTTGTGTCCACCTGGTGCCTCCTCAGGGCCGCTCTGTAAGCCGTGTTTTATCACATGTGGGCCACAGGTATGATATTTACACAGATGTCTGTTTGCCTGTGTGTTTACTGCTTATCTTTTCCACACTCTTCACGCAGAGTTACTTTGGTCTCAGTTGGATGTGAAAGGAAATCTCTTGTCTGCAAAGCTTCCACTACAGGCACAGACCTGTGCAAGTGTGTAAATGAAGCCTTTTCTATGCCACAGTGGATTAACCACTCGGTCTGATCTGCAGCTCCGAGGCTGAGGGAGAAACCACCAGTGGAAAATATTCACAGCAGATAAACAGAGGGGAAAGAATGGAACGTTTCCTACCAACAAACAACAATTATTGCACTTCTGGCTGCTTCAATAGTCAATTTGAACGTAATTTTCTTTAATCTGATCATCTTCTGCATGAAAACTGGAGCAGAGTTTGTTCTACAACTGATCTGGTTTATTTAATCAGTTATCTGAACCACAAGCAATGGGCATGGTGTGTTTTACAAAATAACACGCAGTAAAAACACACAACTGCAACTTTTAGACATCGATTAATCGATTATTCTGGCAAGTAATTGATTAATCAGATTTTAACCAGGTAAGCCTTTTTTATACATTGGAAATTAGAAAATTAAAATATGCAAATAAGTAATAAATTATTTTTAAATATTGAAAAACATTTCATATCTTAAAATGCAAAAATATTCTTTTAGCTTTGGATTTACTAAAACTGCCACTGTAGTTTTGGCTTAAACGTATTTGAAGACAAATGTGTTTTTGTTTTATATTTTTTGGACAGTTTTGTCTTAATTACGGCTCTGAATGTGTTTTCACCAAACGGCCCTTTTTGAATCTCCAGGTGGCACTGAATCGATTACTAAATTAGTTGATTATTTCAACCGATTAATCATAGTTGATCCCATTTCAGCCTAGTAAGATATAATTACACCACAATTCTACAAGTGAAAAACATCAAAACGCATCAGGAAATTGACCAACTTTTGATCTTAACTTTGCCTGATTTGATCATCTGTCAGAAACATGATTTATTTTTATTGTGCCACAAACCACAGCTGATTCATTTCATTTGCATGTAGACCACTAATGAATAAAGGAAATAAGCATATTCACCGTGGTTCATGGCAGGAAATGTAAAAATGTCACATTTATTATGTCTAAAACACTCAAAAGCTTCGCAATCTTTTGTTTTTCTGTGCTAAAAGTAAAGAATGACTAAGTTTTGTCCTTTAGAGGAAGATATGAAGGTTTACTCCTCCAGATTGCCAACTTTGTTTCCTGTATAAATCTAAGCTGAATAACATGTTGGATGTTTTAGACGAGGTTTTCTCTTAGATTTACCTTTTTGAGCCTTCAGGGAGGAGAGCGAGGCTTTTGCATCCAAATGAAAGTTCTCAGTTTCCCACACTGCGCTCAGAAAGCTGCAGACAATTCTGTTTTTTATGCCGCTTTAAAGAAAAGCCATTTCTCATGCTTCTGCTGTAGGCCTGATTAAAATATTCAGGTTCACCAAGAATCATGAAACAGTGCAGGCCTGCGGCTGCCTGACCAGATACTTAATCAGAGGAATCAGCATGCTGGGAGTTTTCAGAGGATGATCTAAGCCTCCAAAGTAGAAGTGGGTGGTTTGGTTTGCAGAAACTATTTATATATTCAGAATGTGGCCTCTGGATCCAGCTGCTTTCTGTGTTCAAAGCATGAAGAAGCTTGTTTTCAAACTGGTTCAGCTCTTTGTTCAGCCATGCCAGAGCGATACTCACTTCACTGTTGTACTTCAGCGTTTCTCAGCTGTTTTAGCTTAGAGAAGTAAAGACGTTTCATTAATTTCCTGAAACTTATCCGCCCTCACAGCAGCTGCACAGGCCAGGTTGATGCTATAGTGGGACTGAGTCACCCTCACCTGTTGTTCAGGTAAACAACAGGTGAGGTAAAGTCAGTTATTTTTCCTTTCACAGAGTAGTGGATGTTTTGTGGATCCAAAACAGTCAGACTTTTTGTTGGTATCAAGAGTGTGGACTGGTACAAATCAGTTCTCGCATTCGGGTTGGATGTTCATTGTAATAAGTTTTTAATTTTGATTCAATGTTCCCATGATTCCAATTAATGACCTTTAAACCCCCATACTGTCCGTAATCTTTCATTATCTAAGCTTTGTTCAGTCAGAGTATCTAGAAATATCAGCACATTTGAAAATATCTTTAAATACAGTAAAATTGAGCAATTTATTGATGTGACTGGTGTCCTGAAGAAGCACATTACAAATGTGAATGTTTTTAACAGCAGTTTGTATGTTTGGTAATGAAAAAGTAATAAATAGTTTTTATTTTAAATCCATTTCTCCTGCCACTAGTTCACATATACGTAGTTCTTATCTTACGTGAACTTTGTAACTGGCAGCCATCTTGGTAGGCGGTTGCTATGGAGTTGCTATGATAGCAATAAACAAGAAACAAGCTTAGAATTAGCTCTTGTCTCATTCCTAACTTATAAAAAATGTAAATCCTGTACAAATGTTACTTTGTTACAGTATTCAATACTAAGTGAAATATGAATCAGCAAAATGAATGTATCTATCGAGTTAACGAGGTCGTTAAGTAATTGTAGTTTGGGATTGGAGGCAGCTTGTCCACCGTCTCTGATGATCCTGACAGCTGCCAGTTTTGTAATTTGCGCTGCGCTTGCCTATCAAGATGGCGCGGATCACTTCTGGTTCAGACTTGTGGGAACTATGTAATAGTTTTTGTTTCAGCTGGGACTTAAAACCATATAATATTTCACTGCTGATGCTGAACTGTTCAGATTGATCCTCCAGTCAGTCGATACTTTCTGCTGCTTGCTCTTCTTAATCTCCTGTATTATTTTGAACTGCGCTCTCCATGTATAATGCATGTAGCGGATCAGTTTTACCCTGAATAACCTGGGGGAGTTCTGCTTTTATTGCATTATTATTTATTTTCTAAAAGCTGCAACGTAAAGCAAACAGCTGATATGAATATTTACTGCATCTGCCAACAGATTCCCGGTCCAGCCAGACTTGCTGGGTGGCAGCATGACGTGTGCTCCGCTCCTGTTTTATCTTGCAGTGGTTTCCTAACGTTTCATCATCATATTCCCGTTGTGATTTCCTCCTCACCTCGCCTCCTGATTCCTCGCCGCTGGTTAATGAGGCGAAGGCTTCATGTGAGGCGGCTAAGCTGCCGCTCCGCTCCGCTCTCCGGCTGCCAGTTCCCAGATAAAGAGAGTGTGCACAGCTGATTTATAAGGCTCCTCCGCTCCTGCTGTGTGAGCCTTTTAGTTGATTTAAACAACTTTAACTGTAATAAACTATCGTGACAGGAAATGTGCATCAGCCTGCAAATCACAACCCGGCGTTTACAGCCTTTGTTTGCTTTCCGGGCGTTTCTCTGTGTTTTCTCTGCAGCTTTTCAGGTTTATATGTTTACCTCCCTCCCATGTCTAACAGCCTTCCTCCCTTTCTCTGTAATGCTGAAGTCATTTGATACGGCGTCGATATTAACTCCTCCTGTTATTGGATTTCCATCCAGCAGGCTCCTCCTGGTGTTTCCACAGCGCCTTGTCTCGTCTGTAACTGAACTTCAGCCGGAGAGAGTTTATCTCATTGATGTTAATCAGGTCGGCGGCCATTATTATCATGGAGGAAATCAATGAACATTGCAGAGCAGCATCAATTTATTACCTGGCTGCTCACAGTTAGAGATTTACAGCAGCTGGGGCCAGTATAAATATTAACATTATGACATGTTGTCATATTAAAGCAGCAGGTGTTTTTTAAAGGTATAGCGACTCATTTATCACCACTAACACATTCCCCAGGATGTTCACATCTGCCAGATTCCTGATTCCAGAATAAATGTAATAAAACACCAGAAAAGGAGCCTTTCAGTTTAGTTTGACACCAGAACCAGAGGCGACGTCACACTGTGTGAGAGAGAGTAGTCGGTTTTACTCCGATAAACTGGGTTTCACCGATATTTAAAAACAAACAAAACAATTAGAAGTTACATCTAAACCTGTGGTGTACAAGTTGGGTGGGAAAAATGTTTTTTTACATCTTAATTAAAACTTTCACCATGTTACAGTCGGCTATGATACAGATAATGTGTGAAAAGATCATTTTTCCTGACCTGCTGTTGAAGAAATGGATCAGAAGCAACCAATCAGAGCGAGCAGGCAGGGCTTAGCGCTGTCAATCAACCTCATCGTTGCTAAATGTGCTAATGGCAGAGAAACAGGAAACCAGTCATCTGGTGTCATCAGTGGGCAGCTAAGAATCGCCTCCTCTGATTGGTGGTTTCCAGTTAAAACTAGAAAAATGAGATCAATTTTTCAGCTGCCTCACAACAAACTGCACTTTGCATACAAATACTTTGTCTCTTAAAATCAACAATAATTTTAGTTTGTTTAAAATAGCCAACTAAAACTAAAAACCTTAAACAAACTGTATAATTCTTGAACTTTGAACCCTGGCCTGTTCCTAGATTAAATACGCTGACATGCTACATATTGATGAATAATTGCATGTTGCTAAAGAAAACACCTGAAAATCTGTGGCTGTAACTTGATGAGCGAATGTTTTGTGAGTTTCTGTGAACAGAGAATGAAACAGATTTATTTTTTTGTGCAGGACATCGAGCTGCTTCACGTCATGAGAGGCTGAAAACTGAACAGGTGAGGAAGACGGTTCCGTCTTTTCTCTCTGACTGTCACTCAGTTTTGTTTTTCTTTTTCTCTCTGTTTCTCCATCTTTCACTGTCCCGTTCTTTCCCTTTCTTTTCTTTTCTTTCTCTTTCTCTTTATTTGCCTCTTTCTCTTTTTCTTTCTGTCAATAAATGTTTCCCCTTCTCTTTTCTCTCTTTGTTTCTCTTTCTTTTTCCTTCTATCTGTCTCTCTCTCCTGCTGCTGTCTCTATTTTTCAACAAGACGCCTTTAAAAGTTTATTCTTAACTTCGCCAGTCTCCCGTTAATGAGTTGCACCGAGTTATATTCCAGTGTTTTTACCTAAACTAAAGAACTTTTTCTCCAATTATCCTCCCATTGTCAGTAAATGTCTGAATGTCTCTAATGAAGCTGCACCCAGAACCACAAACCTTTTATAGCCATTAGTAAGATTCTGCTGTATTTTTAGGAGCCAAGTTCATTTCAATGTAATTGTTTTTGAAGCAGATTTTAGGCACCAGGTCAGAAGCAGATTTTAGGCACCAGGTCAAAGGTCATTTCATAATTCTGACTCTAAATGTCCAATTTTGATTAAAGAAAAGTTCCTAAGAGACTTTTACTGATGAATACAGGGTGTATGTATACATTTGAGCCTGTTTGTTTGCAGGTTGGAGGAATTTCCTTATGAAGTTATGTGTCATAAAAACCCAGAAGACGTTTTATCATCGTTCCACCCTTAAAAAAACGACTCGGTCTTGGCAAAGAACCGGTTCTACTGACAGAAACGCAACTGGTTCCAGTTTCTTAGCTGAATCTGTTAAATGGACCACAAGCGACACGGTTTGCCCTCACGGTCTGCATGACAGACGGTTATTGCTGAAGGATTTAAGGCATTTAGGACGCTGTTAAAGCTGATTTCTCTTCTCTTCTTGAAGAGAAATCAGGTTCTGCAGCATTTCTGCCTCACGTCTCTTATTTTATAGATGAATCGCTGAACTCAAACAAAGGCCTCCTGCTTCTCTTTCTCTTGCTAACATCATATAAAAGTTTGATAAGTCTGAAGTTGCTGTGTCAACATGTCTCTGCAGAACCGCTGCTCTTATTTCAACAGAACGTTTCTGTGCAAACACATCAGAGCCTCTCTGGCTGGTTTAGAAACGGGCCGCAGGAAGACGAGGCTGATAATGGCTCCAGGACAGGAAGTAGTTCTGCTGCAAAGAAAACATTTATTAACCCCTGAAGATCTCTGAATATCTGAGTGTTTACCAGACTTGTGTGCAGCAAACAGAATAATTTAGGCTGGAAGTTTTCTATATTTTCTCATGTTTGTTGTCAGAAGGATGTTTTCCTCTGAAATCTCAGTATGGATTAATAGTTTCTGTTTCTCAGGAGACTTTGCTGCTAAAAAGATCCCATAGTTCCCTAATATCAATTTAATGTAAAATAACTCCGATCTTAACCTCATGCAACACGATGCAAACGCTTAGTCTGCGCTGGTGAAGATGTACTCACCTTGACATGCCGGGTGCTTGAAACTGAAACTGATGACATCACCTGATTAATCACTTCACGATTGTTGACTTCTGAGATGCTGCGTTTGATGGACGAGAAAAAAAACGAAGTTTCATTAGCAGCTAAAGATGGTGATGCAATAAAGTTTTAGACGTCAGATTAACTTTAATGCACAACTTTGGTTTGAGGAAACAGGAGTGGAGGTGAACAGTTAGCAGCAAAATGTATTTTGATAAAGATTCACATATTCAAAGATCTGCAGGCTGAATCTGTCATCAGCCTGCAAACTTCTGGAAGAGTCTTTCTCTCCAGAAAGTTTGAGAAAAAGTCACATTTTCCTCCACCTCCCGCCTGTTTCAGTTTAAATATCAGCCTGTCGTCTCCCACAGAGTCACCTGAAATCTGCAGCAGGTTTCCATGTTTGCAGAGACGCAGTTCACTTGGCTGCAGATTCGCCCTGAGGGAGGGATTTCTGTGGCTGTAGAGAGGAGATTGAACGCCTACGTTCTGTCTTGGTGGAGATGTTGCGTCCTGCAGAGAGCGATGAGGGACATTGTTCCCAGTTAGTCGGAGGATGGGGTTTGTGTGAGACGCCATGTTCGTTGGATTAAATATGCCTCATACTGGCTCAATTTGGCTCGTTTTTAATCATAAAATAGTGAGGATTTTTCAGCAGCTTTTTCACTATGTGGCGTTTTTTATTTCCAGTATTTTTTAGAGCAGAATTGTGAGCATGAATGCATGTAGAGCGTCTCTGATAATGATGTCCTGGGAGACGATGTCATGGCATCAAACATTTGAGCAGCACAGATCTTTCAGGGGAAACACTGTGGGGGAAAGAAGGCTTCCTAAAAAGTAAATGACATGTCCTAAATATTTTAAGCACAACTGATTCTTCATGACTGTTAAGATTATTTTTAAAAAAGCGAACCCAAAGCAAAGTTTCTGTTTTATGTTTGAAGCACAGCTTGGCAAGGCGGCAGCTCTTCCTCTGCTGGTGAGTGACCTTGCATTATTCCTTCAGGTCCTCTACCAATTTTTAATGATGTTTTGGTTGGTGAGATCAGACACAGTCATCCGGCCGTCTGTTTAATACATGGATTAATATTTGCTCCTAACTTTGTCTCTGCTTGTTAAGGAAAAAAATCAGTTTTATAAATCACGTCCACGTCTACAATGGACACGTTTAGCACATTGAAATAATCCAGTCATAACGAATTAAAGTTTTCATATCAGGTCATAAGTGGATTGAACCAGAAGTCGGTGGTTTCTACTGGTAGATTTAACCAAATGACAAAGATCTGCTTCGTCTTTATACTTAATTTTTCTTGTGAAAAAATTATTATTTGAGTTTTTTCTTCATTTAATTGAAGAAAGCTGTCAGTCTTCCTGCCTTAATTGAATCCAGATATTTTAGTAAAATGTGCAGTTTCAGAAACATGTAACTGGATGTCATCACCGTAGGCATGATGGGAAATGTTCTTAAAATATAGAACCGGACAAAGAGGAGAAGAAACAACCAACAGGACCCGAAAACGGAGCCCTGTGGAACATGAACAGTATGGGATTTGTATGTAGACGAACAAACTGGAGTTGGATTACTGAACAGAGCTGATGTGAATCCACCCTCTGTCAAAAGTAAAGAAATTTCCATGAGTAAAATCTCTATCAAATGTCAAGATTTGCACAGAAGCATAAAGCTGGGACATGCTGAGGGACTCTTTCTGGACTTTCCTCCAGAACCTTTTATCTTTGTGATAAGTGACAAAGATTTTCTGACAAAACATGTTGAAAGGAAACTCATCTGAAAGACCCACAGATCTTTGTGTTGCTCTGCTCTCCTGGGTTTGTGATGTATTCCTTTAGAAAGTGGCAGCAGACACTGAAAGGAGAGACGGCTACAGGAGAGCAAGCACATCTGGTTCTACTCAACATGACTGGGATTCCTCGGAGTCGGGGGGAGCGAGCCGGTCTGCTACACCACCGCCTGTCCGTCCCAAAGGACTTTGGATCAGAAACAGAAATCCAACCCGTAAAAATCTGATGCAACCAAAGGGTGGGGAAACATTTCAGACTCTGGTCTTCAATCACACCCACTTCAGTCAAAACTAATGTTCTTTTCCACGTTTCAAAGTGGAAAATACCTTCATGATCCTTCCTGCTCCTTCCTGGCAAATCTGCAGCTAAACACCAGATTTTTAGGACAATCCAAGAATTCCCAGACAAAACTAAAAACAACCCGGAGACTGAATTTATTAAACCTGCTACTAAAGTCAAAACGGCTCCAGATTGAATCTACTGGAGCTGCACCAAATCATCCTGATGGCCCCTGATGTTTTTGTTTGTTCTAGTAAAGGTTTTTGGTCTTTATCGTCAGATTTAACCGAGCTCTGAGGTGAACCAGCACCAGCCTTTCACTGGGAAACAATCATCTGCACCAGCATCATGATCATTAGTAGTTTGATTTACTCAAGTTTCCAGCAATTTTTGTGTAAACATCTTAATGTTCTCTGGTTAAAAAGGTCAAATCACAAATGATCCATCCAACCAGACAGAAGAAGCACGATGTAAAATAATGAGCTTAACAGCCAAAAGAAATCTTTAAAAATACACCACAGTCTATCTGAACCTGCCTGACCCTGGACTGACAGCCAGGCAGGGAAACACAGGAGACTGAACAACTTCCACGGCACTAGAACCTCCGGTTGACGCTACAGACATCTTTGTATCATTTTTTGGTTAAAAATACTAAACAAACTCTTGACGATGCTTCTTCCCAGTCGGCCATGTTTGTTTGCCCTCAACTCACGTTTGAGATTTAGAAACATTTTGTGAAAGTTGGTGAGTGAAATCGGTTCGTGTGTGAATAGTTAATCCTGCCGTGTAACTCGACACCACACTGCTAAGAGTTTCATCATTTGTTTGGTCTCTCAGGTCTTAAAAATTGTCAGATAATTTACCAACCTTGTTGTGTGACCCAAACAAACATATTTGGGAATTTAATGTTTTTATAAGTTATCTTTAGGAATTTATTAGAAAATAAATAATTTACAGTGTTGCACTGTTCAGGATATCTTACTTTAGCGATGAAGTAGTTTTTTTCCTCAAACATAGAATAAGCAAAACTCTGAAATCATATGATTATTAGGCAGGTGATGCCATCAGTTTCAAGCATCCAGCATCCCGAAGTGAGGTCATTTTCATCAGCACAGATTGAGTGTTTGCATAGTTTAGCTAGGACACTTCTGCGGCTGAGCTGATACATTCATACTAAAGATGACCATAAATGTCCAGAAAGAAGATTTATGGACATGGTGACCAGAGGAGATTAACTGCAGAGTTAATGACCTGCTTCTGTCTGATTTATGGTAATCAGAGATTTATTTTTAAGTCCAAACAGCCCCTCACACCAAGGCCACATCCACAGAAACTAATCGCGCATGCAGAAGGCCTTTAAAAGAAATAATATTCCACACACACAATCTAATCAGAAAAGAACAGCAACCTCTGAAAGCTGCAGCAGTGGAAATCTTAACTTGTCTCTCTGTGTGCCAGAGAAAATGAAATGCCAAGCCTGGCTAAGGACATAATGAAAAAGCTATTATCAGCATAAGCTTTCATCAGCACAGCATTCAGCCGTGTTCAATGCGAACTGATTCTCTCATCTCGTGCCGTTCCAATCTGAACGCTGGGATATAATAAAGGAGGTGAGATAAGAACGAAAGATCACTTTTTTCCAGCTGAAGACATGCATCAGCACATTTACTGATGAGCCGGAGCTTTCACAAACAGACGCTCTCGCAAAGGCCAAGACAATCAACGCGTCGTCGTCGCTTTAATTCACGAAGCAACTCTATGCATTTGAAAATCTAGATTTGCTTCCACTTTTTGTCCCACTTCTCATTTTCCTTCTTTTATTTTGCATCTAATTATTAGCATTTTCTTCAAGTCTCCATCCGTCAGCCAGGTCCAGAACTACAGTCTGAATTCAAATGGAGCCTCCTCATACAATATTCACAGCTATTCTGAATAATGCATATTACGATACAATATTCAGGGTATATTAGGCTCTGATGAAGACGGGCTGATGTCTATGAAGGAGGCATCAATTTATATAGAAAATGTCAGAAAACCAAACCAAAATGATGCAGAAACGTTTAAATATAGTTTTTTTTAAACACTTCCTTTTCTGGCCAAGACTCTCTGTAAAGGAGAGTCTTTATTGAGTCTTAAACTCAAAGGTTTTGGCCAAACAGTTTATTTCAGTCACAGTTTCGTGAATCCCATTTCATTGAAACGGTTCTACTTTGAGTCTCAAACCTCTTGATGCAGATTCAGGACAATGTTCTGTGCATGAAGAATTTATTGGTTTTACTGGATGGAGAAATGGAAAGACTCGAGTCTTCAGGGGAAAGTCCAAGTCAATTCAAGCCTTTCAGCCCAAGTCAGTCATGTTTCTGGTTCAAATAGTCATTTTTGCTTCAAACCCCACAGCATTTAGGTAGAGAACTGGATAGATAAATGTGTCAAACTAATACGTAAATGGAACAGGAAATGCTTTTATTTTGATATTTCCAGCTGGATGTTGTAGGTAGCTTAGCATCACGATAATGTCAGAAGTTTTCTCCGTTTGTCGTGTTTTTCTAAATGATTCAAGGTTATTTAATTCAGCATTCAGTTGCAGAAACATTCTTGTTTTTAATACTATAAAATTACAGCTAGCATGAATAGATGGCATCCCATTATAATCCATTGGCTAATAATTAAGCTAATCCTTTCTGCAGCTCACATATCAGCTTCACTCTTTATTACATCAGATAAAAACTGAGCCGAAGACTCAAGTCTCAGATCTGGAGTCCAAGTAAAGTCTGAAGTCTTTAGGGCAGAGAGGAGCTGTAATCTAGGAATACTTTAAGGATAAAGTAAACCACTGTAGTCATATTTAATTAGCATAAACCACAAAAAAAAAATTTTCGATTTCAGCAGAAATTTACTGGTTTGTGAATCTTTTACTTTTTTACAAATGCAAAAGTTCCTACAAAAGTAAAATATTGTGTTTTGATCAATTTAAAAATGTGATAATTGCAGAGCTTATCATGGGAAACCCTCTTATTCTGGATTATTTTTTGCACATATGAATAAAACTGAAGTTGAATCCTGAAGAAAAACATCAGATTTCCTCTGATCAGCTCGTCTCTTTCTGCTTCATGTCAGTATTTAAGTGAGAATCTTTTCCCCTCCTGATGACTCTTCCGGTGAAACAGGGAGTCGCACAGACCCAGAGCAGAACCCCACAGGGTTCTGACCCGCATTCCTTCGCCCTCATAAACAACCTGATTAGCTGCGTCTGTCCTGTGATCCGGCGACACGGAGCGCCGGCGGTCGGCTCTGCCAGCAGAGGAGGAGACCAAACGCTGTTTGGGAAGCAGGTCGAGAGGAAGTTGCCTTTTCCAACTTGTGCTTATTTTTCGTGATGTTTTGCAGCTGAGATTGAGCCGCAGGACAGTGTGGGAATGTAGTATTTCTGCATGCCTGAAATCCAGAGGGATCCCAGCTCCACTGCTTCAGCTTCCTGCTCTAATTGTTCAAACTCCCACACAAACAAGCCTCTGCGCGCAGTTACTTAATCATTCACACATTTTTCGCCTTTTTCTTAAGAGGAGCTTATGCAGATGATTGTAGAGTTTCCACACTGCAAAAACACAATCATATCAATTATTTTATTTAAATTTTAATCAATTGTAATTTAAATAAGTTACAAATTCTTTGAGAGAAAATCCCAAAGTGAGACTGTGTGTATCTAGCTAGCTCCATAGGTAGCTTAAATATCTTAGTTCCAGTTTACTAACTTACAAGTAAATTTTCAGCAGGTTATAGGAGTTTGTTTTAAGTAAATAATGTCATGATATTGATGAAAAAGTCCTAGATCTATTGACAGATTATTCAAGGGAAATTGTCTTGTAAGTAAATTAACTCCTTAATGTTTGTTTCACCAACATTAAGGAATTGCTTACTGAAAACAAGCACCTCTACTGGAAACCTCCCTGTAAGTTAGTTTTGAGTTATTTCAGATGTAATAAGATATTTACACCAGAAATGATGCTAAAGGACTTGGTAAGATTTAGTGTTTTTCTGCAGCGTTGTTTCCAGAAGCAGGTCTGCCTCTGCTTTCTGAGCAAACATGCAGCACGCTCTGCAGCCGCTGTTTGGATTGTCTTTCTTGGCACATGCCTCCTGACCCGTGGTGTGTGTGTTTGTGTGTGAAGCAGAGGGTGTGTGTTTTTTCCTGGCATCGGGGTCAGACGGCGAGCAGCTCTGGACCTGCTGAGTGAGTCTGTCCTCCGTCTGCCTGAGAGCTGAAGAAAAACTGCTGTCCACTCCTGCAGCGTTGGGCTGTCAAAGTCTTTCCATCCATATTATTTACATTGTTATAACTAGAATAGGGATGGATGCAATAAATTCTTTATTTCATTTGTAGCAGAAACTTAAATTAGCATTCCTCAAGAGGAAAATTAATAGTCATATTTAAGACAGTCAACAAACTTAAAATTTAAACAGAATTTAACCGGGAGGCTCTCTAGCCAGAAGCAACTGAAAACTGTTGGTTTAATGAGATCAGCCTTCGATGCGATCGCATTAAAATAAATTCCTTCAATGCCTTTTGTAAGATGGAAACTAAATTCTCTTGGACACTAAAATGGGAAAGACAAGAGAGCATGAAGTCCAAGGAAATTAAAGTCTGGAAATGATCTCAAGAAAATAACATTACAAACTTTTTGGATTTTTTCATTCAGAGGTTCGAGTCCATCCATCCGTCCGTCCATCCGTCCGTCCATCCGTCCGTCCATCCATCCGTCCATCCGTCCGTCCATCCAGGGCAGGAAATCTGTGCGGAGTCCTCCAGGGAAATTGTGACTCCAGATCAGAGATCGACTCTGGTCCAAACAGTAATAAACCCGTCAGCTCCTCTCAGCTCGGCCTCACTGGGTCCAAATCCTTTCAGAATAAAATCCTCCTGATCATTAACCGGATCCCTTAATCCCAGCCGATGCCATATCGACTGCCAGGACCGATCCCAGGTACTTTGAGATGATGGAAGGGAAAACCGGCGGACTGATGCGCTGCCATCTGGATGTTTGGATCAGAACATATGGCCGGCCCGGCTCCCATCCACAAGCATATGGCTGCCTGAGATAGAGCGGAGACGGAGCGGGCGGTTCTGCTGGGCAGCACCAAGGGCCTCCGGATCGTTAGAAGTGCTGCCAAACAAACTTCACACACACACACACACACACGCTCTCCGCTCGCGGCGGCGTGCGCGACGCTGATTCTTGTCCTCCATGAGCGAATAAAGCTACCTGTAAACTGGAGCTTATTCAACATTATTTCTTTCTCCTCGCTGCGTCTCATTTGCAAATAGATGTTCTCGTTTTAGAAGCGTTGGCTCTGCTGTTGAGTTATCGTTAGCGGAGGAAACGCAGCGGCTCTGCTCCGGTTTCAAATTAAAATGCCTTCAGTGGAATGTGTTTCCTGATGAAAGGCCGTGTTTGAAGCGGGCGGCGCTCCAGCTTTGCTCCATTCTTTCTCCCAGATAATACAAGATTTCTGGCTGTTTGTTTGAATTAATTATGAGAAATAATTATGTTTCTCATTTGTGGGTATGAGCCTGGTCTCGTTGTGACACAAAGGCGTCTCAGTAGCTGGGAGCCGGATTCACACTGGCAGCTCCAGAGGTTCGGCTGGATCCAGACGGTTCTGATGACGGAAACCAGCAGACTGAAGGTTCTCTTTGGTCTTCCACGTAAAGCCATGTCCGTCCTCCTCCCGGTCCTCGTCACCGTCCTCCGTCCAACCGTTCCGTCCGCCTCCTCCGTCCAACCGTTCCTCCGCCTAGTCCGTATCCTCGTCACTGCCCCTCCGTCCACCCGGTCCTCCGTCCACCTGGTCCTCCGTCCGACCGGTCCTCCGTCCATCTGTCCAGTCATTCGTCCCTCTGGTCTTGATTGTTTCTCAGAACTGCCCATGTTCCCTTTCTGTCCTGTTAGCTGTAGATATCATCTTGGATCTGTCGGATCAACACTGTTTTCTGTATTATTGTGAAGTTTAATAAAATTAACGGTTGTTTTTTTTTTTTGCTGAACTTCAGCTGAAGATGTTTTCATGGTTCGACATTTTCTTTAAAACTTCACTGAAGGTCTTTGAAGATCACCTGTGTGTCTTAATCCAACAGTCCTGCCTCAGATTCTCAGTCTGGGCTTTGACTAGGCCATTTTGACACCTGAATCTGCTTTGATCTAAACCAGAGTCCAGATTGTGGCCCTTTTTTTGTGGCCACCAACTGCAGTGATGCAATGATGCAAACCTCTTGCCTCCTAACAGAAATGTTTGTGTCTCTTTCAGGAGATCGAGGTCACCAGAGGTCGCTCACTTTAATCAGGTAACGACGCTTTTATTTTGAAATCAGATCATCAGTCTTTGTGGAGTCTCAGTTTTTCCTTTTAGGCCTGACGGCTGCGTCGACGTTTTGACTGTCAGCATAGCTGCTTTCTTCAGCTGAATCTTTGTGTTTCTGTGTAAATGATTCAAGGTCAAAGGTTAATTTCAGGCTTCAGGCTGTTTCTCTATCACTCCACACAGACGAAGTCATTACTGAAACAAGTCTCTGTTTTTTAGTTGGTTTTTATCTTTTACTTTTATCGCCTCAGGGTGTTTTATTGTGACTTTGTGAGAGAGCAGCAGAAAGCGGCGCTCAGTCGTGACGTGGAAAGAAAACAAAAAGTTCTTTACAAATAAAATAAAAAACACATTTTCATTCACCTCATTTTTAAAAGTCCCAGATTTAGTGAGGAACCATAAAGACAACAAGAACTGGATTATAATTAACTCTGAGTGATTTTTATCGTAGCTCCACAAACTCAAACGTTGAATAAATTTATTTTGGACACGCGTCACATAAAAAGTGATTTTTATCAATTAACTTTTACCACTTGAAAATAATTTATATTTATTTATACTTGAAGAGTGGAGAAAATAGTGAAAATAGTCATTCTGACCGCCATTAACTGGAATTTATTGTGAAAATCTAAATTCTTATCATCATGATAAATGTATCACAATAAATGATAAATAATAATAAGACTGAAACAGCGACACACGGTGGTGGCAGCATCATGCTGGTCCATATGACCTGCAGAAGACTGGGTGAACCTTCACGTCCTAGTCAAAGCCCAGATCTGTTGCCAGATTAACACAGATGTTCCCCACCAGACCAGATTTCTTCTGTTTCAGAAGAAGAATGAGCAGAAATCAGACGTTTCCGGTTTTAACACCAACAGACTCTAAATTATTTCAGGTTTTTTCCTCCAGCACAGAATCTGAACAGTTTTCTGTGTAGGTTCATATTTTAGAGCAGTGGAGTCATTTATCAGCACTTCCAGTTCAGATAAGGAGCCAGAGGCATCAGAAACCCTTGCTGGAGCAGAACCGGCCCTCCCAGTGTGACCAGTCGATTTAAATGGCTGTCACATCTGAATGTGAGGTTTTCTGAGATCGGCTCGCGCTCTGCCAGCTCGCATTAGAGCCTCTGTGAGACTTTTCCTCCCTCCGTCGCCCGTCATGGCCGTCGATCCAACACAACCTTCCTTCAGTTCTCACCTTTGTTTAATTCAGTTCCAGTCCAGCTCCAGTCTGGAATAGGAGCCGATTCCTGGGGTTCAGTTGGATCATTGCTTCAACGCGGCAGCTTGTGTTTATTAAACTACTAAGATTATCTGCAGCGATGCACCAATCCGCTTTAATCCGACTCCAGTCCGTTTGCCTACAAAGTCCGGTTTGTTTGTGGAGTTGGACCGAACTCTGGTCCAAAAATCTCGATCTTAGTTTGTTTGAAGTGAAGCCCATGATTGGACCGGAGACCACTCCAACAGCAGGAGCTTTGCAGGGCATTGTGGGTAAAATCCTTTTTTATTATTCCATCTGCTTTTTTGCAACACACCAGTAACCCCTCAGCATCATGCTGCCACTGCCGGGCTCCACAGTCAGTGCAGCGTTGAGTTAGAAATCAAGTTCTTGTGTAAGATCTTCCTCTTATCAGCATTCAGTAGAAACTAGGAGAGAAAAGCTAAAGTACCAGAAACCGGAGAAAGTTTTAATGAAGCTGTTTCTGTCCAGTCAATCGGGTCAGAGTTCTGGTCTGCATGTGTGGGTCCAGCTGACTGTTGTTTGGCCAAAACCCGGTGTTTTTATCGGCCTCTGAGCCGGACCGGCGTCAGAACTCGGTGTGTGTCCATCTTCTTCGCCGCTTGCTAATTTATGACCTTAACCATGAAAAGAGACGAAGAATTAAAGATGGAGGGAGAAAACTGGGATGATGGAAAAAGTCTGGATGCTTTAAATGTGCAGAGAATGAAAAGAGAAGAAAGACGAAGGCGTGACAGACTTGGAAGGCAAAGTTGATGACTTGGAGCGGAGTTTTATCAGCTGCCAACTGCTGGGGTGTGTGTGTGTGTGTGTGTGTGGTATGAGTGAATGGTTTCAGGCTTGTCAGTGTTTTACTGGTTCGGTCTGGATGGATGAACGCTCGTGTGCTTTTCTCTATTTTCTTTCCTGCGGCCGGTCTTTGGTTGCGGACCAGAGGGGCAGCGGCGCTGGCCAGACGTCTGTTTTCTATCAGGCTGTTGCTAAATCTTAATATTCTCCGTTTTAGAGCTGAACAGAAAACAAAGCCGCTGCGTTTAAGGATTTGGACCCGTGTTCTTCTGCTTCCAAGCTCCGTTTAGTTTGGATCCGATTCTAAGAGAGAATTTGTGTTTTGGAGCTGAATTGTGGTGTGGATGAGAAATGATTGGTGGCTTCCAAGAGTTGCTACAAAGAAAAGTCTGAAAAGTGTGGCATGCATCTGAATTCAGCTAATTGTAATCAGTTAACTCTGGTGTTTTTGTCTAAACATTTTGTCATAAAATAATCAAAAGTGGCTAAAGGAACCAAGATAAAGGAGATAAAGTCTGATTAGATATTTTGTCGTATTGGATCTGATTAATTGTTGATCCAAACCTTAAAAGGTATTTTGCAGGTTTGCTAAATGTAACCAGTTACCAGAGTTGGGTACTAACTAGTTACATTTACCTTAGTTTCCTCTCCACTGAATGAAAACAAAACTTCAGCAGATACAGACTCACAGCTGCAGTTTCTGTTAAAGTTGAGGAAGTTTTCTTTTGAAACTGATCTGGAAACATTTTCCTTTGTCTGATTTTGGTTTTTTACTGCATAAATTGTCGTTTTGATCTTTAAAATACCTAAATTTCCACTTAGCTTTATATTTGGTCCATCTAATGTAGTTTTTAAGTATTAAATGGTTGATAATTGAATCAGTACTTCAGTAAAGTCTTTGGGTTCTCTACCCACCGCTGCTAGTTTTGACTCAAAGCTTTGTGTTTGTTTCTCTGCTTCGCTCAGCTGATGATAATTTGTGTGAAAATGTGCAGAAGGAGTTCAGAGGAGACGTGTTTGCTGTTTGTCCTTCACTTCTTTAGCTCATCTCTGTGCTTCTGGCTTTCATCAATCAGCCTTAATGAGAACCTAAAGAGCCCTTAATAGCTGTATTAATAATAATCACGGCTCGCGTGTCATTTTTAGCTGCAGGAGAATCACAAACACCCAGCAGCTGTGTCTTTTCTCCCATCTGGCGCCCGACCTGAGGCGTCCCTGTATTGTTGGGCCGAAGCAGCACTTTGTTGTTCCTAGCAGGAGTTGGCTGTCGGTGCTTTGATTGCTTTTTCTCTCCTGAAGACGGCTGAGTCAGGGAGACCTGCAGCTCGCCGCTGTTTAACAGCAGACATAGCAGGTTTCAGTGGAAAGTGAGGAGGAAGGGACTGACGCAGACTTTCTACGTTTAAAGATGTTTTCACACCTGATGGTCCGGTAGACTCGGTTCGATTAGGGACCAAAATGGTGGAGTGGTTTGAATTTATATTTCATTAATTGAAAAGCCTGTTCCCCTCCTCGCCTGCGGGGGCGCTGCACCAAGAACTATTAAAGGAATAGTTAACTTCAGCTTTTGCAGCGGTCTCTGATCCGCCTGCATTCAGACCAGGTTTTTAGGTGATCAGAACTCGTTTTTTGGTTCCTTTGCTTGTTCACACCTCCCCAAGCGAACTGGAGTTGGATGAAAGTGGACTGAACGGGGCAGAGGCGGCGTGCAGCTCTGATGGCTTTAACAGCTTCCTCTCCCCTCTGCCATTCCTCTCTGAGCGAGGGAGGAGTCGGCCCGCAGCAGCAGGTTCAGACTTAATGCCTTTCACACATGACGATGGAGCCCAAATGAGTCAGGCTGCAAGTGAAATGCACGTTTTTTTCTAAATTAAATCAGCAAATCTGTGTTCAGCACAAAGTTTTATTAGTCATAAACAAACTGAAGCATTTTCTCCACCCAAGCCACAAACTATTACGCTGAATTTCTGCCTGGAAATTGAATCCTTCAGCCAAACTAAATGGCTTTCAGTCCCAGTGGGTAAAACGCACTCAAAGAGAATTTTAAATAGGAGTTTAACCATCTAAACCCCCAAAGCTGGAGGTTAGAATAAAAACACCTAAATTAAACCTGAAGTAATGAGTCTGTAAAGATGCATGTTGCAGAAGCTCCAGGTCAGAAATGACTTTTCAGTTTGAGAGCCGATCAGCAAACAACAGCGTTCACCAGGACTGATCTTAGTTTGTGTTACTTATAAAAGTTATTGTCATTTTGGTTCTGGAAATACCAGCATTTTTTAAACATTTTGGTTCATCTCATGATGCACTTTATAAATATTAAATGATTGATAATTTGATCAGTCATTTCTTGGACGGCTCCTTTTTGCTTTTAGTTGAGTGTAATTTTTGCAGCCCACCTCTGCAGAGGACTTCCTGTTTGTGCGCTCAGCGTTTGGTTGGGATAAATGGCCGACAGCATCCGGAGGATTGAATTATTCTGTCAACATTACGGACTTTCTGCCGGCTCGTCTCCCATTCTTCTCGCAGCTCCAGCAATAATAAAACTTTCTAACGTTTGCCACAGGCTGGATTTTTAATCTCGTGGATCGTTTTGATCTCCAGAATCATTCGCTGTCATCGTTTCTGAATTAAAGCCGTCTTGAATCTCTGCAGCTCTGCTTTTATTCACAGGATTGTGCAGCTATAAACAATCACTTTTCCCCACATATTCTCCCCTCTGGGTTCTGTTAGTCAGAGTGTTTGTCGGCTTGTGAAAGTCTTAAAATGTCTTTAAGGGCGGCGTGCGGACTGGATTCCTCTGCAGTTCGGCATTTTGCTTATAAATGAGGTTTTATTCGTCTTGTTGGAGCCGAAGCATCAGCAGAATTAAAACAATTTAGACACGAAGTCCTGAGGGGACGAGATGAAGACCGCAACGTCCGTCCATTTGACTAATTATTCATCTAATCATCCATCCAGTCGTTACCAATATGTTACATTAAAATGGTTTCAAACAATATTATCGTTTATCACAATAACTTCTGGTAAAATTTATTGTCTAGTAAAATCAATCATCACGACTGGCCAATCGAGAATCTCTTCCTATTGTTACAACTTTTTCCTTCCACTCAACTTTCCACTAATATCCCTGGAAACATCCCTCATATAGCAGCTATCTACATTTAATAATCATGTTTATCATCGGTACAAACCATCAGTAATATAATTGTAAACGGATCAACTCCTGTGTATTTTTTCCGTCTGTTTCATTTTAGGAGTTGTTTTTTGTTCTCCTGCAGAATGAAATGTTGTTTCTGCGGCGTTGTGCCGGCGCCTGGAGCCGAGCGCTCAGCCGTGCAGAAAAGACGGCAGCGACTCCGAGAGCGGCCGCACCAAATGTGATGAATAGTTTGAGTCGCCGGAGACGCTTTGTTGCTCACAAATCATGATTGGATTTTCAGAAAGGAATGCTAACAGACTCTTATTATCAGCAGCCAGTGGAGGAGCGGGTGTGTGTGTGGGGGGGTGTGTGTGTGTGTGTGTGTGTGTCTGACCTGAATGCTGTTTTTTCTGCCCTCACACTCGTCCCTCAGGAATAAATTGCAGGGTAAAGTAGATGGACTTCATTTGCTCTCTCCTGGATGTGGCGTAAGCGCGGAGGAGATGATGAGCTTTTGTTCCCCTCGCCGGGCGCCGAGGATCTCGTCTCATCAGAGGTTTCATGGCCTCCATTAGAGATGAGCGCCGTGTCGCGGCTGCAGACCGGCTCAAATCGCCTCCTTAAACTTCTTGTCTTGGGATAAAAACCTTTCAGTCGAAGTTTTGGCTGCAGCTGGTTTGAGTTGGACGTTAAGGTGAGAAGATAACGATAGATGGTAGATTTCCTTTTATTCGCCAGATTATTTGTGCAAAATTAGCCTAATCGCTAAATCACTAATTCTTTTTTGTAGAGATCATTTAAAATATTGGAGAAAAAGCAGGTTGTGAGGATTCATTCATTTGTGCTGATTGGAACTGCAGACGTTAGCTTCTGCTTTAGCGGAGACACATATTAACCTATATTTGATGTTTGAAATATTTAAATGCTCCGTTAAAAGCATTTTAACCGAAACCCTGGAGTCAGTCCTCTGTAATTCTCCAGAATTAATTCAGTTAAATTCACTTTTTGTCACTTCAGTTCAGAACAAATGTTGACAACAAGTCATTTTATTCCAATCTGGCCTAAAGCATCAATCTCAGTTCATCATTACTGTCATAGGGTTGTCATGGTAACGAATTTAGCTTGGACGATAAGCGATAAGTAGCCCCGATATTTATTGCGATAAACAATAATGTCGTTTCGAAACAGTTTTCCAGTGAAATATTATTCTGAAGGTATCATTTATCTACAAGCAGCTGGTGTTAAATAAAACCAGCAGCCTCTGGCGGGAAGCTGAAACCGGGTCATCAGCCGGTCTCTCATGCAGAACCTTTGACCAAATCAATACAGTAACGGTTCAGAAGACGCCAAGTAACCTCATTCCTTAGGGTTCGTTCACACCACACATTTTTAGTCTGCTTTTATATAACTTTAGTTTGTTTGTCTAGAAAGTTCAGTTCATTTGTGGAAGTGTGAACATTAATCAAACTCCAGTGCATCTATAAACCTCATTCTGGGTTCGGTTGAAGTGAACTCCGGTTCGGTTCACATGTATATGAACTCCAACTGGACCTAACACCAGGTGGACTACAAAGCAGAGCATTCTGGGTAAATACAACCAAAACTAACATGTTAGCCTAGCACTAGCAGCAGAAATGGCTGCTGGTCTTTAGCCAAAGACTAAAGAGAAATCCTCCAACCGCTAAAATCTGGCGCCTCCGTCTTGTTTTCATCTGGTGAAGAAGGAAGTTGCTCTCAGCGTCTGTTCCTCCCCAGCTAAAGGTTGACAAACAAACAACAAAGAAATGTAGTGAACATTTTCTATTATTTTACTACATTTACTGGTAAACTGGGGAAAGGAAACCAGTGCCTCAGCAGGTCAGTGTTTTCCTATTGCTTTGATCATAAACTTCATCTCACAGATTCACGCTTCTCTTTTCAGTTCCTTTGTTGTATTTCTACAAAGTACAGAGAAAATCTGAGCATTTAAAAAGCATCAGAGATGTAATTAAAAAAAACATTCACCAATTAAAAATAATTGTCTAGATGGTTTATGACTTGCATAAAAGTGCTTATTCATCGAGTTTTTCAATAAGTCAGTGACTTCTTCTGCTGTGTTTCGGGTTCATGAAGCGTCCCGTTTCTAATCGCCTCTAAATGCATCGTAAAACTTGTTTGTTTGTAAGGCGACGTCTCTTCCTCTCTGCATCGCTCTTCTCTCCTTTTTGGGAGGATCGGACTCGTGTCTCTCCCCTGCGGACAGGCCAGGATGGTGAGGATTACCCGGGTTTTGTGTTTCGGCGAGGAGAAAGATGAGGGGAAGAGGAGAGATAAGGAGGGGGTGGAGGAGCGAGGAAGAGGAGCGTGTTGGCACACTGAGTGATGATGGAGGGATAAAGATGGAGGAGGGAGGAACTCCTGGGATTCTGGAGTTTTTCCTTCCCTTTATCATCTCTGAGCTTTTCTCTCGCTGTGCTTCGTAAAGCTCCGGCTTTTACAGACACAACCTCATTATGGCAGCCGAGTGTTTTCAGACTACAGAGTGGAAACCCAACACCAGACACGCCCCTCACTGTGGGACCCCCACACTCCCCATCAGCTCTGATTTACAACATCGCCTCACAAACGCTTCATTTCTGCTTCACAATTCACAAACAGTCATCTTTTATTATGTTTATGCAGTAAAATGGAAACTTTTCCACATTTTGTCTCGTTTTAACTACAAACCTCATTATCGACATCCATAAATGTGAAATATTCGACCCCTTTATGCTGATGATGTCATGATCTCGCATCACAGCAATAAAAACCACATTGTTAAAATCGCTGCTGTTGCAAAATGAGCCGATTTTCTACTGAAATTATTGTTGAGCATCATGATATCATCTGCAAATAAACTGACATTTTTCTGTATCCTTTTCAACGTAACACTTTGGGACTGATGTTAGCCTTCCGACTTACGTTACAACTCAAACCGGAAGTTTACATACACCTTCTTTTGTCATCATTTCTTGTTTCGTTTTCTAAAAGCCAGGAAACGTAACCAGAACATATTCAAAGTTTTCTTTTTTGGTTGCTTTCTTTGAATTCGTTAGTTTACATGCATTTGGTTGATGTCTTTTAAACTTTATGGTCAGATGTTTTGGTTTCCCTCCACAAACATTTAATAGATTAACTGACATGTTTAAGTTAACAGATGCTTGATGAACCATTAAACCCAGTGCAGGCATGATGGGAATGTCCAACCATACAGAGCTCAGGAACGAGACAAATTCTGCAAACTGGCTCCCGAATTAAATCTGAAGACCTTGAGAAGATATTACTGATGCTAATGGGACCCATAAGTTCTGCACCAACATGTTCTGAACAGCCACTGTGCCAGGAAGAAGCCATCTCTCCAAAAGAACGGGGTCCCAGTTCTCTACTGGGATGAACACTTTCATTTCTGGAGCTAATATCTAAAAATCTCTAAAATATGTTCTTTTAGGTTTTCTGGCATTTAGCAAACAGAAATAATTTTGGTGATTCAACAAAAGCATCACAATTAAGTGAAGTGAAATGACCACAACTTAGGTAAATGATCACAAAACGTATCGGAATAAAAAAGGCCCAAAAAAAATAAAAACCACCGGAGGCGTCATTACAGGTAAACGACTGCAAATAGGCAATAAAAGCAGAGAAACAGAAAACGAAACAAGAGAAACATTAAGGAAAACTGAACGGAGAGAGAAGTGGAGGTAAAGAAAAGCTTCCCTCCATCTTGGAGGTGTTACGTCGGTGAGGAGTTATCGGGGTCTTTCGCCCCCTGCTGGTGACCGCAGTGCTCTGCCGTGATGAATGGACCTGACGTGTCAGAAACTATTTAGCACTTTTCTGGAAAACTCTCGACTGAAAATGAAGGAAAAAACACCAACGTTCTGCCTCCACTTACCCTGATGCTCCAAAATAAAACCAGCACATGTTTAATTTCATTAACTTAAAGCTGAACATCAAACCAAACTCGGGTTAAATGATTACTTGGCCGTTTTCCCTCCAACCTGCTGCAGCCGCTGGACTGAAGATGACAGAATCAGAACCGTGACGTTACATCGGATAGCATCCTCAAATCTCCTGTTTGTCCTTTATCCTGTCTCTTTTTCTCCATCTTTGCATTTGTTGCCATTGGTCCCTCGTGTTATCTGCGTCCCGGCTGTCAGGCAGCGTCTGCGATAAGAAATGGCAGCTGGATCGGCGGGACAGGCTGCGGTTGGCTTGACGACCGTCACTTTGAAAACGATTCGCCATAGTTATTTTTGCAAACGTACTGTTGTGATTTTTTTATTTGTTGAGAAATGTATCTCAATCTTTTTATAAAACTTAATTTTATGTTTAGTTCTGTCTGTTTTAGCCCAGAAAGCAGCAAACAGACCCAACTGGACATTTTCTGCACCGTGACTCTGTTTTTTGCCCCGGTTTTCCCAGCCTGCATCCGAGGCTGAGGCGGTTAAACCCAAACAAGTTAAGACTGAAACTCTGGGACTATTTCAGTGGAAACCAGGAATGTGTCTCTCCGTCTTTTGTCCTTATCTGGTTTGGGGTATTGAATCAAAACGGTGACGTTGGCAGCAGCAAAAGTGAATTGATGAGATAAAAGATGCTGAAGAGCTCGATGGAGATGAGGCGGAACCGCTGGAAACGACTGATAATCAGCTGAACTCTTTCAACTCCTTTAAAATCGGCCATCTTTGCTACCAGGTGGGGGATTTTAAAGTTTACAGGGTTATCATGACTCCAACAGATAAGACTAGAGTGGCTGTTTGTAGAAAAGTCCCAGAAAAGTTTTTAAAAACAGAAACCTCCCATGTGCTAAAAATATGTTTCTTATTTTCCCAGTAACAACGTCAAAGACTTTTAGATGAGCTTTAAGGGCAAAACTTTTGTAACTCTGACTCTTATTAATAACACTTATTAACTATTAATAACTCTTATTTATATATTTTTACCCAATTCTTTCATTAACAGCTAAAATTAGAACAAATTTAGAAAATCTTGAGTTTTCAGGTGAAATATTTGCCTGTTTTCTTCTTTTTTTCCTTTCTAAACTGTCTGAACTTTCGCATTATTGAAAACTGACCTGAACCTTCCGAGACACATAAAGTCGGTTACAAAATCAGCCTTCCACCGCCTGGAGAACATTTCCAGGATTAGAGGACAAACATAAAGAGCTTTTATCCCCAGAAAGATTCAGATTTTATTAAAAACTGAAAAAGTGCAAATAATCAGTGACGTACTGACTTGGTGCTCAAATGTAACCCAGACCTGATGATTGTTAATTTCAGGTTATTTATATTACGACTGTTTGGTGCTAGAAGTCGAGCTCCCGTGTTATTTAAGCAGAGAATCAACATTACACACTTAAAGCCTTTCATCGTCGCCACTGGACCATAAAATTTGCTGTAACTGACAGCAAAAGTGACCCCCTCCCTCCTTCCTGAGGTCACGACCTCCTGGGAAACATTCCTCCGCTTCCACAGAAAGGGAAGTCGTTGGCAGTCGACTGTGCAGGAAATTAGTTTTCATCCATGTCTGGGCATAAAGAGGCAGGAATGTGATTCCGATTTAAACGCAGCTTTTTGGAGCATTTCTCCATAAACAGCCACGACCAAGAACTTTTAACATTAACAAACATTTCAAAACAAGTCATCAGGAGTGGTTTTCTGTGCTTTCCTAATGTTGTTCCACTTTACTGACTGTTGCAGACATTTGTTGCACCATATTATGAAGGTCTGGACTTTGACTAGACCATAGAAACGCCATTATTCTTTTATTTTTTGGCCATTTTGTTGTAGATTAGCTGCTGTGTTTGGGATACTCTGCTGTTGGTGACCCGGTTTGACCCAGCTTTCAGTTGGTTTAACTTGAAAATGTCTGCGCATTGAATTGAGGAATAGCCTTCAGATTTTCCATCACAGTTTAAAAAAAATTATAAAAGATGAAAAATATTTGGTTAAAGTGGCTCCTGATTGTTATCTTCATCTTCCTGCTGAGCACCAAGGCTGTTTGCATGCCGAATAGTCCAGTAGATTCAACTTTTGTTATTTTTTCAGCTGCTACAAATACAACCAACCTGTTCCCTTCCTGGCCTGTGGGGGCACTGCACCAAGAATCACTGAAGGAAACGACACAAAAAAAGACACTTCCTGTTTCTCAAAATGTGAACAAAAATGGAGTGACATCAGATTTCAGTGGTTGGAAGATATAAAAAACAAACACCAGCCATTTGTCCTGCTAGCGCTAGGCTAAAATGTTAGCTTTGGTTGCATTTACCCAGAATGCCCTGCGCTGTAGTCCACTTCCTGGTTTTTGAGCGGTCTCCTTATAAATACATAAAAGTAGCTTGCCTTCTTCAGGCTGTTCCTACTATGCTGAAGCAAATGACTTGATGTTTATTGGACTGGTGTAAAAAATAATTTCAGACTTTATAGTAATAGGAAGAAGTGATTGATTCACAAAGCGAGAAAATGAAAAGGTGAGAGACGAAAAGGAAGTACAGGAGCGAGGAGCTAAATTTAAAGTGAATAGGTGTGAAAGTTTGACGGGGTGAAAACCGGGAAGAGAGGAAATATATGAGAAGGAGAGGTGAGGTTACACGGCGCTGACGGAGGGAAAGGCGATGAAAAGCAAATTAAATGAGAACACCTTCTGGAGCTGAGATGAAACAGGTATTCAGGTTGCAGAGGCTTTTTATTAAGTCACAGCGATTCAGTCGGCCATCCCGTTGGATTGTAGTTTCAGGCTTTTCTACTGATATTTAATCATGTCACAATCCTCCTGCTCACTACTTTACTCTCTTTCCCTGCAGCGTAAAAGTAAATTTTAAAAAAAAACTAAGTTTTGTTTTGTAAAAACTGAACTTATGTTGTTTTACTGGCTGAAATTCAGTCAGGAAGGAACTGACAGGCCCTTAAAATCCTGGAAAATACCTGGAAAAATACCAGATGAAGTTGCAGAATTTCAGAATGAGGACGCACCGACCGAAAATTAGGAAGTTGGATCATTTTAATGGAGGATTGTCTGAGGTTTTTCTGCAGACGGTAACCATAGAGACGGCTGCATTCATAAGGTGTCGAGAGGAAATTGAGACTAAATTTCAGGTTTTAGTTTGATGTAAGGAGAATCGATCCAGGTTAATTTTTTAATTAAGCTACATTGATTTTAGATTTTTTTTAAGCTCATTCAGTTAATTTTTTATTAGAACATCCTCATAGGTTGATGCTACTGGGGAAAATGACAAAGCAGACGACAGGAAGTGATCAGAGGATGAAGTTTTTTAATAAGTTGTGATTTTAATTGCGTTTCTCATTTAATAGAAATAGTAAACCGTGTTTTATTTCAACATTAGCATAATATTAATAAAGTTTCTTCCACATTTTAACGGAAACTCAACGAATGACGGTAAAATGTCAGATTTGACTCTGCAGGCCTGTTTTCCTAAGCAGCTGCTCCTCTTGTGTGTGCACACTGAGGACTGCAGCTTATTGTAGTTTAAAGAGCTCTTTTTGCTGCTAAAGTCCAAAGAAAACGTTTAAAGTCCTTTCAGATAGTCTGGGGAACTATTGATCTGACCATTTAAAAGATTACAAGAAAGTCTTGGTGCCTTAAGAGAAAAACTTAAAGAAACTTTGGTTAAAAAAGTTTTACTCTTTAATATATTTCTTAGGATTACACAAACGCCATAAGTACTAGGAGAACATAAGCATCGCTGTGGTAATTTAGAGAGCAATGTAGAAGAGCAACTTTCTCTTCCCAAAACTTCAGTAATTGGATTTTGAGAGAGGAGGAAGTGCCGCTCGCCTCTCCGGACGATGGATCAGATAGAAGCTGGAGAAAATGACCAATTCCCCGAGTCTGGCTCCCCACGGCTTGGTTAACGCGCCCACAGTTGAAAAGTTCAAAGCAATCCGTCTCTCTCTCACACTCAGTCAATACAACGAGAAATATTTACAGCCTCTGTGTTTTATTATAGCAGAGCAGCTGCAGATCGTATGGATGTAATTCTGACCCAACAGAATTAAAGAGGTTTTGGTTGGAAGCAGAAATGAAGCTGTTTTCTGCTGCACAGATCTGATGCAACACGATGTGAAACGATGGTTTATTAAACATCTATTATTAAAACTAAGATTTATTTGTTTCTATTTTCTCATATTTAAACTAGAAACGCTGAACCAACAGGAGCTTCACTCTTTAACTTCCATTTATAAGAAGTTCTGTCAGGTTTTAGTTTTCAGGCAGAAATCTGCAGCAGGCCTCCTCCTTCTACCATCGTGTGCTTCTATAAATGTCTGTGAAACTTTGTTTGAATTATTATTATTATAGTTATTGAATGCGGTCGATGGTCTGTTGGTCAGATTGTTGGAGGGAATATCTAACCATTGTGTCGATTCTTCCACCTGAAGTCCATATTTTCTCAGAAAACCTTGGGAAACTGAACATTTTTTATTACTCTGTTGGAAAAGGAAACCAAAATGAAGATAATAAAACTACTGGGTTGTATGAAAGAGGCAGTGATGAGGAAGCCAGTTACTGTGGTGCTTGATGTTGCGTCTGTGCTGGATAACAAAGTGCATTAATGATGCAGCGTCTGAACTCCAGAGCAGAAACTAATATCCAGCTATTGTCAGGCTGGAGGAGAAGTGAAGGGGAAACTTTATATTAAAACAGCCTGTGGCGCTCTGGGTCTATATCGCTTGATATTCCAAACCAAATCGTCCCAATATTGCAACTCTGACTGCTGCTTACTAAAGAGACGGTCGCCTTGGCTTCGCTGCAGCGGCTGCTGGGGATCCGATCGTAGTTTCCTCACCTCCATCTTTCCAAACATCCTTTCTCTATTTTCTGCTTCTGCACAACGTTTTTGTTTCCAGGAAAATGATAAAAGCCTCAAAAAGAGAGAAAATTAAGCAGCATTTTCTTCATATTACCGTCTCCTATCTGTTGTAGGTTTTTTACTTGTTAATAATTTCTTGATGTTTTCCAGCAGTTTTCTGCTTTTCCTTTCAGTTTTAATGGTTTGATACTTTCACCGTCCTCTGATTTCCTGCAGCAGAGGATCTTTAACCAACGTTTCATCGACCGTCTCCTCTGACTCTCTGTGCTCATCAGCAAATACAGGATTTCTACTAACTTCAGTCGTTTCCTTTTAAGAAGTTGAAATGAGCTCTGTCCAACGTTTACACTCTGATGTTGAGGGAACAGATTAAAAACTACAAAATAGAGCAGAAAAATTCAGGTTTCTTAATTAGAAAGAATCATTTTAGTTTTCTGAAGTCTGAATAAAAAAACTAGTTGATGCCAACAGCAGAAAATTAAAGCAGACTTGCATCAGTAGCCATGTTTCCATTAACCTTAAAATTGAGCAATTTGACATTTTGAAAATAAATGTTATTCATCTCCAAAGTTTGTTGCTGGGAAAGTTGAAGCAGCTTGAATTTTAGTGTTTGAACTCTGAACTCTTACTGATTCAGAGTGAAGATTTCTGAAGTCGTTTTTCCGTCAAACCGGTTCCACTGTGGTTACAAACAAGGCTCAATATTTTCTGAAAACTTTATTAAGAATGTGAGTTTCTAATCCCAGTTTAACCCCAGTTGGATAAGCAGCTGCAGGTGCAGATAAATCCTCCTGGTTCGTAATGTTAGAGCTGCTTTTATTCGTTTTGGATCCAGCCGGCGATGGATAAGAATCTGCGGGCTTTTGCACTGCAGCGTGTGGATGAATATGAATCATCTCCCTCCATCAGTCACCTTCTGACTTCCAGTTTTGCTCTGCTTGCTTCCCTGCAGCTGGAGGTTCCTGCTTTTATTGCAGAAACATAAACACACGGTGTGTATCGGCAAACAGCAGGCCTGTAACATCACACACACCTCTGCTGCTCTGCTGAACCTAATTCAGTCTCCTTCTTCTTCACCTTCTCCTCTTATTGGCTCTTCTATCTCCCAAAATGTGCAGTGCTCCAGATTACTGGAGCGTCTCCACCCGGCCTGGACCAGCCGGGTGGAGACGCTCTGGAAATTACCACTTGCACCATCCCGCCGTCGCTGGTGTCTTCTCGCACATTATCAGGCGTCCCAGCAGTTCTTTTCTAATTAGCAGTAGGGTGAGCTAACTGCGGCGCGCGCTGCAGGAGGCGTGGCCTGCTGTGATGCTTCTGCGATTCTTTTTTGGTTCACACAGCAGGTGTGACTCACCTGCGGTTCGTGAATGTGTGTTTTCTTTTTAAGACATGCAAGTTCATTTGTTCCTTTTAAAATGTTTGAGGAAAAACACCACAAAGATGAATTATTAGGATTATTGTGTGTAATAAAATGCAGCAAATTCCACAAAGGATGCAAAACAAAAACCTTTGGAAACAAAAACAAGACAAAAAAAGTTTAAATCCATTGACATCTTTAGTAGCAAAAAAAGCATCTAAGAAATGACTCAAGTTAGAGTAACAAAAGGTTACTGAGTAACTGATCAAATTATCAATCATTAATATTTAAAACTGCATTATCAGATGGACCAAAACATAAAGTTGAGGAAATTTTTGTATTTTCAGGACCAAAATGACAATAATTCATAAGTAACAAAAATAACAAAATCAGGCAAAGAAACTTTTTATTTATTTATTTATTTTTAAATAAAACTGATGAAACTTTAACTAAACCTGCAGGTTTTAGTTAAAGTGTCTGCGTCTGCTGGACTTTTGGTTAAAACATTTTTCATTCAGTGGGCAGAAAATCCAGAGATTTTGCTAAAGTAAGAAAATTACTTGAGTAAAAAGTTACTCAAGAAAGTGGAACTAGTTACTACCAAACCCTGTGAACGAAGGTTGGTCGCCGGTTCTGGTCTTCTGACCAGAACCGGCGGCGCTGGCGGCGACTCAGACGCCTCCATGTTGGCGCCGACAGGTTGGGCGGTGAGTTTCCAGGCCTGCTGTCATCAGGGATTAGTTCCCATCGTGCCCCAGATCGAAGCGTTTAAACGGGAAGATCTCCTCGTTTCTCCCCCTTTTATCTCCGTCCAGCTCTCTGGTCTTCACGCGGTTCTTCACCTCTCTCTGGTCTTCACGCGGTTCTTCACCTCTCTCTGGTCTTCACGTGGTTCTTCATCTCTCCGGCGTCGCCGTCTCCCTGCGGTTCCTTTGTTTTCTAATGGAGACCGTCTCTCACAGGCTGCTCTTAGCTTAGCATCTTTTGAAGGAATAAAATCGTGTCTGCAGACCCTTTTATCTACAGGCTGAAGGGTTTCTGGGTTAAAACCATCAAACGGGTCCAAATTCAGGGATGAGGAAGGAAAATGGAGACAAATGAAAAAATAATATGATTCAGATTATTATTATTTAGCAATCCATCCATTAATCTGTCTATCCATCCATGTCTTTCTTCCATCTCTTGCTTTCATAATTAGGCCTATCAGGTCTCACTTTCTTTCATCTTCTCACCTTTGGTTTGAGTTTCAAACATTTAGATGAAAATCCCTTCTTACTATTAATGCGTTTCTCTCGTCTCCAAGCTGAATATCACCAAGTTTCTATTAAACGTCCATCTGGTTGGTTTAATTATTTCCCTGCTGGCAGCTTGGATGTTCAGTCGAACTACATGATTTACTCTTCGTCCTTCCAGAAACAAGCAGACCGAACATCTGCTTCAGACAGAGCTACATTTCCTGCTCCATAACTCAACACTTTGTTGGTGGTGTCTACACCACTTCCTCCTCATTTTCACTTCATAATTAAAAGCTGCTTTAAGCAGGGGAAGAAACGCCTGGAAAACATCAGTCTGTTCATATCTGGTTTGATTAAATAGACGCTAAAATTCATTTTCAATGGAGTCGATGCAGAACGAAGATGATGAGCCGCAGCTGGCGACAGTAGGAAGGAAAAATGAAGAGTTTGTCTTTAGTAACGTAGGATTGAAAATTGGCCAAGTTGGACTGAAAATATGTCAAAATGCTGGCCACTGATTGGTCAGGATAAAATATGTCAAAATGCTGGACACTGAGTTTTTATCGCCCAGCTCAGGGTGAAGATTATTTCTCTTTGCATTTATTTCACACTTTGACCACCAGAGTGGCATCAAAGCGCTTCTACTCTCTGTATCATTGCCAGTGAAAGCGGGTTGGAGCTAATTAGCCTCAGCAGCCCATCAGGGGTTAACCAGTGGGTTCATTTTAAAACCTCGTTCCACTGACAGTAGGAGGTTTTTGGAAAATGTGCTGAACGTCCAACAGGTTAAAATCCTCCACAGCTCTGAGGAATCATTGTTCCGGCTGGATTTTAATGAGCCGGTGTGTGTGTGTGTGTGTGTGTGTGTGTGTGTGTGTGTGTGTGTGTGTGTGTTTGGGGTCTCAGCCTGGGAGGGAGAGTTATCTTTGTTTTAATCAGCCTTGAACAGAGGGAAAAGGAGGGCAGGCTCTGCCTCCTTCTCTCTCTTTGGATCTGTAATAAGCCTTCTTGCTCTAAATCCTTTAATCTGAGCAGGAATGAAGGCCATCTCTCTGTCTTCTGGCTCCAGAGAACAATCACTTTCTCCCTCACATCGTTTCACCAAACAGCAGCCTTGTTAACAACGAGGAACTCTTTCTGCCTGTCTGTATTTGTAATGTATGTTTTTCTGAGGGTTGGAGTTAAGAAAATCTGCCGAACTTCTTAAGTCAACAGATGAAAGTGGTTAAATGTTTGAACAGAAACAAGCTGATGTTCTTTTATAAGCTGAAAATCTGCAGGATTGGCTGTGATCTGCGTCCTGCTCCGGTTCCTCCAGGCTCATTGCAAATTGATGAATTTAACTGAAAGTTTCTCCTAAATGATCCAGAACAATTTGTTTGCTTTTTGTTTTCTTGACTCATTTCTTCCTCTTTTTGTGTTTATTTTTTCCCAGGCTCGACTCGTGGACTAATCCGCCCTTCAGACTGAAGCTGTGATTAACCTGAATTACGAGGTGATTAATAATCCAATTGTTAAATGAATTACTTCCTGTTTGCTCCATCAGAAGCTTATCTGAAGTGGTTTTCGTTTCCATTGTGGATTTATGGTTAATAATGAAATAAAATGATGGGGATTGTTGGCAGAATGAACTGCTTTTATCTCCCAACTCTCCAGCAGTGACAGTAATTACGCTTTCAGTGGTTTTACAGGCAGCAGCAGAGCAGGTGGGAGGATAAGAAGTCATTTCATGCAAGGAGGAGAAATAGGATTCATCTTTTTAGCTGCAGAATTCCTTCACAAACCTAAAACACATCGAACAATGTGGAGTTATTTGGGGATTTTCAGAGCTTTGATTGAAGCAGCTTGACTCCAAATTGATCATTTTCCTCCTCTGGCTGCTCCATTGTTCATCACTGACGCATTTGTACAATTAGATCTTTTCATAACTTTTCTACTAATTAAAGGATACAAATGTCAAGAAAATCTAATATAATCTCAGATTATATTAACAGTGTATGACATAAAATGAAGATAACAGCTGTTATATTGTTTTATCTGTCAGATCAAAGCAGGTTTTTTCTGTTTGCTGCAGAATTTCATCAGTCAGTCATGAACTTTTTCAAACTTTGGTTTTTGAGTGATGCTAACTCCAACCTGCAGGTGGCAGTATTTCTTACTTCTACTACACTGTTGCCTCAGTTTTACTCATCGTCCAGTTTTCATCTGTTACCTGGCAACAAAACGTCACGTCTGCTGTTATACATGAGCACAAATATTGCAGATATTTATACACCAGCACCAAAAAAATCTGTGATTTTCATTGCAAAAAATCCCCAGTCATAAAATCCTGATCAATATTATTTAATTTTGAAAATACTTTGAATGCAGACACAGCTATTTCTTAATATTTAAGGACGTTCATGATGCTGATTTCACCCAAAATGAAAACGCCTCGTTTTCTGCTCTCATTTCTTAACTTGAATTCTGACGTTAGACTTTTATATTTTAGTTGATCTCTGATGGGACATACCTTCCAGTACAAGTGCTTTTAAACCAACCTAGTGGTCAAAGTGTGAACTACAAGTAGTTCATGAAGTGGAAGTAACAGGATAAATCCTGAGCTGAGCTGTGAATTAAAATATATTTAGGCTGACTAATGTTTCTAAAACTCATGTAGGAGTAAACAACCTGTGACCAAAATTCTGAATGTTTTTTCTAATTTTGGGTTTGAGGCTTTTTAGCGACACTCGGCAACTAAGGAATGGAAATGAGCAATGTTAGTATTAAGACATTAAGAAGCAATATGTCTAATTTAGGGATAATCATAGAAATAGTTAATTATGTTGATTATGAAAACATGAATTGTTTTCATAAATGCACACAGGATATAAAACCTTCCAGCTGTATTGGAAAAACTGCAGGATGAAAACCTGAAATCTTTCAAAAATATATAAAAGTTCAGTTTGTAACAGTTTTCATGTTGCTAAATAGAGACTGAACAGCAGGGGAAGTTATATGTATTTTTATATGCATTTTGAAATAATGCAACTATGAAAAAGCAATCGCTTTATAAAATATATTTCACTCAATTTCAGTTTGAGCATCAATGAACAGCATCAGTAAAATAACTTTAGGGCCTGGTGGATCTAATTAGCATGAAGCTAAATTTACACTATTTATAGTTCCAATCTTTAAAATTGTGATATAGTAATTTAAACAAATAAAAAAATGTTTTGTAATGAAAACAGAAGTGGTCCAACGTTTCTCCTGCTGCTCAGTTGATATTCTCGCCCTGTTGGAGACAAATCTGATTTATTTTTTACTATAACTGGTTCAGCAGGAGAAGAAGGAAGATCACAGATCGAACGAACATCAACCTTTGACTCATAAATCCACAAAAACCTGAGGTCGTTTTATTCAACCTAAAACTGATTTGTTGCCTTGTTTACCAACAGTTAAACAAATAAGACTGTATCTTTTTGTTTTTGGGAGCTGATTGATTCATTCCAGCTCAAATCAGCTCCGACGTCTTTGATCCGATAAATGCAGCGACAGATCACCTGTTGGCTCTGGGTTTTCTCCCAGTTTCATCTTTTCATGTTAACGTCTCGATCCGGATCCGGCCCACTGAGGCCTTCAGTCACAACATCATAAGGACTTCAAAATGAGTCGATGTCGGGACGCGCCGACAGCGTTTCACATGCGAGCCGAACGTCAACGGGAAGAGCGACGGCTGCTCTGACGGGAACGCCGGCAGATGTTTCAGGATCTGCTCAGGTTTCCGTCATGAAAGCAGCTGCAGGTTCTGGCGGTGAAACGTCGGGTTAGTCACTCGGTCCGGCACCAAATTACATCTGCATTTCTGTCTGCAAATTTACCGACATGAGTAGGAATCGTGTTTTTTTTCTCCTCTCTTTACTCGCGGCTCAGCAGAAACACGGCTGGGTATTGATCCAAGTCATATTTATTTAAGGAGATTGATTCCCATCCTTCCCGCCGCGCCGCAGTTCTCCATTTGCTCCCGAGTGATTAAAGAATAAATTTAGTTCAGTTTGCTGATCCGGCTTTGGATTTACACCTGCAAGGCTACAGGAAGCAGGAAAAACTGCAAAAGCCAGAAAAAACATTAATACTCTAAAGATTCCCAATTGGATTTAGGTGTGTACTTTGACTAGACCAAACAGCTGCAACCCTTACAATCCAAATATACCCTCATTTTCCATGACCAATTTTATTTATTGAGCACTTTAAATATCCACAGAACCAAAGTGATGTTAACAATTGCATAAAATAAACATGATCAATTATATTTGATAATCAATAAACAAAGTAAGATTAAAAAATAGTAAAAGTAATAAAATCAAAAAGTTATAAAACTTGTTTAAGTTGCAGAACCTTTTTAACAAAATAAATTATAATTTTTGGTAAATATCTGTAATAAGGAGTTTGTCATTTTTAAAGAATCACAGTTTTTTTTAAATAAAGAAAACATAAAAATGGGGTCTCTGTCTCTTTAAGAAGCTCCTGATCGATCTTATCAGTAAAAGTAGTCTTTTCATTTAATTGTACTAAATTGCTTATATTATGAGAAGTTTGGTCCAGTCAAAGTCAGCTAGGTGTCTAGATATTTCGGTTTCTGAAAGGTGGAATACATTTTTTCATATTTTCTTGGGTTCTGGTTTCTTGTTTGGCTTAAAAACTGTCGTATGTTAAATATTTCCATCTCTGTGGTAACTGGCAGCAAACTGGTTGACTGTTTTCCTTTTTGTTGCACCACTGGTCTAAGTGGGCCTCTGTTTTCCTCTCCTCCCAACAGTCGGCCTTTGTTCTGATGCCGACCCGACTCTGTTTCTGCTCTCTGTGCCGCTGCCCTGCTGAGATGTCACCAACTTGCACTTTGCAACCAGAACTTTCAATGACAGCCTCCTTTAAAGTTGATTCATCAGCAGAAGTTGCAGAAGCATAAATGAAGCAGTTCATCAACCCTCCTGCCATTTTCCTCAGTTGAACTCTGGTTTTATTTGGCAGGATGTTTGTCTCTTTGAGGATAAAATAAGGCGAAAAGATGCCGAGTCGGATTCAGAGCAAAACGTTTGTCAGGTTTAGTGTTTGTTGTTGAAACTAAAAATAAATGCCTGAGTCTTTTATTACCTTCAGAGGGTTCACACTAAACCAGACAAACTTCCATTAAATCCCCCTTACAGTAATTAAGTTGTCATTTAATCCTAATTATCATTAAGAACTCAGTCCGTTCAGTTTTGCTTTTACTTCTTGGAATCCAACATGGCGCCCGACTCTGGTGCTTTTTGGCGGCGTATGAATCCCTGCCTGCTGATAAATGTTATCGGTTCTTCCCTGTCATTTCCCCTCCACTGGATCAGTCCTTCTTATCTGAGCCGGGAATAACTGGACTCCCTGAAGAAACTGCAGTCACTGAGCTGCTGCTTCACAGACGGTGGAAGGGAAACGAGTCAAAGCCAGACACACAGGGCTGCAGATAACCTTTACTCTGTCGATTATTCCAGTGATTAATTGGAGGAAAAAGTTAGCACATACTGCAGATTTTTTATTTAACCACTTAAATATACTTTAAAAACTACGAATGCATAAAAAATGCAAATAAACAAATAGTTCAAATCATTTTAAATAAGAACATATACATTTAAATGTCATCAGTGGATGACAATCAGTACACAGCCTTAAAAGACTTTTTAAAAGTTTAAAGTCGGAGAAGTTCTGCTGAAAGTGATCAAACCAACTCTGATCAGGCAGCTGTTCTCAGATCAGCGCCGTTTCATCGCATCGGTTTTATTTTCCCCAGGAACTCCTCAGGCGTCGTTTGTTCCTCCAGACTCTGCAGGATAAACTGTGCGTCTCTGGGCCTGATGGAGGGGGGTGTGTGTGTGTGTTGATAGATGAGCTCCTCAGCTGTGTGTGTCCGTCCTGTTCGCTGCTGGAGCTTCACTTTCACTTTCCCAGACTCCTTCATTACCGCCAATAAGGAGTCCATTTCCCCCTGGGGTTCCTCCAATCACAGCCACTGCGTCCCTCCAGCTCCGGCCAATCAGCATCCGTGCTCCTCTGGCCCGATGTCATGAATGGCTAATGTCGCCCAGCGGTGGGCTTGACTGTAAGTCAGACGTTTTGGAGCGAAAGTTGAGGTGAATTCGATGATAATGAGCAGTTTTGGTTGTAGGGAAGTGAATAATGAGGCACAGCATGTCGTTATCAAGAACAGCAGTCAGTCAAGTTGGAATATTTCAGCAGCAAACATTAATAAATACCATCAAAGCCAGTTATTATAATCAAAAGCAGATTTATCTATTAATGTTCTGTCAGTTTTCTGGATGTTTGTACCAGATTTCAGGCTCGCAGACGCCGAATCAATCATTTAGATTTGAATAACACATTTCAGCCAGGAGGCAGTTCAAAGAGAGCTCTAATAGGTGGGTTTTAGGAAGGATCTCAGTGTTTCGGCTGTTGAAACTGGATGATGAGCTTCATCTTCCTGGTTTTAGTCAGAACGCCAGCAGCAGCGTTCTGGATCAGCGGCTCTGAAGCTCAGAGGTCAGCCTCATCGCTCTTCCTTTCTGGCGCACCTACAGACTCGGCAGCATCTCATCCCATCAGAGGAAAATGTTAGACATCTGAATCGTCTCCAGGCACAGAATAGACGACTTTTACCCACATTCATCAAATGCATGTGATATCAGACGAGCTTTTTGAAACAAAAATGTGAATGCCAGACCGAAAAAAGAGACATTCAATCAGCAGACTCAAACGGCGGTCGGCCTCAGATGTGCGCAGTCCCGGTGGGACGCCGAGTGTCAGAAAGCAAAGACTGTTTGAAGGTCAGGGGGGATGGGAGGCCTCAGGACGGAGGTTCAGGGAGGTCAGAGAGGAGGTCAGAGAGGAGGTCAGAGCGGGAGGTCAGACGGGAGGTCAGGCGGGAGGTCAGACGGGAGGTCAGGCGGGAGGTCAGGCGGGAGGTCAGGCGGGAGGTCAGGCGGGAGGTCAGGCGGGAGCAGACGATCTGCAAGGCTTTATTCCCCCGGCTGGAGCTTCAACACGTTCCTGCATTCAGCTTCACTGCGAACCTTTCAGCCAGAGCTTTTGACTTTTAAAGACTCGTTTCAACCTGTGATTTTTCAAAGTTGTCCATGTTTGTATGTTATTCCAGTTTCATACCAAATGCGGTTTGTTGGTGTTCAGAGAGATGAAGGCAGATTTATTGGAGGACTGACTCATAAATCCTTAAACCAGATTGTTTCTGGAAATGAAGGAACGTGACAGAGCAAATATTCAAAACATGTCCTGGTCTTAGGAGTCTGATAATTCAGAAGCACCTGATTGCTACAGATTAGCTTCTCTAACATTTGGTGTAGATCTCAGGATGTTTCCTGATAGTCTTGCAGTTTCGGTTCGATTTGGAACCAGAACATCTGCTCCACCTGCAGCTGCTGTGCTTTTCTCTTCCTCTCTGCTCTGAGTCAAACAAACATTAGCATTAGCAACATGTTTCGCATAGGCTGGAATAGCTTATAGGCTAACTCCCTTTAGCACAACATGACAGAAGTCTTTTCCTGTCAGATCGAAGCAGAAATTAACCCCAATCGCACCAGAGACCAGGCTCTGAAAGAACAACCCCGTTTTGAGGGGAATGATTTAACTGCTACACCTGGAACAAAAGTTAAGGTCTTTTGCTTAACTGTAGGAAGTGGAAATAATTTCCGGTTCTCAGCTTCACCTGTCAGATCCGTCCATCCATCGCTCAGTAAAAATCCTTCTCATCCTGAAGAAACTGCAGCGATTTCTAACCGTGAGCCTGTGGCACAAAGGCGTTATTGAGGCCGCTGATCCTTTAAGTAGTGATCCTTTTGTTTGCAATAATTATCCTAAAACCTCATAATAACCCTTCAGTGATTTAATTATGTTTATATAGTGCAGCAAGGTTTTTATCCTTAACAAGCTCTGAACAGGGGCTTTACCTAAACGTTTCCCATCCATAAAATCCCATCTGTTGTTTCCAAGAGAAACACAAACACACCTTCGACATAAACCGAGTTTACTCCAGTCCTCGCAGCAGTCAGGCTGAACCGGAGGATGAAAAACGCTTCAGAGAGAAAGGAAAGCGGCTGCGATGGCTTACGGAGGAAACAGAGATGATTTTACCCCTTTGATGTTGCAGATTCTGAACGGGATGAGGCGGGAAATACCTGCTGGGTTTGGCTTGTTCTAATGTTACAGGGAGAAAAGGTGTGACGTTTAATGACAGCGACAGATTAGATTTAGGATGAAAGTGAGAGGCTGCCTCTGACAAGCTCACTGTGTTTTGGTTCAGTGGCTGAGAAGATCCTGCAGGACAATTCAAAGATAAATTCAAGAAAACTTTATCTGTTTTATTTTCCTGGATGATAAATTGTCCCTGTAATTACTGCAGTTTACTGCGGTAAACAATAATATTCTGATTTTTAGATCATTGTCAAGTAAAAGACCAATAAACATTAATTTAAGAACATTGAACACAAGAAATAAAAAATAAAACGAGAATAAAAACCAGTTACAACTGAAACTGACAGGATTAGTCATCACTAACATCATCCAAATGTCTTCAGTCGCTGTGGAAGGTGAAGCTGCTGACAGAAAGGATCTCCAGTAGCAGTCAGTGTTCCAACGAATCTAAAAAGGCCTCTCACTGAAAGCCATTGCTTTAAACATGCTAATCCACCTCATTTGCATTTGCTGCACCTCTTTAAGTCTCTGCCTGTTAGAAAGATGCTGGAGTAGGGGATACGATCCGGTAACGAAAGAGATGGTTTGAACTTCCTCCTTTTCAACTCCTCTGGGGTGATTTGGGGTCAAAGTTCAGGTGTTGTTTGAGATGCTAATCAGCTGCTCAAGTTTTACAAAACAAAGCATCTTGTTACCATGGCTACACATCATATAACACTCTTGTCCAACATCAGTGTCTGACCTCATAAACGTGCTTCTGTGAAAACTCATCCAACATATTAAACCCTGTATGAGTACTTTTATACAGAAAGCTACAGCTCAGGATTCAATACAAAACAGCTATGCGAGTGAATACTGGTACCGTTGTGTGGTTTCATATTATTTGTTACTTATAGAGAGAAAGTTTCTTTGTTTTGTGTGAAATAGTTTCTAAGCCTCTGCAGCTGTTAGAGCAGAGACTCTTGATGTTGGAGGGTAATTTAGGAGAGGAGGTGGGCAGGGAGATAAATCCCCCGATGCCGAGGGGAATTCAGTTTGCAGAAAGACAGTGAACACATCGTCCAATTGACCCACCTGTCACCATTATCTGATGCCTGCTGAGAAGACCAGCCAATAAAAACCAGCGGTTTTAAATTAACAACAGGACTGTCAGGATGAAAGTATTAGCTTTAATAACGTAAATAATTTTATGTTTTTCTGGATTTGATTGATATTCCAGTTAAAATGGAACGCACTCTGTCTCCAGTTTAATCTCTTCTAATCTAATCTGGCCCTGCTCCTGCAGCTCTCCTCCAGTAAAGGATGCTCTGATTTTAATTGGAAGCTTCGTTTGTTTTCGCTCTCAGCTAAAGTGCAGCTCAAACTCTTTAAGCACAAAAACAACTTTAAAGCTAAATTTAAACATGATTTATTCCACAACAATTTGGTAAAGGAAGAGTTTTAATAATCTATAACTTATTAAAAATATTTTTAAAATGTGCACATTGTGTTTTGCCTTCATACTGGAATAAAAGTAGATTTTTACAGACCTCTATAGATTTTTTTAAGCTCATGTAAAAATTTGGCATCACAGTTATCAAAATATATATATTTTATTTAAATCTCTAAATTTTTTTTTGCTTGTTAAAAATGTATTTTCCCTCGTATGTTTTTTTACACTTTGTACTACTATAATTCAACAACGTTTTCATTTTTGTATATTTTTGTATTAAATTAAATTGTTTTGGAGTAAATATTTTTAGATTTCATTAAGCATCTAGAAACATTGGTGTCAACATTCATCATTTCTTTATTTATTTTAATAAACATATAAAAATGTTGATTCATTATGACACTGATTATGACTTAGATTATTTACAGCAGTTGACCACTAGGGGCAGCGTTCCACCAACTCATGTCAGATTGATGTTTCTTGTTGCATTCTGAAATCTCACCACTAGGTGTCACTAAAACAACCATCTGGTATTTTTTTGGTTTTGTCTTCCAGACACGATGGAGCGGTGGTGGGCGTGGCGGCTGCTCACGGTGGTTGCCATGGTGACGGCTCACCTCGCCTTGTGCCGCGGCAGGAACCCGGAGTTTTGGTCCACCACGCCGATCAACAACGTGGTGCTGGACGCCGCGACGGGCCGGCTGTACGTGGGCGCGGTCAACCACCTCTACCAGCTGAACGCCGACCTGGAGCTGGAGTTCAGCTACGTAACGGGGCCCAAACTCGACAGCCGGCAGTGCACGCCGCCCGTCACCACCGACTCCTGCAAGGACGCCGAGAACATGCCCAACCACAACAAGCTGCTGCTGCTCCACCCGGCCAGGAACCAGCTGGTGGTGTGTGGCAGCCTGTTCAGGGGCCTCTGCTCGCTCAGGAGCCTGAGCAACGTGAAGAACGAAGTCTACTTCAACGACAACAAGGGCGAGAAGTCGTACGTGGCGACCGCCGATGAGAACATCTCCGTCGTGGGAGTGATGTCATATTACAAGAAAGACCAAGAAAACCTCACCGTTTTCGTGGTGAGGAGAAAGCAAAGCTCCGCCCACTCCTCCACCCACTCCTCCCCCACTCCTCCACCCACTCCTCCCCAACTCCTCCTCCCACTCCTCCGCCCACTCCTCCCCAACTCCTCATGTCTACCAGAATAAAATAAAAAATATTACAAGAATAACGTCAAAATATTACGTCGTAAATAATCCCAATTTAAGCTCCTTATGTTTTATTGACTTTATGTCGCTTTATTTTGTATTATATGTGATTGACTTCTGGTTCTTGATTTAATGCTTTTATTTTGGTAAGAGAGCTTCCGCTGCTTATATTTTAGAATGGCAGCTTAAGGCAAAAGGAAAGACAAGTTGCAGCAGCATAGTAGAAATGTATCTTGTTGTCAGCGGATCCCTGGACTGAGGCATAAACTCAGAGTTTCCTCCCAGTTCATCAGTTCCGCCACAATATTTCTGCTGATTCGGATTATTTCTTATTTCTGTCGTAAAAATCTGCTGATTTTGAAAAACAAAAATTACGTGCACAACTTTGAACTTCATTGATTTCTTCTCATCATCAAAATAAAATATAGAAGCTCAAATATATACATACACCCCCTTGAATATTTAGCTGACAGCCCCACAGCATGATGCAGCCGCCGCCATGCTCGAATAGTTGTTGCATTTTTCTGTAGTTTTAAAAGCCTCTTTAGCTCAACTTTTTTTTTTCAGAATGTTTACTCACCAACCAGAGGCTGAAAGATCTTTTTTCATCTCTTTCAGCATTAAAACCACTTAATTGAAGAAATGTACAGACTTTGCAATGATTCCAGTAAAAATGTGAGGCTTTTCTCCGTCAGGTTGCTAAAGGCCCCAGCAGTTCTGACGCCAGCATGAAGCTCATCTCCACCCGCGTCCTGGAGGAAGTGGGCGACTGGGACGTGTTCGAGAACATCATCGAGACCGCGTCGGTCCAGTCCAATCCCTTCAGCCCCAAGTACGCGCACGACTTCCGCTTCAGCTTCAAAAGCGACGGCTTCGTCTACTTCCTGTTCTCCAGGAAGCTCAACTCGCACAACCACAGGAACTTCACGTTCATCTCCCGGATGTGCGAGGAGGATCACAACTACTATTCGTACACGGAGCTTCAGCTCAACTGCAGCGCCAACAATCAGTTCAGCAAAGTTCTGGTGAGGAGAACCAGCCGGTCCGGATGTTTGTCATCGTTACTCATATTTATAATAAATCAAACTTCAATCTGTTTTCTCTGGCCTTCCAGGCGGGTTTTGTTGGACCAGCAGGCGAAGCTTTGGCTGAGAGTCTGAGCCGGTCCAGTCAGTTCGGATCCATCTCGGCTCGTGACAAAGTTCTGTTCGCCACCTTCAGCGACGAGGGCGGAAACTCAGCCATGTGTACGACACATTTCTGTTTTTATAACTTTTTATCAGTTTGGTCTCAGAAAATGTTTCCTCTATAGATTAATTTGCGGAGGTCCATTCCAGAGTCGGATGTACAAACCAAATACAATTTAGAAGCTAAATTTTAATTTTGACTACAATTAATTAAAGTTTCTAACAATATAATAGCAAGAAAGATCAAAAATATTTCATAAGATCACATGTTTAGAATTATCTGAATGTTTTCTAACTTCTCAATTCTGATTAAAATTGAAAATTGTGTATTTATATGAACTTATCCTTCTGTCGTAAAAATCATCCTTGTTTCTCATTTGATCTTATTTTCCAAAGAGAGAGCGGTCTTGAACGCTTCTGTTCCGTTTGTATGTTTTTCCTCTGACAGTTTTCAGATTTTTCAGTGATTAGAAGAAGAGCACTTGTTCTCTTTTGGACCCCCAGGCCAGCAGGGGGCCCTAGGCAGTGGCAAAGTTTGCTTATACCTCTGTCTTTTTATATAGAGCGTTGTGAAAAAATATTTAGCCTTTTCAGATTTCTTTTGTTTTAGCATTTTTGTTCTTTTATTTTCTTAATATTTCACATTTAGCTTGAATGAAGACAGATTTTGTTTCTGCTCCTGTTTCCAGGTATGTACCCTTTAAAGTTCATCAACGACCAAATTCTTAAAGTCATAGACGCCTGTTACAACAACGAGGGCCTCATCAACAACCAGCTTGCAGTTTATTCGCCTTATTCTACTTCCAATGCCAAGCCTGAGGAGCTGTGCAGCGGGAAGGTGCTAAAATCTTCTCCTGAAGCGAAGCTAAAACACAAATCTGACGTTTTAAATGGAAAATCTGCTCTTTCACCAGAGAGGCATGGAGAAATGTGGAGCCGAGCACCTGCCCTCGCCGCTGGCCAGCATGGCCGAGTTCGCCTTACCGGCTGAGCCGTCTCGGACGCCTGTGGGTCACCTGACTGCCGTGGCTGTTGCCGTGGAGATGGGCCATGCCGTGGCGTTCCTGGGAACCGTCGATGGAGAGGTGACAGATTCTTAAATCATGACTTTATTCACTTACTGATTTTGGACTGAAAATTACACAAAAATGCTTTTTGGTTGATTACTTGAAAATTGTCTCAAAACAACATTACAGTTCATCTCAATAATTTCTGATTAGTTCTAGCTGTTTCTGCTGCCACTGTGGATCCGGCTCTGCGCTGGCGGTAACATTTCACTTCCTGCTTCTCCTCTGCAGGTGCTGAAGATGCACCTGTCGGCTCAACCTGAGGTTTACGGCCTGCCGCTGAGCGTCGCCTCCAGGCACAAGGTCAACAAGAACCTGCTGTTGGACTCCAGCCTGCAGCACCTGTACATCACCACGGAGACAAAGGTCGGAGCCCATTGATTATCCCGTTCCCCGGATCCATTGCGCCGCGCTTCCGCCCGTCCGAAGCGACCGGAGGGTCGCGGCGGCGCTAGCTGCTGTTTCCCTCTGTCATCCATCAAGCTGCTGACTTAATGAGCCCTTCATTTATTCCCTCTGTCCTATTTGATCATTTATTCACTCTGTCGACTAACACCAACACATCCGTCTGCATTACCGCACACAAGTCGCTGCTTGATTTATTCACTCCGTTTCTCTTCCTCTCCGTCATCCGTCTTTCTTTGCTTTGTCCTTTCATCTTTTCCGCAGCCGAGGTGAAATAGATGTTATTGATTTTAGAAATGAATTAATTACAAAGCACTTCAAGAGAGCAATTTGCTTTGATCAAGTGGAGCGAAGACGCTGGAGCTCGTTCCATCTGCTCATTTAAATTTATTAGCCGGCGCTCAGCCTGTCAGAGAGGAGAAGATGTTCAGCATAAAAAACACACCAGGAGGAAGAATTAACGCCATTTTAAAGTAACGAGAAATCGGGTTCAGGACAGAAAATTTAATATTTTTTTTACTGAATTTATACATTAATATTTAAATGTTTGGTGTTTTCTGCAGCCAGATATTGTCTTCAAACAGAAAAGTAAACAAATACAAAACTATAGTCCTTAAACTTTTACAAATTTCAGTTTATTTTACTGAGATTAATAAACACAAAGATGAAGAAACTGGGAAGCAAGTCGCTTAAAAACAGAAAAACTGCAACAAAGTTCAATAACAACACAGATCAATAAAATACCATTGATAAAATTTATCATTTTGAAAAATCATTCAATTAAAATCATTAAAACATTTTAGTTTGTTTTTAAATTTAAGAATTTTATTCATTTTTAAAAATATGATTTATTGGAAGTAAAGTTATTTTTGCATCACTTTTTCATGCGAACTCTGTTTATGGATGTTAATAAAGCAACTCTGATTATTTAGTAATGTTTATTAATATAACATCCTAAAAGATTTATTTATTTAAAGAAATTTAGCAATAAATTATATTTTTATTTATTAAAGAAAATACAATTTTAAAAAAAATATATATATATAATATATACAAATAAAATAATAAAAATACATTAAATTAAATTGAATGAAGGTACTTCCTGTGTCCAGATCACCAAGGTTCCGGTCCAGACCTGCCATCTGATGACCGACTGCCTGTCCTGTGTTGAGATGAAGGATCCGTACTGTGGCTGGTGTGTCCTGGAGGGAAGGTGAGCGACTCCTAAACGTCTCACTGCAGCCTGAATGGGCTCCATCAAGCTGCCATGTTGTTTCTCCAGGTGCACCAGGAAGCAGGACTGCAGCAGGGCGGCAGAGACGAACGCCTGGCTCTGGTCTCCCGACAGGAAGTGCGTTAAGATCGCAGCCTTCGACCCGCCGAACATCAGCTGCAAGGAGACGCAGAAGGTGAGTGAAAATCCCAGCGAAGGATCAGAACAAAGTTTCTCTCTGATGAGACGCCATCTTTAATCTGACTTCAGTTCTTTTATCAGCCAATTTGATTTTGAATTGTTGTTGATGCAGCTGTCATTACGTCTTATTTCTGTGAATGAGGCATCAGCAGAGTTGGGAACTAAGTAGTTGCATGTACTCAATTACAGTCACTTGAGTAACTTTATTATGAATTTTCTGGATTCTCTTCCCACTGACTGACAACCTGCAGGTTTAGCTATAGTGTGACTAGCCAACTTGCTGCTAAAGCTAACCTTAAATGCTGTTTTAAGCCTTATTTTATAAAAACTACATCTGTATCTGGTAAACTTTTATAGACTAACTAACCACTATAAAATAAATCACCTTATTTTATCCTGGAAAAAGCATTTAGTTGACAAAAAGCTAGCAAGCTAACATTAGCAATTTGCTAGTATTAGCTCAAGCAATTTATCTTCCACATTTATTTTAGCACAAAATGAATCACAGTTGGTTATGTTTTCAATATCATTTTTACTCAATGTTCTAATAAATAATAATAAATTATTACATTTAATTATTACGTTACACTGGTTCCAGCTATTCTCTGTAATTGGGGAGCTAACTGCTAACGCTAACACTAAAAGCTCCTATAATGTTGGGTTTTCATATAGTAAACTTTATTTTGCACGTCAGAAGTATTAAATTTAAATAGTTTTCAGTTGTTTGATTAGGCTTTCAATGACTTTTCTCCTTAAAAATGAATAAAATAATATCTTATTCTGTCTTTTCTGTTTGAAAAATCTAAAATGTATATTATGAAGTAGAGTGAGAGTAGCATGTAAGGATTAAGTCGATACATTTCAGTTTGAGCGCTGAGCCCATATGTTTTCATTAGCTGGACTCCTGCAGGATGTATGATTCTGTCTGAACCCGAATTAATGAGACATTGATCCAAGTGTCCAGGGAAGACGCCGCGTCCTTCAGTTAAAGCAAGACTTCTTTTTTATTTAAGGAGAGATAGAGTTGTGTTTTAATGATATTAAATTAATCAGATGACATGAATATTTGCTTCATGCAGATTGCTGCTCTCACAGTCGTCCTCATTATGTGTGATAATGCAATCAGATCAGGCTGTAAAAAACTAAATGCAAACAGAAGGTGATGTTTGAATTATTTTAAAATGCTGTAAAGACATTTCTCTCCGCTTTCTAATCGCTTTTGGAAAGTTGGGAAAGTTTTGCACAGTTTTAGAACGAGCAGAAACATTTAATGAACAGAAACATAACTCGGAGTGAGCGATATTGCACATATAAAGATTTCTGTATTGTGGATTCATTTCAGAATATTATTTAAAAACAGGAACCAGAGATGAATCATGAACTTACTGCTGTCGTCTTGTTTGCCTGTCAGATCCTGATCAATCAGTTGTTTCAGCATCATCTCATATTCTTTTGAATAAAAATGTTGGTTTTTAGGTTTTAAAATAGATAATTAAACTTGCTGTGAATTTAAAACAATATTTTAATGGTATCAGATGCATGTTTAGCCTCCTCCTGTTTAAAATAATTGAAGATTATGAGTGGAGATGACAATATGTTAATATTAATAATTGTTTGTAATAATTCACTTCTTTTACTGAAATAAAATCTTAATCAAACGTAAAGAAAAAGGAGAATATTTCAGTCTTTTTCTCAGACTGGAGGATTTATTTAAATCACCACCAATTAACTCCAGTTTGAATCTCCTCACTTAATAAATAATGGACTCAAAACATTTACATCATCTGGCTTCTTCTGGTGCAGATTAATGACACAGAAGTCAAATAAAATACATTTTAAAAAGTTGTTTTGACTGCAGCTGCTTTAAAAACTGCTGGAAGTGTCCAATCTGGTTCTTCATAAATGTTCCTGGCTTTAAATACGAAGCGATTTCTCTCAGCAACATTCAAATCTCACTAAACCTCTCAGAGTTCAGAGTTCAGAGTCAGGCTGGAAACGTTTCATGATCTCAGCGTTTCATATCAGTCATATCAATAATTATTGATTCGTTTTGAATATCTGACTTGTGGCGTCACCTTTCCTCATTCATCCACTTTAAACTCTGCAGGCCGTTGCTAGGCAACCAAAGAGTTAGCAAACGAGCTTAGCCGCTGGAGGTTGAGCTTTAACTGAATATTATTTTGTCAGCTTGGAGTTCGTTTAGATTAAATCTGGAGCGTTGAAGGTGACCTTCAGAAAGACAAATCCAGTAAATCTTGTCGTCCTTAGTGACTAACCTATGAGGAGTTCTGGCTCCAGGTCTGACAAGACAAGCGGATCGAAAATCTCTAGTGGAAGAAAAGTGACTTTGTTCTGGAGTTCAGAAGCTTCAGAGGATCAAAAAGTTTGAAATTAAAACTTCAGCAGCAAAATGAAAACAGTTGAGGTCAGCAAAGAGTAATGAGCAGCTCCTGTTTGAGCAGCGCAGTAGAATCGTAATTATTACTGCACCACACACACGTTCATGTGCTCTCACTCAGCCGGGGAAACGTTTCACCAGGTTCAGTCTTACTGGCCCGTTCTTGTGGAAACGTTGCTGCAGACGTTGAGTCGTGTCTCTGTCCTGTTTGTCTCTGCAGGTTAAAATCAGCGTCCCGTCTCTGCCCCGGCTGAGGGTTGGAGACCAGCTGCAGTGCGTCTTCAATACGATAAAATCCGACGCTGAGATACTTGAAGACGATCCGACGGTGGTGGGCTGTCTGCTTCCCGACCCTGGAAAAATCCCGCCCACTCCGGAGCGGCAGGGTGCGACTCGCCGCAGATTCCTATCTAAACTCTCAGGCGTTTTTATTCTGCTACATGTTGTTGTTTCCATGGAAAGCTTCGGGCTTGTGCATAAACCAACTAACTGAAACCTGGATCTGTTATTAGTTCAGTGCAGCAAAGGGAAAAGAAAGCAGAAAAACTGCTGAAGAACAACTGAAAACCGCTGATATTCTTCTTTTTCTCACTCTCTGTGTTGGCCATGCTACACGCAGACCGGTTGCCATGGCAACTGACTCACATGTAGACACATATAGCTTCACTGTATGCATCAAGATTCACCACCAAAAACACTCAAACGTTTCCCTCTCTAGCTTTAGCGTTCGTGACAGGCTGTGCTCGCGGTTTCTGTCCTGCTACCGTCCTACATTCTTGTTCACAAATGGCCCCGGCGCCGCAGTTTGGGCACCCCTGAACCTTTCGGATTCTTCCTGTGTTCAGACTTCGTGTCCGTCCCAGTGAAGGTTCTGCTCAACAAAACGGTGGAAGTGACGTCCGGAGAATATCACTTCTACAACTGTGCAGCCACCGTGTGGAAGAACCCCAACACACCGTAAGCTGCGTCTCTCACACACACACACACACACACACAGCATGATGCAGCCACATGTCCCACCTGCCTCCAGGTGCATTTCCTGTGTGACCAGTCAGTGGGGCTGCCAGTGGAACACCAAGGATCACACCTGCAGTGATAAAAACGAAGCTCCGGATGACAACGTAGTCAAACCTTCACAGGTATTTTTCTTACCAGAAATTCAGCCACCAAAGGTTAAAATCCTGGTAGAAAACACCTGATTTTATTTCTCTTCTGAAGCCGGAGCATTGTCCTCAGTTTGAGTCCCCGGAGCCGATGCTGATCCCCGTCGGCTTTGAGGTTCCCATCCAGTTCCAGGGGAGGAACCTGGACAACTACGAGGTGCAGCTCATTCACACCTGATCAGTTCACAATTACCAATCAATCAATCACACCAGGAGTTAGTCGTTAAGGAGATTCTGTCTTTAATATTGTTGAAAAGCCGCCATGTTGAGAAACGCTGCAGACTGTTTGCACTGCCTGCCTCTTTTAAAAAAAACATAAATAATGATTATTATCTTTTAAAAGTCTTTATAATCCATTTTATTTATTGTTTTGCATGTTTTGTTTATTTATTTGGGACATTTACAATGTTTTCCAGTTCCAGTGTTAAATGTTGTTTAGTTAAAAATGCCTTAAAATGACAATATTATTGTTTATCGAATCATTTCTAGGACAGCAAAATTCATCCCGACATGCCTGCATGTGCAGATTTATGCATCTAAAAACCATGTTTATGCTCATTTATTATGTTTTAAAAATACAATTTATCTAAAAAACAAGCAAACCTGTTGGTGGGATACAGTTAAAAGACCCACTTTTTGATGGTTTTCTAATTTATTTTTATTTTATAACCAAAAAAAGCAGATAATTAAAGTTTTGGATTGTCTGCAGGGGAAGAGCTTCACCATCGGCACAGAGTTGATGGGCTCTGAGGAAATCGTGACGAAGATTGAAAACTCAAAGTTCAAATTCAGCGGTTACCAGGTGAGTTTCAGACGCAGGAGGCTGGAGCTTTGTGGTTCTGATTGTTAATCTGGAAGGAGAGTAATCTTTGTTGTGGGCAAACAGCGACAGATTAAACCCGTTTAACCCGCTTTAAGAAACACTCTGATTATTTAATTGAAGCAGCAGCAGCAGCAGCAGCAGCAGTAGTTGTCGGCTCTTCACGCCTCCTAAAATCAGCCACTCTGATTACCGTTGATTTAGAAGTTGCTCAACATGATTGCAACATTTATTTTGTTAGCTTCAAACTCAGTTTCATTATGCACTTCATGATTAGTTGTTTATATATATATTTTGCTCATGAATGTAGATAAAAAGTTGAAGTTTCTGTTGCAGCTAAATGCTGTTTGTTTGCTTCCGCTCGTTGTTTCTCCCTTTTTCTTCCCTCTGATTCCCTTTTATTTCCTCCACTTTTCGCTCTTTATCCTTTTTCTTCCTGGAAACTTCCAGAAGAAAACATCCTCTGATTTATGAGGTCGGTTGTTTGCGTTGACCTTCCCAGTTGGACCGAGGCGATGTAATTTAGCATCAAGCTGCAAGCAGAAGGTTTTGTTTGTGTTTCAGCGCAAATCCAAACAGGGAAGTTTGGATTCATTTTGCTCCTGGTTTTGAGGACATAAATGTTTTAAAAGGTCACCTGACGCAGCTGCACAATCGCACATTTTTGAAAATGAAACAAATCCTTGCTTCATCTGTTCAGTGATTAATATTTGTCTCTACTTCTATTTTGAGCATTTTCTACATAAATGAAGCGTCTCTGTGACAGTTTATTTATTCAGATGTCAATTGTTAGCTGGTTTTTTTATTTTTCTTGTTTGTTAGCTGAGATAAATGAAGTTATATTATTAAATGAAGACACTGAAATAGTATTTTATCCTTCTAAAAGTTCTGCTTCAAATCAATATGTCGACAAACAGACAAGACTTGAGTTTTTCAATTAAAAATGTAGAAGTTAGACCTGGAATAGACGTTGCAGCGAGATGAGTGATGTAAAAATGAGTTTGTTAGCTATAGAAGCCTTTGCTGCCTCGCCTGTAGGAGTTTTGTTTGTGAAGAAACGATGCTGTATGTCTCTGTGTGCAGTTTGCTTACGACAATCAGCAGGAGGTGAACATATCTTTCCATATCAAAGTCCAAGACAGGAGCACAAAGATTGACAGCACGCTGACAGGTTGGTGTCACTCAGAAAAGTGAAATAAAGAAGTTTTTCCTCTTATTTTCAGTTCTGATCCAGTTGCATCTCCTCTTTTCTTCTCCTCCCAGTCACGCTGTACAGCTGCTCTGTGGGAAGAGAGGACTGCAGTCTGTGCAAACACGCCGACGCCAAGTACAACTGCGAGTGGTGCGGAAATAAGTGTGTGTATCAGAAGGTCTGCGGGTCCTCAGAACCTGCTCAGTGTCCCGTCCCGACTATTACTGAGGTGAGTCCTCAAAACAAAAGTGTCCTCCTGCTACTTATCCTCATAAAACTCTGCACCACACAATACACCACCAGAACTTTGAGGTGCTTTCCAAAAGCTTCCAGGTTCTTTCATGTGACTTACTTTTTGCTGACCTGAATTTTAGCAAAGCGTTTCAGAACCTAGCAAGTTTTTTTTTCTGGGAACTTATTATGCAAAATTCACATTTTGCAAATTTTTTAATTTCATGTAGAAGATTTGCTTCTAAAAAGCAAGCTTCAACATTTTCCTACCACCCTAAAACTTGTAAGACTAGCCCAAGGTCTTATAAAGAAATTACAAAAAGACCTGCCAAAAACAGCTTTTGGCAAAAGTTCATAATCTTCTGGTGTCTGGAAAACAAGACACTTCAAAAACCCCCGAAATGTAACGTCAGGAATAAGCAGGCTCTGTCCTGTTGCCTAGCAACCCCAGAAGAACTCCGCCTGTTGCCAAGCAACCCTAGCAGGGTTCCAGCATGTTTGGTCAGCTGGTTTTACCGCTGTACAATGGCTGCTGGATATGACAAGTCTCTTGTTGTTGACTCACCATCCAGAAACCACTTGCTGCATTCTTGTTGGTTGTGCAGAAGGCTCCACTTCTGCTTTTCAAAGACGTACAGTGTTTAGGTGCATGTCTGTTTGCAGTCGTCGATTTCTTTAAAGTACCCAGAAAAAAACAGTTAAATTGCTTTGTCCATTCTGGGAAACTTCAGACTCTGTTTTTGTTTCAGGATTTTGTTCCAGGTTTGTTAGATATTTTTAAAGTTTGCATCTCCCCTCGATGTTGGAGAATCAAACTTTTAATGAAATTCCTGAACCTGAACTTCTCCAGCACTTATATTTTTGCGCATTTCACCACTTTAGCTTGAACAACTTGTTTATCTTGCTGCTGCTGTTCGAGCTTCCTGTATTTGTCTCACATTGCAGGTTGTAGTGAAATATTTTAGAATATCAACTTCAGCTGCTAGATGATGAAATTGTTTTCCATTCTGTCAGTTTTAGGGAAATGTTTTCACCCCATCAGTTCAGAAAACATTGAAGTTTGTTTTTCTACATAAAGCAACATAAAGCCTCTCCTCCAGTGATCATAACTCAAACAAAACTATGTTATCTATGAGCTTGTCTTCGTTTCCTTCTCTCCATTTTCTCTCAGAAAATAGATTCCTGCTGTGGATTTTCTGCACCCTTTAATAGGGCCGGCGATTCATTTTCTGTTTCAAAGTCCTTTGTGGATATAAATCACAACTTTTCATCTGAAACACCACATAATGTAAAATCACCAGAGATTTTACATTATGTGCTCATGACTCCTGAAGGTTTCCACACAGAACTGAGAAATCAAAGACTGAAAGCATAAAAGCTTTCATGGTCGGACTTGGTGGCTTTGGATGTTTGCTTTTTTTGCTCAGTATTATTTTGCTAAATAACAGCTAGCTTTATTTTTGCTAGCTGAGCTAAAAGCTAATTTACAATTAACTTTTTATCTTAAACGGCAACTCTTAGCTTTAATCGTTTTTATTGCACTGACTAGAAGGTAAACTGGTAGCTAACGGTAGCTGTATTGGATTCTTCATGAAATCAGTAAATGACCTGAACGTTTTTGTCAGGTTTGGAGGAATTCATCAACACTGTGAAGTGTTTCTGTGGACTTAATGTCCGTTATTCCTGCAGATCGTCCCTCGCTTCGGGCCGCTCAACGGCTCTATCGCCGTGACCATCAAAGGCTCCAACATGGGAATAAAGAAGGAAGATGTGAAAAAGATCACGGTGGCTGGAGTGAACTGTAAACACCTGGAGGACAGATACTCCGTCTCCACCAGGTAACGGCGGCAAACTGCACCTAACTCTTTGATCTGATGACATTTGGAAACCGTGACAACGATGGGTTATTGATTAATTCCTCTTTCTGTCCAAAGTGTGGTGTGTGAGATCGGCCCCAAGCGAACGCCGCCCTCTGACCTCCCGGTGGACCTGACCAAAAGCGGGCCGGTGACGATAGAGGTGGAGGGAAACCGAAACACAACCTCTGAAATAGACTTCACCTATCGGGTGGGTTTTCCTACGGATCTTTAAGACTTAGAAACATTTCATCAAACGTTTGGTCCCACAAATCGGGTAAATTTAAATTATTGGCTGACCCCAAAATTCATTCAAATAAAAATGCACAAATTTAAAAAAATGATACTTTTTCGTTTGACCTGCTCAGCAATAAACATTAAAAACATTTATATAATTAAAAAGAGCTTTGATCCCTTCACTTATTAAACGAAAAACAAAATGTCCAGTAGTTCCTATTTTTGCTGTTCTGGACTTGTAGTCAGAAGCCGGATAAAATCATTTCAAGGGCCAAAAATGGGCCCCCAGCCATGCTTTGGACACCGCTGCATTACGTCATATTGAAAGATAGTTTCAACATAAAAACTACTAAACTCTTACAATTTCCCTTTATGAATTAAAACATTTAAATTAGAAGATATTTCTAAAATACTTCATTCAGTCCCTCCAGTTTTTCATGATTTTATAATTGAAAAATGAACAGAATCGTCCATTTTCCCACATTAATGCATCACTGAGTTCACTGCAAATTTTCCACACAGATGGGCAAAAACTTTGGGCTTCAGTGACGCTCACTCCAACCTGTTGGGGGCAGTATTTAAAATTTCTACTTTACTGCTGCCTGAGCTTCACTCAGCTGAAGTGATCATCCAATATTGATACAGCGAGTAACAAAAAGTCACATTTACTGCCATACAGCAGCACAAATATTGCAAATATTTCCCAATTAGCTTCACAAAATTAGGAACTAAATGTAATTGAAGTCAAATTTCCTGTTTTTATGCAGAAACATGGCTGACTAATCTGATTCTGACAACGGCAAGGTTTTAAAAACAGTTCAGTCTTGCGTCAACGTGCTCTCCACGTTTCAGAGCCGATAAAATACTCAAACACTCGAAGACCCGCAGATCGAACTCCAGGGACATGAAGAAGGTTTGTGATCAAGTAAAAATCTCGTTGAGCGGACACCTTCTGCAGGGAGGGTCTGCGCCGTGAAGAGGAAACGAAGCGTGAATAAATCCCTCACAAGCAGAGGCGCCGCTGCGCACGACTCCATTTAAATGTATTTTTATTCTTTCTTCTCCCGCAAGCAGAGAAACAAACATGAGCGAAATAAGTTTCACCTGCTGTTCTGTTTTGTTTCCTGAACGCGACTCAGTCGGGTCATTTAAATATCGCTGTTCACTTCTGTGTTTCCTCTTTGTTTGTTTTTGAGGAGACAAAAAGTAATTACAGAAAACCGCTGAAACAAAAATGATTTACTCCACCGGCGGTTATTCCGCCTCCAAGCTCTTGTTTCAGGAATTTAAACTCTGGTTTGCTGCTTTGTTGGTTCTTTCTGACATCAAACAGGAAATATTAAACACCTGAGGAAGAAAAAGGCTTCAAGGTTGCAAACGATCCGTTTTAATTGTGTTTAAAAAAGAGAAACAATTCAGTTATTTCAGATGCATCCAGGTTTCTGGCAGATTTCTACCAAAAATGTTCCCATAAATCAAAACAGTTATGATGTCATGAACGGTAGCATGATTCTTACATCAAATATGTCTGACAGTCCTACATAACTTCTTCTTTTTGCTTTTTCTGTGTTTTGGAAGATCCTAGAGAATAAATTTAAGGGGACTTATTATTCAAATTTCAGTTTTTACATGTTTTAAAGACATGAAAAAGTCAGAGCTTTAAAAAAAACACCCAGATGGTTTTTTGGCAATAACTTAATTTTTGGGGATTTTGGAAAACAAGCAACCTCAGCCTAGAGTTGCCCCGTTACCTAGCAACCTCAGCAGAGTTCCGCCCCGTTACCTAGCAACCTCAGCAGAGTTCCGCCCCGTTACCTAGCAACCTCAGCAGAGTTCCGCCCCGTTACCTAGCAACCTCAGTAGAGTTCCTAACCTGTCCAAGGAAGCAAAACAGATCACCTTTAAAAGCTGCAAACCCAAACTTGCCTCCAACAGTTAAAATATCTCATCTCCTCCCGGATCCCCACATCTTCAAGGTTGAGTGGAAGGAAAATGTTGAAGCTTTGAAATCTGGAGGAAACCTGCGCTGAGAGCCTGTTTTGGCTCCTGTGTTCAGGTCTGTCTGTGATGTCAGAGCCTGAATAAAGACTCGATGCGTCGCCTCCTCCTGCGCCGCCGCGGTGAAGCTGCTCTGAGTTTCTCTGTTTGGGGATGTTTATTTTTATTTCCTGCTCTCTTTGTGACAACAGCAAGAACAGATCTGGAGCGCAAACAAGACAAATGTTTGAGTGCAAAGCACAGCTGGGCTCCTTCACTGTAAATTCATTTTTGTTTTGAGTCCCTTTAACTCTGCTGTGTTTTAATCTTGGAGTTAAAGTCTCCAGAGTTGAACCAATCAGCTTTTTGTCCTGGATTTCCTCCAACATTTCAACAGATATGCATTTTAAGCCAAAGTTAAATTTTCTTTGTGCACACAACATTTAAAAGTGATAAATACGTCCAGATTTTATTTTTATGTTTTATATTTGATTTATATTCAGCAGAAAATTGCAGAAAAATTATTAGATTTTTTTTTGCACAAAGTCATTTTTAGATGATGAGAAGACCCAGGATAAACAGATATGCAGACCACAATAACAAAATCATGGGTTTTATCCAACATTAGCAGAATATCAGCACAGATTTTTGCACATTAGTAACAGAAGTGCAGCCTCTGCGTTGTGAATGACCAGCAGCAGTAAAAAACAAATCGTCGTTTTGTCAAACCAGATGTTTTAAATGTTTTTGTTCAGGATCCTGATCCGAAGTCCATTGATCCAACCGAAGGTCCTGCAGCTGGAGGGACGACTGTCAACATCACCGGGAGAGATCTGGACACGGCATCCAAAGAAGACGTCGCCGTGTCCATCGGAGGCATCGCCTGTGAAGTGTAAGCTGAAACATTCCTGTGTCGTAAATAAACCGGCACGGCGCGCGTTCACTTCCTGTTTCCTTCAGCTTGTCGTTTGGGACGAACATCTCCTGTAAGACCGGATTCAGCGCTGCAGCTGCTAAGAACCTGACAGTGACGGTGAAGTACGGAGGAAACACAATCAAAATCCTCCCCAAACGCTTCAGCTACACCGACAACCCAAAGATCACCGGCTACACTCCCAACACCAGCTCTCGGTAGCCCACTGCAGAGCTGGTCGACTCTCCCACGACCACGCTCCGCCCCAGCTTGCCCACGTCTGACCCCGTCTGACCCACCGTACCCAGTCTGACCCCACCCCAGTCTGACCCCAGTCTGACCCACGTCTGACCCCACCGTCTGACCCCACCGTCTGACCCCACCGTCTGACCCCACCGTCTGACCCCACCGTCTGACCCCACAGTCTGACCCCACCGTCTGACCCCACAGTCTGACTCTTTCCTCCTGCTGTATTTTTCTGTACTTTCTCTGGTTTTAATCTGCAGCGGCGGTCGAAGGATCGTCGTGACCGGAACCGGCTTCAGTCTGATCCAGTCACCCTTCATGAAGGTTCTGCCCAACACCAACAACGGCTCCACAGTGGAGGTAGGAGGCTTCCTCAGTGAGGTTTTATTATTATTATTAATGAGGAAAACAGTCCAGAACTGTCCAAACTCAGACATTTCACTTCCTTCTTTATTTCATTCATTTTTCCTTATTTATGATTAAGAATAATCATCCAAATCTGGTCCAAATACGGCGATTTGTGTCATTTATTGTTTTTATTTGGGGTTTTTATCCTTTAATGGCAGCAGGTTGTCAGCTTGATGCTCCTCCATCTTTACTGAGTGCAGGAAGCCGCCGGCGGTTTCTGCAGCTGGAGGAGAGGAGAGTCCAACCAGACGGAGTCGTTTTCTCATCGACTCTTCATCTTTCATGTCTTCCTCAGAACGAGTCGCAGTGTAAAAAGATTAACGACTCCGTCCTGGTGTGTCACTCACCAAACGTGAGCAGCCATCTTGTCAAGACTCAGCTGCACCTGGACAACGTGAAGGAAGACCTGCTCTTCAAGTACTACCCCGACCCGACCTTCGATTTCCAAACCTTTCAATCCCTCACAGCGACCAGCCTCATCATCGTCACGGTGCGAAGAGACCCAACGCAGAATGTCTCACCAAGAGACGGGGAACATGGACGCCTCGTGGCGCGATGCTCGGACGGCACGGCGCTCGGGGGGGCGCAGCGCTCCGATGCCTCGCGGCGCGACGCTCCATCGCTGCGTTAACTTCTCTCTCTCTCTCTCTCTGAACAGGGAAAAGGTTTCTCCGAGGCCATCACGATCAGCGAGGCGAAGGCCTCCATTCAAGGCGTACCGTGTAACATCAAACACCTGCAGGTATGCACAGAGTTCATATAGGTGCTTGAAAATCCTTGAAAGTGCTTGAATTTCAGTTTGGTGTTTTCAAGTTTTGGAAAATGTTTGGAATTCAAACGTCACCATTTTGTAATAAAGTGCAATGAAAAGCCTAAAACTGTACAGCTAATAAAAAACATTTTTTCTCTCTGAAGTTGAATCAGAATAAAGTTTTTAGGTTTTATAGTCATGAAGTTTAGTAAAGATGTTTTTAGAGCAGTTTTTGATTTTCTGTGTTTGATCGTTTCAATGTGGTGAATATTTATTATTCCTAACGTCTTTCGATATTTTTATATTATTGAAATGAGACATTTTTAAGTTTTGTTTTCTTCTGGAAAAGTTTGAAAACTTACCTTGAAAATGCCTGAAAAGTGCTTGAATTTGGCCGTGGGAAACGTGCGTTCAGCTGATGTGTGAACTCATGCCGAACGCTCGGCGCCGAGAACCAACCGAGCCTCGGGTCAAAGGGAATCGGTGACGTTTTCTACGCCTTCGCTCAAAGTTCCCTCACGGTTTCCTCTCATCTTCCTGTGACTGACGGAAACTTTGCAGCCTGGAGTTTCAGGAGTTTCTCTTTCTGCGTTTGGATCAAGAATCACAAAACGGATCCGGAAGCGGAACGGATTCAGGAGCCGCTTTTAAAAATCCGGTTCTGATCAAACTGGATCCGTTCATTTCCAAACCAGAGATTTTCTCAGCGATCAACAAATAGTTCTTTTTTTCTCCGGTTTGTTTGTCATTCATTCATTCCTTTGTAATTCGTTCTTTCAGTGGTTCATTTGTTTCTTCTGGTATTTTTGTTGTTCATTATTTTATTCTTTATTCTGTTTTTCTTCATTTCTTCTCTTCCTCTTCTTGGCTGAGCTTCGTTGTTTCCATTCAGGAGGTTTTTCCGTTTCTCCTCCGTTTCTGCAGGATGATAAGTTGATCCTGGAGGCTCCCTCTTCGCCGCCCACGCCCAAATCCAAGTCCCAGGGTGCAGAAACGGCCGACGACATGATGGATCTGGTGGTAAGCAAACTGACTTGGTTCTGCTCCGGTTCTGCTGCAGCTCGACCCAAACGATCCCAACACGGTTCAGCGTCCAGCTAACTGTGAAACATTAAAATAAAATACCAAAGATTTGAAGTATTTCCAAACATTTGGGATTTATAAATATCTTCCTTTTCTTCTTTATTTGTTTACATTTTTCTTCTTCTTTCCTTTTTCTACTTTGATCTTCACTGTCAGTAAAATGATCGCTGCTGTTTTCAGACAGAATCTAATCTCTACACTAAAGCAGTGAAACAGCTTTGGACAAATCTAAGATGCTGTTTTTCTTCCAGGTCCAGTTCGGTGACGGGACCTGGACCGTAGGAAGGGTTCAGTTCACCAGGAAGGAAAGCATTGCTCTCCCTATAATCATCCCAGCTGTGATCATCCCCATGCTGGTCATCATCGCCATTTCCATCTACTGCTACAGGTTTGGTAACGTTTTTAAAAGTGCAAAATGTGGTGAGGTAATAAATAATCAAACGTTGTTTGATTCCCGTCAGGAGGAAGAGTCAGCAGGCAGAACGGGAATACGAGAAGGTGAAACATCAGCTGGAGAATCTGGAGGAAAGTGTTCGCGATCGCTGCAAGAAAGAGTTCACAGGTATCCATCCAGGAACAATCAGCTCTGTAACGCAGTGAGCGACTTCCTGCTCGCTGTTTTCCACAATGTTTGATTTCTTCTTCGCTGCAGATCTGATGATTGAAATGGAGGACCACACCAGTGACCTCAGCGAAGGTCGGATCCCCTTCCTGGACTACAAGACGTACACGGACCGAAACTTCTTCCTGTCCACCAAAGAAGGCGCCAATGACCCCATGATCACTGGAAAAATACAAATCCCAGAATCCCGCAGGGCTACTGTGACTCAGGCCCTCAACCAGTTCTCCAACCTCCTGAACAGCAAACCTTTTCTCATCAACGTGAGTTTAAAACCTTTGGTTGCATTCCTGGCTCCTGAGATGCTAATTTAGATGCTAATGCTTTTGTTCATCATGATCTCTGCTGATAAATCTAATATTAATGTTGTTTTTCTTTCCAGTTCATTCGCACATTGGAGGGCTGTCCGGACTTTAAAGCCCAGTCTCGGGGACATTTCGCCTCCCTCCTGACGGTGGCGCTGCACGGCAAACTGGAGTATTACACAGACATTATGAGGACGCTGCTGCTGGAGCTGATGGATGAACACGTCCAGAATAAAAACCCCAAACTGATGCTCAGGAGGTGAGAACATGTCGGGGAATTTCACTCATTTTATTTATTTAAACTCAGAGGTGGACAAACTAACGTTAGAGTACAAAACTATTTGGTAATAAGTTTAGTCCAGTACTGAGTAACTAATCAAATTATCAATCATTTAATATTTATTTCATATAAAAAGATAAGTGAATATTTTGGTATTTTAAGGACCAAAATGACAATAATTTATATAAGTAACAAAAAATAACAAAATCAGGCAAAATAAAATGTTTACAAATCAGTTTCTTTAAAAAAAACTTATAAAACTTTAACAAAACCTGCTGGAGTTTTGGTTAAAACATGATGTTTGTTTTTCATTCAGTGGGTAAAAAAATCCAGAAATTTTACTCAAATAAGAAATTCTTCATAATAAAAATATTCAAGTAAAAGTAAAAAGTACAGCGCAGTAAAAATACTTCTAAAAGTTACATTTTTCAGAATAATTACTCAAATGAACGTAGTTGAGTAAATGTAACTAGTTACTGCCAAACTCTGGACCAAAGCGATTGATAACATCTATAATCTATAAATCTATAAACAGATCTATAATCTGTGATAACAGCTGATTGTTATCAATCTGATGCTCAGATGTTCTGTTTATTCAAGACGCCATTTTATCAACCAAACCATTTTAATGTTGCTAATTTAACGGCTTCTATGCAAAACAATAAATAAGTAAACGACTCTAAAGCTGACCAGTGATGACTCACTGCAGAACTGGTGACTGGCGGCGGCCATGTTTCTTTTCCATCAGTTCCTGCTAACTCTAAAAGTCCTTTTTATTTTTAAAGTTACTGCAGTAAATGTAACTAGTAGCTCTGTCTCTATTTGCACATTTTGCTTCTGTAGAAACTCTGAGCCGTTGTATTTGTTGTGAATTGATTGTGACTGCAGAGGAAGTCTGCCGGCTTCGCTGCTCTGCAGCCTGGAAGTAATCAGGCTTCCAGCTGTGAAGCCAGCAGCTTTGTGCAGCTCTGAAGTGATGAAGATGATTCCTCCTCTGTGGATCTCATGTTTCCGTTGCTGCTGCAGGTCGGAGACGGTGGTGGAGAGGATGCTCTGCAACTGGATGTCCATCTGCCTCTATCAGTTCCTCAGGGTAACAGCTTTTCTTTACTGTTATTCAGTATTTTCCTAGAAAAACGACTTTTAGATTATTACCTTCACATTGCATCAGTACATTATCTTTATATCAGATTTTTAACACAAATTTTATGACTTGTCTTATTTGCTGGTAAATTTCAACATATTTCAGTTGATATTTGAATTATGAACCTCTGCTGTAAAATATGGAGTTAAAATCCTAATTATGAGTCAGAATCAGTCAAAATTATGAAGTTAAGGGAATCATTTTTATTTCTTTAACTTTCACAATTATGAAATAAAAAGTCATAAATTTGAAATAAAAACCATAATTTTGATGTTACAAGTCATAAATTTGTGATACAAATTTATAATTTTCAAACACAAAGTAACAATTATGAGATACAAAGTTATAGTTTTTGGATATAAAGTCATTATGTTGAGATATAAATTCATAATTTCAACTTTAAAGTCATAATTTTGGCTTTCAGAGTCATTAGTTTGAGATATAAAACATTAATTCTGATATAAACTCATTATTTACGGTTATAATTACAAGGTAGTTTCTCTGTGGTCACAGAGAAACTGTAATTATTTAATAACATGACTGAAACTAATTTCAATAATGTCTTTAAATTTCATAAATATAAATTTTAAACTTGAATTTTTGACTTCTTATTTTTCTGGGTTATTGAAAATTATTAGTTTAATAAAAAACTACAGCAGATATTTTCTTTTTTATACTTTTTAGTGTTAAAAATTCAGTCTGGAGTCAAACTCAGAAAAGTCGTGATTGGTGAATCTTTTCTGGAAAAGCTTCATTGTTCCAGTGAATATATTTCGATATGTCAGAGTGACTGTGTTTGTGCTTCAGGATGCGGCCGGGGAGCCATTATACAAACTGTACAAGGCCTTAAAGCACCAGGTGGAGAAAGGTCCGGTGGACGCCCGGCTGAAGAAAGCCAAATACACGCTGAACGACACGGGGCTGCTGGGAGACGACGTCGAGTACGCCGCGCTGGTCAGTCCCAGACCGGCTGGCTGGACTTAGCATTAGCACGGCATGAAAACAGGAACTTTTGGAAGTTGGAGGTTGATTTTAAGAGAAATGACAGTAAAAAGTATTCGTTCAGGTTCTGGGAATCTGTTCGTCTGGGAAGCTATTGAGTCAGGGCTTTGGAATCTGTTCGTTCGGGAATCTGTTCGTTCGGGGTTCTGTCTGAACTTCTTTTTTATGTGAAAGCATAAACGCTGACTCAGCACATTAACAAAACACGTTTCACTGCCGACGTCCAGCAGCAGGACGGAACGAGCAGAGCTAAGTGATCCAACACTGGGTGTGTGTGTGTGTGCATGGCTGTGTGTGTGGGGGGGGTGTATATTTTGCAGTATCAGCTGCTGGTTTTAAAGCCTTCTGACCCTTGAGCTCCTGCGGTTTCCTGATAAGTTACATCCGGTTTAATGACGCTGAAATGAACCGTGGAAGTAAATTTTTTAACCGAATAAAACAGAAACCAGGAGATGCAGCGCAGACAGAAACCTGCACTGCATCTTGTTTGGGATGAAGGTGACAGGTGTGTGTGTCAGACTCTGCAGGTGCTGGTTCACGGCGAGGGACCAGATGTGACGCCTGTCAAGGTGCTGAACTGCGACACCATCACCCAGGTGAGGAATCCCACCGCCTGCCTCCGCCTGCTCACTGACGTGTTTGCGGTTTCAGGTTGTGATTTTGTTTTCTGTTTCATGCAGGTGAAGGAGAAGATCATTGATCAGGTGTACAGGAACCTGCCGTATTCACAGAGACCCAAAGCAGAAGGCGTCGCGTTGGGTGAGACGCACAGTTCAGCTAGTCAGAAAACGATTCCTTTAATTCATCTGAAACATCTGAGCTGCTTTTAAATGTCCCGTAAACATGAGACCAATTATGAAGTCATAAGATTATTATAAATTTCCTTTTTATATTTCTTAGTATGGGCCTAAGTCAGGGAACCTGTTCGTTCGGAGTCAGGCAGGGAACCTGTTCGTTCGGAGTCAGGCAGGGAACCTGTTCGTTCGGAGTCAGGCAGGGAACCTGTTCGTTCGGAGTCAGTAACTTTATGGTCAAAGTTTTGTGTAGATTTGAAACAGAAACTACTGATTGGCTGGTAACTTAATGGAGATAAATTAGAGCCAGTAAAACGGATTTGTTCTCCTTGTAATACCTTGTTTGTCCACAGAGTGGCGCCCCGGCTCCACGGGTCAGATCCTGTCCGACATGGACCTGACGTCGCAGACAGAGGGGCGCTGGAAGCGGCTCAACACGCTGGCCCATTACAACGTGAGTTCAGCCGCGTCCCGGTTAAATTAGAGTCAGAATCTCCTGGACTCAGACTCCAATACTGCAAGTGAGCCTCAGTAGGACTCAGCCTGCAGAGCAGAAGGCCTGATGGAGGGCAAATCCTTTCATGAGAAAAATATGAAGGATCCTGCAGAACAAAAGCACAGCAGCTGTTTTTCTGCTAACATGAACCCGAATGCAGTTTGTCCACAAACATCAGGTTCTGGTTTCTGCTTCAGATTTTTTCATAAGATGCAGATGGAAGATTTAGAAAGTTGATTTCTCTGCATTATTTTTCAAGTCCTTCAGAATATTTGCCTAACATTTAAAAGGGAAATTAAAATATCACAGTAGTTGTGATGCTGAGGGCAGGAAGGATATCCAGGAGCAGTCAGTGTTGCAGTGAATCTGAAGAAGCCTCTGACTGAAGACTGTTGCTGTTTGGCAGTCTCATGACAGGCTGAATATTTAGCTGTGGGCTAAACAGCTACCTTGAAGCTAAATGCCAGTTAGCCAGTCAGCCTCACACCCTGAGATCCGGTTTTCAGGTTCTCCTCTGATGACTCGGTTCCCGTTTGTCTCCAGCTCATCTTCTGGCTTATTGAACCAGAGGAGATTCATGATGCTGCCACTCCTTCCTGATGCTTTTAATCAGCTGTTTCAGCAGAGACCTTTACTTTTTCACCAAAACAACCGAAAGCTGAAGAGCAAGAAAATGTCGAGCCACTCGAGACTCGTCTGCAAAACCAACAGAACCTAAATCACTCCTGCTGTCCAGACTCCCCTGACATTTACGGAGGATAATTAATTCAGAGGCGGATTTTGCCTCTATCTGTGTAGCTCAGTTAAACACTTTTCTCACTGAACAGATGTTTTATTTGTGCAGGTCCGGGACAACGCCACGTTGGTTCTGTCCAGAGTTTTGCACACGCAGTCGTTCCACCAGCACCAGGACAGCCATGATGAGAGTACGTCTTCTCGTTTTTATTCCACGTCTGGGACGTTTCGCTGCAGCATTTCTGGTATCTGGAAGAGCTCGTAAATACCTCGCTGTTAAGTTGTTCTGGATAATTGGCGGAAAAAGTCATCAGAGATGTTAAAATTAGGCTAAAAACATCGTAAAACTCTTCGTTTCTTTGTTTATCCACTAATCAGACATTTGCCAACAAAAACAGTTAAAGACCCAAATAATTAGTTTAACTTTAAATTGATGTTTTCATTTCTGCATAACCAAAACAACATAAAAAAATGTCCTCAGCATTTTTATTAAAAGTTGACCACAATAACAATAATAATTAACCTTATAATTCTCTCCAAGGAATTGTTTGTGTTGTTTTTTAATTTAGTAACTGGAATAGCTTCATTTCCTAATTAGTTTCAGAATAATCTCACCATCCCAGAAGAGAGAAGTTCATAAATGGAATATAATAAACCAGAGGAGTTAATGTGATGCACAAAATGCCGAAACAGGTTAATTCTACAACTTTTTCCAGCTAAAAGTGTTAAATATGAAGAGATCATGAATCGTATGCCATCAGGACTGACTTTAATTTCTACCTTTGTTAAAACACAGAAATCCTAGAATATTAAAAATATATTAAAATGGGGATGAACCATTTGGGTCTCAGCTGCTAATTAAAACTGAACAAAACATCATCCAGACGACTTTTGGCAATAAATTTCTGTTTTTCCCAATTGCTCATTCATATTCAATGCCCACTGCGCCGTTACCTAGCAACCCCGGCCGAGCCCAGTCCCGTTACCTAGCAACCCTGGCTGAGTTCCGGAACATTTTGCCAGCCAGCTGTCGGCCTGTTGTCGTCCTAACCTGCTGAAAGGTCGTCTGTAAGTGACGAAGGTGGTTTTATGATGCAGAAAACGCGCTGCTGGAGGACGACAACACGTTCCACCTGGTGAGGCCGACAGACGAGATCGACGAGGTGAAGTCGAAGCGAGGCAGCATGAAGGACAAGGCCATGACCAAAGCCATCACAGAGATCTACCTGACCCGGCTGCTCTCCGTCAAGGTAAACGACCCATCTGAACTTCACAGACACAACTTCAGCTTTCAAATGTTCAGCTTCTTCTGGTTATTCCTGCTTCATATTTTGCTCATTCCAGTTTTTATACATTTTTAAATATTTAAAGTTTTGTGCAAATTTCAGCCCCATTGAAATGCATCAACATTTTTTGGAATTCCACAAAATTCAGCAACAACTTTCAATCTTTGACAGCTTGCAACGTCTCCCTGCTTCAACTCAGAAACTCCTTCCAACTTCTAAACAATCACCAGGCATCAAGCTTCAACCTTTTGAAATCTCTTCAAGTTTTTCTAGAATCATGATTTGAGTTTTGGCCGTTTTCAGATTTATACATATTTCACTCGACAAAACTGAACCATGCATCAAAACGTTTCCACGAGTCTCTGCAGTGAGGAAGTAAAGGGTCAATGCAGAGTTTGTAATGCTCATCTGTAAAACGCTCCAGGACCGCAGACATGGCAGCTCTTCCTCCGTCGGGTTCTTGCCGTTTTGTAAAGAACAGAAACTTTTTCTACTGATTCTTCTTGTTGTTGTGTTGCAGGGCACCTTGCAGCAGTTTGTGGATAATTTCTTCCGCAGCGTTCTCTGCGCCAACTCTGCTGTCCCTCCGGCTGTCAAATACTTCTTTGACTTCTTGGACGAACAGGCGGAGAGACACGACAACGTGGATGAGGAGACGCTGCACATCTGGAAGACCAACAGGTCCGCTGACTCAGGCCTGCAGAGTGTTTATCAAAATAATACATTTGAATGAGTTAATAGAAACCAGATTCCAATGCCAAGATGGCCGCCAAAGACCAGGCGTGTCTCTGACAGAAAATGTCCCAAAAAGACGGTTAAGCTGATGCTAATCATAAATGTTGCCGTTGTTTAACTGACTTGCCCCTCCTGGTTGTAAACCCGCCGGTTCCGACCCTCCAGCCTGCCGATGCGGTTCTGGGTGAACATCCTGAGGAACCCGCACTTCATCCTGGATGTTCACGTGACGGAGGTGGTGGACGCGTCGCTGCACGTCATCGGCCAGACCTTCATGGACGCCTGCACCAAGACGGAGCACAAGCTCAGCAGAGTCAGTTCCACTTTCTGCTTCTTCTGGGTCAAACTGGAGTCATTTAAAAACGAGAACAAATTGTGTCTTTGTGATGGGTTAGAGTTAGAAAAAATGTTTTTCTTTGAGTTGAGATCTTTAATTAACTTATAAAAAATAATGTCATAGGTGATAGATCAACTTTAGTGAGTACATTTTTTCGATGGAGTGTTAGAGTTAGGCTAAAGAAAACGACGACTGAATCTATTTTCAGGTGATTTCTTGTCATTTTGCGACGGTTTTTGGTAAATTGTGTCGTTATTCTGCTAACATAATGACTGTATTGTAAAAGTTAAACTAAAATTCTCTGATTCTTCCCTAATACTCTGTCGTTCGACTCACAGACAGGATGATTGAAATAAAAGCCACTTTTTGAAAATATTTCTGGAAAAGAAGGAGACCAATGAATCAGCCCTGAGGGACGCCAGAAATCAGCTGAGTTCAGCAAGTTACAGCTAAAGATCTTTGTGTTTGTTTTCTGTCTGCAGGAGTCTCCTAGCAACAAGCTGCTCTACGCAAAAGAGATTTCCACGTATAAGAAGATGGTTGACGAGTGAGTTCACAACACCGACTGTTGTTCTGATCCGGTTGGTTCCTGGGTGAACGAGTTTGTTTGTTTCCCTCAGTTACTACAGCGGCATCAGGCAGATGGTTCCAGTCAGCGACCAGGACATGAACACACACCTGGCCGAGGTGTCCCGGGTAGGAACCGCTTTACCTGTCTGCAAAACCCTCCAGAACCAGAGAATCTGGGTCAGAACCAGCTGGACCGGTTGGTTCTGGGAGGCTATGAGGAGCAGAGTGTTTATTTCATTTACTTGAATTACTCCTTTTTTTGGCCGTTTTTTCTGACCCATATTAAATCTGCTGCTCTGGTTCTTGCAGCAACACACAGACAAGCTGAACACCCAGGTGGCCTTGCATCAGCTCTACCAATACGCCAGCAAGTACTTCGACCTGGTGAGGAATCCATTCGCCTTCACACAGAAAACCTGAAACTCAACACCAAACTGCAACTTTTTGTTGTTGTTTTTTTACTCCATTTGCTTAATCACTTTGCAGCGAGTCATTAGCATTCTTTAAATGAAGATTCAAATTAATCTTTTTAGCATTTAGTGAATTAACTTAACTTGTATTAAAGTTATTTTTATTTGCTTAGATAGAGAACTTCTCTTTGCAGCCAGCAGGGGGCAGTGTTAATATGGCGTAATGTTTATATCGCTGTAATTCTGCTGCTTTTTATGGTTAAAACTATTAGTTCTATGTTTTAATTAACAGTTAAACATGTAAATTTACTTCAACTAAACTGGACTGGTTTTATATTCATTCAGACTAAAATTAAACTCCATCATGGAGTTTAATTATAATATATAAACTTATATATTTATAGTTTATATAAGTTTACATATAACTATAAACTTGATAAAGTTAATATTGAATTATAAACTAATTAAATAAAACTTATAACTATTGATTAAATTAAATAAAATTGGGTCATTTTTATATTTAATTTTAACTTTATTCAATGTATCAAAACTAACAGAATTAAAATAATTAAAGCTCTTAATTATGTTGTAATTAGGTTAAATGAACTTCCACACCCTTCATTTCTGTTTATTAAAATTGTGTTGATCTGATTTTAATGCCAATACACAGAAAAATATTTGAAATACGTGCATATATTTAAATTTTATTCAAGGTAAAAAGAATATTTAAATCATTATGTTTGAAAAAAAGAACATTTTCTGTAAATATTTTTAATTTTTTTTAGTTTTTCTGGTATAAATGTAACTCTGAGTTAAAATAAAATGAAAGATGCTAAAAAACGTTTTACTCCTCAGATCATTCAGTCTCTGGATGAAGACCCGGCCACCCAGAACCGGCAGCTGACACTCCGCCTGCAGCAGGTCGCCGCCGCCCTGGAGAACAAAGTCACTGACCTCTGACCTCACCCGGGGGCGGGGCTTCTTTCCCGTTGTGAGCATACGGACTCATCTGAATGTCTGGAGAGTAGCTATCAGAGCCAGAAGAGACAAATTTCCACTCAAAAACAAACAAACAAAAAGAAAACATGTTTTTGAAATCCACCAAAAGTTGAAGAAAATCCAAGTGAAGTGACAGAATGTTCTGATTTTTGGGACGTTTTGATCGAATCTTCTGCTGCTCCAGGATTGTTTTCCAGCTCGCTTTGTTGGACGGTACGGAGGCCCGGCGGGTCCAGATGTTCGAGACATCAGCGACTCTTTAGTTTTATTTTTATGTTTTCTGTTTGTATCCTGAGTTTCTGCTTCTGGGACACCAGAAACCAACGGCTGCATTTCTTTCATGTTCAGGAATTAGTTAAAAAAATATCTTTTAAAAACGTACCAAAGTCCAGAAAAACTGAAAAGTTAAATAAGTTACGTATTATATCATTTAAAAATCAGGCGACATAAATTTAGCTGGTTTAGAGATTAACTAGATTCACATTTCTGAATTTTTTAAGCGTTTAAAAAATTAAATATGTCAGTTGTAGTAGCGCTCTTCTACCACTGGTAGTGCTGTTCACAGCTTATAGCTCCCTGCTGAATTTTTGCACAACCGACTTAAAAAGGTACCGATTAGTTTTTTTTTAGTCAAGTGAATCTTTCCTAATCATTGTCTTCAATTTATTTATTAATTCATCCGTTTGTAGTTAATTTTTCTGGTTCTGCTTAGAATAATTTATTTGTTTTGCGCTAAAAAAAACTCAAGTACTGAGAGCTAGTTTATGGAAAAGTCAGTCGATTTCAGTAATTTTCAGTAAATTCAGAAGGCAGAAAATGAAAGATGACGTTGTTTGGTGTAAGCCCCGCCCCCTGGGACACCCAGCTTGGTCTGATTGGACAGCAGCAGCGGTCTGATCAGGCTCCGCCCACTGGACGGTTCTATTATACTAATCATGAAGCCTGCTTTCATTTCGGCTCCAATTGAGGAAATATAAACCAAAATACGCAAAATTTTATGAGTGAAACTTGTTACACACATCATGACATAAACTTGTTTTTTACTTCCTGATCACAAAAATGTTTTTTATACTTTTATATATCGTATCAAATCTGTAAACCATCACAGCTTTTCTCAAACTTTCACTGAAGCCACTTTGGTGCCAAAGGCTCTGAATCTAGGATTTCTTTGAGTCTAAAAGGATTTTCGGTACTTTTTGCAATTAAAAAAATGTGAAACTTTAGCGGCCGTGTCGTCGACGAAACGCCCGGACGAACTCTTGCTTTCGTGTTTTCATGTTTGAAACATTTTGCAGCCTTTGTGGACGAACAATATGGCCGCCTCTGCCGACGCTTGCTTCTGTCTGCCTTCTCTTTGCCACCAGCGAGTGCCTTAAAGAGTTGAAGTGGATCTGAAAGGAACCAACCAACCAGAACCGGATCACAGAACTGTATGTTTCAGCCGTTTGTTTAAATCAAGACTTGGCACTAACTGAACAGCAGAGGGCGCTAAACAAGAACAACATTGAGGATGAGACAAAAAGTTTTCTGCTAGCAGTTGGCTTTTTCGGACATAAACGTTTGGATTGGATCCAAAAATCGATAAAATTAAGTGTCGGCTGTTTAGAAGAACCAAATAAATTAATCCAGAACTACTTCCGTAGATTCGGATTTGTGTTTAGAAAAACAAAATTTTACAAAAAAAGTTATTGTCAATCATCAGAAACATGGTTATAATCTGACTGGAGGCGTCTTTCAGATTTCTAAACAGTGAACCTGGTACTTGTTGAACAACCAACCTGATCCGTCGGTTTGCATCGCCTTCTCAGAGGATTTTTAATTCATGGGCGACAGAAATTGTGAAGCTCTCCCTTTAAATTCTTGTCCTGACCCGATTATGATCAACTCCAGTTTGTTTCAGGCAGAAACAGAAACTCAAATGTGAACTTTGCTGCCAAATGTTCTGATGGTCTGGGTTCTGCAGGAATCGAGCCGAGGATCTTTGTGTTTCTGTGTTAGAATATATTGAGGAACATTAAAGCACATGTGAAAAGTCCAAATGTTTCTTCACCCCGAAGCCTGACCCAGTAACAGACTTTAAAGCCAGTGTTGCCGTTGGTTACGGTTGTGATGCGACGGCAGGAATGGTTTGGATGGACCAAGATTTAGACTTTGAAATGAACTCGAATGGGACTAGATGTTACGAGAACGGGTCTGAACTGGACTGAACCAAGTCTGTTACTCTTCTGTTGAAGTGGGAAAAAATCCAGATCTAGGAAGTCCAAATATCCAATAAAGTATGTTTATACAAATTAAACAAAGGCATCTTGTTTTATTTTTAACATGGTTCTATGTTCAATGTTTTATTTAAAATGAATTGACTGGGTACCAAGTTGAAAGTTGCTCTTGCTTTTCTGTATTTTATAGATTAAATCCTAAAGAAATGTGCTTCTATGCAGATGATATTTTAATCTGTTTCTCCAGCAGCCATATTGGACTTTCAACTCACAGTTTGGAAAGTTGAAATCAAGAGATTTCAACATTTTGTAATTTTTATGTTTATTTTATAAAGTTCAATTAATCTGATGGGTCAGACCTGCTGGACGCTTTGCTAGAACTTGGAAGTACAAGAGATGGGATTATGTTTGGTTGAACATTCATATTTTCATCCATCCTTGCATGTTTTCACACACTTTCAGCTCATTTGTGACATTCAGAGGACTCGTGTGTTTCGGCCCCGCCCCCTCCGAGCCTCCGCAGGTGTTTCCCATGTTTTACATCCACATACTGGAGACACAAGTAAGCTGTTCAATTGTCTATTTACGTTCATTTCTCATTTAATAGTTTGAGAAGTTAGAGTTTATAGTTTAAGGAATTTAATCAAAGTGAAACTCATTACCTGATCTGTTTCAATCGTTTGTTTGTTAATTTCGACCATTCCGGTTTTTAGGTGATTAAAAAAACAAACTTCAGTTTCTTGGGACGCTGCAGTATTAGAATTAGACCCATTAAATGTCATTTTTAGACAAATACAATATTGTGGCTTAGACGATCACGTGGAAAACTGCCGACACCCATTGTAAAGTTAATATGCTAATTCATCCGGAAGTAGACTGTAAAAATAAGAGCGGGGTGAACTGATTCAGTCATATGATATATATGCTTTAATGGTAAAATCCTTGTTTTATCATTAAAGCCGTTCATACTATTTTTCAACTGAAATGTTCAGTAAAAAAACCCATCAGTTTACCAACGGAGTGTAAAAGTTAGCAGGTACCTGCTTTTATTTTGTGGGACCACTTCTGGTTATTTAGCGTTTTATTTTTATATTTAATTTTAAATTAACCAATGAAAATCATACGTTGCTTTTGAAATGTGGTTCAAGAGAATCATAAGAATAATTTTTAAAAATAAATTATCTGAAACTTACTCTAAAATATTTCGATATTATGTCTAAAAATTATGTTTAAAAATAGAAGCCTAAATAAAAATGTGATGATCCCAATTCTGCTTTCCTTTTTAACAGAAATGATCTTCAAACCGGAACCGGACCGAACCGGTTCTGATCAGAGGTGAGTTCATCATTTCTTTGACCTTCGGGTCATTTTATGTAATCAGACTTTATTTTCTAATAAAGATCAAAGTTTAGCAATTTAATTATTTACGGCAGCAGAATCTGGTTTTTAGATCAATCAAGTTTATCTACAAAATAATTTCATTTGTACTTTAGGTAAAAGTTTTTTTTAAAATAATAAAACACAAAACTGAATTTAACTTTATGTAATTGCGTTGTATTGAGGTCTAATTACAGAAATGTAACACTGCCCCCTTGTGGCCCATCAATACAACACAATCTGCAGAGATTCGTCATATTTTATAAACTATTAAAGTTTTTCACCGCTGATTTGCAGATAACCTTTATTTAAAAAAAATAAATAAATAACCATCGCACAACAGTATGATAACTGGAATCTCCAACTTTAAATACTTTAGCAGCTCAAACAGGTGAGAATTAAAAAGTTTATTCAGTAAAAACATTAGAAACATTATTTAAAGCGTTTTTAAAGTGTTTAAATAAATAAGAGGTTTAACTTATAATAGTTGAAAATCTGGAATAAATAAATGATTGTTTCACAATATAAAAAGCATTCACTTATAATAAATTTATAGTGTAACTTTTACTTTATTTCCGGATTAAAGCAGAACGAAAATGAAAGTTTTATAAATTTAAGTCAAAGTAATTTCGTTTTAGTTTAAACTTCAGAGTTCAGGTTCTTCAACTTTGGCGGCCATTTTAAAATTTCATATTTACGGAATATTAGAAAACTTTTGTAGTGTCGCCACACTGCCCCCTGGTGTTCATTAAATGTAACATCCTGCTGATTTTGAAAACTAATTTAGTTTTTATTTTTCTTAACCGTCGCACAGCATTTTGGGAACTGAAGTTTCCAACTTTAAATAATTTCTCTGCTCAAGCAAATTAGAATTAAAGGTTTATTCAGTAAAAACAAACAGAAAAACATTAGAAAGCTTAACCCATCTCATTATTTAAACGCTCTTTTAAATAAATAAATAACAGATGTAATAAAAGTTAATATTTCTAATAGATGAACATTTCCTGGAGGAAATAAACGTGCAAAAAATAGTTTTACAAAATGATGAGGAAAATTCAACATTTTATAAAAATAAGTCAAAAATTTCCCTTTAGTTTAAACTTCAATTTTATAATATTGTATTTACAGAATATTTTAACATTTTTAGTGGTATAATTTAAGTAATTAATGTATTAAACAATTGTTGCAGCTGGTTGTTTGCAGGTTTATTATTTATTAATCCTGTGGAGGTAGACAGATTGAGGTCAGCTGGAGGTCGTTCTCAGCTCAGGTAGGTGAGGACGACGGACTGGATGGGCATCCTGCAGACGGGGCACAGCTTGTTCCTCTTCTTCAGCTTCCTGGCGCAGACGTAGCAGGACATGAGGTGTCCGGTTCGGCCGTGGACGATGCAGCCGTTTTTGGGTCGGGACTGGCAGATGAGACACGGGTCCAGACACGAGTCCGGCAGCCGGGACTCGGCAGACACGCTGCGCTCCAGGTCCGGCACCGTGTCCTGGGAGTCGGTCGTCCAGAGCTTCTCCTGGGAGGAAGAGGAGGAGGAAGGCTGGGAGGAGCAGAGGGCATTCTGGGAGTTTGGGGCGGAGCAGTCGGACCAGCTCTGGGAGTCCAGAGGCGTTTTTGCTCTTTTTCCATCAGGAACGTCGACGCCGTCGTTGTCCTCCACATCCGAACCTGCAGGAGACGCAGAAGGAGTTAGTGCTGGAAGAACAACACAGGCAGAGCGGTAACTAAAACTGCTCAAAAATATATCAGTTTAAGATTAAAAAAAACCTTCATATTTCTACACAGAACTCAGCAAGTTACAGTTTTAGCTCCAAGTTTTGCAAAAACTCTCCTCAGCGCCTTTTGTATCCAATTATTAATCTGCTAATATAAAACATCATCAGCTCTGCACTGATGTTCAGCTGAGCAGGTTTTAGCTGCAGATCCGTCCTTTGCTACTAAGTTTTGCAGTTTTAATTCAGACTAGCCATTAGCTTTAGCCGCCAACAAAAACAGCTTTTTTGTTTTGTTGCCTAAAAGTTTGACTGAGAATAAACACGCTAGAACCCACCTGGAGTTTCTTTGGCAGCTGATTGGTCGGTGGGCTTCGTGGGGAGGGCTTTAGGGTCGGCGGACGCCTCCGGCAGCCAATCATGACGCAGCGTCCAGCAGCGTTGGCAGTTTCTGGGCAGCGGCGGGTTCAGCTCGTCACACTTGGAGCAGCGCCAGTAATCCTGAGAGTGAAACCCAGGGAACTGAGTGAAGAGCGGTTAGCGCTAGCGCTGAAGCTAAGGCTAACGCGTTTCTACTCACAGCTTCGCTGATCTCTGTGTCGTCGTCGAACGAGTCGTCGTCTTCCGCCTCGAAGATGGTGACTTCATAAACCTGAGGAGGAAGATCGATGGATAACATTCAGTTCATCTTGTTGTCTAATAAACCTGCTGCCATTTTGGCTCAACAATAATTAGCATTTTAGCTAATCAATAATCGATTGTTTGTGGTTTTTCCTCACCTGGTCGTCGGCCGACAGCGACGCGTCGTCCTCGTTGTAGTCGTCCGAGTCGACCGACTCCACCTCGAACTCCACGCTGAAGTTGTCGCTGTCCGAGTCGGACGCCGCGATCGTGACCTCCGACCTCCCGGACCGGACGCTGTGGGAGTCGGACGACTGGCTGCCGCGGTTGTCCCGCCCACTTCCCAGCCCTCCAATCACGCACCAGGAAAGGCTGTTGTCGAACGTCAGCGAGTAACTGTCGACCGCCGCCGCTTCCTGCTGTCGTCCGACTCTTCGCCCTCCGACCGCTGCTCCTCTTCCTCTGCCTCTGTGCTGCGGGACGGAGCTGAGAGGGGGCGGGGTTTAAGCCAGGTGCATGCTGATTGGTCGGTTTAAATCAGCAGAAACTCACCTGAGTTGCTCCTCTTCCTCCTCCTCTGGTCTGTAGATGAAGATGAACTTTCAGCTCCCTGAGACGCAAAACATCAAAGTCAGGCTTAAAGAATAAAAGTAAACATTTCCTGTGCATTAAATTAAATTATGAGCAGAAGGTTATTAAATTATTGTTTAGTAAAACAATATTTTAAACAAAAATGGAGGATCATCATCTTTTAATCAAATAAACTCAAACATTCAGTAATAAAACATTTTAAAATTAGATTAAAAAGTCTCCAATATTACATTTTAATATTGTTTTCCTTTTTAGAAGCAAACATGAATAAATTTAGATCAAATTTCTTTTAAATTCTGATTTAACAGAAAGGGGTGTTCAAAGTGTGGTTCAGGGGCCACTTGTGGCCCCTCTTTATGTTTTGGATTCTTAATTATCTACAGATTTCATAAAAAAATAAAGTAAAATAATAAATAAATCCTTCTAATTTTTGTCAGTTTTGGCCTCCAGGGAAAAACTTAGAAAAAAAACATTAGAGACAAATTAAATGACTTTACATCTTCCAGCCTAAAACCCATTAACAGCTAAAAATACTTTGATTTTTAACAATGAAATTAGTTGATTAAATAATCCATTCATCACAATTAATCAGATTATTTCAACCTCCTTAAAGTTAAAATATACATTTAGATTTAAAATAAACTGTAAAACGACATTGAGAGTTTTTTGGTATATTGTAAAGAGCCGCAGGCTGAACTGGTCTCACCTCCGTCCTTCTGTCCGTCTGGCTGCTGTGAGCTTCACTCGAATCCGTCGGTGAATCTGTGGAAACAGAAACAAGTTTTCTCTGTTTATTCACAATATTCAACATTTCATCCTAATAAAATGTAATAATATCTGATTCACTGTAAACTCTGACAGGTTGCACAAACCAACAGATAATTTACACTATTTTAGTTTTCAATCAGATCAAATTTAAACTTTGTTTTACTAAAATGTTTTATGTCAGTTTATTCTTCTCCTTCCACGTTGTCAAATTTAATCTGAGAAAATAATCTGTAACGTTTATTATGACGTTATTTAGAGTTTAAAGGCAGGAAGTCGGCCTACCTTGGTTCCTCACGGCCTCCAGGTTCTTGGTGATCATTGCAAACAAAATCCTGAAACAGAAACACGTTTCAGTTCCAACATGGCGGAGGAACAGGAACTGGATCGGAACCAGAACTGGAGGAGACTCTGACTCACCTCGGTTCCTTCACGGAGAAGCTGTCGACGCCCAGAACCCGGCCCAGAGCGTCCTGAGAGCAGTGGACGATGTGCTGCTGGTTCTGGTCGTACAGCTGCCTCTGCATGATGTACTGACCCAGGTAGAACATGACCTGCAGAGAACGGCCAATCAGAACGCAGCAGTACAGGAAACCCCACCATATTTGGAGGAAACCACAGTTTTATGTTACAGATATTAAGATTTTATAGAAAACCAAGTCATTGTCTGCCACAGAAATTAAATTAAAGAGAAAATAAAGCCTTTGGTCACCATGACAACAGCAAGACTAATATCCATCTAAATGTAGCTGATTTTTCCTAAATAAAATCTTGGAAAAAATTTTTCAATGGATTTTATGATTGAATTGATGATTGAAAAAGTCGTTTATTTAACTGTAAAAATGATTACAGTTAAATAAACTGCATAAAATATAGAAATAATAACCGCAGACAGTTAGCCAACTTCTGCTGGCTGCTCACCAGTTCATTCCTCCAGCCACCGGGGGGCGCTGAATTCAATGGAAGATGGGTGTGGAGGTTAAAGATTCAGCTGTGAGTTTCTTCACATTCAGTTTGTTTGAATCTTTTTATCAAAGGTAACTAATTTTACGTGCAGAATTTACATTTAGCTCCTGTTTTGTTTATTTTACCACTTCTGCAGAACTCCATACTGGAATCTGAAGTTTGTGAATAAAACTGTCAAAACCCTGAAATACAACTACAGATTATTTTTAAGTTAATGTCTTAGAAAATCTTAACAATTCAGCTAAACTGCCACTGATCCATTCATTTATATTTCTGGTGTTTTTACATCTTTTAAATGCTAACGCTAGTAGCATAGCTAGTGAAACTCCTTTGCTTCCTGGGTTTATTTTCAGTTTTATTAACAGAGTATTGAATGTATTTTTAATTATGTTTGTTGAACATCATATAATTCATGAATTATTGAAGGTGCTAATTTCTGATTAATTTTGAACTTATTAATTTAATCCTAGGATATATGCATGCAATTTTGAAACATTAGGTGTCGCTGTATGTTTAAATGTAAGGATTGCTTTGCTGATTTATTTTACCCTAGAATCTTTTAAAGGTAGAAAGATGGAAGGAACCTTTATACTAAATGTATATGAGGACGTTCTGTACCTCCTTCATGGTGAAAACGTCTTTGGTTGCTCCGGCGTGTTGCAGCAGAGAGCCCAACTCCACCTTCGGTCTCACCTGAACACAAACTGGAAGTGAGTCACGCAGTAAAACCAGAAAATGGCGGTTTAAAACGGCAGCTCACCAGCTTGTTTTCATTGTTGAACTCCCCCTCAGCTGACATGGTGATGCCGGTTGCTACAAACATAAAGTGAGTTATTACCGAGGTTACGCTCAGTTTGACCCAAGCTGGACGATTTACACCAGAAATCTGAAAATTAATAAGATCTGTGATCAGTTTATAACATATGAGTTAAATAAAAGCAGAACTGAGCAGTTGGTCTGAATTAGTTAAATGTAACTAAATACAACAACCTCAGTTTGTTAGTGTAGAGAGACAAACGTTTAAAAATGTAAAAAAATTCTATAAATAAAATCTTATCAGCCTTTGCATCTAAAAAAAACAATAGATCAGATCTACTCTGTAATAAGTCGAGCAGAAAGCGTTGATTTTTTCACATTTCTAAGCTGCAGATCCATCATTTGCTACAAAAAAAATTAAGAGGTAAATTTAAAAATCTGACAAATTTTGTCAGATTAATTAATTAATTGTAGATTATAATAGAATTAATAGTTTTGTTAAAAAAAAAAAAACTTTTCCCAACAAGATTTAAGCCTGTTGCAATAATCAATAAACCACATGAAAAATTAAAACTAACACAATTTCTCTGTGAACCAAAAACTGGATGATGAAAGTTTTCAGTTTGAAGGGCTGAAGGTTCATAATTAATTTTATTTGTTGTTTTATTTATTATAAGTATTTAAAATGTCTTCCAGTTGAATTTAACATTTTTTTTATATATTCTTACGTTATTACACTATTATATTACTTGAAAATGATTTCAAAACGATATTATGGTTTAACTTGGCAGGAATATCTACATCCAAATTAATAATCAGGTTCCAGACATTTATTCACTTCAAACCATCAACAAATCCTGAAAAGAATTTTCTAAACATTTTATTAAAACAATTTTAGCTCCTGACAAAGCAGAAAATGACATTTCTTACCTGAGTTTATAGCAGATCTGGCCTCAGCAGTCCATCCTGTGGAAAGAGCAGATAAAGTGCAGTGAGCAGCACCAACAGAGCCGGACCTCTTATGCTCACATTCAGACATGTTGGGACTAGACCGGGCTGTTTGGGCCACCCAGCCTGCACCCGGACTATCAGCCCCCTGCAGCGCTGACTCAGCAGCAGCTGATTGAATCAGCTGTGGCTGCAGACATGCCAGGACTAGTCCACTGTGACTCATCACTCCCAGTCAGGTCACCCTGACAACCAGCCCTAACCAGTAACTAGCACATGGTCAGGAACAGGAAGCAGTTCCTCCATAAACAGCTGGCAGAACATCAGTTCGTCCAGAAGAAAACAAACGCATCACTTCCTTTTTTTGTTTTTTTCAGATTTTAAAAAAATTTTATTCCAAAAATTACACTCAACTAACAGTAAAAATACTTCACCTACTTTTACTTATTTGATAAAAAGTTTACAAAGTAACTAATCAAATTATCAACCATTTAATATTTAAAAATTACATCAGATGGATCAAAATATAAAGTTATGAGAAAATTTTTTTAGGACCAAAATGACATCGACAAAACAAAATGATTATAAATCAGTTTCTTTCAATAAAAAAATGACGAAACTTCAACAGAAACTGCAGGCTTGTGTGTCTGAGTCTGCTGAGATTTGAATTAAAACATGTTTGTTTTTCAATCAGTGGGGAGAAAATCCAGAAACTTTACTCAAGAGTAAAAAGTACAGAGCAGCAACAATACTCCTAAAACTAAATTCTTTCAAAAAGTTACTCAAGTAAATGTAATTGAGTAAATGTAACTAGATACCACTCAACTCTGATCTCAGGAAAGTCAAAATTATCCCAATAAACTGTTAAAATATGAATAAATATTTGTGTTTGTATTCAGTTAGTTCTTCTTAAAATTAAATAATATTGAACATCTTTTCACACTGATCAGTTCCTCCAGAATTTCTCGATTGTTTTTGTGATTTTCTAATTTAGTAATATTAGCTACAGTGGGCCAGATTTGGCCCCCTGGCCGTAAGTTTGACACCTGTGCTCTGTCTCTTTAATTTAAATAAAATGTTTATGTCTGGACATGTTGACTGGTTGATTTTCCTCCAGTGTTGGGCAATAAAACTGTTTTAATAATTTAACCAGAAACACAAAATATAAACAGCAAAAACTTTGTTTTGAGATTCAATAAAACGCAAAAACGAAGAAGACATTAACCTGATTTCCCTCGTTTTCTGGTTGTTTTCAAACATAAATTCAGCTTTTAATAACACTAAATTAACAGAATATTATTATTATTAATATATAAAATCCTTCATTTAAAAATTTATAAACTTAACACAAAATGTTCTTAAGTCTTTTAGCACCAAGTTTCATTTGTTCCCTTTCTGTATTGAAATAAATACTTAGAAATGTGAAACCCCTAAAATAATGATAAAATCCAGATTATTCGTCTTGATTATTCTAGTTAAATTTTAATTTCCTTCCACATTTAAAAATGTTTCATCAGAATTTAAAATAACAAATTTGGAAAGAATAAAGTTAAACTAAAAAATAAAAAAAATGTAAAACGTAAATATATGTACAGATAAAAGCTGTTCATTTATGCTTTTACTAACAGTATTTCTTATTGAAAAAAAATCTTAATTTTATTAAGTTTGTCTGAAGTTTTATTTATATTTAAACTGTGCTGACACATTTGTTAATCCTCCAATCATTAAAATTAATTTTTTTTCTTTAAATGTAAAAATGCTAAAAGTTAACTGTTTTTTGTAATGTGTAACTTTGGTAATATTTCCTCGCTACGGATATTTACAGAAAAATAATCCACACAACTTTCTCATTTACTGCTACATTTTTGTTTATGAAAAAAAATCAAACTTTTAAATTGGCTAAAATTTCTTTCAAAATATTTTGTGATTAAATATATTTTAAATTTCGATCCTGATATTTATAATGTTTTTATAACAATCTGGAAAATTATTGCTGTAATTTGAGATCCAAACTGTTTAAATAAAACTGTTTTAGTCTCACTAAGTTCGGTTGGATTAATAATTTATGTAGAAATTCGGCATATTTCTGTGCCAAACTGTTTTGTCTCGTAAAATAATCGTATTTTTCTGTTTTATCCGTCGATTTCAGTCTGTTTTAGTTTTTTACAGCGTGTAAATATTACTGATTCATGTTAATAAAATAGGTAATAAAAAGCAGAAGCACCCAGACTTGCATAGATGAGTGTGGGCTTCTGTTTTTGTGCGCCGGTCCAGAAAGAACACAATGTTTTCTAGAAGCTACTGGACCGTTTTCGCTCCGAACCTCACGTGTCGGACGGATTTGTCGGGACCTGTCCCGCTCCCCTCCCGCCCACAACAGACCTCAAGGCGTCAAAACAAAGTCTGCCATAAGCTCCGATAACATTTAACTATTCCTACACACATATTAAGGGAAGATTAAAAAGCAAAAACAAGAAGATTTTAAAATAAATGTACATTCAAACGGTGCGGTCACGCAGTCTTTAATTACCCAGTAATGTTTGTAACGGCTGTGTTACATGCAGATTGAACTTAAATTGCATTAATAAAAACACTAATAATTTATTTTAGATAAATAGCGAGTTTTCTAAACTTGGGAAGAACAAAACGTTACACCAGGCGTATCGCTCCTTACCTTCCGGCATATCTCAGTTAGGAAACTCCGAGGCTCTGCGGCCTACTTCTACTAGCTTGACGATAACTTCGTATTCTGATGAAATGACAACGTAAAACACTTACGTAGTTGGCCTTAAATTACTCACCTTCAACAGCTTGTCAAACAAATTCCCTAAATGTTCATTAAATGTCCAGTATTCCGAAAAGTCTTCCGAGTATTTAGACCTCGCTTCGTTCCTCCTAGTTTATATTTCGGCGCCTCTAGGGATGTTATGGCGCCCCTGGTGTCCGGAGTCTGTGATTACATAACTCCAACATGGTGAAAAGGTGTTTCGATTACATATTTTTACACAAAATAAGGCAAAAACAATTTATTTTCTTTATTTTTTCTCCCCCATTACTCTGAACATTATTCTTTTTTTCTCTATGTGGATGATCCAAAAATCCACTAATGTCTCAAATACCTTCAAGGACTCTTCACTAATGTCTCAAATACCTTCAAATCCAGGCCCTTCAACTATTAGATACGTTCCTGGTGCAACACACCTGAATCAAATGGCTGAATTACCTCCTCAGTGTTATGTCGGGTTCTCCACAATCCCACTAACAACCCGATTAAGCCTGCAAGAAATAGTTACTTCAATAATCTATTATTCTAAAATAAAAAGTCACACTCTGCAGGTTTTCATTTAACTACTTTAGCCTTTTTTATTCATGAGATTTACATTAAATATCCAAATACAAAATTCAATTCATATTTTAAACAAGAAAACAAACATTTGATTGCCTAAAATGCAACAAACCACTTTTTATTATTTTTCTGAACAAAATTTGGACCAGGTAAAGAAAAAACTGGAACTTGAGTTCTGGGTAGAACATATTTACTGATGAATCTATTAAATGCAAAAATATGTATTTTTTGTACAATTTTGCCTTAATTACTGCTCTGACTTGTTCTTCCAGCAAATTGCCTTTTTTGAGTCATTATACTCCAGCTAATAGTTCATTGATTACTAAATTAGTTTACAGTTATTTTAATAATAACTGCAATCCAATTTTTTCAGATAGAAAAATGTTATATTTTAATTTTCAACAGTTGGTAGCAGTATATACTTCATGGGCCTCCTGGAGTTGACCAAAATATAAATATATTTTATGTCTTTGGAAGAACAAAAATGAGGATTCTTTCAGAATTTGATTATATTCAAGAGGAACCAAAAACAGATACTCAGAGCTCCGCTACAAGAGAAAAAGCTTTTATTTTTGCAAAAGACACAATTTAGAAAACAAACAGGACACTAGGAATTCAAACAATGGAAGTTTCTCTGAGGTCACGGCTGAAGGTCGTAGCCCAGCGGGCCGAGTCCCTGATCCAGCAGAGCGAGCGACGAGTCCCGCAACTTCTGGAGAAACCTCTTTAGTTCCTCTTTAGAGAAAACCTGCAAAACCAAAAGCCTTTATAAACATTTCAGTCAATTGATCAATCGATGTCATCTCAGAGCAGAGAACTGCGACGGTGCATTGTAAATAGAAAAAGGAAAAGAGAAAATTTCCTCCGAAAAACTCAGAAATTTTGAGGTTCCTCTCACATCCAGGAAATGTCCATGTTTTTCCTGGCAAAATTCTGAGATTAATCTAAAATTTTCAACTCCCTAAACTAAAAAATGTTACATTTTCTTCTTGTGAAGTTTTGAATGTTGGAGCTCGGAAATGATTTTGTTTAGAAATTTTCCAAGATTAATAAATTTTCTGAATTCATTGTAAAGAAATTTTTTTGACTTTTTGAACTTTCTGTAAAATTCTTGACAGAGTCTTTAGGGATAAATTTACTTCTTGTTTCTGTACCATGGCCCTGATATCCCGTCATAGAGAACTGACGTCTGGAGCCGATTAAAGCTGGAGTTTATCCCAGTTACCTGGTAGAGTTTATGTTGGTCAGATGAGATGATGTCGGCGAGCCGCAGCGCCTCCTGGTGTCTGGAGGAACTCTGTAGCACGCTGAGCAACAGGAAGGTGAGGCGGGGAAGACAGAGGGAGCGCAACGCCGCCATCTGGTGGCTTCGCTCCTCATCTGACTCAGACTCCTGGGAACAAAAACACACAATTAGTATTCAAGTCTGTCGCATTAAGCAATGCTTGATAAATTAAAATGAACTCAATAACATGTTTTATTTCTTGTTTTCGGTTGTACAGGCTTTGGTTTATAAACCCCAGAAGCTAAACGAGGGAAACGTGAATGAACACATGGCAGAAAGAACGAACCTCCCTGTTGTCGACCATCCAGCCTCCGTCCACGAACAGCAACACGTTGTAGATTCTCTCCTTCACGTCTTCAGTCAAGACGTCAAGGCGACTCGACCACTCCGTCCTGGAGGCCTGAAGCACAAAAACACTCGAATCACACCGAACTGGAGCTTCAACATCTAATATCCGATTTCATGTTGGAACTAAACTCCCTGTTTTGTTTGTTTGTTTTTGAACGGAACAACATTTTATCTCTGAATCTCAGAGAGCAACACAAGCAGAGTGTTTTCGTCCCCCTGTCGCCACATCCTTGCTCAACAGGAGGAGCTGCAGCAAAGGTAACAACTCAAACAAATCTGTTTGCATTTCTCAGAAAACTGGAAATTTAACCATTTATTTGGATTGAATTGGACAATATGTAAATGGAGCTGATTTTTTTTATTCGGGTAAAATAAATTAATTTTAGGAAAAAGTTTAATATCTTTTCACTCGTTTCAGAAAGTGATATCACACAAACTGAAAGATTTCAAGTCTATTTCTTGTCATTAGATGTTTCTGGCTCTGTATCTGGATGCTAAAATAATATTTTATACGTGTCAAATATAGCTAGAAAATACTAAAATCTACTACTTTCTAATACCAGATCAGATTTTTAATTTAAAGCAATTTTTTTCTAAAAGAGAAATTAAAAATTAAACCCAAGAAGTGCATTAGAGAGATATAAAAAAAAACAGATTTTCCAAAAATCAAATCTTCATGAACCCTAAATGTGTTAAATACACTTATTTTATAAATATTTCTACTTTCAGACTCTGAACTTTTTAACAGAGTCCACAAAGTGAACTGGAACAGACTAAGTTTGCGACAACGTTCATTAAAAAAGTTCATTAATGCTTCTAAAAATAAGCAGCAAATCACAACATGGCTCCTCTTTAACCCTTTAGCAGCGTTAGTTGAAATGTGGCTCAGCAGATGATCCACCAGGGGTTTGCTAATTGCTGCTGGCTAGTCTGAAGGAGCCAGTCTGAGGGAGGAGCTGCATCCCCAAAGGCGGGACTCGGTTCACCCAGGCGTTTTGCTCAGCTGAAGGGTTGCCATGGAGATTAAAGGATTTTTCAAACATGCATTAAAGGATCAAAGCAAAACTCCAGGTTTGTTTTTGATCACGGAAAAACTTTAGAACATGATATAAAGATGAAAAAGCTGATTTTACATGATACTGCCCAAGACTCTGTTTTTACCTGGTACTCCTTCTCTTTCATCTCATTGGCGACTCTCTCTGTAAATTTGGCCTCTGGCGCCAACGCCGGCTTCTGTGGAGCGGAGCTGCTGTGGCTGAACCAGTCAGTGAACGCCTCATGGGCTTCCTGTAAACGGATAGCGTTAGCATTGGTACCGCACACTGATGTCATCAGAGCCCCGCCCACTCACCAGGTAGGCTCTGATGCACAGGTGCTCCCTGATGGCGTTCTCGTCCTCCGCAGGAAGGGGAGTAGTCTGACCGACGGCGGTCCACTGTGAGTAAATCTCCCTCATCGAATCCTCGGGAACCTTGGAGAAAACGGCCTTGGCCGCGTCGTGTTTCTGCAGCGCTGAGGTGGAAACAAGATGGCGGCACTTTAGTCACAATACCAGAAGAAAAGATTTTAAAAAAAGAATAAAAAACTCCTGACGGCGAATCAGAAGTACCCAAGAAGTTCCTCATGATGGCGTTGGACTGCTTCAGCGCCTCGGCCCGGTGGGCGGGGTCAAACATCAGCCAGTCAATGACATCAATCTTTTTCTGGTCGTCCTATGGAGGAAACAGTGACAGATTAAAAATTGACTGGAAGACGCTGTGAGGAAGCAAGGAAGGAATTAAGGATGGAAGGAGAGAAGGATAACAGAAAAAGGAAACAAGGAAAAAAGCAAAGAAGGAAGAAGAAAAGGAGGAGAAAAGAAAGGAAGGAATTTAAGACACATTTGATGAACCAGTTTCAGATTTTGCTTCCTGGTTCCATGTTGAACAGAAAAAGATCAACCTCAGTTTAAGAAAACCGTCATGAATTTAATGCTAAATATGAACCTTGTCCTTTCATTGGGTGTATAAAAACATCTGGTTTCAGCTGTAAATTAAGTCTTTATGCGACGCTGGTTTTTACCTGAGTTGTTCCCATCTCCAGCGTCTGGCTGTGATGCGTAAAACCTGCGTCGTCTCTGCGCCGCACCGTCTCCACCACCAGCCGGGTGATGGCAGAAACGTCCAGACCTGAACACAGACGGTCAGAGTTATTCAGACTATTTTAAAGTGATATAATAATAAAAATGTAAGAACGTGTTCTCAAATATCAATAAACTTTTGCAGCAATGTTTGCAACAACCAACCTGCTGCAGTTGCCAGCTGCAGGCAGCGGGGGCGCCGCTCCGGCTGGTCGACCGTCTCCAGGAAGGCGGCGTACTGGTTGGTGGCCAGCGCCGCGGGAAGCTGACCCACGTAACTCGCCACCAAGTCGGTCTGCTGGTCCCGGATCAGGAGGGAGACGTACGCTTTCAGCACGTCCACACACACTTCCTCCTTCAAAACAAAGAAATTACCTCACTGCTTCTTCCCTTCACGTTTTATTAGAAGAATTAAAAACAAAGCCTTACCTTTAAAGCCAAACCCAGAGAGCGGAAAAACAACACCAGGTGAGTCATGAAGCGCAGCAGGTGCAGAGGGAGGGGCTTGGAGGCTGTGAGCCAATCAGAAAACTCCTCCATCAGACCTGATGACGACACAAAGTCAGAATGAGCAAAAAGATTTTTTAAATCTGCAAAAATATATTTGCAAATTTAATATTTGCAAATATCAAATTATCTGCAAAAATTTTGCAGATAATTTGTTGATTTTCAGTGACATCTAGAGACTCTGAGGACAACGGACTGAATTAACTTCACCTACTAAAGAAAGTAAACAACCGTCAAGAAGCCGCTTCTAGTGCCAAAAGTATTTACACCCCTAAGAAAAATAACTTAAGTTTATTTTGTGTTATTGAATTAGAGAAAATATCCAAACCGATATCAGAAATATTATTGGAGGGAAGGAGAGAAAGTAGGAAACATGGGAAGCAGCTAGAAAGGAAGGAAGGACAAAGGACAGAAGGAAGTAAGGAAAGAAAATGAAAAGAAGGAAGGGAAGAAATAAGAAAGAATGAAACCAGAAGTTACGACACAGCTGATCAGATGGAAAATGTTTGGTGGGTGTGAACTTGTGCGAGGCAGTAAGGATCAGAACGCGGGGCCTTAAAGTTGACCTCCCTCAGCCACCGTACAGGAAGCAAACTCACCGTCCAGATCGCCAAGAATCACAAACTTTTGGATGACGTGAAAATGTTCTCTGGTCTCCTCCAGAACTCTCTGCTCCAACGACACAGAAACACAGATTCACAACAGGTTTACAGTAATGTGTTCATAACGTCGACCCTCATTAATCCGGAGGTTCACCTTCGATTCTGACGCCTGGAGCTCCTCGAAAACTTTCTCCATGGTCCAGCTGAGAGGAAGGAAGACGGCAGAGAAATCAGAGACAAACTCGTCCTCTGGTTCCCCTTCAGCTCTTTGTGTCTTACTTGGCCTCCAGATATTCCCGCGGTAGTGTCTCCAGCTCCTGATGCGTCATGCCTGACGACATCAGATCCTTTTCCACCAGTGAGTCCACCATGACTCGGAAGTACGCCCAAACGCAATCCTCCCACGACTCGCACACCGCCAGGATCTGCAGCACACAAACGGCCAGCAGCCAGAAATTCAGATCTGTTGGCTCACAAACAGGTTAGGCTATTACTATAGTTATATTACATATAATATATAATATTTTATAGCAATGACATGAATTAGATTTTTTTTAATCCAAAGTCTAAAGTTCCATAATTAAAATTTATTTTATTTTATTTCTTAATATTTTTTAAGTGAAAGTTGGGAATCAATCAGCAAAGTATTTAAACTTTTATGCTGGTGTCAATACTTGTACATCCACTGTAATAATTGGACCTTATTCTTTATTTTGCACTTAGAAAGTAACATTCAAACTGTTTTATTAACGTTAAGATGAAGATTTGATACGCTGTTAATGAAATCTTACCAAATATTTTTGGTCTAGTTTTTAATGTGAACATCTTAGTTCACTTGAAATAAAATAACTTAGAAGTAAATTTTCAGCAAGATGTGGGAGTTTTTTTAGTAAATAATTCCTCAATATTGATGAAACATTACTGGTTCTATTAGCAGATTATTTAGCTAAAGACATGGGGAAATGTTATAAGTGAAATAATCTGCCAATCAAGGCCATACAGCTGGTAAATCATTTATCCATAAGCTAAATAATCAGGGGTCCAGGGTAGAACCTTGGGGTACTCCTGTTTCATTCTGAGCTGCATCTGAAGTGAAAACCTCACCGGTTTGATGTTTCCACTCAGGCTGGCGTAGATCGCCCGTTCGTATCTGTTCAGCTGCTCCTGAAACAAAAAGTTCATATTTGAACCAGGGTGGAACGATTAATCGTGATTAATCAATTATTAAAATAATTGGCAACTTAGTCGTCGATTAATCATTAACTAGAGAATCCAATCTAAAAAAAAATTCAATTTGCTTAAAAAGTAACAAACTCAGGCCACTAATAGAAATCAATATGGGAGACTTTTTCATTTAACTTCCAAAAATCTTAATTTATAACATAATATTTTGCTTCCTATTGGGCGCTGCAGGTGAAGGTGAGCAGACCTCCTCTGCCATCCTCCAGCAGCAGGCCTTCCAGATCCCTCGCTGTGGGTTTCCCTCAACAGGCTGCAGCTCTGAGTTTCCTGCAGGAACAAACAGTCAGGTTATTCCTTATTTTTTCTAATCTTCCATCTGTGGTCATCATAAAGCCTATTTTTAAGAACGATAAAATAACATGTGGTCAGCAGTAACCTGAGGTCATGTTGGGGTCATGGTAGAGTTTCCAGCCCTCCAGCGTTGCTGCTCTCCAGGCCTGACCGCAGCGTTTACAAAGCCTCTGAGCCTGGAAACAACACGCAAAACATGCAAAAGTCAATAAAAGCTGAAAGAGAAGAGAAATCCTAATGAACGAAGTGAACTTTGCTCCACCTCATCCGTCATTCCCGCTCGGATCAGGGTGAACAGGTTCTTCAGCAGTCGTGCATCGTCTTCTCTGTCCAGGTCCGCCAGGGGGCGCTGTTGCCGGAGGGGAGCATCTGGGTCCTGTGCAGAAAAATGCCACCGTTACATGCTAACATGCTAACGACCCGTAAAGACCCGTTCCTGTGCAGAACCGAGCCTCACCAGCTCTGTGACCAGAGGAACGTGGAAGTCGGAGACACTGTTGCTCCTCATCTTCAGAGCATGAAGCGTGTTCTCCCTGGAACGCAGACGGGTGTTTTAAAACACACAGGTGAGTTTCTCTGCCGGATTACTAACAGGTAAACTCACCAGCAGACGTTTTTGGCGTAATATTCAATATTATCGGAAAAATCTCCAATCTGATCCTTGGCGATGCTCTCCAGCCAATCGACCACCAGCTGCAGTGAAAAAGCATTTTAATCTCAGTATTGGTTCAGTAGAAGGAAGTCCAAAACTGTTCAGAGTAGCAATGAGCAAAGATTAATCTGAACATTCAATTCTTATTAAAAATATAAAATACTTCATGGATTCCAAAGGTAATAAAAAATAAAAACCTGAGTTTTCTCTAGTATCAACAGGACCAACTATCTTTCCATAACATAAAGAACTGAACCTTTCATAATATTCTGAATAAGCTTATTAAACTTAGACATATTTAGAAAATATTTGTAAAAATGTAAGCAGTAGATGAATCTTTTGCTACAAACGATCACTAAACAAACCCAAACAATTATTTTCACACTTTATATTCTGATTAATCAAATAAAAAGCTCATTTTCATTTAACCACTTAAGCCTTTTTATACAATATTAGAAATGCATTACAAAATGCAAATAAACAAAAAATTTAGTTCCTACTTTTAATAAGAAAACAAGCATTTTATTACCTAAAATGCAAATTCTAATGAATTCAAATGCTGCCAGAGGAGTTTGGCTCAACATATTTACTGAGGTTGTTTTTATCTTAAATGCAAAATTTGTATTTATTTTGTGCAGTTTGGCTTAATTACTGCTCCGAATGTGTTTCTTCAGCAAGTTAATGATTAATCGATCACTAAATTAAAGATTATTTCATTAATCAATTCATCATGATTTATCCGATTGTTTGAGTCTTAAATTATTTGTTGTTGCATTTAAATGTTTAACTCAATGGATTTCTCAATTTATATTTTTTTAATATTACATAAAATAAACTAAAGTGGTAAAATAAAAACATGCAGACTGAGCCATTTCTTGCGCGTTACCTGGCTCTGTCGAACGATGGCGTCTCTCTGGAAAAGTTGCTCCACAACAACCTTCTCGCTTTCACTGGGAACCTGCAGAAAACATTTAAAAATCTCATCTGGACTTTTCTTCGGCTGCATCACAGCGTTTATTGCTCAAATATGACTGTCAGCAACAAAATTAACGTCGGATGAAGAAATAATCCCTTATTTCTTTCTATTTTCCTTCCAAACTGTCAGGAATTCTTCTAGTCTTGCAGCTTTTGTCTCATTTTTAATTTGAAGAATCTTCCACTTACAACCATGTCGATCATCATGTCCTCCTCCAGTGCCAACTGGACCCGGTCTCTGCAGAAACAGACAGCAGGTTAATTAAAAAGCAGACGAAGGCGCGCTCAGGGAGCTGGATGCATACCTGTAGAGCGAGGCGATGAGCCTCCAGGTGCAGTTCTCCTGCTGCAGCAGCCAGCGGACGCCCGCCGTCTTACTGTTCTGACCCGCTCGCAGCACCACAGACTGCAGCACGTTCACCTGCAACAGAACCAAGGTCAGGTTCTGTCTTTTTATTCATGCAAACATGGCCACGTTTCATACTCTATTTAAAGAAATACCTAAATTACATAATCCATTTTAACTATTGTTGTTTCATTCATTTTGGATATTTAAAATGCTGTCCAGTTACAGTGTTAAATGCTCTTTAGAATTTTTTTTTAATCATCTTTGTGTGGGTATACTTGCATTAATATTACTATTGTACTTCTATATGGTCTCCAAATAATGTCATTGTTTATCACAATCATTTCTGGGATAATGTGTTTATTAAGAATGAGTCAGTTAGTTAACTGTATCAGAGTTCAATGAATATTCTAAATATTGCATATTTTATCAGATGTATTAACTATTTATATTGATCAGAATAACTCAATAACAATACATCTCCTGATAAATATGAGATATACTGTTATTAATTTATCGCCCAGCCCTAAATAGAGTAAATAAAATGTAAGAAGCAGAACTCCATGGTTCTGTTTCCGGTACCTTCTCCTGGCAGATGTTCTGATAATCCTCCAGCAGCTCAAACACAGCAGAAGAAGAGTGCTTCAGGAAGGAGGCCAAGAACTCTGGGAAAAGACTGGCGGCCACTGAGCCAATCGGAGAGCCTGATGTTAAAACGTGACATCAAAACGACACAGCAGCCAATCAGACAGGAGTCCCTCACCCGCCTCTCCTGGGTCGTCCTCCTTCAGCAGCGCTGAGCTCAGGTTCGCCTCGTCGTCTCTGAAGAAGCTGCTGCTGTCCAACCCGGAGACGGGGGACGTATACAAGCTGTTGGTCCAATCGCTGTCCTCCAGGTTCTGCTCACACGCAAATAAATTAAATACAAATAAACCCAAATACAAGATGGATGCCACGTTCTGAATGCGTGTCTCACCGCGTTGTGTCGGGGTGTGTGTGTGTATCGCGGCGTCCGAGTGCCAGGAACCAAAATGGAGGAAACGTCTGGAACTCTGGGAGTGACTTGGAGACGAAAAGATGGGAGCAAAGTTTGGGATTTAGTCCAACATAAAGCAGTTTGATGGTAAAACAGTTGGACTTGGGCGATAAAACTAATTTTTTGGTTTTGAAGTATAATTTTTGGAAAATCTGGATATTTTTCATTTCACCAATGGAATAAAAAACATTTCATTTCATCTCCATAGTTCAGTAATGTTAGGGGGCCATCTTGTTTTGGACCATGGAGCATTAGGGCCAGGCTAAGATTTTCTTTTTTAAAAAACAAAAGTTACGATGTTTCAAGAACACAGTCGTAATAATACCAGAGTTAACGTTGTAATTAGACTATGTAATTTCAATTTGGCATTATTTTTGTAATTTTAAGACATTTTTCAGGTAAAAATTTTTATTTTAAATATTGTATCCTGGCCCTAATACACCATTGTGTCAGGAAGAATGAATAAAATAAAAATCCCTTTTTGAAAATATAATGTATTTTTTACAAATTAAAATTGAAACCAGATTTGGATGAAAAATGATTTTATTTTGAACCCATTGCCCAACACTACGCTGAACCTCACCGGCCTGTCGGAACAGGGTAGCTGGGGTGTTCCTCAGGGAGCGGGCCGGGGTGAACGAAGGGCCGATGGGGCTGGCACCGGGAGACGGGACTGAGCACAGAGTCAGGAACACAACCCAAACTTTTCTCTAACAAATGATTTCCTGTGATTAGAGGTATCTTCATCATTCAACTCATGTAAAACAAAAATAAACAGTTTTCTTCAGGAACATCAGTCAAAATCAAGAGTTTTTTTCTTTAATCTGAACTCACAGATATAAGTATTTTCCTTTAAGGATACAGGCCACTTTCTTCCTCCTCCGGGCGGCGACCGTCACCTCGTCATCTCGCACCACCGGAGATGGCAGCTCAGTCTGACCCCTTCAGACACACATGGTAAGTTGGTATTTTTAATCATTTCATCACTTAAAAATTTACATTTAAGAGCAAAATATGATGGTATAGTCTATATTTGGATGGAGTTAAATGGGTTTTTCCTCCACTCAATTTTCCATCATTATTTTTTATACATTGCTCTCTGAAGAGCATGGTCATTCAGCATCGACTTTTTATCATTTACCATCTATCTTGAGGAAAAAATGTACCGTTTCTAGACAACTGACGAGTCAGCCGGGTGCCCAGTGAGCAGATTAGTGAATTTATTAACTATTTATTAACTCTATCCGAGCTGCTATGATCACCCAACTCCATAAAGTGGTGTAAATGTTGCATAAAGTTTTTATAGAGCACTATTTGAGTCTGCTTATTTGAGTCTGAATAAGTGTCGGTTGCTTCATTTGCCTTACTGGGGTTGCAACCCTTCATACTTTCTGGAGAACATCCCTAACTAATCCCATTGTTTTCATCCTACACGGGTGTGTTTTCAATTCAAATTAAAATATGCTTTATTGATCCTGAAGGGATATTAAATGTTGTCGTTGCTCATATGGGTGCTAGGTTTTGGCAGTGATTGTGTACCGACATCTGATACAAAAAAGCTCTAACATTAAAAATCCTTCATTAAAGCAGGTCTTCAACTTTGATATTATCGGTTTTAAAGTTAACCCTCTTTATTCTCCCCATTCTATAACTCACGTTAATGTATTCATTTCTCTATTTCCAACTATGAACAATTTAAATTAAGTGTAAACAAAATTAGCCTGCTAGCATCACCATTCACAGTGGAAGGAAGGGTTAGCATTGTTAGCATAGTTAGCTGCCGCTAAAGAAAACTACGCAGCAAGAAAATTAACTCAAGCAGAATATAAAACAAGGAGCAAATTAAACACAACTAAAAACTTCAAATTGTAAAATGACATATTTTACCAGTCCATTTTGGAGAGCTGTCAGTTCCCGCTTCACGAGGTTTAGCAGGCTTTCTTCTTCTTCTCTTTTAAGCTCTCCGCCAACTAACATGCTTAATATTCTCTACTGCCCCCTAAGATAAAGAGTTAGATTGCACCCCCACGGAGCCTTTCAAAGCCATTTTTTGAAAGTTAAAAGTAATTTTCTTCGTGTTTTAAATGTTAATGAATAACAGCAATAATAATTAATTTACTTTTACAGTCCTTTAGCTAAAGTAAGTGGTATACAATGGGAAAAAAATAAAATATATAAAGTCAACAATTGTGAAGACCCAGTATCTTTAATAGGAAATTATTACAATTTGTGTAACGATTCCCTATGTCTTACACCCTCGTGTTTTGCCAATTAGACGTTCTCATCGGAAAGTAATGAAAAGTGAACAGAGTGAAACTTTATTCTTGAGTTTTAGAGTCATGCTAATAAAATAAGTTGAAGATATATAACATTTTGAGAATAAAGTAATACTATTAAGAGAAAATGTTATATTACGAGAAAAAATGTTTTACGAGAATAAAATTGAAATAATACGAGAATAAGATCCTAGTAGTACGAGAAAATAGTATTACGACTTTAATCTCGTAAAATTTCGAATATATAGTCTCGTAATATTATGAATTTGTTTTCATACTACTGAGTTCATTCTCGACATGCTGTGACTATTTCACATCATTACTACTTTATTAGTTTATTACTACTTTATTCTCGTACAACTTTAGTCCTATTATGACTATATTCTTATAATAATCTGATTTAATTCTCGTAATATCAGTAATTTATTCCCGTAATTTTATTTTTATTATTATTAGAATATACGGAAGAGGATTAGGGCCACCGAAAAAAAAATAGAATTCTCTTTCCGTCGTATATTTTTTGAGCTTTCACGTACATAACAAAAAATAAAATGTTTTTCTTGTGTGTAGTGAGCCATCTCTCTGCGCGACCCATCTCTGCTCTCCAGTCTCTCCTCCGCTCCGTTAGCTGCCGCTGTGGCTCCGCGATGTGAAACTCGGAGGAAACAGGAACAAACAGGACGATTCAGGCTTTAGTCAGTTGGACCGCTACATGTCCACGGGCTGGGAAGAATAATCCACAGGTTCGGCAGAGACTGTGGATCTGGAAACCCCGGGACTCCAGCAGGAAGCACGGGGAACCGAGGCTGGGATTGGCTCGGTTATTTCCGGAGCGGATCCCGAAGTGAAGCAGGGAAGGAGAAAGGAAGATGGAGACCCCCAGGTAAACTTTTCTTATTGCGTGGCAGACTCTCATACATTGGCAAGTTGTGTGTGTTTCTAAAATTAAAACTACATTGCTCATTAAAGCTACAAGAACTCACTTTTAAATTATTTCTATTATATTTAATACATTTGGGTGAAAAATATAAGTAAATTTCCCTGTTCATAAAGTTTTTAAACTGCAGAATAAATATAAATCTTTGGACTCAAGCGTCTCCACAAGAATTATGAGGCTGGTTCTCTAAGCTGTTTGAGGACTAAATCTTGGATTTGATTCCTGTTTTAGTGTTGAAAGTCATTGTAGTTCCAGACTTTATACTCTGTCCTGAAGGTAAATTCATCCAAACGTCTTTCTGTCCATTAAATTGCTGTTGCATTAATTCATCTGTTCATTTGTCCATCTTTTCAACCCTCAATTTGTTTACATGTCCAATAATTCTTATCCATTTTATTTATCCAAATCCATACAGGTCTGTCCATCTGTCCATCCATCCATCCATCCATCTTCTATAAAAACTGTATTATTTCTGGATCTGTTTGCTTCTGTAATTCAATATAAAGTAATAATAATAGTTAAAGTTGAGTTTATGAACTTTGGATCAACTCAGTTCTGATATTTTTATCTTTAGATTATGTTTTCTCTGATCTGCATCTGTTCTATGTGTCCCTCATTGTTTTGCTCTTTCTCCTCTGTAGTCCTACATTTTGAGCGTGACAAATCTGTGCTGGGAAAAGTTGACCTGGGAGCCATCCGGAACCATGGCCCGGCAGCTCTTTGGGTTCTCAGCCAACAGGCGCATTGTTGCCGGCCTGCTGGTCAACCTCTTCTCCTCCATCTGCATCGTCTTCATCAACAAGTGGATCTACGTCCACTACGGCTTCCCCAACATGACTCTCACCCTTGTTCATTTTGTGGTCACATGGTTGGGACTCTACATCTGCCAGAAAATGGACATTTTCTGTCCAAAAAGCCTCCCAGTGCGCAGGATCATGTGGTTGGCGCTCAGCTTTTGTGGCTTTGTGGCCTTCACCAACCTCTCTCTGCAGAACAATTCGATAGGAACGTACCAGCTGGCCAAAGTCATGACCACGCCAGTCATCATCCTCATCCAGACCACCTACTACAAGAAGACCTTCTCTACCAAGATTAAGCTGACACTAGTGAGGAAAATCTATAGGTCTCAAATGATAAATCACAATTAATTGTTACTAATCGTGATTAATTGTGACTAATCAGATTAATTACAACTAATCAAATTAATTGCTAATTGGTCAAATTAATCGTGACGAATCTGATTAATCACAATTAATTGCATACATTAAAATTTATTGGATTAATCATGACTAATCTGATTGTTCACGATTAATCAAATTAGTCTGTTTATTTGCATCTTTTAATGTATTTATAATATTGTATAAAGGAGGGTTATGTGATTAAATGATAAATCTGCAGAATGTGGCAATTTTTAAATCGATTACAAATAAAACTGCTAGTTGTAGTAATAAAAGACTGAATTTGTAAATCTGCTGTTTCCTTGGTAAAACATTCACTAAAGGATCAGAGTTTTGCTTCATTTGGCCTTCCAGGTCCCCATAACTTTGGGGGTGATATTGAACTCCTACTACGATGTGCGTTTCAACCTGCTGGGGACGACTTTTGCCACTCTGGGGGTTCTTGTCACCTCACTTTACCAAGTGGTGAGTAAATATCCACTCATGGATCCTCTGAGGGCAGGAAACTAAACTGAAATGATGGAAAAAACGTTTTTGTGTTTCAGTGGGTGGGGGCGAAACAACATGAGCTCCAGGTGAACTCCATGCAGCTTCTCTACTATCAGGTAAGAAGTCTGGTGCAGGTCAAAGGTCAGTTATTGCTCCTAATAAACAGTCCAGTTAGCACTTCTTTTATCACTGCTGACTTGCAAAACTAATCAGAACCTGTAAAGTTTTTGCTCTCCATGCAAAACACCATATTTGGTCAAAAACAGATGCTGCAGCTGGCAGCATCATGCTGAGGGTGTACGTTTATAAAGCAGGGGAACTCCTAAATACTGGATCATTACAGGGAGAACATTTCTTAACACAAACATTCAGCCAGAGTTACAGTCGTTTAGATCAAAACATATATTAAAATGGCCTAATCAAAGTCCAGACCCACATCAAGCTGTTTTACAACTAAAACTGCGATTAACAGACGGCCTCCATCCAGTTTGGCTAAGTTTGCAAAGAAGTATTTGCAAGAATTGCAGCGTCCAGATGTTCAAAGCTGGTGGACACAAAAACCGAAAGGGCAGAAAACAAATGCATGCCACACTTTTCAGATTTTCAAAGAGAATTTTGAGAACCTCTGCATCACTTTTTTCTTTATTTTCACGTAGTATATTTTTACATGTAGTTTATATAGTTAGTTTAAAAAATATAGTTTAAAAAAATATTAAATGTAATTATTTAATGAGACACATATGTATTTATTTCATGATATATTTTGTTTAATCTTGCCCCGTTTGGCCCTCCGTACACGTCAGGCTCCTCTGTCATCCGCCATCCTCCTTGGGATCATCCCGCTGTTTGAGCCGCTGGTCGGAGATGGCGGGATATTCGGACCCTGGTCACTACCTGCTCTGGTCAGACATCAAACATGCTAACGCTAACACTAATCTAATGCTAACACGGAGCAGCTAACCCTGGTTTTTTCCTGAAGTTTTAACGTTCTCCCTCCGACCAGGTGGCGGTGCTGTTCTCAGGCGTGGTGGCGTTCCTCGTTAATCTTTCCATCTACTGGATCATAGGGAACACTTCGGCTGTAACGTATCCTTCAGGCACGGAGGGGCAGGAGTGGTGATGGGGTCAGCTGGTTCAGGAGGGGCTATGGGTTTATCCGTATGCTCACCCATCCATTCATCCTTCCGTTCATCTGTAAGTTTGTTGTCCCTTGACTCCCTCCTTCAGCTACAACATGTTTGGTCATTTCAAGTTCTGCATCACTCTGATTGGAGGATATCTGCTCTTCCACGACCCGCTGTCTCTCAACCAGGTGAAGCTAACTTCCTCTAGCTCTGCTCTGTGGATTCAAACATTAATGTCCTCCTAAACTGTCTCTCCTTGTATCTCTCTCTGTCTGTCCCTCAGGCGTTGGGAATCCTCTGTACGCTGGCAGGAATCCTGTCCTACACTCACTTCAAGCTGCTTGAACAGGAGGAGGGAAAAAGCCGACTGGCTCAGAAGCCATAGGCTGACCTCTGACCCCTCACAGCAACTAGATGAAGAAACCTCCTTAGATGTCTCAGAATGTCCTTTTAAAGAACAAAACATTTCTTTAAAATTTTACTCTTCAGGAAGAGAAGCAGAAACAAATCGCAGCATCGCCTCGATTTGAAATCCAAAGCACTTTTAGCTTAAAAAAAACAACATTTTCATTTTCAACAAAGATCAGGATTGCGGCCTTTCAGGAGTTTTTGCACAGACAGATTTGAGTCTGAGTTTTTCTGCGAGCGTCTTGAGATTTAGTTGACAAACTGGACAGTTTTAGAGCAACAGATCAACAGAAATCAGACCAAAACAAAGCGTTTACCAGCAGGTTTACCAGCAGGTTTACCAGCAGGTTTACCAGCAGGTTCCCCTGACGCTGCCTATTCTGCACATCGTTCGCGCTGCCACTCATCATGGGCTTCAGTGTTGTTCATTTTAGGTATCTAGTGATTTATTTACTCATATTCTACAGTGAATTTGATTATGTAAAACAAAAACTGCCTTTTTATCAATCAAGTTGTAAGCACACAGGGTTTTTACAAAAAAGCAAAAATAGACACCATTTAATTTAGTTAAATGTTTGAGGAGCAAAGAAGTCGACTTTTTAAAATCATTCACTCCAACTACATAAAGTCTTACCAAGTATTTTTGTCTAGTTTGTAGTTCAAATATTTTAGTTTTGTCTTATTTAAAATGTATTAACTTACAACTATGTTTCACTCACAAATAGGAACATGTTTTAGGTCAGTAATTTCTTAATATTGATGAAAAAGTACTAGTTCCACTAGCAGATTTTCACTAGAAGTTTTTCATAAATTTTAAGGACTCATGAACTTAAAATAAGATACTCTTGCTGAAAAGTTACTTGTAAGTTAATTCTGTCTTATTTCAAGTGTACTAAGATATTTGCATTATAAGCTAGACAGAAATACTTGGTAAGACTGAGGTTTTTGCAGTGTTGTCTTGTTGAAACACGGAAACCCGAGTTAAGTAGACGTCTATCTAACAATGGACTAGCTCTTGGGCAAGGTGGTGGTGGTATCATGGTATGGGGCTGCACAAAATGGATGGAAAGAATAAAGTTGGTGGACTACCTCCACAGTTTTTGACTTCACCTCAAATCAATAGATAGATGTCTGAAACTGGGACTCAGTTTGGTGAAACAGGAAACCAAAACTTTACCTGCAGGAATCAGTTTTAGCTGATAACTCACTTTTTTCATGGCTGAATTCAGTCTCAGACATTTCAGCGATGCAATTTTTTTTTTCTTGAATGGATTCATTTAATTTTTATTCTTACAGCAAAAAATAATCATGCTTTAATCATCGTTCTATTTTTTTTTTTTACCGATTTCTTTACTTTATTAATTTAGTCTGGCTTATTGTTTTCTGTTTGTAGTTTAATTATATTCTGCTGTAGATTTCTTTTTTTATTCTTTGTCTTTTTGTTTCTGTTGTTTTAATATGGAATAAAACGAGTTGTAATAAATCGGGTTGTAATGTGAGAAATTGCAATATTCTGCAATAAACTGCTGAAATTATTCTATTATTGTGTAAAACTGAGTACATCTCAATTAATTTTCATTTTAATTAACAAATGGTAAGAGAAAGCTTTGATTCCAGGTCTTTCTGAGAATTTATATGATAAAACATATTTGTGGTTCTGAAATTAATTAGATTTTTTTCTTTACATATTAATATGTCAAAAACATTAATCAAAGATACCCTGAGTACAGGAAGTATTTCTTAAATTATGATTTCATTAGGTGGAGAAAGTTATGCAGCACACCAATGACTAAAAAACCCCCACAAAATTAAGGTTTTGTGTGGCCAAGTTAAAGTCTAGATTTGAATCTGATTCTGATGTGTGATCTTTTCTATGTTACAATTATTTTTGAAAAAAAAAGAAAAAAAAACATTTTAAAAGATGTAAGTAATGTAAACTATTTAAAAATAGTAATAACTAAATATAAAAAAATTATAGTTAATAAATATTAAATGCGATAAAAAGGGTAATTTAAAAATGTAACCAGCGCTTCGCTGCTCGGGCCTAATTATTATTTATTTATCTTATTCCTTAGTGAGAGTGTTTGAGGAGAAAATTTTTTAGTTTTAATGGGTTATATTAGCAGCCTAGTATACAACTGCAAGCGACCTTAAAAATTGCAGTTGACACAATTTAAATTTGCCCAAATATATGATAAAGTAAAATATATATATATACTAAAAATAAATCTGTTTTGATCTAGACCAATTATTTTAGCTGCCAGAAAATTGTGTCTGTTTTATTTACTATAATTTTAATCAGGCAAAACATATAGTACCAATATAACAGGGTCCTTCTTCGGTTAACTTGGAAACCATTCACCGATGTTTGTTTTGGAGTCATTAGTAGGTAAAATTCATCTTTTTACAGCCACATTTCCACCAATGTGTGCCTATATCTGTTATTTTACCCTGTATGTTATTTAAATTCAACATTGCCACAGCTTAATGCGCATTTCCGGGGTGTATAAACGTCTGTTTATGTCGGTTCATACAATGCGTTAGCTAATGCTAATGCTAACATATGAATTTCTAAACACATTTTAACGCTACAGCTTGTTAGTAGCTTGTTCGAAATGAAAGCATATCGGCGAGTTTAGCTGTTAAGAGCTGAAGGAACTTGTCTTTTTTCAGCAAACGTGTCAGCTGAGGTTTGTGGTTAAAAGGCGATTCGTTGTTTTGATTTCCGACTCTTCTTCACGATGCAAGTAAATAACTTTGTCGTTAAATTAGGTTTCGAAACAACAGTTTTAAAAGATCCCTGACTTGCTACAGCTCCTACAGTTTAAATTACATTTTTGCGTGGTAATAGTTGGTAATTTGAAGAAATGCTGCAGCAACATTCCAGCTCTGTATTATGAAGTGTTAAAATCCTATTTTTGTCTTTAAAACTGGTAACTTGTAGAATTCTTTTTTTACAAATTAAGGAATGACTTCTTTTGCGCAGGGATTTTTAGAAGTTGTTTTAATCAGCTGTTCCATGTTAGTGTGTCAGATTGCCATAAAAATTACTTTTATTATATCAATGTGCAAATTCTTTTGTTCTACATCAAATTCAGAAATACTTTATGAATCCCAAAGGGAAGTTAGATGTTTTTGACACTCATATTAATTAGAATCCTTTAGAGAGTTACTGTAGATGGTGAATTTTTCTGGAAGAATGGTCACAATGAGTTAAACATTCACAATCATTGTTGGATTTTTGATCAATTTTACTTTTTTGATCAATTTTACTTTTTCATACCGATGAAGTAAAGCCCAAACAACCAGTTTATATCTGGTTTAAGTTATCTGGTTTGTTTTGACATTAATGTTATGTTTAAGGATCTTTTCTTGTTTGATTAATAAACAGTTCTCTAAAAAAGGTAAGGTTCTGAAATTAGTATAAAAGCAGTGTCATATATTAGGATTTTACTCTTTAATGGCTTCAGCAGAAAGGTTGTCCATTTTGAGCTTCATTTTAGTTTATGCTTCATGGTTTTTAAGGAATCTGAACAGTTTTCTGTTTTGTTGAAGAAAGTTTTTGTTCTCCATCCTCAGCATGCCTGCTGAGAGCAAGCCCTCAGTAAACATGGATGAAAAAGACGTCAACTCCTTCAGCAACAAAGAAAAAGAGAAGGACAAAGAGGCTGAACGGAGGGCGGCATCTGCTAGAGACAAGGCTAAAGAAGAGGCGAAAGCCAGCGGTAAAAAGGATGCAGGCAAGGAAGAGGAAAAGGAGGAAGAAAGAAAGAAGAGGAAAAGCAGAAAGCAGAAGAGGATCAGAAGAAGAAAGAGGAGGAGGAGAAGAAGCAACAGGAGGAGCTGCAGAAGAAGCTCGAAGAAGATGAGGCCAAACGGCAGCGTGAGGAAGAGGCGGCGCTGCTCAAGTGAGTCATGATTAACTTCATAATGAAGAAGAAACTGAGTGATGAGGTCGAATTAAGTTTGGATTAATCCAGTTCATTAAGATATTCTGGCTTTTTTTTCCTGTTCAGGGATCAAACAGAAGCTGCTAGTTTTATTATATCAACGAGTCACAAAACAGTAACATTTTTGTTGGATGCATTTAAATTGAATCCATTATTTTGATTCTAAAATCAAAAGAGGTCTGGAAGGTTGATACAACAGCAGCAGATCTTTAAGCTGCTCAGTAATTTATAAATTAATAGTATTTTAAAATCTAAAAGTTTTAAAATAAAACCAAAAATTTTTGTCTAATTTCTAATTCGAATGTTTTGGAAAACTTGAAATAAGACAAAATTAACTTACAAGTAACTTTTCAGCAAGATGCAGGAGTTTGTCTTAACTCAATAATTCCTTAATATCAATAAAAAAACTGCTTGGTCATTTGCCAGATTATTTTACTTCTAACAAGATATTTTCCCCAATGTCTGTAAAATAATCTGCAGGTGGAACTAGAACTTTTTCATCAATATTAAGGGATTATTGACAGAAGACAAGCTCCTTTATCTGTGTAATAAGATATTTGCACTGGAAACTAGACCAAAAATACTTGTTAAGATTTTGTGTTTTTTCAGTGCAATGAAAAACCCAGAACTATTCTAACGCCGGTTCACCGTTGCCTTTCTCTCCAGGGAAAAGGAGGAGGGCCACCAGCTGCACCAGGAGGCCTGGGAACGGCATCAGGGCCGGAAGGAGCTCCGCAGCCGGAACCAGAACGCCCAGGAGGCCCGACCCGAGGAGGCCTTCTTCAGCCGCCTGGACTCCAGCCTGAAGAAGAACACGGCCTTCGTCAAGAAGCTGCGCACGCTGACGGAGCAGCAGCGCGACGTGCTCTCCAACGACTTCGCCTCGCTCAACCTCAGCAAGTACATCGGCGAGGCGGTGAGCTCGCTGGTGGAGGCCAAGCTGAAGATCTCCGACGTGGGCTGCGCCGTGCACCTGTGCTCCCTGTTCCACCAGCGCTATGCTGAGTTCGCACCGCTGCTGCTGCAGGCCTGGAAGAAGCACTTCGAGGCCAGGAAGGAGGACAAGGCGCCTAACGTGAGCAAGCTCCGCACCGACCTGCGCTTCATCGCCGAGCTCACCATCGTCGGCCTGTTCACCGACAAGGAGGGGCTGTCGCTGATCTACGAGCAGCTGAAGAACATCATCGGCACGGACCGCGAGACGCACACACACGTGTCGGTGGTGATCAGCTTCTGCAAGCACTGCGGCGACGACATCGCCGGCCTGGTGCCGCGCAGGGTGAAGCTGGCGGCGGAGAAGTTCGGCCTGGCGTTCCCGCCGAGCGAGATCATCAGCACCGAGAAGCAGCAGCCGTTCCAGAACCTGCTGAGGGAATACTTCACCTCCCTGACCAAACACCTGAAGAAGGACCACCGGGAGCTGCAGAACATCGAGAGGCAGAACCGGTCAGATCAATCGATCAGTCAATTTATCAGTCAAGTTTATTTGTTTAGAACTTTTCAGCAACACAGCAGTTCAAAGGACTTTACATCATAAAACATTAAAAGAGAAATAAAAGCAACACATTCATCAACTGTGAAACTACAAGCATTTAATTTGATCAAGTATCGTCGTTAAAATCATCAATACAAATAAAATATCTTGATCAATGTTCAATTTATTAGCAACTAAACTGGTGGGTTTTTAGTCTCGATTTAAAGGAACTCAGTGTTTCGGCTCTTTTTCAGTTTTCTGGAAGTTTGTTCCAGATTTGTAGAACATAGAAGCTGAATGCTGCTTCTCCATGTTTGGTTCAGACCAGAACCAGAAGACCTGAGAGGTCTGGAAGGTTGATCCAGCAGCAGATCTTTGATCTGTTCAGTGATTTCTAAACAACCAGCAGGATTTAAAGTCTCTTCTCTGAGTGAAGGACTGTAGAGCCGGGCGACGTCTCTATCTTCCTGGTTCTAGTCAGGACTCCAGCAGCAGCGTCTGGGTCGTTGGTTTTTCAGTCAGACCTGTGAAGACGTAATGAGAAACGCCTGGATGAGTTTCTTTGATGTTGTGACATAATCTTGAAAAACCAAAATTCAGTTAATCAATGAAATTGATTCATCGCTCACGTTGCTTCATGTTTTCCTGCCAATCCGCCCGACTCGTTTTAATCAGTTCCTCTTTAGACTTTAGTTGCTTTTTCTCTCATTTTCAGTTCACTATGTGATGACTTTCTATTATTTAAATGCTATCAGAATTATGAATGAGCTCCTCAACTCAAAGAAAGTTAACAGAAAATGGAAAAATGTATGAATTTTCCTGTAAAATGGGCTTTTAAACTCTCTGACCTGAGCTGAGGTATTCTGTCGGTGGTTTCAGGCGGATCTTGCACTCCAAAGGCGAGCTGAGCGAGGATCGCCACAAGCAGTACGAGGAGTTCGCCACGTCCTACCAGAAGCTGCTGGCCAACACGCAGACGCTGGCCGACCTGCTGGACGAAAACATGCCGGAGCTGCCGCAGGACAAGACCGTGCAGGAAGGTGAGCGAGGGCCCAGCAGGGGGGACTAATGGGGGGGGACCAACAGAGGGGCCAATAGGGGATCCCCCTGCTAGTCATCAGGGGGGCCAACGGGGAGAGCGCAGCAGGGAAAGTAGTAATTAATTACTGATTACTTCCCCTAAAAGTCATCCAGTTACTATACTTTTAAATTACTCTCAAAATTAGTTACTTTAATAATCACTTTAATTACTTCTAAAAAAAAGCAAATCCACAACCTGAATAAACTTTAAACAATACATGTTTGAGCAAATTCTGTTTTTTATTCACATTCCATCATATAAAATATAATAAAATGAAACGGTTTCTTTTGTAAAGGTGACCTGTTGATGTGCTTCAGTAGAGGATACATCTATGGAGCGCAAGGCTGGGGTTGCTAAGTAACGGGGCGGAATTCTGCTCGGGTTGCTAGGTAACAAGGCAGAGTCTGTGGAATGTGACGTAACAATCGGGATGTTTCTGAAACAGCTCATTTTCCAGACACCAAATAACTATAACTCACTGGCCAGCTGTTTTATTTTTTAAGCTCTTGGTCTGTTTTTCAGAGGCACTTGAGACCCTAATGAAAGTATAAGGATGCAAATTGTGCATAAAACTATGCTTTTCTGAATAATTTGGTTGGATGTAGCCCTGGCATCAGCTGCTTTCTCCCTCAGAGCACGGCCCCGGCATCGACATCTTCACCCCCGGGAAACCCGGAGAGTACGAACTGGAGGGCGGGATCTGGGAGGACGAAGACGCACGAAACTTCTACGAAAACCTGATCGACCTGAAGGCTTTCGTTCCCGCCATCCTGTTCAAGGACAACGAGAAGAGCGGCCTGAGCAAAGACCAGGACGACGCCAAAGGTACTTTTCTCACTGTTCTGTGCTTTCTTAGTTTTACTTATTTATTACGAAGTATCGCTAGTCTTGGGTAAAATTTCTGGACACTGTGAGTAAAAATGTATTAACTTTTATGAAACATTTTATATTGAAAGAAACTCATTTGAAAAAATATTTATTTTATCTGTTATTTTGTTGTCATTCAAGTGATTTATTTTCTTTTTGGTCTTTGCAGTTTTTAAATACTAAATGGTTGGGTAATTAATCAGTTACTCATTACTTTAGTAAACTTTTACCAAATGCATTTTTACTCTTGAGTAATTTCTTACTCAACTTTTTACTTTTACTTGAGTATCATTTTTTCATAGCAACTTTTTCAGGGTATTTTTACTCAAGTAAAAAGGAGACATGCAAGTCATCACTGAAGAGTAAACTCAAGTTCTGACTCAAATATCAATCATTAAATATTTTAACCAAATGGATTGAAATATGTTGCGTAGAAATTTTGGTATTTCAAACAACCAAAATGAAAATAATTGATATTTTTTTCATAACAAAATCAGGAAAAAAAATTGTTTTCCAATTGTCATTCAATGTGAAGCTTCAACAAAAACTGAAAGTGCAAAAAAAATTTAAAACAAGTTTGTTCTTTATTCAGTGAAGTTACTGTCAGAAATTTAACTCAAGAATAAAGATTCTTCACAGCAAAATGAATCGAGTAAAAGTAAAAAAAAATACTCCTAAAGTTACTCAAGTAAATGTAACTAGTTACTATCCAACCTTTGCCTTTGCCTAAAAACCATGACCAATGTCTGCCTCTGGTGCTAGGCTAGCAAGTTTGTTTTGGTTGTATTTACCCAGAATGCCGTGCGCTGTAATTCACTTCCTGCTTCTGGAGCGCTCTCTAATCTCCTTGGTCTTCACATGCATTCAAACTGCATCAGAGTTCGAGATTTGTAGATGAACCAGAGTTAGATCAGCAGTCTCAACTAAACATCCCAAAGTCGGGTTGGAGCAGACCAATCAGTGATGGGCTCCTGTTGTCCTCAGATGGTAGAGAAGGGAAGGAGGCGAGCGCCACAGAAGACCTGGAGCTGGAGCTGGAGGCGCTGGACATCGCAGACGAGCCTCTGGAGCTGGAGGGAGGAGACGAGGTGGAGAACGAGGAGCTGGCCAAGAAGCTGCTGGATGAGCAAGGTGGGAACTGACTGACCCTCATCTGACATTTTCCTGAACAATTCAACTGAAAAACTCGTCTGAGGTGGAAATAATAACATCATCTGACTAAACTCAAGTATCAGTTTCACTTTTTGATAGTTTTGCTCGTCCTGCTGTTCAAATATCCCTTTTTTCATCTTATATTATCGTTTATGGCAATAATCTTTGGCACAATTTATCGTGACAATTCAACCATGAGATCCCTGATTTGTTTCTAGAACTGCAGCTAATGATTATTTTATTAATCGATTACTCTGACAATTAATCTGATCAAATTTCACACATTCTTCATTCATTCATCTGTTTTATACAGTATCAAAAATACATTAAGATGCAAATAAACTAATTCACTTCCATTTTTATACAGGAAAATAAACATTTTCTTGCCTGAAATGCAGCAAAGGAAAAAAACAGTTAACATGTGAAAAGTTCTTCTGTTTTTGCTTGACTGAACATCAGTGCGGAGTATTCCTTCATTAGATTAATAACAGGACACAGAAGGTGCCTCATGTATTAGTATTTTAAATAAAAACATGGAAGTCTGATTATTAATGCCTATTTTACTGCATTCTTCCTTTTATTAGCAGGTTTTTAGTTAATTCACGTTTTAGACATTATTGTCGTCTTTTTGTGCAGAGCAAGAAGACGAGGAGGCCAGCACTGGGTCGCACCTGAAGCTGATCGCGGACGCCTTCATTCAGCAGCTTCCTAACTGTGTCAACAGAGACTTGATAGACAAGGTGAGTGAACCTCATATTAACTCAGATTTTCTCTGCTGCAGCTGTAAACGGTCGATAAACGGCTGATCTGGACTCTTTCAGGCCGCCATGGACTTCTGCATGAACATGAACACCAAATCCAACCGGAGGAAACTGGTCCGGGCCTTGTTCACCGTCCCCAGGCAGAGGTGAGGTTCATACCTGGACTCGCCACACAGAGGCGCTGTCGCACCGTGGTTCTGTTTGGTGACCAGCTGATGTTTCAGGTTGGATCTTCTGCCTTTCTACTCTCGCCTGGTGGCGACGCTGCATCCCTGCATGTCAGACGTAGCCGAGGATCTTTGCTCCATGCTGAAGGGAGACTTCAGGTTCCATGTGGGTCGATTTCCATCATTAAACCTTTAAATTCACTGGAAATACAGAGTTTAATACACAGTTTCTGCAGGTCTCTGCATTAAAAAATGTAATTAATTTCAGGGTTTATTCAGGTGCTTGAAATATTTGAAAGTGCTTGAATGTAGGTATTTTTGCGTAATTTCTGTATAAAGTCCTTGAAAGTGCTCCATATTCAAACTGCACAGTTTGATAGTAAAGTGCAATCTAACATTTGACTAAAAGCCTAAAGTTTGGAAACGTTAATTGCAGTTTAAACCAAATGTTTTCACTGTCTGCAGTTCAATCAGACTGAACTTGTTTCAGATCAGATGGAATTGCCAAAATTATTTATATTTGCTGAAATCCAGAGAAATAATTGATTAATCTGATTAATTGTTACAGTGCTACATATTTCCGTATTCCTTGCATTAACATTTCCAAATGTTAATGCACAAGACAAAACTGTTTTGTGCATTAAAAGCATTAATATAATTAATCGATTAATCTGATTAATCGATTAATCATGTCTCCCCTAATCAGTAAATGTTTGTTCCTGTTTCAGATCCGTAAGAAGGACCAGATCAACATCGAGACCAAAAACAAAACGGTGCGATTCATCGGAGAACTTTCCAAGTTCAAGATGTTCTCAAAGACCGACACGCTTCACTGCCTGAAGGTGAGTCTGGACCTCCAACCCGTCCTCCGGTTTCTCACATGTTTGATTAAAACGTCCGTAAACGTTCTGCTGCGCCCCCCAGATGCTGCTGTCGGATTTCACCCACCACCACATCGAGATGGCCTGCACGCTGCTGGAGACCTGCGGCCGCTTCCTGTTCCGCTCGCCCGACTCTCACCTGCGGACCAGCGTCCTGCTGGTCAGTCGCTGCCTGCAGTCCAACGTTTCTGAGCTCATGAGCTCAACAACCAGCTGCTGCTAACCAGAAAACAGATTCAATCTTTAGTAGCAAATGTGCACAAAACTTTGTCAGTATTCCAGTAACGTAAAAAAAAACATTTTCAGTTGGTGTTTCTGTTAGATAAGAAACAATTAAAATCACATGTGAACAAGTTTTCTTGTGCGATAAGGTATTAAGCACGCTGCTTAGTGGTTGAAGAAAACAACTACTTCCTGTTTTCTTCATCGTCTCTGCCAGTAGCAACAACCTGTTGTTGATCATGTGATGCAGAAAAAGTGTTTTTATTGCACAAAGTAAACCGATTCGGACTCAGCCAAAAGAAGCCACCTCATCCCAACGCCACAAGTTTTTATCAAAAAAGGTTTTTTTTTTCAAATTTGTGAAGCAATTTTTTTTTCTGAAATGTCAAATTGTTGACAATTTATTGTCCAGCAGAATTTGTTAAGTCTTTAAAATGTTTTTTTTTAATAAGTAATTTCAGCCGATGTTCAGCTCAGGTCGTCTCTGCTCTGCAGGAACAAATGATGCGTAAAAAGCAGGCGCAGCACCTGGACGCGCGCTACGTCACCATGGTGGAGAACGCCTACTACTACTGCAACCCGCCGCCCATCGAGAAAGCCGTGAAGAAGAAGCGGCCGCCGCTGCAGGAGTACATCAGGAAGCTGCTGTACAAGGACCTGTCCAAGGTCACCACGGAGAAGGTGCTGCGGCAGATGCGCAAGCTGCCGTGGCAGGAGCCCGAGGTGAAGGGCTACCTGATCTGCTGCATGATCAACATCTGGAACGTCAAGTACAACAGCATCCACTGCGTGGCCAACCTACTGGCCGGCCTGGTGGCGTACCAGGAGGACGTGGGCATCCACGTGGTGGACGGCGTCCTGGAGGACATCCGGCTCGGCATGGAGGTACGCTCACACCAAACTCTACTGACATGGCCATAAAACTCCCAAAGGCTTTGGAAAGAAATTACCTTTAGGATTATGCTTTTGTTATAAAGTATTTCTACTTGAGGAAAATTTCTGAGTACAATTTTTCCTTTAATTATGATTCTGAATATGTTGTTTCAGTAAATGGCTTTTCTTTGAGTCTGTACACTCCAGTTAACAATTAATTAATTGCTAAATTGATGCTTATTTCAATAATAGGTTAATCACAATTAATACGATTAATCATTTCAGTCCCACCCGTTCTTCTATAAACTTTTCTAATGTATTAAAATGTCTCTTGTGCATTAAAAAGCATCGATAAAAGTGTGAAAACAGGAACTATTCCATGTTCCTTCAGTTGTTGCCTTTGCAAAATGGAAAATTTGAAGCCTGAGTTTCACCTGGAATGTTTCAGCTGCACATGGAGAGCCGTCTGCACGTTACTGCACACATTAAGCATCCACCCTGTGGAAACACTGAGCCTTTTGTCCAGGCTTGTTGACAGTAAAACTACAGTATGTTTACTCAAACTGTGATTTTAGAGCAAAGCCTGAAGGATTTGTGAAATGATCCCAGTGGGAACTTTGCTGCACATTGAATATATTTCAGTAAAATGTGGAAAATCTTGTCACTTCTTTATTATTATCTGTTGGATTCAAAACCTGCTGCACATTTCTTATGTGTTAGAATAAAAAAGTTGGATCTGTGAGAATCAGAACTGGTATTCAGACCTGAGATAAAACCAGAAGTTAGAATCTGTCAGAATAATCCATCTTTCATCTTTTTTTCTGTCATGTTACTGACCTGAAGTTGCAGAGATTCAGTGCAGATCCTCCAGCAAAGCTCCAGCCTTTCTGCTGGATTTGACGTCAACACAGTGCAGGGCTGATCCAAGATCAGTTCAGATTGACTGACTCCTGCTTTACAGGAGGTTTCTTTACACGATTTGAAGCTAAAACTTCATCTTACGGAGTCGTGGGTAGAAAATATTTAAGTTTTTTAAATCTTCAAGGCAAATTTTTTTTTATTTTTTTGTACAGTTTTGGCTTAATTACTTCTGAGTGTCTTTCTCTTTTGCCTTCATTTGAGCCTTTACACTTCAGTCAATGATTAATCGATAACTAAATTAGTGGATGATTATTTTAATAATTAATCCCATTAATCATTTCAACCTGCATGTTTTTCTTCTACTTACATTTCCAAATGTAGAAAAGTTGCTCTTGTGCATTAATAAACATCAATAGAGCTCTGAATGATCCAGTTACCAATTAATTGACTATTTCAGTAATTGATTAATCACGATTAATCTGATTAATCGTTACGTTCCTAACAGCATGTTCTGTATTTTCATAGCATTTCCTATATTATGCCTTCTGAAAGCGAAACATGTATCACTGAAACTACTGGAGTATCTTGACATCAGATGTAAATAAAAAGATGGAAATAAAGTCTGAGTCAAACCTTGAATGTTCCAGGAAATAATGTGGCTTCCCCACAGCATGAAGCTGCCACCACAACCTTGATGGTTTGCTGTTTCCAGGTCAATCAGCCCAAGTTCAACCAGCGGCGGATCAGCAGCGCCAAGTTCCTGGGCGAGCTCTACAACTACCGCATGGTGGAGTCGGCCGTGGTCTTCCGGACCCTCTTCTCCTTCATCTCCTTCGGGGTGAACCTGGACGGCAGCCCCAGCCTGCTGGACCCGCCCGAGCACCTGTTCCGCATCCGGCTCGTCTGCACGCTGCTCGACACCTGCGGCCAGTACTTCGACCGCGGCTCCAGCAAGAAGAAGCTCGATTGTTTCCTCATCTACTTCCAGGTCCGTCGCCGCGCCTCCCACCGCTAACATGCTAACAATCCCACAGGGTTCATACAGGGGCTTGAAATCCTTGAGGATTTTGGTTTTTCAAGGTTCGGAAAGTGCTTGATTTCCACATAAAGTCCTTGAAAGTGATTCATATTCAAATGCAGCAGTTTGATAATTAAGTTCAATCTTATGCGTAATTAAAAACGTCAATTTGTAAAATGTTTTCTGCAGTTGAAAACAGATATTTCCGTCCATTTTTTCTCACAGTCTGAAGTTAAATCAAAATAAACCTTTCTTGGTTTGGATCAGTGAGAATCAGCCAAATTATTTCTATTTGCTAAAAGCCAGAAAACATGGCGAGGAAATTCTGTGTAACTTTCTGTGTATTTATTTTAGTTTTATTTGACCAGAATTTATTTAATTCTTATTTACAATATTGTGTTTATGCCTTTCGTTTGAGGAGGAAGGTCTTGTACCTGTACATGATTTTATACTTATTGTGTCAGTGTAATAAATATTATTCATAATTGTTCAATAACTTATTGTCTTATACGTCAGAAAACGTTTGTTAAACAACTGTTGTTCAGAGAACAAAACATTCTGCTGTAATTAGTGAACCTGTCGCTGCTGCAGAATGTAGAATACAAACAAACTGTTAATAACGGCTATAAATGATATCATATAATAGTGGATTCAAACAGTTTTCTTTGTGTTGTTTGGTGCTGGAAAAGTTTGAAAGCTAACCTTGAAAATTCTTGAAAAGCTCTTGATTTTACTGTGGGGAGAAGTGAACCTTTCTGCAGGTTTAATGAGGTTTGTGTTTCTGCAGCGGTACATTTGGTGGAAGAAGAGCGTGGATGTTTGGACGAAGGACCACCCGTTCCCCATCGACATCGACTACATGATCAGCGACACGCTGGAGCTGCTGCGGCCCAAGATGCGGCTCAGCTGCTCGCTGGACGAGGCCACCAGGGAGGTGGCCGACCTGGAGAGGGAAGTTCTCGTCAAACTGGGTGAGGATGAGTTTCTGGACGACGCGGTTTGGCGCTGCAGCTGGTTTCTCTGGTTTCCTCCCAGGAGAGCCACATTCCCTGCTGCGTAGGAGGAAACGCTTGCATACCAAACGCTTGCACTCACCTGACGGTCCCGTCAGCACGCAGCGTCTGGGATTAAATTTAATCACGTTTATGGATTATTTTATTACAGCTGCGTCACCAAAACAGAAATTACTCATCGAAAATGGATTTAGTTGTTTTGTTTTCATCTGACTAACGTGAGTTGGTCATCATTAGCTGCTATTTTTAGACTCAGTGAAGCAGTTTTCAGTTTTATAAAGCCAAGTCCAGCGCAGCAGCAGAACGTCTTTAAACAAGATTCATGATCTGACCTGGCTGGAAAATCTGCATTCCCCTCAGCGAAGGCGGCGACTCGCTGGAAACGTCACCAAATGATGAAAAATGAGGGTTTAGTGGTGAAATCTGGCCTCAAATGGGAATATTATTCCATCTGGAGCCAGAGGTGGAATATTTATTATGTTACTTACAGAACTGCAACTAATGATTATTTCAGCAATCCCTTGACTTTTAATCGATTAATCAGATTATTTTAAATGGCACGTTTTGCTTTGTAATTTTTCCACTTAATCCTATTTTATACAATATTAGAAATGAAAAAATACTTTAGACAAATGATTCAATTTCTTGTACAAATAATAAAATACACCTTTTATTTCCCTAAAATACAATAAGAGCATTCCTTTAGTGAAGGACTATCTGTAGCTATAAAACATTATTCTAACATGTGAAAAACTCGGCCCTTTTGCTTGATTCAGCACAGCGTTATCCGTTTTATTTCTTTATATTAACTGTCTTATTATATACTAATAATAAACATTTTTGTAACAGAATTTGTATCACTTGAGGAGTTCTGCATAATTTACAAAGAAGTTGTTTTTTTTATCCTAAATGCAAAATAATTATATTCTTGTTTCAGTTTCGATTTAATTATTTCTCTGAGTATGTTGCTCTTTCAATTTGTGTTGTAACTGGGCTGTAACTGGTATAGAAGAGTTTAATTAAACAAAATTAAACAATATATTTTTAAAAGGAATGCAGAAAGCTAGTACATCCTGCACCCATTTGGCTGGAGGATAGTGAGTTTGCTCAGTTGGTTGATTTCTTATCAACACTAATCAGTTCAGGAAACTCTTTACCCTTCAATAATCCGTCTAATTCATTCAGAGATTCCAGTCCTGGAACAATTCAACCGTTTTATTCATTTTAGAAAATATTGAGTTTTAGAGAAACAAGAAAAAAATCTGAAGTTACGGCTGCATTTTTAAATTAGATTCTTGTAACCCTCCACTTCTTCCAAATTCTTGGCTAAAAGTTTGGTCACCCGGCTGTAGAAAACCAACCTGGAAAGCATCATGAGAGCATGACATCATCCAAAACAACAACCAGTCTTTCCTGCAAATTCACCTCCAGGTCAGAGGGAGCACAACCCAGAGAGAAGGCAAAAAAAACCCTAAAAACTCTGAAGGCAAAGGTTAAAGTTCATGACAGGGTCATTTAAACATGAATGGCTTGTTTTGTAGAGAAAATTTCTCTACAAAACAAGATGGCTGCCAGACTCCAGAAACAAGTGTTTCTGAATAGAGTGTGATGGTTTGGTATCTGCTGCGTAAAACCCCAGGTGAGAGTGTACTTTGTTTTTAACATGGCTGTATTTATAGAACGGACTGGTCTCGCAGCCTGGTTTAGTTCCAGTCTGTCTGAGGTCAAAGGGAAGAAGGAAGCGATTCTGCAGCAGGTGTATCTGGCTCCGTGGCTTGATGACAGCATGAAAACTGCTTTGTTCCACAGTTTCAGTGTGTTGCACTGGAATGTAGAGAAAAATGTGAGCCCCACCCTCTGAGAAAGTGACTGAGCTGCAGCAACCTGGAGCTAAATTAGCTCAGAGGAGGAAAAACTTCCTCTAAATTAGTCTAAAAATACTCCTGGCAGGAATGAAAACAATTAATTCACTTACAGTTAAAGGCCTGCGACAGAAAATAAATAAAAAAGGAAATTAAAAAATTTAATTATGAAAATGAAGTCACAATATTACAAGAATAAAGTCAATAAATTATGAAAATAGTCATACTATTAGGAGTTGGAGTCATAATATTGTAATTTTATCCTTATAATTTTGCCCTTTATCTCGTATTTAGTTTATTCTCAAAATATTATGACTTTATTTCCATTATCTCAACCATATTCTTGGATTATTTTGAGTTTATTATAATATTATGACTTTTCATAGTTAATTTTTTGCTTAGTAGTATGGCCATTGTTCTTCGTTGTATTTCTCGATTAATGGTTTACTAGATTAAAATTAATTACAATCGATTAACTAATAACGTCCGCTTAGATCTTATTTTATTGTTGTAGTTTGGCCGCCATCCAGCAGAGGGCGCCGTCGGTCGTATTTAAACAGCCGTTAATATAGAAACAAGATGGCGGAGAGATCTCGGAACTAGAAAGAGAAACGATCCAAACAGAGTTCGTTGTGGGATGGATAATATACTTCATGCGGTTCTGATTTGAAATATAAAGCACACAATATGCTTATTACAGTTTCACCTGCAAGCGGCCATTCAGCGAAGCAGCGTCCGCTTCTTATTTGTAGAGAGGATGTGACCGAAAAGCGCAGGAGCTAACGGAGAAAAATGTAACATGTGGAAAAACACGACGGTTGATTTTAAACGTTTATTCAGACGGTATTTCTTTACATATTCCATTCTTTTACTTTTCTATTCAGCAACCTAAGAGATTTCTGGTTTAATGATATTAAAATGTAATGTTTTGAGTGATATCATGAATAATTTGGCCTTTTATGTTACGGAGAGACTGATGGCTGCCCATCAATTAACTGTTAGTCAATCAACTTTAGATTAATTAGTTCGTAAATTGATAACTTGCATCTCCAACTCTTGGAATTATTAGATGAAAGATGCAGAAGTCAGACATTTAAAAGATTTGTTGGCGCCCTCTAAAGGAGGATATGAGAAGTGAGGAAAAGGTTTGCAGGTTGTAACTTTCCACGCTGGTGTTGATGGGTGTTTTACTGACAACATGAGAGCAGTAGAGTCAGAGTGATTGATGGACATTCCTCAGGCCTGCAGTCACACCACACCTGATCTGCAGCCTCAGATCAAGTCGTTACACATTCCTTCTGTCAGCAGGTGAACGGTTTAATTATCCAGTGGTTTTCTCCATGTTTAAAGTGTTCATAACAGCTATGTGTGTGTTGATGAAGGCATGGCCATGGAGAAGGACGGCCGCTCCAGCGCCATGAGTGAAGGCGAGCCACTCGATGAGGAAGACGAGGATGAGGACGAAGAGGGAGCCGCTGACACCGAGGAGCAGTCGGGCAACGAGAGCGAGATGAATGAACAGGAAGAGGATGTGAGTCCATTTGGTTGCTATGGTGACATGTCATGTTTACATCACGCTACAGAGAAGTGAGGCAGTTAAAGAGTTTGTTTCTTCCAATTCCATCTTCTTTGTTTATTTACTTTATTTCCTTGGTTATGTAACAATCAGATTTTTTGTTTACACAGGAAGGATCTGAGAACGAGGAAGAGGAGCGTGAGGAAGAGGAGGAGGAGAACACAGATTACCTGACCGACTCCAACAAGGAGAACGAGACGGACGAGGAGAACAATGTATTCATGTGATGCATCTGCTGGTGTCATGGTGGATGTTCTTTGTGTTAAATCGGGTTTCTCGTTGCCAGGAAGTGACGATCCGCGGCGGAGGACTGAAGCACGTCGCCTGCGCTGAGGACGAAGACTTCATCCAGGCTCTGGATAAGATGATGCTGGAGAACCTGCAGGTCTTCTCTCCTCCTGTCCTTCCTGTGGGACGCGGTGACTCTTCCTGCCTGCTGACTTTCTGCTTCCTGCTTCTGGTCTCTGCAGCAGCGCAGCGGCGAGGCGGTGAAGGTGCACCAGCTGGACGTGGCCATCCCGCTGCAGCTGAAGAGCCAGCTGAAGAAGGGCGGCTCCAGCCAGCAGTGCATGGGAGAGGGAGACTCGGACATCTCCGACACCATGCAGTTCGTTATGCTCACTCGCAAAGGAAACAAGCAGCAGGTGAGGAAACGACGAGCAAAACCCTGGAGAGGTTTGTCTGATCTGGATCAGAAAGATTCTCTTTATGCTGATGATTCATTACTTTTGGTTTAAATTTTCAAACTTAGGATTTATTTTGTTCATTTTTAACCTTTCCATCCAAACCCTATGCTAAGCAAAACCAAAGCTAAGGGTTAAGGTTACATAATCTATGTAAAGTAAAAACAAAGTGTGGGACTCCATCCTGCATGTATTAAAGGCTCAGATGTTCAGGAAGCTGATGTAGATGAAATGCTTTAGCAGCTTCAGCAAACACCAGCAGAGCATCTTGAGTTGCTCTGCTGGTGTTTCCAGTTGAATGTCTTTGGGTTAAATCGCCGTCCGGCCTGCGGGGGAGAAAGCTGCGGTTTGAGGGCTGCAGGGTGTGTCCGTCTCTGCCTGCCAGCGTCCGCTCCCGTTAGCCGTCAGCGCGGCGTGAACACAGAGCTACTTTGTGGTTTTCAGCATGGAGGGGAAATGACGTTTGTCCCTGGGTAAACACTGAGTGAGTTTAGCTTTAACTGCAGCTCTGAGCTCCGTTTGTCCGCTCTGCTCCAGCCGCCTTCGCCACTGAAGGAGTTCTTTCAGGGAAAATCTGGAGCTTTCAGCTCTGAGTCGGTTTATTGTTGAGCTTTGAAGATTCTGCTGGATGCATCTTTGTTTCTGTTAGCATGAGGCTAACAGTTTCCCTTTGATTCCCGTTTTTAAGCTAAGCTAACAGGTAGAGAAGGAGCATTAGAGACTAACCAACTGATGCCTTATCTAAACCTGTCGTTATAAATGAATTAACTGCATAATAAATTAAAACGAGGTCAACAAGTTTAATAATTTATAATTTTTCTGTTTTCTCTCTTTCTACCAATAACTGGATGACTTCAGTCTGGTGTTTTCGTCTCAACTGGCCCTTTTGTTAGAAGGACAATTTGTTTAATTTTTCAAAAGTAACAAAATTTTGACTTTTGAAACTGAGATTTTCTAATTTTTGTATAGAAAATTTCCAAGACTCTTCTGAACTTCATGAGTTTTTTTTTCTTTTTGTGTCTTTCTGTAATGTCCCTAATACGGCATTGTGACATAACTTCCTGTTTTGCTGGCAGTATAAGATCCTGAACGTCCCCTTGTCGTCCCACCTGGCGGCGAACCACTTCAACCAGCAGCAGGCGGAGCAGGAGGAGAGGATGAGGATGAAGAAACTCACCCTGGACATCAACGAGAGGCAGGAGCAGGAGGACTACCAGGGTACACACATTTCTTTACCTAGCAATGTAGCGTTAGCATCTGGTAGCATAGGACTAACAGTATTAGCTTATGCTTTTTTCTATTTAGTGGTTTATTGTTAGCTTCTGCTATTTTAGTGTTTAGCTTTAGAATAGCTCAGACTCTTAGTGGTTTGTGAACGTAAACAGCAAAAGCATCTGATATTTTTTAAATGTGTCTAGCAGCTCAACATTAGCTTCTTCCATTGCTTTGTGTTTAGCATTAGCGTGGCTAAGACACTTAGTAGTTAATGAGCCTAACAAGGAAATGGAGCGATTTATTTCCTGAAGCATGACACTGAGAACATGAAGTTGGCTCCTGTCGGGGGGGAAAACCCAGAATCTTTTCTGCATTTCTTCTTTCATTCCATCTTTATTCGTGCGTCATTCCTTCACGTTCTTCAGAGATGATGCAGTCGTTCGCCCAGCGTCCGGCTCCGGCCAACACCAACCGGGAGCGCCGGCCGCGCTACCAGCACCCGAAAGGCGCTCCCAACGCCGACCTCATCTTCAAAACCGGAGGAAGGTGAGACGTGCATCCAGAGCATAGAGGTGGCAGAGCAGGGTGTGATGTCTGAATCGCCTGCTGTCTGTTTTAGCAGAGAGAAAAGGGCGAGAATTGAAAAGCATGAGGTCCAAGGCAGGCAGAGGGACAGAGACAGGAAAGCCAAGCAGCAGAGGCAGCAGGGACAAGCAGTGGAATAAAACCTTGAACACCCAGAGACAAAGACTTAGATCGTTTTATATTTTCACATTTGGTTTTTTACGTTTCAGAGACTTTTTAAAATAAAAGCCGGTTCAGCAGCAACAAGCTGCATCTGTTGTGTGTTGGATTCAGTGCAGCAGGATCCAATAAAACGGATCTGTTCTTTATCAGATTCCTCATTATTTATTACAAGTGAAGCCAAAAGAGGAAAACAAGTTATACTTTGAGGACAGTATGGCTGCCATTCTCAGCCCTGGATTGGCAATAATCTTTTCCTCATTGGATGAACTTCATCAAAATTCAAATAACTTCAAAGTCAGAAGATGAAGCAAAATCAGAAACTCAGGACTTTGCTCACAGCGGCCGTCAACTGGAAGGAGGTGATGTCACTGAAAGTCGTCTTGGTGGTTAGCATTAGCTTACACTATTTTGCTTGTGTGTTTAGCATCAGCAGCTGCCTTTATATGCTTAGCAGTTAGGTGTTAGCTTGTGCTATTTCTTTAGTGGTTTAGTGTTCTGCTAATATTTTTCTGTTAGCTCCAGCTTCTGCTAATTCTTTGTGCTTGGTGATTTAGCGTTAGACAACGCAAGTTATTTATTTTAGCGCTAACTTTGCTATTTACTTATCGGTTTAGCGTTAGCATTAGTTTATTTAAGACTTTTCATGAACAGATTAACGTAGCTAACATTTTGTTAGCTGTGTCCGACTGGCTGTAGCTCCTTCCGACTTTACTGCAAACATATTTTCCGTTACAACCGTAGCGGCCATTTTGAAAAGATCAAAAAAATATACATGTTTTCAATGGTTCAAAATATGCATGCAATGATTTGACTGTAAACACATTAATCTAACTGCTGATTATATTGCAAAAATAAATTTCCATGTCAGCGATCATCTTGAAAACTACAAAAAATACAAAAAGAAACGTTCCTTGACAACGATCTTGAAAAATGTCCGCTATTTTAACTTTTTAAGTAGCTAGTGCATTTTTATTTTCCCAATGAAGCAAGCTCTTGAGCTGAAATATTTCATCTGTTGCAATTCATCAATCAACACTAACATCTCAGGGATTACAAAGAACAGCCAAAGTAACAGTTGAGGTCATGTGGGTAAGATTCATAGCGCTTTTTGATGCCAGACCGCAGCCAAGTCCATTAAAAACCGATTCTCCAAAGACTCTAATCCTGGGAACAGCAGCGTCCAAAACTATTTCATTTTAATTCTCAGTCATAGGAGCAGAAAATTGGGAGGTAAGTAACATGTAAATTCAGTAAAAATTACATCTCTAAAAAAAAAATCTATTTCTTGCAATGGTCCAATCAAAGCCCAGAGATTTGGAGAGGTGTGGCAGAAGTAAAGGAGGTGGATTATCAGAACTGATGATGTCATCCACAACATTATCTGCTGCCTGAATATTAAGCTATTAGCATACAGCAACAGTCTTCAGTCAGAGGCCTCTTTAGATTAGTTGTAACATTGACTGCTACCATCTATGTATCACTCAAACACAAATTATGCACATTTTGTAAAAATTTTATTACATTTTTTTTGTCATGTTTCCATTAAGCTAATTCATTTTCCTAATTCCAGTTTGTGCGATGGAAACGCAGCTGTCTTTTTAAAAATGTTCATGAGTCTAACGATCTAAAAGCTGAAATGTTTAAATTGGAGTCGTGTTGAAAGAGAACGTTTGGACCCGTATTTGGGAGCTAAAACTGTTTCCTGCTCGCCTGCAGTAACTTCCTGCTCTGTCCTCCAGGAGACGCTGATGGGAGACGGCGCAGAGCGAGCACCAGAGAGAGAGAGGGAGGGGAAAGCGAATCCTCCAGACGCCGGGTTGGACCAGAACCCTCCGGACCTGAACACACACCGTTAGCAAACCCAGGGAGGAGAGGTCAAAGGTCAGGGCTCAGACAGGTGGCTCTCTTCCTTTTTTGCCTGTTGTCTGAAGAAAAACCTGGCAGCGGTCGGGTTTGGAGGACGGACCGGACGCGGTGGCAGAGCGGCGGCGTCACCGCGTTGAAGAAAATAAACCGATTTAAAGGAGAACACGTCTGCAACTTCTTCTTCTCCTGCTTCCTGTGTGCACCTGCTGTAAGACCTCTGACTGAGCGCCAACGCAGGAACTTTTTAATTTCCCGGCAAAACAAAGACGATTTTCAGTTGAATCATGAAGCAGAAAAGATCAAAAATAAAAATCACCTTCCAGATGGTTTTAATCACTTCAGACTTTATCTGCAGCCACTTTTAATTCCTGTTTCCCCCTTGATTTATTTCAGTTTAAGAGTATTTGTTTATTAAAATATTTGGTAGTTTGCACAGATTTATTGAGTTTTCTGCTTTCGTTAAAATGTGACACTTTCTGGCTCAATCATGATCCTCTGGAAGGTTCTAGCAGTTAAAAACTTTCTGCTTTTCCCCTCCTGACGGCTGACGGTCGGTTGAGCCCCAGTTTCTGAAGTTTAGGGGACTGTGGATGTTTTTTTCTTTTGGAATATTAATTTCAATTATTTGATGCAATTTACTGATGGAAAGTTTATTTCCTTTCAAATGGTGCCACAAAACGTCCCCAGATCCCCTCTCTACAGCCCAACAAATCAAAATGGTGCTGCGAAAGCAAAGGAGGTGGATTAGCAGATGATATTCTGTGGAATGTCATCTCTGCTGCATGTCGTGATCAGGGCGATTAATCGATTTTATTGATACATAGATCAAATTTTCTTTTCTTTTTTAATTTCTGGGAAATTATTGTTTCCGTAGTTCAGTGATGTCTGCGGTTGCAGAGCGGCCATCTTGAATCTTAATTTGCAGAATGGATGATTGAAATAATCTGTCATTTGTAAGTAAAGAAAGTGAGAGAAAAAATTTATTATCAGATTTGGTAGGAAAAGTCATTTTTCCTACCAAATCTGAGCAATACGCCTTAAAAATTACATTTTTCAAAAATGTAATTTTTAAGTCGTATCGCTCGGCATGAGTCAGAGGCTTTTTCAGATTTACTGCAACACTGACAGCTACTGGAGCAAAACCATTCACAGCATCTCGTAGCCTCGAATGACATAAGTTATACTGGCGTTTAATTTTTCTTTTGGATTAAAGTTTTAAATTGCTTTATTGGATTAACTTTTTTCAGAAAAGCTGAAATTCAAACTAACGTAAAAAGATTTTTGTTTTGCAAAATTGAGGGAGTTATTTCAGCTTGTGACGCTTCCATCAACCTTTGTTAACGTGACACTTTAAAACTACATTGATGGCCATTTTGTGGCTCCATTTGAAGAGAAATGAACATTTATTACATCAACTCCTTGTTGGAATAAAGAAATAACTGAGCTTAGTTTTTAGTTTTGGTCTAAAATGATTTTCATTCCTGACAGATTGACTTTTAAACTTAAATTTAAAATTAAAAGATTCATCATTCATTTTGTTTTTATTTCAATTTCAAGAAAATTCAAATTATTTCTGCTTTCTATAATCAATAGAAAATTATTTATTGGCATTACAGCTTTTTTTTTTTTTTTTTTACATCTACTGATTTTTAATTTTTTTTTACTTAATTTTATTTTATTTTTTGGCTCCAGTTCTGTTTTGTGTTTTCAGGAGTACGCAAGAAAATTCATCAGTTTGCATCTTCAAAACTCAGTTTTTCACCTTTTTATGGATTTTAGTCATTTATAAATTAAACAAACATGTAGAACTAAATCAGATTGTGACGACACAGCAGAAAAAAATCTCTTGTTTGAAAGTGTTTTTGTACCGATTTTAAACCTGAACTCAAACGGATCTGGATGTTCCCTGATGGACACCCGGGTGTACATACTTTCCTTTTTTTTGTTTTTGTGGAGATTTCTCTTCCTTCTTTTGGACTCACGTGTTACTGTGCGCCTGAGAGTCTTCCTCAGTGACGACCTTTGCCCTCTTAGATTAATTTAATCTGTTGAAGCTTTAGATGGTTACATATAAACTTCTGCATGAAGCTTTTAGTTTGTTTTCTGGTGTAAAATCTGGTCATTCTTCGCGTTTCTGTGCCTAGATTCAGGAATCTCTTCCTGCTGAAGTTTTGTGTCGCCGCTCATGAAGAAATTTCAGCACAATAAATGTGTGGAGGTGATGGATGTTGTTTTTCTGAGTTTTTCAGGGTGCGTCCTGTTTGTCGAGCTCTAATTACAAGGCAGCAGGAGAGTTTCCTCATTTCCTGCCGCAGCAAAGTTCAGCCTGCAGAGAATAAAAGCTGCTGTGAAGGAAATGCTGCAAAACACAAAATCTAACTAAGATTTTAGTCGAGTTTCTGGTGCAAATATCTCATTACGCTTGAAATAAAACAAAACTAATTTACAAAGAACATTTCAGCAAATTAAAAAATGTTTTTAAGTCTATAATTCCTCTTAATACTGATGAAAAAAATATAGATCAGCTGTCAGATTATTTCCAGGTTGGCATTAAGGCAATTTCAGATAGAAAGATGAGTAAATTTCCACCAAAAAGTTTCTAGAAAAGTCAAATTTCAAGTTAAAAAATTGAAAGAAAAAACTAATTTTAAGCCAAATGTCAGAAATTTTTTTAGAAAAAACTTTAGTCAAAATTTGTGACTTAAGGTCACACATATTTTATTTAACATCTGTGATTTCTTGTTTTTTTTTCTAGAAAACTTCTAACATTATTCTCAAAATAATTTTTTTTGTGCAAATGTTCAACTTTTCAAACTCAGAAATTTAACTTTTTTCTTTTTTATCAGTTTTAAAGAAATATTGACTCAAAAAAGCCTCTATGTCTTTCCAAAAAGTTACTTATAAGTTTGTTTTGTCTCTTTCAAATCTTCTAAGTTATTTGCACAAGAAACTAGACAAAATCCCTTTAGTAAGATGTTTTTGCAGTGAACAGTTGTAGTAGTCTCCAGTTAAACTATTTTAAAGGTTCACTGTTTTCTGCTCACATAGGATCTCTGTTTTTGTTCAGAGTTGGAGCATCAAGTCGACATAATTTTGTGTTAAATTTAAATCCAGGAAGCAGCAGCTCATTTAATTATGTTTTTGTAAAAAACAAATCAGATTTGAATTCTTTCTAACTTTTCTTCAGCTTATTGAAGTTTGTAGATGTTGTCTTTTCGTCAGCTCTCTGAAGTGCTTCAATAAAGGCCAGGTCTGGACTTTGACTGGGCCTTTATTTTCTCTTTCTCTAAATTCTGAAACACAAAATTTTTCTTATGCACTTTGAATTGCTTTCGCTCAACAATCCTTTCAACACTTATTTCTGTTTCTGGTGTATCTTTTCCTTCCACTTAACTTTTTATCAATATACTTGCTGTGCAGCCACTAGTTCAAAATACAACTTTTTCACAATATTCAAATTTTGCGAGACAGATTTGGGTTTTCAATGTTTGCAAGAAACAAAGTTACAAGAAATGGTCCGATATTTCACTTTGTGATGGTTAATATTTGGATTTCACTTTTTAAAATGATCTATAATAATCTTTTTAGTCGTACATTTAGCAGTTTGTGTCTGAATAAAGCAGTGACACGTTGTTAGCTTGGTTCCAGCCGTTCCCAGCAGGTTTTTCTGACTTGCCACTGGAACGTGGTCTGGTTTGGGCGCGACGTTAATCCAAGATTCTTGTTTTGACCTCTGACCCAAAAGGCATGCAGCATCCAACCAACATGCTACAGCTGAATTATTACCTTGTTTTTTTTACAGTCGGTCTTTAGAAAAGTTAGCATAAATTATTGGCAATGTAGCTCATAAAATCATATTTGAAAAATCAGATTTAAGACAAATGCAAATTGTGACAGATTATTTCTAAGAAAAACAATCATGCTGTTTCTTTTCGACTCCTGCTGCTCTTTAGTGACATTTAACAGAAAATACTCAATTAGCAGCATCCATCAACAACAGGATGCCATTTTGTGAACTTACACAATCAAAAATTAATAATAATTTAGGTTATGTGGCCTATCATAACAAAAAAATTAGGGTTCTTTATTTTTCATATTCACCAGCTTATAAATTCAATTATGTCCGTTTCAAACTAAATGTTTAATTAGTCCTTTAAATATTTAGCTTTTACGTAAATCAGAAAAAAGTTGGCTGGCTAAATATTTAATTTGCCAACTAATAGGTCGATCCTTTATTTTTAGTTCTAAGTTAGCTAAATGTTTAGCTAGCTCTGAGCTAGCGTTTGCGAGCTATCAAATTCATTTCCCGATAAGCGGAAGTGGGCTATCAAAATAAAAGCTGGGTCTGCGATCCGCTGACAAACGGCTCATCCTTCATTTTAAGCTTAAGCGTTATACAAGAAAATAAGAAAACGAAACGACAACAAAGGGCGACATGAAGTTATTCGAAAGCAGGAGTTTATAAAAAGATTCGGTTCAGAAGACCCAGCTTTTATTTTGGCAGCCCACTTCCGGTTAGCTAAATATTTAGCTCTGAGCTAAATTCGAAAACGTGACTATATTTTCTGTTATTAGAGGATAAGTAGCTCAAACTGTTGCTGTTATTTGTTAATTAATGCCACCTGAATCATCAGACGCAGTGAGGCCAGAACATATTTTGGTTGAGTTTGTCAATTTCTCCAGATTGTTCTTGATTGGGAATAATATGTGTGATACTGATATACACAAAGATACATTTTTGGAATTTGCAGACAAAGCAGAACAGATGTCTAAAGTAAAAAAAAAAGTTTATTCCCACATCTAGCGAACAGGAATATTTGGATTATCATAATAACTGACCTAAAACAGAGAACGGTTTATGTTTATGTCCGACAGTGAGATATATATCTTTTTGAGTCTAATAATGACAACAAAAGCTTTAAACAATATTAAACTGAAGGTTTTTATTTCCCACATTCAACACAAAACAGACTCATGTTATACATTACCAGGGAAAGAATGACAATAGATATGTTAAAATACACATATATGTTACAAGGACATTTCAGGCTAGCAGCAGCTTTCACATGGCAGTTCGTCCATTTGTAGGATTAAATGCTCATGTTCGCTTTGCAAAGGCATTTTCTGTGTGTTCAGCAGAACGTCATTATCTTCTGTTTGCTTATGATACTTCAAAAAGACTGTAGATGAGCTACAGAGAACCGGAGTCCGTAAATAAAATTTACTAAATATACTTCAAAAGTTACTGTAGGTGAACTACAGAGGCCGGAGTCAGAGCACGCACACACACACGCACACACACACACACACACCACATTTAAAAACAACAACAAAAATAAACACTCAGAGTTATTGACAGATTCAAACACACAGAAGTAACCAGCGATGCATTTCTAGGCTGGGTGGTTGAACAGCTGCAGTTCTGCACAGTGAGTCGTTTTTAAATTTCTCCTTCCACATGGTAAAAACGTCCAAGTCCTCTCCACATTCCCATTCCTGCAGCTTGTGGTTGAGTGTGGGATGTTTGTCTGTGGAGTAAAAATACCATCCAGCTCCACATTCTCCAGAGAAATTGCATGTTTGCATCAACGCATTTTGCAGAATCTTTTAACTCCGTTGTTCATTTTTCCTCCTTAAGTTTCAGTCATTAGAGGTAATAAAACTGCAGTATAGAAAAGTGCCTATAGTTTTTCCCAAAGCTTTGATCGAAAAGAGAAAAACAAACTGCTCGCTAAAATGCCCAGTTGGTAAACAGTCAAACAATAAAAAATAGCAGAAGAAAGACATACACATTTATATATTTCAATTGCGCCATGGGGAATATTTTGAAAATGCACTTCTAAAGAAAAAAATGATTTATATGGCTGCCTCTCTATAATACCTGATCATATCTACAGTAATTATTTCTCTATTTTCACCTCCATTTGTTTTTCTCATTAAATTGGTCAAATACGTTATATTTTACTACTTCAATCAGTAAAGATGTTATTATCATTAATTGGATACATGTATATTGTCTCTATATTGTCTCTATATTGCTAATATTGCTAATTGCTTATACCAGCTAGCATAACTGAGCTGTGTGGTTGAATTAAAGTTAGAATTTTTATGTTTATGTTGGAAAAAATCAACTGAAACTGAAGAATCGGAAATCCAATCTCAAAATCCAATATGGCTGCCTTCCTAATAACAGCTGGTCATACCTAAAGTACTTATTTATTTTAACCTCCATTTGTTTTTCACATTAAGTTGGTCTCTTAAATTATTTTGTACTACTTCTGTTGATACGTTATTACAATGTTTAATAATTTAACTGCAGATAGTACTGCTAATAGCTAAGTGCTAATAGCAGTTAGCTTCGTATCTGAGTATAACATTTTGCCAATCCCACCATGTTTCCAAAATGCAGTTGACTAAATGTTTCAGTTGGTTAGATGAAAACAAATGGTTGGAAAATGTGCAACTAATCCCTTCTCCCATGTTAAATATATTTACATTTGAGCTAAAAAAAGAGGTGAGACAAACAAAATGATCCTTGGCTCCCCTGTACAGCATCGCCCTCCCCCACAATGTCTCACTCAGACATATTGTCCAAAGCGTCTTTGATGAGATTTCACAGAATATCTTGAACCAGCCGAGATTTCTTCTGAGAGCAGTGATGAGTTTTTTTAAGGCTTGACGGTGAGGAGTGGCCATTCAGGTCTGTCAAGTACCGAGATTCCTCTGTAAAAGCCTGTTTGTCTACGGACGCACCTCATTCCCAGACAATAGAGGAAACGTTTTGCATACCATTGCCATTAGCAAAGCAACGCAGATATTCTAGTTCAGTTGTTGGAGACTGATTAAGAGTCTTTCAGCAGTCCTAGTCTCCTCAATGCCTCCCTGCGTGATTCGTTCATGGCTCCTCGTCCACAAAACTGTACGGTGATACCTTGAGGACGGAACATGCTGCCGGGCCTTCGCCTGTATTCTGGAGAAGAGGCCCTTGCTGGCGGTTTCTGGGCAGGAAGCATGCCATAATAGGAATGCCGAGGAGGTCTAGGGGCTGGGGTCGGCGGTGGAGGTTTAGCTCGGATGTCCGTAGTCCGATATAGCCCAGACACAGGGTCAAAGGTTCGGCTCTTTCCTCCAAACTTGTTTGGCTCGACGGCCGGTGGCTCCGGCTTGGCAGGAGTGGTTTCCCTTGTGTCGATATGAGAGCTGAGGATATCGGGGAGATTGGTCTTTGACACAGGCGGATTGGCAGAAGTCACGACTTTTGACTTTCCTCCATAAGGATGGGGCTCTATTGGGTTAGAAGATGCAAGTGGAAGGTTTTTGTGTTCAGGGGTAGTTGGAGAGGTTGGAGCGTCGTTCTTTGATAAAGAGGGATGGACCACAATGGATTTCCCTCCAAAGGTGTTGAATGCTGGTAAGGTGATGTCAGCTGGAGGAGGAGACGGGTATCTGGTTTGGGGCATTGTTGGAGATGATGGGTGGGAGCTTCTTTCATCGTGGCTCCTGAAGGAATGTGAGGTCCAGGTCTCTGTGTTGTTGTTGTCATTAAAGCAGACAGGAGGGGGTATTGACATATTTGGTTGTGGAAGGTCAGTGCTGATTTTTGCTGTTGGTGTAAGGCTGCGGTCTGGCGATGAGACTCTGGGGTCTGGACCTTTCAGAGGATTCTGCGAGCAGCTGTCAGGTATCATTTGGAGTGATGTAGCTCTCCCCCTTGTCAAGCCCAGCATTGACAGGGCCTCCATCCTGGATTTATCTGGTTCTGGGTCTTTAAAGGAAATACTACGGGACGGACTATTTCGAGTGTTGTCTTCCATATGTTGCAGCAGAGGGTGGGGAGAACCTGCCAGGTTTGCCAACATCTGCTCCTGTCGCTCATGGATGTTTACGTTAGCCACTGGTATTTGGGGCTCCTTTCCACCATGAACAACGTGGATATTAGGAGGATAGTGGGCTGGCTTTGATGAGGGAGGAGGACCATGTTTGGGTGTTTTTTCAGACTCCATGCTAAGGCGACGGAGCAAAGACGAAGGCTGCAAGTTTGATGTTCCATCTCCCTGGTTCTCTGCGATCTTCTGGGCAATCAAAACTGGAGTGGGGACACTGCCTGGAGGGTGGTAGGAGGAATGGCTGTCTGCCATCCCAAAGCTTGGACTTCGTAAAGGAGGGTTGTACTCTGAGGGGAATACGTCAAAGGTGCTTTCAGGAGTGTGGTAAAAATCTGGATGTAAATAAATAAAATACTCAGTTCAGTTCACATAAATGTACAAAATGATTAAAACACAGTTGTAGAATCAATACAACCACCAGTGGGGCATTGTACCTTGATGGGTGGGGCTATAGATTGGATCTGGAGTGTGCAACTCTGGTTCTGAGTGGACCAGGTCGATTATGTAGTTAGTTGACACCTCTTGGTTCAGAGCCAGGCTTGGATGTCCGTCAACCGAGTCAAAAGGCCGAGTGTTGAGGTCAGGGTGCCTCCTCTGGCCAAGCCTCTGCTGCCCTTCATCTAGACCATCATCCAAAGACTCAATGGTTTCCTCAAAGAACTGGAGGCACTCCTGTTCCTCTCGACTCAGAAACTTCAGAGTGTCTCTCTGTAGTGGACAAAACATTGAAGAATGTTGAGAAAGTTGTTTTTATACCAAACAAAAGCCATTTTAAATCAAGTTATCTGTCACAGTCTCTGTTCTGCTTGTCATGAAGAACTGCTGAACGTTTTTTCAACCTTCTCTGTTCCTAAAACTTCTATACTTTTTTATCTACCCCACATTTAGTCTTTCTATTACGAAGTCACTGCTCAACTTTGTTCTCTTCCTAATGAAGATTCATGTTATTAGTTTAAACATACCTGCACAACATCAAAACTCTGACAGCAGCAGAACTCTGACACATTTTTTGTCCCAACAAGAATCAACTCCACCTAATTAATCATAATCCATATGATTATGATAAGTAGTATAACAATGTGTAATGCAACTAAAATATGTTTTTATCAAAGGAGGGCTGATGCGTCTCAAAGTCATATTTGGGAATGACCTCACCCAACCTGATAACCTAAAACAGGAAACTATGAGGGTAATCCAACTAAATAACACATTTCTCTAAACTTTAAGCACTAAAGAAATGTAATAAAAGACCCACCGGTGGGTAGGGAAGTTCGCTACGTCAGAACTGATTCGACAAATGTGCTTCTGCCTCCCGTTTAGCGGATTAACTGTTTATTGGAAAAACAAAAAATCATGGTAGTTATTTGAAATCAAACTTTTCTAATCCAGTACCCGAAGAAAAATCTTGAATGGAAACATGTCTAATGTTTCAAAGCACACCAGCAAGTCAACCATTTCATGGCTTAAAAAATGTTTTGCAGTGGAGCGGCAAAAGACTGAAGCTAAATCTGACTGTAAAATGACCTTTAAATGGGCTTTTTATGCTGGAAAACCTTTTAACATGGCTGAGCTAAACACTTCTGCATAGAGGAATGTAGGTAGATATGTTTACTCAGGTTGTACTTTTCTAGTAAAACCTATTTGCACTGAAACAAAAAGCAAAAACAGTCTGTAAGGAGCAAATACCTTACATTCCTGCAACTTTCAGAAAAACCAACACCCAAGTAAGAAGTGAATGCACCATTTCAGTAAAGACCAAAAACAGACAAGACTGAAGACAATCTGGATCATTTCAAGGCAGCTAAGGTTATTTTGCTGACACCAGCGTTACTGAAACCACCCCAACAAGATGACTGCATGCTTTGTTTTGCTTTAAAGATATGGACACAAAGACACCTGCAGCAAAGCCCAGCTGAAACCAGTGCGAGATAAACACCAGCCCGCTGGTTTCAGCTGTCATGAATGTTGACTATTGTAGTGAAGCAGCTCAGGATGCAGAAAACTGCAGCTCAACTGGTTGGACTGCTGATAATGAATATCAGCAGGCAAAGGCAAACAATGGGAATTAGTCGTTAAGCCGGTGTGATTTCCCAGAGTTCACTGATTGCATTGTGTAAACATAGAGCAGCGTCAAGGTGAAATACAATCTGATCTGCCAGTCATCATCTGATAAACTGAGTTTAAACAGCTCCGGTGATCTACCAGATCTCCATCTGGTTACACTGTTAAAAATCTGTTTGTAAAGCTTTACATGTCAGCAGTCTATGGGGTTGTTAGCTGATGGTTAGGATGAACAGTGGAGCAGTTGAGTAGCAGTGGTAACTTTTAGCAATAGCTAGCTGGCACTAAAATTCTGAATTACAAACAAAAATGTTGATAAAACAAATCACTGAAACACTGTAGTGCAGGGGATTTTTACTTCTTTGTTTTATTTGAAAATATTGTGTAGAAGCCCTGTGTAGGCTAACCCTTTCTCTCCAAAAATTAAGCTAAGCTAAAATAAATAAAAATAAAAAGCACGAATTTCTCTCCTAACAAATCAATAGATTCATTGTATGTCCAAAAATGTTTTCTTTTTTTTTTACCACGGACAATCTATGATAAGTCTGTAACCATACTTTAAACTCGTATTGTTTTCTTTAACCCAACAAATATTCTTGGCTAGCGTTAGCAAACCTCAAGGCGGGGCTTTTCTTCTTCTACTGATTTTCTTCTTCTTCTACTGTTTTTCTTCTCCTCTTGTTTTTCTTTTTGTTTTTATGAAATCAGTTTTATCCTCCATAAAAGCAGCACATGCAGTGAAATACTCACTCCAGAACCAGAGTTTCGGGTGGCGCCGCCGTAGTGGAGCTGAGAGTTGCCCTGCAGACGGACGTCCATTCTGGAGAGGGGTTAAAGGTCAGCTGGCATTTGGTCTTCCTGTGTCTCGTTGCGTGGCTTTAGGACTGGTTTTGTTTTGTTCAGAAGGATCACCTAAGCGCCTCTGAGCGATTCTGTAGCAACAATAAAGGGAATAAAATGTGTTTGAATGATTAAAATAGGCGTTTAAATTTGCTTTTAGACGAAGTCTCAAGTATTTGCGGGTTTTAGCTCTTCGCTCGCCATGAAATGTTCTGTTACAATTTAAGAGTTACAACTGAGAACAAGATAGACTAATATATGAATATAGTACACATTTTAGTACACTGTATTCAGAAATTTTCTAGAAAAAGACGGAACGTTCTGAGTTTGAAACGTCGAAAATTTGTCAGAACAAATTCAAATGTTAAGATTCTGGGTTTTAGAAGTTGAACATTTTTGACTTTGTAGTTAAGAAATTTAATTGCTTTCTCTAGAAAATTTTTGAGATTAATCTTAAAATTTGAAAGTTCTTGCAAATTTTTTACTTTTAATGTTCAGAAATTTCCACAAATTTTCTATAAAATTTCTGAGATTAATCGCATAACTTCTGAGTTTTCATTCTCACAAATCTTTAACTTTAGAAAATTTGTGAGATCAATTTCAAAATTTAAATTTTTGACTTATGGGAGGAGTTTGTGTTGTAAAAGGTTGGAACCGCAGGTTTAATCTTTAACAGTCCTCTGGGATTTATACGCTTATCTCTGTTGCATAAATGTGCAAAGTGCATCTTTCCTGTCAGAAATGTTGGCAGCGTTTGGTGACTTTCTGTCTGATGTTTCTGTTTCAGCATCCCACCTGATGGACCAGTTAACCCACTACAGGCAGCTGCAGAACCAGCTGCAGAACCGGCTCCGAATGCGGCCGAAACCAGCCACACATTCCTGTGTGACACTGTGAGAAACTCCCACTTAGAAGTGAGTGACTGCAGGTCAAATATCAACATTAAAAATAGAAACAATAACAGTTTGGGCTCAGTAAGGTGGATATTTATCCAGAGCAGAAAACCAAACCTTCAGATTATGCTTTCAAAAAGTATTGAAAGAACAAATGAGCTGTTTTTACTCAACGTTCGGCTGGTTTTCATTTTTATATAGTTTCTTTCTCTAAAATCAGCCCCGGTTTGCCCTCATTTAAACTGTAATTTCCATTAAAAACTCAATTTATCATTAAAATAACAAATATTTTTAAAAGAATGAAAAAAAATTTACTTTTCTTTATTTGGGCTTCTATATTCTAGGTTTTAAAGGTTTAGTATCGCACAGAATAGCTAAACTAAAACTAAATCAACTTTTATTTAAACAATGCAAACATATTATTTTGTTTGTAAAATATTTAGCAGAAAGTTACAAAGTATTTGCCTTTGAAAACGTTACAATAAAAACAGCAGAAACGGGAGTAAAAATCACAAACAAGCAAATAAATACATTTCAGGAATAATCTTTGAAATTAAATTTGGAATTTGGAATAATCACATTTTTCTTTCTTCCAGTTGGTAAAAACTCACCTCACAGATCAGTCATAATAGAAGCAGCAGCAGGAACGTGAATCAGTCTCTGTGTGAGCTTCCAGCTGAACTCCCATCTTAAACTACCAAGAAACTCCACCCACCGCGTGTGTGGGGGTGTGTGTGTGTGTGAGTGGGGGTGGGGATGGGTGCGTGTGAGTGTGTGTGAGTGTGTGTGAGTGTGTGTGAGTGTGTGTGAGTGTGTGTGAGTGCGTGGTTTCATTCAGGTGTAGTTGGGAGGTGACTCTGACACAGTGGAAAGTTATTTCAGTCCCTCCTCCGTCTCTCTGGGTTGGGTTCAGCCATTTGAACTTTCAAGTTTTGCTGCGAATGAAACCAAAACGAATTGAATTCTTTTTAGTTTCATGTCATAAAACAAAAATTCAAAAGTAGACCGAGATTGTTGGAACAAAATTTTAATTATTCCATCCATTTCATGCACTTTAGATTAATATTATTCCTTCTTCTAGCAGAGTTAGATTTAAAACTACGTTCATTCAGCTGTCAGAAATCTTTGAAATGAATGTACAAGGTGTATTCTTATTAAAAAAAATGTTTTTACTAATATTTTGTTAAAATGTTGAAAATTATTTGTACTCTTCAAAGTTACAAGCAAAACTTTATCAACATTACATTTACTAGGAACTTTTTTTACAGGCTTTCTTTTGTGTTTTTGTGTTATTTGCGTTGCTGAGCTACAAACTTGCCCTAATCACAATAATCTTTAACTGCCCCAAACATTGAGGTCAAGACTCCAAACTTCATCAGGAAACTGTTGCTAAAATTATTTACTATCTCTGGCAGTTTAAACGCTTTTGTTCGTTTCATTTTTTTCTAGCAAATTCTTGACTTTTCAAATTCAGAAGTCTCAACAATTTTCTAAAACATGTATATCTAAGTTTAATTTAAAAATTTTAGGGTTTTTTGTACTAGTTGTCAACTTTTCAAACAGAAATTTCGATGTTTTTTTTTCTTGAAAATTTCTGAGATCAATTAGAAATTTTTTGGTGGAAATTTACTCCTCTTTTTTTCTAATACACTGTTGTATAATGCATATGCACTAAGACAAATAAATTAGTAAATGTTACATTAAATACTGTATTGACATTGCTTAAGCTGAAGATTTTAGCAAAGAAACCACCTTGGATTTGTCTTGAATTTACTTGATCAACCCCATAAAAGTAATCAAATATAATTTTAATAGATTTATATATATATATATTGTATGTTTTTATTCTGGACGTTTTGTTATGTCCTCCGGTTTCCTTCCCCACATTTCTGTGTTTTTCTTATGAATGAACGGAAACCTTTGTTGTTCCCAGCATTACTTTTTCTTTGGCGCCCTCTGCTGGTTGAGTCTGATAAAACTGAAATTAATTTTTTGTCAGCGGCTTAAAAAACAAATGAAAACAAAATAATAACCCAATAAATGTCTGCAGGGCCGGCTCAAGCCTCCATAGGGCCCTACGCAAAATTTGGGGCCCTCTTCACATCTCCTAAAACACGGCAAGGATTTTTTTTAAAAATGATTTGGTTGAGGAGACATTCTTGTAGTAATGTGATTAATGCTGCACTGAATTGCCTGTTGAAAATGTTTAACGTATAAATAAATAAAGATGAAAAAGATCTTAGAATAAAATTAATACATTAATACATGCATTGAAATTATTTAAATGCTACAGAATCGGATCAAGGCCAGCAACTGAAAAAATGATTCTGATTTTAATGTGGGGTCCTGAGATTAATTTCAGAATTCAGAGAAAAGATACATTTTGAGGTTAAACACATAATTCTGGGATTAAAGTCATCGCAGATGGATGTTGTTTTAACATTTATTACATTTCTACACTTACTCCTGAACTTAAAATTCATGAACTTACTTTTATTTGATATAATTGTAACATTTTATAGAAGAGGATCAGAGTCAGTGGAAAATAAAGAATTATGACTTTAACCTAATAATTATGACTTAAATCTAATAATTCTTACTTCAATCTCAGAATTCTCACTTTAATCTCATAATTTTTTTTTTATTAATTTAGCTTTTTCAAAATTCTGACTAAAATAATGCAATAATTTCATTTAGGGTATTTCTTGAAAATAAATGTGTATTTTTTATCAACAACGAAATTAGATTAAGATAGATTTAATAATATGTCATTGTTCTTTTCAGTTATAATTATTAGCAACAAATTTAACTATTATTATTATTTATTGATTAATGGTGCTTTTGCACCTGTAAATGAATGACTGCGTTTCATAAAACCCAACACAGGAGCGCAGTAAAGTCCAGTCTGACTGCATCCTGAGAGTCAATCGTCTGCTTTCCGAGCCGTCCTCAAACGCATCTCCCGTCAGCCTCTGCGTCAACAGCCGCTCCAGTGTGTTTGTTTGTTTGTTTGTTTGTCGGCTTGTTCCGGTAGCTTACCGGGAGGCAGACCCTGCTGTCCTCACGGTGAGTGCTCGGCTGTGTTTAACGGTTACCGGAGCCGTTTTATTTCTCCGGTTGAACACAACAATGTAGCCCGTTAGCATCTCCCGATGGAGGATGATGCCAAATACGCTCATTATCGGACGGTGTCGTTTTGCGTTTCTGTTTGCGCAAAAAATAAAGTAGACAAAACGCTTTTCTGTTGTTGATTTAACGTGTCTGACATGGACGGAGTTTGCCTCCATGCATAGTTGGTGTCGGGTAGCACCGGCTAGCTCTAATATCAACCGATAGTAGCCTGTTAGCTTGCAGAAGTTAGCATATGATTCATACCGTCTCATTAAAGGGCTGTTTCACCCTTTTTTACGGTCTTAGTCGGCTTTAACTTTAAATTTAATATTAACATGGTTAAACATGATGCGGATTATTTAAAGCTGATTAAATATTCCTAAAAGTACAATATATGATATGTGAAACCTTAATTCTAGTCATGGAAACACTAAAAGGCCGATTAGCTGCACCTTAAATCGACTCCTTGCAGGCTAAAGCAGATATCAGTTTGGCTGTTCAAGTCTGCACTTAATTATTTATAATAGTCTAATTTTGATCAGTGGGTGTTTGGATTTTGACGGCGGTTCAGATCGGTTATTAAAGGATGAAATATTATTTTATTGAATCAGAAGCTGACTTCAGAGCTGCTCCCTGGACAGGTAAGGATCTACCTGTCTGGGAACTTCAAGGGAAATGAAATGCTGTCGTAACTCATGATATAAGTATTTCCAAAGAGTCATTATAGATGGTGAAGCTGTAGGTAGGAAGCAGCTCCAGTAGCAGTCAGTCTCGCAGCAAACTGACAAGAAAGCCTCTGACTGAAGACTATGATTGTTTTCTGACATCCAGTTAGCAGAGACAATATTTCACAGTAAAATATCCTGGATTACGTCATCAGTTGCTTTTGCTGCTTGTCATTATTATATTTTGCTGGACAATAAAATGCCTCCAGAATTATTGCCATAAACAATAATATTGTTATTTTGAGACAGTTTTCTAGTAATGGCATAATCAATCAAGAAAACAAGCCGTAAACGTCAAATTCTAATGAATGGAAGACAAAATAAATGAACAAAACAACAAATGAAATGGATACTGAAGTCGCTGTAAACAAAATTGTCTTTCAGAAAAAAGGCTGGATGAAACTGAAAACTTTTGTCATCCAGTTTTTGGTAGAAAGAGAAAAACAAATTATTATTACTGGTATTAGTTTATTATTAAGACATGCTTTGCCATTTCTTTAAGTCTGCCTGTTGTATGGTTAGAAAGATGTTGAAGTAGGGGATATGATCTTTGTTATGATGGGCTGAACTTGCTGTTCCTCTCTCCTTTTCAACTCCTCTGGAACTGTGAGGAGGTCAAAGTTCAGGCATTATTTGAACTTTCAACTAGCCCTGTCATAATAACAAATTTTCCTGGACGATAAATTGTCCCAGAAGTTATTGCGGTAAACGATAATATTGTTGTTTAAACAATGAAACAATTTTCAAGTAATACAACGATAATAATGAAAGAAAACATTCTCAGATTTAAATTGTAATAAATGGAAGATACTTAAAATATCCAGAATAAATAAACAAACAACAGAAACAGTAAATAAAATGAATTATGAAGTCTGTAAATAAACTTGATGGGGATGGTTGAGTCCAAAAACGCCAAACTGAAAACTTCAATCATCCAGTTTCTGATAGAAAGAGAAAAACGATAAAAGGGAAATTATTGAATTCGTATTTATTTATTGCTTCTATTTTAATCTCTGTCTGGTCGTATGATTAGAAAGATGTTGGAGTAGGGGAGAAGCTCCTTTCTTATGATGACTTCAACTTCCTTATTTTTTTCTTTTCTCAACTCCTGAATGTTTGGGGTCAAAGTTCAGGAGTTTGCTAATGCAGCAGCAGGTCATGGCGAAGGTTGTGACATTTAAAGGACATGATGTTCCCTCTGCTGCCCCCGGATGTTTGTGGTCGTAATGTTTTGCCTGGTGTGAATAAGTGAAACTGCTGGTGTTTCCATGTGTGACGGGTAAACAGAGACGCGTCAGGATGAGCCAGTAACTGGATCTGTGAACAGCGTCCCTCACAGTGTCGGGTTACCACGGCTTTCCAGGACCGGTCGCCATGGAGACGGGCCGAAAGGAGAGCAGTGATTGGTCGGTTTCAGACAGGTGGCATTTCACCTGAGCTGTCAGCTGGTGTGTTTACGCAGGTTTTCAGCTTCCTGGGCCTGATTTTACTGACATTTATTTGATTATTTCAAATGTAAAATTGGTGGATTTGAGATTTTTTTTATTTCTGATTTCAGGTTCTGTCAGATATCAAATTTTAAAGAGTCTAAAATGCAGCAAAACCAGGAATCAGAGTCAGACAGTAAAATATGTGGAGCATTAAATCCAGACAGAATAATTCAATAAATCTATAAAATGTCAGAAGAGATTTAAAAATAAAACACAAATTAGAACCTAATAATCAAACTGTTTAATTTACCATTTTAAATGTTTGACCATTTAAAAATAATTTTAAAAATGTTATATTTGGAAGTAATAAAAAAAAAGGGTTTTTTTTTCGGTTAGGCAGGTTTTTTAGACAGAATTGTATTTATTTAACATATTTATTCTTTTCTAATAAATTATTTTAAAATGTAGTTTCATTTTTATTTACGAAATAAATAAATTTAGCATCAGAATAAGTCAGAATATGTTAAGAAATCAATAAACATTTAAGTTCAGGTTATGAATTTTCTTAAAAATGTATTTTTTTATATTAAATATTTGTACAGCTGCTGTCGGAGCGTTTTGCTGCTCCGACTCAGGAACCTGCTGGCCAATCAGATCGCTCCAGCACTTCCTGGTTCTCAGCTGGTGTAAACCCGTCAGTGACGCCCCCAGCTGAAGGTTAACAGGCGGGGCGTCCGTCTCACAGCGGGACGCTCCCACCTGTCCGTCAGGTGAGACCGGTGTGGAGCAGAAAGCAGAGCCGCCGTCGATCCAGTTTCCACTTCCTGTCTGAGTTCCTGCTGGAGTTTGAAACACAGGCAGAAACCGGTTTTAGTATAAACACCATAAACATTCCTGAACTGGGATACTTTATTTTCCATTAAATTCCCAGAAACAGTTTTACTGCCTCATCAATCCCTGAACTACAAAGGATCTCCTGTGAATAATTAAACTCATTTATTTAATCATGAAGTAAAACTCGCCCATGAAAGAAATTCTTATTGCTTAGATTCATTTAACTGGATTTATCCCATTTTCTTAAAGATCTGGAGGAGGCTGAGTGCAGGAACGATTTATGCTCATCTGGTTTCTAGTAAAACATTTACTTTCCAATGTTCTTCTGTTTGTTAGAAAGGCTCAGAGACTGAACTGCATTTTAACTGCATTAGAGGAAGACAGAGAAAAGGAAAAACAAAGGGGGAGAAAAAAAAGGAAAAACGAAATGGAAAACGGGAAAGTTAAAAGCATTAAAGTTGATGGTTTCTGCCCACATGCAGCCTCTGATTTCTCAGCGAACGTTTCTGTTCGATGTGTGTTGAGTCAGGAAAATGGAAGTGGATCAGAATATTGGTTCATCAGGCTGCTTCAGAAACCCATTAATCACATGGTGCTGCCTGCAAGGCCAAACCCAGGGCAGCGCAGCTCCTCCATCTGCTCAACAGCAAAGCCAGGAGGAATCGTTGTTTGTTCGATCCATAGATTTATTTATGAATGTTCGTTCCAGCATGCTGTAACTGGTTTCTCTGTGTCTCAGGTGAAGGACTGTTGGTGCTGGAACCAGAACCTGCTGGACTCTCCATCCAGAGCTGGACATGGTACCTTCACTGTCCCTTAGTCCGTCTGTCCACCTGAATGTCCGTCCTTCAGAGGTTTATTCCTCTTGTCTAAAGCCAAACCAGTTTAAAAACGTCTGCAGTAAATTCATCAAAACTTTCAGTAAAACTTTGACGGGTTGCATGAGACTGACATGAACATGAAGGAGCCTTTATGAATGAATCTCTGACTGAATGAAGTCAAGTGAATTTGGTAAATAATGACACTTTTACTGCAAAGTTGGTCTAAAAGCTGCTTTAAAAGTGCCGACTTTGCATTAAAGTTTCATTATTTACAAAATAATGCAACGATGGGACTCTCAATGTAACTTTTAGAGCAACTTTGCTTTAAAAGTGTCATTATGTACTGAATGTCACCTGATGAAACATTCATAAAGACTCCCATAAAGATGTTCATGTCAATCTTATGCACCCCCTCAAGGAGCTTATACTTTTTTAAATATTTTTATTGTGAAAATTGTCTGAAAGTAAAATTAGAAAACAAAATTAATCATGAATTCCTAATGAATCAAACTTCATTTTTATCCGTGAACTTTCCACAGATTAGTTTTTAAATTTCTTCTTCTGGTTTTGCGCCCAACCAGCCAGACTCTGGGTCAGCGGTTCGGTTTTCCATCTTTCTTCATGTGCAGTCATGAACATCTATGTCATAAATGACATAAATGAGCTCAACAGGAAGTGGAAATGTGAAGCAGGAAGTGTGTGTGTGTCTGCAGACTGGATGATGTCTGACAGCAGCTGCCATGGCCTGCAGCGGCGCTCAGAGCAACGCCGAGGCGCTGGAGGGCTTCCACGAGGTCAACCTGGCCTCGCCCACCACACCTGACCGACAGGTAGGGGGCGCCAGAACCAACTGCTTCAGGCTTTCACCCAAAGTGGCACAAAATGATTAAATAAGAAATACAAAAATTAGCTTACCTCCTCGGTAATAAAATAATAATTTTATGAAATCCTTAGAGATCTAAAACATAAGTGCTTAGTTCATTCTGAAGCAGATAAAGAAATATACAATATTAGTTTCTTGTTTTTTTTATTTGTTTTATTATTATTATTCTTTAACATTAAAGCTGCAGTATATCAGTTTACAGAAAGTATTTTTTATATACGTATTTGTTGAAAGTCTTTGCAGTGTAGTGAGGCAGATAATTGTTAAAAACTGTAGCTCCTAGTCCTTCTCCCGGAATCAACCAATCAGAGCCAGGAGGCGGGTCTTAGTGCTGTCATTCAATTATGTCTCATGAATGCTAATGCTAGTTAGCATGATGTTTTCCTGTAGCACTAAGTTGTTGCTATATTCCTAACATATTTAGCAGTGAGTACATGAGAATGATTGACAGCGCTAAGCCCCGCCTCCTGGCTCTGATTGGTGTTTTTTGGTGCATTTCTTCAGACAGCAACAGCAGGAACAGGAAAAAGGTGGAGGAACCCAATCATTTCACAGATTATCTCTGTCATAGCAAACTGTCACCACATGGCGAATATTTTAACAAATATGTAAAAACATTTTTTATAAAAGTTACAAACTGCAGCATTAAGAACTTTTCATTTGACGTTTTTTTTCTCACGTGATGTCATCGTCTGGTTTCTCTCCTCCAATCTTCTTCTGCAGAACCAAGCAGAGCAGCGAACCCCAGCCTGCCACAGTGCCCCGCCCACCTCCCTGTACCGCGCCCACTCTCTGGGGCCGCCCCCTGCTGGACTCCCCACGTCACTGCGAGCCGATCAGCTCCCCACGCAGCCGGTTTACTCCACGCCGCGGCACAGCCACAATGGAAGGTAGAGCAGCTGAAACCGAGCGACACTGTTCTCCGCTGCTCAGTCCTGATGTGAGATTATTTCCTGTTGCTGTTTCCACGCCGCGCAGCGTGCCGGGCCTGGAGGCGGAGCTGGTCGAAGGCGGCTTCCTGTCCGGGGACGACGGCGACGAGTGCAGCGCGCTGAGCGACAGCCTGTCGCGACTACGCAGCCCGTCAGTGATGGAGGTCAGAGAGAAGGGATACGAGAGGCTGAAGGAGGAGCTGGCCAAGGCTCAGAGGGTACGACACACGCACACACACACACACACACCCCCACACACACACACACTGTCATTTATTACCCAAATCTATTTAGCATGGAGGAAATCCTCTCAGTTGGAGTCAGACAGAGGAAACCTGAAACTGGGGTTGAGCTTCACCTGAACATGCAGGCAGAGATCCAAAGAAATGGTTCAAATCAAAACTGATTTGTATCTTAGAGTGGCCTAGTCAAAGACCAGATCTGAATCCATGGGAGAATCGGTGGTTCACATTTGTTTTCCATCCAGACTGACTGAGCTGCAGATGTTTAACTAAGAAAGTTTATCACATTAGACCTCAAATGATTAATCGCGATTAATCAATTATTGAAGTAATCGTCAACTAATTCAGTGATTGATTAATCGTTAACTGAAGTATAGAGACTCCTGAATGAATGACGCATTCAGAGCAGCAATTAAGTCAAAACTGTACAAAAATATAAACATTTTAGTGGTGAAGCTAATAATTAGTTTAGTTGATTATTTTGATGATTAATCAGATATAAAATTAGTTTATTTCTGCAGATTTTTCACCTCTTAAAGTTTGAAGTCTTAATTATTAGACTAGTCGGTTAATCGTTAACTGAATTAATCGTTAATTGCAGTTCTACATAATAATTCAGGAGATTTTAACCTGAAACTGTTGGTTTGTGGGCCATTTCCATATTTTATTTTATTCCATATTTGTTGTTAGAATAAAGTTTTATTTTTTGTTTCACCTCCATTTCCTGTTATTTTTGCCGCCATGCATTCATTTTTGGTTTGTTTTTCTGTTGTTTTCTGTTTGTCTGGTTTATATACGTGTGTGTGTGTGTGTAAGGAGCTACTGTTGAAGGATGAGGAGTGTGAGAGGTTGTCTAAAGTCAGAGACCAGCTCGGCCAGGAGCTGGAGGAACTCACCGCCAGTCTCTTCCAGGTCGGTCCACCTCTCCTTCATCACTCCTCCTCCTCCTCTTCCTGCTTCCTGTTCTCCTCGCCCAGCAGCCAATCAGAAACAGGACAAAAGGAAACAAACTTGTACATTTCTCCTCTCATTTTTCTCCCAGAAGCCGCTGGGTCTCTGTGGTTTTCTTCATTTCTTGTTTCTTTTTTCATCGTTTTTATTACATTTGTTTTTGTTTTGGACGTTAGCAGTGAGCTAAACGATGGAACGGTTGCAGAAACATTTTGTTTGTGTTTTCCAGGAGGCTCATAAGATGGTGAGAGAGGCAAACGTGAAGCAGGCGAACGCAGAGAAACAGCTGAAGGAAGCTCTGGGAAAGGTGGGCTTTATTCATACAGTGCTTGAAATCCTTGAAAGTGCTTGAATTTCTGTGTTTTCAAGGTTTGGAAAGTGTTTGATATTCTAACATTTGATTAAAGCATAAATCTGGAGGGGAAGCCAGATACTTTCATACTGTTTTCTGCCTCAGCCTGAAGTTAAATCAGACTAAACTTTTCCTGTTTCAGGTCAGTTAGAATCACCAAAATTATTTCTATTTGCTCAAAGCCAGAAAACATTGAGAACATTTTTACTTTGTGTTCTGTCTTTCTGAGGATGAAATCCTGTTTTGCTGAGAATTACATTAGAATCAGATGTAGATGTGATAATTAGCGATGCTAAAGAGAAATGTCTCCGTCAGATCGATGTCCTGCAGGCGGAGGTCCAGGCCCTGAAGACCCTGGTCCTCTCCTCCCCCACGTCCCCAGTAGCCGAGCTGCCACCTGCAGGCAAGGCTCCCTTCAGGAAGGGCCACAGCCGCAACAAGAGCACCTCGTCCGCCATGTTGGGGTCGCAGCCCGATCCGGCCGCCACACAGCCCATCGTCAGGGAATGCAGGGAGGTGCGGACCCAGAGTCTTTGTCGAAGCGTCACTTACGCTATGCTCGCTAACGCTGTGCCGCTTTCCTGCAGGTGGACAGTCAGCTGTTCGCTGAGTTTAAAGCGTGGAAGGAGGCGCCGACGCTGGACCGGAGCTGCAGCTTCCTGGAGAGAGTTTACCGGGAAGACATCCACCCCTGCCTCACCTTCAACAAGAGCGAGGTGCAGAGACTGAGCTGCTAGCGCGCGGAGCTAACACGCTGCTAGCGCACGGAGCTAAACACGCTGCTAACGCACGGAGCTAAACACGCTGCAAGGCACCGAGCTAAAACGCTGCTAACGCACCAAGCTCCATGCAGTTAATGGGTAAAGCTAACCAACCAAGCTAATGGCTGCTAATGCACCAAGCTACAAGTTGCTAACACACCAAACTATACTTGGTTAGCTAACACACTTAGCTGCACGCTGCTAACACAGTGAAGCAAACTGTGAGGCTTTAATAATAATAATTGAATTTCTGGTCCTGGTTTCAGTTTGTTTTCTTTCCTCCAGCTGGGTTCGGCCATCTTGGACGCCGTGGAGCAGAACACGCTGAGCGTGGAGCCGGTGGGTTTCCAGCCGCTTCCTGTGGTCAAAGCGTCGGCGGTGGAATGCGGCGGCCCAAAGTGAGAAATCCCACATTTCCTCTTCCTGTCCTCTCCTCCATCGAACTTTCACTCCATCTTCCCTTAATTCCTCCTCTAGCGGGCGAAGGGCGGCACTCGTCACGTAAGTCTGACTCAGCACTCTGCTGCCATCGCCCCACCTGGCTCCTCCAAACGCTCCTCTAACTCTCTCCTCCAGCGATCAGAACCGACCTCTCCTCTTCTTCTCCTTCCTCTCTCCTCGCCTGTTAATCTGCAGATTGATTCTTCTTCTGTTTCTGAAGCGAAATGTTTTTATCCCCCATAGAAAGTGCGCCCTGAGCGGTCAGACCAAAACCTGTAAGCACAGAATCAAGTTCGGAGACTCGTCCAACTATTACTACGTTTCTCCTTTCTGCAGATACAGAGTGAGTACAGACGCTGCCCCCTGCAGGACAAAACCGTCACTGCAACAAAATCACATTTGATCAAATTCTTCAGTTCTTACAATCATTAATTCTGATGAAACTGAGCTGCTTCTAGCATTATATGCTGGTTTTGTCTTGGTTTCTCACATTTTGATCATAAGGTGGAATTTATAATTTTGAAATAATAATTGATTTTTTTTCCCACATTGGAAAATGAAAGTGACACTAAGGAAAAACATAATTACAAAAATAGTCAAAAAATTACTTGAAAAAAGTCACAATATGACAATAAAGTTGTAATTTTTGTAGAATAATGTTGTACGTTTGGATTTTATTATCGTTTCTGAGAAAATACAGAATAAATAAAATGAAACTCTGAACAGTTTGATTTGAATATTTTAGAGACTCATGGAAAAAATTATAAATTCATTTTCTATTTCTACATTTTCAGTGTTTACATTTTACTTCTTTCTTAATCAAAATCATTTATCTTATCTCCTGTATCCTTAGATAATTACTAAAACTTCAAAAAGAAACAAAAAAATATGGTTTTGAGTTAAATCAATGAAGTAAAATGTTTGTATCTTGTCCATCTTTGCAGATTCACCTCAATAAATCAGAAAAATTAGTTTCATTTCAGCAACTTTATTAAGTTGTCAGAATTACTTTTTCCATGATAAACTAAATCACTTGGATTTTGACTGTTTGCATGTTTTTAAAATTTCACAATAAAAGCTTCAAACCTCTGAAAGAATCAGGAAACGTTCTGAGGATAATGAGACTAAATCCTCCAGAAGGGGGCGCAGTTTCACCACGCTGATGCATTTTCATCCCAATAGTTAATTTTCTGAGGACTAAATGTTGAATTTAAATGATTTTTCTGTGTGTTGGTCCAAACAGTAAGTCCGTCTGTCCGTCCTCAGATCACAGCCGTGTGTAACTTCTTCACCTACATTCGCTACATCCACCAGGGTTTGGTCAAGCAGCAGGACGGTAAGCAGAGGGTTAAACCTCATCATGGCTTCAGCAGATTGTATAAAAACCAACCAATGTTTTAAAATAAAGACATAATAATAGAAGCAGGTTTTTTTCAAAAAGTTTTTGTTGCAATAATTACAACAAAACAACCAGGAATATTTTTTCTGGTCTTTTTTCTCATTAGGTTGAAAATTCTGTTTTTCAGAATTAAAATAAACATCTTAGTTTATTTTAATGTGACTAAGCCATACATTTTTACTTAAATTTCAAGAGCTCACAGCTTGAAATTTGTAAATTTTACAGATTTTTTTCAACAAATATTAACATCTAATCGAAGGAAATGTCTTTACTCACTTTATTGGAAAAATATTTGCTCTATTTTTGTTGTAGAACCTAAAAACAGAACATTTCAACACAAAAACACATTTTCTAGATTTGTGGTTCTAGACACGACGCATGTATCAAACTGTGTCCTAATAATAAATGTTGTTGTTGCAGCAGAGCAGATGTTCTGGGAGGTGATGCAGCTCCGCAGGGAAATGTCCTACGCAAAGCTTGGATACTACAAGGACCAGCTGTGAAGCCGTCCAATCACAGCAGAGCCTGACAACAAGCCCCGCCCCCTGCGGTGTGAAGGAAGAACTGTTTTTGTTGCTGGAAGTCTGCGGCGGGACTGACAGGCCGCTAACGCTCCGGATCGTTCTTTAGGTTCTGTTCGCTTCGTTTTCTCGCCTCCATCATGTGACACTAAAAAAAGCTTCTCCTTGCATTGAAATTAAATTATAATAAATCAGAAAATACTTGAACTATTGTGTAATAAGCTACGAGCCTCGAGGAAAAAACACCACAATTTATAAACTTCGTAATATTTCAGTAACTTAGCAGTTTATAAAATCAAAGTTTCACGTTTTTGTGGAACAAAAAAATCATAAAAAAATATTTCGAAATGCAAAAAAATTTAATTTTATGAAATTTTCGTCAAAAAAAAAAACTAATTGGAAAACTAAACTAAATAAACCTAATTTTTTTTATTTTTTCCCAAGACATTTATCTCCAATTTGACAAGCTAAAATATGAGAAAACTTCAACTGGACCGGGATTTTTTTTTTCATTAAAATTATTTCAGGAGTGTTTTTGCTTTATTTCGCATGTTGCGAATTATAATCAGCTGTTAAATCCCTCATTCCTGTAAAATGAAGCTTTTTCTGTTAAAATTAACTAATTCTAAAAAAAATCCCTATTTTTTTACCCAGAATTTATTTTTATTTTCAGATCAACTTCATTCCAGAAATAATTTCTTTTATTTCCATTAAAATATCCTGAATTAACTCTCAGTAAATATGAACCGATTTTCTTGTTGTCATTGTTTTATTGTTCTAAAATATATAATTTACATTCAGGCAAATTTTACAGAAAATCTTTGCAATCTTTTTTTTGTCAAAAATTTGCCTTAAAATATGGACACATTTCTGTTTTCCCTCAAACTGACATAAATGATCCGCATGTTAATCACTAGCTGTTATTGATAATCACTGTTTTGTTGTCAGAAATGATTCTTGTGGTTTTGAAGGCCTGGACACAATAATCAGTCAGTTATTGTTTGGAGACGAAGCTCTTGAGTTTATTTTGTTGTTTTGGTTGAAACGTTTCTGACTGGAGGAAACGCTCCGTTGTTTTCTCCTGCCGTTTACCTGCAGCGGTGTTCTGTGGCGTTTGGGTTCAGTTTAAGTGACTCCGTGTCTCCCGGTTTGGTTTAGTGCCTTTTCTCTCAGACACTCTGAAATAAAAACAGTGATACCTCTGGAATGGCGACGCTCTGCGTGAATCTGTTGGTCCGACAGGAAGCAGCTGGAGCTTCATTTGGTGAATCTTCATCCTGCTCTGCTGGGTTTTGGGTTTTATCCCTGGCTGACGTGAAGATGTGGCTCACCTGATGAAGAAACGCTGCAGGTACGTCTGAACGTCGCTCCTCTGACAGAGAAACTGACTGGAAACAATTTAATATCAGATGATAAAATAAAAGTCTCAGGCTCCTCAGCAGTCTGGAATTTGGCTCATTTGCCAAAATGTGGCAGGAAAAATGTTGATTAAAAATGACTTTATTCCTTTGACCCATGTTTAAATGTTTGATCCAAATATCCTCAGGTTTTCTTTACGCTCCATTTATAAAACAAAAGTATCTGCCATAAACCTTCAAACCTTTGGAAACCATATGTTCATATTTAATGATAAAAATAAATGTAGATTTTTTTATGCAAAGAAATAATGTAAAAAAAATATTTAAATGTTTAATAAATATAAGCAAACAAAAGTTTTAAAAATGTTAAAAAAAAATTTGAATGTTGAAAAAATAAAAAGTAACTTAAAAAAAATGGAAATTAAAATGTGGAACAAATCACACATTGTTTAACATAATTAAGAAAATGTAAAAAAAAACAAAAACTAATTTGATCCATTAAATATTTTATTATAATAAAATAACTGAACCTTTTTTGCATCTGAAATTAAAGATGTAAATTCCTCCACGAGGTTCAGGTTAGCATCAGTTTCATTTGATATTTAATCTCCAACGCTTTCTTTTACGTAATTCCCCTGAATGCATCATCGTAGGAGCAGGAAGTGTATGGAAAACCGTTTTGGGCAATAAACTCGCCACCTGGTGGTTTTTATGCGCCTCTACACCTATAAGTCTCTGTTCCTCGCGTTTCACTTAACATGATGGCAGAACCGTGCAAAAGTTTTAATGGTGGTGCGTTCACTGAGCTTTGAGCGTTAAATTCCTAAACTGTTAGATGTGAGATATGGAAAGCTGTGAAGGATTTAAACTGAAAGAGTCGGAGCAGATTTACAAATAATGATCAGTAGTTTATTAATCTCAGTGATTTTAACTTGTTTTGTGATGTAAATGAATAAATTGTTTCTCTGCAGGTCGTAGGAATGAATTTACCAAACGATAATGTCATGATCAGAAACACAGTCCGAGTCCTCGGCCTACCGGGGCCACAGGCCCCAGGCCAGGCCCGGCAGGAACAGCGCCACCAGCACCGAGGAGAACAGGTTGACGGCGTTGTTGTCCATGACGGGCTTCCCGCAGATCCGCCTGGTGGTGGCCGACTCGTAGCTCACCACCTTCCCGATGCTGGAGTCGAAGCCTGCGGGCCAGAGGGCAGCGGGTCGGTGAACGCGGCTTTAACCCGGTGACCGGACGGCGAGCGTTAACTGACCCGAGTACTGCATGTGAGCGCCCAGCAGGGAGTCCAGCATGGAGCCCAGCAGCCCCGCCACGCCGCCGTACAGAACCACGGGCCACTGCGGGTCGGCCAGCTGCAGGTCGCCCACCGTCAGCAGCTGAGTCACAAAGTAGGCCACGCCCACTGCGGCCCCGCCCAGGAAGCTGGCCGCCAGCCCCACCAGAGTCACACCTCCATTAGTTCCTGGAGGAAATGGGTGAAAGAAAACATTCAGGAGGCTTTTAAACCGACAGAACGGAAACAATTAATCGTGAGTCACAATCGATTATTCAAGTAATCGTCAACTAAATTAGCAATTAATCGTTAACTTAAAAAACAAAGTGTTCAAGCAACAGGGAGTTTCAGAAGACAGAATATTCAAAATACTGACCGTGTGTCTAGGAAACGATTAATCGACTATTGAAATAATCGTCAACTAATTTAATAAATTGATTGTTAATTTGAGGATTCATTCTTGGAGGCCATTTGCTGACAGAACAATAAGTTTAAAAAGAAAATTACCTGAAAATTGAAACCAGATTTGTATTTTCGGAAACAAAAATAATTTCTAAAAGTAATTTCTTTCTTAGAAATGAAACGACTTGTTTATCATTTTTGTTCAGTTTTGGCTCATTTACTGCTCTGTGTTCTTGTGAGTTTTATTTTTTACCTTTGTTTATAATCTAATCCAGAGCAGATTAGCTGATCAGAGCAGAAAAAAATCTGCATCTCTAGAAATTAGTTGATTATTTCAACAATCGATTAATCTAATTAATCATTTACACCTTTGTTCTTGTAGCATATAAAATCTGAAAAGTGTGGCCTGCATTTGCATTCATCTGAGTGAAAACCTTAACTTGTTGTCTCCAGAATGTAGCTCTGGACTTTGACTAGGCCCTGGACCTGAAGCGGTGTCTCACCTGCTGGGACTTCCTTCCAGGTGGTGATGAGTCTGGGCTGTGATTGGCTGAGGACTGGCCCCACCTCCGACGCCCAGGTGTCGCCGGCGCTGCAGGCGAGCGCGCCCAGCAGCGACAGGCACATCCAGGAGGCCGAGTACTGCTTCCCGAAGTCGATGGGAATCTCTCCGGGGCCGACCTGCAGCAGAGCGGCCAGGTGAGCGAGGGGGCGGGGCCTAACGGCGAGCGGCTGCTTCAGGTTTTTACCTCGATCATGTAGAGCAGCGCCAGCTCGGTGGGAACGCCGCCGTTACAGAACACCTGGACCCAGTTCCTCTGGCCGCCTGGCAACAGAACCTTGTGCGTTACAAAGCTCCCTGAAGTGCGATGATGTCACTGCAGAGCTGTGCGGCTACATCGTCTCACCTTCTTTGTACTCGGCATCAATCTTCTTCTTCTTCTCGGCGCCCCACCGGGTCAGTCGGCTGGAGGTGAAGAAGAACGCCAGCAGGGCGGAGAAGAAGCTCAGGTTGGCCATCGTCAGCACGAAGCCCACCAGGAGAGCTGCAAAGGTCAAAGGTAAAGCAGGAGGTAATCTGTGTGTTAGGTTGATTTATTTATTTATGATATTTTTTATTCTAACCAGTTGTCTTCAGTGCACCGGTTCTCTTTAACTCGACTCGTTTTCTGGTCAGGCGAGTCGTTGGCTGTTTCAGGAGTTGAGGTCAGCGGAGAACACTGCTCAGCATGGTGGTGGCAGCATCATGCTACGTGCTGCTACGTTTTCTAACTGAAAGTCAAATCGTTCTACATTCTCAGTGTTTGTGATCTCTGTAGCCACGTTTGAACCATTTGCAATGGGATGTCCAGTAGCAGTCAGTGTTGCAACGTAATAGAAGAGGCCTCTGACTGAAGACGGTTGTTGGATGACAGTGTCATGACCATTCTGACACTAACTGCTCAACATCCAGCCAGCAGAGGCAATATTCCACAGTCACATGTCCTGGGTGAGCAGCTCTGCTCATCCGCCTCCTTTGCTTTTGCTGTCTGGTTAGAAAGATGCTGGAGTAGGGGATCAGATGGTTACGATGAATGAACTTCATCTTCCGCCCTCTGCATCCATGACTAACTTCCTTTTGAACTCCTCAGCTGTTATTTGAGCTTTTGAGATGCTAATCAGCTGCTCCCAGATGTTGCCATAGTTACGCATCACAACAAATAATTCTCCAAATATGCAAAAGAAATATGAACAAACATCCACAAAGAGCAAACCAACTGGAGCTTCTCCACCATGCTGCCACCACCGTGCCTGGCAGTTGGATCTGTGTCGCTACGGAGGCTAAAAGCCACAACTCGGCTCCTTCAGTCGGAGTTTCTGATCGTCTGATCAGAAAACATGCTGACAGATACAAGTTCAACATATTTTATTTATTTTCAAGAAAAAAAAAGACCAGATTTATGATTATATCTGAGACTCAACATCAAATGTTAAGAAAATCCACAATAAATTCAAGCTGGTTTTCCGGTTTTCTCTAAAAGTTGATGTAGTTTAATGTTGTATAAATGTCCCGGAATAAAAACATCGTTTCCAATAAATCCATGAGAGGAGAAAATCAGCAGGAGAAAATGATAAAGTAGAAAATGTTTTTCCCAACGATCGTAACCACAGAACGTCTGATCTTCACGCTCAGAATCACCAGAACCTCAGAGAACAACCATCCTCCGTGTCCAAGTGTTGGCTGACCTTTGACCTTTTTAAAGTCAGCGTTCTGCTGCTGTCTAATCTAAATCTGCGGGTTTTTTATGTTAGCAGAATGACGCAAGACGAGTACAGTTGCAGCTGTTTCAGCTCAGAGAGGCTGCGATGTAGACAGTGTCTTACCAGAACCTTTGAGCCGAACTTAAGAACCAAACTCAGTTTGACAACTTATTGGAGGCGTTTTGAACACAGCGAGCGTTGTTCCGTTTCTTCAAAGGCTTCTGCTGCAGTGCATCATGGGATGAAACGACATGGCAGGTTTTCATGGGAAAGAGGAAAGTTTTACTGGATCAAATGGAGAATGTGTCCAGTGACCTCATGATGTCGGCTGATTAAATCTCCGTTAAAACCATCAAAAAAAGGCTTTTAGATCAAAATTCAATCATTTTATGAAACGCCCAGCATGGATTTATTAGATTTCAGGAACTACAAAGTTTATTTGACTTGTTCTGATTTCAAATTAAAGTTGAGTGGCCTAGTCAAAGTCCAGACCAAAATCAGTTTTAGAAAGGGGGTAAAAATGGAGGTAAAACTGATTTTCTCTCTGTCTGTGGCGCCGTGGACTCACCGCCCAGCGCCCCGGACCGGTCCAGGCTGCGTCTCTTCAGCGCTCGGCTCGTCAGCATGAGGGGAACCAAGATGGAGAACAGCCATCGCCATGGTGACACCGGCTGTAGGCTCCCTTTGGGAAACAGAAACAAGCCTCCATAGGTGTAGGAAAGAACAGAGTTCAACACTTTCCCCAGTAAAATTCAAGAACTTTCCAGGTGAGTTTTCAAACTTTTCCATTCAGCTCTTTAAATATCGTCCACGGTGGAGGCAGCATCATGCCCTGGAAATATTTCCACTTTCTCAAATCAACAGGACACTTTTTATGATATTCTGTGAGAATTTACTTATAAAACCAACATTTTGCATTTAGATAAACTGGGGCTGAAACGATTAATCATAAATAATCGAATATTTTCGCTAACTAATCGCTGATCGATTCATAAAAAATATTTGTGACACAGAACTCGTCACAATATCAAATGTTTTTTCTTTTTTTGAAAGTATGTTGATCTGATTAATCGATTATTCATCTGTACTAAAACAATTGTAAGTTTCAGCCCTAATATAAAACATTAAATACCAAATTTAAATTCTTTAAAATCCTCCATATAGCTCCATCTGTTGGATATTATTTCTAATATTTTCCAGTGGCTGTTGAATATCTATGACCCGGTTTTTAAACAGCAGCAGCTTCAGATGGATTCTGGGAAGAGCGCTTGGTTTCACGGTTCGGTTTTACATGATGCGTTCTGAGCTGATCCCTGCGGCGGCTCACCGGACACGGCGCTCATGGAGAGCGAGACGATCCAGAAGGACAGAGACAGCGCCAAGGTGACGCACAGCACGATCATATCCGTCATCATCTTGAAGTATTCCTTCGACAGAATGTCGTTCTCAGAGTCCATGATGATCGAGAGGGGCAGCTGCAGAGAACAGATGTTTTCACATAAACAGACCTGTGTGCACTATCTGGGCGCCGTGCTAGAGGGGCGCCAAACAACGGTAGAAAATGTATTTCCAATCGTCATTTTCTTTATTTAACATCTGTTTGTGTAAATGCAAAAACAGATGCTAAATGTCTTCCCCTAAAGATGACAACGTTTGAAAACCTTTTCTTTAGACACCAAACTCCACAGCAGCTATAAAGCTAAAGCACGGCGATGGAGGGATGATGATCTGGGCTTGTGATGCAGCTTGCAGTTTTCGAGTGGAGCATTTATTCTGCTTACTAAAATATTACACAGTGAGAAGTTAGATAATTAACTGAAGTTGGGTCAATTTAATAAAGAAACGCTGGAAAAAAAGAGGATGTGGTGAAGAAATGATTTAAAAAGGACCGTCAGTTATTGATGCTGAAGGAAGGTGTGTCTACAAGCTATTAATTAATTCAAACACACTTAACATTCTGGTTTAATAAATCAAGTTAATGTGTTAGGTTGTTAATTTTACTTCGGTATAAAACCTATTTTTTCTCCTCGAGGTGAGGAGACAATATGTTAGTCTTTAGTTTCCCGAGTTGTCAGAGAGAAAAGGATTTCATCTTCCATATAAATGTTCTCTTGATTTGATTTTATCCGCCAGTTTGCGGCATTTTAAACGGTTTAACGTGACAAATTGCGAAATTTGAGACGCGTTTTGACTCACCGGTTTCCATCCTTATCACTCCCTCTCGCTGTGACATCGAAATTATACAAAATTAGTTTTATTTCTCCTGAAAATGTGGAGCCAGATGAACTACTTTTAACAGAGCGAGTAGGAATAAAACGAGCAGCTCCTCGTCCGGAGCTTCGCGGTGACCGTTGTCCAGACGGGAAATAGGCCGGCGGAAGAATCTGAGTGCCGGACTCATTTCCGCCAACAGCTTGACTCTTAAAGCGACAGTAACCATAACTACAGCTCGTATTTAAACTAGCTATTTGTTAGCTTCATGTTTTCCATAGATGTAGTTTTTTAAAATAAAATAAACAGTTGCTGGTTTATTTTTTTTCACAGTCATTAAGATCACCATACATGGCTTCAGTTTACCCTCAACAATGTAAAAATTGTATATAAAATATTTATTAATGGAATTTTCCACATTGAATTACATAACTAGTTCCCTGAGTGGGTGCCTTGTGCACAAGTACGTTCATCTAACTCTGCAAATTCCTATGGAACTGATTAGTTTCAGCACCAAACCCTCTTTTTTTTAAACCCGTAAGGCCCAATAAACTTAAATACATTTTTCAGTGTCTAGAAAATGAGTTGTATCAAAAGCCTCTGCAGTGTAAAGTCAGTGTAAGGGCACTGCCCTGTTGCTGCCCTGCAACCCTAGGAGAGTTCCAGCACTGCTGGCTTTGTCAGCTGCTTTTACCACTGCATGCACTGTACAATGGCTGCTGGAAAAAATGAGTGTTTTGTTGTCAACTTTCCATCCAGAAATCACTTTTCCCCTAAAACATCGCATTGAACAGAGAGATTTTATGCAATAAATGTAATGAACATATATTCTGACCTGTTCATGAAGGTAACTGTTCATAATAGGTCACTGTTAAAGGTAATAAACGGCTCCTTTTTTTAGATTTTGGTGGAAAACCACATTGAATCCATTTGAAAGAGTTTAAAGCGGCAAAAGTCCAAAATCTCAGTGACCCGAGCAATATTATAGAAAGCTACTGAAAGCACAGGTAGGACATAATAAAGCTCACCATTTTCTCTTGTGCTCTTAGCGGCACGTAGTTCAAAGCTTCGTTCGTGAGGATCTCTCACCGCTGTGGTCCCATGTGACGGGATCGCATCCCAACAGCAGCACAAACGGAGCTCTGTCTCCAGGAAAATCCCCATCGGCAACAAATACTCCAATCAGATGACTTTAAACAAAGCTGCCAACAGCTGGTTGGACGTTTCCTGTTCCCATGACAACGCTTTGAGTTTATCATCGGGTTCTGTGGGTCGTGCTGAGCTGCAAAGGAACTGTATGCTTTGGTCAGATCAGACAGAAGCTGCTTATGGAGCTACATTGTGGACAAAATGTTTATTCAAAAGAAAAAAATTAAACTGAAGAAAAATGTTTTGAACTGGAAATATTTTTTTTGAAAGTGATGGAAAAAAGATTTGGACATTAAAAAATATTTTAAACTTAAAAAAAAAGCTTTGAAACAAAACAAAATGTAAAACTAAAAAGAAATATTTTTTCAGTTTCAAAATATTTTTTCAATTAAAATAATTTTTCTTTTGAACAAACTTAGGTCCATATAAGCTCACACAGCAGGTCTTGATGCTCAGTTCCATTAGTTTTTATTTTTTTTTTACGTGGTTCTTTGTTCTAGTTAATCCCGACCACAGTCAGACTTCTGAGTGAACGGTTTATGACCCAAAGCGACCCGTATGCGCAGAAGAAGAACAGAGATGTGAAACAGCAGCGCTCCGTTTTTGGCATTAATAATGGCCGTCACCGTCTTTGGAGGGTTTTTAAAGTTTATTCAGCAATGGAAGCTGACAGGATTGTCACAGAATCATGGCAAGATGAAGGAAGCTGACAAAAAGAAAGCCCAGTTAACAGAAACAGCGTTTTGGATCGGTCCAATCGATCAGACTGGTTGGGCTGGGATGTGATGCATTCACTGACTCAGACTGCTTTCATCAGGTCATTATAATTTTCAGCCATTGTTTACGTCCGGGTTTATCGCGACTAGCGTCTTTTCATGTAGAATTATGACACATCTCACGTTAATAATGTAAAAGTTTGATAAAATGTAACATAAAGATCAGGGATTTCTGTATATATTATCACTGGAGTGGAGAAGAGTCGTATGTGGGGTCCCCCAGGGTTCAGCCTGGGCTCTCTTCCATTTAATACTTACATGGTGACTCCAAACAGAAACTTAGGACCAATAAATATCCCATAACTTTCTCCTGAACAGAAACTGAATTTGTTATCTTTGGACCTAAAGAGTTAACACACAGCTTCAGTTATTACAGACAGAAACTAGAGATCAGGTTGACATCTGGGTGCAGTGATGAACTCTGACCTGAACCTTCTGAGTCGCATAAAGAAGGTTACAAAGTCGGCCTTCTATCACCCGGTGAACATTTCCAGGTTTAAAGTATTAATGTCTCAGAAGATCCGGAGTAGTGATGGAAAGTTCGGCTCTTTTCAGAATGTTGGCAGCAATGAATCTCCGTCCTGAAAGATCTTCTTCAACTTTTCCATCGTTCTGCATTTTGATTCGTACGGTGGCCTAGATGGTTCAACAGTAACAAAAGCCTCAACATAATTCAGGGTTGTTCTGTTAACTTCTGTTTCAGTTTTATTTAAGTTGTGATTTTGTTGGTAGAATTTTTGACTTAGTAGTTTTTAAAAATTCTTGTATTTGTGTGTTGCATAATTATTTCCTCCTGAAAAAAAATACCAATTCAAGCTCATAAAGTCCAACATTAATGTAATATTGATGTTCCACATGCGTAGTTTAAACTTCTAACCACACATGCTGGTTGTTTTGTTAAACATCAGAGAAAAACTAAACTTATAGAAGCAGATCAATATGACCACAACAAAGAAATGAAATAAATTAGTTTCTAGTTAGAAATTCTGGATGTCCAAAAACATTATTTTGCCAAAAAAAAAAAAAGATACAAGGATTAAGATTAGCATTTCAGCAGGAGGGTTGGATGCGTTTTTGTAAGTTAAATTAATTAAAAATCAAGATTAATAAATAAAACCTATTATAGAAACAAATCAGCCAAATTAGTTTGGAAAAATAAATTTGTTAAAAAATTTAAATTTGTTAAACAGAACCTGCCAGAATCCCAATAAAGAATCTGTACAGAAAACATTTCAAACAGGAATGGAAAATACAAATCAAAGTTGTTAAAAATAACAAAACCCACTTTATAACAAAAATACAAGAAGGAAAATCACCTCATAATAATTGACTAAAAATGATTGTATTTATAACGGCACGGTTCATTTGGCTCTTTAAAATATCAAATGAGCAATTTTTAAATCGGTAGCAAGCTTCACTTTAGGACAGTTATCCTTTAAAAAGCTAATAAAGGAGCTGAGATGATGCTGAATCACATGACTGCACAGGGATTCGACCTACCAGCGAAGAAGCGTTGATGGAGATGAGAGGAAATGTGCTTTGAGATTTTTTTTAAGCAGCTGACCGGTTTTAAATGGAGCGAAGATCCTCCCCCTCTGGAGCCGAATTCAGGGAACTTTTTATTAGCATCCACAGGATTCATAAAAGAAGACTAACCACGTTATTAAAATGCAGCAGTTTAGGGAAACCCTGGAGAGTTCGCAGAAACGTGGGTCTTGTTTTTAACTACAACACATGCTTTCCAGGGAGAGCCTGGTTTTAATTTCTAATTAGAATCAAAGTTCTGTAACGACTACTTTCAATAATTATAATTCCAGACAAATATATGTAAATACAAAAATCTATTTTTGAATAATTACCTTATTTATTGAGAGAAAGGAAGCGATCCAAACTAACCTGGTCCTTAATGAAAACAAATTCCTGCTCTCCTTAGATTATGAACCAAATTTGACCCAATTTAACAACAAACAACTTTCTGATTCATATATTTCTTTTGGCAAAGTTACACTGACAATAATTACAGCAATAACTACAGTTATTTAGCCTTTGTTTTAATTTTTAATTCATATTTTCAACATGTTATTTAGATTTAAGCTAAATATTTGATCTAGCTAAATATTTAGCTTTAAACAAATATATAGTTATTAAATTGAATAATTACATAACTGGCTAACTAAATAGTTACCTAAAACACTAAAAAATTAGCTTCAGAATAATTATCTTGCTCTGAGTTTTAGTTGAAGCTCAGTACTTATTAGCAAGCAAAGTATTATGGTGAAAATATGACTGAAAATTTTGCCCCATTTTTTCTTTTATGACAGGCGAAATAACCCAAATCACTGCCGTTAATTTGTGACTGTAGCTTTACAAACTGCTCTCCTTAGATTAAAATCTAACACACAGAATCCAGAAAGGATTTAAGGAGAGCATAAATTAGGTTAGAAACCTCAAAAGGCAAAATATTGCACCAAATCTAAAGATAATCAAAAACAGATGAGACCCAGAACAAACTTTGAAGATTGTTTGTAAGGTCTTTGTGTTGTCTGTACTGTCATCTGTTTGCCTGGACTTTCCCCAAATTCACACATCCAAATAACCAACATCTAAACTTACTGATGAGCAGTGGCTCTCATATTACAGCTCTTTATTTTTATACTGCTGTATTCAGGGACACAAAGTCTCTTATTTCCACGAATTATTCCAGTGGAGCTCCACGCAGAAACTTCTGGGCTTCTCTCTGCAAAGACAACTGATTCAAATTGTTTTAACCAATCACAGTGAAGGGACATAATTGCATTGGCTCCACTTCTGTGGGACAAACCAGGATTCAAAGACCGAGTCAGACCAGAACAGTGAGGTCTTTAATCCTTGGATTCATGAGGTTGTTGTTGTGTTTGCAGATATTTCAGGAGACCTGGAAATAAATCTCAGTTTGCAGTTATGTACTCAGAAGATTTATGTGTGAAAGAATCTGACTGAGAGAAAAGAAGCGATCAAACTATTTTAAATGTACTATGCATAGTATATATGTTTCCAGGGGGACAGATTTGTGTGTGACGCAGGCTGAGAGGGGGTAGACCTAATAAATCACTAGTTATGTAGCTTTATAGTAATAAATTATTCAAATATTTCTGTTCTAATAAAGTTTAAAGTGAGCAATAATACTGCTTTAACTGTCCATTCTGTGTAGTTGGATGAAGTAAAACAAAATAAAACGCCTATTAGGTCAGAACAGTTAGCAACACTGAGTCTGTGAGTTTGATAGTAACTAGTTACATTTACTTCAGTAACGTTTTGGAGTATATTTTACTGTGCTGTACTTTTTACTTTTAGAAATTGATTTGGAAAATATTTTCTTTTGACTGCTTATGTTATTTTGTAGGATGAAGTATTAGGGCCAGAAAATACACAAACATAAAGTAGCATATGTGAATAAAGTCAAAACATTACTAAAATAAAGGTTTATTTGTCTTTTGATAATAAAGTTGGAATATTATGACTTTATTTTCATAATACTACAACTTTATTATCGGGTTATTTCAACTTTATTTTTGTGCAACTTTATTCTCGCACAAACAATATTATTCTTAAAATTATATATTTTAATTTTCTTCTCATGGCTCTATTGTAATTTTGTAATTCTGCTATTTAGATTATTTTAATTTTGTTTTTTAATATAACAAAGTTATTTTTGTGTTTTGGTTCGTTTGATGTCATTTTTAAATATACATCACATTGATGTTTTGATTAGTTCCCAGTACTTGAGTCGCTTTTCAAACTTTTTTCATTCTTGAGTAAAAATATGTTGAAGTAGTGCTACTCTTACTTGAGTAAAATTCTTGAATACTCTACTAGCTCTGGTAACATTGAAGGTCAAAGGTTTCTTATCAGACGCCATCAAAATTCAATCGCTTTCTTCCCAGGAGCTCGTTTGTCCCTTTTATCTTCCCGTAATGTTTACATCCGGTTTAGCCAAAATGGCGTCGGAACGATAAACGGTTAGCTAGTCTAACACTTAAAACAGCTATTTGTTTTTCCAGCTCATATTAGTCGCATTTTTTTTAGTTTAATATGTATATTTACGCTCTTTTCTTGTGTAAATCTCAGCCTGTTGGCTGACACCGAGCAGCTCGGAGCCATGGCGGAGGTGGAGGAGCTGCGGCCCGTCCCGCGGGAGAGAGCCATCCTGGAGAGCTTCTTCGCTCAGCTCGGGATGTTCTCCTTCGACCGGGCCAAGGACTATGTGGAGAAGGAGAAGGACAGCAGCCGGAGCTCCGGGGCCATCTGGAGCTCCCTGCTGGCGGCGCTGGCTCACCTGGCCGCTGCGGAGAAGGTGTACCACAACCTGACGTTCCTGGGCCAGAAGATAGGTAACCGCTTTAAACATGACCGACAAATAATTAAAATCACAAATAAGACCGAATAAATAAAAACCTAATCTTTAAAGATACGACACACCGACGGGCAAAACTTTATGAACATCAGTCTGTTCATCGTGATGCTGTATAAGTGGAGACATTTAGTTCCACTTTTCTTTGCAAAGTAGTTTAATTAAATTAAAGTGAGTGTTTCCTAGCATGAACGGTCTATTTAAGGTTCGGTCTTTAAATAGGCCATTCAAAAACCTTCGTTGTATGTAGCCAGAGTTGGATCTCCCGAGCCGTGTTGCCAGATCTTGAAAGAAACAGAAAGCCCAACTGGCAACCCACCACATCCTGCAAAACATTGATCATTTATAAAGAGTATAAATGTTTACATTAACAGCAAATTCCTGCTAATACTAGTGTTAAGCACTTTTCTGGTGAAAAAGTGTAAATAATAGAAATTATATTAATAACTTTTACTCTGATAAAAAATGGATTTTACATATTTATCTCATGCTTTGTGCTTCTCTGTATATTGGCTTGAAGATTAATTAAGTTTTCTTAATGTTAAAGTTTGTTTGATCTGAAATGTTTAAACAATTAAGTTAATTTGTGCAGCACATTCTAGCAGTTCAAAGTCCTTCACATTGTAAAATCACAAAAATAGTCATAAAAGACGCCACCAGTAAACCAGCAAACATTACATTTTGTCAAAAGCTGTCGTTGCACATCAAAATGTTTGTGAATATTTCATTTATTATGGTTCATAAGTAGCTACAACAGGCGGGTTATAGGAACTCATTAAGTGGAAATATTTTAACAGAATAAACGGTGCTGAATGCCGCCACCAGATGGCGCCGTAGTTGCTGCATTAAAAGGCGACAGTCTGTCCAAATCAGCAGCTTTGAAACAAAAAGAGGTTTTTGATCTTAGTGGGACTTTTCTGGTTAAATAAAGGTGAAATTTTAAAAAATGCTGATTTTGTATGGTCCTTCCTGTGCAGGCAGTCAGTCGTTCTTCAGCCGGAAAGACTCCATCCGCACCGTCTACACGTCGCTATACAACGAGCTCAGGAAGGTGGTGACCATGGGGCGCCACAGCCAACCCTCCGCCGCCTCTTCGTCATCCTCCTCCTCCCTGGAGGACCTCCTGTCCCACCTGTCGGAGCAGCTCTGCCACTTCACCCAGGCCCGCATGGAGATGGCCGACCTGTACGAGAAGCTGCACTCGCTGGGCGCCCAGAAGAGCGTGAACTCAGAGGAGCTGGTGTCAGCGCTGGAGGCCGCGCTGCACAAATACAGCAACAAGTCAGTATCTGAGTCGATCCGCAGTGCGAAGCCTGAGGATAAATTCATGTAGCAGCGTTGGGCTGCGTTGGTTTAAATGATTAACTACCTCTGCATCATGAAGCATGTTCCCGCTATATTTAGAGGAGCAGAAGCTCCAGGAGAAAGTGACACATTGAGGTCGGTGCAGGAAAAAAAGCAGGAAGAGCAAAATGGTGTCTCACTGCAGAAAATACCCAAAACAAAACGTTTCCCCATGTTGTTGGTGGATCAGATCTTTCTAGGACTGAATCAATCAATTCCCTGTTAACTGGAGAATACAGACTTTAAAATCGGCCAATTTCTGAAATAAGAACAAACTAAGAGCAACAATTAGGTCAAAACTGTTCAAAATACATACATTTTGCCCTTAAGATAAAAACCTTATGACAGTTTTTTCCTCATTTAATTGGTTAATCAACAGAGCAGCCCGACATCATAACCCAGCAGGAAGGATGAGCTGTTCAGATGTTCGTGGTGAAAGTATTTTTAGATGCATGCTTTGCTACAGAAATGTTTCCTGAAGGAATGCTGTAAATTATTTATTTGCATTTTTTATATGCTTCTGATATTGTATGAAATAATTTAAGTGGTTTAATGAAAAATCTGCCGAATGTCACTTTTTTTTAGATTAATAAATTAATCATCAGAATAATTGATCAACAAAGCCTGTGATTAATAATTATTAAAATAAATGATTAATCAAATAATCCTGTTGATCAATCAGTCATCAGAAGAATTGATTATTCAATTAAATCTGTGCTGATTAATCATAAGAAAAATCAGTTACTAAAATATTCGTTTGCTCCAGTTTGTTATAAACTGGACCAAACCTGTGCCAGTTAACCCGACCAGAACCGCCCTCTGCCCGGCTCTGCTGCAGGTTCCACCACCCGATCCTGGCCCGGGTGGAGGAGGGCTTCCAGACGGAGGTGGATGTGGTGACCCAGCTGCTGCGCTGCCAGGCCCAGGTGTCCGAGTGGCACTTCCTGCCGGCGCTGCTCAGCCTCCACGGCGCCCACGCCAAGCTCACGGCCTGGGCCCAGCTCTTCCAGCGCCATAAGGAGACCCGGAAGAACCTGTTCGGCGGCCAGTCCCAGAAGGCCGTGCAGCCGCCGCACCTGTACGTGTGGCTGCAGCGCTTCCACGCCACGCTGCTCGCCAAGTTCAGCTTCTACTTCCACGAGGCTCTGAGCCGGCAGACGGCGCCGGGCGACATGAGGGCGCTGACGGCCCGCGCCGCGCCGGACTTCTACGGTAAAATCTCCGCCTTCATCCGGAAGCACGACGCCAGCAACGTGTCGCTGGTGTTTGACAACCGCGGCTCGGAGAGCTTCCAGGGCCACGGCTACCACCACCCGCACTCGTACCGCGAGGCGCCCAAAGGCGTGGAGCAGTTCCCGGCGGTGGTGTCGCTGCCGTCCGGCGAGCGGCCGCTCACCCACTGGCCCAACGTCATCATGATGATGAGCGACCGCGCCGCCGAGCTCAACACGCTCGACAAGGTGGTGCAGTTCTACGACGACAAGGTCCAGAGCACCTACTACCTGACCCGGCCCGAGCCGCACTTCACCCTGGTGGTCATCTTCGACGGCAGGAAGTCGGAGAAGGACCAGCACATCACTTCCTTCCTGCAGGAGATCTCCGGGTCGCTGCGGAACTGCAAACCGTTCAGCATCCTGAAGCCGGGATCGAAGGGATGAACCACTTCCTGTCTGAGCTCAGACCGGTCCAAACCGGTCCAAGTGGGTCCAAACGGTTCTCTGACCAAAAACATGTCAGCTCCTGATCCGTTTTACCGCCTGGCTACTAAAAACAACGAAACTTCAAACCAGTTTTATAGTTTTACAAATCTAATAAAGTTTTCTGAAGCGTCTTCTGCCCAAAATGTTTTTCTCTGGTTCTTTAAGACCAGATTCATTCATTCATGTCAGGATTTAGTGTTTACTGATCATCATTCCTCCTCCACCGTGTTTCACATTTAGACATTTTCAAACATGGAAATTTTGTTTCATCGATCCAAAAGCTGGAAATACGACTTTAATCTCAGAATTATAACATTTAAAATTAATCGTTTTCTTAATTTTGACCTCAACCTGAAAATTGTCGTTAATCTCAGAATCCTGACCTTAATTTTAGAATTTTGACTTTTTAAATTAGTTAATTCTGATCATAATCTAAGAGTTAATTCTAATTAATTGGTTAATTCTGACATTGATGTCAGAGTTCTGACCCCAATTAAGGATTATGAATTTAATCTCATAATAATGCAATTAACTGTGACTTTAATCTCAAAATTAATCTCATAATTCCAACTTTTTTTCCACTCTAATCTCAGGATTCCCAGTAGTCGGACAGAAAGAGGCGGTGCGTCTGTGGCTTGAATGCTAATTTATTCAGGTTGATTTATGATGTAAATACAACACATTGATACAATCCGTTTGGCTATATGAGCTCCACTTCACAGAGCTCCGATTTTCAAATACAGCAACACTGACAGACAGAAACCGATTCTGTTATTATCAAACACATTCAGAGAGAGCTCCCCCTTCTGGTAAAATGCACCAACATGTCATGATGCTACATGCCAAGGACACAATCCTATACATCAAAGTGCAATGTCACAATGGGTTAATGATAAAGTCATAATTCAGGAATCTACTAAACACTTTTATGACTATTTCATTTGGAGTGCTGCTGCTCTTTCAGTCAGGACATGCGTGAGTGTAAGGAAGAGGACTGGGGCCGCCGGAAAAAAGAGATTATGACTTTAATCTCAGAATTACAATTTTTTAATTCTGACTACAAAGAATTTATATTTTAGGATTCTAACAAAAAGACAAAAATCTGACTTGAATCCAGGATTCTGACTGTAATCTTCAAATTCCGGCTTTTGAATTAAGAATTTAATCCCAGAATTTTATCAGATTTCTGACTAAATACTGATTTTGTTTTTTCCTCTGAATTCTGTGAAAAAGTCTTAAATTCTTCTGTTCCAGTGGTGCAATAATCCTCGTCTATATGAATGGATTCACAACTCCCAAAAAACACGAGGGTTTAAAAAAAAAGGCACTTTCACCAACACACCCACACACACACACACACCCCCACACACACACACAGAGCCCGGTCCAGTTTAACACTCCACATTCACTGTGCTGTTCAAGTGTAGTTTTTGGGCGTTTTCACACATGGAGCCCCACCCTGTTAGCTTATTGGAGAATTTAAGGTTAACTAGTGACATTAGTGTAACACACACACACACACGCAGAGAAGAGGTGGCATGCTTTTTGCACTCAGGTTGTCGACTTGCAGTCGTGTTTTGTGGCACTCAAGGCAGGCATGAATTATCTATTCTGCACTTACAGGGGAGTAAGACAAGGGCGGGCAAACACACACACAAGCGCACCCCCCACCCCCGCACACACACATCAACACACGCCGACACACTAGCTGCGTTTACATTTTTACATTGTCCTTAAAATTGCACTAATTGGAATAACAAAAATAAATAAAACCCGGCAGTTTTGAAAGAACTCATGTTTTTCTATAGTTTTTGTGATGCATTGTTTTTTCTGCTGATGGAAACACATTGCATCACACAGTCATGTGATCAACAGCAGGATGTTACTACTGTTGGGAACGACAAAGAAGACGACAGGAAGTGGTAGAACGATGATGGGGTGAGTTCAATCAGCCACTGGACTCTGAAAAAATTATTTCTGCGATTTTCATTGTTTTTTACTTAATGGATGATTAATTATTTTTTCTCTCCACATTAGCTGAATATCGGCAAAGCTTTCCACACATTTCTAAGAGAAATGTCGCTAACAGTTGCGTTTTCTTTTTCTGTAAAATTTCTCAAATTGGATTTACAAATATAGATTTGCTCAGTGGAAATCCAGCAATTTAAAAAATATCCAGTTTTGTTTTAAAAGTTGCTGCACCAGGAATATGTGGTTTTCAGATGTATCGGAATGATCATATTTGGCAAAAGTGATGGAAACGTGATCAACAACCAGACTTATCACGTGAACAAACTTATTTCCTTGTGATTTTCTTGAATTGTGTTTCTTGTTGTGAAATTGTGTTGTTTATAATATCGATAAAGGTTTGTGTCGGAAACGCAGCCAGTGCCTCGCTCAGACAAACCAGAACAAACTGAGGAGGAGCCGCCTCCTCCTGCAAACACAAGAAGGCCGCCACCGAACATTCAGTAAAGATGGCCGAACAGTCGTTAAAAAGCTGAACACATTCACAAAAGTTTCTGTCACTGAGCGCCAGGCTGAGCGTAGCAGCGGAAACCGTCCAGGTCCTCCATTAGCCGACCCATCGGGCGGCGGATGCAGCAGCCAATCGGGTGTCTTTGGGGACACGACATTCACTTCACTGAAACTACGTTTTACGGGACTTTCCGCCTCACCAGCAGTTCTTTTAGCTAACCTTTGATTAATGCTTCGATACATGGAGAAAGAAAACTCCTACACACCAAGAGAGTACACACCAACCTGACGACACAGAAATATCATGGCATATCATATCATAGGTCATGTCATAGATTATAATTTGTTACTACATTAAAAACCTTTCCTACCCTTTCTACCTCCGTGTTGATTAGAATCGTTAGCGGTACCCTGATCTCCTTCTGGCCCAGTTTTGGCCCGGGTCGGCCTGATTCGGCCTGGTTTGGCTCACATGGTGCAGGATTTGTCCAGCGGGGACGCCAGAGGCGGGGTGCTGCTTTTGGGGGGCACCACGGGTTTCGGTCTCAGGGCGGGGGGCCGCAGCGGGGCGCCCATGCGGGCGGCCGCCACCGGCTTGAAGGAACCCAGGGCGTCGGGGGACGGGTTGGTGGGCCTGGGCGGGCCGGGCAGCGGGCTGATGGGGCTCATGGGGCTGAGCGGGCTGGGGGTGCCGGGCGTCCCTGGCGTACTGGGCGTGCTGTGGGGGCTGGGCGACTCGGAGGAGCAGCTGGCGACCGGGCCGTTCTTCACCTGCTCCAGCGTGTCCAGAACCACGTCGGGCGCCGGCCGGCGGTCCTGCCGCTCCAGCTGCCGCAGCTCGCCCAGGGTGACGCTCACCGTCTCCTCGATGTCCTGCAAACAGGAAGTTCACTGATTGACCGAACGGCTGGACAACTGATCGATTCAGCTGGAACATAGATTGAACTCGATGTGGAAAAGTCAATTCACTTTTATTCAAAGAACATAATGCAAAGTTTCCATGTAATAAAAGAGAAATGAAATGTGACGCTGCCATTTTGTCAGGTTAGCACCAGTATTGGGGATCGGTGGTACCAGTGGTACCAGTGGTACCAGTGGTTCCAGTACCTGAGCCAGCGTCTCGGCATCCATCGCTCTGGATCGCAGCGAGTCGCTGAAACTGTGCTGCCCGCTGCTGGAGCGCCGTATAGGCGTGTCCTCCGGCCTCCGCAGCGAGTCGTGGCGGCTCACCGTCATGGTGACGGCAGCAGAGCGGCGCCGGCGCTCCGGGCTGTCCAGGGGCGGGGTCATGCCCTGACCCCGCCCCAGGAGGAGATCTCTGGGGCTGAAGTGACCCGTCACGGGCGGAGAGCTCCGCTCCATCACGCCGCCGTTGCCATGGTTATCGTTGGAGCGACAGAGAGGGCGGCGGAAGAGGCCGTCGGTTCGTTTCCTCCTGTGGCTGACATCAGGAAATCACAGAAGGTAACTTTACTCAAAACTCTCTTCATGTGATTTTAGTTTCTAATAATGACAATAGAACATTAGCGTGTAATTAAATCAACTATTTTCTAGTTCATCTCGTTCTTCTCTCTAGCAAAAAGTTGTTTTAAATAAACCACAAAAGAAACATGAAAGGAAGTTAGAATCGTGCAAATCTGCATATTTTATAGCCAATTGACATAAAAACCTCAGTTTTCATGCATAACCACCATTTTTTCCATGTGATTGTTTGTTTCTCAGGATGTGATGCGAGAGGAGGGAAACGTGGCAGGAAGCAGCGCCCGGAGAGCTGCAGGTGGGTTTGGTTCTGCGGGTTTCAGTGTCAGACCTGTTGAAGTTGTCCGGCGGTCTGATGTCGGTCGGGGAGCTCAGCTCGCTGCGGGAACGCTTGTCCTCGGTGCTGCTGCTCCCTCCGTCGCTGTCGGCTTTCTGGCTGAGCGTATCGGACATGGCGTCCGCCCTAAAGACACAGAGCACGACTCAGTCGGGACAAATCGCTGCCGAGGCAACAAAACGCTCCGATCGTCAATGAAGTGATCAATAGCAGAGAGGCTAGAGACTCCCTCAGTCCAATTAGTCTGTTAATCAACAGGGAGAAGATCCAGTTAGCAACAAATCCACTGAAATCCTTCAGAGCAGATCGTCAATTAATCACACACTAATTACTGTTTTCAGGCTGGAAAGAAAAAACTGATTAATAATAATCATTTTAAACAGAAGAAAGCAAAACACTGAGTTGATGTAAGAATTTCACCAATAATAATATTAATACAAGTAAACCTTAATTAGAACATTGAAGAAAATGTACATTCATTTTAATAATTCTTTTAATTGATTCTTTAAACTCTGATTATTAACATATTTTGAAGACTTTCATAAAACTAATAAAGATAATTAGTAGTTAGACTTACTGTATTATTGCTCAAAGACAAAACAGTGAATTGTTAACAAAATGTCAAATAGTCAATTTAGATTAAGTTTAAATGTTAATTCATTATTATAATTAATTTTTTTCATAATTTCAGGTTCAAAAAATTTTAATTAGGTAATTTAGTAACTTCAGATTAAATAGAAACAAAAAAAACAAATTATTTAAAATGAAATAATTAAATTAAAATAATATACATAACCAAAAAAAATATATTAATGTTGCTTTAATTTAATATGAAAATGTTTTAACAATTTGAATCAAAGGAGAGATGAATGTTAACTGAAAAAATGAGGGTCAAAATAAAAAAAACAAAGATTAAACTCATCAGGAGAAATAAATGAACATTTCTTAGATTTGGTGTGAAAATATATTAAATTGAATCAAAAATTAAACAATATAAAAATTAAAAGAAATCAGATTAAATTCAATTGAAAAAAACATTAAAACAAATTTAACTGAATAAAAAACAAAGTAGATTAAATAAGATACAATTGCATAGTTATTTAATTAATAAAACTAAAATATAGCATGCAAGTTCTGTTTCTGATGTATTTTGAACTTACAGTCATATTATATCCATTATGGTTTCTCAATTTATCACATCTACACAAAAAAAATTGCAAAAGAAAAACATGAAATGTGATGCATTAATGATGTTGTGCTAATAATCAATATTTAGGGTATTCTTTAGGTCAGATGTGTCAAACTCGAGGCCCGGGGGCCAAATCTGGCCCCACATATATTTTTATGGCCCTCTGGACTAAATGAAGCCTTAAAACTACGGCTGTGTGCCTAAATATTATTTTATCAATTAAAGTGTATTTTTCTGCCAAGTTACATGAAAGTGAATTTTTTAAATGTTATTTAACTTTAAAGGATTCATCAAATGCGGAAACATCTATTTATTCATATTTTAACAGTTTAATATGTAGTTTATTGATAAATGTTGCCACAACTGGTCCTTTGAGCATCATCATGATGCCTGCTTTAGCTAATGGTGATAAGATATGGGCAAATATATATTCTAAAATATAAAAAAATGTTTGTTTTATAGTTTAATAATAATATACAACAATAAATAACTGTTAGATATGTTTGTAAAAATGAATAAATTATTCAATCAACTGAAATTACATGTTAAAAAATCAGTTTTTGAGTTCTGAAACATTAAGAAGTTACATTGTAATGTCGGACGTGTACAAACCATTTGGGACTGTTCACTCGCCTGTCCTTCACCACGATGTACTGATGAGGCACCAGGCCGCGGCTGCCGTTCAGCCGGCCCTCCCACCAGTCATGCGACGCGCGCTGGAACAGCTGCAGCGACGCGCCCTTCTTGAAGGACAGCTCGCGACCCGACCGGCCCACGTAGTCGAACCGGGCCACCGCCTCCACAGCCTCGCCCTCTGCTGGGGAGAGACCAGGTGACACACCGAGGTGAGGCCGACGGCATTCCAACAAGATGGAGGGCTGCCGAGCGGGAGTTGAGAACTAGGGAATGTGGCGTCTCCATGGCTGCTGTTGCCAGGGCAACCGTCTCTCCACAAGGAGATAGAAAGATGGGCGTGTAATGCTGCGTTCCAGTTGTACTGGGAACTTGGAAAATCAGACTTCACAGTCGAAGAAAAATCAGCTCTGAAGTCAGATTTTCCATTGGGAAACTGAGAGCAACTTTGACCTTATAAGTCTCCAGTTACGACTAATAAGGCCAGCTTCGCGTTTCAATATGGCCGCTCCTCGCAGAAAGAGCTATAAGCGAATATATTAGAAAATTCATAAGCGTCGCCATATTTGAGTTCCGAATTCTTAACTAGAACGCTGTTACTGCGGGTTTATCTTCCCAGGCAACTGGAACGCAGCATGTGAAGGTCAGGGGTCAGCGCGTACCCTCGTCGCTGGTCTGGGTCTCGGTACCGGCGTCCGGCTCGGTCTCCTCCAAGGCCCCAGGCTCGCTGAACGGACTCTCGCTGCAGGGAGATGAAGAGGAGGGAGAGGATCAGGCAGCGAAGCAGACTGACAAACCGTCCATTCAGCGCGTGAACAAAGGGAGGAGGACGCGCGCACAGCAGGAGGCGAGGCGCTCCACAGAACCCGACAGGATGTCAGGATTTACTCTGGGCGGTGAGGAAGAGAAACACTCGTTCCTGCCAAACTAGCTGACAAGTAACATCTCTGTCGCCCTCACAGCATCTTAAGAGGATCTCCCCGGCACTGTTTCCATATTCATCAACTAAAACATCCTATTTTATACGTTATGAAGTAAGGCTGGGCAATCATTAACATTATATATCGCGATAGATACGTGATTAATATTAATAGCAAATACGTCCGATTGTTAAAAAAAATTCACTGAACTCCGATCCAGAACCGCACAGCATTCTGGGGTATGTAGGCTTAACCCCTGTTTACGCGGCAAGATTTATATTTCTCAACCAATTTCCGCTTTGCAACAATCCTAAAGACGCCAAGACCTATCGAGATGGTTCCAAATATAAATTTAATACATTTCCTTTGCGTATGTAGAGAGTTTAGAGAAGTCCGCCATCGCTTCTTCACAGTCGGCCATGTTTGTTCAGGTTTCCCGTCTGACGTCTGAACGCGGGTGAGTGGAACTTGTTCGTGTTTGGTTTGTGGCTCGATGCTACAAACTGTAGGACCAAACCTGTTATATCCAACATTTTTTATCGTCGCCAAGTTTCAAAAATCGACCCACAACGTAAAATCTTGCCCTTTGAACCAGGTATTAGCCGCTTAACCTCTGACAGGCTAGCTAACTCGCCCTTTGGTTACCTAGCAACAACCTGTTGAGTGAAGGGAGAAAATAAAGAGACTGGATAAACCAGGAAAGGTCACGTCATCAGTTTGGTAGTATTTCAGATATTTAAAAGAATAAATGAGTACTATTGACTGATATGAAATGTTCATGTTAAGTTTCAGTCATATCTAGGCCTGTCACAGCAGTACATTTCTCTGAACAATAAATTGTCCCAGTAATTACTGGTCCGCTCATAAACGATAGTAATTATTTTGAGACTAGTTTCAAGTCATGTATTGATAGTGGCACAATAATGCAAGTCACCGTCTGAAAGATAATAAAAACTTTAATTTTCTAAAGAAAAATTGGAATTGGAAGATATTACAAACACCCAGAATGAAACAACAGCCAAAAACAATAAATAAAATGGGGGGAAAAACCTCGCTTACAGCAGAAACCATAAATAAAATGGATTATGATGTTTCTGGAAATAACATTGCCCTTCAAAATCTATTAATTATCAGAATGTAAATTAGAGAACTCAACTATTTTGAGTTCTCTAATTGAATGTGGATAGAAAAGGAAACATTAAATAAAACGTGAGGCCGGTCTCACCAGTACTGGTCGCCGGTCATGCACTTTTCATAAACCGGGCCTGGAAGCTCCTTGATGTCGGGAAAGATGTTGTCGTGGTGCAGGATGACCGTTTTGATGACCTCGTTGACGTGCGCCTGGCAGGCCACCTGGTCCAGCGTGTCGGGCGTCGGCAGGAGGGTGGGGCCAAACACGATGGCCAGGTTCCCGGCGTCCATCATGTTCTCATCGCTGTACTGGGAGAGGCTGGCGGAGCAAGGAGGAAGACTTTCCTTAGTTATTTGGAACAAACTTTTGGTCATTTAAGTCAAAACTATTGGCACCAAGAAAAAAAAACAAGCAAATTAAGTCTAAATTGAAACAACCCTTAATTCATTTCCACAAGCTAATAAATACAAAGGTTCTCATGTTGTGCCTTTAAATAATAACAAAAAAACCAGGCTGATAATTTGTTGTAAAAGTATAGCGACTAAACGTGAAGCTTTTTACATTGTCTAATTTTACATCTTTGAGCTGACACACTGACACACTCCTGAATGCCTTCCCTCTTCATCAAAACCCCAATTAATGCAGCGGGAACATCACACCTGTGTGTCACACTTCCTGCCTCTCCATCCTTCACTGTGCTTTCGTTCTATATTTATCTGAGAGGCGGCAGAACCAAACTGTCGACCGCAGAGGCTTGTGTTCTCTCTCAGAGGGGAAGAATGCGGCGGCAGACACTCACTGGTTGAGGAAGGCGAACAGGTAGCGCATCACCACCAGCGTGGCCCTCGGGACGCCCAGCAGGATCTTCCTGATGCACTGAGCTCTCTCAAACAGGTTTTCCATCCCTACAGCAGGAACCACAGACAGACGTCTCAAGGCTTCAGAGAGACAAACGGACATGAGATGGTTGAACTCCCTCAATTTCCCTCCAGTTTTGCTAAAAAACGGAGTCTGAGTGTTCAGTGAGACTGATTTCAGTGCATATATTTATGTGAGTGAACAATAATTTATGTTTGTTGCGCAGATCTCCTCATGAGTTCAGATGTGGGTGCATGAACACACACACATTAGTGTGCCACTCTGCAGCACTTCTTAGCAGGTGAAAAAAATCTGGTTCAATCAACAACACCCTCAACTCAGGTCATATAAGGAACCACCAAGCATTTGCCTGGTTTTGCATCAGAGCTGAGGAGGGCAAACAGCCTCCAATACAGCATGTCATGGAAAAGGACTTAAATTAAAAAGGACTACCGGTAAGCCTGTCACTGGACTCAATTAAAATGCAAATTTGATTTTGGTTTAAGTTTGATAAAAAAGACATGGAAATTCTAAAACTGAGATGGAAAACAATGTTTGGAAATGTTTAATTAAACCAAACTCTGAGTTCAATAATTTGACACTTAAATTTATGGTTAAAATTGTTGAAGAAATATATGTGTAAGGTTAAAAATGCAGTTGGTCAGTAAGATAAATTAACTTTAAGTCAAATGTCTAAAATTTTTGTTAAAATGTTGTATGTGTTTTGAAGGTTTTTCACTATTTCACACTCACTGGTGAAAATAAAAAAGGTTTGAGTGAAATCCTGAAGTCCTCCTTTTCAAGTGTGGGAAGCCACGACATTATAGGACACTTGACAATGTTACATGCATTTAAATCACAAACGTTCACTCTGGCTTAATGCGCTTAACTCTGATAAACTCTTGCTCTACTTGCTTTATTCTTGCTCCTCATGTATGGAAACCCAGAATGGCAAAAAAATGTTTGAGCTACTATGATGTGAAGAATATCTAGTAGTTGTAGAATTTTGAAAAGCTTTTGTTTGGCACTGCAAACGGGAAACAAAGCGGACGAAATGTCGAGGGAAGCTGAGAGTCTGGGCCGGAGGTAAACGCGTTCAGGCGGCGCTGTCGGTACTCACGGACGCAGGAAATGAGGTCGTTGAACCTGTCCTTTGGAAACAGAGGGTTCTCCAAACCCCTGAAGTACAGCTTCAACACCCCGGCCACAGAGTTGATGTCGTGGTTGCTCTCCTCGTCTATGAGTGGGTCGTTACCTGGGCAACCAGCAGAAGCGGCATCATTGCCTGACAGTTTAAAGCTTACCAGTCATGTGACCCTCTGACCTCACAGGTGACCTCTCACCTCTCTCGAAGCAGTTCTTGATGTCGTTGACCTCGACCTGTGAGCCTGAAACCCGGAAGATGCCCTGATGCTGAAGACCTGAGAGAAACATCTGGGTTTGACTGGAAGCTGCATTACACATGTAAGTCTATATAAACATCAGGGGGTTTAAAGTGCGGTTCGGGGGCCATTTTCGGCCCTTGGAATAGTTTTCTGTGGCCCATCGGCCATAATTAAAGGCTGCTGCAGCACAAGAAATTGATGCAGATGGACACCATTTGTAGTTTTTCCAAAATGGGAATTAATTAAAACCTTTTTCTTTATTTGGCCTCGTTCACAAACATCAAGCTGTTTTTACTTAAAAAAAAAACAAAACACTTGGTTCATCCGTTGATTTAACTCAACAAAACACAGCAGGCATTTCCCAAAAATAAGTCCCAGGCCAACACAACTATTCAAGCTAAACAAGGAGACGTACCGTGTAGATTAATGTAGCGGATGCAGCTTTCCACTAGCAGTGGTATGGCTTTAGTTGAATCCTATCAACACACCAAGAGAGCAACTTAGAGAAAAACATTTGCTTTCAATTAATTTAAATGAAAATAGACCAAAAGTACAACTGGAGGAGGAGGAATCATCCAATGAGAGAGAAGAAAAGTTATAACTAAGTTCAATATGGAGGGAACAAGCAAAATGTTAAGCTGTTGTAAATATTAAATTATTTCAATTAAAAACTAGAATTAAATTGATTTCTTTTGCTACAATTTTTTTCTTTCACATGTTTTTTTTACATGCACTTTAAAATAGGTTGATACAGACTAAAATTTTATACATTTAATGTTTACTGAGACTAAAGCTTCACATAGCGCAGCGTCAAAGCTAATGCTAACACGTACTTTAATCTGTATGACACTCTGCTTTATGTTTACATTTTTATTTTTTGGTAGCAGTCAGATAAACGAGAAATACTGTGATTAACTGTTAAAATGGGCAGATTTAGATGGTTTTAGAGAAATTCTCAAATGTTTTAGCTAATCACAGACGACTACAAGTAAAACCCGACCGACCCCTGACCCCCGGTGTCTACCTGGTGCTTGCTATGGGAGTTCTTCCGCCCACGACTAAAATGAGCAGCAAAAGGAGGCGATAAAGAGAAAGAGGAGTTTCTCAGAGTTCACAGTAAAGTGGTGAAAGAAGCAAGGTTGGTTATTAACCTTAAGAGAAAACGAGCAGGAAATGAAAAAAAGCCTCACCTGGTCGTCAGTAATTCAGATTTATATCCTGCAACAGGAAGAACAGAGAACATTTAAAATTGAAAACATGCAGATTATCGTCAGTAAGCCCTGAAAGACGCCGTTCTTACCCTCAGCTAAGGCTTTCTTTAATATGTCATGTTTGGCCTGGAGTTTAGAGATGAGATTGCTTCCCTCTAAATACTCACGAAACTTCTGAGGATGAAAAACAGACACAGAGCTTTATTTATCCCGGGGAAATGTGCAGAGTTTCTGCTGAAATAAAACAGATGCAGAGATTCACGGCATCACTGAAGTTTAAATTTGGACTTTTGAGCCTAATAGTAAAAGCAATGCCATGTTTTCACCCTGTTATTTATGCATTTATGAAAATTAATAAATCATTTGTATTTGGGTCAGCGCTAAATACTTAGCTCAAATAATTAACCTAGCATGTAAAACATTTAAAGATTATTAGATTATTAGCTAAATATCAACTTGGCAAGCAAAAAATATTCAGCTCCAAATTAAATATTAACCTAGCAATCTTAAATAAGTCTAAATGTAATCCTGCTTTCATTTCTGAATTTTGACTTTTTTTCTCAATCTTAGAATTGTAAAGAAATTGATTATGTAAAAATAATCTCTAAAAATTCTACTACACATCTTTCATCCTTGTCATTGCAGGATGAAAGATGACAAGGTGTAAATTTGTTTTCTAGAGTCTTAAAAACCCACGATAATCCCGACTGACGTAAAACAGGAAACCCGCCTGACTTATAGCCTGAGAGGTGAAACATGTTTTCTGTTCTGTGTTTCCAGTGAGTGTAACTGAGACGCAGCGTCTCGGCTTCGCTGCCGTTTCCTCACATTGAAGTAGAAAAGCTCCGTCTCCTGCTGGTTGGCTCGTCTCTTGGCCAGACTGGGTTTGTTCAGGTAGCCGTCCGACACGCTGGACTTGACCGACTCGGAGGACGGACTGTGGGTGAAGCTCTGCGACACGTCGCAGTCGTCCAGCACCGTCATGTCCTGCAGCGTGGTCAGAGTCGCTCCCCACGTCTTTTTCACCTGAAGGAAACACATTTTAAATACTTTCACCTTCCTGTCATTTCATCAGGTCACAACCACAAACATTAATGTGTTTATTAGGATTTTATGTGATGGACCAGAAAATGAGACGCTAATCTGCTAATTAAAATATCTGAAAAGTGTGGACTGTATTCATATTCGGCCTTCCTGAGTAACTCATAGAGAGCAAACTACAGATTGAAATTTTTTCCCATTTTTCCATGTGGAAAATCTCAAGTTGGATTCACATCTGGACTTTGACTAGGCCATCCTGACACATTCCATTGCATGTTCATGGTTGTTGGCTTGTGGAGTGCTTGAGTTGTCTCCAGACTTTTGAACTGCTGTAGATCTCAACACCAGGGATGAAGTGGAAGATTTACAGCAAAGTCCAACGACTTAAATGAAAACATAAAAACCAATTAGTGGATTTAATTCTTTACACGCTCTTCATATGCAGAGTGTGTTTGTATTTACAGCGTGCGGCGGCTGGTGTGATGATCGGGGCGTGGTTGTGTGTGTGCTGGGAGCTGCTGAGACGTGCAGATGCTGCTCATTAATCCAGACTCCTGCAGCATTTTTATGCCCTTCAGGCCGAGTTAACAGCTGCCCTCTGCGCTACACGACAGCAGGGACACAGACTGCAGCAGCAGCCAGTCGCTCCGCTTTATTTTGGGACGCTACATCTGCTACATTATCACCCAATTAAAACTGTATAAATTACCACGACTGAAGAAGTTCTGACGCAGAGAAGCATGTGATCTGAGGGGTTTTCACCCAGTTCAGTGTTTTTATTTCACACTTTGAGCAAACAGCTGGAAAAATGTTCTGCAGGATTCATAGTCTTGCAGAAAATAAATAAATAAATCCACTTATTTTTGGATCTGTTTGCAGGTCAATATCTTGGCCTGTTTGGATAAAAGTTCATCTGCAGCTCTGAGTAGTTCGGGAGCCGTTTCTAAAGTTACAGCTAAAGCTAAATATTTAGCTTTCTGGGCTAGTATTTAGTTTGAAACTATGGCATGGTGAAAAATGAACCTTAATTTTCTGTCTCTTGTAATTATTGCTCTTAATTTTTGTAACTTTTCAAACAGCAACTCATTCACCTAATCATTGAGTTCCCCAAGGCTCCATTCTCGGTCTCTGTACTATTTTAATGTTTATTTTATCCTAAGGATTCAAAAACTAATGATAAATTGAAACTATCCTGTCTCCATAATAAATATTTTCATAAAATAATTTAAGAGTTCCTTTAATGTAACCGATGTCTGGTCGTCGGTGGGAAGCCTGTTTATGTTTATGTAGATTTGCGATCTCTGACCGTTGTCTGACAGCGTTTGTGAGACTGACCTCTTCGTTCTCGATCTTCAGGGACGCCAGGCGGGTCTGGAGCTGAGTGAGGCGCAGCGACAGCTCAGCCTGGACCTGCGGCTGGGAGGCGATTTGGGTCGTCTGACAGGAAGCCAAACATCATCAACACAAGAAGAAAAATCTGCAAATCCTCAGGTCAGAATCCTGATTCAGTCTGGTTTACAGCTGCATTAGCTATTTCTGTTTATTGCCAGTTATGTCAGGATCTGTCCTCCACAGATTACTAGATAAATAATCAGGAGTTCTGTTGTTATTTTTCAGGTTGAACTCACCGTGTCGCCCATGTGTGCCTGGAATCCGAAGCGCTGTGGTGGGCAGAAGGCAGTGGGGTAGAGGCCCAGCAGACGCTGCCTGTCGCGGGCCGGGTCCAGGTTCTCCACAGCCCCCTCCAGCACCTCCAGGCCCGCCCGCCTGGAGGCTTCAAGGCTCAGTTCGGCGGATAGGTAGGTCCTCAATGCCCGGCTCAGACTGGAGTGGTACCCTAAGTCACAGCACTGAGAAACACAAGAAGTTTTAAAAGTCCTGCAAACTTATTTTGGGAAAATTGTTCTGAATGTTTGAAGAAGACGCTGAGCGCAACTTCCTTCTTAGCGAAACGTGAACAAAAATGGAGGAGCCAGATTTCAGATTTTAGTAGTTGGAAGATTTTTCTTTAGTCTTTGGCTAAAGACCACAAGTCATTTCTCGCGCTAACGCTAGGCTAACACATTTGTTTTGGTTGTATTTACCCAGAATGCCTGGCACTGTTGTCCACTTCCTGTTTTTGGAGCGGTCTCCGGTCCACTTGGTGTTCACATATGCATTCAAACCAAACCAGAGTTCACTTCAACCGAACCCAGACTGAGGTTTGTAGGCAGACCAGAATTTCCCAAATGAGCTGGACTTTAAACGGACTGGAGCCTCGATTAAAGTGCCAGTGTTCTGTGTTTTCCAGGCACAAAGAGCCATTTTATGGCACAATCAAGTCACTATGTTTCCTCCAGTTGTTATAAAAGTACTATAAAAATTTGACTTAAAGGAAATTTGACTTTGATATTTAACACCTTGAAATTGGACCTCTGTCTCTTTAAAAACTTCTGCTCTTTCTGAAACTCCACTCCACTGGGATGACTTCCTGGAAGTCATCCCCACTTGGCTCCTGCACTAACCCTTTAATGTTTTTACCAGCGTTGCTCTGAGCAGCTGATGTTTGCTAATTGCTGCTGGCTAGTCTGAAGGAGCTGAGTGGGAGAGGAGCTGTGGCTGCAGCAGATTCTTTTACTTACGTCGATGATGTCGGGCAGATCGTGGATGTAGTATTTAAACACTGAGGCATTGGTCGCCTCCAGAGTCAGTAAATACTCATTTCTGGCTTTCAGAGTCTTCAGTTTGTTCTCTGAGTATTTTGTCTTCCTCTGAGAACAAAAGGAACAAAATGTTAAACACGTGAATCTAGTTCTGCACTGATTCCTGTAACGGTTATTTATTAGTTCACCTTCTCCCTCATCTTCTCCATCTTGCGGGCGGCGTTGCGCCTCTGGTGGCGCTCCTCTATCCGGAGGCCGAACACAGGCTCCACCCCTCCGCCCGTCCCGGACACGCCCTTCACGCGGCCCTCCTGCCGCTCCGCTTCCCGCAGCTTGGCCTCCGCACTGATCATCTCCGCGTTGTACATGTGATACGTCTTCATCACCTTGGCAACAGCAGGAGAGAGACAATTTGCACCTTCTGGCTCAGTTTCAGTTTTATTATTGGACACAGCACGAAAAGATTGAATCAAGTTTTTTTACATGGTAAAAAGTTGTGACTGTAACAGATTTAATCCACTGAATGAAGGTTAAAGCAGAAGTTCATAAAACATTGAGCTGTTTATTCTGCTGTGAAGCAGTGAAAACGTGTTTCTGTTTACCGTGTAAAGCTCGTTCAGAAGCTTCATGAGGTCGTCCTGCAGCTGCTGCACGATTTCTTTACTCTGAGACACAAAAATATCAACATAAACTCCAAAAAAACTGTTTTCAGCCAAATTTACAAGCTTTGTTACAACACAGTATCTAAAATATGCCTATTCTGTTTTTATGACAGTAAACTATAGCACCATTATAGATGGAAAAATGTTCCATCAACAAATTAGAGACATTTTCTAGAAAAATCAAGGACGTTTGCAACGTAGAAAACTTTCCAAAAAATTTCTACTTTTTTCAGGAATTCAGAAATTTTCTATTTTTATCCCAAAATAATTTTTAGATTAATCTAAATTTTTCTGGGTTTCTTGGCAGAAGTTTTCTACTCATCATTTTTTTATACATTAAACACCATTTTATTAAATCATGCAAGTTTTGTGTTTTTTTGTATGTACATTAAGCAATAAAGGTATTTTAATGATTTAGAAGTACAAATCCTTTAAAGAATCTAATATCTTATGAGAAGATTAGTTGTAAAGTACAGAAAAGGATTGCAAAGACTGCAAAAAAAATTATTTTAACTCAGAATTTTTGTCTTATTTCAGATTTATTACTTTCTTTTCTTAATATTCTGACTCTTTCCTCAAAATTTTTACTTTAATCTCAGAATTCTGACTTTTTACTTTGAATTTTGACCTTTTTTTCCATATAATGTCTGAAGTCAGAAATCTGAGAAAGAAATTAATGTTTTTGTTTCCTTGTTTTTCCAGTGGCCCTCATCCTCTGCCGCCTTAAATTACTGGACTATAAAACCAAGTTTACAGTTGAGTTTTTGGCTCCTTTGTGGCCATATTCCTGAGGTCATTAATCGTGAAAGTGGCTGCAGAACATTCCCCGCCTCTCCCTGAGTAAATCTGTTGCTCCTCTCTGAGCGCAGGCCTCTACATGTGTCCTTTTTGTCATTACTGCAGTAACAGAGTTGATTTTAATGAGAAGTAAAGTCTGCAGCTCTCCGCTGGGCCTGCTGCAGACTTTAACAAATTAACCACGCGCGCGCTCTAACTTTAGCTCTCCGTGTTCATTATTAATCTGCTTCCGGCTCGTCTTTTATTCATGCCAGCTAAAGTGCAGCGACTGCCAGCAGCTCTGAGCCGAGGACCTCCATCACATCCAGCGCCGCTCGGCGGACAGACGCCCAGCCGAGCCGTCCGCCCCGGTGGCCATGGCGACGCCGACAAGCCGCGCCCGCCGGGAACGAGATTCATCCATCCTGGGATTCAAGACGGTTTAGCGTAATGCAATATTAATGCTGCCACATAACTGCTTCCCCAAACTGCTGGGCTGTTTAATGTATGAGTTCAGCTTCAATTATGAATGCGTTTGTTTGTGTGCGGTCAAATCCATTTCTCCATCTGATGCTGCTTCACAGCGTTCAGAGATGTCTCAGATTATTTAAGGAAGTAAATATGTTTATAGTAATGAAGTGCAGCAATCGCTCTCGTAGGACATCATACTTCAGTTGCTTTGTCTGTGGAGGCAACAAACCTAAAAATCTAGAAAAAATTAAATGCTTGGTCATATGGAGCCATGGAGAGGAAAATAATGCAATTTTAATAGGATTCTGCTAGTACAAATAGAGGAGGATTTATTTTTTTTGTTTTTAAAAAACAAAAAAAAAAAAACATTCAATGAGCTCCAAAGGTAAAAAATTTATGAGAAAAAAAACTCAGAAAGTTTTAGAAAAGAAATGTTTTTAAAACAAATGTGGAAATTTAACATTTCAAAAGTCCACTTTTTTTACTATTGAAAATGTTTTTAGTCTGAAAAAGTCTAAATTTTTTACATCTCAAACTCAGAAATTTCCTTTTTTTTAAAGAAAATTTCTGAGTTTTTTGGTGGAAATGTACTCCTTTTTTTCTCTGCAATGGCCCTAATACGATGTGGAACAGTCACGCTTCTCTGACGGGTGGGTGTTATTTTTTTAAAGAAAATTATGAATTTTTTAAATAGGGTTTTTAATATTTTAATTTATAATTTTTTTCTCACCCTTTTCAGGAGCCGAGCCGAATCCTCGCTGATGTGCGTAAGACGGCTGATGACGTTGTTCAGGTAGAGGTCGCTGAGGGTGGCGTGGTCTTTGCTCTCTCTCCTCACCTTAACAAATAAAAGAAACATAAATCATGGTTAAAATAATTGATTGTTTCTCCGTGTTTCTGAGATTCCTTTGGAAAACACGTCAGCTCACCTGGTTTAGCAACAAGTACCAGCAGTTAACCGGAGAAAGCAGATTCTGGTCCTTCCTGGAATTAGAATATTAATATATTATAAATATGGCTTTAAAATAAATAATCAGACATTTATTTGGAATGTTGCAAATTATAAAATAAAGAAGAGAAAAATAGAGAGCAATGAGAAGCTAAGATAAACCATGTTTAGAGACTTTCAGCATGTTGGCTCTAGAGAGACGCTATCATAGGCGCTAGCATAGGTGCTAGCAGAGTTTTTTCTTCTTAACTTTGAAAGCGTCCGTTTATAGTTATAGTTTGAGTACATGCTGTATGAATAAATCTGGAGACCGTGATAAATCTGTGAAATTGTTTCAACAATTGATGCTAGCCTCTCTAGCTGGTGTGATCATCTAGCTAACTTCCTTTTAACATGTCTGTTGTGAACACGTTGTTTTAATCTCCTGAGCTTGTTGCACTAATTTTCGGGTTAATTTAGAAAAAAGAAAATGAATCAAATCAAAGAAATTTCCTAGAAAAAGCCAGGATATTTTTTAAAGTTAAATTTGGTAGAAATAAAGTAGAAGTTTTCTTGAAAAATCAAGGAAATTCTTAGTTTCTAAGGTAAAAAATTTGACTTGTGGAAATTTTCTGAATTACAAAAGTCGAAAATTTTAACTTAGAAATTTCCAAGTGTTTTCTAGGAATTTGAGATTAATCATAAAATTTCTGAGTTTTTGGCTGAACTTTTCCTTTTTTCTGTCTGCAGTTGCCCTAATACACCAGCGTTTAATTTTAATCCGTACATCATTTATTTTTCAAATTGATTTCCTGGTAATTTCAAATGTGACCTTTGAACTGTTGCAGCTCAGATTTGAGCGTACTTGTATTGCTGATGATCCTTTGTGCTGCGTGTTTTAGCCATGAAGCGCTCTGCCAGCTTCTCCAGGTTCCTGGAATACTCCGTCTCGATCTCGGCCTTCTTCCTGAAGAAGTCCTGCAGGTCCTGAAGCAGCTGCACCCGCATCTCCGTCTGCTGCTCCAGGCAGCGCTGCTGCTCCGCCAACTGGGCCCGCACATCTGCAGCACGACCCAAAACACGACCAGAGCGGTAAGTGACAGAAAAACTCATTTTAATCTCTGTGGCCAATTTTATTTTATAGAGAAAATGTAAAAAACAAGAATATGAAGGCAGCAACAGTTAAAAAAAAAAAGCTAAAGTTCATCCTCCATTTCTAAGTTTTTGTTATTAATCTAATGTGGTGAAAAATTAGAAGCTCCAGTAAAGGGACTAAATGCGCAGCACAGATTTCTGCTTAGTAAGAAATTTTAAATTCATGCAAAATGTTAATTTACTGTTTTGGATTCTTTTGTGTCAGTCTATTACAAGTGTCAAAATTTGAGGGGTTTCAATAATGATATATTTGATTAAACACATCCATAAGCTAATTTGTGCAAAATTAAACAAACATAAGAGTCGTTTTTCTGAGTAGATTGATGAATAAAACGCAGGAACAAAGTACTCACAGATTCACTTATTTGCTGATTTTTAACGGAATACGACTCAAATTATTTCCAAAGAATTTAGATATTTTTCATGGATCATATCCAAAAGACGCAGCTGGCGTTCGCAAAGCATCGGCAGGCAGCCACTGAAAAATGACAATTTTTCTCAAAGGTTTGACTCTTTTTCTCAGTAAAAATTTTCAGATTTATTTTTCAGAAATTTCTGAAAATTTTTTCAGAATTATCCTTTATTTCAGATTTTTCATTTTTTTCTCAGAATATTTAAGTCAGAATTGTATTTATTTCCAGTGGCTCTAATCTTCTCAGCTGCGTTTCTGGACATTTTAATATGCACACTTGAGAACTGCATGTGACAAATGACCCTGAAACCAAACAGACAAACCGCCGCAAACATTTCTGTGGATCACAAAGGACGTCATCTGAACTGATGAAAGAATTCAGCAGCTTTCATTCAAGAAGCTGATTTTTCTGCAGTCAGTGCTGATAATTAATAATTGAAATTTTATTTTAAACTGATAAGCTTCTTGTTAAAATGCATAATTGGCTTCCTCTTCCTCCCTACACTCATCCTCACAGATGAAGGCTGTCCATTTTTCTCCCAGGAGTCACCTTGGACTTAATCGTGTGACCGAAATGAAAAGGCAGTAGAGGAAAAACACACACACACACACACAAGTAGTCAGCGTGGTAAAGCCTGGCTGCATGCTTCGCTGCTTCGCCGTGTTTCAGCGCTCGATCTTCCTGCAGCAAAGCGGAGAGAGCGAGCACCGAACTCTCTCTCTCTCTCTCACACACACACACACACTCAGCAGTCCCCAGAGAGCCTATCCACTCCACTACCTGTTGTCTTGGTAACCACACACAGTGTGTGAACCATGTGATGAGGAAGGTGAGGAGCTTGCGAATGCACCATCGACTTGCACACGGCTTCCAGATCTCTGTGGAAAACTGCCGAGTCTATGAAAACTCTTTTGTTGGATGCGACTCTCAGTGTTTTATTGATTCTGGCATCATTTCGCCTTTCTTTGCTTAGTAAATTAAAATGGCTGCCATCTCGTGACGCTCTCGTACGGCAGCGTTGTGGATGTCGGAGGCTGAAACGGTTTCGTCTTCCTGAATCTAGAAACTGCAGAAGGAAATATGAAGCTTTTATTTCTTAGAGCAGTTTTATTTGTCCAAAGGTTTCAAGCAGCCGATCAGTTTGGTCAAAATATGTATTTTTAAAGCTTTTGGTCGATTATTAATCATAAATATCTAGACAAAGAAAACAAAGGAGTCAAACACCACTGGAAGCTAACTAGCCCATTGTTAGTTTTAATTTTATTCAGGAGAAGTTGATTAAGCTGAGTTTGTTCTGATTTCTTATCTGTAATTCTTTGTAGCTTTTTCCACCTGAGAGTCCAGTCGACTCGGTTCGGTTTTGGACCAAAGTTGTAAGAGTTGCTCCACCTCCAGCTGCTCTGAGTCAAACCAACCTGTTTCCCTCCTGGCCTGTGGGGGCGCTGCACCCAGAACCACTGAAGGAAACGACACAGAAACCTCTGAAGACACTGAGAGCAACTTCCTTCTTCACCAGATGGAAACTAGATGGAGGTGTTGGAGGATTTCTCTTTTGACAACAAGTCATTTCTCCTGCTAGCGCTAGGCTATCACATTTGTTTGGGTTGTATTTACCCAGAAAGCCCTGCACTGTAGTGCACTTCCTGCTTCTGGCCTGCTTGGCGTTCTCATATGGATTCAAATTGAACCAAAGTTCACGTCAACTGAACTCAGACCAGAGTTAGCGTAGCATTCACACCTCACCAAAATCAGTTGACTAAAACTCATCAGCTTATTATGAAGCATTAAGAAAAAAATTGGCTTGCTTAAATTTTAAACATGTACATTTGTTATCAAGAACCTTAAAGCCTAAATTCACATGAATCTAAAACGTAAATAAAATCCCTAAAAAGATAATGAAATATACATTGTTATAATTTTGGAGGATATTTTAGGTCTCCCTGCAAACAACCATCAAACTGTAATACAACAAAATGTCTTCGGTCAGAGGCTTTTTCAGATTCGCAGTAATATTGACTGCTATAGGAGATACAAACCATCAAAAAAGCTAATGAAAACTTTTGCTCCTGCCTGGCCAACCTGATTTTCCAAGTCAAAATTACAACTTTTTTCAACAAAGAGAAAGTTCTATGAAAAAATCTGAAAAGAAAATTGTATTCTTTCTTTAATGTGAAAAACTGATCAAATTTCATATTACAATTCTATAAAATTATATTGTAGTTCTCTATAATGCAACAAATTCCCTGGTAACCGTCAGAAACAGAAACAAGCTGTGATGTATTTCAGTTTTAGCAATTTTTAGCTCAAAATTGAGCTAAAAATTTCAGTTTTAGCTCAATTTTCTCTGAATTCCCAGTTTTCTCTTCATCTGGGATTTCAATCCCAACATCAAAGACTGCGAATGCCGACAAAACGATGCGACATTTTCACTCCACATAATTTCCCATCAGAGACAAACATGTTTGTCCAATTAAACGCTGCGGCACGAGGAACGCAGCTGTTTCCAAACAATGTACTAAACTGTAGCATAGAAACAACACAGAAAACGCCACAGAATTTGGCTTTAGGCTGAAATGTAACTTCAGGAAGACGAGGATCTAATAGTCAAAGAATTGCAGATAAGCAAATCAGAATGAACTGAGCTCAATCAGCTCCTCGTGAATGAATTGAAAACAAAAGCACGCTCGTTCCCTGTGAATAAGACAGAAATTCGGCTCAGTGTTTCAGAGCAGGAGGAGATTACATCAATGAAACTCATCGGTTTGGATCACAGCTTGTTGGAGGAGAAAAGAGGAAATCCGCTGTGCTTCTCCTGTCTGATCTCTGAAATCGCTCCTCCTGGAAACCTCCTCGTTACGCCGTAAACGGCGCGAATCGGCCTCTTTGATCAGAGGAGCTGCCGTCAGGACGCCGCAGCATGGCGAGACGTCGAAGAATGAAAACCCGGCAGAGACGCTGTCTGGTTAGAGATTAGGATTATATTCATGCAAGTTTCATTGGTTTTCTCCTGTTTAATCACCTTTTTATTTGGTGTTTAATTCAGTTTAAAGCTGCTTTCTCACCTGATAGTCTGGCAGATTTGGAAACATTTGTTAAATTTTTAGTTGCTGCGGTTATCTTTCACAAACCAGCTTTGAGCAACCTGTTCCCCTCCTGGCCTGTGGGGGCGCTGCACCAAGAACCACTGAAGGAAACGACACAAAAACCTCTGAAGACACTGAGAGCAACTTCCTTTCTCATAAAATGTCTTTGGCTAAAAAACCACTCGCGCTAGTGTTAGCTTAGCACATTTGTTCTGGTTGTATTTACCCACAATTCCCTGCACTGTAGTCCACTTCCTGCTTTTGGACCAGTCTCCAGCCCACCTGGTGTTCTCATATGCATCAGAGTTCCAGTTCCAGCAGCTCTTTTTCCGTAACCATGGCAACAGTGTAACTATTTCTACAAGCGGGAGCTCAAAAACTCAAATCTCACCTGAACTATGACCCCAAAGGGGGAAGTTCAAATCTTCCCCCCATCATTATGATCAAGGATCTTATCCCTACTCCAACATCTTCTAACCAGACTGAGACTTAAAGAGGGGCAGCAAAAGCACAGGAGGTGGATTAGCAGAGCTCTGCCATCAGTCAGAGGCCTCTTTGGATTCGTTGAAAGACTGACTGCTGCTGGAGAACCTCGCTGCCCACAGCACCACCATCCCCAACGACTCCTGGATGAGATGAGTTACGACATTTAATTTCTCTTGAAATAAATGAAGTATTGTTCGATTGAATAAAATCAAATATTTAAAAGAACATTGTAAAAATGACAGGTAAAATTTAAGCTCCTACAATAAAATTTAATGTAATTTTAGACTTTATTCAGTTTGGATTATATTCAGTCTCCCTGACTGTTTATGGTGACAGAATGTAGTTAATTACTATAATTATGAAATAATTCCTTAAAAAACCTGAGTTGTTCAGAAATGATAAAAATGTTATGATTTTACAGCAACTTTACAGTAAACTGTACAACTGGATAACAACAAGGAATACTTTGGTGTCAGAAGACGACAAATATAACTTTCATTTTGCCTAAAACAAAACTTAATTCGTCTCCTCGTTTCTCAAGATCAATTCTTCTCTAAGATTTGATTTTGTCCGATTACATCAAATAATATCCTGATAAAGCAGAGGGGGTAATTGTTTCGCTCTCAGACGTCTCTCTCTCGTCCTGTGAACCTCTTTAATTGGCTGCTGATGAAGTTTCTCTAATTAGTTTCTAAAACCAACAGTTGATCTTATCCATCAAACTCCTGTGAATCTGATGAGAAGTTTTCTGATCGAGTCGCCATTTTGGTTAGAAATTAGCCACAAAACGTCTTTGTGGTTATATGGAAGAATGATTGGAGATTTCTGCAGCTGTATGAAGCTAATTAATGATGCTTGGCCCCTCCCCCACTTGTTGCTTCTGTGGGTGTTTTTTGTTGTTGTTTGGTTTCAGATCGTCGCCCTGCTGCATTTCCTGCATAATTGGTTTCAGCTTAAAGTCACAAACATCAGATGTTCTCCTGTTCAGAGAGCGCTCTCAAAGAGGGAAGTTGTGCTCGGTGTCTTCAGAGGTTCTTGTGTTGTTTCCTTCAGTGGTTCCTTGTGCAGCACCCCCACAGGCCAGGAGGGGAACAGGTTGCTCAAAGGCTGTTTTCCCACCTCATAGTTCAGTAGATTCGGTTAAATTTGGGACCAAAACGTCACCATCTGTTCCACCTCCAGCTGCTGTGGTTCTCTTTTTCAAACCAACCAAACCCTGTAACAAACTGTTCCCCTCCTCGCCTGTGGGGGGCGCTGCACCAACAATCACTGAAGGGAACACTGAGTGCAACTTCGCCAAATGGAAACAGAAATGGAAGCGTCAGATTCCAACGGTTGGAGGATTTAAAAAGACCATAAGACTTTTCTCATGCTAGCGCTAGGCTAGTGCATTTGTTTGATTGTATGATTTTATTTACCCAGAATGCCCTGTGCTGTAGTCCACTTCCTTCCTTTTGGAGCGGTCCGCTTGCTGTTCACATGTGCATTGGAACCGAACCCAGACTGAGGTTTGCAGGCAGCAGGAGTTCACTTCTTTGGTTCACATCAGTTTGATTATTGAGGGTTTTTTCTACCAAATTTTTGACTTTTGAAACTCAGACATTTTTAAGTTTTTCCTAGAAATAGACCAACCTTAACCTTTGGGGGAAAATTAATGTCTTTTTTCGATCAACGCCACATTCACCCATTCGCTCAACATTTATCCACCGAAACACAGAAACTAAAGCATCTGCAGCGTCTCTTCTTCTCTCCATTAGATCTTCTTCATTTGCATTTTCTCATTAGCGCGATCTTCATCTCCATCATTCAGGCCCAGGCGGATCGCGGCCGCCGGGAGCATGCTCAGTGGCTCTCCAAGCGCCAATATGTATTGTCAGCACTGTGCATAATCAGCCCTCTACCTTTCCACCTCACCTCACCTCCCCTCTGAGGGAGCGGCGGCCACCTCCTGTGTATACATTACACACCACCTCCTGCACCGACCAATCAGGAGGCGGAGCAGCGAGGCAGACTTGGAAAGCACATAGTTACAGCAGCGGATCCATACATTTGGACCGAGGCGGCTTCCCCCCGGTGCGCTGTGGCCCCTCGATTGGGTTCCAATTAAAGCCAATCACTCAATCAGGGGAGAGGAAGATGGAGGATGATGATGGGTGGAGGCGATTTAAGCCGCCAGGTTTTGATGTAAAGGTCATCGCGTGACTTCACCTGAGCATGTCTGCAGGTAGATTCCCGGAGAAAACCACACACACACACACACATGCAGCAGACATACACACCTCTTCTTCCTCATCCTCCTCCTTCCCTGAGGCGCCATGCAGCACTCAGGATGAACCCAGAAATCCTGACGTCTCACCGTGAGGTGTCAAAATCACACCCTGCATGCGTGCATGTGCACCACTGCTGCAGCCAGGTGCATGCAAAGCTGCAAAAAATGCAACAAAGATGGAAAAAATGACCTCACCTTTCACTTGGCTCTCATATTCTGCCAGGATTTCTTTGTCCTTCTTGCTTTTGTTTGAGTTTGACATCTCGTCCTGGTGGAGGTGACCGATCAACCGGACTTCCGAAATATTAAAAATAATAATAAAAAAAACCAATCCAAATTATTTCCTTCCTTGTGCTCCGCCCGAGGCTCCCTCACCCGCACACATGCTCCTCACATCCATCCAGTGCCGCAGCCGCACAGCCAGTAGTGGCCCCGCACCTCCACGCTGAGGAGGAAGAGGAGGAGGGAGGAAGAAGAGGAACAGGCGCGCGCACGCACAGTGCTCTGTTTGATGCTATCTTCACCCCGCCGTCACCTTTTTTACCCTCGCAGATATAAAACCAGAAGAAACGAAATGAATGAAAAACGCCGGTGGGGAGATGGGTGTGTCGGCGGCGTGGGCGGGGTTAGAGGCGTGACTGACAGCCGAGGAGGCCAATTAGTCACAGAGCACTCACAGGGTCTTTTTTCCTTCTCAATTAATTAATTTATAAATTTAATTCGCTTTTGTTTCGTATTTTTATGTATTCATTGCAAATAAACACGTTTTACGCTAAATTAAGAAGATTTTTTAATCATTTGTCTGTTAGACCGGATCTCTTTTTCATCTTGCACAGGACTGCCGTAAATGAGACTGAGATCAGCAGCACATGTCACAGTGTGAATTACAAACAGTTCATCCCAACAGAAGCTCAGAATGGGTCTCTATCGCCAGCTGCTGGTCAACGTGAGTACTGCAACAGGTCAAACACTAAAATCAGCACTAATATAAACACTTAAGAACAATGTGATGCGATTCTAGAAAGACTTCATCAGTGTTTTGTTTTTTTGTAGCAATGATTCAAATATTAATCTAAATACTTCAACACTTAATCCAAACATAAACTTTAATAAAACTTTCTGGGAAAATTTTGATGCAACACTTTTTTTCCTCATTCTTTGCAGATTTGATGGTGAGCATCAGTTTTCAAGTCTTTCAACGAATTCTTGTCTGGACTTTGACTAGGCCATTACAACCCAAGCATCTAAGGCATCCAATAACGTCTCTGGCTGTTTTTTTAGAGCATTGATCCTGCTGGAAGGTGAAGTTCCTCAAACTGGATATAAAATTTACTCAAAAATCACAATGTTTTCATCTCCTACAGAGAAAAAATCAAAACATCCAAAGAATCTGAATTTGTTTTTCTTTACATCCTCATTACTGCTGGAGTATCAGTTTCTTGGCTGACTTGAAGCTGAAAGGTTTCACTGCAGAGGAAGACCTTCAGGACGTCAGAGTTTCCTCTGGGACGGTGAAGAAGTGCCGGAGCAGAGCTTGCTCAACGCTGGCAGCTGGTGGGTTAGAAGCTTCTGAAGCTGATTTTCTGCTCAGTCTAGAAAAATATGGAACATTTTAATTCCTATTCAATTAAATTAATGTTTGGTTCTAGTTGAGGACCTGATTTGGCAGAAGAAAAAAGTGGGTGGCAGTCACATGTTGTTAAGGTCATTAACGGGGTCATTAAGGTCAGCAGTTGGGCTGTAAAGGCCACTAACAATGTTACGGGTCACTGATGAACCGTAAAGGTCACTAATAGGCCATTATGGTCATTAACGTTTCTTTTAAGGTCACTGATAGGGCCAGTAAGGTCACTAATTGTGCTGTTAAGTCACTAACAGTGTAGCTAATATGGCTGTTAAGGTCACTAATGGGAACATTAAGGTCGCTGGTTCTGCCCAGCTCAGTGTTTGGGTCACACGTCCCCATTGATACCATGTTAGTTGTTTTTGTCCCAAGGTGCTGAATCGTTGGGGAGACGGGTGCTGTTTCCAGAGTAGTTGTCAGAGGTGAAATCTGAGGTCAGGAGGTCAGTGACTCGTCCTAATCGCCCCAATAGTGACTTCAGTGGCTGTTTTAGTGTGATCGTACTGACAGTTGATGTTTAGAAATATAAACTGTCAAACTGATGAAAGTCTGAAAACTGGACTTTGATCTGAGTTTTTATTGAGCAGCTGCTTCAGTTTCCTGATCAGACTGTGTGTTTGCTGAATCGCCACCAGACGGCAGCAGATTTCTCCCTCAGACAATGAAAGCCAGGCGATGCTAAAACCTGTCAGTGAAATGGCTGCAGAAACTCCGCCTGGGCGGATAAATGGACCCGCCGTGACTGAGCTGCAGTTACACGCTGAATCTGCAACGCTTCTTACTCTGTTTTCCTCGGGGACTGTTGAATTTCACACTAAACAAATTACAAAAACCAACCTGGAAGAGAAAGTTAAAGCAACACCCAGAAACCTGATTCACCCTCTATGAAGCATTTTAGTGTTTCTGGCCTGTTGGTATCATTTATAAACCGCTGAGTTCGGTTTTTATTTTTTATTAAACTGAACCTTAATACTGACTTTACTCCATAAGTTCTGTTGTAGAATGGAGCCATGCTAAAAACAAACTTTTACAAAACAGTAAAATTCTGTGAAAATGTCAAAGTTCTGGGAAAAAAATCTAAATTTTGACAAAAAAGTCGGAATTCTGATTTTAAAAAAAATCAAATGTTTTTCCCCTGATCCTCTTCAATAGAGTTAGCATCACTTAAACATGTCTTATTTTTAAAAAGACATTTTTCAGTAAACTGACAGTCACTCATTAGCAGGATAAAGTGAATGCATCTGTAGGTTTTCTAAGATCATGGAATCACAAAGAACTGCCGGGACGGTTTGGGGTAATTTGACTTTATACAGATGAAATCTTATTTGGTTTGATTGAGTCTGGATGGCCACTTAAAAAGCTCCAGCGGGCCACACTTGGCCCCTGCGCCTGGGGTTTGGCACACGTTAATAGATGTCTATTTTCTTATCGTTTTTGTTATTTTCCTAGTTTTTATCTTAAGTCGTTTTCCTGCAGTTGTGTTTTGCTTTTCTGTCATCATCTGTTTGGAAAACGGCGCATAAAAAGCTAAACGAGCCAAACTTTCTCCGGGGCCTGTTCCTCCGGTCGGCCCTCCCTCTCCTCTTCTGCGACATTTTGAGCTGCTCCTGAAATAAACAGCCTAATTTTGTGAGCAGATATGATCAGTAAGGTAATAGCATATGGAATGCAGTTAGTGTCCTGCAGCTATACATAGCCTAATGGTTCTGTTTGCTGGGCGGCTTCCTGTTGTTCAGCCTTATCTGTCCTGGACAGAAAAACCCGAGTCAGCGCCGGCGAAGATTCAGGGCCTTAAAACGTCACAGAGAGTTAACGACCAAGTTCAGCTTTAATGAGTCAGGTAACCGTAGCAACAAGAGGTTTCACCGGCTATTTGGAAATCTGTTGCTGCGCACAGCCTGTCAGCTGGCTGAAAGAAGACTTTTTTTTTTACAATGGAGTGTTAAGGGCATAAGAAATTAAAATAAACATAAAAATATGAGAACAACGTAATAAAATTAAGAAGTCATAATATGAGACAAAGTTTGCACAAAAAAAAAATAATATGAAAATAAAGTAATACAATTCTGAAATAATTTATGTTATTAGAATAAACCTGAACGAGAATAAAGTAAAAATAAGAGAAAAGAGTCAAATTATAGAGAAAAAAGTCCTAATACTTTGAGGATAAATTCAAAATAATAGAATAAAAACTTAAAATTATGAAAATAAACTTGTACAAGAATAAAGTCGTATTACAAGAATGGAAAAATATTTTTCACATCAGTTTGAAAGGCTAATAAATAGATTCATAAACACAAAATCAAAGGATAACATCACTAAGTAAATTGTTTCACATTCAAAAGGAAGTTTGACAGTCTCAGAAAGCTTCAATTGTTTATGCTAAATATGTTATATTTTGTATTTTTTGGTGTGTAAGTGCCAGTAAGGAGGAGGGATTACATGTTTGACGTTTGATAGTTTTTCACAGAAAGTCTTTTTTTTTTATCGCCGTTTTGCCGACGACTCTCTGATTTATTTCTGCTCATCCTCCTAATTTCCTAGAAGACATCAAAGCTTCGGTAGCCATGAATTTTCTGAGCTTTAACAAAAAGAAAACAGGTGATTTCATTCAGTCCCAGCAGTAATTCAAACATTCCTCCTGTGAACTTTGGTGATCTGGATCCATATGTTCACAAATCTTTGTGATTTTCATTAATGCCTGGATGCTAAACCGTCCCTGTTGAAGCATAACCTGGAGATAAAAATCCAATCTATTTGACTAATAATTGTAATTTATTAGTCTGACATGAAGCTTTAATTTCTTTCTTACATGTTTTTGCTGTTTTTGTCTCTTTCAGCTGCTGAGTTTCTGTTTTTCAGTTATTGTCTTTCTTTTGTTATTTAATTGCTTCCTGTTGATACCATAATGATTTCTCTGTATTTTACTTCTGATTTCCTCTTGTTTTTTTGTTCCAGCTGCATCTGTGAACAGTTTTCGCCGTTTTTTTCCGTGTGCGGTCATTTTTCCTCCTCCTCGTCATTTCTTTCATGCTTCACAAAGACGGTCTACATTTCCACCATTGTTGCGTAATTTGTTTGTGAAGCTTTTTGCAGCTTTGTTCCCATTGAAGCGCTTCCAACAGCTTGTGTGCATTTTCAGTTGAAACGTGAACAGAAAAAGAAATCCAACGCTCTGGTGGCAGAAACTCGACAGCAGAGTATTTGATTAGGACATCCAAGCATCACGCTGCGCTCTGTGGCAGAAATCCATTAATCCACATTCATGTTTCTGTCTGAAGACGATGAAAAATGCGTCTGAAAAGCATTTCAGACGGAGCAGAAGAACTTATTACTGTCAGATTTATCTAAAGAAGCTGCAGCAGCGACGGTTTGTGCAGTTTAACGCTCTGTGATGATAAACGACACTAATTGAATAGTTAGACATTAAACCTCCAGCAACGAGGCTCCTGACTGATAAGATAATATCCTCCCCACGCGCACAGAAACACGCTTCCCGCCTTGAACTCGCGTGCTGCCGCCGTGTGTTTTGTGTGCTGCAAGACGCTGCGTCACTCGCCGCCGGGCGATTTCTCTGCTGTTTATTTCAGCTGAACTCCAATAATCTGGTTCAGGGAACATGATGGATAATTAACAGATTATCTGCTCAAGTCTTGGCCAAGTCCTCCAAGAAGCCAAACTTATGCTTTGAATGGACGTGGGAATTATTTTCAGATTTAATTTTAGGCTTTTATAGGAATAGTGAAAGTGAAATGCATATAGTGATTTATTTTGAATGTTTGATTCTTTTAGTTTAAAGGCAGCAAATGGCCTGGTCAGTGGAAGAAACTGATAATGCACGCTCAACTTGTTCATCAGACTTCCTTGATCCATTTGGATTGTGGGAAATGAAGGAATTTGTCACCAGAAGAATCTTCCGGACCATCAGGATGAGGTTTTCCTTCCTGAAAGTCCGGTAGATTCAGTTTGACTGAGATCAGAACTTCAACATCTCCAGCTGCTGTGGTTCTTTCTCTCTGCTCTGAGTCAAACCAACCTGTTCCCCTCCTGGCCTGTGGGGGCGCTGCACCAGGAACCACTGGTGGTAGGAAACGACACAAAAGCCTCTGACGACACTGAGAGCAACTTCCTTCTTCACCAGATGGAAACAAGATGGAGGCGTCAGATTATAGCGGTTGGAGGATTTCTCTTTAGTCTTCGGGTAACGACCACCAGACATTTCGCCTGCGCTAGGCTAGCACTTTAGCTTTGGGTGCATTTACCCAGAATGCCCTGTTATGTAGTCCACTTCCTGCTTTTGGAGTGGTCTCCTGTCCACTTAATATGCATTGGAACTGAACCAGAGTCCTCTTCAACCGAACTGAGACCGAGGTTGGTAGGCGGACCAGAGTTAGCTTAGCATTCGCTAAACCAACCGGACTTTCTAGACAAATGGAGCGGGACAGGATTAACATGACGGCACCCTAACCTCATGTTTCCAAAATATGTTGTCAATAACAACAATTAGGAACCTGACCCTTAAAAATCCTCCATCCAGCAGTTTCTATCCTCACCACTTGAGTCGAGCAGTAAGCTGGACGTGTCCGGCGGCTGCTTCGTAGAAAACTCTTCTCCTGGGGGTTTATTTCAGGGTCTGCCCACGCCGGTGCTCAGTCAGTAAACTTCTCCCTGAGCTTGCTCCTGTTTCGCCCGCTTCCCGAGAGAGCGATTGTAATAAAGCAAGGATCAAACACGGATCATGTCAGATCGTATAATCTGGGCGCACAAGTGAAGAAGGGTTTTAAGAGCCGCGCCGATCCTTCCCTGAAATCCCCGCAGCTCTCCCAAAACAGACATTAAACACTTTAATCGCCATCGCAGGCTTTGGAAAGAGGCAAAGCAGCAGCAGATTTATTCTGTGCTGCTGTAAATTAGCTGCAACTCTGATAACAAACATAAAGAACTGAGACGATAATCAAAGCCGTCTGAATCTGAAAGCCTCGTCAGAAAACAGTTCAAATGTTCTCAAGAGTTTTAATAAAAACTAAGATTTACAAGTTATTTTATCTTTAGAAAGGCAACAAATCAAACATTTAAACTGGAGAGTTTTGTTTTTGTAAGACAAATCTAGATTTTCTTTCACCTTCAACAAAAACAACAGAGCAGGTGACAAAACGTTCACTGAAGAACGGAGCAGATTCAGTTTTCAAAGAATGCTTGAAAGACCTTTGCTTCACGTTTTTTTTTCAAACTTTCTGCAGCTTTTTTAGATCTTGCCATTGTTTCATTTCACAAATCAAAGCCAGACAGCAGTTTCACTACAGAAGCATGTCGCTAATTTGCGTGGAATGTGTTTATGCCGGCGTGTAGCGCCTCCATGTTCCAGCTGCATCCAAGACGTGACCAGAAAGAAAGAAATTAATGCTTCTTTCTTAACTTAGGCTTAAATGATCTCCTCCTGTGTTCCTTCTGTAAAGTGTTGAAGGAGAGGCCAGCAGAGGGATGTCTGGTAGTGGAAACGCTTTGTGCATGTGGAAATGATAAGTGATGAGTTTGTGGCTTCAGCAATGCTGTTCCCTGCAGGTTTTACTTTGAATTTAGTCTTTGTAATATGAAGGTATAACAGCAGCTATACCTTGTTGTTATATGAAGGTATAACAAAGGTTCCTTTGAAAAGTAAAGTTTTATTTAGCCAAAAGCTGATCTCAGAAAAATAACTAAAAAACCTCCCAATGACAAAGCATATGCCTTTTCCAGCAGCCACTGTGCAGCGCATTCAATGCTAAAACCACCTGACCAAACATGCTAGCTCTGATTGGGTTGCTAGGTAACGGGCTGGGATTTGCTACGGTTGCTAGGTAACAGCTTTAGTCAAATGTAACATCTTAGCAGGAGGTTTTCCAGACATTACCTTCTGGGTGTTTTTAGTTCTAGCTAATGGTGTTGATTCAAGCTAAAGGTGTTAGCTGTTACTAATGTTGTTAGTTCTAACTAATGTTTCTCCTTTATCATGTGGTTATTTCAGAGGCTTCAGGGTTTATTGTAGCTGTTTATCTTCTGCTGCTTTGCAGCTAGTTTAGCTGGTTAAGCTGGTTTTGCTGGTTTTGCCACACCTGGTATTTGTCTAATTGCTGCGCTTGATTTGGTGATGAGCTTCAGATGTTCTCCGTTTCCTTTGATAATCTCTGCCATGTTTGTGTCTCTGTTTTGCCGTGTGGCGTGTAAATCTCACCGTCTTTCCTGGTTTAAGGTTCAAACGTTTGGATTATCTGCTCTTTCGGCGCCACAGGGGGAGAAAACCAAAAGGCTTAGTCAAAGTTTCAGTTCAGTGCCTTGAGGTTGATCACATGTGTTTGTGTTTCTTTTACATCAACAGTCTGTCTCTGTTCAGTAACATAATGAAGGAGGTTTTTGTTATTTTTCCTCTAGCAGTGATGTTGAGTTGGAACTCGAATTATGAATCATATTATTAAATACAGATGGATTTGACCAGTTTAATAAAACTAGTCTCACATTAGAGGAGTAAATAAAATAGTTTAGCACATAATTCAGAAAGTGAAACTGGATTTAATACAGAGAGAGAAATATAAAATCCAAAACTTTCCGACCCAGAAATGATGCAAGTCGGATTAAAACAGTATTAAGCAAAAAGGTGACTCAAGTGCTGAGTAACTGATTAAAACATAATTTAATATTTAATAATCACATCATTAAATAGACAAAAATATAACATTATGTGGAATTAGTGATTTTTTTTTTTGCCAAAAAATTGGTGAAACAACTTTTTTTGTTAAAATGTTAATAACTTCATAGTAAAATAAAAATGACATCGATATTTTATATATTTAGTAATATAGTTTCAGTCTTACTTTCTGAAATGAGAGAGAGAAAAAAAATAAAATATTTATTGTAGGCCTGTATTTGTGTTAATGTTATGGAATTATTACATATTTCGTCTGAAAATGATCTCATAATCCCTGATAAACTCCATCAAACATGCAGCCTGTAATCTGACACTCTAACTATAAATTCACTCATCAGCTCCAAAAAAAGCAGCAGAGAAAAGTTTCCTGTTATTGCAGCCGCCGTCTTTTGTTCTGGCTCTTAAGCAGAACCGCAGGCCTGATTCCCATGATAAAAACTTTTGTTTGGGCTCGAGGATAATCTCCTCTCCATTGTGCATCTTGGTGCATAATTGGATTCTTATCCGTTTTGTCTGCGTTTGTGTTTTGATGTGATTTCACCGACCAAAGCAGCTCAACAATGCAGAGCAGCGCTCCAGCATTGATGCTTCCAGCCGATGACAGGCAGGCGAACAAATTGATTAACAGCAATAGAATCGATCAGCGCTGGCAGCAAATTCATGCAAAAGGAGCCACAACCCATAACTGAGTCTGAAGAAAGTTTTTAAACACATTTCACTTTTATGGATCTGATGAAATTCTGAGACGCTGAATTTTAGGTTTTTATGATCTTTAAGCCAAAACTATAAGAAATAAAAACCTTTGTGTGGGAAAAAGAGGATTTTCAGTTTCATAAACGGGAGAAAATCTTGAACTTTTCCTGATTTCCTGGAGACGTTTTGTGCATTTCTGGTCACCACCTGCTTGGACAAAACCCAGAAAGGACAATCTGTTCTTTTTCTTCTGTTTCTCTCCATTCAGATCTATTTACAGGCCTTGTTTCTGCTTGGTTACTGTAATTTATTTTGCATTATTTATTTGGAACATTTTGTCTTATGTCACAAATCCAAACAGTTTTTCAGACGGGTTTAAAACATCAGGTCAACCGGGTTATTATTATTATTATCTCCAGTTGTGTTTTACCAAATAATATCCCAAATTTAAAGCTGTTCATAACATATTAATCGTGGATGTTTTATGTTATATTCAGATCAAATTAATTATTAATTTATTTGTTTAATAGGAGATTAAAGAAATGTTTGGCTTTTCTTTTAAAGAGAAGATCAATTTCTTCCAGTTGGAGGAAGAAACCAAACTGAAAATCGGATGCTGGAATCAGATTTGAAAACTTTGTGAAAGCAAACGATCTTTCAGACGTGACGGGTTTTAATCAGAGCAGAACAACAATGAAAGTCGGATTCAGGTCTTTGGCTCGGCAGGTTTCCCTTTGCAGAGATATTTTTCTCTCAAGGCTTTGTTCTGTTTCCTCTGCTGAGCGGGTCAGAGAACCCAGAGGAACGAAGTCGGGAGGTTACCTAAAGCTGTGATGAGGAGCGAGGACCGGACTGACTGCGAAGGTCGGCATGTTGGGCATTTCAGCGCCTGAAACGGTGAGAGGGAGCAGAAAAACACGAGAAACAGAGCAGAAATGATTCCCCAGTGTCTGGTCAAATTATCGCTTAATATCTAAAAATTACATCAAAATATGAGGTGAAGTGAAAATGTTGGTATTTTAACGATAAAAATTACAATAAATAACAAAATCAGGTATAAAATGAAAATGTTTCCAAATCAAACTAACCTGACATGTTTTTGGTTAAAACTTGTTTGATGTTCAATCAGTGGGGAGAAAATCCAGAAAATTTTCTCAAGTAAAATGTTCTGGAAAAATGCTCCTAAAGCAGTTACTACCAAACTCTGTCCATCTGTTAGACTATCAAAGTTCATCTTCATTTATTTTAAAGTTATTTTCTGATAATGCTTATAGTTCCAGGTAGTCATAGTTTTTCCCCATTAATTACTGTTTTTATTTATTTCAGTTAACAAAAATGTTTTGTCAGTTTCAGTTTTCGTTATTTCATTAAATAACAAAAAGCTCCATAAAAAGAGATGTTTCTGTGTTGTTTCCTTCAGTGGTTCTTGGAGCAGCGCCCCCCACAGGCCAGGAGGGGAACAGGCTGCTCAGAGGGTTTGGTTGGTTCCTGAAGGAAAACCACAGCAGCTGGAGGAACCAGGAGAATCGGTTCCTCCCCAATCGAACCGATTCTCCTGGACTTCATTTATGATTCATTTGTAAAAAAAAATTTCTGTTTTTTTCTACCAACTTGCTTCCACAGAACCGCAGGTCCAGAACCCCAGGTCCAGAACCCCAGGTCCAGAACCCCAGGTCCAGAACCCCAGGTCCAGAACCCCAGGTCCAGAACCGCAGGTCCAGACACCCAGTCCGGTTTATGAAGAGGAAACTCAACGGGATCCAGACCAAAGTAAGGAGCTCTGATTTCCTGATAAAACGCTCCTCTGATCTGAAAAGCTAATGTTCCAAAACGTTTCCTTTTGGGAGCAACGCCTTGTTTTGTCTCTTTTTCCTCAGATTTAAACCAGATTAAATTCTAAATGATGGACCTTTGATAGATTTAACCAAGGAGGAGGAACAACCTGCAAAAATGCAGAACAACAAAATATTCCAAAATTTTTCATTAAATCCTATTGAAGCGAAACCTTTTATCATTGAGCTGTTTGGTTTAATTAGAGTCTGAATGTTTCTGATTTAAACAACATTAGAAAGATGTAAATCCTACAGTGAAGAGGGTGTACTTTCTTTTTCATACTGCTGTGTTGAGTTTTTATATTGTAGTTTTGAGACCATTTTAAGGTAATAATACCTGAACAGGTTCTCAAACTTTAGTGAACGTTTAAAAATCTGAGATGAATAAACAGAACAACAGAAACAACAAATAAAATGAATTTTGGTAGAAGTTCGTTTTAATTTATCCTTTGATTGATTGATTTAACTGGCCTGAACATTGAAACGCTCTGAGCTGCTTTCAGAGCAGGAAGTGCTGATGTTTGAACTGAAGCCGTCGGTTCCCAGTGACCGCCAGCGTTTCTCATCAGCCGCATCCGCCCTGTGGGATCCACATCAGCCTCCTCCGACCCGCTTCGCTCCCCAACGGGAGAAAAACTGGAATGCTGTAAAAATCTGATCACAGAACCCGGAGAGAGCCAGCGTTACTGGGAGAACATGTGGAGAACAGGAAGTGACCTCTGACCTCCATCAGCCCTCCTAATACCCCAGATGTAAACATCGTTCCGTTCTGAGGCCAGCAGCAAATTCATGAGAAGAAGAAGAAGAAGAATTCCTCCATAGCTGGGAAAACGGGTCAAATTTGCGCCGCATTTCCATCGTCTGCTTCAAACGTTTGAGCTGCAGAAATGTTCCTGTGTGCCGCTAATTTCATTTAAAGATATTAATACAAAGGTTTCCAGACTTCATCATCATTATCTCCAAAGTACACGCAGCACAAATGGAAATGTCATAAATTCACCTCTGACGATCTCTGGAAACTTTTATTTAATATCTTTAAAACGACGGCGACACAAACAAACGTTGCTGCACCAAGATTTGACACTAATTTGTTAGATTTGGGTTCATCTTTTTTACCTTCAAACTTTCATTAATATCTTCTAAGCAAACGCAGCTAAATTTGGTTTCTCGCTAATTAGAGACCAAATTTAGTAGCTAAATTTAAATTTTATCTCATAATGTTTTTTCTACCATTTAAAATAAAGTCTGTCCTTTTAAAATTCAGATTAAACAATAAATATTAAAACAAGAAACTTTGTTTATCACCATTGGGTAGAAAAACGTTTGGGAAGGAAGACAGTTCGTATTTGTGGAGATGTTTCGAGTAGATGGCACGTTACCATGGAGACATGAGCGAATTTTTAAAATGTTGCAAAAGTAAAATAGAAATTAGGCATGTTTTCATCTACTGGTTGGAAGCGACTCACGCAGGGCAAAGCTTAATGTCGTCATGTTACGTAAAACATTTCAGTTTTGTACCTCTGGTATGGCAGAAACCCACGAGTCTCACTTTGCCAAGGAAATGCGTCGTAATCGATTCTTCCCGTCATTTCTAAAAATTAAAGTAACATATTCAATTAATTTCATTTCCATGTGGTTTAATATTCAACAAGCTGAACAGAGAAACGACTGCTGGATTTTTAACGTTCTGAGTGAAAGTGCAGCTGCAACAACAGTTGTTTTGTTTTAACATCCTGAACCTTTGAGTTTTTATCCTGTTTTCATGAATTTAATGAAGCGACACAAAGTCTGTAATGGTTCCTTTAAAACACGTCGTAAAGACTTGGCGATCGTGGATCGTGTCAGTCTGCCAGTTGTTTCTCAAGAGGATCTCATAAAATTCCCAGAATTCATTGTCATTCTGATGCGGTTTAAACTTTATTGTGCCATTATAAATCTTTATTTTTGCTTTTTAAGAAGTTGTAGTTCTCTTAAACTACAAGCCTCAAGTCCAACAAAACCTGGGATGGATCTGCTGTTGGAGGGGAAAACTTTGATCCTCGGTGGAATCGGGTCCCAGCAGATTTATGAAGCAGAGATTTACGTTTCAGCTCTGAGGGTTTGGGTTTTACTGCCTCCTCCGCTGCAGAGGATCTGCTCTTCCTCACCGCAGATTTAGCTAAAAACACCTTTAAAGCCTCCGGTATGACCTGCTGTAATGAAAACGATCATTCAGCTGGAGGTTCATGGTTGGGACGTGGAGCGGACGGCACATCGTTCCGGACCTGGTGGAGTTTGACCTGATGATGAAAGCTTTTCCACTTTATCCCGGCTCCAGTAAATATTTGAATTGGATGGAATTGGCATGCAAACATGGATCCGTTATCAGGGTTCCAACATGAAAACAATGTTTTGATCCCAGGCTGACCTGATTGGACAAAACCTCTTCCCCCTGACCCACTGGGAATCCAGTTCTACTGGGAAATTCAGATTCCCAGTCAGAAAAATCAACTGGAACGCCATAAGAAGTCTGATTTCCACTGGAAAAATGGGAAAGTTACGACTTTTTAGGTTGACTTTACGTTTCAATATGGCCGCTCCTTGCTAGGTCTGTCGCAATAAACCAATTAATTGCATTATAAACTAAAACAAGCTCAGTAATTTATCATTTAGGTAGAAGTGACAGAAGTCTTCAGTCTGGTGTTTTGGTCTCAACTATTGACAATTTCATTTTCACAATCTTAATAATTCATTTTATTTGTTGTTTCTGTTATTTTGTTTATTTATTTTGGGTATCTAAAATGCCTTCCAGTTTCAGTGTTAAATGTTCATTAGAGTTTAACGTTTATTGATCTTTGAGAATATGTTCTTGTGTTATTATGCGATTTGCCATTATATTATATGAAAATGGTCAATATTTTCATTTAACACAATAACTTCTGGGACAATTTATTGTCCAGAAAAATTTATCGTGACATGAATTCTCCATATGGAAATATGTGTTGGAAACAAGTTTATTTTTTCAACACACATAAGAGTGAGCGTTTAAGGTAACCGACATGCAAAATTCACTTTTTTTATGCTTGAATTTGGGTTTAAAAACAAAGTACTTAAAAAAAGATTCAGTTTTTTAGGCAACAAGTTGATGTTTTTGGTGAGTCGTTTCAAAAACCTCCTGATAATTAGGCCAGCAGGGACTGCCCCGTTATCTAACAACCAAAGCAGAGCCTAACCCTGTTGCCTAGCAACCCAAGCTGAGTAGGGAACATTTGGTCAGTTGGTTTTAACTCTGCATGCTGAACAAACGGCGGCCAGATAAGACATGAGTTTATTGACATGGGGGGCGTGGCCAGCAGCACATTATCTTCACCAATCAGACACTTTGAAGATTATCGGGTCGGATTTAGTTCCATACATCTAAGCGGCACAGATCTGATTTTTATTTTTTGGGGGCTGAAAGATCTGATTTGAGGCATTAAATTCCTTATTTATAAGAATCAACACACATTTAAATGGTGTGTTCTCTTGTTTTTCCCATTTTTAAGAATCCTGTGAGGGAATTAGACTGCTGTGTTTCATTGCATTTATACTGATTGTTTAGTTTAAGATTCTTTTTATACTTTATTAGGATTGTTGGTTGCAGAAACATAAGTACTTCAATTTCCCCTTTAAATGAATAATCAAATTAGATTAATTAATTTATGGTTGCTTGGCTAATTAGTGTGGAGTGTAAAACTATGACCAAGCATTCCTTCATTTCCAGTGTTTCATAAATGCTGTTTTTGTTTCTGAAAGGCTGTCATATTTGCTTCGCCCTGCAGAGTTCATCACTGCATGTTTCCATTTATCACCTCGATATTTTCACTCCGAGCCGTTTCAAAAAGTCGAAGGACAAACAGCTCATTGCTGCGGGGAAAAAAGCCCAAAGATCCTCTTTCAACGCACGAGGGCGGCCAGTGAGAGCTCACTGCTCACAACACAAAGGCTAATTGGTGCTATAATTATTTCTGGGGTGACGGATGAAAAATACCCACATATGCTCTGCAGCTGCTTTAGAAAAAAATCAGCTGGAGCGGTTCTGATGCTTACATAATGCGGTACGTTATGGTGCAAACAGCTAAAACCTTCAGCAAACAAACAATCACCACTGAAAAATACCAGAAATACTGTATGGAAACCAGAAGTTTACATACAGCGTTTTCCACCCAAACGTCTTTCAGTTAGAATCAACAATATTATCACTAAGAATAAATCATACTGATAATTGTGATTGTAAACCCAGAATGTATTGATAAACAAAGGTTGAAATATTAATAAATCGCTGTGTCTGATCGATCGATCACTCCATCCAGGATTTTATGATTGTTTTGTAACTCGCTGTATCGATAGCGGAAGAAACTTGACGTTGAGTAAAGCTGAGGTAGCAGGAAGGTAGAAGTAAGAAATACTGCCACCTGCAGGTGGGAGGAAGCATCACCAAACCAAAAGTTTTTGACCATTTTTGCTGAAAATTTACACAAAAAAGTATTTTGTCAATTTCAGATGAATTTTTGCGATGAACTGGAAGAACTGGTTGGTGTAATTTGACAGAATACAAATAAAATCTGCTTTGATTTGATTTATGCAATAACATCTAAGCAGAGAAGTGTTAATGATTCTGTTTGTGCATCTGTAGTCTAGAGGGCCACATAAGAAGCTGTGGCGGGCCGGATTTGGCCCACGGGCCTTCAGTTTGACACATGTGCTTCAGTGTTTCCACATAGTATTTTTTAAACATGATACCATTTATTTTATGAAGTGCACCAGTTCCTCCTGCAGCTAAACATGTTTACATACACAGAGACACAAAACGGTCCAAATAAAACGTAAAAGCTCTGAAATAAAAGTTTTTGTAGTGAATCCAGAAGATCCACATCTGGCCGTTTAGCAGGAACCCGTGACTGAGCCACCGGGGGTCTGTGGATGTTTTCCGTCTGTTTCTGTCTGCTGATCTTCCTCCTCTGCACCTCGGCTTCCTCACCTCGACCTGAATCTGGACCCAGACCCTGAAGACGTGACTCTCTTCCAGGCACGTCAGCAGGACTCGACTTAATTGTCCAAATCGTTGTGTGTTGGCGCCGGACTCGGAGCGGCCTCAGCTTCCTGCCCAGGCCTCCATGGAGCGAAGCCATGAGGCGGATTAGCGCTGGGAGCTGATGGGTTTGGACAGATTTCAGGGAGAAGCAGCTGATCAGAACATCATCCTCTCAACAAACCAATTGGACACATAATTTAAGGCTCTTTCATGTCTCTGAGGAAGAAGCTCAACCTGTCTCTGAACTCCCATCTGAAACTCTGAGGATTAAACTTTCCTCTGAGGCGCAGGATGATTGATTAGTAATACAAGTCGTGATTAACTCGTTTAATGTCCATAGCTGCAACTTGAAGCATTTTTATGGACAGACACATAGTTCCCACAAGTATAAAGTGGAAGGGATCCGCCCCTCTGAACCACCATCTTGGTAGGCAAGAGCAAAGCATGGATGAACCAACAAAAAGAAAGTCATTGGACACTCTTGACCAAAGTGCAAGACAAATAAATACCAGCAAAATGGCTGCTGGGGATTGATAATGGAAACATGTCAGACGATGTGGACAAGCTGCTTCCGCTCTCCTGCTACGACAGAGCTAACTACTTAGCGAACACGAAGAGTGCTACACGCATGCAGTGTTTAAACTGAACGTTACAGGACGTATTTATGTGAATAACACGTAACTGCGTAAAAATAAAAAACTGGAGAGAAAACAGAGAAGGTCATGTCACATTTGGCAATATAAACAAATCAATAATTAATGTTATTGATTAATAACATTAATCAATAACCACATCGTCCAGACATTCCAGTGAAAATGTCTAAAATCTGTTTTAATCTATGTATAATAAATAAAATCTACACACTGAAAAAAAAAAATTACAACTACAATCATTTATTAGTCTAATTTCTTCATGTTTTTTCAGAGAAATAGAAAAACAGATTTTGATCTTAAATCTGATTTATCGCCGCCGGTCCGTCCAACACTTTGTCCCCTGAAGTGAAACTTCTTTTTCTCATCAGTCTCTGCAGGTGGAAAGTCTTTAATCAACAATATTTCTTTGTTTCGAAACATAGAAGCATCGAGGTTGGACTCGGCTAAATCAGGCCTATTGATCCTCAGCAGCAACATTCCCCACTGCTGCGGCTTTTCTGCACAGAATACAAATAAAACACATTTATTGCCCCTCTGGGCGTCGCTCTGACTTTAATAAACCATGCATTACCTCAGTGAATCTTTTTATCGCTCTGCACTGTCCAGGTTTGGTAACTGGAATCATAAGCAGAGTTGAGAAGAAAGTAGTGAGACTGTAAACTGAAATGAGCTGCATAGTTGAAGGGATTCGCTTCTTTCACTCATCACAGCCGTGCTAAGAGATCAGGGGTGTCCAATGTCTGGCTGGGGGGCCATTTCTGACCCCTCTGAAGGATTTAGCAGAAACCATTTCAACGCTAACACAGAAGCTAATGAACTCGATTCTTTGTCGCTCTTAGCAGTTCCACCAATCGGCATCCTTCGTACTGCGGCTCCTGAAGGTTCCACCAATCAGCAGTGAGGAAAATAGACCCACTTCCTGGCTTGACTGCTTGGCAAACGCCTAAAAAATCCACAAATCGGTGAATTTTCTCTAAGTTGTAGTTATCTTTCACGTTAAAATCCATTAAGACATTCAGGTTTATCATGTTTTCCAAAAAGGGGAATCAAATATACATTCAGAAAACTGATAGCTGCATGCTAATAAACATTTAAGCTAACATAATTTAGCACAAGTGCTTGCTTTTTAAAAGACCGTTGCAGTTGCATGATAACTGGATGCTGGAACATTCCCAGTTCCGATTAATCATTAAAAACTCTAAATGAAGCAAGAATTTATCCAGGAAGGAGATTTAATGTGTACTTGATGCTGCGCTTTCCTGACGAATAACAGATCTATCTGAGAAATGAGCTGGAAAACAAAAATCCCTTAAAGATGCTAATGCTGCATGGAAATGGCTGCATACATTAAAAAGTTGCCTTGGCTGCAGGATATTTAACTGCAGTTTGTCATAAAAAAGAAACAGCGAGTGAGAAATCGTGTCTGAAAGCAATTAGCACCCTGAGGTTTGACTGAGTGGAGAGATAGCTGTAATTACCGTCGATCCGCGGCAGCAGGTGACGCTTTCTCTGCGTCTGTGGGAGTGGGAGCCACAGAAAGAGACAAATGTGACCTTTACGCTTCGCTATCAGGAGAAATCCTTGAAAAGTAATGGTGTGTTTAAAGCTGGCATTAACAGACGCAGCGTCATGCTGGTGCTGATCGCTTTCTGTTCCCTTCTCAGCTTTACTTCATAAATTACCAAATCGTTTGAAATCAACAATTTAGTTGTTTTTTTCCTGGGTTTTCCTGGTTTCGCCTTGTCTATCTGGTTGGAGGCAACAAAATTCTCTCGTCCACTAATATTTCGAGAATAAAGTAATAATATTATAAATAATAATATTTAAAACAGAATAGTATTTCTTCGTATTTATTCTCAAAATATGACTTTATTTTCTCACTATTTGAAACTTTATTCTTGTTCAACTTAATTCCATAATAATATGACTTTGTCATATTTATTTATTCTTCTATCACAACCTAAAATAAATGAAGAATTTGAATTAATGCTGTCACATTTAATTTTAACATGATTTTCTCATTATTATGGCCCTCATACTCCATCTTAGGATGGATATTTCTCTCTTATTAACTAAAATTATTCATATTATTTAAGCTTTTCCTTTTTACTAAGAATATTTTTATTTATATCAGTTAGTTTTATCTGAAACATTTTAATGTGAAAAATCAACTTACTGATAACAAATTAAATTGTGCAGTGATGCATGTTTTTCATCTTAAATTTGTACATAAATTCATAATTTCATGACTTCATTTTCATAACGACTTTATGTTCATATTGTTTTACATTTATTTTCTTTTTTAATTAGTACGGTCCTAATATAATATTCCATTGATTGATGTGTTTCTGTTTCTAAATAAATTGATCATTTAAGAGCAGATTTTACTTTTTATTCAAGATATTTTAATTTACGTTGAGCTTAGTTTGATGTGAAGAATCCAGAGAAAAATCTGGTAAAAAATATAAAAAAGATTTTAAATGTACTTTATGTTGTTTTTTCCTAGTTTCTTATCTTAAACCTGTTACATGAACCCGCTGTGTGCATGTGTTCTGAACTACAGACAGAAACCAGAACCGGTGACACAATGGCTGATTGTGTTAAACACACGCGGCGCGCGCCGGCGGAGTCTGCGCGCTTATCGCCGCGGATACCGGCCGCCATTATCTGTCAGTTCCGGCCAACTTTGACAGCTCCATAACCACAGAGTCATAAATCTGTGAGTGTGGCAGGTCTGAGCGTTACCCACCATTGTTTTACCAAAACCCATTATGCAACTGGTCGGCAGCCGCCTCGCGCTCCGTCTGCATATAGATTGGACATTAAGAGGCTGAAACGCAGCACAGTTACTCCAGGATCTGAATCACGTCTCAAGAAAGTTTTGGAAAGAAATTCTACCAAATAAATACAAGGAGACTCAGCAGATAACAAATTTTCCCAGAAGTTATCGCAATAAATGATAATATTGTTGTTTTGAAACCATTTTCAAGCAATATAATGCTTATTAAGGGATTTATCAATCGGCTGATTAATCCTTAATTTTAGGAGATCAATGATCGGCTGATACTTGCATGTGAAGCCGATCTACCAAAGTAAAGGTCTAAAAATCAGCTTTTGCTTTTCTGCTTTTCTGCCTTTAGAGAGGTTTGACTGTTAGCCCCGCCCACTAGGTTACCTCCCCCCCAATCAACAATGCAAATGGAAATTATTGATTTTGCTTTAATTTATCCTGCGATTAATTGATTCATTGCTTACTGCGACAGGCCTGTTGTTGATACTGATCGTAATACCGATACTTTTTATCATTTAAGCTTGATTTATAATCAAACTTCTGACATTGTGGTGTTTTTTTGTTTTTACCTTTGAATTATTTTGGTAAAACTTAAAGAATTTGAACAAAGTTGAATTAAATACTTTAATAGCTAATTCACAAGATAAACAGAAAGAATAGAACAAAAAAAAAACAAATGTTTTTTCCTAAAGTGCAAATAATGATAATTCCAGGGAAATTATCAAACGTAAAAACACCGAAGGAGATTTAAGAAACCACAACACAAAATAAACTAAATTTCCTTAAGGAAATGTGAAATTATGTATTCCTGTGAGTTATTGTTATAAAATGGGAGTTTTTTTTTCCTGTTATGGACGTTTAAAAGACCCAGTTGGTTTTGTTTCCAATGTTCCTGCAGCAGTAAAATCATCTGGTTCCTCTAGGAAACATAAAATGCTGTTAATCAAATAAAAGCGACTTTATTAATCCCTCGTCAGGCTGAAAGCTTGATCTCCTGCTTTCCTAATGAATCATAGAAAGCTGAACTTTCACCAACGTTGAATTTTATTTTTAGCTTTTTTCTTAATGGTTTTCACAACCGACCTTCATCTTAATGTTTTTGAGGTTCTCCTTCAGTAAAGGGATCAGTGAGTCTAGATATTTGATCCTTAATTTTCTTCCTTATTTTTATCACTTTAATGTTTCCAGATAATCAAATAAACTTTATTACAGGCAGTTTTCATCATTATTTCATTCATAAGGAGCGTAAAAATCAACATCTTTATATGATTTTTAAACGATTATTAAGATTTAAATTCAGATATAATCAAGCAATTTCAGTTACTTTATATTCTACTGATAGCATTAAGCTAACCTTAGTATTTTAGCTAATACATGAATGTTAGCATACTGAGTGGAGTAGGTCTCTGTTACGCAACATGCTGGTGATAACTTACATACTACTGGTAGTGTCAACATGATAGTCCTTCTACATGCTAGTGATAACCCCCATGCTAACATTAGCAGTGTAGCTAAAATAAGTATTTTATCACACTGAATAGAGTAAGTCATGCTAGTAATACCTGACATGCTACTGACAGCATTTAAGCTAAAATTTGCATTTTGGCTAAGAGACTAAAATGAGCTAAAATTAGGAATTTAGCTCATTTTTGATGTATTAGTCACATTTAGCATACTGAATGGAGTACATTCTCATGCTAGTGATGCTATTTAAGCCAGCCTTACTATTGCAGCTAATTGTTTTATCATCAGAACGCTGGTACTGATGATAACAATACACACACACTTTTTCAGACTGCTGTTAAATTTCTTCAGAAAAGTTCTAGTTATTCTCTCCAGTGTAAAACAAAAGCCTTGAGGAACTTCTAGAGTTGTCGGCTCTTATAAAAGTTAGCCTTGATCTTTAAGGCGGCAGAGCTGGAACTTTAATCTGCTTTCCGCTCTGCCTGTAGGAGTTTTCCTTCTCCATCAGGAGCTCCATGCAGGTTTCCCTGATTAAAAAACAAGCTGAGGTTATCAGGTTGTCAACACACAGACACATTAATGTCACACAGACAGAGCGAAACCTAGATCTGCTAATTAGATGCTGATTACATCAACAGTTGCTGATGAAGATGATCAATATTTAATCTGTTTTTCTACAAAGCCACAGTTTCTGCAGACGAAACATTTTCTCTTGACGGATGTAGCAGAAAGAACAAGTTATGAATTATAGAAGATCAATAAAACTAAATTTTAACCAGAAATGTCATTTCTATGCTTTCAGTTTCTGGTTTGCATGAAATACTGCATCAGTGCGGCGTGGCATGGAGGAGGTTGGCCTGCGGTTCTGCTGGGGTTCTGGGAGTCCATGTTGGTTTATGGTTTCTGGTGTCTCTCATCTAAAACCAAACTAATTAACCGGATTAATCGATTATTAAAACAATCGTCAACTAATTTAATCGATTAATCATTAACTGGAGTGTACAGAGCCCAGGTGCCTTTTGGCAGAAATATATACATACAAAGTTTATTGTGTTATTTAAAGAAGGACCTAAAATAAATAGCAAAAAGTTGTTTTTACATAGATGGAAATTTTTTAAGGACCAAAATGACAATAATTTGTATAAGTAGCAAAAAGTAAGAGTCAGGTAAAATAAATGTTTTTCCTAATAATTTTCTATCATTAAAAAAACTGATGAAACTTAACAAGATCTGCAGGTGTGTGTCTGTCTGGTGAATTTCTGGTTAAAACTGTTTTTCATTTAGTGGGCAGAAAACCCAGAAATTTTACTCAAGTAAAGAATATTTTCTTATAGAATAATAAAATTACTCAAAAGTACAGCAAAGTAAAAACTTTTTGGAAAAATAAATTTTTTCCAAAAAGTTACTCAAATAAATGTAACTCCTACCCAACTCTGATTAAATCCATGTATCAACATAAATGTCATTACATGTTGAGATTTGCGCTGGTTTTGCGGTTTTACGTTGTTTTGGGGCTGGAAACTGTCAGATCTGGCAAACGGAGCATGTTGACCCCAGGCACCAAACGGGCTAGGACCGCCCCTGCGTGCATGGGGTTTCCACAGGAAGCTCTAAAAGAGGCAGACCCGCATCAGCTGCGCCCAGACGCAACATCTCCTGCTGTTTGTCCCTTCTCCGCCTCCGTCTCTCCGGAGCGCCACCATGCGCTCCTTCAACGCCACGCAGCGGAACCTCAGCGGGACCGCCAACCACTCCGACCCGTTCGGGCGCAACGAGGAGGTGGCCAAGCTGGAGATCACGGTGCTGAGCCTGGCGTTCGTGGCGGCGGTGGCAGGGAACCTGAGCGTCCTGCTGGCCATGCTGCGCAGCCGCAGAAAGCTGTCGCGCATGCACCTGTTCATGAAGCACCTGAGCCTGGCCGACCTGGTGGTCGCCTTCTTCCAGGTGCTGCCGCAGCTCTGCTGGGAGGTCACCTTCCGCTTCTACGGGCCGGACTTCCTGTGCCGCATCGTGAAGCACCTGCAGGTTCTGGGCATGTTCGCCTCCACCTACATGATGGTGATGATGACCGTGGACCGCTACATGGCCATCTGCCACCCGCTGCGCAGCCTGCAGCAGCCCACGCGGCGGGCATACATCATGATCAGCTGCAGCTGGGCGTGCAGCCTGCTGCTCAGCTCCCCGCAGTACTTCATCTTCTCCCTCAGCGAGGTTCGGCCCGGTTCGGCCGTCTACGACTGCTGGGGCCACTTCGTGGAGCCGTGGGGGCTGCGCGCCTACATCACCTGGATCACGGCGGGGATCTTCCTGGTTCCGGTGGCCGTGCTGGTGTTCTGCTACGGCTTCATCTGCAGGACGATCTGGAGGAACCTGAAGGGCAAAATGCGCAGGAAGAGCGCGGCGGACGGACCGGGCGGCAGGTCCGGGATGCTGGGCAGGAACTCCGTCAGCAGCGTCTCCACCATCTCCCGCGCCAAATTACGCACCGTCAAGATGACTTTCGTGATCGTGGTGGCGTATGTGGTGTGCTGGGCTCCGTTCTTCACCGTCCAGATGTGGTCCGTTTGGGACGAAACCTTCTCCTGGCACGGTGGGTCTCTGTTTCTGCTCCTCAATGAAAATAAAAGTTAGAGTTTTTATTCCTGTAGCGCTTTTCTAACAATGCGTAAAAGACACAGATCTGCGCTTTTCTCTGCAAAACCAGATTTTTAAATGAAAATAAACGAACAAATTGTTAATTTTTCTTTTCATAACAGCTTTTAATGCCCCGTTTTATTTGATTTACTGAAGTTCTCTGTTTGTAATTTGGCTCAATTCCCGGAAAGGGTCTGTTTTTTACAAAACTTCCTCCTGGCACCGCAGGTCTCACTTCCTGCTGCTAAATAATTATAGATTTTATTTGTGTAGCTTTTCTCACTTTTAGTCTGTAAAACTGAAATTTTTATGAAAATAAAAAAACAAAATGTTAATTTTTCTCTCCATAGCAGCTTTAAATGCATAATGAAAGTCATGTTTTATGTTTTGTTTGATACTGTCTGAGATTTTTAAAAGACCTTCTCCTGATTGTTGGTCTCACTTTCTGCTTCTAAATAATAATAATAATAATAATAATAATAGATTCGCGTTAAAGGCGCTTTTTATTTGCAAAACTGAATATTTTACAATAATGAATCAGCAAACTGTTTCTTTTCTTCTTCCTAAAAGACTTTAATCTATGATTAATGCCCAGTTTTATATTATTTGATTCCTTTAGAAAAGTACTAGATAAATAAAATTGATGACTATTATTATTATAAGTTCTGTTATATCTTCATCCAAACAGTTTTTTATCTCTTCCAAACTTTCAAAGTTAATTTAAATTTCTAAATGACCAAAACATCTTTAATACTAACCCATTTCCTGTAGACTAGATATATCCACAATAATTCACTTTCATTTATATTTACTGTAGTAATTAAATGAATATGTAATCATACATTTACCTAAAAATAATTTACAGCAGTAAAAAACTGTAGAGAAAAAAGTATTTCCGTGAAAATTAAAAATATTAGCTATTTATATTAATACAATCATGAGGAAAATGATGTGAAAACGTGTTGAAATGTTGAGAGAAACTTTTCACTGTTTGGATTCAATGGAGTGAAGAAGTGACTGTTTGAAACAACAACTGGTCAACAAATGTCATAAAAACCGTCAGTGGCGACGTTAAATAATGTTAGAAAATAAATAACATCGCCCGATGCCGATATATCGCACATATTGATGAGTCATGAGGTTACAAGTTTATGATATTACAGGGGAAAAGTCAGAATAAAATATTATTCTGACCATATTGAAAGAGTAAAGTTGAATAACAATAAAGTCAAAATAATTCCATCGTTATTATACAGAAATAGAACAAGATTATCAAAATAAAGTCGTACAACAAACAAAACAATGAGAATAAAGTCGTAATTATTAGAGAATAAATAATGTGATAACATCACCAGAATGAAGCTGAAATAACAAGAATTAATTTGTACGACAAAAGAGTCCTAGGAAAATAAAGTCTTATAAGAAAAAAGTCGTAATAACACAAGATTAAATTCAGAAAAAAGTTGTACGAGAATGAAGTCGTAATATGAGAATAAAGTCAAAATATTAGAAAAACTCAGCCTGGTGATTTTTTCAAATGTATTTCATTAAATATTTTTCTGTGCTGCAGACTCGGAGAACCCGGCGGTGACGCTGTCCGCCCTGCTGGCCAGCCTCAACAGCTGCTGCAACCCCTGGATCTACATGATCTTCAGCGGCCACCTGCTGTCGGACTTCCTGGGCCTGCTGCCGTGCTGCCGCCGGCTGCGGGACCGGCTGCGGCAGCAGGACTCGGACAGCAGCATCCGCCGCACCACGCTGCTGTCCCGCCTGCAGGCGCCGCGCCCGTCCGACCTCAACTTCACCTTCAAAAACTGTCCGCCGGCCACACTGGCGTCCTGACTGCAGACACGCCCGACCGGCTAGAATCCACCCAGGGAAGTAAAAGAAGAGCTTGGTGCGGTCCAGACGGGGAACGCTCACTTCCCGTTGTGCAGCACTTTTCATGACGGCTTTGTTAAAGGGGCAGTATTGTATAAAATCTACTTTTTTTAACTTTCCATCATGTTTAATGTTTTTCCCTCATCGAAAACAAACCTGGAGAGTCACTTTGATTATTTCATGCATGTCTGAGAAATAATTTAATCGCCATGGCAACCATTCAGTTGTTAGAACGTCTGGGTGGACCTAGCCCCGCCTTCGAGGCGCAGCTCCTCCCCCACTCAGCTCCTCCAGACTAGCCAGCAGGAATTAGCAAACAGCTGGTGGAACTGCTGAGCTCGTTATAGGAGCTGCTGCTCAGAGCAATGCTGGTAAAAACACTGTTGGTTGATAGAGGAGCCATGTTGGCATGACTTCCTCAAGGCGGAGCTTCTTAAAGAGACAGACGCCCAATTTTAAATGACAAAGTAAAACTTCTTCCAAGTCATGTTTGGTATATAAAGCATTTTTATAACAGTTGACTGTAACATAGTTGCCTAATTATGCTATAAAGCGGCACCATGTGCCTGGAAAACACATCGTACTGCTCCTTTAACATATTTCAGATATAAAATAAAGAAATATGGCTGCCAAAAATGATAATTTACCAATACAAGCTGGTGCTAAACGATTATTAATAATTAGTTAATAATAGTTGTTTTGGCTTTAAGGACAACGAGGATAGAAAAAAATTGAAAATGTGACCAAAAGTAAACATCCAATAAATTTGAATTAATGAAACAATATTGAGAATAATCTAGATTACCAACTGCTGCATTCCTAAATCTCCAAACACACATTAAATATTATTCATGGATGTTCTACTTAGCTGAGCAAATTCTGGCTTCAGGTTGGATTTGAGGATCTAAAATGTGTTGTGAGGCAAAAAGCAGCTAAAAGCAATAAAAACTGAACAACATAATTATGTTTCCAGTTTCCACATGTATTTGCCTTTGAAGGCATGATGATGTTTTCAGAGGATTTGCTTTCTGTCTGTATTTTCTAAAAGATAATCCAGCTAGCTGTTCTCCTGGCCTGTAGGTTTATTCTGCATTTTTAATAAGTTAGTTTCCTTCAGTAGAAACACAATGATTATTGTTCATGCCTGAAACGGGGAAATCAACTTCCTGACAGCTGGTATCTAATGACCTTCATGGGAATTTTAAATCTTCATTGTAAATACAGGAATCAGATCTGGAATGTCAGCTTTGCTAATTTATTATATTCTCGGTATGTTTACATTTCTTACTTAATACTGAGAATATACCGTTTTTTTTTATAAACCTTAAAGATAATTAGATAATTAAATAACATTTTCCCAAGAGAAAAATCACTGGTTCATAGAAACCATTAAACCTTTCAGGTTGTTTTGGGGAAAGGAAAATGTGGCTGTAGTTTAACTTGATCTGGAGGAAACTGATTCAAACCCAGAGTTTATAAAATATAATGGATATAATTTAGTTTACGTTCGTGTACGTTGTCTTTACGCCGTTGAACTCCTTTCCTAGTTGAGGTTTGGGACATTTATTTACCTCATCCCACTCATCACCTCATCCATCATTTCTCTTCTCTTTAACCAGTCCATCCCATTCATCCTCCTCATTCCCATCCTGACCAGTTTTCATCCCATTCATCCTCCTCATTCCCATCCGGACCAGTTTTCATCCCATTCATCCTCCTCATTCCCATCCGGACCAGTTTTCATCCCATTCATCCTCCTCATTCCCATCCGGACCAGTTTTCATCCCACTCATCCTCCTCATTCCCATCCGGACCAGTTTTCATCCCACTCATCCTCCTTAACTTTGGAATAACTTTGCACTCCATGATGTTTAAGCTGAAACTGTTTGTACATTTTTTCTCATGTAAATATCTTGTTTACTTATGAGCTCCTCCAACAGGGGGCGCTGCAGATGCATGTATAAACTGTTTACTCCATGAATTGACATAAAAGTAGTTCAAACTGCAGTGGGTTATAAATTGATGTGCACTTTGTTTAATGTGATAAGTAATGTAAATATGCATATTTTGCAGTGTGATTTGAAGTTTTGTGACGTTTGAAGTTTTGTGCGTTGCGTTGCATTAGGATGGTACGGATTCCCTCAGGGTGTTGCATATTATACCAAGCTGTTGTCTGTCTGCATGTTGTAGTGCACATGTAATAAAAAAGTGAAAGTTTTATGTAATTTCATGTCTTAGTTTTTGAAGGTTTTTTATTACTATTCCCGCTTTAAGTGCTTAAACAGTGAAATGTCCTTTCACTGTCCTTTCAATGCTTCTGTTCACTTTAAATATCCGGATATAGGACACCATGGACAGGAAATGGTCCCTAATTCATAGTTATGCTGATTTTTGCCCTGATTTTTAAGATCACCCTGGACTAAAGTTAAGCAATATTCCTGCCGGTTCTGCTGAGAGTGACTTGGTCTGCTTGAAAGGACATTGGGAACCCTCCAATCCCAAAGTTGGACTATTCAACATGTTGGATTGTTGTGGCTCGACATTGCAACAACAACATCGAGCCACAATATCAGGCTGCATTCAAACAAGAATATGAGGAGTAACCAATAGAAAGTGAGGTGAAATCTAAATACAGAAGACAAAACAACTGTCATTGCTCACCAGGAGGTCCAGGGGACGTGTCGACGTCTTCATATCGTTTTGCTCTGTTAAACATTGTATACAAAGTATCCCTGTTGCTTCTTTCCAGTCAGCCATGTTTGTTTGCTCTGAACTCATGATTGGTCTTGCAGTTTGTCGAGATTTCCCATCTGACATCTGAATGTTCATGAGTGACATCAGTGTGTCGTGTTGGAGGAATGTTTTCTTGACACCATGTCTATGTCACAAAGCTCCAGCCGTCTCAGACTGGGTTCTTCAACGTCGGCCTCCACAGTCACCAGATCTCAACCCAGCAGTCCTGCGATCTGGAGCCATGACATCATGAGATGTCCAGCAACTCGTGAATGAAATCTGAGGACTGTTGCAGACACGGGCTTGGTCTTGAAGCCGATTCTGGCATTGTGAAGACTTGGCTGGTAAGTTTACCGTCTCTTCTGGAAAACATCCTGACGGTGTCCTGATCAGATGCTCAACCACCCTTCAGATGACGCTCATTTCAGCTGATTTTATTCAACATGCTGTTCTTTCAGCTATGATCTGTATCTCTTGAGAGTTTGAACACATCTGGATCAGCAAATCCAGATCTTCAAGCAGGTGAAAGCGATCTATCCATCCTTCTGCCATCGTTTAGGAACATAGACATCCAGATACTTGAACTCCTGCAGCTGAGGCAGAGAGGATGAGGCCTTTATCAGGTCAGAACTGTGTTCATAGCCTGGTTCCTTCACTCTTAATTGAGCACTCGTTTATTGAGGAAGGGTCTTTGGTTGAGGATGCCAGTCGAACATCCTCTGCTAGAAAACCAACACAGTCTGAAATTTGCAGGTCTTTCTATGTGGAATTTGCAGATTCTCTCCAAGTTCATCAACTTGTCCAAAGAACAATCATGCTAGTTTGAGTAGAGTTAAAACAACTAGTGAAGAATCTGTTTTATAACATTTAAAATCACTTATTTACCAGGTTTTGTCAATGAAGACTCTTTCTGCCAATTATATAAAAGCACTAAACCGTGGATGTTCAAACAAAAGAATAAAAAAAGCAGACGCCAGTGGAGGCAGACTGCGAGCTGCTGCTTCCAGATTCAACCTCTTAAGAAAGTCAGAAGCTCAAAGTGTTCCCCTCAGAGGTTATGATGAAAGGAACAATAATTTCCTGTCTGCGATAACTTAATTAGTTTGGAAGCACCTAAAGTGATTAAATAGCACACTTCCTGTCGGGCTTTTTAACTGCCCTGCTCCTGAACAAAAACACATCCCTCCGATGGGAAGATTATTGAAAGCTGTCATCCAGATATGCAACAGCTGTTACAACAGATTTAAAAAAAGACTACTTTGCAGGTAGAAACCCCAGAAACCAAAGCCAACGCAAAGGTAACTATCTGCAGAATCGTTCTATTCGTGTGCATTTGAAGTGCTTTGTAAACTCTGAAACTTTTTGATGTTTGTCATTTAAGAACTAAGTTATCTTCCAATGAAGCTATATTGACTCTTCATCTTCTTTTATTGCTAACTAGCTAGCACCTGATAGCGCCAGCACGTCTGTTCCCACCCTTCAATTTGTCCAAAGAACATGCAAGTTAGCAGGAGAATAGTTTGGCACACAAAATGTGACAATGTCAACCCTGATCAAATTGGTGAAGAATTTGATCAGGATATTTAGCTTGCTAGCTAAATATTTAGCTATTGGGTATTTAGCTAGCTATGAGCTAGCTAAGGTCTTGAAATAGCTAAATATTTAGCTAGCTCTGAGCTAAATATTTAGCGAGTATGAAAATTAACTTGTCAATTAGCTAAATAATAGTAAATAAATTACCAAAATAATTAACTTTCTACCTACACCTTTAGCTTGCTAACTGACATTTGTAAATAAATATCATGGTGAAATATGACTTTGAATATAAACCCCCATTTTTCCCTTCATGATGGACTGAAAAGTGGCTGTTAATTTTTGACTGTAACTTTGCGAACGCCTTATGTGTTTATAAATGAAGCAATCTGTTAGTAAAAGATTGAACCTGCTGTGGGAATGTTTCGGTTTTCCATCTGGTTTGAAGGAATTTCAGTTTAATATCAATCACTCTGTCAACGCGGGCCCCAGCTTATCAAAAGCTGAGGTCAGGAAATAAGAGAAAGGAAGTGCATTGTTTAAGAGAGGAAGTAGAGATGAATGTAGCAAAGCCAGGCAGCCGACTTTAAAAAGGAGCAGGTTAGGTGATGAAAGTCGTCAGGGTGGAGGCCCATCCTGAACGCTGGCTTTAAGGAGCCTTTATCTGTCTATACATCCAGATCCCAGCCTAATTTACATCTAGCTGCTGTTTTTTTCTCTGGAAGAAATAAATGAATCTGTCTTCCTCTGACATCCGATGGCGTTCTCCAACAGAAATAGTTTCCCTGCTGCTTTTGTTTCAGTAAACATGAATCTACCAGCGATTAGCTTTCTTGTTAATACTGGTTAGTCTGGTCTGTCAACACAGTCAAACTCAAATCCCACTGGTTTACTTTCTTGTAATGTGGCTGAACACTCTTTCCATTAACTGGGTGGATGACTTATTATAGTTTCCATGAACCCAAAGCAAAAAACATCATCATTAATCAGTTTTTGTCATATTGTTTAAGCCACAACTCCTAAATCTTTCGTAGCTGTGCTATAATGCAAACCACCTTATATGAAAATAGTAAACAGTGAGTGTTTGTTTCAGCTGTTAATGTTACTTCTGTTTATCAATACTACAAGTTTGTGGCATTTTTACTCTTTGGAGTTTTGCCACTTTTCCAACTTCTTATCATAGCTAGCTGTGTTACAATGCTAACATTAGCTTTCAGGTAAACTGTAAAATGTGTAGTTTTCTTTCAGCTGTTACTTTTCTCCACATGCTGAAGTGTACCAACACAAAAGCAACCATTATTGTTGGTTCTGCTGCTTTTCCAACTTCTTGTACCTTCTAGCTGTGCTACAGTGCTAGCGCTAGCTTGTGGATGAACAAGAACAAAGGGAGGGTTTTGTTTAAGCTGTTATTTGTTACCCTTTTCCATAAAAAGTTTTGATGGCATCTCTGCATATTTGAGTATTAAACTGCAGCTTTTCCAACTTGTTGTCATAGCTAGCTGTGCTACAATGCTAACACTAGCTTTTAGGTAAACAGTAAAATGTACTTTTCTCTCAACTTTAAGTTTTCTCCATATGCTGGTGTAAATCAGCATGACAACTGGTATTGTTGGAACTGCTGAATGTAGGCTTTCTAAGCTGCTACTTTTCCAACTTCCAACAGTGCTATTACTAGCTTGTAGATAAACAAAAAACAAGGGGAGTTCAGCAGTTAGTTATATGTCGCCCTCAAAAAATAGTTTTGTTGGCACTTCTCACTGGAGTGATCCTTTTACACTTCCTGTAGCAGCTAGCTCTACTACATTGCTAACAGTTAACAATATAAACAGGAACAACAATCAGAGAATTTGTTATATATATATTTTTTATTTCTTCCTGTCTGTATACAATTTCAGCAGTGCTGGTACTATTAGCATCTCTGCTCACACTAGTACTAAAAAGCATCTTTTTAAACTTCCTGTAGCAGCTAGCTGTGCTACATTGGCAGCAATTAACTATAATAAAACCAAGAAAATTAAGCAGAGTATCTGCTGTAGATAATTTTCCTTTTCTTTTTGTCACTATAAGAGTTTAATGACACTAGTATTGTTGATTTATACTCATTAGAGCATTAAACTGCAGCTTTTCCAACTTCCTGTTGCAGTTACCTGTGCTCCAATGCTGCCATTTAACAATATAATAACAAGAACAGCAAGCAGAGCATCTGCTGTAGATATTTTTATTTTTTCCTGTCTCTATAAGACAGGAAAAAATATATATTGGCATATGCTCATTAGAATATTAAACTGCAGCTTTTCCAACTTCCTGTAGTAGCTAGCTGTGCTGCAATAAAAGTATTGTTGGGATTGCTTCATTTCCTTGCTATGGTCCACATTATTCCCTGCGTTTATTTTTTTGACCAGCTACGTTTAATTGGTGCACAGCTTTAAATGTGGGAGGCGAAAATATTAATTGTCCTTTTTGATGCCAGTCACAGCTAAGTGGCAGCCGTGTTGTAATCTGAAGGAGAACAGAACATGTAATAATTAACTTTGCAAGCAGACAGTTATCTTGCTTGAACAGAACCGTTTTTCATGTCTTTTAATGTCAACAGCGAACTGAAGCTGGATCACAGCTTCTCCTCGTTTTGTTTTGAATGTATTTGAAGTTGCTTTGAGTCATTTAGTCCCTTCATTGCTTTTTTTTTTTTATTTGCTCTTTTTAAAATTACTCATTGAAGACACAACATTATGCAGTATTACAGGTTCAGAAATCCGTTTTGCTTAACACAATATGTTTTAAGATAAATTTTTACCTGCATTAGGGTGATAATACTATGTAGTAGGAATTTCACTGATATCTGATAAACGCTGCTTGCATCACTTGCTGCATTTTTTTCATGTTTTCATAGCAGGAAAATGCAGATCAACATATTTTGGAGCTAGAAAATGGGAATATGTTCTGCATCAGACAGTCCAGGACCCAGATTGGGATCAATTGCAACCAGGAATGTTGATTTTAATCTTACAAAAGCTTCTCTTTAACCTAATTTGTCCTGTTAGTTTATGCATAAAGTTTCCATTAAGCATCCGGTAAACAGCTATTTACTTCAGTTTAATTTGTTTTCTCTACAAGCAGAACCCCGTGCTGGCAGTCTTATGTAACTGGATTATGTTGCATCATATATGGAAAAAAGAAGCTTGACAAGCTTAGATAACAACCAAGCCTGTCATCCAGCTTGGTTGGATGACAAACTTTTGGAAAAGTTTTGAGTTTTATAAGATTTTTCAGAATATTTCAGAATACGGCAGTCTCTGCCGCTCTGAATATTAAAAACAGAGCGGCAGAGAATTCAAATTCAAAACCTTCTAAATATTTATAACGAATGTTGCAGCTCTGCCAAAGCGAGGAAATTGTGTGAGTGTCGGAGTGTTTTTCCTGCTGCTAAAACCCTTTGACATTTAGCTGCCTGAATGTTTAACTTCTTAAATGTCGTCCTTTCGCAGCGCTTTCTCCCTTTAAACTGGATGGTGTCAATCTTTGTGTAATGTTGCTATTTTTTTCTGTCTGATGAACTGTTTTGTATAATTAACAATGTTTTTAAAACCGTAAACCCATGACAATAACTTTCTTTTTTCCTGCTATTTTTTATTTTATTTTTCAAATGGATAAATCAAATCTGCACTTGAATATTTTAAGGTATATAAATTGTATTAATTAGTTTAGTTTAATTTGGTAATCATAAACCTTGTAGATGAATTTTAAATTGAAAGTACCAAGAAATTTAAAGTTTTGCTTTCTTCATAAGCGCCTTGCTGCCCCCTGCTGGTCAAACCTAGCTTGCATTTTCCGCCGGCCGGCTCCGCTTTGCTCAATAAACAGAAGTGTAACAGTGTTGTAGAAAGACACGTGGTTAAAAAAGGATAAAAAATGAAAATAAGTAAGCAAACATGATCAAATATGAATTTAAAGTTAAGCGATGTTAATTTTTAAGAGGAACTTGAACTGAACACGCAGCATTTAACGTGCCACGTTTATTCCTGGACTTTTCCCTTTTGTTTATAGACTGTCGTAAATGTAAGTACAGCCGAATTGACAACAGAGCGGCGAAATTTAAAATGAACAAGCTTATTTTTTGTCAGCGGTCATTTTAAGTTAGTAAGTGTAATATTTTTAAGTTGAGGCATTAGCTTCCGCTCGCAATACTTTTAAAGTGATCGCGCTTGACACGAAGCGTTTTTCACTCCGACTTTCTGATTATTTTAACGGTCCGATAACAATAAGAAAAACATATGTGAATGAGAAAAGCTTTATTGTAAATTCGGCTGCAAAGAAATAAAGCTTATATGAAGACAAAAAGTAAAAAAGAAGCAAAAACAACTCAGTAACGTGATGACGCAGTTGGTTGGATTACCGTGTTGGCGTGATTTTAAACTTTATACGTTTTGGTTGATAATTTTCCTCTATAAATTAATGCAGAACCGATCAGTGGTTCGCTGATTAGTTGCACTTTGAGTTGAGCTCTGCTGAAGGGTGACTTCAGGTAATGTTTCAGTCCGAAGTCCTGCGCTGTCGGATGTTTATCATGGCCTTTTTCCATCTCTTTATCTTAGCAACAAAGATCTGGAGGCTCGTTTGGGTTCAGTCCGTTTGGGGTCAGTCCGTTTGGGTTCAGTCCGTTTGGGGTCAGTCCGTTTGGGGTCAGTCCGTTTGGGGTCAGTCCGTTTGGGGTCAGTCCGTTTGGGGTCAGTCCGTTTGGGGTCAGTCCGTTTGGGTTCAGCTCGGTGGAAAAAGGTGACCGTGACGGGCTGCAGGGCGTTTTCAGGTGAGTCTCTTTTCTTTCCATCAGCTGGAAAAACATTGCAAAAACACAATGCTGGTCTAGTTTCTAGTTCAAATATCTTAGTACACTTTAAATAATACAAAACTAACTTACAAGTTATTGATGAAAAACTGCTAGTTCCAGATTATTTCACTTATAACATGGGAAAATGTCTTGTTCCAGGTAAAAAAGTCTACCAGTGAAACTAGTACTTTCAAAATTGATATTAAGGAATTATTGACTTAAAAAGCTCCTATATCTTATTGAAAAGTTACTTATAAGTTAGTTTTGTCTTATTTCAAGTGCACTAAAGTATTTGCAGACAAACAAACTACTGTACCAAAGAGAAAACATGTTGTTGATGTGAGTTCAGGGAGTTCACGAAGCTGCTGCAGCAATAAAATACAACAGATGAATTCGGCAAACAATTACGCCTGCAGGAAAATTTCCTTACACGTCCAGGTTAGAAAATCTGAAAGCTATAAATTATTTTTCTTTTGGAGATAAAGAACTGAGTTGGACAATTTAAAAAAACAGTAAGTATTTTTGTCCTAAAAATAACAGACTATTCACCATAAGAGAAAATAAAGACTTTGAAAACAACAAACAGATGCAAAAACCAGCGTGTTTGTTTGTCACTAGTTGCATTTTATCAATCATAAAATCATGGAAATTGGAATTACAAAAATGTATTGGCTTTATGTAAACATGCCAGCTTTGGAAAAACAGACTTTTGATCAAAACATTTTGAGTTTTTTTTTTTTTAGGTGAATCTAATTTATTATATTTTTAAAAACTGCAATGGGAAAAATTTTTTCGCATCACGAGTCACGAACAGGAACAGGAAGTAGTAGAAGGCAGTAGAATGTTTTTTAATGACTTATTGTGTGAAACTCACATGTGATTTTAATTGCATCTCTTATTTAATGAAAACACAGCAATTCCAAACTGTATTTTTACATTTGTGGAATATTTACAAATATTATGAGCTTATTAGGTTTGAAATATCTAATGGTTTAATATATTCGAGAACCATCAGTTGAAAAGCTGAAAACTTATTAAAATCCATGTATTTATAGCTAAATAAGCCAAACAAACGCTCACTTTTCAAAGTAATACAAATGCTAATCAGGTTTGGAGACATTTGTTCTAAAACTTTGAAGTCTGTTTTCTCCCAATCTGATTTGCAGAGTCCCAACATTCAAATGGACGAATTTACTTCATTTTTTAAAATTTTCTATGTGTTTGACATCAAAAAGCTCAGAATCCTCTAGGATAGCTGAAAACACCGCAGGGAAATCTGATCCTGCAGTCCAGATGGATTTAGTCCCTAGAGAGTTAAAGTTGTTTCTCTAAAATCAGTTCTGAGGTTTAAAATGTTTACTGTCTTTTTACCATCACTGTATTTTTAAATGGAGCTTGAAATGCTCCAGGTGGGTTTTAGTCCTGAGCGTCTTTTCTTCCCTCAGATTCTCTTATTGTTATCTTTGACAGATTGACGGCCTTGATTCGCTTCAGTTTCTACGGTTACATGGCAGCAAGAGATTTAATTGAATAAAGTCACATATTTTCAAAAAGCCACACTTTCTCAGTGTCTTTCAGACAGCTGGAGATAGGCACCAGCAACGTGTGTGTGTATGTATGTAGGTGTGTGTGTGTGTGTGTATGTTTGTTAGTTAGTTAGTTAGTTAGTCATTTATTGTAAAAAAAAAAATGACAAAGGTTTAAAAGATGGAATTTAAAAACCCTAAATACAATTATGCTGAAATGCCTCCCTCTAGCGGCCAAAAGGCAGAATTGCAACATGTATTTCCTCCATTGTCAATGTATTTTACTATAACGGTGCAGCCAATGCTGGCAGAAGAGGATCAAACTTCTGCCAAAAACTCAGAAATTTAGAGATTAATACCAAGAAATTGTTTTGTTTTGTTGTTTTTTTTTTTAAAAATGTTGAGATAATTTTTTTTCTAGTAAATCTTAACCTGTCAAGCTCAGACATTTTATTTTTTTTTCTAGAAATTTTTAGAGAGTAATTATGTGTTTCCTACTTTTACAACCAGCTGGAAACAATGTTCTACCAAAACATCTCAGAAATGTTTAGATTAATCTTACAAATTTTCTAGAAAAATTTCCAAGCTTGAAAAATTTAAAATTTTCAACTTTTGATCCTCAGAAACTTGGAAGTTGATCCTAGATAATCTCTGGGATTAATCTAAAAAATTCTGAGTTTAATTCTGAGATAAATGGAGTTTGTTTTCTGCTTTTTTAACCAACTGGAAACCAGTTCTTCACCACATCTCCTGTTAGTTCATCCAGATGAACTTTGATGCTCCCTGCTTTATCTCAGTTGTCATAGATTCCTGCCAAGATTAGGTTTGGACTTTAGTTCCTATCAAACGTTGTTGGGATCATTTTATTTAAACGCCACAAAGGTGTGGAAGTGTCTTTAAGGTGGAAAAAGTCCACCTTAAATTGAATTGACCAGAGGTTTCTGACCTGTTATCATCCAGTTATCTCTACGCTTTGAGTTCAACTGGGGTCATTTGAAAAGTTCACGGTTGATTCGAATGTCTTTATAATCAAATAAAACCCGAATCTCACAATAAAACAATCAAATAAAACTTTCACAGCTGGAAAAATGTTGCATCAGTTAATTTTTATTGCCTCTTGGTAACTTCCAAATGTCACTGGATTATTTAGGGAAATGCAGTGAAATTGTTCCTAGTTGTTTTATTGCCAGTCAGGATAATAACCATGTTGGACTTTGAGTCGGATATATAAACGCTGCGGCGCTCCTCTGTGTTTCTCTCCACAGCTGAACCATGTCTCTGAGCTCTTCTCCTCCGATTCTCTCCGTCCGGCCCTCGCGGGCGCTGGTGGACGAGGCGTTTGAGGTCCTGGTGGAGAATCTGCCCCCGACGTCTCCGTTCACGGTGCGTTCGCTGCACCACTCTGAGGACGGGGACGACTGGGAGGCGTACGGCCACTACTTCAGCGACCACAGCGGCAGGATGTCAGGTCGGTTCTGGTCTCCATCTGAGGAGATTCTGCCTTGCAGGTCAAACATTTACTCAACTTTTTGCTCAATTTCTTTGGCTCTTTGCTAAACAGAAAATATCAAAGGGGCGGTGTTTTGTAAAATTGACTTTTTTTTAGCTTTACTTCATGTTATGTTATTCCCTCATGAAAAGCAAACCTGGATCCTTTGATGTAACTTTAAGAAATCCTTTAATCTCCATGGCAACCATTCAAAATGCCTGGGTGGACCTAGCTCCGCCTTTGAGGCGCAGCTCCTCCTCCAAGCTGCAGTTTCCAGTTGCATTTTAAAATGTGTGAAAAACACACAAATCTTCCCCTATAAAATAAAAATGAATACAAATATTTAAAATTTTACTGGACATGAATGCTAAAGCATGTAAAGTAAAAATACCACCTTGAACCACCTTGAAAATGTTCCTGGAAAATCATAAATTGCAATATAATGTAAATATTATATTGCAATTATAAATGTACATATGTACATCTCGGTAAATAAAAATGTCAGTAAGGTAAGTTATCCAAGTAGAATCTGGCAATATGAAGATTTATTTCATCCTGAATAATATATTTCAGGTTTTAAAGCTCAAAATTAAGTTTCTCAAACTTTTAGACCAATAAAAATAGGATTTTTAATGTAAAAAAAAGATTTAAATCAGTGAAACCAAATAAATAATTTTATATTGTACATATAAAAATAAACCTACATATTTTAGGAATTATTTAATCCCTAAACTGATTTTATCCTATTAAAAGTAAATACCTTGTTCTCTCTAAAATGTACTATTAGCCATTTTTCTCCTGCTCAGCTGACTGAGACTCCAGTGCATTCTGTGGATCGATGCGTTCAGCTTTGTTTGGGTTTCTGTGTTTAGTTTGGGAGGATCTGAGTTTTGGAGGAACGTATTCTGGGATGGAGCCCATGGGTTTGATTTGGAGCATGCGTCCGGTTCCAGGCAGCCGCACCGGAATCAGGTGAGACATTTTCACCTCTGAAAAATACTCCAACATGAATTTTAAATGAAGCTGAGTTCAGAGCTGGATGTTTTAGAAGCAATAGAAACCCAAATGGAATCTGAAAATGTTAGTTTATTACATCAGGCTCCCTTTAAATCAGCTCTTCAGGAATCTGTTCCTGCAGGCCAACCATCACCATCACAGAGAGTTTTTAGCAAGAATGTGAGAAAATTAAACGCATAGATGACAAATCATTGTTCGTTCACATAGGTCTATGCGCTTGCATCAGTCTGGAAACTATTTATTTGTTTAGAACATGATGGTATTATAAAATCATGCACAAGAACAAGGAATGCAGAAGACACATATTTTTGTATCCCAGTAGTGGAGCAGGTTAAGCTAATGCTGCTCCTCTCTTCCCTGGTCAGGCTGAGGAAGAAGGACGTCACCACCCCCATGCTGATCACCATCTCCCTGTACAACGGGCATGAGAACTTCAGGGACAACGGCCCCCTGGTTTCCACGGTAACGGAGAGGTGGTACATGGGCCCCGGCATCCAGCGGATCGAAATCACTGACGGAGAATTACGAGGGGGTCTCTTCATACCGCCAGGTAAAACCGCAGTGCAGGACAGTTTGATTTATTTATTTCAGTCATTTTTAACTTTTCTAAACAAGTAAAAAAAAAAAAACCACAATGCTGAAAAACAAAACTATTCTATTTCACTTTATTATGAGTTTTACATATTTTTAAAAGTTTCTTCATACAAATTTTATTACATTTTTTTATTTTGTCAAACCTTTTCTTTAATAGTTGTAATTGTCCTTCAGTTGTACTCTGAAGCTGCTGCAAACTTTTACCAGACCTTTATAGTCGTTGGCACATAAATGTTGATAAGTTGGACACGTTGCATATATTATTTATGTGAACCAGAAAAAGTTTAGGACCCAACACTGAAGCCTGTGGTTCTCCAGAAGGACGTATTTATTCAACAATATTCTGCTCCAGTTAAACTTTTCTAATTTAACTCCCGATAGTAATGTCACAAATCAGCAGGCACTGGCCGTTACCTAGCAACCGAAGTTGAGTTCCGCCCGTTACCTAGCAACCCAAGCTGAGCTCCAGAAGGTTTTGGTTGAATTCAGAAATACTCTATTGATCCCAAAGGGAAATGAAATGTTGTAACTCATATTAATTCTGGTGGTTTTAACTCCAGATCTATAGTGTCAAAGGCTTTTCTTTAGGATTTATTATCGATAAATTGTGAAAAACTCTTCATAAGCCTTTGTTTTATATTGGAGATATGGATATTCAGTATGAACGTTGGACGCTCCTGCAGGTCCCGGTCCGTTCCCGGGGGTTCTGGACCTGTGGGGAGGCGGCGGAGGGCTGCTGGAGTACCGCTCCGCCCTGCTGGCTTCGCGCGGCTACGTCTGCCTGGCTCTGGAGTACTTCAAGGCGGGACAGATGAAGTCCACAGATATGAGTTTTGAATACTTTGAGGTTTGTCTAATTTTCTTTTTCTTCATCTGTTTTCAGAATCAGTAAATCACTTAAAGGTCGCAGAGCGCTCCACTCCAACCCGGCCGGATAATTTTGTAGCTTGGTGCCATAAAAAAATAATGGCCAATCTCTTGAAGACTTTTTCTTTTAAATATTCTAATTTCTACAAACACATAACACCACAAATTCTGTTTGTTTGCAGAACGCCTACCGGGTCCTGAAGGACCATCCTCAGGTCATCCCAGACAGAGTTGGGATCATCAGTCTCTGCCTCGGCACCATCGTGACCTTCGGCTTGGTGGCGGAAAGCACAGAGATCAAGGTGAGTCTTCTGACAAACGTGGCTCAGAGAATCTTCGAAACATTTCAGAAAGTTTGAGAGTTTTCCTGTGAAATCACAGCAGGATTCTCAGTATTGGTTTTAATATGTGGTAAACTTCTTGCCAATAGTTTGGTGAATCTGACACGTTTCAAGTTATCTGGTTATTAAACCAGCTCTGATAAACGTCTGGGCTTGTCCAAGCAGAGACACGTGCAAAGGAGACAAAGTCAGACTTTTTTACAACAGTTTAAACTGAAGTTATTTTGCAGAGATTCAAACTTTGCCTGTCAAAATATCAAGATTTCCTGATAAATTGTCCCAGAAGTTATCGAGATAAACTATAATATTGTTGTTTTGAGACAAATGATATAACAGAATAACAATGCAAGAACACATCATTAAAGATCAATACACTTTAAATTATAATCAATATTTAACTGGAGGACATTTTAAATATCCAAAAATAAATAAACAAAACAGAAACAACAAATAAAGTGAATTATAAACTGTATGTAGACAAATGAAATATAATATTACATTTATTTATAATGTTTATAATAAAAAAGAACCAGACTGAAGACTTTATCATCCAGTTCTTGGTAAAAAGAGAAAAACAATAAATCAATAAAAATTGAGCTCGTTCTAATTTATTGTGCGATTAATTGATTATTGCTTTTTGCGACAGGCCTGATTAAGGTATTGGTCACAAAATGATGTATTTCTGAACAGTGTACCAGTTTGGTATCTGGTCTCTCTTCCTCGGTGGCAGCTTTTCCTAAACGCGTCGTTCGGAGTCCCACAGGGTTCTGCACTCGGCCCGTTTTTATCGTTGAGTTTGGACGTTGGTTCTGTTTCAGCCTTGTTGCATTGTTTGCATCAGCAACATGATCAGCAAATCACCAGGGAAAACCCTCAGCGGGTTCCACCGGGGCATTCCCAGGTAGGTCACTGGGAACACTGGAGTTCCTCCAGCCGGGGTGGTTTGAATCTCTGTGTGTGTTGGCAGCGAGTTCAATAAGATACGGCTGGATGAGAACAACCATCAGGTCTGGCGGGACGTGGGGCTGGCGCTGCTGAAGGAGCCGACCATGAAGGCGGACGTGAGTATTTCTGGTTCCACAAACGACTCCATGTTCCTGCAGCCGATTTAAAGCTTTTATTTCTGCCAGGTGACCAAAATAAACTGTCCACTGCTGCTGATCAACGGCTGTGATGATCAGAACTGGTGCACAGTGGAAACGGCCGATGATGTGAGTTTATGTTTCAGCTCTCAGAAGAACTTTAAAAGTTTTAATCTTTGGATCTTTTCTCAGATTGATGTTGGTTTACACTTAGCCAATATCTCAGACGCATCATGTAAAATATATATCACACAGAAACGTTTTCATCCACATGAACCGTAAAATACAATTACTAAAATAAAGTCATGAGAATAAACTGGAAATAATACAAGAACATAGCAGAATACAGTCGTAAAATTAGAATAAGGTTTTAGTAGAGCAAAAAAAAGTCACGTTAAGAGAACTTTAATACAAAAAACAGTTTTATAACAGCGGTAAAACGACATTAGAGAATTTTGTAGAGTTTCTGGTTCCGTAGATTAGAAAATACTGAATCTCTTAATCAGATTATTAACATTATAGGGACTTTAAATAGTTCTGTCTGTTTCTACGTCTTTATTTTCATATTATTGTCAATTTTATTCTTGAAGTTAAAGTTCAGCCTGGCAGAAAGTTCAGTTCACTTTGCATCAGATTCGTGTTTTTATTCCTTGTTGTTTTGAACCAAACCGTATCGGAGCTCGGCTCTTATGCCAGGAGGATCTGCAGTGAAAGTTTTCCTGTTTCCCTCCCAGATTTGCAAGACGATGAGCGCAGCAGGGAAAGACCATCTGCTGACCCGGCTGGACTACCCTGAAACCGGACATCTGATCGAGCCGCCGTTCTCACCTCACTGCGGCGCCGCAAACTACATTCTGTACACCTCCAGCCAAAAAGGTGAGCAGCACACACACACATACACACCCCCGCACACACACACACACACACACCCACCTACACACCTCCCCACACACACACACACACACAGAAACACAGAAAATGAGACTTTGTTTACATTTATTCTACAGAAATGAGATAAAAACTGTTGCAGATTTGTGTTCATACAAACCAGTCAACTAAGAGCAGAAATGTTCTTAAAGGGCCGATTGACCCAGAATGCATCTTTAAAACCCATTAAACAAACTGTTGAGTTATTAATAAATATTTCAAGATTTCATGATCAAAATTACTAATTTTTGTGGAGCCAGTTCGTAAATATTTGCCCTCGTGTATGACATTAAATGTGACGTTTTGTATAATGGATGACAACTTGCGTAAAACTGAAGCAGCAGTGCAGAGAAGGGAGAAATACTGCCACCTGTTGGTGAAACTTGGCATCAATAAATTCAATATTTCTGCAGAAAATTTGCAGTAAATTCACAATGATGCATTAGTGCAAAAAGGTGCAGGGTTCTGTTGATTTAGCATAAGTATAGCTAGTATTTGTGCCGCGTTGCAGTGATCCAGAGCTACGGAGGGAAAACGAAGCCGCACAGTGACGCTCAGGACGACTCCTGGAGGAAGATCCTCAGCTTCCTGCGCCACCATCTTTACTGCGGCACCAAAGCCAAGATGTGAGGCAGCGACAGGTTCTGACACATCATCAGGTTTTTCTGTGCTTTTACGCTTTGCTGCACATTTTCTTTGGTCAAAATAAACATTTTCAGAGCGAAAATACATTAAATTTACAGAGAAGATGGAGAATAAAATCTGAAAATATTCTCTCAAATTTCCAGCTTTTACTTCAATAAACAAGTCAAATTAAATTTGACTAAAATAATCTACAATTTTATGTATGTTTATATACAAATCTGTTTAATTAACTTTGTGATAATCTTACAACTTGCTACAAACTGAATTCATTATTTATTATTGTTAAAATTAATATTTTGTCTCACTGAGATTTAAATGATTTCTGATGTTTTACTTTAATATAGAGACTGAAAATCAAACTTCCAGAATAATTTTGACTAAAAGTTTAAAATTTAATACTACTTTAAAAAATAAAAAGAAACTTCTGTTAATTTTGCTGATCACACAAGATTTTTCCTTCCACTAAACTTTCAGTCTTTTCAACAATAACCTTTTGCATCTGTCAGTAATGATGACTTTAATATTTCTGTATTTCAATAATGTTAAATTCTAATGTATGAGCAACTGAATTTTTTTTGTAAACTGTAATCAGTAAATAAACTTTTCACACATCTAGTGGTGATAAATATGTAGATTCTTATTTTATGTATTTTGTTTTACTGTCTGAATGGACACATTAAAAAAAGATTTTAAAAGTTTTTTGGACTAAAATCAGGTTTTAACTGGTTAAAACGCCACAGATTAAAAATATAATTATTAATATTTTATTAATTAAAGCATCAATGTTTTAATGAATCAGCAGTTTAGTTCAGTTCAGGTGCCTAAAAAGCATCAGAGATGAATGAACGGATGAATGAATGAACGAATGAATGAATGAACGAATGAATGAACGGATGGATGAATGAACGAATGAATGAACGGATGGATGAAGGGCGCAGAAACTGAGCAGTTTCCTCAGTCCCAGTTTTCCAGCAGGAACCCCATCATGAATCATTTCCAGGATGAATCGTTCCAGGATGAATCTTTCCAGGATGAATCGTTTCCAGGATGAATCGTTTCCAGGATGAATCGTTTCCAGGATGAATCAGTTCCAGGATGAATCAGTTCCAGGATGAATCAGTTCCAGGATGAATCGGTGCCCTTTGAACCTCCAGCTCTCCAGACTCTGGTGTTGATTATGGAGCTAAATAATAACATTGTAAAAATAATTTTTTATTAATAAACAAAGTGAATTCCAGTTTGTTTATTTATTGATCACCCGGGGAACCAATCAGGCGGACGTTATTGGACCTGCAGCGGCAGCATCATGCCTCGGTCCTGCCGCTGATGAAGCTGCTAAAGGCACATTCTGTCTCTGAGTGTTTTGTTTCTGCGGTGAACTTCTAGCAGCTGAACATGACTGTCATCATGTTCAGCGCATGATGAGAGTCATGATGCGCTGAACGAGTCTCACGGTCAGCTTGCAGATCGGATAGCCAGGCTGCAGCTTCTCGTTGGTTCTGGACGGAGTCACAGCGAACCTGCAGAGCAGAAAGAGACTCGATGAAAACCGTTGAAAACTGAAAGTTCTCGTGATTCCAGCTGCATTAGATACATGTCCAATACCAGATGTATTGTCTGACAGAACCTCAAAATTTGAGATTTTTTCTTGAAAATGTATAACTTGATAAGCTCACAAATGTCTTTTTTTTTAAGCTTAATCTCAAATCTCTGTTTTTTTTCTAGCAGATTTTTGAATTTTCTTTTTACAAAATGTTTTAGATTAATCTAAAAACGTCCAACTTTTTTGTGTAAATTTACTCCTTTTTTCTATCTACAATTGAACGTCTTCGTTAATATATTACTAATTTGGGCCTTTTAGGTTTTAATTATTCTCCTGCAGTAGTGCTGTGTTTCGCCACTAGGCGGCAGTGCAGGCCCTCCGACCTGAATTCCTCTCTGAAGTTAAGCTGCAGGTGCTGAGCCAGCTGGCTGTTGTACTGCAGACAGGCCAGCAGGAGGCGACAGCGCTGGAACAGCAGAACGGACTGCGCCGGGCTCAGATCCGAGCTGCTCTGGTCCGACAGAACCAGAACCAGCTGCTGGGCCTGGTAGCGGATGAAGGGCAGCTGCGGAGGACAGACTGAGATTAGCTGGAGGAGCGGCAGCAGGACGGCTGTGGAAGGTTTACCAGGTGGGGGTGAGGCTGAAGGACTCTCAGGATCCACGACACGGACACGAAGTTCTCTCCAGGGAAACATCGGCTGGTCTGAAACAGAAAGAACCTAAAAACTAAACATTTGGTCAATCGTTCATAGAGACGGTCTTCTGAAGGCATTTTCAATCCACTGATCAGCTAAGGATTTTCTTAGGCTTTTACAGGGGAAAACAAAATACACCCCTTGTTATACATGAATACATGAACTGAGTTTCCTATTTGAACCAACAGTTTACAAAACCAGCAGAAGATATTTCTTTACCAGGTTTTTGAACTTCCTGCCAGAACTCACCTCGTAGCCCAGCAGCAGCAGCTCAAACAGCAGAGAGCAGGCAGCATCCAGGTACTCCGAGAGCAAAGCTTGAAGCTGACCAGATACAGATTACAGACTAATTGATTGTTTTATGACATATTTTAATAAATCTCTAATGTGAACCAGATTACCTCGGAGTCGGATCCTGCACTGTGCTTCTCACCATCAGGGTCACAAATTAAGGCGAGCAGCAGCCTGGAGATCAGAGACCCTCTGCAAGGAGACGGAAACTTTTAGCTGAAAACTGCAGAAAACATGGTGAAATATCATGAATTAGCGTTATAGTATAAATAAATAAAATAAGCACCACCTGGTAATATTCAGTAACTGGAGAAGGAAAATATTCTCCAAGACTCGACTGTTTTATGGCTTCATGAGAGTTTTGGTGTTTACCGTTTAGCGAACAGCAGGCTGCTCCTGGCTACTTCCACCTCCGTCTCTCTGAACATGATGGCGAACGTCTGGACGACCAGCGTACTCAGCCTGAACAAGATCAGCAACGTTGGCACAAATATCTGCTGAAAATGGGATTCAAGCAACTTTAAACGCATTTAGACCTAGATGTGAAACCTTAACCTGGTGTTTTATTAGCTAGGCTCAGCTAAGCTAATTTCTCCAGAGCATAAAAATGTGAATCCATTCCACCGTACACCTCACCGCTGTCTCACCATCCCTGACTTTTCCTCGTCTTGACACCATATTATGCATTCCTTTAATCAACAAAGAACGCCAATGTTTAAAGTCAAACCTCATCGTTAGGGCAAAACTGCCCCAATTGAAACCCAAACTTACTGTGGCGTTAACCTAGCTTAAATCTCTATAGCACTAGCTTAACTCTATAAGCATTAGGCTATCTTAAATCTCTATGATCAGTAATTAAATTACTATTCTAACTATGCTAAGCTAAATATTCTACTTGGTGAATCAGTAGTGCACTGATTCACTATGCTAAGTAGCATACTTTGCTTAGTATGCTGCTTAGCTAAATAGCATAAGCTAAGCAGTAGCATACTTAGCTTATGCTATTTAGTATATGCTAAGTGGCTAAGTGTGCGACTTAGCATAAAAATATGCTTATGTTAAGCATGTTTAGCATACTTAGCCTGTAACTACTTAGCTTTTGTAAAGCAAGCTATAAAAGCGTGGCTAATTATGCTACTTAGCTATAAGAACCAGAAGTATCGGTTCTGCTGAAACATCTCTAATCTTTGAAGCTAACTTAACTTTAGCCTTGCCTAAAGTGAAACTTAGTCAAACTTTACAGTCATAAAGATTTGACTAAAAATCTAACTCTAATTTTAGTTTAATCTAACACTTTCTGATCCAAATCTCACTTATTTCATCCTCATTATGACAGCGATGATCTTGTTTGTGGTAAACAACCTCAGCCTGATGTAAATGTGCCCCCTAGTGGTGGGAGTTGGGACTGTCAACATGAACCTCTTACAGAAGCTGATCTGTGGTGTAAACTCTGCTGACATGAAGAGATTCCTCCAGAGTCTGAACCAGGAAGACGAACGCCTCACCAGACTGGAAACAACAATAAATAGATAAAAACTTGATCTCTGTCCACATTTCCAGGTATTTTTACTGAGTCTGTTCTCTGTTTGCGGTTCAGCAGTCTTTATCGTAGCGCCTCACCCTCCAGAAAAGTCTCCTCAGAGTGATGTTGCGGTGAGCCGCCGTCCTCAGCTCCTGCAGCAGCAGGTACAGGTTCTCCACGGTGATGCTGTCCTGGAGGAGCTCCGAACTCAGCTGAGCGAACAGGTGAGCCGTCCGCTCCGCGCTGCAAAGACCAAACAGAGTCCTCCATCTTTTTCTGTCTGAGGCTGGATTCAAACGGTGGTAATCTGTCATTCTGACACAGTGTTCTGGTCGGACATGCAGACGTTTCCAAATTTCTGTACAGTGTACAGCTCAAAAGTAACTAAGCCAATCAATAACAATTATAAGAGTCATGGACAGATAAATGTTCCCTGATTTCAAAACTATGGCCTTTATCTGCTTGTAATCCATGCCTGACCAGAGGCACAGACTTCATGTTTCATGGGTAAATCCACACGTCTCTGCTGTTGTCACCCAGATTAATAATCCAACGTTTAGTTGGAAGAGACCATCAGATCACCGAAGACCAGACAATCTTAATCACAACATAATGATCATTTGCTCCAACCTGATGGAGTCGGACGACGCCGTGCTTCTCCTCCTGTAGACATGATCCAGGAGCAGGGTGGACTTCTGGACACACAGACATCCGGCTGTCAGACAACCGTCCAACACAGAACCAGACTGACCTCTGACCTCGACCCACAATGACGAAGCTGTTCCAGCAGCTCTGCAGGTGGAGATACAGGGTGGAGGTCTGAGAAACGACGTAAAGGTGCAGCTCGGCTTCTCTCTCCTCCCCCACGTCCGCTCGGTCCCGCCTCAGCAGCCGGGTCAGGACAGAACCGATCCTCCGGGTCACCTGGAACCCCAATGAGGGACACCAGGGTGAGTTTGGATCAAACAGAACGCCGTGACCTCTGAACCTGACATTTAAATCGACCCTTTTTTCAGTGGCATTAGGTATTTGGAGGAGAAACGGGCCCACGGCATCACAGAACCTCCGCCGTGCCTAACAGTGGGAATGAGGTCTGATTAGGAAGGAAGAAACTAAGGAGATAAGGAAGGATGAAAGGAGCCAAGGAAAGAGTGATGACAAGGACAGAATGAGGAAAGTTAACAAGGGAGGAGCAAAGGAGAGAAGGATAAGGAAGGACAGAGTTTTATCCAGCAGAGCCAGGATGAACCTGGAATTGTTCTAAACTTTTCCAGACCTGGAAAATCCTGAAATATATCCCAGGTTTTTCCAGACTTAACCCTTTATTTCCTCACTGAACTCACCTGCCTTATTTGAATGGTATGTTCTCCTTTCTTTCCCATTTTAAATATTTCTCAGAAAACAATTGGAGTTTTTCCTCCTTATCATTTATTACCTGTAGCTCTGATAATTTGTGTAAATCAGAATAAATGAGGGTTTTATGTAGCTTTAGGAAGCCGCCTCACCTGGCGGCTCTCGGCTGTTTTCAGGCTTTGCTCTGGCGGTGATGGAGGATGAGGAATCCTGGGGAGGCCCAGAGTCTCCGGGTCGGGGCAGGAGGCAGAGCGGCTCGTCTTCATCACCGGCCGGCGCTCCTCTTTCTTCCACCCACTGAAAACAGCAACAGGTTCAACGGAGACGACAATGCAGCACTGTAACAATTACATGTGGAGACAAGTTTAAACATTAGCATGTCCACCACTGGCAGCAGCTACTGGTGACATTAGTGCAAACATATATTCTCCATTACAACCACAGCGGCCATCTTGAAAAAGGTCGGCCATCTTGAAATATACGTAGGTATATTCGGTTTTCTCCTGGTTGTTTTAAAGTTTATCCTAGAACGTTTCTCTTTTCAGCTGCCGTTTGTCCTAGTTTTGTTCTGCACACCTGACAGCTGCTGTTCCTGAAGGATTTAACTTTTGCAACTGATGCGTTTAATGACGTCCCAGTGGTGCAGCACAGAGACACATTTACACCGTGTGCCGTTTGCATCAGCTTCCTGTTTGCCTCCAGGCAACCATTCAGAGGCCGTGACAGTAAATCCTCCTTTATTTGTCTCATTACCGTCGACTCGCCGTTTCCTGACAGAAACTCAGAGGAATTAGCAGAGCAACACAATCCCAGGGGGTTTCAGCAAAGACAACAGAGCTGCTGCATGATGAGCCTTAAATCTGGATTAAAGCTTTAATTCAACGCATTTCTGCCTCACTAGCAAGTTTTATTTTAAAGACTTTGGTAGCAGTGGTGGGTATCGCTAACTAAAACATTAGCACTAACCCTAAACATTAGCTCAGTTTATGCTAAACGCTATACCAACATATTAAGCTAATGCTAAAGTGCAACCAACATAGTGTTTAGCAGAAGCTAAATATGGTTGCTGCTAATTCCTAAACATTGAGCAGAAACAACTGAAAAGTAAAAACTTTAAAGTAGAAAATAAAAACTAACAGTGAGAATAAATAAAAACAAAATAATACATTTAATTGGAAAAAATAAAAAAATACTTTTAAATGATAAAGCTGTAAAATTGCATTCAAAACTAATTAAAAAACTAAATCCAAAAGATAAAAACAGCAACTATAAACACCTCAGATTAAACCTTTCATCAGGTTTGATAACAGATCAACACTGGATAGTGTAGAGGAAAATCTCAAACTGGCAACCTTATCCACCAGAAAGGTAACAAATGAAAGTCGACACAAACTCCTGACATGGTAGGAAGATGAACAGGTGTGTGCTCACCTGTCTGCAGGATATCCTGTAAGGGAAGCAGAGACACGGGGAGGTTAGGATTACAGGTAAGGATTTCAGAACAAGGGAAAGCAACACCGGCGTCTCAGTTTTCCTCAAATCAGATCACAGATTATTCTGCTAGAAATTTAGGCTTTAATGAATCTGTTTCACTTTATTCTTTTTGCACCACAAGCAGATCATCAGGATTCTGGTATTGTTCTGGTTTTCATGCTAACATTAGCTTTATGGCTAAGATTAATACTTTAGCCAATATTTTGATATAAAAGCTAAACTTCAGATACTGAATAAACCAGTCAGTCATGCTAGGATACCATTTAAACTCCTCACAGCATTTTAGCTAATTTTACCTTAGATAATGCTTGTAGCATAAGTCATGAAAACAAATTTATTTGCACCTTTTAAGTCGTGTGCTCTGATTGGACAGTGGCTGGCTCTGCGAGAGGGCGGGGCCACAGGAGGAAGCCCCTCCCTCTTCTCCTGCGGTAACCAATCATGTTCCTTCTCTGCAGGCCTTTCTGGGATGTAGGTGATCCGTATGTGCTGACAGCGCTCCCTGTCCTTCGAACTGAGGAAATCTGGGAGGTCGTTCACCTGCACAGGTAAAACAGGAAGCTCAGCACTAAGTCAGGAATATTTGACAGAAATATTAAGAAACTTTTCTATTTTTTTCATTGCACATTTCTGCTGATTTGTGGAGTAAACATGAAAACAATTTAAACCTTGGAATAAATTTCTGAAATTCCTATATTATTATTATTTACAGATTAAAAAAACTACTTATCCTTTCAGGTTTCCCTGTCTGCAAATCCTTAAAGTCTTCAATTCAAGTATCTAAAATGAAGGTCTAAAAATGCCTTAAATTTATTTAAAAAGTAAGTTAGCCCTTAATCTTTTTCCCAGGTCTTAAATGACCATTTTGGACTTTTTAATCTTTTATGTTAAGATTCAAACTTTTTTGTCAGGCAACAGTTGGAGACTTCACTGCTTTGTAACTCCAGATGGCTAAAGCTACCACTAGCTAACTGCTAATATAACCTTGTTAGCTGGTTAGCTAGCTTTTTGTGTTTATTCCTATGGCAATAATAGGTCTTAATAATGGTATTGAAATGTTAAAATTGATACATTAATTAAACTTGAGTTTGTGGAACCTTGCTGTAACAGAAATTATGTCCTTTTTAGGTTAATTGTGTAGGAATTATGCTCAAACTTGATGATTACAGATATGTCTATATTGAAAATCAGCTATATTTTCCTGACTACGATTAACTTTCAACATTTTTCCTCCCTGCAGAGGCAGAGACGGAAACGGGAGCTGTGTGTTTATTTATTCAGGGAGTTTCACTAACAGAGATCATCCAGGTGAGCTGCTGCAGCCATGATGGCGCCGTCAGTGGTCGACTCCAGCAGTAATCCGTCACGTTAGCACAGACGGGATTATTGCTAAGCATCTGACATAACAACAAGGAATCACAGATTTAGCTGCCAGCTTTCTGACTCTTTAAGTTGTGTTGTGCAAACAGTTAACCTATTTTCAGCTCCTGCACTGGGTCGATCTGTTTAAAAACAATTTACAGTCAGCGACTCGAATCACATAATCAGCTTCTAGTTGGAGTCTGAAAATAAATTTATTTTTATAGCTGTTTGATTACATTGGCTGAAATGTTCTTGATGTGGGCTTAATAGAAATGACTGTCATTTTTTCTCCAAATGAAATGAAATGGGTTGCAGGACTTAAAATAAACCAGAAACTTGAAACATTAAAGCCACAATGAGCTAAAAGAAGCTAGCGACCGCTAGGTGTGGCTAATGCTAGAAGTGACAATGCACAATGGAACAAAAAAGCTTGGTTTGTGAACTTTGGACTGGTTTGAATGCATATATGAACGCCAAGTGGCCACATTTCTGAGATCCAAAATGTCTAACATTTGTGAGTAAAAAAATTTTTTTTGAGATTAATTTCACTTACATTTCTAGAAAAAACTTGGACAAGTCAAACATTTTCAACTTTTGGGAATTTTCTCAGTTTTAAAAGTAAAAGATTTTTTTTTTCAATCTTTTGAAGCTCAGAAATGTCTTTGCTTTTCTTAGAAAATTTCAGAGCTTAATGTAAAAATTTTGGAGGTTTTACTCTTCTTTTTTTTCAACAATGGCCCTAATACACCTTTGTATTTTTTCTTGTTGTGATATGAACAGGAAAGTAAAAAGTTATTCTTTTCTTCTGTACTTTATTTAGTTTAATAAAATGTCTGCCTCTCCTCCGACTTGTTGGTGAAAACCGTCACTTAAAGATGAATTTCAACAATGAAAACAAATTTTTCCTTTTTTTCTTCCTCTTTTTTTTTTCTCAGTTTTAAACTCACCAGCTCGATGTCGCGCACGCGCACGAGGCTCACGCCGGCGGTGAGCGCGCGCGGCGGGAACTCCGTCAGGTACACGTGCTCGTCACTCAGCACCGCGTACATGTAGACCTTATTGATGACGTCAGACACCACCACGCACGGTTCGTATGTTCGGATCCGCTCGTACAGCGCCCGCTCCGTGTTCCGCTTCAGGAACGAGTCCAGCCGGGCATTCCGGCGGGGCAGGAGCGGCAGGAAGTCGGATCGACTCCGAGCCATGACCCGGGGCGCACCGCGGAACTCCAAGGCGCTACTTTCTGCAGCGGATGGAGACAGGAAGCGGTTCGGTTCCGCAGTCCATCGCCTCGGTTCGTGTTTTACTAATGAAGCAGGCAGCGGGTCCAGTCAAGTTATCAACTAAACAGGTGAACTGCAAAGAGGGCGCACTGCTTTCTGATTGGTCCGCTACTTTCCTTAGAGCGCTGCTGATTGGCTGAAAGATAAACCGCTATGTAATAGAGTTTAATAAGGTTTTTTATATTTATGTATATACTGTATATAAAACAGTTTTTAGATCATCTTTCACTCATTTAGATTCACATACATATAAAAAATATATATGTGAATATATAATCATATATATATATACTACCTTTCAGATTTGAATCTATCTTTTTCAGATTTGAATACATTTGATATTTATTTCGTATGCTGATAATAATAATAAAAAAAATTGTTAAAAATAAAAAAAAGATGTTATAATTTTATCATATTTTATTAACAGATATCGTATTGTGAATGTTTAGTTTTATGTTCCACAATAAAACTAAATATTGCTTAATGCTTAATGTTATGTCTTATTGAGTATTTAATTTAATAGTTTAATAAATCAATTTAACAGGTTGAAATGTTAAATTAATTAACTTAAATTGTAAGATTATATGTGGAGAAATTCTGGAATAATTATTTTAGAATTTTTTTAATAAATTTTTTTATTTATATGTATTTATTTCGTAAATAGGTTGAATGTGATTATTATTTCCCTGTTTTTGTTTCCTTTACAGGAAGAATCATCCCCAAAGAAAACAAATAAAGATTCTTGTTTCATTTTCATAAAGTATTTTCTTTAATTAACATCACGATTTAATGAATGAAGGTTCAAAGTATCTACTGTTTTAAAAAAAGAATAATTCATTTTTGCATTTAGTTCCAATTTTATTTAAAAATACAAGATACAAAAATATTTCCCCATTATTTATTTGTTACATCTTCGTTTTTTAGTCACTCGATATATTTTTTATTAAACCTCAAAAAACCCGAAATATTCTCAATTTTTTTGTTTTTGTGTGTTGTTTCGCCTCACTGCCACTAGAGGGCACCAAATACAGTAACTGTAAAAATTTATTTTATTATGCGAATCCCACAAATTATTTTAGTTATTTTTCTGAGTTTATTTTCATAATATGTTGTGTAGAATATTCTGGATAAATTTTAACTTGATAAAAGAAGAATTGGCATGAGGTCTTCTTCAGAGACTGCAGCTTTTAAGTGGACGCTGTGAGTGAAAAGTTGAACAGAGTCACTCACATCGACACCATGAAGGCTGTGTTGTTTTCATACAAACACTGAGGAAACGCTGAAGAAATGCAGAGGAAGACTCCAACTCATCTGATCCATTTGATACGGCGCAAACTGGAGAAAAAAAGAGCAAATTATTTAGGAAAACCCTGAAAATTTTGAAAAAAGTTTAGAATTTGCTAGAAAATCTTAAAAATTTTTAGATGAATCTCAGAAAAATTCTAAAAAAACAAAAAAAAAAGTTTTTTTGCAGAAACGTACTCTTCCTTTTTTTACCCTGGCCCTAATACACCGTTGTTCTTTACTTCCTCAACATGAAGTTTAAATAAATTTAAAAACTACTTTAAGCTTCATGAAAGACGACACGAGAAACTCTAAAATATGCACTGACTTATTATCAACTAGTTTGGAGGAATCTGTTTTTGTGTCAATTTAAAGATGAACAATTAGATTAAAGATTATTTAGTTCATAATCTCTTGATTCAGCAGAATGTAACGCCTAAACCTTAAGACAAAAGGACTAAAGGAGAGAAGTGTTATGTTCCTATAGACGTTTATCTGTGTGGTTCTGTCAGCTGAGGAGCCGCGCCTCCATCATCACTGTGTGTTTGTGTGCAGCTGCGACCAACAATGGTGGGCTGAGCGCTCACACTGCTGCTTTTGTTCTGCAGAAAAAAAGAAAACAGTCCAATTTCCCCGACAGGCAGGGAGAACATAACACTGGTTTCAGCTGGCAGGGACCTTCCTGCCCTCAGAACGAGGCTCAAAGTTCATCTGCAGATCAAATCCTTGTTTTGATTCACAGATTGAAGCCCTAAAATTATTTAATCCTTGTGTTAAATTAAAATTAGTTCTGACCGCTCCCTGATGTTCCTGACCTCATAAGCATCAAAATTGACCAGGGTGCAAAACCTTTACTCGGGTGCAAATATTCTTATCATTTTGCTAAGTTTTAACATACTTAGTCCTTAAGGATGCACACAGTTTCCTAAAGCTTAGTGAAGCTCATACATATACTTATACCCAAATAATTTATTTTAGTGTTATATTAGAGAAACAACTAAATCAAGGTATTAATATTTTTATTTGAAGCCTCATACATACTTATTAAACAGTTACCATGTGTGCAAAAACAAAGTTGTTAGCAGAAACTAATAAGAAAAGTGTCTGTATGTGCAAAGGTTTGAACAGGAAGAAGCCTAAAACAGGATGTTGCTTAGCCTTACATGTCTCAGTTCAAGGTTGGTTTTAGCACCTATGACAGACGTCAGCCAGAATATTTGCGCATCGGCCCACTCTGTGCTGTCTAACTTTTTGATACATCCTTTGACTTCAGACCTCCTTCGTTTGAACTGACGCCTTTTTTTATTTTGAACTCTGTCAGAGTCTCGGAAAGTTGGTGTTTTGCAAAAAGTCCACACCTGCGTGTGCGTGGTACGGAAAGAGCTGCATAAAGAGAGGATTTTTCCTTATCCAACTTAGAGTTGACTTTGAAGAACAATTTAAAGTTTTCTCCAACACTTGCATTTCTTCATTTAAAAAAAAAAAAGAAAACTTTTTTACAATCTTGGAAAATATTCCTTGAATAATTTGCTGACAGTTTGTGTTTGTCACATCAAACAAACATAAAAAAATAGAAACTCTAAATTTGGTAACAAGCATTAATGGTCACACATATTTTCAGCAAAAGAGAAAAAAACTTCTTGGGATGATGATGAACTTTTGTTTTAGAGCAATTAAACAGAAATAAAATCTATTTGAACGCTGTAGAAATGTGTTGAAGTCAAATATTTTAGATTATTTGGCATTTTTTTCTCCTCTGCAGTGAGTCTGAAATGAGTCACAATGTAAACATTTCTATGCATCCAGGAGTCATTAATCAACAACGAAGACGACTGCAGGGAGTGGCAGGAGGAGGCGCAGCAGGAGGCGCAGCATGTTTTTAATAACTTATCTTGTGAACAAACTTGTTTTTAAAAATATCTATTGGGAAATATTATTTTTTTCGACATTGTTGAAATATTAATGAATATCACTGGAAAACAGGAGAGAGACTACAGGAAGAAGCTGATGGCGTCATGTTTCTTAATGACTTATTAAAACGGATTTACATGTGATTTTAATTGCATTTCTTGTTTAATGGAAAGACTGAAATCACGAAATTATGCTTTTTCAACATTAGTGGGACATTAACAAGGTTTTGTTCACGTTTGTAATGAAAAAGGCTTTATTTTAAATTGGAAATCACATTATTTTAATTATAAAGAGTTCAGATGTTGTTAAATTTTTTAAATTATTGGTTATTAATCACCAATATAATCTATTTTACTCACATGTGTTTGATTGTCTATGAGGCTGTTCTTCAGTTACATAAGTTGCAGCTAAACAGATTTCTCTTTAGGATTTCATTGTGATTTAGTTTAATATTAAATTAATTTGTCATATTTAGTTAAAGAAGACAATAATATTGACTTAAGGAGATTTTAGCCACTTTAAATTCCTCGGTTTGGATGTTCATCAGTAATGCATACTTTACTTTCTTTTGTTTTGAAAACAAAAGACGTTTAAACAAAGAACAAAGAAAAAAAAGACAGAAATGTCATTTTTCTTGTGTTTCTGTAGGAGTTGAAGCCGGTCATGTGCTCTCCTCCCAGCTTCAACCCGGCCTGCCGCCGAGTCCTGACGGAAGTTACCGAGCGCAGCCGAAGTGAAGCGGAGCAGAGGAGCCGCGCGGCAGGTCGAACAGCTGGACTTCTCCCCGTTTTCTTCCCGCTGAAAGGTCCGAGGACACCGCAGAGATGACCGTCCTGTCCAGCTGGGAGCTGTGCGTCAAATACGCAATCTTCATATTCAACTTTGTCTTCTGGGTGAGAAACGAAATTACTCCAGCTTTAAACGCTGCAGGAGACTTTTTAAACAAACAAAACAAAAAAACACGATTAACTGACATTTTACTTTAATTTTATCACTTTAGTTTTACAGCCAAATAGTTTTGTTTTTTTCAATTAGCAGCGGAGAAGAAAAACTTTAATAAAACTGTAAATTAAGCATAACGTTGGAATAATTAAACCAAACTACTGGTTTTATATGCACCTGTACGCATAACATTATGATCACTAACATGCAGTGGAAAAATAACTATTTCTGCACATATTAATGTGTGTGGAAAATATTCTGTCATTTTACTTTGAATGTTGACAAATATCATAGTTTAATATAACAATTTTATTGTTTAATGTCATTTTTATGGAGCAAATTTATGATATTTTGAAACCATCCATGTTTGTTTTTCTTGAAAACATGTTGAATTAATCCAGAAACTTTCTTTATTTGGTGGAAACGTATGCCTCTGTGGCTACATCATTTTTTCTCCTTTTTTCGATGTCTCTAAATAATGAAATGAGGTAAAAACATACTGAAAATCATTCTGACTGAAATTCAATTAAAAAATCATTTATTTTTTCCAAAGAGAAATTAAATGTCGTAACTCATAATCTGTATCTTCAAAGAGTCTCCAGTAGCAGTCAGTCTTGGAGCAACTCTGAAGAGGACTCTGACTGAAGACTGTTGCTTAGTCAAGCTAGCATGCTAACTGCTAATCCACCTCATTCTCTTTTGCTGATCCTCTTTAAATGTGTTTAATACTTTCTAATACATTTTTGATTGGTTGGTTGGTTCATAATTACTTTCTTTACTTCTGGAGCTGCATTCTTTTCATCCATGAACATTCAGGCTATTTTCATTAAATTAAAGACATTTTCTTCTTCACAGAAATAGCTGTAAAAATGTTTGTTTATTTTAATAATTCCTGATAAAATCTTCCACTGAGTCGGTAGGTTTGGGTCGTTAAACGTTGGTTTTTGGCCAGTGCAGCCTAATTGTTTGCACCTGCAGGCTAAGCTGTTAGCACAGTTTCTGTCTAATAGAGGGTGGAGTGCAGAGACACGCCTCTTCCGCAAGGCACTTCCTCCTCCCCCAACATTCCCAGGTGAGCCCCACAAAGGTGTGGTTCCTTTCCCCTGAGAGCAGATTCTCCTTTTCTCTCTTCTGCCGAGTTGGAAGCTCGTATTTTCTGCTGAGGAAAGTTTAATCCTTAACTAGGAGCCATGAGTGGAATGCAGTGCATTAAATATGCCATGTTCATCTTCAACTTCCTGTTCTGGGTATGTAAACCTCAGCTTGTTAGTTCTGTTTGGAGCGAGATTGTACTTTAGACTCTTTTCATGAACCTGTTTTATGAACCAGAATGCGTCGATTTCATACTGGTAGGATTTAATAATGTGTCACATATAACAAGCTGACCTCCATTTTATTTTAATCTGTGAAAATGTGAAAATTTAATCTACTTGCTTTCTTTCTTCCTTCTGCATTTATGGTTGTTTTTACTCAATTTCACCCCCAAGAAGGATATTTTAACATTGTTTTTCTTTTATTTGCTTATTTCTAATGTTCTCATAACTTTCAGTCAAATAGTGAATGAGAAAATAGTCAAAGCATAAAAAATGACTGACTAATTTTAATAATGTGTTGAGTAAAAACGGCTTACTGTGATTTATAGTCACGTTGGCCCATGATGACTGAAAACATCTTAAAAACTGAAGGTTTTATAAAAATAAAATCTTGTCCTGCTCATTTCTATCACATTAAACTAAAACATGATGAAAACTCTTCAGTTTTCAGGTGGGAGTCTGAGATCATGTTGCTTCATCTGAAGCTCTGATTACTTCACAACTGATGGGAGTGGAAACATTTTTCAGTAACCTGGATGAGGTCAACCACTCCATAATGATCATTACGTCTTTAGTTATTTTGATGACTAAAACCCAAATGCTGCATTTTTGTTTGAATTAATAATTTGGAGGTGAATCAATATTTCTGGCTTAGAATGATCTTTTAAAGAACCAAATTTATTTCTTTATTAACAGATTTGTACAATTTATATCTCCAACTTGAATGTTTAGCTGTAGTGAGATTTAAACATTTTTCTGCGGCCTTTGAGGAACAATTCAATGTTTTGTGTATTTCTTCATGCCAGCCTCCTCTTCTTCTACGCAGGTTACGTTCACGTTTTTTTGCAGTTTGAACGGCTAATTTTACGTCACTGACGTGAGATATGCGTCATAACTGTTAGCTAGGCTTTCTTTGATCAACTTCTTTGGTGTGGTTCCGATCCAGTGACGATGCTGTCTGCTCTGAATAACTTTAAAATCCATCAGACGGCGGCGGCCATTACTACTTCCGTAAGCAGAGCACCGCTGTGACGTCTACGTTCTTCTGCGCATGCGGGCTGCCTTGGCGACCGATCTTGCAAAAATATTTAATTTCAGCCGAAGAATTTAAAGAAGAGTAGCTGGAATTCGTAATTGGCCATGGATTAAACAACACATAGACACTTTGGATCGTCTTTTTGCCTGACTGGTGGAATAGAGATGAATCTCCGACGACTGAAAGGCGTCGGAAGAACATCCTAATTCTTCTTCCTAAGAAGAACCGGTTCTTCTTCCTAGGAAGGACAGGTTCTTCTTCCTTCCTTCTTTCCTTCCTTCCTTCCTTCCTTCCTTCCTTCCTCGGGGATGAGATGAGAGACAAGTCGAGACAAGAAATAACCTGTGCACCAAAGATTATTCATTAGAGCATGATTATTCATCATGGCCATGATGAATTCTTCCTTGAACAGGTTAGGATGGAAGAATTTGTTCATTCTGATTCATAACACTTGTCTTTTCCAACAGCGGGAAAACTAGCTGACCAAATGTGTTTGAGCTCAGCTTGGGTTGCTAGGTGACTTGGCTGAGGTTGCTAGGTAACGGCGCCATTCCTCTTGAATGGTCTGTAAGTTTTTGAGTAGCAGATTAAAAACAGTAAATGTTTTTGTTGTTGAGTCGATTTTTTTCAATGATTTCGAACCAAAAAGGGATTTTTAATTAAAAATGTTGCTTATTTTGTCTAAATTTTTTATTAAAATACAAGTAACTCGATTAACTAAAAACATGCTGGTTCTAGTTGATGGTCAGACTGTTGACCAGGTTCTGGTTGAGAAATAAATGCCTGACCTCCAACTTTCCCTCTGAGAGCCTTTTATGACTAACCATGTTCAAACAGGATCATGCATGTTTTTGTTTTGACAAGGTTTTCTGCATTACGTCAATGCAGAGCTGTTGCTGTTGTCTTTTCGACTTGTGTAAGGAACTAAACTAACAATTAAAGCTGTCTGTTGTAAATGACTCGGTTAAATGAGGAGTTTGAACTTTGACGCATCGGGCCGCAGTGATCTCTTTCTGGCTTCGCTCTCATGACTCACGGTTCACATCTTGTTTTTGAGCAGAACTTGACTCCAGCATTCAACTATCAGGATCTTTTGGCTGATGAATACATTTGACAATTTCCACATAAACTATTGACGTAATATGAAAGAATAAGCTTTTCCTATCTGGTAAGATAAACTGAAACGCACCTTTATCTGCCTGCTCTCATTTCTGAGCCTGACCTAAATAAAACCAGCAGAGAGGAACCGTCTGACTCGTATTGTTCTGAACTATATCGACACATACGGTTATAAAACTAACACAAACTTTAACTGGCTCAGAAATAAATGTAGCATTGTGCTGCTGCCAGCTGTAAAAGTTGGGTCAGTTTGGTTTGAGATGGGATGCTGATGTGCAACGATGCAGAAGGAAATGATTAAAACTTAATTTGTTTAACAAACTATAACAGCAGATATGAGGAACAGAGACGAGCGTCACTGAGAGTTTATTTCCCACAGGGCTTTGAAAGCATCACATTAACACTTAAATGTTCATTTTTGCATTTTATGTTTTCAATTGAAAGGATAAAATTTTAATCTTTATAAATATCAGTAAAGATAATAATCAGTTTTTTTCAGGTTCCACTTCATTAATTTCCATTGAGAGTTGATGCTATTCAGGTCAGTTTGCTTTGCTTCATGCCAAACTCCCAGCTGAACCACACCAGTCATGCTGTGGGATGTTTGGATAAATGGTTAACTCTTTAACCAACATGATGTAAGCTGTTGCCACGGAGACGGTGAGTCAGTTTTGTTTGTGTGGAGGAGACAAATGACTGTTTCTGCCTGTTCATCAGGGCTGAGAAACGGTTGGATTCCAGAATTGCTCCTCCAGACAGAGGAAACGTTTCACCAGATATTTTTCTTAAACAATGTGGAACATTTTGTTAAATTGCTTCTTGGAACAAATGAAAATGTCAGCAATTCCTTTCAGATTTCCTCTATTGTTGCTTTCCTGTCAATTAATGTTTTGGATCATTAGACTTGAATGTTGTGCCAGGTGTAACAACAGCAGCAGCAGCTAACGTTAGTAAAATGCGGTTTTGTTGTTTTTATGCTGTTGGACCGTCAACATTCCTCGAGCGCATGAACCAACCGCATGTTTTTAAAACCGGTTTGTGTAAAACCTGCTGGCTGTTTTCCTGAGGTTCATGTAACTTCATGTGGTGATCAGTTTATGTAAAACTGAGGATTTTCCCCATTTTGAGCTCAGACGCTCAGTACAGCAAATTTCAAATTATTTAACATTTTATTATAAACCGTCATGGTAACAAATTCAGCTGGATGGTAAAATGTCTCAGATGTTGTTGTGATAAATGATGACATTGCTATTGTGAGTATTTAAGTATTATGGCATAATATGAGAAAACATTCTCAAAGATCAATACATTTTAAAGTGACTTCAATTTCTACTCTGATTTTATTTGAAGCAGGAATTTTTTGAGAAACTTCATAATCCATATTTTTTGGTCGCCGTGTTTTAAAATGTTTTCCAGCGTTAACTGTTCTTTCCAAAACTAAAGTTTGTCTTTGAGGGCTGCGCTGCCAGCTGAACCGAAACGTTTTGAACTGAGATGAATGTGAGATTTGTCCTTGATGGCGACGCGTCTCTCCTGCTGCAGCTTGCAGGTTCTGGAGTTCTGGCTGTGGGACTGTGGCTTCGTTTCGACTCCAGGACTGCACCTCTGTTTCAAGGGGAAGACTCGCCCTCCGTCTTCTTCACTGGTAGCGTTTAAAATATTTATTTTATATTTTAAAAAGCTGTTGGCATGTCCCTGATCCTCCATAGGGTAAACCCAACTTTAACAAATATCTGTCTTTAAGTCATTGCTTCTGCTGGAAAGTCTTGACGTTTAATTCTTGTTTTAACGAGACGCTCGCTTCCACAGACCATCAGCGCTTCCTTCTCTTGTCTTTGTGTTTTATAAACTCCTAAGTGAGTTGATCGTTTTGAGCTGCTGAATCCGGGCCGGGCCCCGATGGGGCCCCCCAGTGGGGCGGCTCCTGTGACTTGGCGGCGCTCTCCAAACACACAGCCATCGTTATTCACAGCAGGACAGTCGGGTCTTTGTTCTCCTGCGTCTCGGAGGATCCGTCCCAGAGAACGGCTCGCCCGCCCGCGCCGACTCTTTGTTTGACGGGGGATTGGAAACAAATGACAAACATCTTAGTTACAGCTTCACAGTGCAGGATTTGTGTGCTGAAGGTTGTTATCCACCCATGTTTAATTTTTGTATCCTTGAATTATGACTCATCCACATGAAAGACAAGAAAGCATCAAATTATCGCTGCTGCTTCTAAATCCCTCCTGTGGTTCAGAAATCCAGATCCGGGTTTGTGAAAACATGCTGATGAAATACTCCTCCATCTGGAAATTCTAAAAGCTGACTCATCAACAAGCTCCAATTTAGCCATTTTTACTTTAATATTCAAAATTATTTTTGAATATATTGAGTTTTTTGCCACAAGCAGAGAGATGATGGGTTCAAAAAGCACAAATGTTTGCAATAGGTGGTCAATATGATGGTTTACCAGATGTGCCAACAGTTTCTCACATAACTAAAAAGGTTTTTCCATTTAAAACAATGGGATTCACTGGTTTTCTTTTTGATTTGAGCTTTTCCAATTTATAAAAAGTATTTGGTTAACTTGATCTTTGTGCAAAAAAAGCTGAATTAGCGTTCCTGTTCATAAAAATCAATATTTAGTGAACTTTTCATAAGTTTTTCCAGATGCCTGTTTTCTTCTCAGTGGGACATCTCACTTTATCCGTTAGCTTTTCCATTAAAAAACACTTTTTTTTCTTTCTAGCAGCACCTTTTCACAATAAGAGTAATTGCAGATATTCGAGATATTTTTTTATAAAATCCCACATTCCTGCATGGAAAGCATGTTTTATTGGGCTGATGTAAAGTTATAATCTGTAAATGTTTTCATTAGCTGTAAGGTGAAAAAATCAATTTGTAATATTTACTCTGGTTCTTTTCAAGATTTCCAAACAGGCTGTTGAAGGTTTTTATTTGTTTATTTTTCTCTTAATTTCTGCAGCATGAAACTGTAAAGCCCAGGTTTCCCTCTGTGACTCGGCTTGTTTCCTCCTAGGTGTGTACCTGCTGACTGCTGCAGGAGCGTTAATGATGGTGGTGGGATTCCTGGGATGCTGTGGAGCCATTAAAGAGTCGCCCTGCATGCTGGGACTGGTGAGTCCTTTTTCCACATCTCCACAGAAATAATCTAATTAGTAAAGAAGATGCTGTTTATTGTAATACAAAGTGTTAAAGGGAAAGGTCTTTGCTTTTTATATAAAGAAATACAAATGCATTGTATTTATCTATTGGCTTATAAACAAAGAACAATCGCATAGAGGGATGCAGTTTGACAAAACAATAAATTTGTGTTTCTTGCTCTAGTTCTTCATCTTCCTGCTCATCATCTTTGCTGCTGAAGTGGCTGCAGGAATCTGGGGAATCTCCAACACACACACGGTATAAGTAAAGCCTACGGTAATCCAATAAAGCTCAATATTATTGAAAAGTTGTTAATTTTAGGTCATGCAGTCTTTACGTTTTTTGAGTTTTCAATTGCTGTAATCAGTTTCTCCAAACATTGTAACTTCACATATGGTCAAAAAAAAAAGCTGCTGATTCAGAAATGTGGGCCAATCCAGCAGTGAGTTGATGCCGGATATATCAGGGCTCTAAAGCTGAAGAACATATCATGATATGAGCGTTTCGACTCGGCTCCCCCAGAGCGTTTTGAGCCTGGCAGCCACCAGGCTTTACTTGAACCCCACCAGGCCCACCAGTAGCAGTCATTGCAATTAAAATTTAGATTTTTTAAAACTTTAGAGTTGGTATTTGGATATTAATTTCTTCCAATAACACATAATTACTTAGTGATATTTTCAAATTTCCTGTTGAAACATTTTTTTATCTCAAACACTCGAGCTGTTCTCATTTTTTTTTCTCCTTTATTTTTATGCTTAAAAATATTGACACGATGGCAAATCATTGGACTTATTGATATTGTAAATCTGATATGAACATTTCTGTAAATTTATTTATTTTATTTTGAACAAACACAAAGTAAAAACAGGAAAAAAAAATACAAATTATTATTTGCACGTTTCCATAATTTGTTTCAAAATGAACAGGAAGATGGTAGGATTTTTTCATAACCTACAAACATTTAAATCTCCCCAAAACAAATAAATTATTCCTACATTGAAAGACATTTAACCTTCACATTCTCATCCTTAAATGTACAATTATTTATAGATTAATATCTGCAATGTATTTTTGGTGTTTGCCGAACCGATGCAACGTATTTCCCAATAAGCTCCTTTGCTCTGTACTTGTTGAGGCTCATCATTTAACCCTTTCCATAAATCAACCCCTCACACTGATATACAAAAACTTTAAGTTTTCCTGTCTCTACAGGTGATAGAGGAATTTACCGAGTTTTATAAGCAGACCTTCGACAACTACAAGAACACCAAGCAGGAAGCACTGAAGGAGTCCCTCCGCCTCATTCACTTTGGGGTGAGAGCCAATACTCACCTGACTCCTCCTCCTTTATCCAGTCACCAACAAATGACCAACCAGCTCAGACTGACTGGTTTCTGTTTCACAGCTGGACTGCTGCGGTCCTACAGGAAGCCTGTTCGACGGCGCCAAGGACATCTGTCCGAAGCAGGAAGGACTGGCGGTCCTCGTTACCACGGTATTGAGATGAATTTGAAACAATGATGGTTTTCAGTATAATGTGCAAACATTAACCCTAATTATAGATTAACTGGTTTTAAAATGCATTTTAAAAATTACTTGATACTGTTTCTGACTTTTTACCATTTTATTAAAATTATAGACATTAAGGTAGAAAAAGCCTAAAACTATCTATTAGTAAGAAATCTGCTAAATACACAACTTTTTATTTTCTTGCAGAGCTGCCCAAAAGCCATCGACGAAGTTTTCAACAACAAGCTGCACATCATCGGTGGCGTTGGGATCGGCATCGGAGTCATCATGGTGAGTTTGTGGCCAAAGAAAACCCTGAAAGTTGAAAGCTACACTGATGGTTTGTGCTTTAGACAAATAAGGAAGTGTATCCAAGATAAATCAGTAGCTCAGCTTTTCTACTAATTTACCAAATGTCTCCCTTTGTCCAGTAAATAAATCCTAACTGGGATAGTTTGTAGCTGCCTTTCCACAAGTTAAAAAGCTCATTTCCATTGGATAAAAATGCTGCTTTAGCTATGCTTATAAACTTGTCAAAATACTAATGTAGCAAAGGTTTAGCTTAGCTTTTCCACTAGTAAAACAATCCTAAATAGGTTAACTTTAGCCTACTTTTAAAAAATGTATAAAGTTAAATGAAACTCCTACAGGCAACAGATGATCCTTGTTCCACTGTTAATTTATACAATTTATTTGTACATTATTTTTGTTCAGATAAATCTAAAAGAAGTAATTTGTGCCCACTTATTTTTCTGCAGATCTTTGGAATGATCTTCAGCATGATGCTTTGCTGTGCCATCAAGAGGTCCAGAGAATTTGTGTAAACTGAAAAAATGTTTGTAACCTGCCACTTTTGAGTTTAAGCAATTTTAATTTGCTAGTTGGATTCATACAGGACGGCCACATCGATCTATGAGTGTATGAAACCTCATGTTCATTTCTACCATGTTTAGATTTGCAGGAAGATTATTTTTGTACAAAAGGCAGAACTGAAATATTTTGTGCTTTCAAAAGAAACACCTTTTGTCTCCTTATGAAAACTAACATTTAGTACTTTCTTCCCTCTGGTGGTCACTTCTGTTTTTGTTTTTTAATTTTATGTTGAAATCCACTTCTGTTTTGTTTACAAATGCACTAAAGGTTTATGTGGTGTAAACTAACTTTTTATTACTAAATATTTTGACACAGTAGGAGATTTTTTTTAATCAAGAATTGTGGAGTTTTATGCAAGCATGATGAATGCAGTTCATGTTTAAATTGCCAAGTAAGGATCTAATAAACATTGATTTTTGTGTTACCAAAGCATTTTTCAGTGTTTCTCAATTGTTTTTGAACTTTTCAAGGTGTTTCCAATCAGGTTTCTAAAGACAAGGGACTTTTAAATCTACTGAAGTGGAAAACAGGGTTTTGTTTGGAAAAGAAAACCAAGCAGTTCAGACATTTAAAATCGAGATTTCAGACTATTTAAAGGAATTAAGTCGGATATTTGTGGTGTATTGACCAGCTGGTCTGTAAACCATTAAATGTTTCATTTTGTTGTCCAATTTGTTTAATTTTTATTTTACAAATGTTTTAAAATGTGTCCCTTCTAATCAAAACTTTGCACACCTTTTGGGCATTCAAACATCTCGACGCCAAAATGTTTGTTGCTACAGATTCTTAACTGGACATTTTGCTTCTACTGGCAACACAAATACACTCCTATGGCTCCTAAATAAGCAGTTCATATGCATAAAAGCCTGCTGATGGTCAGATTTGGCCTATTTACAGCATGATCTCAGGATGGGTGACTAGAAATACTTTTTTTTTCTTCTGATCAGTAAATGCACTAAACACAGTCGAGTTTTAATGCACTGTTCAGGCTGGAAATTGAGTAGCTAAATGTAAAGTTTTGAAAAAGCCCCTTTTCCAATCTAGAATAAATGCCTAATTTTTTATACTCTGGTAAAAATGTCACATTAAAAAGTCAATTCTTGATAGTTCTAGAAATTAAAACCTTTTATTTGAGATTTGCAAATTCTTGTAAGTGTACAAAAGCATTATTTCCTGAACTTTTCATTCCTTATTGAAAAGTTTCAAACCTAAATAAGAAAACCCAGCACAAAGACTGGGTTGTTTTTGACCCAATTTGCTCAAGGTCCCCATAATGTAGCTTGTTGACCATAGTCTTCACATCAGATAGACAAGAATGAGTGTGTGCAAGTTAGTCATCCCAGGCAAAGTCATATGGCTGGAAATCGTCTCTCAGCTGTTTGCAGCTGTCGTCCTCTTCCTCTCGGCTCTGTTTACACTCCTTCCAGTCCGCTCGAGTCGGGATGTTCAGCACCGCCTCGCTGGCCAACACCTCCCTGCACACAATGGCCATCAACATCTAATGGCGAATGTCACTTATATATACATTTCACTGAGAAATTTTAAGAATACATTTGTTTTTGCGGATGCATCTAAATCAGTCTTGGTGGAAAACAAGTTTGTACATCAGTTTTATCTTTACCAAGCAGTTGGAAAAACTGCGCCCCCTCTGGCAAAACCAAGTAATGCATGACTTTACAATCAGTTTCCAATCTATCAAAAATCAAGAAAAAGATATTTCGATGGACTTTTTATTTCTCACCTCCCAAACTGCAGAGGAAAGTGTTTCTGAATCCGGTAGTAAAGTTTCTCCCCAGAGTCCAGCTCCACATAGAAGTAAGGAGTCCCCGGAGGAGCAATCTGAAGGCAGACATGACAAAACTGCAACTACCGAGCTACATGGTAGTTCCTCAAGTATGATTTTAGGCTGATTTCTGTTGTTGTAACCTGTTTGAGGTCTGTGTGTTGAGGAATTTCCATCAGCTCCATGTTTTGCTCCTGAGCCTGGACCATAAACGCCTCCTTGATGTCCTCAGTAGTACAGCGGTCGAGCGGAACGGGAACAATCTGGAAAATAAAGGTGTAAAAACAAAGGTAAGCATCAGGGACGATGCCAGAAGTAATTCAAAAATACTTTATTGATCCTAAAGGGAAACTAAATGTCTTAACTCATTAATTCTAATTATTCAAGGAGTTATTGTAGATGGCGATGGCAGGAAAGATCTCTTGCATTGGTCTGTATTACAGTGAAGAAGTCTCTGACTGAAGTTTTCCCATAAAGAGGACGTTTGAAGTCGTCCATATTTTTTTAGGTACCAACCAATCTGACATGAAGTGGATCTCACTGTGATTTAATTAACTTAGATTTCCTGTAAAATTAGATGAAGATTAAGCTTTTTTCAATATTTTAAACATGTTTGATTTAAAGAACCTCGGTTTTGTTTTTATCATTTATGAAGATATAATGTGGAATCAAAATAAGAAAATCCAAACAAACTATTAGATTTTATTCTAATTTAGACCCTCAATATGTCGCTGCCTGCTTTCATTGTGATTCTGAGCTGTAAAGATTTTATTCCCATTTTTTTCCAGTGCTGAAAAGAGTTAAGTGTGACGTTTCTGGAGGTCATGACCTCTGGACCTCACCTGCAGCTGCAGATGCTGGCTCCTGTAGTTCCTCTCAAACAGGATGCAGCGCTCTCCTTTGCTCTTGTAGAAGTCCCTGAGGGCCGACTTGTACTTCTCCATCTCCTCCACCACGTCGGCGCTCAGCTCCACCACAGACTGGTAGTGGCCGATAGGCAGGATCAGGACGTGGCGGGACGTCAGCGGGCCTTTAGCCAGAGCCAGGTAACACTACCAAACAGAGACCAGGACAGGCTGCATTTGCACGTTTATATAATCAGTTTCAAATGAATGCGAAGCTGGATACTGTGTGCGGCGCTGCTTTCAGGAGGGAAGAAAACTAGAAGCTGAAGAGGAAGAAAAAGGAAAGAACCTATGGGAGGTTAAGTTATGTTGCATTTGAATGTAGTCTCAATAACTGTAGAATAACTTGTTTATGCTGATACTGTTTCAGGATTCCTCTGGAGATATTAATGTGTTCGCCTCCAAATTCCCAGGATGAACTTACATGTGTTCCTATGCTGACGACCAGATGTTTCTCCACCTGAGGGCTGGCGAGGCAAAACCAGCAGGGCCCAGTCGGCTGCGCTGCGCACAGGGAAAGCAGGGCAGTTTCAACACGAAAAGCTTTTTGGTTGCTTTTAAACCTGTAGTGGTTTTAGGATTTTCTTATTTGTTTAACCAACAAATTCCTGATATGAAGGTGAAAAAAAATCTTGTTTTTTAATCTTTCATCTTTGAAGATTTTAGGAAAGAAAAATATCTTTAATCAATCAAGTTCCAATTTTAAAGTTTTGAACATAAAATTTTCTGTTTCTTTCAGATCCAAATGGAGACATTTCATATTTTCTACTCTATTTAATCAACCATTAATTTATTTAGATGCATATTATGACACATATTTGGGATTTGTTGCTGAATTAGCTGGTTGTTTTCCTTCCACTCCTCCTAATAACATGATCTTATACAGCTAAAACCAGAAGTTTACATACATCTAGCCTTTGTTCCCCCATTGTTTGAAATTAAATTAGACCAAACTTTTCTTTTTTCCGAACAAGAAAAGTCAAAAATGACAGAATCTGTCAGATTTATTCATCATCTCTTCAGCTGTGTGTTTAGACTCTTGCAGACTCACGGTGCCGGCGCGGTTGTTTGGGCTGCCCCTGAAAAGGCCCGTCTCGACCCCGTCCGTCTGAGGGCCTCTTCCCACCGCGGCCCCTGGGGGCCCCACCCTGCTTCCTGCTCAGGTCAAAGAAGAACTGGTGGACCGGCTCCTGGACACACCGCGGTTCAAAACAGGCAAAAGGTGACGGACGCAGCTCAAAAATTACGTACAGGTGCTTCTTTTCACTCTTTAACAGGATTTGTGTGAATGCAGCTTTTTGAACCAAGAAAACAGTTTAACTTAAATTTTTAAAGAATATGAATGAAACAGAGTAAAATCAGACCCAGTTCAAGTAATTAGTACAGTATGTAGCATAGATTTTGGGTTGGATTTAATCTAATATTTCCTTCTATAAAATAATCAATGCACAGCAAAAACACAAATTCTTACCAAGTATTTTTTCTAGTTTCTGGTGCAAATATCTTTGTATATTTCAAATAAGACAAAACTAACAAGTAACTTTTGAACATATATAGCAGCTTGTTATGTCAATAATTTCTCAATATTGGTGGAAAAGTTCTAATTCCACTGGGAGGTGATTTAGCTCATTCTGGGAAAAATGTCTTGTTTTATGTGAATCTGTCAGTGGAACCACCAATATTAGGGAATTACTGGCCTAAAACAAGCTTGCATTAGTTGCTAAAATGTTCTTTTCCAGTTAGTTTTGTATTATATCAAGTGTAGTAAGACATTTGCATTTAAACTAAACCAAAAATACTTGGTAAGATTTTGTTTTCGCAGTGAAGGCGTCAGTTTGGGGAAGGAGAGGGGAAAAAATTAATAAAGTCTCTTTGCTCCGTTCAAACGATGTTTCACATCAGTGATGTTTTACCTCTTCTTCAGTGGTGCTGAACAGCGGTTTTTGCGTCTCCGTTTTGTCTTTAGCTGAGCGTCTGTAAGGACTTTCAGTGACATCCTGCGGCTGCTTCACCAGCTCTGTGGGATCCATGTTCTTCATGGGGACGATGTTGAAGGCGTACAGATACTGCGAACAGAACAGACGAGAAAAATCGACATTTCTCCTCATTCAAGAGTAAAATGGTGTTTGAAGCCTGGCTGTTTACTGTTGATATTTTGCATGGAAATTGACATTTTTAGCTAAATTCTTCCCATTTCAATCTCTAGAGCATTGGTCTCAACAACCGGTTCGTGGGCCAGAAGTGGCCCGTGCATTCCCTTATTCCGGCCCTCAACCTCATGTCAAAAATATAATGCAATAAGGGCCTTAAGATACTGTTGCCTGAAACAAAAGCATATATTAAAATTACACTAATTTGACTGTAAAGACATTGCTTTTTCAACATCTTTGTTTTAGCATTCAGGAAATCTGAGCAGAAAGCACATATATGGTGAGTTAGTTCAGGAACAAAATTATTAGAATTAAAAACTATTTGCACTAATAGACCAAAACGAATGTTTACTGATGTCTGTGCTTTTATTTTTGGTAATTGTGAATTAAATAGTAGAAGTGCTGTTATATCTTTGGTCAAGAGGAAATTAGCAATTTGTCATTTTAGTGACAGAATTTAATTAGTTATTTAAGGTTAAGAAAAAAATAGCTGTACATTTGTTTAGAGCTGATGTAGAAAATATTCGAATCCATGTTTACCTTCTTCTTGGCGGGGTTGTTGACGGTTGCCAGGGCGATGAAGCGACTGACATGTTGAGCGTTTTCCTGGAGAACGACATGATTCCTGAGGAAAAGAGAACATCCAGTCACCTGCAGTCAAACTAAAGAAAACGACTCCAAACAGTTTGGCTGCTTTAATTATGATGCATTTTAACACAAAACTCAAATTGTTGCCTGATTTGGCTGCATATTTTTAATCGACAGATGAATGGTTTTATTGTGATAAGTTTTTCTGCCATCTTTACGCAGATCTCTGCTATGCTGCGTACCTGTATGGGAGCCTTTCATAGTGAGCGCCCTCTAGTGCAGCGAAGTGGTAACGCGGTTTCAGTTTGTCGGCGAGGCTGGCGATGGAGCTGCTTCCACATGACTTTGTGTTCACTTCCTGAGACAAAAACTATCCTTAGAGAGTGAGCTACTGCAAAGAGCGTCCATGTCACCGTTATTCATGGAGAGGCTGGGGTTACCGGGTTGTTTCCATACTGCCACACGCCTCTGGGCCACTGCGACGTCAGCAGGATGTCGACGCCCCTGAACTTGGAGCTGCTGGTGAGCGAGGTGACGAGCGCCGACAGGTCTTTGGAGGTGAAGCAATGAGCCGGGGCCGGTTCCTGCAGGGCCTCCTGGCCGCTGACGTAGGCCAGCTGCAGTCCTGACGCGCCCGTGAACACACCACGCCGACCTGGAATGCAGAAAACCCCACATGCACAGGGAGAACATGCATGGATTTTTTTGGATTGTTGTGCATTTTATCTGAACAAAATGTATATAAATTTTATTAAACACACACAATATGTCAAATAAGTCTGGAGAAACAGCAGGAATTTTCACTGCATTTAAAAAATGCAATTCAATCTTAAAATTTGTAAAATATTAATATAACATACAAAAATGGAAAATAAAAAAAATAAAAACTATTTTGAAACTTTTGAGATTTTTTACAAAATTTGCATAATTGTGCCTTGATGTTGGCACTTTCAACCCTCCGTAGCATCTATGTCTAATTTTATTCATCATTGAGATCATTTTGATTCTATTAATAATTTCGGCAGTCTCTGGCCTCCATATAATCAGATGTTACTGTGATGGAAGTGTAGCTCTGGTCTTTGCAGTCTTACCCAGGTATGTGATGTTTTCAGCCAGTTCAGAACCGTCCGAACTGGGGAAGTTCTTCACTGTTTCCTGGCTTGTTGCTCCCAGGATGTAAGTTTGGATTGGAGCTGGAAAAGAGAAGAAAACATTGGACTGAATTTGACCATGAACCACATGAAGGGAAGTCGGCTTTTAGGAGAACTTTTGGACAAGTTTGGAGATTTAAAGATGAGCAGCAAAAGCAAACGAAGAAGATTAGCAGAGCTTATCAACAACTAATTATGTCATCAAGGACACGTTACTGTGAAACATATCTACTGCCTGAATACTGAGTTGTTATCTTTGAACTGCAACACAGCAACAGCTTTCAGTCAGAGGTCTCTTTGTCGCAACACTAACTGCTAGTGGAGATTTTTCATGAGTTACAACATTTAGTTCACTTTTGGGATAAATAATAATTTTTTAAATTAAATTTCCACCCAACAAGTTTTCTGGTGTTTTCTTCCCACCTTTTTTAGCTCCAGTCTTGTATTGTTGCCACTCTGCTTCAGCTTCAGGGGTCACTCCAAAAAACTCCCCAACACATAGCAGCAGCTGCAGGAAGACATCCGTTTAATTGGGGCTGATCGGAAGTCAAACAGTGGGAACAAAATCAAACTCACATCAAACTGTCCTGTTTTCTTCTGGATGGCCTGAACTCTGCTGAACAGAGAGCTCAGTCTGCCCTCAACATCCCCGCACACCAAACTGTGAACACACAACATGCAGGCTGCTTTTACTGCTCAATAAAAGCTGATTTTAAATCTTCACGCGTGACATTAAACTCACACTCTGACTGGCTGGTCTCCCATATTCTGCTTCAGTTTGGCTCCGGATTTTAGCAGCTTTTAAAGCAACGTCCGTCTCCAAAAAGGGTCCAGGTGAAACAAAGGCGGAACTACTTTTTGACAATGTCTTTACTGTATTTTATTTTTAGCTCTAAAAGTTTGAACTTAAAGTTAGAACATAAATGTAAAAAGGAGAAAGAAGGAGTATTTATATCGAAGCATTGTGTTTTTCTGTTAAAATTAACAAAATAAATCAGCAAATGGTGTATTCACCCTGGTTGCCAGGTTTGCTTTTTTGCACCTAAATGAATCTCTGTCATCTATGTTTCAAAATTATTACATATGTGTCTGCCAGCTCATTTGCATAAGTTCTGATTTGTTCTTTTTGTAGACTTTTGTTCATTATTTATTTGTTTGGATAATTGTTTCTTCAGATTTGGATGCTGTGCAGCTGGAAGAATTTTTGCTTCTACTTATTTACTAACAAAGTATTGTTTTTACTTTTGGAAGTAGATTAACATCTCAAAACCCTCACATAATATCGGATATATGACTCCAGAATCCCAGAGAATTCGACAATGAGGCTTCATGGAAGCGGAGCAGCACCAAAGAAAAGTTTTACAATAATTTCGTCCATCCATCATAATGGGTAAGGAGCATATCCATAACTGCAACTTATTTCTGTATGACTTCTTACTAGAGAAGAATGGTGCAATTCAAGACCTTCGGGATTTTGTTCGTTTGTCTTCATTCTTTTTTTTTATTCCAAATGAACAAAAGACTTACTATTTACCATTTTAAAATAGAACTAGGATCAAACCTGGCAACCCGTGGCCTCCGTGAGGCTCTCCTTCATCCTGGCACTTTACCTTCATCCTGGTACCTCGAAAGTCCCCGGACCAAAAACAGGAAGTAAGTAGCCAAATCAAAAGTAAAATTCACTTTCTCTTTGGTGGCCAGAGACCATGAGATGTGCAGGAGCGAAGCCAACGCATAAAAATCGTTTTAAAGCCTAAATCATAGCCGAAACCACACAGGCGCCACAAGCTAGAGCTTGTCGACAAACATGGCGCCGCAGATTTTTATGTCGTCTTTCTTTTAGCTCGATGCTAATTGTTAGCTTTAGAGCAGCTGCAAGAAAATCGAGGAATCTTGGGTTTTCCTTGCTAGATTTCGAACCCTTGAATATGACTCTGTTCCTACTTATTGCTTTGTAGATGTAAACGATGCACATTTAGTGCCTAAATATATTTTTCTCAGCCTGACGGGCCGCACTCCAAACCCCATATAGATAACATGTCATTTTATGCCTTATTTTTTGATTCAGATATACTATAAACATATTTTAGTGCAGCTTTCACATGAACCCTACTTTGGATTACGAAGTTTAGAATTCGGCATGTATATTATGTAGTTATAAGGATTATTAATGTAATTTATAACAAAAGGATCCAAAAAAGTACTTGTTGACATAGTTTCAAGTTGAAAACGGTAGAGGGAGACAGAGAGTAAAGCTAAATTATTCAAAGTTCAATATTTTCTGTAAATTCATGACTAGTTACGGGTTATTTTTCGGTTATGCTCTATTCAGCTTTATATTCATAAAACAGAATAAAATAAGAAAACAAGCTTACAAAGTCCCTTGTAGATATGAGTGTTTACCCTAATTCAGAGGCCACAGAAATGATAAAGTAACTGTGTCTTTCTTACAGTTTTAACAATTCAAACATTTTAATAAAGGCTTTGTCTTAGCAACTGTGTCATCTTTTTCTTTCAACTTATGTTTTAAAAGTAGTTTGCCAGAATTTAGTTGATATTTGCAGAGTTATTTTCCTTGCACATGAAAAATGTTTTTTGTTCTTATTTCTTTGTTCTGTTTTGCTTAGACTATAATTAGTTGCTTTATGTTCTGCTACAGTTGCACCCAGCTTTAGCAGCAGTTAGGTTGGTGTGTTTTGTGTCTCCAGCAGGTGCAGGATGAGCTCAGCAGCAGCAGAAGAACCAGCAGCATTAGAAAGCGTAAAGCCCGTCACTTTAACTCATGACAGCGATGGCAGCATCATCCTGCACTGTCCTTCAAATGGTGGGTCAACAGGCAGAAAACTCAGTAATGAATTGTCAGTTAACTACGTGTGTTGAAATCAACTAGGCCACTAAATACTAAATTTAAACAGTATTTAACTTATACCAATTAGCAAACACATTCTAAAAACTAATTAAAACTATACAAATTAGACAAACAAAAAGTGTAATGGAAAAACCCAAAAGTATTAAAACCTTGATGTGTCTCCATCATCACATCATTTTTTTCTCATAAAAGCCAAAATCCACCACAACCAGTTTTTGCAAAATTTCAGAATCTATTTTTGAATTTTGTTGTTTTTATTAACCTTTTTTGATATGATGCTTACGAATATTTTGATAGAAACACGACTGGTGACTCACCTTTAAAATATTTGCTTCATGATCCATATATCTTCAAAATAAAGAAAAGCAGAAGATTAACATGCAAACTGTAACTAAAACAGGAAGCTTGTACTGCTGAAAATTCAGATTAATTTAAATTCAAAAATACTTTATTGATCCCAAAGGGAAATTATGATGTCTGAGGTGTGGATGTGTTTGTCTGCAGACGAGGAGTCGGAGCCTCTTCAAAAGAAGACGCGAGTCTCCACAGAGGAAAACCCGGAGGCGCCTCAGTTCTCTGTCGTCACCAGTGAGATGTTTGTTTTTTCTGTTTCTGACTTTTATTTGTTTACATCTAAAGGGATCAATTCAGGATCTCGCTTGCTCATTTATATCACACTATGAACTGGAACAAACCAAGAGCTGTCAGCTGTCAGTAGCTGTGTTTCAATAACAAATATGTGCAAAACTTGGTTGATATTCCACAACTGCAGTACTACCATAAATTAAGAAACTCATTTAAAATCATACGTGAATAAGTTTGTTCACGAGATAAGTAATGAGAAAAAAACCATCCTCCTACTACTTCCTGTTGTCTTCTTCTTCATGGTTTCCTGCAGTAGTGACATCCTGTTGTTGATGTGACTCGTGTGATTTGAAAAAAGCGTTTCCATTGCAGTTTTGCAAAATAAAACAACTGCAATATGGCCAAAAAAACCCTCCTCACCCAAGTGCCAAACATTAGAGTTTGCCACCTATAGTACATTTCTCCTTCTACTTACGTGGACACAAACAACACTGACACCTAATGGCTAAAACTGGTATTGATAGCCAAAAACCAAACCTGATATGAAAGTTTTAAATTTCCTGTTTCCTGTTAGTGTCTGAAAATGACGAGAGCTTTGAGGTGACAATGACAGCCACTGCTGAAGGCGACCTGCCTGAGGACGGCGTCACTGAGATCGAGGTACAGGTGAAGCTGGAAATAGTGCAAGATGGTTCTGAGTCCAACAGAATCATGGTGTTTTTGTCTGTTTGTGCAGATTCTGCATGAGGACAAAGAGCAGAAGGCTGAGGTGTCACCAGTCAGTCAGGCCTGGTTCACCACTAAAGAGGACAAAGACACGCTGGCCAACAAAGGTCCAAACACCCACAGCTGTTATTTATTCAAAACATTCAAGGTGTTTCTTCACCTGAGAGTCCGGTTCCACTGGGGATCAAAACTTAAACATTTGTTGAATTCCAGCTGCTGTGGTTCTCTTCCTCTCTGCTCTCAGTCAAACCAACCAAACATCGTTAGTTTAATAATGATTTCTGATCGTCTTCAGGTCACAGGTGGAAGCAGGGAATGTGGTCGAAAGAGGAGATCGACCTGCTGATCAACAACATCGACCGATACATGAAGGTATGCCGTCGCCATGGTGATCATCGTTTCTGTGTTTGCTGTTCACAAACGTGATAAAATGTCTAAGCCATTATAGATCCAAATATAAAAGGTCTCACCATTTTAAATGAAAAGTGTACTGTTCTCCTACTTCCTACATTAGTAATTACAGGAAAATAGCTAATAAGAGTAAAAAGCTTTGTGTTGCACGTAATAGCAATCATTTTAAGAAGATCTAAAGGAGACCTATGCTGCAAAATTCACTTTTTGCATGTTTTTATTCTTCCATTTGATTCTCAGCTGCTTCTAAAAACAGCCCAAGCACTTAGAAAATAACACTATGTCGGTTTTTGGCAATAAATTAATGTGTTTTGATGTCTGGAAAATGAGCACTGCAAATGTGCTGTTACCTAGCAACCCCAGCAGAGTTCCGCCTGTTACCTAGCAACCCCAGCAGAGTTCCACCTGATACCTAGCAACCCCAGCAGAGTTCCGCCCGTTACCTAGTAACCCCAGCAGAGTTCCGCCCGTTACCTAGCAACCCCAGCAGAGTTCCACCTGATACCTAGCCAGGGCCAGACTGAAATCTCATTATCTAAGAATAATTTTGTGACCTTTTGTGAAAAGGTTGTGATGAACATGTTTTGTTTAGGCCATTGATCTATCCTAACCTATTTAAGGAAGCAGAATACGTCACATTTAAGTTTCTCATTAAAAAATGTTACTCTAGTGTCTATCTGAATGAAATTGGCTGGCCGCCCAAATTTCTTCTGCTCTTCCACATGTAATCATTCCAAGGGCCAAGGTCCTCACTTTGACATCCCTGACGTAAAGAATCGTCTGTTCTGTGTTCTTTCAGCGCCGCGGCATCCAGGATCCAGCAGAGATCATCTTCGAGATGTCGAAAGAGGAGAGGAAGGATTTCTACCGCTCGGTGGCACTGGGGCTGAACCGGCCGCTGTTCGCTGTCTACAGGAGAGTTTTACGGATGTACGACGACAGAAACCACGTCGGCAAGTGAGTTCAGGATCAGACTACTGGAATCAGGATGTGGCCCATTCAGGAGCGCTAACTGGTCCTTCTCCTCTCCAGGTATACTCCAGAGGAGATAGAGAAACTGAAGGCGTGAGTAAAACCTGTCAGTGGGAAACCAGCATTTTATTACCCAACAGTCAAAACAGATCAACAAAATGAGCTGCAACAACTCAATTTAAACTTTTCACAGATCATTTTATTAGTTTTAAATCTCAAAACAAATAATAACAAGTAACACTGGAACACATGAGAAATGAGAAAATAGCAAAAACAATATTTCCAGTAATTATGTCAGTTTTATTTTTTCACATATGACACCATTTTTGTTTTATTTTGCTGTTTCAGCAAAACCTGCCGCCACCTAGTGGCCGGAGGCTCGTTTACCAGCCAGTCCTGCTTTGACTTGTTTCTTTTTTCAGGTTGAGAGAAAAACACGGGAACGACTGGGCGACGATCGGAGCGGCTCTGGGTCGCAGCGCCTCTTCCGTTAAGGACCGCTGCCGTCTGATGAAGGAAACCTGCAACACGGGTCAGGATGACTAGAACGACTCCGGTTTCAGCTGTCTGCTATCGCTACTGCTAACACTAATGCTACACATCAGGTAAATGGAGCGAGGAAGAGGAGGGACGCTTGGCGGAGGTGGTGTATGAAATGGCAGGCGTGTCTCCTGGGTCGGCGGTCACGGCCGGGGTTTCCTGGGCGACGGTGGCGGATCGGGTTCGCACGCGCTCAGAGAAGCAGTGCAGGTCCAAGTGGCTGAACTACCTGAACTGGAAGCACAGCGGAGGAGCCGAGTGGACGAAGGAGGACGACCTGAACCTCCTACGCAGGTCCGAGTCCAGCGCTAGGCAGCCGCGGCCTCAGAGGCTGAACGGTTCAAATAACTTCCTGTTTCCTGCAGGATCTCATCGGTGAAGGTGGAGGACGAGAACGACATCAAGTGGGAGGATCTGGCATGGGGGTGGAGCAGCGTGCGCTCGCCTCAGTGGCTGCGCTCCAAATGGTGGAGCATCAAAAGACAAGTGGCCAACCACAAGGAGATCCCGTTCAGCGGTGAGCAGACTGCCTGCAGGTTTAGTCATCAGAATAATCGATCACTAACTATTAGCTGCGGCTCCACTGTGTTTATAACTAGATCAGAGGAAATCCTCTGTAAATTCAAACTTGTCGTCTCAGTTTTTGTTTTGCTGAATTATCGCTCCACCTGCAGACAGATCAGTCCTAAAAATGGCTCCTATCTCAGATTTACTGATGCAGCTTTGTGTTTGTGGTGCCAGTCCTCCTGAAGGGCCTGGAGGAGCTGATGACATCATCACAGACGGCGTCCCTCCCCGGCAGTCCCTCCTCTTCTTCGCTCCAGATCCGCCTGGCTCGGCTCGACGACAGCAGCGGCTGCAGTCCCGTCTCTGGCCCACTGGCTGCGCTGCAGATCCCGGTCCAGATCCCGCTGCAGATCACTCACCTTGGTGAGAGCCGGCGACCTTGGTGACCCGACGCCGGACATGCGACGAGCCGTTCTTCCTGTTCACCGTGTGTCTGTTTGCAGCTTCAGATGCGGCTGCAGATGGAGACGCCTTCACTCTGAACTCAGGAGCGCTGCAGACCTTCGAGATCCTTCCGGTGAGTTTGACCCAGCAGGACGCCGTAGTTTTAATTTTAACCCAAACATCTGCATATAAAGTTAAAAGGTGACCTGTTATGCTCCCTTAGGATGGTTTCATGGCCTATTCAAAACACGTTCAGCACTTTTTTGCAAAAATCATTGTTAGATAATGAGTTGCTTTCGGGCGTCCTCCATCCATCCATCCATCTTCCTACACCCTTGTCCCTTACTGGGGTCGGGAGGTGCTGGTGCCTCTCCAGGTAACGTTTCGGGCGAGAGGCGGGGTCACCTGGACAGGTCGCCAGTCTGTCGCAGGGCAACACAGAGACAGACAGGACAAACAACTATAGGGACAATTTAGAGAAGCCAATTAACCTGACAGTCATGTTTTTGGACTGTGGGAGGAAGCCGGAGTACCCGGGGAGAACCCACGCATGCCCAGGGAGAACATGCAAACTCCATGCAGAAAGACTGGGAATCGAACCCAGAACCTTCTTGCTGCAAGGCAGCAGCTCTACCAGCGGCACCACTGGGCCGTCCTGTCACTTTAAATCCAAATGAGCTGCTGCCAGCCACAACCTCCAACTCAACGTTTACACTCGTAGATTAAAATAGATGCGAAATTATACAACCATACATCTTTGAAAAGCATTAGTGGAGCCTCCTGCACGACCAACAAGAATGCAGGAAGTGGATTCTGGATGGTAAGTCAACAATAAAACACTTGTCTTTTCCAGCAGCCATTGTACTGCAGTAAAACCAGCTGGTTTGGGTTGCTAGGTGATGGGCTGGGCTCAAAAGCTGCTCCCTTCACAGTTCCTGTTCTGAAAACAGTTTTATTGTCAAATTTACTTCCCTGACTTGTTTGGTGCACTAGACATAGCTTTTCCAGTAAAAAATTTTAAAATAACAACTTATAGTGCTTTTTGTTGATCTCTACAACGGAGGATTAGGCCCAAATTATGAAAAAGGAGAAAAGAAACGGAAATAAAGTTGTTATAATACAAGAATAAAAATAGAATATTGCAAGAAAAACGTTGCACAATTGTGAGATTAATTCTCATAACATTCTGACCTTTTTCTTGTAGAATTATGACTCTATTCTTGTATTATTTAAATTTTATTCTCATAATATTCCAACGTTACTGTAGTACGACTTTATTCTGGTAATTTAATAGTATTTTCTTAGCTTGGCGCTAACCCTCTTAAATTTGATAATTATTCGTTTGTTTTGTTTTTAGTCCTTCCAGCTGCAGCCAACCGGAACCCCCGGAACTTTCTACCTCCAGATGACGTCCAATCAGAGCCTTCCTCTCAGCCTGTCCAATAACGGCACAGTAACCCTGACGACAGGCTCCTCCCCCTCCTCCCAGGAACACATCATCCTCCACAGCCTGTCGGTGGGTCTCCCTCTCTCTCTCTCTGTCCATCTGTCTGTCCTCGTCGTTTGTTTTTCGGCAGCCATCTTGTTTTTCCTGCGCAGACCGACGGCCTCTGCTCCGGAGATGGCGTCATCATCCAGACAGTCTCCACTGACCCCGCCCCCTCGCCGGAGGGGCGGAGCCAGGACCTCAACGTGGCCGCACTCCTGGAGGAGTCAGAGGCGGTTGTCACGGAAACGCCTGAGGCAGGAAGTGAAGATTTCACAGAGAAGGTAAAAGAAAACAACCCAGCTCTGGCTTGAACTGAACCAGAACCGGTCCGACAGTCTGAAGAATAGGAACCAGGTTCTAAAATACTGAAATAAAAAAAATAGAATAAATGACTGGATCCTTGATCTCCACATGTTGTCTAGGGTGCAGTGGTGCATCCTGGGATATCGTCGGGCAGCGCTGTGCTCATTGCCTCTCCTCCCAACATCAGCAGCACCTTAACAGGTAACAGCAACGCAGCACCAACCAAAACGCTCCTGACCAACTCCTGTAACCCTGTTGACCTCTTTGCTGCCTGCAGATCCGATCCTGGAGAACCAGGAAGGTTCTGACTGACGGAACCGGATCGGACCGGAACCGGATTGGAGTCGAACTGTGAGTTGTTTTTATCGGGACGTTTTTAGCCGAAGATCTCGGGGAATCCCTGATGAAATGTGAAGGCAGCGTCGACCCGAACACGACCTCTGGACGAACCTAGCCAAACGGACTTTATTTATAAAATCATGCCTGTCGCCATGGCGATTCAATAAGGACTGAATAATTTCAGTTCTAAATGTTAACGTTTAATGTGAAATCAGAATTTATTTTGACCAATTTTTACTGTCACTCAGTTTGTTTTTGAATTATTTCAATATAAAATGTTATTTCACAACCAAACATGAAATAAAATGTTTTTATTCCAATCCAGAAATATTCCCACTTTCACATGGAGGTCGAACCGCAAAGTCAGTAAGGAAAAAGATTACACTGTTTTTAAGACTGTAAGACAAAACTTTTTTTTTATTTCAGAAATTTTTTAGAAAAAAAGTGGAAATCTGGTTTCCAAAATATGAACATTTAAATTTGCGGGACAAAATTCAGGCATTTTGACATTAATCACAGAATTTTGTTTCTAGAAAAAAAGAAACGTGGGAATTTCTGCTTTCCAAAAGTTGACAATTTGCCAGAAAATAATCTAAAATTTTTAGACAAATCTCAGATTTGTCTTGAAAAAAACTGGAAATTTCTAAGCTCCAAAAGTTGAATTTTTTTTTAACTTTACAAATTTTGGATTTTTTTCTAGAAAATGTGAAGTTAATCTCAAAGTTTTCATGTTTTTTCAGAATATTTCTGAGATGAAACTCAAAATTTCTGAATATTTTTTGAGCCAAAGGAAAGAGACGATGTGCCCACAGGAAGTGAACCAGCAGCTGAAAACTGAGTTCCAGTTTTGTTTCCTTCCTTCCTTCAGATCTTGAAGGAAACGTTTCGTATAAACACCTCTGAGGCGTTCAGGGAAAGTCGGCTTTTCCACCTACAACACAGAACCCAGTTGACTGATTTTTTTCAGGCTCTTACTTTATAAAATCACAATAAAAGACATTAAAGTGACAAAATGGAGGGAAAACTGAATTTCTGGACGTTGAACCTAAAATCGACTTTCCTCTAATTTTATGTTTTCAGGAACAGAAACGCTGATTCTAGATTCTGTTCGTCTTTAGGCAGACTAACGATGCGTAACGAGTCCAGCTCAGATTTAACACCAGCGGGATTAACGGAGCAGATTATTTCAGGTAGGGCTGGGCGATATGATGCAGAGTAAAAGTTTTAACTTCTTCATACCCAATCAGATTTTGTGGTTTTTATTTAAATTGTTCGGTCTGTGAGTTATACAACCAGGCTACTAGAAGATGTTTAATTACAGGAATAAAGTCGTATTATTATCAGAATAAATTGTAACAGAAAATCGTAAATCATGAGAAAAAAAGTTTGATCAAAGGACTAAGTAACTCAGTCGTAGATGTTTGTAGATTTTTCTTTGAAATAAATTTAGTTGTTTCCATGATAGTTTTAAAGTCCTGCTACTGATAATTAATGTAAGATTTGGTATTTCTGTTATTTAATAGACTTTATTCTGTTATTATTGCGACTGTCCTTATAATAGTACGACTTTAACATGATGTTACTGTCATGATTATTATAATTAAAATGAAATCTTATCCTGGCCATAACAAATATTCAGTCGTAAGTTTGACTTGAATTTAAAGTCTGAATGACAGAAGCTGAAAAACAAGATGGCCGCCCTCTGTGTGCTGACATCACTCTGGAAATCTAGACAAAAATCCAGATTTTCCAAAATTAAAATCCTCACAAAAAATCGAATGAATCGATAAAATCGATTTATCGCCCAGCTCTAATTTCATCAAACAGCTTGGAAGCATCCAGTAGAAAAAGCAGAAAAAGCTTCACTTGAACCCGGTTTAAAGTGGAAAGTCTCCCTGTTATGTCTAGTAAACTAAAAGAAGCTTTGAATTCCTGACCATGGAGCCTCCCCTGAATGCGCCGTGGGATTTGATGTCCTTCTAATCCAGATTCTGAGGTTTCAGCCTCGACAGGAAGCCAAACCTCCTTAAACTGGAACATTTTTCAACTTCCATGTTCAACTTTCACTCTGGTTTTGAATCACAGTGACTCTCTGGCGCCCCCGGTGGAGGCCTGGATGTGTTCAAATCTTTATTTCCAATCACAGAAAAACGGATGTAGTTGGATCCTCGCTGGAGGGTCAGGATTCATTCGGACGTAAACGGTTCTGTTTGAGTTCTGCCGTCTGAACTCTGACCCCAGGAACCCTCCATGTTGTTGGTCCCGTCTCGGTCCACCCGTCCACGTTGGACCTCCCTGGTCAGTCCACGCCTAGATGTCCCCTCTTCCTCCTCCTCTTCCTCTACCTGACGTCGAAGAAGTAAAGGTTGGCACATAAACACAGCAGCACGATGGTGGCCAGCATGTAGTAGATCAGCTTCCTGAACTTGGGCTCCAGGTCGCCCTGTCGGTACCAGAATATCTGCAGAAGAAGAAAACGTTTCACTTTCACCTTGAAATCTGGGTTTAGTGCTTTTACAATCAACATTTTCTCTGTTTTAAATCCTCATCTAAAATGTTGCTTGTTTACGTTTTATTATGTTTGTTACAGTTTTTAATTAGAGTATTTTTTCTTTAATTTGCCATCTGGACACAAATAGAGAACTAAAGTCTGGAAAATTTACCCTGATCCAAACTAAATGTAGTTAATTAAAACTGAATTTATAAAAATTCAGTTTAATAAATAAACTAAGGTCTGAATTTAAATTATTAATTTTAGTTTAACAATTCAATTTATTAATAAAATAAACTAAATTAATAAAATTCAGTTTATTAAATTTAATTTATTAAGTTTGATAAACAGGAATAGGTAATAATGACTGATGACAATTGAGCTTTTTTTTTTTAAGTTACAACTTAAAAAATCTAACTTTTGCTGCTGGAGTTTCTTTACCATTTTGAGCAAAAATTAATTCCAGAATCTTCTGGAAACCTTAAAGATTTTGAGCAAAACTTTAAGTGTAAGTTTGTCTGCTGTGAAGGAAAATGTGAGAGTTTCCATCTGACGGCGTTAGAAAGCCAGAGAGTATTTCAGATCAGTGTTTTAGTTACCAGCACGATGGTGGAGCCGCACGCCAGCAGGATGCAGAAAGCAAAGAAGATGTTGAGCGGCCGCGGAGGCAATGAGGGGAACACGAAGGAGCCAATCACGGTTACCTAGGAAACGAGCGTTTAGTCTGAACGTTCACAGCAGAGATCGGCCCGATTGGTAAGCGAAAGTTGCAACATTTGTTCCATCTCCAGTTGCTGTGGTTCTCAAATCAAGCAAGGCCTTTGAAAAGCCTGTTCCTCTCCTCACCTGTGGGGGCGCTGCACCAAGAACCACTGAAGGAAACAACATTAAAACCTCCAGATGAAAACAGGTTTTAGCAGTTGAAGATTTCTCTCATCTTTGGCTAAAGACCACCAGACATTTCGCCTGCTAATGCTATGCTAACATGTTTGCTTTGGTTGTATTTACCCAGAATGCTCTGCGCTGTAGTCCACTTCCTGCTTTTGGAGCGCTCCCCAGTCCGCTTGGCATTCACATATGCATTTGAACCGAACCTGGGTCACTAAACCAGTTTAGTCCACTTTAGTTGAACTCCCGTCCGTTTTTTTAGAAAGTCCTGTTCGGTTGGTGCGGTGTAAGTGCTAAGCTAACTATGGCCCGGCTACAAACCTCGGTCTGGGTTCGACTGAAGTGAACTTTGCTTTGGTTCAAATGGCGTGTGAACACCAAGTGGACCGGAGACCCCTCCAGAAGCAGGAATCAGACTACTGCGGTCAGTGGTACTTGGTGCAGCGCCCCCACAGGTGAGGAGGGGAACGGGTTGCTGAAAAGGTTGGTTGGTTTGAGAAAGAGAGTTCTGGCAGTGTGAGGGGTTTGAAACTAAATGGATCAGGAGCAGAACTCACCAGAACCACCGCAGACGTGAAGCCTCCGACGACCATGTTGACGATCCGATCCTGCAGGAAAAAGTTAAACACGTGACTCCAGAACCAGCTGGAACCCGATACGATAAAACCATCGAATCTTGGCCTAACTGGAGTTTTTACCCGAGCCGACGTCTCTCCAAACAGAGGTCGGTTATCCAGGCCGCTGGTGCCGTAGGTCCGGGTCGAGAACTCGTCCATGGCGGAGGCAGAAACCCGATCAATCCCGTCTCAGCAGCGCCGCCTCCTGGAAACGCTCAGCCACTGCAGTAAACTCATCTCCAGCCAGGCGTCGGTCAGAGCGAACGGCCGGGTGGAGACATGGCGGAGGCTGGAAGGTAGGAGAGACGCAGAAACTCATTGTTACCTCAGATTGAAATATATTGAGTTAGAGAAAGTTTTTATTCCTGGAACAAATAACATGGCTTCCAGACGGGAGGAGAAAAAATTAGTGAAAAACAAAAGAGAGCAAGAAAAACTAGATGAGAGAGAAGATAAACAAGAAAAAAAATGAACAAAAAGAACGAGACAGAATGGAAAAAAACAGAAATAAATTCAGAAAACAAGAGCAAGAAAAATTAGAAAACCAGAAAAAAAAAAAAAAAAAAAAAAAAAAAAAAACAGAAAAAAACTAAAAAAAAAAGATTAAAAAAAAAATAAAATGTTATTTTAACTCATATTTAAAGTTTTTAAAGAGTTGTTGATGCTGATGGTAGGGAGGATCTCCTGTAGCAGTCTGTATTACATTAACTCTGAAGAAGCTTCTGACTGAAGACTCTGCTGTCGCATCAGGAACATCACTATCTGTGATGTTCCTGATTTTATGAATGTGTGACTGAAGTCAGAAAAGAGGAAATTAAATCAGAATGAATGGAGTAAATTCTAGTGGTTCTGTTTTGGGGAGGACGGACCGACCGTGGTTCCCAGGTGGCGCCGGGTCACATCCAGCCCAACGCTGAACAGATTTAACTGAACCTCCGGCTTTACTTCCTCTCATTTTCAGTGGTGATAACAAACCACGGCCAAAAGAGGAAGATCAAAACAGAACCACTTTCTTCACACCGAGTTTCCTTTCCTGGTCTTTCACGTAAAATCCCAACAGTTCCTAGGGGTGTGAATACTTTCCCAGGGTGTAAATATTTTCCCTGGTGCTTTAAATACCTGCAGTAGCTGCCTTCCAACCCACAGAGGGCAGCACTGAAGGGGGTTAGTACAAAATATTGCAGAATTAAACAATTTCACAGAAACTTAAACTCAAAATAATATTTTGAGTTTAAGTATTTTTTGGTCTAGTTTCTAGAGAAACTAACTAAGAAAACTAACTTCTATGTCACTTTTTAGCAAGATATGGGAATTTATTTAAAGCACATAAATCCTTAATATCGATATATTGTTATAAATTAATCTGACAGTTAAATTAATACTTATTTTAATCAATATTATGGAATTACAGGCTTAAAACAGGCATATATCTTGATTTGACGTTACTTTAAGTTAATATAAGTACTAAGATATTTGCATTAAAAACTAAACTAAAAATATGTTGTGATTTTATGTTTTTGCAGTGTAAGAACCAATTTAGACAGTTTATCTACCAATAAGTAGGTGATTTATGGCTTAGTTCATGTAAAATGAGCAGCGAACAGTTTGTAACCCAGAAAAAACAAAAAGCTGTTACCTTCTGGAGTAACTTATTTCCCAGAGAACCAGCAGTAAAAATGATTGTTTTCACTACTTAAAATACTAATAAATTGATGGTTTCCTACCATTTTTAGCAGGTTTTAATGATGTAAACCATCATATTTCCGTAACGGAACGTAGAGGAGACTGAAACATTTCATTTTCGATTTCAAAAAACCTCCCTACTTCCTGTTTCTGTCAGCACACCTGGCGCCGCTGGCCTAAATTTAGACACAACAAACTAAAACGAGACATTTCACGTTCTGCTCAGAGCAGAAAGGATAAAAAAGAGGAACAAAAGGAGGAGTGAGGGGAAAAGTCACGCAGCTGCGTTCATTTCCTCTTGTTCTGGCTGAGAAGATGAGGAGAAACGGAAAAACGCCTTGGCAGAGCTTTATCAGCAAAAAAAAACACTGCAGAGAGAAAACAAGAGGCTCATTATAAACTGGAATAAACCTGGCCTAAAGCTACATTCCTGCACAGCCTTGTGATTCACTAGGCTTCTTAAAATGAGCCCACAATGAAACATTTCACACAAAATGATCCAACATGTCAGTAAAACACAAAACAGGAAAAACTTACTTTCAAACTGTAACCCAAATCTAAATTATAATCTGCTGTAACAAAGCGTTGCTTTAAATGTGTGCACAATTACACAGCTTCTTTCAGATTTTTATTTGTATTTCTCTACTTAAATGTTTTTTAAAATTACTTAGTGAAAATTTTGCAATAAAGTTGTAAAAATATATATTTTTTAATGATCTCCTTTCTTGAATTCCTTTACTTTCAGACTGTTTCTATGATGCGTAACCGTAGCGACAACATATTTTTATAGCTGATGGCTGCAGAGAGAGGAGGAGGAGGAAGTCCAAACCATCTCTTCAAGGATCTTATCCCCTACTCCAGCATCTTTCTAATCAAACCAGAACACTGAAAGAGGCCGCAAAAGCAAATTAAGTCAATTAGTAGAGTTTGCCATGTTATGGTGGAACATCCCGGATTTTGAGCCATTAGCATATGATGTTGGTCACACATCAACATTCTTCAGTCAGAGGCCTCTTCGGATACGCTGCAAGACTGACTGCTACTGCTTGCATATCCTTCCTGTTCCCAGCATCACCAACTCTTTGTGGGGCGGAGCTAAGGTATTTCTGAATTAAAGTTAAAATGTAATAAATCTGGGAATGTAGCATATTTATTAGCCTTTTTAGAGCCACTAAAACATGTAATCTGCATCCAAAGCCTGATTTAAAATGTTTATTTTCAAGGCTCTTCTCAGCAGCACAACACAGAAACTAATGAAACAAACTCAAGATATTCAGTTTGGGTAAACAAACGTATTTAAAAATAAATCCCCCAATCAGTAAAAGCTGCTGTTTGATAAGAAATACAGATTTATGAAAGTAAATATTTTAAGCGCTAGCTTGAATCAAACGGAGCTTATCTACTTAGAGATACATTTTGTTTGATTTAAAGCGTACAAATCCTAATTTACCCCATACTAAGTGATTTTATCTTAAAGTTACGTCGAAAACATTATTTACTGATGTTAAACCAACAAAGAAGTAAACATACAAGAGCAGTAAAGTGTCCTGAGATTTACTGGCCACTGGGTAACTCACAGCAGGCAGAACAAGCTAAGCTAACAGATCATCCGCTCGGAAAGAATCAAAACATTCAGCGAAACAAAACGAGCCACAAACCTCTCGATTCCGACGGGTTTCACTCGCCTCACAGATCCCGAGTGGATCCGAGTGGAAACATGGTTTCACAGAAGGTCAGAGTTAAAGGGAATAAGCTCCGGCAGCTCCAAGCTCCTTAAAGGTGACTTCACTTTAACTGTTGAGCCGACCGAGAGGCGTTCAGGGACACAGGCGCGCTCCGGAAATCTCACTTCGCCTGACATTACAAATATGCTCCAGCCAATCAAAGATATTTGTTGAGTTATAATTTTATTTAAAATAGTTATTATTTATGAAATAATTAACAAAATTTTTTTAATTTTTTTTTTTCCTAATTATAGCAATACTGATTATTAATTATGATAAATTATCAATGATTTTTTTAATGATAATTATTACAATAGCTCTATTAATAATCATTATTATGATTATTTTAATAGTCATCATTATAATTCTAATTAATTAGTTGTTATATTAATAATAATATTTTTAATTAAGAATGTTCATGAACTGAAAAGGTAAGTATAAAAGCAGACAAACCTACAAGCATAAGTGCATTGTAAAGTATTTTTGTAGTCTTAAAATGAAAAGATAGATGTCTTTGTTTTGTCCTGTTCTTATTGAATACAGTTGAACTCTTGTTTTTGTTGCAGAACCAGCTGTACTGTAGTTAAGTCAGCTGATGGGATCAGTTGTCTTTCTACTTACAGTTAACTTTCTACATGAGGTGATAAATCCTTAGATGTGCATAATCTTCCCCCATTGAAGTTACCATCACATGAGCAGAGTGTGACAGGCCCAGAGATTAAAACAGCAAAGAAAACACATCTTTAGCCCCGAATGGTCACGAGACGAGCGAACAGGCGTCGACTTTCTCTGAAATATAGAAAAACAATCTTTGAGAAAACAAAAACTGCTTGGCTTTTGTTTAACTTGTTGTTGTTTGCCAGTTATGATGAACTGAAAATGACACATTTGCTGCTGATGCGAAGTTTTTCTTTTCTTTCTTTTGCAGTTATGATGCTCCGCATCATTTACAAGCCGATGAGGAGCTCAGTGCGCCGGAGGCGGAGCTTGAGCTTCTTTTCACGTTTCTTTCATATTAATGCCATCAGCGGAGTGACTGGAGTGAAGGTTTTCTTTTTTTAATAAGTAGTAAAACCTTCCAGCAAATGGCGCTGGAAGCATGGAAGAAATTAGGAGCTATTTGGCCACTGATAAAAAAAAGGTATCATAATTGAGATTTTATCTTGGACTCTTCCACATTAAAGCAGAAGAAGATGAGCAGTAATTCTGATTGTATCGGATTATTAGATAATTATGAGAGAGTGGGTTTTTATTTTAAACCAAAAGCTATATATTTCAATATTTATTGAAAATATTTTTTCAATAACTCTAAAAGAATATTTAAACCTATAAATAAAAACTTCAACATAAAACACAGAAACTGTTTTGTGAGAAAAATAGGGTTTAAATTATTTTAGATTAATGTAAGCATTAAAATAATAACAATAACAAAATTAAAATGAAGAAAAAATGTTAAATCCGGAAGAGTAATGGTATACTGTAGAAATACAGAAATATTATTTTATTTCTTTATTTTGGTTTTTTAAAATACATTTTTGACTGTCTTTAACTGATTGTAAATAGTGTAAACATTTCACCTGTTGTTAAAAATGACAAAGTATTTTTTTTATTTTCAAAGAAATTTAAAAATCAAAAAGAAAAGTTAACATTTGAGAGCATAATTTGTTCTATTTTTGTTTCAAATTAATAAGTGTGATTAAAAAAATCATTACGTTAGTAATGATTCATAATATGGCGGACAGGCTGAGCGGCAGCAGAGGCGTCGGTTCGATTAACCATTGCGCCAGTAGATGGCGACATTCTGAAATCACTTCCTGGTTGGAACGTAGAAGAAGAGCAGTTGAACTGGGCGGACAAACAAACAAACCAGATGATGCGGTTGAGGCAGAGCAAACTAACTTGAGGCAGTGTGGATGAACGGTTCGGCTGAGAGATGAGTTCGTTCGCGGGTCGGATGAAGGAGTATCCCACCGTGTCTTTGGACCGGTTCGACAGGGAGAACCTGCACGCGCAGGCTTATTTCCTCTCTCACTGCCACAAAGGTGATTCAACCGGAGAATAGTTTAGCTATTTTCGGCTCTCTCGCGTAAATTCTGTGACTTTTTGTTTTCTTCTGCGTTTCAGACCACATGAAAGGACTGAAAGGACCTCTGCTGAAGAGAAAATTGCAATTCAGGTGAGCACATCTCACCTGTCGTTTGTTTGAATATAACGAAATGAACTTATTTTTACCTCTGTTATTGCCATATGGTGCATGGGAGCTATTAAAGGGTGTGGAATCTAGAGAAACTTTAACGTTGCAGTATGTAACTTTTATCAAAAATCTGTTTTCATATATTTGTTGAAACTGTAGTGACGATATAGTGTTGGACTGTAAACACTATACTGGGAGACTGTAAACCTCCTCTCTCCCAGTGCTAACTAGAAACAACCAATCAGAGCCGAGAGGCGGGTCTTAGCGCTGTCAATCACAATGTCTTAATGTGTAGGCTTATCACAATAACAATTTTGCTCCAATGATAGATTGTCCCAAATGTTGTAAAGATAAACAATAACGTTGTTTTGAGACAATTGTTAAGTAATATAATTATAATGGCATAATAATGCAAGAAAACATTAGCAAAGGTCAATGAACTTTAAATCTTAATGAACACTAATGAAAACTGGAAATGGAAGACATTTTAATGTAATATCTGAAATAAAAACGTTAAAGTCAAATTTGTCCTTCCTAAAAAGGGGCTAGTTGTGACCATCGCACCAAACGGAAGACTTTTGTCATCCAGTTTTAATTTGTCATGTGATATAAATTAATTTATTGGGACAGGCCTGCTAGCAAAGCCTGTTGTGAATGCTAAGGCTAGATGGCACAGCCACCAATGATGGTGTATAAATGGTTGTCCTGCAACAGTAAGTTCTTTCTCCGCTGTTAACCCATTTAGCCATGTGTACATGAAGTTGATTGACAGCAGTAAAACTGTTTTCCTGGCTCTGATTGGTTGTTTTTCCTGCATTTCTTCAGAGGAGTTCAATATTTTCTCACAACATGTTGACAGTTTTAACAAATATGTAAAAAAAACATGTTAAAGTATTTAATGGAAAAGTAAATACAACTTACTTCCTGTTTTGTGATTGCAGTCGAACCGTCAGACTTTACTGCTCCTTTGTGACCAAAGAGTTGCTGCTGAACAACCCAAAGTATGCCTTCTGGGAGGAATACATAGTGAGTCCTTCCCCTCTGTTCTCAGGTCCAAACCGGTCACTGAGGCCATCCTGAGTTTCCCCCAGAAAGCCCGGCGGTCATCCTGAGTCCTTCCGTGTTTTAGAGTTAAAAATGTGTGAAGTTGACAGGAAATTTTGAAATTTCCTGTCAACTTCACAATTCTTCACAATTGACTATTTTGTGTTGGTCTATTACATAAAATCCCAATGATACAATAATGGCTGAAGTGCTGAAAGTGTTGCCATATAAACGCTTCTCTTATGGAAAGCTGCTGCTGTTTCGCCAAAGAGGTTCTTTAAGCTGTTTTTGCTATAACTGTTACTGGTGTCAGACTTGGGTAGTAACTAGTTACCTTTACTCAATTACATTTACTTTAGTAACTTTTTTTGAGAAATGTACTTTTAGGAGTATTTATTCTGTGCGGTACTTTTTACTTTTAATTGAGTAATTTATTGGACGGCTGCTTTTGACTTTTTACTTGAGTAAAAATATGTAGAGGTAGTGCTACTCTAGCTTGACTATAATGTTTGGGAACTCTACCATCCTTTGTGTGTAAAAAGTAAACAAACTCAGCCTGGTGGGGGTGCAAGTTAAGGCTGGTGGACCGCCAGGCTCAAAACATACTTTGGAAATCCCTGCTGAGTTTGGTTTCCATCGCAGGTTCCTCTGGAGCTGGAGAGCCCCACTCAGATTTCCCTGGTGGACGAAGCGTCCGGAGAGGTCGGTATCTTCAGGTCCGAATCTGCAGTCGGAGATTTTCAGCTTTTGTTTCTAACTTTGGGTTTCTGTTTGTGGGACAGAAAGAAGAGATTGTGGTGACGCTGCTTCCTGCAGGTCACTGTCCTGGATCCGTCATGTGAGTCACCTCTAGTTTTGTGGCTTATCAAACTTTCCTCTAAAAACGTTCAAGTTGTGGACAGAAATGTAGTGAAAAGCAGCTAACGATTAATCGGGAATCAGTTCACCAATTAAGGAATCATTCAGATCTGACCAGTTAAAATGTCTGCAGGAAGAGGCAGCGATGCATTTCCTGTTTCATCACAGATGTCCTCTACATGTCTGCTTGTATCTCGTGTTCCCAGGTTCCTGTTTGAGGGTTGCCATGGAAACGTGTTGTACACGGGGGACTTCCGGTTGGCGGTCGGAGATGCGTCCAGGATGGAGCACCTGCACTCTGGCAGCAGGTGAAGTCAAGACAGGTTTCAAACTTCTGGCTTGTGGGCAGGAAGTGGCACATGCACTCCATATTCCGGCCCTCCTTGTAGTTCTGGTCGGGTCTGGATCTTGACCGTCCGCTCCGTGTCCTTCAGGGTCAAAGACATCCAGAGTGTTTATCTGGACTCCACGTTCTACGACCCGCGCTTCTTCCAGATCCCCAGCAGGGTGAGTCATCTTACTTTGCTGCAGCTAACAATGCTAAGTGCTGGAGGTTCTGGTTAGCATGCTAATGATGTGGGTTGTCATGCTAGCTTTTCTCTAAATAGAACCGAATACAAGCTGTTCTATTTAGCATACTGTCCTTGAGATTCTGTACCACATGCTTAAAATGCTAAGGTTTTGTTTTCATGCTAATGATGGTAGGTGCATTGTTAGCATGCGCTGAATATTTTGTTTAGCATGCTATCACGGCTAAGTGCTGAAGGCTCTATTTTAATGCTGACACTCAAAGTGTTTGAGTGTTTTGAGGTTTTGTTTTACTTCCTGTGTTGGCAGGAAGTGTGTCTGAAAGGGATTTCGGAGCTGATCGGGAACTGGATCGGCCAGAGTCCGTATCACGTGGTGTGGCTGAACTGTAAGGCCGCTTATGGATACGAATACCTGTTCACCAACCTGGGAGACGAGTTCGGCACTCAGGTGAGCCGCTCACGGATGCAGGAAAAACGTTTATCCTGTTGGGTCAGAATCCTTCCTGCCACCCTTCCTCTGAGGTTACAGGATCTGTTCAAATCCTAGGAATCTGTTCGTTTCCATGAAAACAGTCGGGAAACATGATACGTTTTCCTGATTCTTTTTCTTGACAGAAATCTGGAATCATATTTCTATTTCCATCAGAAATAGAAACTTTTCTGATGGATGAAGAATCACAAAAGCAACACCATCCGTCCGTTTATCCATCCGTTTGTTTCTTTACCATCCATCCATCCATCCATCCATCCATCCATCCATCCATCCATCCATCCATCCATCCATCCATCCATCCATCCATCCATCCATCCATATTTGAAGTATTTTAATATTATATATCTTGTATATATTTTATATTTTCTCCTTTAGATCCATGTCAACAGTCTAGCGATGTTCAAGAAGATGCCAGAGATCCTGAGCTACGTCACCACCGACCGCGCCACTCAGATCCATGCCTGCCGGCATCCCAGGGTTTGTTCCACTCGTCTCCATGACAACTACGTTACATTTTTAACATTCTACAAACTTTTGTTACATTTAATCAAGCTGCAGAGCAGGACTAATGTCCAGTATTTACCTGCAGAATGAGGAGTTTTTCCAGGGCAACCGGTTGCCGTGTGGTTGCTCGGCAACCGACGGGTCGCCACTCCGGATCATCAGCATCAAACCGTCCACCATGTGGTTCGGAGAGCGAACCAAGAAGACCAACGTCATCATAAAGTAAGAAAGAACTGTTCGCTTTGGGGAATGGGAATAAATTCAGTTCAGTTTGGCTGAAGGAAGTCTGTCCTCCAGAACAGGAAGTAGTTCCTACAGAGCCTGTTTCAGCTTCCACTCCTCCTACTCAGAGGTCAGACTTTCACTTTTACATCCAACATTGTTTTATTGGATGGTTTCATTGTATCAGATGAACGAAGGGATTTTTTCCCCGGTTTGTTCCAGATTAGAGACTTCCTGTCCTACCTGCAGCCCGTCAACATTTTCCCGAGCGTCGTTCCGATCGGACGCTCGCTGACCGACGTCACGCAGATGTGAGTTCGACCGTTTAAACGCTTTAACGGAGGAAAGTTTTCTCAACTAATTTCTTCCTGTGAGAAAATTTGCTAAGAAAAAATGTGGAAAAGCTGGAAAAATGGGAATTTGGCTTTTATTCCAATTCTGGATGAGTTTGGACAGGAACAGAGAGATTTGTATTCTTAGACTTTATTCCATGTTTTATTGTCCATCCGTCCAACTGTCTGTCCACTTATCCGTCCGTCCGTCCATTATTCTTTTCTAGAAACTCGTTCAGATCCTAATTCAGGGTCCTAATTCAACTCGGGATGAGGTAAAATCCAAATAAAGGATTTTACCTCATCCCGAGTCAGAAACCAGAGCGGACCAGTCCTGTCTGGGGTTCGAACCTGAGGCTGCAGAGTTGTCTTCGCTCTGATGATGTTTGTGTGTCCAGGTTGAGGCTGATGTGTCGGAACCAGTCTGATGAAGCCGCCTTCGTCTACAAACCTCTGGGCGTCCTGAAGCGGAGCCGAGCTCAGCGGCCCACTGACGGTGATTCGCCCTACACTGTTCACACACACAGATCCTGAAGACCCGTTTCATGTTTTCCTGTCCAGTTTGGACATATCTGGGAATATTATCCAGCTGGAACACCCAACTGTATCCAAATTAGAGGTGCAATTAACAATTATTCTGACGATTAATCAATTGTTCTGACGATTAATCATCAGAATGATCGATTAATCGATCCATCATTTGTTAGAATAATCCACTAATCGGATGAAAAAATTACCCATTTTGTACATTTTTATTTAATCACAATACCAGAAATGCTTAAAAGATACAAATAAACTTTTCTATTCCTTGTTTAAATAATAATAAAAAAAATACATTTTATTGCCTGAAATGCAAAAACAGCTGAACTGTCAGCAGGACTTGATAGCACCAACCTGGTTGAAACGAGCTTAAATGAGCTCATCCAGTTTAATGCAGTCGTATGTTTTGCTCCTGGTTCTGTGTTCAGACTCGAGCAGCGACGACGAGCTTTTCGACGGTTTGGATCTGGCTCCGCTCCGGAAGAAACTGATCCTGAACCAGGAAATGCACAACGGTACATTTTTATCTTCTTTCTTTTTCACATTTTGCTGTTACATGAATTTGCCTTCAGCTAAAACAAACATTTTGATTTTGGTTGAAGACAAACGTTGGATAAGAATGTCGATTAAATACATTCTTGTTTCTTTTGTCAGTGATAATCTCTGTACTTTTATTAGTACAGATATAAACTTCTAGCTGTGTAGTATTAGTACTTTTGCTACTCAAAGTATTCACATCCCTTCAACTTTAGCATGAAATGAATTTATTAGGGATTTTTGGGACCAACAAAGTCCCATTCCAACAAGAATATCTTTTAACCAACTCATGTTGAATTGGGGTTAAAAATCAAGATTATGGATGTTCAGATAATAAAATAAATGACTCTCTGTGTTGGATGGATACTTCTTAAAGTTAAATATTATTGAACATCTTTTCAAATTGATGTAATTTGGCAACACAGAAGAAAACTGATTGGATTTGACTGAACAAACGAATATCGGATCATTTTTGTGACAGATTTTGGCTCATCTCGTTTGGAACGAGCTATCGATAGCAGTGAGCAAACAAGGCCTCTTAAAGTACAAATATCAATTATTTAATTTATTTTGATGGAAAACGTTAATGTGGTTGTTTCTCCTTTAACTGCAGAGACAGTAACTGAGACAACAGCGCCCCCTGTGGCCACGTCTTTACCTCTCCTGGTGTCTGATTCGACGTCTGCTGCTCAGAACTACTTCGACTGCACCGAGTCCAATGGTGAGGACGAAGACGATGAAGAGGAGGAGGAAGACGAGGGAAAAGGAGACGTGAGCAAAGCGCCGAAGTGGGAGGATTTCTTTACGGCGGAGCCGCTGAGTGACAGCCAGAACAGCCAGTCACATTCCTGCTGCTCCGCCGCGTCACAGACCCCGGATCTGTTCAGCGACGGCGACCCGGAACCTGGTCCAGAGAACCTGGACGCCTTCAGCCTGACGCTGTCCGCCTCCCAGTCCAACCAGTCCTCCCAGAACCTGGACGACACCCTCATTCTGGCCCAATCAGAACTCGAGGAGCTGCCGGCTTCTCAGGCGTCCTCTGACTTCGACGTTCCGCCCACGCCGGAGTCGAAGGCGCCGCAGGCCGGCGAGCTGCTGCAGCTGTACAGGAAGTTGGCATCAGGACAGGAAGTGGTCATCAAAGGTCAGGCTGAGCGCGAAGGAGACGAACATCTGATTGGTTGATGGACAAAAGATCCATTCCAGTGAGTTTTTATTTTAGAAAAACAAGTAAGTACACCCTCTGATCCAGGATTTCTGTCACATGGACTTTGACTAGGCCGTCGCAGCACCTTTATTCACTTTTGTTTTCAGCTGTTCTGTTATTGCTGGGCGATAAAGCTTAAAAAAATCTCTTTTTTTAAAAGAAATTACAATTAACAGAAAACATTTTTGACTAACTAGTAGCTTTTATTTAAACAACAAAGTATTTTTGTTTAATTACAAGAATAAAGTCATAATTTTACTACATGAGCATCTTCAAATTTCTGCTACAAAAAATTATTTGCGATTTTTTTTTATTTTGTGACATTCTTAAAAAAATTCTACTTTATTCTCGTATTGCATTGATTGACTTTATTCTAGTAATAAAAATAAAAATCTTAGCCCTAATATTTTGTTGTAGCGTTTCGCTGAATTTAAAGTCCAAGTAAATAAAAGCTGTAAAACAAGATGGACGCCCTGAACTATGGAAACCCTTTGACATGACGGGTGGAAAAAACCCCCCAAAATTTTGATTAAACTGGTTTATCGCTCAGCTTTAGTTCTGCTGCAGATCTGCTCTTTTATCCAAACAAGCCCAGATCATTATGCTGCCATCGCCTTGCATGACATTGGGTGTTCTCCGTTTATCTTCAGACGCTCTCTCTTTCCAGAGGATAATGTTTCAGCATCAGAGAAGCAGGGTGTACTTATTTTGTCACAGTTCCTGGTTTATTTCTGGGTTCCCTTCAGTGTAAAACGTTCCTGGACTTTGTTCTTCTCTCCAAATCCGAGACGTTTTCTCATTTCCAAACCACTCTGACCTCATTCAGCTGCACTTTGACCTCCTTCTGGTTCTCCTGCAGCTGCACACACATCACACTAACATTCCTGCGCAGCTGCCACCTTGTGGTTTCTCTGGCCTCATTTCATTTGAAGTGGATCAACGGGTGAAAAGGGAGTTAGTTTCCAGTTACGGTTTGATTTAACTATTTAATTAACCTGTTCTTGTATTTTCTCACATTTCTTTCTAAATATGTAATTTATGAGAATAAACCAAGAGAATAAAAAATCTCAATGTTTGGAAACATGCTGTCAATTTCAGAAAACTTCCACAGATGGGCGACACAGCTGAAAATGTGAAACCATCATGTGAGTATTCAGTTCTTAATGTTTTCCTTGAACAAACTTGTAACCTTTAGAGTTTGACTGGTTTGTCAGTCATTTTCCAGTTTCTGTGGAAGAGAATTAAACGTGGAAATATTCTTCAGGTGATAAAAGGTCAACTTTCTAACTGACTCTATGTGACTCTGAAGGTTCAGGTCACATAGAGTCCATCACTAGTTTCCAACTGAAACTGCAGTCCTCCAGTTTGTTGAGTTTGACCAGAGGAGTGTAATTTGATTGGATAAGAACTACTCTATCTAGTGTTGACGACTGATTTGGTTTGGTTCATCGTCACATTTGGAGTTGAATAAAAAGTTTATTTTTTAAAGTCAGGATAAAAGGGTAAAAATCCCTTCTCTCATGAGACGATCGATGCTGCTTTGAGCCATGTTTTTGGGATGTTCGGAGCATTTATTTTTCAGTATAACCTTCAAGTTCTTTAAAAGCTGTCCTGTCCTGGTGTTAAAAACTGCAGGTGATGCTGCTCCACCATGAATTGCTATTAAATTGAAACTTTGGCAATTCAGACACTCAAACTTCTTTACAGAACCGCATAAAGTGCATTTTCCATCCCACAATGGACCCGTTTACTCTTCCGTTCTGGAATAGCTGCCATCTTTTACTCTAGGGCAGCGATTCTCAACGGGGGCGGTACCGCCCCCTGGAGGGCGTTCAGAGGAATGCAGGGGACGCTGGGACTCCATTGGGGGGCGTTTGCTCCAAGGTAAACTTTACACCTTAAAATCCCCACAGGAATACCACTTTAGACGTCGAGCTACTTGCTAAAAACTGTATTGTGCAACATTAAAACATGCTCGGCTGCAGCCGCATCGATGGCAGCTCTTCTTCTTCTTCAGTGTTTGTTAGCTTCTTGTTAGCTCCGCTGCTGCTAATGGTAGCTTAGCATCAGTTCGTTACACCGGCTGATGACGTTGTTTCGAGATTCACCTGTCAGGTCGTTTTATAGAGTTAACATCGGTGCTGAAAGTGATCCGGTATGAAACGGTAGAACCACAGCACCTTTGAATTTTAATCATCAGAATAGCAGGATTTGTTCCGTTGTTTTAAAGGTTTATATCAGTCTCTTCATCGATGTCCTTCCCGACGCCCCGCAGCGCAAACAAAAGACGACGCGCACATTGGGCAAAACTCCGACACAGGAGAACCAGGATGGAGCAACGAACTAACACGAACAAACAGACACTGTTTTCAGATAAAAGGTAAAATAATATTGTTAAAGTACCATGGGTCTGTTGAGGTCACATCTAGTAAGAAGAAATATATTTTACTGATGATAACAATAAGGAACTTATCAATGATTTATGTTTTTGATTAGATTTGATATATTTATTTCCTCAATATTATTTTTCATGTCGGTGTTAATCTCAGTGACTCCATGACACTTTCAGTCTGACTCACTAGGATTTGATTAAGAACCAGCTTTGTTCTTTGTAATTTATAATCAGTAAAACTATTAATCTATAAATCAATAGACGGGTTTATAAAGATATAATCCATGTTTCTGTCCTATATTTGTATGGCATTAAGAGGATCTGGAAGTTTAGTTTTTCCACTGAAAGCTCTGGTTTGACACTCTTATGTTCCATTCTCCTGAAGGCAGCACAGAGCTGCCACTGGAGAGAAGAAGAGTTATGATTAATATAGTTGGAGTTTTATCCATGTTTTAATGTTGCAGAGCTCAGTCTTTTGCAAATAGTTAAAAGTTTAAACTGTATTGTTGAACATCTTGTATCTGGTTGGGATGACAGTCAATTGAGTTACAATTGCAGATTAGATGAAAATTGGGAGCAATTGAAGAATAATACAAATCTCCCAACCCCTGGCAAAGGTGTTTGATGCAGATAGAGACATCTTATTTTTAATACAAACTAGAATCTAACAATAGAAAATGTTGGCTACGACACAAAGGACTCTCAGCTTTATGTAGCTGCTTGTGAGGACCAGCATTAAGTTCTGCTTTTAATCAAAGTATTAAATTTGGCTACATACTTTTCAATGAAAGTGAGCTAAATTGATTTTTTTTTTGCTCAAAATTGAGAAAAACAGACTTTTTAAAATTACAAATAATCTTTTTCAACTAAATGTTTGATTACTTTACTAATTTAATGTATTGCAGCAGGTAAGAAAAATCTACGTATTTTGTTTTTCCTCTTAATTTTCTGGGTCTACAAGTCCTTTTGCCTTAACAATTTTGGCCCAGATGATAAAAAGTTTCGACATCCAAGACTTAGACATTTTTTCAGTTTTTTCAGTTAGTCCTCCACCCAGCAGAGGGCGGCGCTGGATACTGGAGCCAGTTGCCCTAGAGCAGTGTTTCCCAACCGTTTTTGGGCCAGCGCCCCCCTATCCATTATCCAGGTCCCTCATCGCCCCCCATCAAAGAAGATAAAGGATACCTGCACTGAATATTAGTTGATTATTAATGCTACTGTCATTACTGACGGTAATATTAATTTTTATGGTTGTTTCTGTATTTATCATGACAAATAATTTCCCAGAGAACAAAAAAAGTCATTTGAATAGACAGGCGTCTACAAAAAAATTAAATGATTATTCAACTTAAAATCTGTAGGTCTAAAAGCCGCCGATCAGAGTGGAAATAAGTATTCTTATTCTGTGTAATTAAAGTTGTTAACTTTGTGAATAATAGCAACTATACTGTCTGTTGAACCAGGTGGAGGTGAATATGGGAATTTCCTCAGAGGAAAACACAAAAATGAGATTGGCTCTGCTAGATGTCTTTCTGATAACACAAAGACACCTGCTGGGTCTGCTGCTCACCAGATAACCACATTTCACTTAACTCTTGCAAAACAGAACGTATGCAAACAATCAGGAAGTTAATGGGCGAAAACCAGTGTTGATTATATGAGTCATAGTATAGTATGCTGTGAAAAAGTGCAAAAATTAGTCAAAGTATACTGTGACAGAAGGTTAGTATGGCGTTGAAAATGTGTAAAAAAAAAAATTAAGATGGGAAGATGTTGAAAATATGCAAAAATGAGTCACAGTTTAGTTGATGCCAAAAACATGAAAAATGTCATAACCCGAAAACATGAAAAATTTAATCATAGTATAGTACATCTCATTTTACTTCATTTTTGTGTCATTTTACCTCATTTTACATTTCCCTCACTACATGCGCCCTCGTGGCGACCTGTCATGCTAGCGACATGCTAGCGACATCTACAGCGACATGCTACAGCGACATGCTACAGCGAGCGCCGCCTCGTGGCCGACCTGTCATGCTACAGCGACATGCTACAGCGACATGCTACAGCGAGCGCCGCCTCGTGGCCGACCTGTCATGCTACAGCGAGCGCCGCCTCGTGGCTGACCTGTCATGCTACGACGTCGTGCGGAGCCGATAAAACAACGTTTTTATAGGGTGAACATTGAGAAACGACAGTACCTTCATGCAGAAGTGAAATATATGTTGGATAACGGTGTAGCAGAGCCATGTTCATCTAGTTGGGCATCTCCCTGCATTCTAGTTCCAAAGACGGATAATACATTTCGTTTTTGCTCTGACTATCTAAAATTGAACGCCATTACAAAACAAGATTCATTTTCCCCTTCCCAGAATGGATGATTGTGTGGATCATGTTGGGTCGGCTACATTTGTTAGCAAGTTTGACTTGCTTATAGGCTACTGGCAGGTTCCTTTGACGGAACGTGCGCGTGAAATAGCTGCGTTTGTCACGCCTTCAGGGTTGTATTCCTACACGGTTATGCCGTTTGGACTTCGAAATGCACCCGCTACCTTTCAACGGCTAATGAACCATGTTGTGGGAGATATGCAAGGTTGCGCGGTGTATTTGGATGATGTTGTGGTTTATTCTGACACATGGGAACAACATATGGAGCGCATTCACGACTTGTTTACTCGCTTGGCGAGGGCAGGGCTCACACTCAATCTTGCTAAGTGTGAATTTGCAAGGGCAACCGTAACTTATCTGGGCCATGTAGTTGGACAGGGTCAAGTGCGCCCCATTGGGGCCAAAGTTGAGGCAGTTCAGAACTTTCCTGTCCCTGTTACGAAGAGATCTCATGCGTTTTCTTGGCCTGGTTGGTTATTATCGTGGTTTTTGTAAAAGCCCCGTTAACCAGTTTGCTGTCCAAGGAGGCCAAGTTTGACTGGCCTCCCTCTTGTCAACAGGCAGTTGAGCAGGTCAAACAGCTTCTCTGCTGTGCTCCTGTTTTGGCAGCGCCACGCCTAAATTGTCCTTTCCAGCTCCATGTGGGTGCAGGTGCGGTTTTGGCACAATTGGATGACCTGGGCATTTGCAAGCCAGTCAGTTATTTTTCAAAAAAATGTAAGAAACATCAACTCAATTATTTGAGAAGGAAACGCTTGCTTTAATCTTGGCTTTGCAGCACTTTGATGTGTATCTCGGTGGTGGTCCTCCGTTGTCTATACGGATCACAACCCGCTTACATTTTTGACGACACTAAAATGTCCTAATCAGTGTTTGGTTTGTTGGTTGCTCTTTTTACAGTCCTTTTCTTTGGACATACATTATGTAAAAGGGCGGGACAATGTGGTTGCTGACGCGCTCTCTCCTGCTCCTATTGTAGATTGTTCATAAATTGTTTAAGTATCCAAAGTCATATTTGGCTTGAGAAGGAAACAGCTGCACTGTCTGGTCGGTATTTGCACATATTTTTATTAAGTGAAGTCTGTATATATATATATATATATTTTTTTTATTTTATTCATTTATTTTTCGGCTCCGGATTCCCATGGGTGGAACCCGTGTTTTGTGGGTGGGGGTGTGACGCCCCCTCGGTGCCGGAAGTGACGTCAAAAGTAGCCTGGCTATATAGGAGCCGGATTTGCGATCGCTGGGGTGGCTGGTAGAGTCGTAGTGGTCTTCTCCACCCGGCTCTGCTTTTCGTTCGGGCTCCTGCCTGATTTGTTTCCCTTCCCGACTTAATTTGTTTTTGCTTTCTTCTTTTTACAGGACTCCCTAGTGTAAGTTGATTGCTGGTGAGGGATGCCACTGGTCACCGGGGATTGTCCTCGCATGTGTTGAATCATTATTTTATTTGTTTGGTCAGGCTCAAATAAAGACCGTTATTATTGGTAACTGTGCCTCCCTGGTTTTTGATATGGCTAAACGAGCCGGGTCGTAACGTCGAAAACAAGAAAAATTTAGTCATAGTTTAGTATGACGTTGAAAACATGACGTCATACTTTAGCCGTAACAAAAACCAGGGAGGCACAGTTACCAATAATAACGCTCTTTATTTGAGCCATGACGTTATACGTTTAGTATGACCGTGAAAAATGAAAATTTAGTCATAGTTTAGTATGACGTCGAAAACTTGATAAATTTAGTCAGTTTAGTATGACGTCGAAAAAATGAAAAATTTAGTCATAGTTTAGTATGACGTCGAAAACATGAAAAATTTAGTCATAGGTTATTATGTCGTCGAAAACTTGATAAAATTTAATCATTAGTATATGTTACTTCGAAAACTTGATAAATTTAGTCAGTTTAGTATGACGCCGAAAAAATGAAAAATTTATATTCTGAATGGATCACGGATAAGAACAGATCTATACAAATGGAGTTTAAGAAAGTAGATATTTTCCACTTCTAGGAAAATAAATTATCATATTCTATCAATGTATAAATAAGTATATTGAGTCTGTAGTGATGTGTCTTTTCAAAGATAATTAACATCTTTCTTTTTGTTATCTTTATACACACAGCCTGCTTTGAGTTCTATTTATATGAATGGTTTGTTTCATTGCTTTTGTAGTAAACTTACTTTTGAGGAAAGTAGTAGTTATAAACTGTAAATGAATGAAATAAAATAATGTCAGTGCAAATTCTGCCCACAAGGTGGCAGTGTTGTCTCATTAAAATAAAACTTTTATTCATCATGAAGCATCAGGACTAATTTAGTATAATAGAACATTTTACTCTTAATATGTATCTGTACTTCAGGTATGCACCTGAAATACCCTATTAAAATACCAGTGTTGTATTTTAATACCTAATTAGTACTAAAATACTCATTATTTTCAAACTACCCCAATTCCAGTGCCTAAAGATGATCTTTACTTGATATTTTTGCTTTAGTCCTCAAATGGCTCATCTGATGACCATAGAAACTTGTCCTCTTCCTCTTTTTTTTTCATATCAAATTCCCTCAAGTTTAAAGATTTACGTTAACTTTAACCAAGCTTTTAAAGGCTAATAACTAGAAATCCATGGCAGAAATGTTGAAAATCCACTTTATAAGACCCGACATTCTTGGTTTCATCTCAAACTTTCCTCTTTATCAAACTACAAACTCAAAACAAGCATTTACAGAATGAAATAGATGCCTGCGCAGTTTTTTTTAACTTTATTCATATGATGAGACTTTGTTCCACAACCAGGTTCAGCACATTTCAGTTTCCATCAGTTCTTCACAGCAAATAAACTAACAAAAAGAATAACAAGAAAGGCATCTGCTTTACTGAGGTCTGATGTTTGAGGAGCGGCTGGAGCCTGCAGTCGCTCCCAGTCCAGCGTGGCACAGAAGGTTTTATGAGGCGAAATTTCATATCAAACAGTAACAAAAGTAGAAAAACTTGAAATATGGTAAGAAAAACGTCAGATTTGAAGAGTCAGATCTCCGTTTTACCCTGAAGATGTGAGAACGAGTCTGAGCTAAATAAGCTAGCAGCTACAACATGATTTGTGACTTACATGATTATTATTTGTCTCCTGATCCAGTTGAAGAGTTGATCATGTCCTGAGGTTTGAACAGTTCCCACAATCCAGGAACCTCGGATAAAAACCGGAGCGCTAATCCGCCCTTAATTCACCTAAACTCAGTTTAAATCCCTAAATTAAACATTACATTAGATGGGATTTGTGTTGGAGTAACAAACAGACATCCTGTTGTTACGAATAAACCTCTGTTGACATAAAGACTAACCTAAAGTTATAGTGTTCACACAAGATTTAAAGTCATAAAGATTGTTTCTGATGTGTTAAGAGGATACTTGAGTATGACAAGTACAGATAAAATTATATTTTTTGAAGCACTTTTAAACATGTGTATTAATTCTACCTCTAAATAAATGTTAAAGTCTTTAAAATATATGTTTTTATAAAATAATTTAGAGTCATAGATACCAGGATTGGCCACCAGGTGGTGCTCTCGAGTATCTTTCTTGCTTACACTCATTTTTGGTTAGATTTATAGATATATAAAAAACAAAAATGTTAAATGTTTAGTTTTATATTCAGTCACTTTAGTGTGTCTTATAAGTGCACATTTGATCTATTTTACAAACTAAAAATATATATTTTTGCTTTTTTTGTTGCAATTTAATGTTTAAAAAATCCCAGAGGAAAACATTTATTTCTGGGGTAACAAAACCAGTTTCATGGTTTAATAAATGTAATGACAACAGTTTTTATTTGTTGCCACTTAAAGCAGAGATTAATCTCACATTTTTCACCTTGCTGTGGTTTCCTCTCTGTGTGCTGAAAGCTCTGCTCTGGTTTAATCCCAGCTCTTCTAAAAGCAGCGCTTTGCCTTTCAAGTGCTAATTTTAAAAAGCTTTTCCACGCAGATAAAATTACACTCCAACTAACGAGTGAATCTCAGGTTGGAAAGGCTTCACTAAGTCCTGAGGCAGAGGATTCTTCTGAAGAAGGAAAAAACTCATTTAAACCCTTTTCATTTCTGAGAGGAGCAGAAATATAAAATTACCTCCAAGTGTAATCGGAGTTTTGTACCTGTCTAAATTAGACACAGAAAAATAAATGCTTTTCTATAGAAACTGAACTTTTGTGGCAATTCCCAGCCGCCGGGTGGCATTTTAAATTAAAATTTAGTTACTGGAGATACTTATGATGCCATATTAGAGCCACTGTAGATAGAAGAAAGAGTAGGGCTACATTGCTGCCAAAAAACTAAACAAATACATTTCTAAAAAAAATATTAAGTACATTTCTATGCTTCTAAAGGCAACAATTTTCTTGGAAAAAAACACCCTGAAATTTTGAGGTTAAACCTCAGAAATTTTCTGGAAAATTATTTAACATTTCTAAGACTCAAAATGTAAAAATTTACAACTTTTGAAAGTCAGAAATTTCCATGTTTTATCCAGGTAATTTCTGAAATAAGTTTTAAAATTTCAGTATTTTTCTAGCAAATTTCTGAGATTAAGCTCAAAATGTTAAATTTTTTTTTGGTGTAAATTAGTTCCTTTTCTCCATCAACAGTGGTCCTAATACACAATCATAAATACCATATAACCTTCTATTAATCAATTTAAAGGTTTGGCTTTAGGAATCTTGGCCTGAGATATTGCTTCAAATTAAGATTTCCTGAAAAACAACTACACTGCTAGCTAACCACTGTTAGCTGAGCGCCCGGCTAACAGCTGATAGTCTTTAGTTTCAGAACTGGCTTATTATGAATAAGATATTTTTAGGATGAATGACATACGGATAAATGTTGGTTTATAAAACTCGATAATCTGGAAAAATAACTATAACAAAATCTTCTTCAACTGTATCGCTGTAGGTAACCTGATGCTGCTAGCTAGCCTGCATTAGCTGTTAGCTCATAATTTTCTCTATATGAAATCAAAAGCTGTGATTAGTTACTTTCATACAGCATTTGATTTGATTTAGTTAATAGAATCTTAAAACCTGCAGTTAATTTACAAACATGCATAGTTTTCTGTGAACAGGTAAAACCATAAAACAATCAGCATTTATTTTAACTTTAGCTAGCTTTCTAAGAGCTAGCCAAGATGGCGCCTTTAGACCCTCAAACATATAGAATTAAACTTTTCACTGAAATCAAAAATTACAATTAATCTTTATATTTTTACTAAATTGCAATAAAATATATACAACAAATGTAGATATTATAGAATATAGTAATTTTGCCAACAACTACCTGTCTGTAAAAAATAATGAAACATGAACAGTTACCATAGCAGAATTATTTCTGCATTCAGTTAATACTGTAACAAGTATAAATATTAAATAATAAATTTGTATAATTTTATGTGAATGATTAAGAAAATTATCCTGACCAAACTTATTCAGTTCCAATGAAGATAAATAAATAATGCATTAAAAAAATTAAAACAATCTTTACAGAAATAATGTTACTAAGAAAAATTCTTCATAAATACATAAAACACATCTTGAATATGCAAAAGAAATGTTGAAAGTGTCTATTGGATAAGTGTTTACATAATCAGCCTTATTTACTCATTTAAATGACTTTAAGTGCAATTTTAGTTCACAAACAAGGACAGTCTCCTCTGAAAAGTACAAAAGCTCAACATAAACATGTCTGCCTTTTTCTTCCTTTATAAATGTAAATAGAACAAAAGTAAGCTCCTTTATTTTTGGTTAGTTTTTATAACTCCTCTGAAGTTAATGTCATATAAATAGTGTATAATTATCCTGACATACTAGCTGTTAGCTTTCTAACTAAAAGGTTGTTAGACGTAGAAAAATCATCAGTTGTGCTTCTAATGTCAGAAATGTGTCAGTGGTTAGAAAAACGTAAAATTTGTTCAATATGTTTCATATTTGAATGCAAAAAAAAATTCTGTGCAACTAAATTCAACACCGAACTATGGAAGAGGATGAGGGCCAGTGAAGAAAACAACTTTTTTCCTCAGTATTTTGACTTTAATCCCTGAATTTTGACTAAAAAAATCTGAATTTAGAATTTTGATAACAGTAAAAATTCTACAAATTTTGACTTTTCGGCCTTAAGAAATGTTAGAATTTAGACTTTAACCTCAAAATTTTGACTTTAAACTCAGAACTCGGATGTTTTTTTCTCAAATTGTTAACTTTAACACTGATTTAAATGTCAGAATTGGGACTTTTTTCTCAACATTTTAGATTTTTTTTCTCAGAATTTTTACTGTAATCCCAGGATTCTGACCTTTTTTAAATCAGTAAAAATGCTTCATATTTTGACTCAAACCCCAAAATTCTGACTTTAAAATCAGAATTCAGGCTTTTTCTCTCAAAATTATGGCTTCAGAATTCAGAATTTTGACTTTTTAAAATGTATATTTCTGATTTTTGATCCCAGAATATTACTGAATTCTGATATATAAAAAAAATCTAAATTCTTTTTTTCCTTTGGCACTAATCTTCTTCCATAAGGAAACAGACAGATGGAATCCAGCCATCATTTCTTTTATTTTTTGAAACCTTTTCTGTTTTTCCTGGTCATTAATGTTGCTAAAACGTTGTTTTCAGCTGGCAGCTGCTTTTCCTTCACATCCTGAAGCCATAAACCAGCAGCAGCCATAAAGCCTTCAGTCCTTCATTGACCTCTCACCTCGTTTTGTTTTGGTCGGCGTTTGGTTCAGAGCGTGTTGCTCAGTCCATCAGCGACTGAAGCACCGTCACTAAGCTGAACCCAACAGTCAGTCCGTTCCAGGCGGATCCGGCCGCGGTGCCGCCACCCGGAGGCAATAATGAGTAATTACAAGACGGGCTGGGCTCAGCTTGAGCGCGGACCGTTGCCGAGGCGACGCGGCGCAGCTTAAAGTTGTGCTTCATTGCAGAATATTGTTCTGGACCGTACGGGACGCTGAGCGTTTCTGTCAGAACCTCGTGACCCGGATACGACACCTGAGCGTCAGAATGAGACCAAAATGAAAAAGAGAGAAAAAATGAGGAACTTTGACTCATTGTTTCAGATTTGACCTGCAGTGATACAGTCACATTTACCAGAGTAACTCTTTTACGTTCAGGAGGATTTTATGCTTGAGTAACTTTATTATCAAGTATTTCTACTGTTCAGTAAAATGTCTGGATTTTCTGCCCACTGAATGAAAAACAAAAATGTTTTAACCAGAAATTCACCAGACACAAACTCACACCTGCAGGTTCTGTTAAAGTTCATGAGTTTTTCCTGAAAGAAAGTCATTTGGTAAAAAATATTTTGCTTGGTTTTCTTATTTTTGTTACTAATTTGTGTTATTGTAATTTTTGCCATTAAAACTATAACTGATAAAACAAACATTTCTTTTTTGCAGCCAAATTAAGCCCTGATTCGCTTCAGATGGAAACATGGATCATTTTAAACGTTTGCATTCCTTATTTGAAAATATTTGTGTTTTCCTTCTTGTGCTGTTTAAATTCCTGAGATCTAATAATTGCAGGTAAAATGTAATTATTGCTTACTTTGAAGGTGTAGATTCCAGGCAACAGCAGCCGGTAATATTCTCCATGCTGGTTGGTTCTGAACGGACACATATTCCTGCGACCTTCGACCTCCACCACCGCATTCTGCACCGGCAAGCCCCACCCATCAAACACTTGACCTTTCACCCCTAAGGGACAGACAGAGACCCATTAATCCAATCAGTGCCTGGAGTTAGCTTCAGGCTAAAGCTAACGCGGGTTCTCACCCAGGTGGACCTGCCGGATGTAAGCTAGCAGAGCCTTTTTGTTGTCCATCCACAGAGCAGGAAGTTCTTTGGGTGGAGGAAACTTGCAGCAGGACAGCTCCAGCGTCAGCTCCAAACACTGCGCCCTGACGTAGTTGTAGTCCTGCATCCCACCTGGATCCACACAGAAGCTCTTAAAGGGGCAGCGTTACGTGTTTTACATTCAGGATTAGCAATAGCTTCTGTAATTTGTTTTGTCTTTTAGTTGTTTATTTTAGTTAGATGATGTTCTTGGAGTTTTCTCCTCCTTGCACTGCCTCTCTCTCACTCAGCCTGCCTGCTGCTCTCCCCTCACAGCTGCATCCAGTTTCTAATTAGCACCGGCCCATTCTTCTTCTTCAAATTAAGCTTGCAGTCTCAAACTCAAGGCCCGGGGGGCCAAATCTGTCCCACTGCAGCTCTTTATCTGGTCCCTTAGACTCCAGACGTCAAATTACATCAATCAGTCAAATTCACTCATAATCAACAGATCCCTGCATGTTTTCATGCGAATGAATAACTAAGAGTTTATAGCAAATCTTCTATAAAAATGGACAAAACATTGAGTGATGCTAACTTCCACCTGCAGGTGGCAGTATTTATTATTTTTACAACATTTCTGCCTCAGCTTTACTTCATGTCTGTGACCAATATGAGAAACAAAAAGTCATATTTAACATGAGCACAAAAATCACAAATATATCTAAATTAGATAAGTCTGTGATTGTGATTGCAAAGAAATCCCCAAAACAGTAGAGAAATCCTGGAGAAACTGGTCATTATCAAGATTTAAGAACAAAATATTTATGACTATTTGAACAGTTTGTTATTGGGTTTTATCAGTCTGGTACAACTGGTCCTTTAAGAACATTCAGGATCTTGACTTGGCACAAAATGAAAATGAGTTTGACTTAAAAGAACTTTAACATCTTGAATTTGGGCCTCTGTCTCTTTAAGAAGCTCCTGCTCTTGAAGCTCCGCCTCCAGGAAGTGATCCCAAGAGCGTTGCTCTGAGCAGCAGCTCCTTTAATGAGCTCAGCAGCTGTTTGCTAATTGCTGCCAGCTAGTCTGAAGGAGCTGAGTGGAGGCGGAGCTAAGCCCACCCAGGTGTTTTGAACAGCTGGATGGTTGCCATGGAGATTAAAGGATTTTTTTTTTTCAAACAAGCTTAAAGAAGGAAATAACATTATAACTTGATTTAAAGATTCTAACAATATTGTCTCCATAACGAGGCTCTTAAAGTCTCCTGTAGTTCAGTTTTTATTCTCACCTTCCAGCTTGTACCAGCTGTAGCCATTAGTGATGCCGTCCTGGAAAGGTCCGCTGTCGTCGCAGAGGTTCCCCTTGTGCATGGAGGCGTGGTTGTATGAGTAAACCTTAGCCAGGTGGATGAACACGTCGTCATCAGGCGTGATGCTGGGCGCAACCATCCAAACAGAACCTGCAAAACCAGCCGGGAAACTGAAACCGTTTCTGAAACCAATTAACACACCTTAAAGAAAAAGACACAGGCTCAAATGGTTCAATTAAAACCTGCAGCAGAATTTAGCAGCGAGAGGCTTCTGGGTTTGTTTCTACCTTGGTCGCTGTTGTCATAAGGATAGCTGGCCACCAGGGCGCCTCCATGGAGGTTGGCGGAGAGAACAAAGGTTTCGCTCTGCAGCCAGCCAATCACAGCTCTCACCTGGATCACATGACCGAAAAATCAGCCGAACAAAATACTATCCCACCTTAAATACTGCTGACTGGATACAGACAGACCTGTCAACAAATCATCCCAGAATTTATCGTGATAAACAATAATATTGACCATTTTCAAGTAATATAATGGTAATAATTCAAGAACACATTCTTCAAATCATAAACTACAAATATAATGATTATTTAACTCTGGAACTGGAAGACGTTTCAAACATCCAAAATAAATAAAGCAACAGAAACAACAAACAAAATATATTATTTAGTCTCTGTAACCAAAATTGCCCTTCAAAATAAGGGCCTAGTTAAAACCAAATCACCAAACTGAAACTTTTATCGTTTAGTTTTTGGAAAAACAAAAAATCCTGCAAATAAATCATTGAGTCAGTTTTAATTTATCATGCAATTTATTGCTTATTCAGTATGGATTCATGTACAGAAAATCTCTGCTGTGGGGTTTTAGGAAGTTTAAATTAAATATTTGTGTTGCTTTCAGCAGGGCTGGTTTGGATTTGTCATTTTTATGTCAGGATGTGATTTCAGCTCAGCTGCAGGGGAGAAATAAACCTCCTTCTCCTTCTTTAGTGGCAGGTTCAGACAGAAACGCCAACATTTGCAATGCCTGCCAGCATTTATCTGGCTGCTGCAGAACAACATGACCGAACACAGATAAGTCAGGAAACTCGACTGATTGGTCAAAGTAGCCTTCGGCTATCCTAAAGCTACACAGGTAATTTCATGTTTAATAAATATCCACCATGACAGTCAGAACTCATAAGCCTGGTCGTCCCCCAAGGCTCAGTACTGGAGCTTCTCCTGTTTGCAAAATAACCCACCTCAGTGGATCGTATTGTCTGATCACCTGGATCTGTTACAATGCTAAGCTAATGAAGCCCAGCTCTCTCTGTCAAGCCCATAATCTAACCTCTAAAACTGAACTGTTTGTCTTCTTTCTGACTAAATAAAGTTAGCTAGAAATGATCAACGACCAGCTAACTTCTATAAAGTAGAGGTAGCTAATAGTACTTTTAGCAACAGAGCCACTTCGTTTGTTAGTTAACAGTTTTTACAGCCACTTTGAAAGGTAGCTAACCGTTAGCCACCTTGCAGATATATGCTTTACCAACTTTGACGAGCAGCTAACAGTGCTAATAGCTAATGTTCTTATAGCCATTTTAGCCATCTTGAAGGGTAAATAGCAGTTCATATAGCCATCTAATAAGGTATCTAACATTTCCTTTACCAACTTTGACGGAGATAATAGTTCTTATAGCTAACAGTTCTTATCGCTGTCTTGAAGAGTAGCTAATAATGCTAACAGTAACTGTGAGCGGTAGCTAACAGTTCTTAGGATCGATAGACAGCTTTGTTGGCCGGAAATGCGTTTCAGCTTGAACTCTCCTTTGACCTCTAGTGACACCTTAGGTATAAATGGGTTAGCCAACTGAGGAAAGGTGTCCAATTCCCTACAGAATAAGGCCACCTCTTCAGGAAACAACCACATCATTTGTTCTCACCGATTCCTTTAACATTTACACAAATGAAGGTTTGTTTCCGTCGTTAAATCCTCAGTCAGTTTGCATTTGAATCCCTTTTTAAACATAAATTATTTAATTATAGATCTTGAAACAAGAGCAAAGTGTGTAACATTAACACTCTAAAGAATCAGGCTATGTTCATTAAACTCCCAGGATGAAATCCCAACTGAAACCAACCTCAGCTTCCCGTTGCTCCTCCTTCTGCTGCTGCTGCTTTTGAAGACCAGCGAAGGCGTCAGGAAATCCCCGATTCAGATCGACGCCGTTGTGGTTTAGCCTAAAGCGGACAGAGATCGATCAGGACCGGACAGAAACGTCAAGAAATCAGACATGAAAGAGATGGTGGGAACCCAAACTGGAACAAAGTCAGTAAAATAAAACAGTGAGGTTTTCCTGGAAGAAAACCAGCTAGAGGAAAGGTGCCCAAATTGTGGTACGTGGGCCATTTGTGGTCCTTGAAATGACTTTGTGGCCCATGACCACAACAAAAAAAGCTCAAAATTGGTTTTCCATCTGAAAGTTGGGAGTTTTAAAATATTTATAAAAGAAAATAATCTCACACAAAATATTTGTGAGATTCTAAAGAAATATATATACAAAAGGAAGCTAACACACACAGTTCCCATATTTGATCATAATTGAGTTTCATATTAAAACCACAGATATTCTGTGATTTGTACTGAAGAGCAGATGTTTGGTAAATATTCTGCTCTTTTTACAACAAAACTGTTGTTTTGAGATCATTATTGATTATTGAGGTTTTTTTTTATTTATCATGTGATTAACTGGTTTATAACTCATTACAACAGGTCATTTCTAGCTAACCCTAAAATCAAAAACATGCCACACTTTCAGAATTAAATCTGTGAAAAAGTGTGAAGATTGTCCAAAAAATAAAAACATGCCACACTTTTCAGAATGGGATTTGTGTTTGAAGTTTAAACAAAATAAAAAACAGTACAAATGTGAACCAAATCCAAAATAAAACATCCATTTTGAATAAATTGGTGCAGAGGTAAGAACAAATCAAGTCTGTGGCCCATTTTGTTTAAAACAAGAGAAAAATGTCCGTTTAAGGTTTTAACGGCGGGACCTGACAGACCACACTCCGTTTTACCGAGTCGGCTTAACGAGGCCGTAAAACACACACGAGGGGCTTTTACCATCTGTCCACAATCTGACCGATCGCTGTGTGTGTGGCTTCCTGGTAATCAGAGTTTGGGGCGTTGGAGCGAAACTTTGTTTAATTTTTCCACAATAAACATCTGATGCCACGAAATGTTGAGCTGCCAGTTAAAAAACAAAATTCTTCCTATTTTGATTTTCCATTAAGATCTAAAAGTGTCTAAAACATTTGAGGAATGTGGAAACAACAGGAAGTGACCTGCAGCTTTAAGGGAAAAACATCCCTGTTCTAACAAAAGTTAGACATATTTCCATAAAATGCCCCATTTTTAAGAATATATCTGTTTTTAAACATTTACAGAATGCATAATTAAGATGAAATATGAAAATATTGTAAAAATCTGAACATATTCAGACATGAAATCTCCAGAAATGCAGAGCTTTTACACGTTTCCCAAAGTAAAAATTAGTTTTCAAGGTAAAATGTCTGACTCATCTTCAGACAGCAAGTAATAAAATAATCTTTTTACTAAGTGTGTGTAAATATCAGGTTCAACTGTAAATAATATTTTCCAAATTTGGGCTTTTAACCAAACATTGCATTTCACTTTATTACCAACTACCCAGCTTGAATTTCAATAACTCTCAAGCACTTTAAATAGAATTAAAGTACTTTCCAAACCCTGAAACGCCTAAATTCAATGACTTTCAAGGATTTCAAGGACCGTACAAACCCTGGTGACAGTACATAACTGCTTAAATTTCACAAAAAAAAACAATAATAAAACTTCAAAAATGTTTGAGGAGCTGATTAAAATAAACATGCCACACTTTTCAGATGCTTATCCAGAAAAAAAAGTGAAGATTTTAACTTGTTCTTCTTCCATTTTTACTACAACCACCATCTTCTGTCTGCCTGTGAGATAAAATGCCAATAAACCGATCGAGTTTCTGGCTTACCTTCCCTTGCTCAACAGGCAGTGCGTGTCGGACTCATCGAAGCCGTCCGGGTTCATGGTCGGCAGGATGTGGATGCGCGTGCTGTTCAGCAGCTGCAGCGACCAGCTCTCGTTGTCACGGTAACCGCGGATCAGCTCAGCGATCAGCTGGAGGAGGAGAACGCGACCCAGAACCTGAACGAAACAGAAAACAGACAGCTGGTTAGTGAGTGTTGAACTCGGCGGGTTTGTTCATTAAGACAGGCTCAGGAAATGATTAGTCGACTGTTTCCATGGCGATTCCCGCCGTTTCACAGCTCGTCTTCGTCGCCAGGCACAGAGAAATCTGAGAGGCAGAACCGTCTGGTGCCGAGACACAAATGATGACGTCATTACAGCGTTTTTACTTTATTTACTGAAGAGACATTTAGGATTATTTTCTAAAATTCAGAATTTTGACTCTGAACTCAGAATTTAGTTATTTTTTCAGAATGAGACCAGAAGTCGAGATTTTGATAAGTCAGAAAAAGTCAAAATTCTGAAATCTTTCCAGAATCTTAACATTTTGAATTCTTCACATTTTTTTCTCAGAATTTTGACTTTTAGCTCAGAATTCAGATTTTCTTTCTCAGAATGAGAACCAAGTCAAAATCATGAGGAAAAATTTCTGAATTCTCAGACAGAATTAAAATTTTTTATTTTTTTTTTTTTCATAATCTTGAGTTTTGGTTTTTTATGTTTTTCTAATAATTATGATTTATTTTTTCTGAAATATGCTTCAGAATTTTGACTTGTTCGAAATGAGACCAAAAGTTAACATTTTGAATTTTATTTTCTCAGAATTTTTACTTTCATCTCCTGAGACCTAAAATAAAAAAAAATAATTTGAATTCTGTGAACTAGAGAATTAAAAATCGGAGCTGAAGTATTCTGGGAGTGAATTTAGGGTTTGTTACGGTGAACTCTGACCTCTGAGCTGATTGGACTTGAAACATGCTGGGTGGAAGAACAGAGAAATATTTTTGTTTACATGTATAAACTGTACATATGGAGATTAAACTGAGATCATGAAATCGGTTAAAATCAGGAATAGTTACAGACTTAGACAAAGGTCAAATCCTAAAGTGTGTGACATCATCAGATGCCGAAACATTTTACAAAAAATTCTACAATTTAAAGCACAAATGTCTAAAAACCGAAAAAGGTATGAAAGTAAAACTGTAGTTAGGAAAAGTCTGCCTTCCTGTGAGCTGACTGAACTTTGAATGTTGTTTCTGCTGTGAAGTTTGTTGAGTCCAATCAGATTTTTGTTTTGCTTAAAAGTTGCATGAAGATTGAAAAATGTATCGTCACAAAAAGCAGAGCTAATGTTTCCTGACTGAGTCAATTGTTTAATGTATTGCTTCAATTCTACAGATAAAGCAAAAACCATCCAGAATAATGATGTAAAAGAGAAACTGCAGCAAATATATTCTGTTTGGTTTGTGTATTGGAAACCCGATCCACCTGGTCCACAGGTAGGCAGCTCTTCCTGGAAGGAAGGGGATCGCTGGACGGAGGGGATTGGAAGAAAAGAGAAACTCTGTGAATGACTTACAGGAAGCAGGACGGTAGGAAAGGTGAGAAGCTGTTCAGAGACAAGTCAGGACGAGTCCTGCCTGCAGCCGTCGTTCTTCTCTCCTTTGTCATCCACCTAAACGCTTCCTGTCGCAGTCAAACACACCCAGCTGGAATAACTGCACAGCCTGGCTGCGGCCCGAACAGAAACTGTTCTGCGTTTGTTATTGTGCGTATTGAAAGGCTGAGATCTCAATCTTCTGTGCCACAAAGCGCCGTTGTTCCGAACATCAGCGATGCTCTTTCTCCTGCCATGTTCCTTCATCTGATGTTTATTTAGTCTCAGCATTAAAACAACACACAAACTGTTTGAATTGTTGCACTGAATGTCCAACAGGGAAACATCTAAAGCTACAAGATTAAATTAGCAGAAAATTGTTTCATTTTTAAAGTGAGAAAATGGAAATTTTCTAAGCTTTGGTCCCCAGATTGCACCACCAAGATGCTGCAGAAACGTTTGCTATCCAGCATCACATATCATAGAGCTTCTGCCACTAGCTAAAACGTTAGCCGCACTAACCCTAAAGCACAACATTGGTATTTAGTGGATGCTAATGCTAAAGTGCAATACAAACGCACTGTTTAACGAAGCTAATGCTAACGCACTACATCAACATTTAGTGGAAGCTAATGCTAAAGAGCTAACTTCAATCCAAATGATGTCTCCTGTCTGCAGGTCTCACTAAAAGCTAAAACTTAAGACTTTTTAAGACCATTGTGACTAAAATTTAAGACCTTTAAAACGAAGGAAAAGAAAAAATAAAATCTAATATTTTATATATTTTACATGGCATTGTCTTTTTTTATTTTTACCCAGGGGTTTGTTAGCAGCTAGCTGACAGAAAAGTATCACAAGAAAAATTAACTATATAGAATATACTGGAGTAAGTATCAATGCCATAACTTAAAACTTATTTTTTAATGAATTTAAGACATTTTAAGGATATTTTCAAAGTTTACAAACATCCCAGGAAACTTCTAAATTTATTAATAGGAAACATTAATTTGGGGGAAGCTGAGTGAGCTAAAGGTTTTCACAGTTAGCAAAAGTGCTAAGTGAAAAACTAGCTATGCTATTAGCGCATTAGCGTGTCCACTGCTCTCCTGTGGTTTCCAACAGCAGAGATCAGCCTTTCAGTCCGGCTGCGAACTAAAGCAGCTGAAATGATTTTAATGGAGGGATTTAAGAAAAGACCTGGATTAATGACTGAGCCTCGGAGATCATCTCAGCTGCAGGTAACTGCATTTAGCTGCAGTGTTGTTGAGTTTGGGCCACATCTACTCCTCATCAGTCATCAGACGGTTCTGGTCAGTTTAGATAGGAAGCTGAGTGTGTTTATCTTGCTGTGCATTAGCAGAAGGGTTCGGCTTTTCAGCGAAGTAAAGGTGGGACGTGTTAAAATCGTCTTTAGAAAGACGGAGCCTGGGGGAAGTTTGCTGCTGGAGTTAACAGCAAGGACAGGAAATCTCCTTTTCCCCAAAGGAAGCAACATTTCTCAGTTAAAGCAGCTTAATCAAAATAATCAAAACACATTAAGGTGGAGAGGTTGCTGTTTTTATGCTGTTTTCCTGTTGGTCCGTTGTTTTTATTGCAAATCATCGGTTGATGCAGCTAATGTTGTTGAGTTGCAGAATTTGGTTTATTCTTTAAATCTAATTCCTCCAAACATTTGCAGAGACAAAGGCTTGATTGAGGTTTCATGTTTCTGTCAGACGCAGCTGTTTAGATCTACTTCACTGCAGGAACAGAGCAAGCATTCATTTACTGTAGCAGAATAACGGAGGACTTTCTGATAAAACAAAGGCGCAGGGGGTGCTGTGGTGGCGCAGGGGCAAAGCACAACCCACATAGGGAGGCCTTAGTCCTCATGCCGGCGGTCGCAGGTTCGATTCCCGGCCTGGTGACATTTGCCGCATGTCTTCCCCCTCTCTCGTTTCCCCAATTCCTGTCTAGCTACTTTCAAATAAAGGAGCCAATAAAACCTTGATAAAAACAAACAAACAAACAAAAACAAATGCACAGTGAAAAGTGTCTTTGCATGCAGCTGCTGACCTTTGACTGTATGGCTGTCTTAAAGGTAAAATATAACATTTTAAAAATGAAATATGAGAAAAAACAATGTTTTAAAAAATGCACACACAATTTTTTTGACAAAAATGTGTCTAAGAAAAAAGAAAAACAAAAAATATATATTTTTGACAAAATCTTGTGTATAAAGAAAAGAAGAAACAAAAGCATATTTTATTTCTTGACAAAAATGTGTGCATATAATTTTTTGAGGATTAAAATTCATGCATAATGGAAAGTAAAAAACAAAAGATTGACAAAAATGTTTGTATAAAGGAATTAATTGTTTCTGACAAAAACGTGCGTGTAAAGAAAAAAGAAATCGATATTTCTGCTTTTATTTTTAAATATGTCATTTCTGGTCTTCCGTAAAAAATGTCTGCTTTGATGGTAAAAGTTGCTCTGGTTTGCAGGCGCTAATAATAAAATAATCAATGATTCTGATCCCCTCAGATTAAACGAGCCTGCAGAAACCGAACTCCACTGAAGGCAACATGAGCCGGCACGGTGTGTGTGTGTGTGTGTGTGTGTATACGGACTGGGAAGAAAGAAAGCCTTTTTCCGGACGTTTTCTCTATAGCGACACACTCCACTGGTTCTGTTTACCGACCCTGTGTGTGTGTGTGAGCCGCTGTGTGTCCAGGCGTGACTCGTCTCTTTAAGGTTGTTCCTATTTACTCGCATGCATTAGCGGCGCCGACGGAAAGCCACGGTTACCGCGGTTACGAGATGCTAATCGTCAGCGCCGAATCTTTTCTATTAAACTGTTTCTTCACCGTTTGAACAGGAAGTGGATTAAAAACGCAGAACGTCCGTGGCCAATCTGTTATAAGCTGAATTTATCCGTAAGACGCCGGACTTGCATCAGCTTGTCTGCTTCGCCACAACGATGAAGAAACTCGTTCAAAAACAAATAAATCCACCCTGTTGACCCTGAAGCCAGCTGTCAGCATGTCACAAACAGCTTTACATCTCCAGTCTGAAATATTTCATCATTCTTCTTTGCTAAATGACAGAAGCTAGTCAGATTAGCTGGAGAACAGCTGTAAAAATCAGCACGCTTGTCAGGGCTTTGACTAGGCCATTCTAACTCGTCTCTGGCTGCATGTTCAGGGTGGTGATGAACCTCTAACAGGTTTTCTGACCTGAATCCATCATCCTCTCATCTCTGAACAGCTTCCCCTCAGCATGATGCTGCCACCGCCACATTCGGGTTGGAATGGTGCATTTATAGTTAAAGTTTTAAAATACTTGATATGGGACTTTACATGTTGACCAAGGAGTTAAAAATGACGACTTTATTCTTTAATAATTTAATTAAAAATCTCAACCTGGCCCTACTTCTCCATCACAGAGCTAAAAAATAAACAGACGCTGTAAAACACACTTGTCAACCAAGATGGCCGCCCTGAGCGCAGTGACATCACTCTGAGCTACTGAAATCCAAAAATCCCGATTTCCATAAATTAAATCCTGAAAAACCAAAAACGTGATAAATCTGTAAATCAGAAGCATTTTGGTTCGTATCTGGAAACGTCTCACTGGTTTCTCAACGAGGAAGAGGGTAAATAAACGTCTCTTCTCTGATTGGCTGTTGCCTCCATTGAATGAACTGATGTCTGTGTTGAGTTGCTTCATGTTGACTCATCGCGCTACAAAGCGGGTTAGGGTTAGGCCCCGCTGCCTGTTGTCCCAGCACAAAGCGGCTCATGGACCGAGTCGGACTCTGAAAGCCTTTTGTGGGTCGGTTCAGAACCGCTTCCTGCTAGCAGGGCTGGTTCTGTTGGACCTGTTTGTTCTCTCACCTCGTTTCCATGCATGTTGGCCACATATTTGAACTCCGGGACGCCGACGACATGGAGGTGAGGGCGAAGACCAAGAGCCAACACCCACAGTTCCTGACCTGAGAGAGAGACAGAGGGGCAGGGGGGAGAGAGAGAGAGAGAGAGAGAGACACAGAGGGGCAGCGGGGAGAGAGAGAGAGAGAGACAGAGGGGCAGGGGGGAGAGAGAGAGAGAGAGAGAGGGGCAGGGGGGAGAGAGAGAGAGAGAGAGGGGGAGGGGGAGAGAGAGAGAGAGAGAGAGGGGCAGCGGGGAGAGAGAGAGAGAGAGAGGGAGGAGGGAGAGAGAAATGTTAATGGGTGGATTAACATGGGTGGATTGGGTGGATGGATGGATTCTGAATAGTAATGTTTTACTATTTGTGCCGAATTAGGAACCAGAACCTCCAACATTTCTGGTTTATAGATTATAGATTATAAGAAAAGCCCGTCTCATTGTGGTGTTTATAGATTAATAATGAAGGTTTTCTCGTACTGATTTTACAGATTGCACCTTTAACTACAAACAACTGTGGACATTTAGTGACCGACTCGGAGCCTGCAGCTTCCTGGGAGAGGTGAGTCCCCGCTGGACCGACCCAGACCGACCCGGACCGACCCGACCCGGACCGACCCCACCCGGACCGACCCCACCCGGACCGACCCGACCTGGACCGACCCGGAGCTACGAGGTGAGAACAGAAAGAAGGAGGCGTTTTGGAAGGAGGCCAGTTGGCGTCCTGGATTAGCTCAGATTAGCCGCGTGTGTCAGTCTGCGGGTGATTAAAGCGTCCCGTCATTCCATCGGGCAGCAGACGCCCGGCCGCCATCCAGGTTGCTACGGTTACAGACACCTGATGCTGCGCGGGTCAACGATCAGAGCCGTCTGTCCCTCTGCATGTGGAAGCAAAATGACTTCAGATTTTAAACATTTTCTGCTTGAATTAACTTGGAATTACAACAAAACTTTTTCTAATGCAGGTTTATGTTTTACCTTCCTTCCATTGCAGTAGTTTTAGTTTTTACACACTTTGGTTGCATTTTAGGTGCAGAATTCAAAAAGGTCAAAGTATTATGATTATTGATCGTAGTGAATACTCAACAGAAAACATAACAAAAAATTATCAAAATTATTGTTGAACAACTGACTGATATTTTCTTCCATTTTTCCAGACGAGTGTAATTTGCCAGCAGATGATGTAAACTGCTTGTGTAGGGAAGAAAATTTATTTCACATCAGTTCAAAAGACTCAGAGTCAAAAACACAAAACTAACTTCAGTATGTTTTGGTTAATTTTATAAATGTCCATATCGTTCAGATGCTGCAAAAATAATGTTGTGCTCCTGATCATTAGCTAACTTCACATCCTGCTTTACATCAGAAAGGTGGTCAGCTTTTTACATTTGTTTAACCTAAACACATTGAGTTCTACAGCACATTTACACGTTAAGGTTGTCATAGTCAAGCTAGCACAACTAGCTACTTTCCTGTCCCTCGCTATTTTTTTTTATTAAAACTTTTCCCTGATTTTGTTAGCTAGTCATCATAGTGTTGACAGTTAGCAGCAAAGCACTGCACACCTTTGAAATTTTGCCCGTTATGTTGATAACTAATGGTAGCTAAAACCAATGGTAGTAATCTTTAGCTAACGGTTTTCTGCCTTCCAGGATGGATCTGTAGCTACGATTATTAGCTCAGAAGCAGATCCTGGCATATTCACTGTTCAGCACGAATCATTTTCACAGAGCTTATCTGAAATTAGTTCGGAAGCTAGGCTCAATGCTAGCTGACGTGTTATTAGCAAGCATTTAGAAAAGCAGCCAATCCAGGAGCACCATTCACTTTCCTTGCTGCTAATTAGGTAAACTGCTAAGGGAAAAGCCAGGCTGTAGATGCTAGCTTCTGCTCTAGCACTAAGATGGTTTCCATAATAAATACTCAGCTATATTTAGTATTTTAATTCTTAATTAAGCAGTTATTGTCATTTTTAGAAGAAGTTTCAAGTATTTGTGGATTTTTGCTGCTGTGTGTCCTGCTGCCGTTACCTTTCACCGACTTGCCGATGCTGTACAGGTGTGTGATGTCGGGGTTGTCGGCGTTGACCTGGACCAGGTACTGCTCGATTTCGCTGTTGTCATGGTAACGAAACTCCAACATCAGGGTGGGGACGAGAAGGGAGAGGAGGAGGAAGAGGGTTGAAGACATCCCTGCAGCGTCGCCTGGAAGGAGAAAACAAAGCAGATGTTAGATTTGATCTTATACTTATGATTTTCTTTTTTATTCTGTTTTTATGTCATTTGGTTTAAGTAAACTGTTGATTTTAATTGTTGTGGCAAAATGTCTCTGATCTTTAAGAATAAGATTTTGTTTTACAAATTTAGATTTTTTTGAATAGAAAACTGAAGCTAAAGCAGAAAGTATTCTTTATTTGTTTCCTTTTATTTTAATATCATAGAAGCCAGAGCCACAAATGTCCAGTGATTATTATAATTATTTCATATTATTTTAATTGAATAAGAAGAATTATTATCACCAGCAGTATCTAATTAAATTTAAATTAAATTTTCCTTCAGGATCATTGAAGTATTTTTGAATTTAATTAGAAATAGGAAAGGACTAAAATACAAAAATTTGACTAAAATAAAAGTTGTACAACATTCATTTATTACAACAAAAATCTGAGTCGCTCTTTCAGAGAAAACTTTAAAAATACATATTTTCCAACTAAGCAGGATTTTACAGAATTAAATCTTTGTTCATTTTTAATTAAATTTTAGTATTTTTATTGCAAACTGGTACAAATAAATAAAAACTAAGTAAATGTTATCCACTTTAATTAAAAATGTAACTTTACGGCGCTATAGTGGTCAAATCTAAGTCATTTTATCAAAAACTTTGATGGTTCTTAATTTATGGTTATTTCCTGAAATTGTTATAAAAATGTTCAGCTTTTGGTCGTCATGATTTTGACTGGAGATAATCAAGATGGCTCCTCCACCTAATCACAGGCTGGGACGCTAAATGCTAAGTGCTAAATGCTACTTTTAAGGACAAGAGATGTAAACATTAATAAACTTTACCAGCAGAATCGTCTGAAACTGGAAATAATCTGCCCCGACGTTCCTGGTAACTTATTACAGGTCAAAGTTCAACCTGTTTCGGTTCTAACTGAACCCCTGGGGTTCTGTGGCCTGATTGGTTGAATAACTTCCTGTTTCTGTTAAAATAAAAAAAGTTACTTTTTCTGCGCTCGTTAAACAGCTTTAATCATAATAAAAGCACAGTCTTAAAAGTTTAGGTTAGCAGAGACTAACTGGAGAAATAAATACATTTTTATAGACATTAAATGTTTCTTTTTATATAATAACTAAACAGAAGAAGTCTTGATTATTAGGCTATTGGTGTATTTATTATTAGTTAAAAAATACAGGGGCTATTATTTATTTGTCATTAAATAAATAAGTAAATAGTTAGACACTTTAAATGGTCTTGAGTTAGTTTCTGTGGTTGGGCTGCCGAATTAGTAACAAATTACCCAACATTTTAAAAATGTCACTTAGCAAAAATCAGCTGATTAAAAAAGAAATTAAAAAGAACTGTATTAAATAGTTTGTTCAGTTTTAAATAAATGAAGACAGCATAAATAAAATTATAAATAATAATTTTACATAACTTTGCTGATGGTAAAAACCCTCAAAGAAGCTGGAATAAATAAATGTTAAACTAAATAACTTTTTATTTTCTGCTGTTTAGTTAAATCCAGTGATTGTGATAAAACTGCAGGTTTCAGTTGAAGCTCATGGTTTCCATGACATCTTTAAATGGTCAAATAAAAACTTGATGTATCAAAGAAAACCACATGAAAACAAACCGACAAATAAACCACAAGAACGTCAGAAGACATCAGAGACAAACAGGCGATATGAGACAAATGACCCGCGCTGCTGTGCTTTCTATCAACACAAGCCCGTTTCCAGAACCAGCCAGAGTTCTGACAACAGGACCGGAACCGGAGTCTTACCTGTCCGCCTCCGGCCGTCTCCCCGCTGCGCGCAGCGACACACCGACACCGGCAGACTGACGTGGAGCCGCATCTGCAAGAGAGCGTTACTCATTCATCACCGGCGCCTCCCTGACTCATCCGGAAGGGGCGGAGCTTAGCCGCCTAACAGGTTCATATGAATGAGACAGAGCGCCGATTCATCCCGTTTTAACATATTCAGCTTTTTACCTCATTCACATTCTAGTTTCACTGGCTGTGGACGGAGCAGAAGATGTAAACGAAATAATACTCCAAACAATTATTTCGTTAGATTAAAGTGGACAACAAACATTCCTTCAATCTGAATAAGGACCAATCCTTCAATCAAGGCCTATCTGAAGAGATGCAGCTTGAGTTCCTGATTCTGTTCCTCACTGCCCTGGTGCCCAGAAAATAACTAACCTTTCTTCTTCAGAAAGTAAAAAGTAAATAATTAAAAGACTTTAGTAATTGTGTGACCTTTAAGGAATGCTCCATGTAGGGAACACAGCTTTAGATTGAAACCTTTAGGGAATATTCTCTAAACATTTCCAAAAAGGTTGTAGCAGCTTTCCAAGTCTGCTTCAGGAAATATCATTTGATGATTCCCTGAAGCTTAGTGGCTGCATGAGCCTCATAAGCTTTCACTGCTAGCTAGTAGTTTCTCCTAATAGTTTAACTACTAGTTTTTACTACTAATATAGAAAAACTAGCACAGCTACTAGTAAAAGCTATTAGATTACACCAGTAGCTAATAGTTTAAACTAGTTTTTACTATTAGCTACAAGTAAAAGTTTATAGTTTTTACTACTAGCTTAGCATAGCTAAAAGATTTCTTCACCCATCAGAGGTTATCAGTTGTTTATGTTAAGGTATATAATTAAACAAGAAAACAACTCCTCTTTGCTAGCTCAGGGCATGTTAGCTGCACCAGAGCCAGCTAGCTTGTTAGCAGACCCTGCTCATAAGTGACTCCCGCTAGCAGTTCAATTAAAAAGGTTTCTTAATAGAAACCGTTAGTAGATTCAGTAAGCTAGCATTAGGCAAACCAGGAGCAATTGCAGTGGTGTCACTTCTAGTTTCACCGTTTATTTGCAGATTATAGAATATTTTCACTGATTTTCTGTAGATCATTTGAAAGAAAATGCAGCTTAAGAAGACACAATACCTGGGTGGCACGTTGTTGGTTGGCGTTTGGAAAGCAGCCAATCCAGGGACGCCATTAATTTTACTTGTTGGTGATTAGCTGTAGCTTCTAGGAGCGGAATGTTAGCCAATAGCTTCCGTGGTGTAGCGGTTCCAGTGTCCGTATTAATGCATGTTTAGGAATGTTTGGTGTCAAAACTATTGCAATGAGCAGTTGCACGCTTTTATAAAGATACTATATTAGATATGTTACGGTAATAATCCCCAGTAATGCTGGAAGTAGGTAAAATAAATGCTGTTAAAAATGATACTGCCAGTTTGATCTTTGCATTTTATTCCATTAATCTTTTATGGAAATGAAACCCCTTAAACATTCTCGCTCCTGTTTCCGCCTCAGTGGCTCTAAAGTTAAAATAAACTGTTCGTTGAAGATAAAAATGAGCTGACATAACAGAAATATCGCAAGAATAAACGGCTTCCGTACCGAGATGTTTCTTTTAAAGACTGTGGCGACATCTGGTGGCTGAACTTCCACACTGCAGGACAAAAAATGGGAATATATTATGACATTTATTGAGGTTCTAAAAGTCCTGAAAAACATATGTGGGCTGAAAACCTATAATTCACATATGTATTTTTAAATTTTATATTTCTTTTGCTTTGCTGTTTCACTAAAATGCCTAAGATCAAGCTGTTTTTTATAATCAGCTAGAAATATCCTGAGAAAAAAGCAGTTTTCAAATGTAATATGGGTGGTAAGACTGATCCAAAACACCTTAGATTAATAGCAAGAAAATAACTTTTCTCCTTTGTTAAATCATGAATTTAATGAGGGAAGCATATTTTTGTACAGAATATAAACATTTCAGTTGTCATGAACAGACCTAACGCTGATAGAACTGGTCAGGACCTGTTTGGCAACAAAAAGTAGGCTAAGTCCAACCAGTCAAGCTCCAAACCATCATCACACAAAGAAAAACATCTAAAGCAACTCTTTGAAGTCAGTTGTGTAATGTGACTTACAACAATGTTTAATAACCATCTGGGATTAATAGAGGATTATGGAATTGAATTTTCACAGACATCATAAGGCAGTTGTTCCACCTTACAGTCCGACTTGCTGCATTGGTTAAATGTTCAGTTTCTGTGGTTCTCTTTCAGTGTGTGAAACAATCTGAAAAACCTGTTCCCTCCCATGCCTGAAGCACCAAGAATCACTGAAGGAAACAACATGAAAACCCTTCAAGACACTCAGCCTAACTTCCTTCTTCATGAAATGTTAGCAGTTGGAGGATTTCTCTTTTGTCTCTAGCTAAAGACCAGGAGACATTTCAGTGCTAGGCTAGTAAGCTTGTTTTGGTTGTATTTACCCAAAATGCCCTGCTTTGTAGTCCGTCCCTGCTTTTGAAGCGGTCTCCGGTCCGCTTGGTTCACATGTTCAAACAGAGCCAGAGTTCACATCAACTGAACAGGGACTAAGGTTTGTGGGAGGTCAGAGTTCACACCTTACCAGATTTTTTAGCCAAACGGACTGGAGCTGTGATATTCCTGCGTCAATTTGATAACAAAGAGCACTAAATCAGGTACATGACTGAGCCAAGTTGATAAAAGTCACAACTTTTACTTCTGTTTTAGCTGCACCACTGCAGAAATTAATATTCTGGTGCCTCAACCATCCGAGTTTTTTCAGCTTCTGCTCCCATTAAAGAACAGCGACAGCGCTGTAGCTGCCTGTAAGCCTGTGTGGCGCACTGAGGTAATAATGTTGGAGTAATTGCAGCTCTTGGGGCAGAGCCGGCTGACTGACAGCTTATTTAATCAGACACGGTCAAGAAGATGAGGAGCATGGTTTAGAAACAGGAAGTTAATGAATCTGGAGGGATGAGCGACGGCTACAACAACACCGATACACCCATCTGTCTCTGCGTAATTGAAATCCTTATTTAGTGGAACATTGCGACTCTGATTCACTGCCTTTTGTCTTGAAGACAGCTACAGGAAGAAGTTTGAACTGACCTCGCAGCAAAGATTCACTGGATGAGGGGAGTTGAATCAGGTCTTAGTGGGAACTTTGATTCAGTTTTTACGGAAAACAGAAGTTGGTGAGACACTAAAGGACATAAATACCGTGTTTTATAACTTCTAGATACTAGAAATGTCAGCGACCAGCCTGACGGTGCTGCCATTACTTGGATCTCAAATCAAACAAATACCTTCAATAACTTCGGATTTGGTCAGTAGTCGCGTTTCCATGCCAAATTTACGTCAATCCTTGTCGATATTTCGCTAATGTAAAAACACTTCCACAATTGCCGAAAGCAAAACGCATTAAATAAAAGAAACGCAAACATCAATAAGCGCCATCATCATCCTACCACTTCCTGTCGGCTTCTTCTTCGTGGCTTCCGCCAGTTATAACTTCCGGTTGTTGATCACATGACTCGTGTGAAACAGGAAAAAAGAAACAAATTTGAGAAAATGTATTTTTTCCAAGCGCAAAAACATTTTATAAAAACGTGCGTGTTTTCGGAATTGATATGTACATTTATTAATACATCTATTGTTGTAATTTAAATTAGTAAAATTCTACTGTTAATGGAAACAAAGCTTAGTTCGATGTGGCTGAAAAACTACATTATCCAACTGCAAAACCTTTTTTTAGTGTTTGTTTATTATCCATCACAGTACAAGGTACAACATTAGATTAGTGAAAAGAAAAAAAGTACTAAGGGTTAAGGAATAAATGTTAATGTCACAAGCTTTTTATTGAAAAATGTGATTTTTTTAAATTGGAGCGTGTCCATTAAGCAAATTTATCTTAAAATGCAGTATCTTAATCAGTGAAAACTGTTATTCATGTTAGAGACTCATTACGGTCTGAGGATGATGGCAGGTTGCTTTGGTTGGCTTGTTTATGATATTAACCTTCACCACTAAGATGGTGGATAAGGGCCATTGTAGATAAAATTAGTTAAAAAATTAGTTCATTTTTGCCAAAAAAATCGGGAATTTTGAGATTAATCTTTGAAATTTTCTAGAAAAAAATATATGGACATTTCTGAACCTGAAAAACAAAAATTTGCTAGAAAAAGTCAGAAATCTTTAGATTTTGGAAAATTTTCTTTGCTTGAAAATTCTATGTTTTTTCTAGAATATTTTCGACATTTGGAGCTCAAATATTTCCTTGTTTCTTCTAGAAAATTTCAGAGATTAATCTAAAATCTTTAGAGTTTTTTTGGTAGAAATGTACTCATTTTCTTTACTCTCTGAAATGGCCCTGGTTGCTGTTGGTCTTTTATTGACAACATTTCAACAGATCTGTCATTACCTCATGAAAAAACTAAGTGCATTGGCATCAGACTGACTAATTATACCGTACATGTTGTGGTTTTACAAAGCCACAAAATGTCTGCAGGCACAATACCTGAAATAAGCAGAACAGGACAGACAGAAAGCATCATGCTGGCAAAATGTCCTGTTCTCTTTTAAAACAAGCCTGAGCATTGAGAGGCGACTGCACCTGTTTAGAGTTTGTGTCTTTGAGTGAGAAACTGATGAGTTCAGAGAAAACAGAGAAAGTTAATCCAGAGGAAAGACTTTAACTCATTCAGCTGTGGAGAGAAATCCCAGATCCAGACCATCATATTTCCATAATCTGCCTGATGCTCTAATATCCCAACCAGTCGGTTCTGATGCATTTCACATTAGCATAATCCATCCAGTCTGTAGTGACGCTAAGCTGCACATCTGCGAAGTGCAGCTGATATGCAAACTGTTTGTGCTGTAATTATTCCTGAAGTATTAACTTCACAGGCAGAGCGGCTGACGACACGCGAAGCTTTACCTGTCTGATAGCAGCAGATCCTGACGCTTCAGCTTGGGCTTAAAACGCTTTCTCAGGGCTGCCTTAACGCTGCAGGATGCAACTTTTACGAAAAATAAAGTTTTCTACATATTAGATAAAACTGTCAACATGTTGTGACAGTTTGTTATGAGACAGATAATCTGTGAAAAGATCAATCTCATCCTTGAGGCAACGTTGCTCTTTGAAGAAATGCACCAAAAACAACCAATCATAGCCAGGAGGGGCTTAGCGCTGTCAATCACCCTCAGGAAAGAGCTGCTACATGTGCTAATGGTGGAGAAACAACTCCCCACTACAGGAAAACTGTTTATGGACTGTCATCAGTTGCCATGCTAACTAGCCTTAGCATTTGTTAAGTCCCTCCTTTTGGCTCTGATTGGTTGTTTCTAGTTAGCACTTTTTGAAAAGTTTCACTCACATCATGGCTGCGTGTACACAGCCATGACGCACAGCACAAACACCCGCCTCCTGGCTCCGATGGGCTGCTTTTTAGTTTGCATTGATTTTGAAAAGTCTCATGATGGCTTGGTAAAGTTCATAATGAAAGATGGTGGGTTGGTCTGGTTAGCTTGTTTCTGGTACTAGCACTCAACACTAAGATGGCGGATTAGGGCCATTTTAGATAGAAAACAAAAAGAGGAGTACATTTTTACCAACAAAGTGAAAATGTGAAATTAATCTAAAAAAAAATTCAAGAATTTCTCAGTTTTTTTACTTTTGAAACTCAGAAATTTCCAATTTTTTTCTAAGAAATTTCTGAGATTAATCTTTGTCATCATGGCGCGCACACGTTCATGATTGACAGCACTATGACCCACCTTCTGGTCCTGATTGGTTGTTTCTAGTTAGCACTGGGAGAAAGCAGAGGAGCTCCATTTTTTTCTCAGATTATTTGTCTCATATTCTGTCAAGACTTGGTGACAGTTTCCATAAATATGTAAACATGTTGCTGCAGCTTTAACTCCAAAAACAAAAACATTTCTTAGGGGTTTTAGTGACATGACATGTTGATCTTAAACCCGGTGATGTTTGATCAGTAACAACAAATCCCTGCAACGTTTAAACACAAATATAGAAACAGACTGGAAAAGATTGAATATAATTGAACATTAAATAAAATGCATCTCCAGGATCTTTTATTTAAAAATCAGTTTGAAAAAAACATAATTAGTTGCGTGAAAGTCTTCGTGTTTTGGGTGTTTGTTTGACTCTTTGGTTAGCAGATCTAGACAACTGTTAGATGGTTGTTTACCTGCAGGCGCCTGTAGCACAATCAGGTCACAATGTTACTTTCAGCTGTTATAAAAATGCTCAATGTATGAAACAACTTAAAAGAAATTAAAATTTGCAATTTGATGCCTTGAAATTGGGCCTCTGTCTCTTTAAGAATCTCTTTCTGACAATCATCACAACAGTGTTCATCCTTTTTGCTGGCTTCAACACTTCTTAACAGCGTTGCACTGAGAAGAAGTTTGTATGATATACGACTTTTTCAAGGCCCCGTTCGGATCTTTTCATCCCCAAAGAATCAGATCTGTTCCACTTCCAGATATTAAACTGTAACTTCACTCTGAACAGTCATGTCGCATTTTGAATTCCTTTCATAATGAGATGCTTTTGGACCTCTGTCACTTTAAATCTCCCAACTCAACACTTACACTCCTACAGAAAAATGTCTGCAAACAAATCACCAATAACATAGCCATACACCTTCGAAAAGCAGAAGTGGAGCCTCCTGTACAACCAACAATAATACAGCAAGTGGTTTCTGGATGGTAAGTCGACAACAAAACACTTGTCTTTTCCAGCAGCCATTGTACAGCAGTAAAACCAGCTGACCAAACGTGAAACTCGGGTTGCTAGGCAACGGTGCAGTGTGACTCAACAATCAGGAGGCTTTTTAAATGGCTCATTTTCCAGACACAAAAATATCATTAACTTATTCCGAAGATACAGCTGGTGGTTTTTTAAGCACCTGAGTTTCTTTTGAGAAGCATTTGAGACACAAACAGAAAAAACAAAAATGAGCAAAATATGAATTTTGCATAACAGGTCACCTTTAAATCGGCCGTCTATGTTCTTCTTCTGCACCTGCAGGTAGCTCTGGTGTCGTAAACGGTTCACACAAAAGTCTCATTGCGGTCGGGTCTAAATAACAGCAGGAACGATAAAAAAATATAAAATAAAAAATTGGAACTGAACATCAAGAGCTGCTGTTGGAACGTAATAATTTTAAAACATAACATTTTAACATAATATTAAGAACATTTGATTTTCTTGTATGTTTTTACAATAAAAGGATCAAGTTTTTACAACATTAGCATAACTTTTGTGTATTATTAGTGTTTGAGCATTCATTTTCCTCCGTGACACTAATATGTTTCGGTAAACTGAAAATTGAATAAATGGATATTAAAGAGACTTCAGGGACTCAGAAACAGCCACTTTCTGATTAACCACCAGAAAATCCAGTGAGAGTCTGAAAGGAGGAGTCCTCATTCAGAAAAATACTTTCGGTTTGTCTTGTCCTACTTGTCTGAGCAAGGCGAGTTTGTTGTCACAAAAGGCAGTTAGAATCTCAGCCATGGAGCTTGGTTTGAAATATTACAGAACAAAAAAACTCCAAAACTAACCAGACCGACACCATTATCAAACGCCCCAGTAAAAGGAAATCACTATAACTCATCTATCATAAACAGACGGCATCTTAACCTCTTAGACCAGAGACACTTTAAAAACTGGGTTTTTAAAGGGACTTATTGTGTAAAATTCACGTTTTTGTTCTTCTATTTGTTTCTCAACTGCTTCTGAAAACAGCTGAAGTGCTTTAATTTTTTTTAATTGCAGTTAGAAGTGATGCACTTCTGTGAACTCTGTAACTGACGGCCATTTTGGTAGGCAGATTCTATGGAGTTGCTATGACAAAAATAAACAAACCACAAGCTTAAAACTAGCTGTCGCCTTGTTCCTATAATATTTAATTTATAAACAATATAAGTATATCACTACTACTTAAGTACTCTACCCCCCTCTGTGTAAATACTAAGATGAAAATTAGAGATGTTCACTGATTTTCATCTTAATTAATTTAGCAAAACTAGCCAAATTAACTGAGCTAATGTAGCTTTTATCTGCAAGCTAAGACAGACATGTAGCCTGTGTGTTTGTCATCCAGGCACCAGAACCTCATTATTCACATGAAAGAGTTCGTAGGTCCTTTAATAATCCGTTTAAATACAGACTGCATGCATCCATGTTCTCGTAGTTTGAGATCGGAGGCAGCTTGTTCACGTCGTCTCATTGGGTCGATCCTGAGAGCAGCCATTTTGTTGATGTATCTTTTTCTCACAGATTGGTCAAAAATGTCCACATATTTTCTTTTTCTTGGTCTGGAAGAATCTGGTCCACTATTCTTTATGCCTACCAAGATGGCGCGGATCACTCCCGGTACCCACTGATGGGACGATGTCTGAGATCTGATCAGTTTGATAATAAATATGGATTCCAGCAGGTGTTTGAAAAATACTCGTCGAGTAGCTCAAGGCGTTTCGACATCATCTGACCAATGAACATTGTTCCAAACATTTCTGCTGTAGTCCCTGGAGCGACATGTCCGGGTTTCTGTTAGCATCTTGCCGTCTGCTTTCAGGGTGAATCTTCTTGCATAGCCAAACCAGAGCATCTTGGCAGGTGTTTTAAAAGTCTTTTATTTGATTTCAGCATGTTGAAGGAGTTGTATTCCTGTCAGGTTTTACTTGATCTTATCCGCATTTTAAAACTGACAATGACTGCTATAAAAACACTATAGCTATAAAAGCTATAAAAACATCTGCAGTTTAACATTCGACTGTGAGCTCGTTCTTTCTGTACCAACAGTAATTACGCCTTTATAATTGGGATGAGTCACGAAAGATAGTAACTTATTTGGACAGGGAAAGGATTAAGAACTTAATTTCAAAGGCTGAACCATCCGTCATCTTTAACCTGACAAGGACTGTGACAGTAAAACGGCTGAACGCTTTCAGAGAAACAGAAACTTGAAATATCAATCAAGACATATTTGATGTTTGCTTTCAGCTGCCACTCCTTTTAGTTTGAGGCACTGCGTTGTTTTCCTGCCTCATGCAAGTAAGGCAGGACTTTGACACTTTGATTTATTTTGCAGTAAATATTTCCAACTGGAAAAAACAAAAACATTTTTTTCCGGCAAGAATATTTCTTCCACACCACATCTGAAGCTAATCTTTGTTTGGTACATTTAGGTTTGGGTTGATGCAATATCTACAATCAAAAGCTATTTTCTGTGCCATGTTGAAAATGGATATCTTCAAAATATTATTGGTCAAACAAACCGTTGTTTACGAACCTAACTTCCTGTTAATACAAGATAAACAAAGGAGCTAAATGTTAAATTATGAAGGTAATTTCTAACTTTAGTCTATAAACATATTTCATTTTTGCATTAATTCTTGTATTTTTTCCACTTCTGTGTCTCCGTTCTTGGTGATGCACAATAGGAAAACAGTTTCCAAAACTTTTTCTTTACATTTATATTGATTAAAAATACATATTAGTGTTTGTATTTGCAAGCAGCTCATTTAAAACTCAGCATTTATGAAGCCATCATTTCACTGAGAAGCAGCTCCTATAATGAACTCAGCAGTTCTGTCAGCTGTTTGCTAATTGCTGCTGGCTAGTCTGAAGGAGCTGAGTGGGGGAGGAGATGCATCCAGCTCCAGCTGAACGGTTGCCGTGGAGATTAAATGATTGTCAAACATCCCTGAAAGAGTCAAAGCAAAACTCCATAACTTTATAACATGATGATTTTACGTGATGCTGCCCCTTTAAATTAAAAATCCTGACTGATGTCTGCGTCACTTTTGAGGAGCGATGATCAGAGGAGCAGAGTTCCTGCCGCCGTCGTTCGGACCGGGACTGAAGAACGGGAAGAGTTTCTCTGTGAAGGAAAACCCGGTGAAGGAGTGAAGCAGAACTGCCGCTTCGACGTCATAAAAGGACACCTGACCCTCCTCGTAATCCACAAACACTCGGACCCAATCTGGATTATAAGCCACCGAGAGAGGAAGCGGCTTGCTGGCCAGCGCGACAAAGTCCTTCCTGTTCTGCAGGCGGATGGTCCAGAAGCCGTTCTCCGGGCTCAGGTCCAGTTCGACCTTCCGGTTGACTGATTCCCTGGCGACGCCGAGCGTCCAGGCGGTTTTCCCTTTCACCTGAACGTCGTAGTGAAAGCGGCCGCAGGCGAAGCCCCGCCTCCCCAGGACGGCGAGCAAAGCTTCAAAGCGCTTGGACTGGTATGGCAGCGTCTGCCCGCCGTCTCCCAGCTGAACCCGTCTCCGATCGTCGGACAGCAGGAGGGCGGGATGCGCCGTATCCGGGTCCAGATCCACGTCCACAGCGGAGCGGTGGAGGTTCGCCGCCGCCGCGTCCTGCAGTGACTGCATGGCGCTCCTGATGGCGTCCGTCAGCTGGCTGGTGGCGCTCAGCAGCGCCGTGCGGGTCAGGCCGTCGTAGACCAGCGGACACATCCTCAGCTGGGCCCAGTCCTTGGTGGGTGGGACGGCGTTCAGAGCCGGGAAGCTCTGCAGGAAGACGAGCGGATCGCTGGAGCGCGACAGCTGCTGCAGCTGCACCTGCCGCCGCCGCAGCTTCCCCACTTCCTGCTCCAGGTCGGCCATCAAACTCTGGCTCTGCTTCTCCCTCGCTCTGCGCTTCTCCTCGATCGCCCCGATCAGCTCCGCCTGCGCCGCCTCCAGAATCTGGATCAGGGAGCTGAAGATCCGGACGCCGTCCGCCATTTCCCTGTCTGCGGCTTCTTCGCTCTGCTGCAGCGAGCGCTTCAGCTCCTGGATCGTCAGCCGCCGCTGCCAGATCACCTGCCCAGGTCACGAGTTTGGAGGGAAAAGTTACTACAATCACTACAAAAACGTCACCAAACGGCTGAGTCTGCGCTACCTCACAGTACCGTAAGCCTGGCGGGCCGCCAGGATTTACTTTCACAAATACACACATTTTTTTCTACAAGATCTGGAGATTGAAAAGTTGAAGATTTGTTAGAAAAAACTCAGAAATTTTCCCAAAATCTATTTTTATTTTACTTTTCAAACTGAGAAATTTCCTAAAATATTTTTCTGGCAAATTTTCAACTTCTTAGACTCATAAATCTCAAAATTTTGAGGAAAAAGATCAGAATTATATTTCTGGGCCGTCGTAAGGAGGAAAAAAAAGGAGCAAATTTACACCAATAACTTCAGAGATTTTGAGAATAATCTCAGAAATTTTATCTCAGAAAAAACAAGGCAAAATTTGAACTACAAAATTCAAAATTTGCAAGAAAAACTGAACTTTCTTTAGAAAAACTCAAAAATTTCTGATTATCAAAAAAACAAACATTTTCAACTTTACAAACCCAGAAATTTAATTCTAGAACATTTCTGAGAATCTCAAAATTTCAGAATTTTTTGGTGTGAATGTATTCCTCTTTTTTCTATCTACAATGACTTTAAAGTCAATTCTATGATAGCGACAAAGTTTGATCTCAGAAATTTTTTAGGAAAGTTTAGAAGTTTCTCGAGTTTTTTGGAGGAAATGTACTCCTGTTTTCTATCTCCAGTGGCTGCAACGCGCCGTTGTGTCAATCTTAGATTAATGTCCGACTCCTGCACTGAGTTTGGTCCTAATCTGCTCCCTGCGGCTGAGTAAAGGTTAAATGAATGAAGAACCTGCTGGATGCGGGCGTCTGTCTTGCTGAGCTCGGTCTTCTTCTCTTCGTACTCGTCGCTGAGCGGAACCAGCTGGTGGTGGCGGTGTGCGGTGGCGCCGCAGCGCCGGCAGATGCTAACCTGGTCGCTCTTGCAGAACAGCTCCAGCGGCTCCTGGTGCTCGGAGCAGACGCTCTCCGCCTCAGAGAGCAGCGCCGCCGTCTCGCTGCCGCTCAGGCTCTCATGGAGATGCAGGTTAGCCGTGAGCAGTAGCAGCAGCGCTAGCAGAATAGCAGCTAGCAGCAGCCAGGACCTGGAGGCCCGCGGTTTGGGCCTGACTGGAGCTCCGCAGGGCGCTTTTCTCGGCTCTGAGCTGCTTCCAGATTTCCTTCCTGCGCTCTGCCTGTACTGAACGGCCAGCTCAGATATGAAAGTATTCACGCCCAGCTTGTGCTTCTTGTCCACGCGCTCCTTGCACATGGGGCACTGGCGCAGGGGGTCAGAGGTCAGGTGCTCCTGGATGCAGCTCCTGCAGAAGTTGTGTCCGCAGGGCAGCGTGACGGGGCTGGAGAACACGTCCAGGCAGATGCAGCACCACAGATGCTCCTCGCTCAGCTGGTAGCCGCCGACAGACATGCTGGCTGCCGCCGTCCGAACCGGCTGGGCGGCGCTGCAGGGAAAACGATGAAGTCGGGGAGGAATCCTGCATGAGGAATCCTGCATGGAAAACATAAATCCACTGCTTCAAAGACGGGGAATCATGTTTATGTGCAACATGTTTCTGTTTTAAAGGTGGAAAACACGTTTGAATGGTTGTGCTGCAACATTTTGAATGTTTCTGCTGCATCTAAACTTTAAATTACTCACCAGCAAGACACTAACATATAATTCCTACATTAAAAAACTTTATATTGTTTTAAAAGACTTTCAGTATTCAACCTGCTGTATGAACTGGGGACTAAATGCATCATTACAAGGGAATGCAGACGAAACAATTCCCCTGAGGGAATCTGACAAGGTTTAGCTTCATAAACACAAAGCAGCTCAGTCTGGTTGGTTTGTTGTTTCTGCAGCGGCTGGACTCACCGGGCCGGGCTGGAACTGGACTGGAACCAGGCTGGAACTGGACTGGAACCAGGCTGGAACCGGGCTGGAACCGGACTGGAACAGGGCTGGAACCGGGCTGGAACCGGGCTGGATCCTGGAAGAACTGCGCTCTTCTGACACGAGTCCGTCCTGTTTCAGGTCGACGTCCGGGAAGCCCCGCCCTGACAGGAAAACACACCGCAGGGCAGAGATAAAACCATAATGGATTCAAGTTTTATGGTATTTTGCACAGAGTCACCTGGAAACATGAACTGAAGTTAAAGTGACTTTTACTGCATTTTTCCAGAGACTGGATACGTTTCCACTTTGACTTGTGGGTGTGTGCATGCTGCGCTGCTTTGCAAATTCATCATTAAAATAAACAAACTGAAATGGACTGGAAACAAACAATGCATCATTAGACAGTTTATGTTCATCAAGGAAACACATCTAAATGCAGAAATAAGTTTTGTGATATATTTTATTTCAGTTCAAATTTTTGACGGGCAGATAAATGAGCTTCCTTGGTTGAACGGCCAGATCAGATGATAATCAGAAGCTGAAAGACGAGATTTTTTTACCTGAGCTGTTTTCTTTCACAACAATCACATTCTTCATCTAACTCTGAGATTCCAGAAGCTTAACATTTCACAGATAAGATCAAATTTGGTGTAAACATGCAGAAAACCGCAGAACCCAAGAATGATGCAATCTCCAAAACAAAACAATTCAAAAGAAACAAACAAAACAAAAGCAAATCTGAAACAATTCAAAGTCGCTCCACAAAACGGGCGTCCTCCAGACCACTAGGGGGAGACATGAGGAGGTAAAACTATATTATCTAGTATTATAAAATACTTTTGAGCTTGAAAAAGACGTTCAGTATAAAAGGAAGTTTTGTTTCTCCAGGTTTCTTCTGGCCATTCCGTCTTTACAGAGTCTGGTATGATTTTTTGGTCGACTCCCCCTGGTGGTCTGGAGTGGGTTTGCAGCATTTCAAATTTGCATCCATTTTCCTGCACCCTTGTCCCTTACTGGGGTCGGGAGGGTTGCTGGTGCCTCTCCAGCTGTCGTTTCAGGCGAGAGGCGGGGTCACCCTGGACAGGTCGCCAGTCTGTCGCAGGGCAACACAGAGACAGACAGACAAACTCACACCTAGGGACAATTTAGAGAGGCCAATTAACCTGACAGTCATGTTTTTGGACTGTGGGAGGAAGCCGGAGTACCCGGAGAGAACCCACACATGCACAGGGAGAACATGCAAACTCCATGCAGAAAGACCGGGGGGGAATTGAACCCAGAACCTTCTTGCTGCAAGGCAGCAGCTCTACCAGCTGCGCCACTGGGCAGCTGGTTTATAATTTGCAGCATTTTTTGTTTTGCTTCTACTTCCTGGGGTTGCAGCATTTTAGCTTGAATTTGTTTAGTTGATTGCAGGTTTTTGCAGCAGTTTTTTGTTTTGGGTTTCATGTTTGCATATTCATGCATTTGTAGTTTTGAAACCACAGAAATTTGTTTTGGAGCCTAAAATCATGATCCATTGAAGCATCAATCCAAATTTCTTAATAGTTGGTGAAAGCTGAAACTAAACGGTCTGTTTTCTCAGATTCCTTTAGGGGAGCTTTTTCTTCTGCATTGCTTTGTAATGATGGAGCACCAAACATTTATCAGAAGACAAAATCAAATATCTTTCTGGTTTCTTTTTGGTGCAACATCACACACCCATAACAACACTTCAGAAAACACAACCTGCCCTCACACAAAGCCTTCTCTTAAATAGTTTCAACGCATGTTTTTATAGATTTACATTTCACAACTTGCTTCCTGGACAAACACAAAGAAGGCGTTTTCAAAATGGGAATGTCAACAGATCAACAGATAAGGCCGAACAGCAGGTGTTAAATATATCATATAGACAAAACAGATGGCTCCATTCCTAATTGACTAAAAAATAACACGGCAGGCCAGTAGATTCAAAAACATATTTACGGACTCAGCAGTATTCTGTGTTTTCTCATTTATAATAAATGGCAAATTAAACAAAAACACTGGAATGTTTGTGGTAATGCAGAGCTTATAAAACACATTTTTACTTATATTTTTAGTAAAGTCATGCATCCAAAAGTAAAAGACGTTAGTAAAAGTCGTGAACCTTTTGCTAAAGGTGCAGGTACCTTCACACCTCAGACCTTCAGTCATGATGGCGTTTATGTCCAGTAAACCTTCGACTGGAGGTTCTCTGTGTGTTTGTGAGGATCTTAAATGCGATCCTCCTGCCATCTGGAAACTCTAACTGGTCTTTTATTTGTGAACATTTTCAGTATTTTTTTGTCCGCCAGTATTCGGGATTGTGGTGTTTTTCTTTTTCGCTCCATGTCGCATTACTGCAGATGAATGCAGAAGGATGAATAAATCGAGAGATTTGCTTTTTGGCTCTTTCTTCACCACAACATGCTTTTCTAGCCAAACAAACTCCTTTTGTTTAGAAAGTCGGGTCCAAAACGTGAACTCTGAACGCCAAGCGAGCCAGAGACCGCTCCAAAAGCAGGAAGTGGACTAAATACAACCAAAACAAACATGTCAGCCAAGTGCTATGCATAATATCAGCTCATAGCAATAAAATAATAAGTAATTCATTGTATTTATATTGTGAATATAAATGTTGTACAGCAATTTTTTTCCTTCCACTGAACTTTCCAAAGACATTTTGTGGGTTAATAATTTTATTTTATTGGTCAATTTTGATGGTCAAAACTGAATTTTTGGATTTCAAACAGCTTGAAATATATACATTTGTCTTTTAAGGTTTATTAAAGTAAATGTAAAACTTTTTTCTGCTGTTTTAAGCCACTGAGATGAACCTGTTAGATCCTGTCATCATGTTTGAACCATTAAGGTTTCCAGACTTTCCTGTGGGTTTGGCAGCATCTGAGGTAAAATGTCACATTTCCTGTAAACACTGCAGTGTGAACGAGTCACTGCAGTGTGTGTATGTGTGCGTGTGTGTGATTGAATATAATTGGTTCCCAAGGGAATTTGAATTGTTCTCATTTTCTGCTGAAAGTCTAAAGTTTGCAGGAATCCAGGAGCAGAGACAGAGACGGACCAATCAGGCGGCAGCTGGAAGTTTCCACCAATCAGCACATTTTCCTCCTAACGAGCCTCGTTAAGGAGACAGGAAGCTGACGGAGGCCCGGACCTTCCTGCTAAGTAATCCCAGGTAAATGAGACGCGAGAGCAGGAACGCCACGGCAGGATTAAAGTGGAATTAGCCCCGCCCCCCCGGGTCATGTGACCAGCCGTCAGCCATGGAGGACAAACGGCCCAGGCTCCATCCATCCATCATGTTTTTAATTCTGAGCCGGTTCTTCTCAGCTGATCAGATCCTGCTGATGACCCTGTCGCCTCCAACCAGAGAGGGGATCCATCTTCAAAATGAAACGGGGGGTTGGGGGGATTTATTACTGGAATCTGATTGGCTGCTGTACTTTCATATCTGCACTGCAGCTTCAGTTCATATATTTCACTTACAGACAGATGGAGAAAGATGGCTGAAAAGTAACCCGTGGTTCCTGTCGACGTGTTGATATTTGGTCTGTTTGTTCTGAGGCAGGTCAAAGGTCAGGACTTATGTTTGGCTCTGTGACTCAGATTGGAAAAACGACCAAAAAATGAGAAAAAAAACTAAACAATAAACCTAAATAAAACAGTTTTTCCCCCTTTGTTCCTTTGGATATAAAACACTGACTGCTGTCCTGGCTTCTGCTCTGACGCGGCTGGAAAATTGACCACAACAAAAACATTTAAAATCAGTCAATATCAATAATTACTGATTAGTTTTTTTGTTTTAAATATATGAAATATTACCAAACTGGTGGTGGAGTTTTTCCTCTTTTATTCAATTTTCTCTTGTTTTTTTATTTTTAAGCTGTTTTGGTGAAACTGTAAACTGCTGCTGTGCCAGTTACACAGCAGCTTGTTGCTAGGCAACCGAAGAGTGAGTCAGCTAGTTAACAGCTAAATGCTACCTGATAAATGACTGAATATTCGGTAGTATCTGAGTTTTATTATCAGATACAGAATAACAGCTGAAAACGGAGTATTTTAAATTAATCAATTATTCTAAATTAAAAGGAAAAATGCAAAGTAAAAAAAACAGAGTCCAAGGAAATTCTAAAGAGTTCAAAACTCAAATATATCACTGTATAAATTAACTGACATTAGGCCAAAAACATCAGAATCTGCTATTTTTCTCTCGAGGAAAATAGCAGAACATTCCTTTAGTTGCACCTCTCTTAAACTTTAGACACGCTCCAGGTAGGAGGTGGAAGCTGGTGGAGGAAATATTTATTTAATGTTTCATTACGTTCTCAAAGGAGGAGAGAGGCTCATTTATTCTCATCAGGAGAGCGGCAGTGAAACAGGAAATCAGGAATTAACTCCATCAGTGAAACAATGTGGAGCTTTTACATAAAGGATGCAGTTCCGCCTGCCACCACTGGGGGGTGCTGCACGTCTGTCCAGGGTCTACCTCTTTCACGCTCCTTCAGCTTCATCCCATTTCCTTCCTGTCATTTGTTTCAGTCTGCTGGTTTGAAGAAGAGGAAAGAAAAGATCGCTCTTCTTTTCTGTCATCATTTCTCAAACTTCTTGTCTACATTTTTGTCATCTTTTCTTTAAAACCAGCTGACGCTCCACCTCCGATTTCACTTCTTTGTTTCAATATCAGCAGAAGGAAAACTTTCAGACTTCTCCATCAGCTCGCCATGTTCACTAAAAACCGCCTGTTTGTTCCAAGATGCCAAAGGTTAAAGGTCAGCAGTGTCTGAAAGGGGCGATGTCTGGTCTGGATGTTTCCTGGTTTAGCATGACTGGACCAAACAAACAGAAGATTACCGGGCCTCTGCAGAACATTATGAGAAGCTGACAATTCAGTTACTTGATCCACTGGAGAACGGAAACGCTGTCCTTCCTCCTGATTGGCTGGGAGATTTGGTTCGATTGGTGAACAAAAGTTGCAACATCTGTTCTCTTTCTCTCTGCTTCGAGTCAATCCAACCTGTTCCCCTCCAGGCCTGTGGGGGCGCTGCACCAAGAACCACTGAAGGAAACAACATTAAAAGGCAACTTCCTTCTTCACCAGATGGAAACAAGATGGAGGCGTCAGATTTTAGCAGTTGGAGGATTTCTCTTTTGTCTTTGGCTAAAGACCAGGAGCCATTTCTGCTGCTAACGCTAGGCTAACATTTTTTTTGTTGTATTTACCCAGAATGCCCTACACTATAGTCCACTTCCTGCTTTTGGAGCTGAGCATTCAAACCGCACCAGAGTTCACTTCAACTAAACCCAGACCGAGGTTTGTAGCTAGATTAGAGTTAGCTTAGCATTCACACCAAAGCGGACTTTCTAAACTCTCTGGAGTTCGATTAAAGCTTCAGGTGAGGTGAGTCTTGTCTGAAAAAGCTTCCTGTTCCAGCTGAGAACTGGCCTCTTCCTCATTATATTTCCTTTTTAAATTTTATTTCATATTGAATCCCTTCCTTCTCCTTTATCTTCCATTCTTTTCCTCCTACTTCCTTGACCTTCTTGAAGCCTCATTTAAAAGAAAAACTCACTTTAAAACGAAGATAAAGTCATTTTTCTCCTTTTTCTCCTTCAGATTATTGTCCCTCATCTTCTTGGGCTATACTTCTTTGTTTTTGTAATCTGTCATTTCACCTCATCTTCCTCGTCTCTTTGTCCCCAGATTAGAAATCGAACTTCCAGCAGATAGATGGATGAGTCTGAACAGATGGGTGGCCTATTTTCTGCCTCTCTCTTCCACCTATCGATCCGTCCGTCCTCCTATCAATGATCTATCATGCATCCATCAGTCTTTGTAAAACAAAGTGAGGAAGAGGAGGGTCGACCTCTGCTGTAGGTTCTTCGGTTTGATGCAGACAGAAAGAAAGGAGTGAAAGAGTTTGGGTCTAATTTGTCAGCCAGAGATGTTATTTAAATTCCTGCTGAAGCATGAAGCGCCAACTCCTCGCTGCTTCATCGAGTTTCTAACAAATTAAAGAAAAGATCACAATTACAGAAACTGAAAACAACTTTCAAGTCTTTCTATGTCACAGCTGGATTCAGTTTAGGAAGAAACTAAATGTTTTCCAGTTTGTAGACAAACATTGAGGTGCCATTAATCTCCAGGGGAATATTTCTACAATTCCTTTATTTAACATTTAAATGTTAAAATCATCTGACAATGTGACATGAATTTCGCATCATTTATACTTTGCAGATCTCTCTCTCTGCTCTGAGTCAAACCAACCTGTTCCCCTCCTGGCCTGTGGGGGCGCTGCACCAAGAACCACTGAAGGAAACGATACAAAAACCTCTGAAGACACTGAGAGCAACTTCCTGCTTCACCAGATGAAACAAGATGGAGGCGTCAGATTTTAGTGATTGAAGGATTTCTCTTTAGTCTTTGGCTAAAGACCAGGAGCCATTTCTGCTGCTAATGCTAGGCTAACATGTTAGCTTTGGTTGGATTTACACAGAATGCCCTGCACTGTAGCCACTTCCTGAGGTCTCCATTCCGGTTGGCGTTCACCTATTCATCCAAACCGAACCCAGACTGAGGTTTGTCTGCGACCAGAGACCGCTCCAAAAGCAGGAAGTGGACTACAGAGTTTGGGTAAATACAACCATAACAAATCGGTTAGCCTAGGCTAACGGGAGAAATGGCTAATAGTCTTTAGCCAAAACTTAAAGAGGAATCCTCCGACGCCTCCATCTTGTTTCCATCTGGTGAAGCAGGAAGTTGCTCTCAGTGTCTTCAGCGGTTTCTGTCATTTCCTTCAGTGGTTCTTGGTGCAGTGCCCCCACAGGCCAGGAGGGGAACAGGTTGCTTAAAGGGTTTGGTTGGTTTGAGAAAGAAAACCACAGCAATTGGAAATATAACAAATGTTTTAAATTTGGTCTACTGGACTATCAGGAGGGGAACAGCCTGAGTTGATTTATATTTATTAATTCTTTACCATCTTCTTATTGCTCCTCTATCTGCTCCACGCTTTTTACTTCAGGCAGAAGTTTTGCAGAACTTTCAAAAACAATTATGTGCATCTTGCAGCTGGTTGAGCCGCTTTGTAACAGAAAACATTTTTATTTCCTCACCTCGTTTCTCTGGGAGACAGGAAGTGTGTGAGTGTGTGTGTGTGTGTGTGTCAGCGGCAGGTAATCGGCTCAGCTCAGAGCTCTCAGACCTGTCCCGGGGGATTGTGGGTGTTTTTGAGCGTCAATTCACATCAGGTTCAACACACAGAGAGTTCAGCACAGCTACATTCAGGTCAACACGCGCTGCGGTTTGCTGCTGGCCGTGTGTGTGAGTGTGTGCTGCTTCCCCCGGGTGTATTAATCATCCTGGTGCGGCGCGGCACTCGGCCGGAGCGCAGCAGAAACTGTGTCCACAGCCGTGTCAGCTGGCTGCCAATCAGCAGGTCAGCTTAACAGAGTGACCACCCACAGCCCAACACTTCCTGCTCTTACCTTCCTGTTTTCACTCCTTTACTTACTGATGAAGCTTCATATTTAACCTGCAGCAGGAGCTCAAGCTGATGCTGTTTAAAGGGTTTTAGAGATTAAGATCACCGATTTTCAACTGTCAGCTGCAGCAGAAAGTTACAAATATTTCCTTTCATTAAATCTCAGCTGAAGAAAAGAGAAAAACAAGAAACACGTTGCTCATTTCAGAGATAATAATAAACTATTTTATATTAAAAACATAATTGTGTTTTGCATCACACTGCAAAAACACAATCCTCTCACGTGTTTTTGTCACGTTTCTAGTGAAAATATCAAAAAATGACACTAAATTAACTCAAATAACTTTTAGGAGCTTCGTTAAGTCAGTAATTTATGAGTATTTATATATTATTGTCTTGCTAGAAGTGAAATAATCTGTCAGTGGAACTTTTAGTACTTTTCATAATTGCATTACTTAAAAATGGTCTTAACAATATTCTCATTTATGTCAAAAACTTCTGGGATAATTTATCCATCATAATTTTTCATCGTGCAGAGACAGATTTTAAACGGCTTTAATTCGGTTTTCGTTGGGATTTGTACCAGAACCAGCAAAGAAACGCTAAAATCCTTGGATCAAATTTACAGCTGGAAACATTCGCCATGTTTCCTTAGCCTGACAAAATGATGGTATTTGTAGCTTATTTGTGGAAAAAAGTCCAAGTGACGACAAGATTGAAGCAACAGGAATCCTGGGATTGTTTTGCATCAAGATAAAATTCTAGAGATTTCAGATTTCAGGCTCGGTTGCCTCAGAATAAAAGCAAACCTTTGCTTTCTATAAACGGTTCAGGTTCAACGCAGCATCAGATCAGCAGAACTCGTTTTCTTAGAAGCAGTTTGGATTCCTCGATTGTAGTTCACTAATCGAGTCCAGCGAGTTTTTAAACATCGTGACTGACTTTTCTCTCCCACAAAAGAAAAGTTGAAACCCTGGAGTGCATTAAGACGTTCGCTGGGCCGCTTCATATCCTCTCTGAGATGCTGGGAGCCAACGGAGACGGATAATTACAGGAAGAGACGGCGGCAAAATCAAAGAGCAGCGGCGGCGACGTTCATCCATAAGTGATGGTTCAGATGACGTTTAAACACTTTGAGCAACGAAATAAAGCTCACATTTAATCTGAATTAGAGAAGCGTAAAGCCTTCTGTTTTTATCCAGCATTAAATATGAATAACCATCCTTCATCGTCTGCCTCCAGAATGCTGCAAGGTGGCGATTCACTCTTCATTATTAAGAACTTAAGATGAACAAGCCGCCAATTTCTGCTGCAATAATAAAAGAAAACCAGACGACTGATTTATTTATAACTGCAGGTAAAAGTTGCAGGAAGTCTGAGTTCAGGAACCAGCAGAGGTGCAACAATATGAGGAGCCGTTTGCAAAATTACACAGGTATAATTTGGGTTATTTAGCATCTCATGACATGTTTACAACATTCATTATTAAAGGTCACAAACTAAACATTTATTTAGTAACGTAAATATTTACTATTTATCTAAATATTAAACTCCAAATTAAATATTTAGCTACTTAGCAGCTAGCTCTGTTAGCTTGTAGCTAAATATTTAATTAGAAATACCTGAGTTAGCTAAAAATTTAGCGAGCTTAAATGTCAATAGTTTAACAAGCTAAATATTTAATTCATCAGTTAAATATTAAGCTACAATTTAAATATTTATTTCCTACCTAAATATTTAGTTTTCAAAGCTAAATATTTAGCTAATATGCAAATTCACCTGCCAATAAGAGGAAGTGGACTACCAAAATAAAAGCAGGGTGTTGCGAACCTTTATAGAAACTCCTGTCATATCTATATTAGCCTTTGAAACGGCTCAACTTTTGGTTCAAGCCGAAATTTTGTTCAAGGAAAAGCGACGATTCCAACGATGAGCATTTTGAAACGATTCAGAATTACAAATCTGCCCCAAGCAGCAAGGAGGAACAGAATTAGGATTTTGTATAAATCAAAGCCTTCTATTAGCCAAACAGTAGCTTGTGAAAGTGTGTGTGTTTCCAGCTGTATAATGGATCCTCTGTCATGGCTGCCTCCAGGTCAGTTCCCTCCAACCTCCCATTCATCTTCTTGCCTCCCTGCAGGAGGCGTATTGTTGACTTCATTCTGCAGAAACCGCAGCTTCACTTTAATCCAGCTCTGACTCATACAGACTGCATGATGACTTTTTTTCTATATTTTATTACCATCTCAGCTTGAATGTGTCCTGCTGAGAGCTGTGATGAACATGCTGAGGCAGTCACAAAGTGATGCAACATAGCCTGTTTGATTGCTAATGAGCCACACACTGCTAAAAACTGCAGGGAACTGACCAATACGGCAAGCTTTTACAGTCAGCAACCAGAGAAAATTCAGCTGGAGAAGGTCTAGCATCCATATTTTTCTGGCAAAATGTGACTGGGATGTAAAATGAGAAACTGTAGAAACAAGAAGAAAATAAAATCCCCAGAAATGTCAAATTAAAAGCCTGCATTCACCATTACGGAGCCAGTTAGCTTCACACAACCTAAAGCTAGCTTTGTTAGCTTATAGGGTTGGGAAAACCTTAGCAGATCTGATTAGCAGTTTCTATTAGCTGATATAAACATAGCAGCTCCCTTCACTGTTCTGTATAGAGACAGATTAGCAGATTCTGTTCAATTTCCAGTATTTTATGTTAAGCTATCAGAACTGGAGCAAACCAGATTGCAGGTTATTTTCAGGCTCCGTTAGCTCATACTGGCATGAGATACTTGAGGGTCCTAGCATCATTCCATTATGTTGGATATGGAGCAACCTAGCTTATTGGCTTGTATGCTACTACCAACTTCCATGTTCTGTTAGCTTGAAGTTAGCTAATTCAGTTTCATTTGGTGGGACAGTGCTAGCAAACTTATCAGATTCTTCTAGCAGTAGTTATTTGCTGTGGTTTTGCCTAGTACTTGCCTGTTAGCCTGTTAGCATATTTTGGTATAGCTGCCTCAAGCCTCACAACACAGAAGCATATTTTATTTAATGATAAACATTTCAGTATCTGATTTTCTGATTTATTTATCAAAGTTAAATATGTATTTACCTTTTTAACAAATAAACATGCATGTTTACTTTCATAGCTGAACATATAATTTAGATTCTGTGATGTTTTATTTATAGATCAGGTGTTTCAGATCTAAACTGGTTCCTTCAGTGATTCCCCTGAAAAATGTTCATAAAATGAAAACCAGGATCCCAATTATTTCTCCCTTCTGCAGTTTTTTCTCCTTTATTCTCCCCCTATTGCCATAAATCCATACATTTGAGCAATTTTTCTAAATTGACAGTAAATGTGAAGAATTAAGCATCTGGTCAGTTTTATAGAAGTTGGTTTCCTCGTCTGGTGGTCAACCTTGGCAATCCTCCTGTGATTACCTCAGTTTCAGATTAATTAGATCTCATTCATCTTTTTCCCTCAAGAAGTCAAGGACACACACTTTATGTTCACAAACGAACACAGTGGGAGTTTCCCCACACATCTGTCCTTGTTATTACCAAATATTCCTTTGATTATGATTCATATCGCGCTCATCTGGAGCAGCTCGATATAAAAAAATAGATTTTTCCATCCTTATGAACTGAATGGCTTGAAATCAAATGCTTCCTCTTTGATTTGGGATTAGCTGTAAGCTAACGTGGCAGATAGCAGGCTCTGACCAACGACGGCGTCTAAAACCCAAAGAGTTGTTCTGAGATCAAGGTGCAGATCTGCGTCTCGTATCGGCGGCTGAGCCATCCATCAAACTGCAACCCGGCATCCATCATCGGCAGCAGAGATACAAGAGGCAGGACAGACAGATCTGTCAGAGAAAAGGACGAGGAGCAGAAGATGATGGAAAACAGGAAATGAAGAGGAGACGCAATGAAAAAATGAGACCGGGAAGAAAAATGGCTCTTCAGAGGAGAAACTGGAGGGGAAATGAGAGGTAAACGAAGAAAAGAAATGAGGTGCAGCGAAAAGAAAAAGAAAATATTTTACACTACTATCATGTAAAAATGACACCGGGAAGAAAAGAGACAAAAAGGTGGTAAAAATCAACTTGAGGATGGAAACCAATTAACGTCTGAGTTAATGGATGACTAAATTAGTTCATTATTTCAATTATCGATTTATGAATTCAATTAATCATTTCAGCTCTAAAATAAACTGAGATTTCCAATAAAGTCTTACAGCGAAAGCCGTAAAAACAAAAATAAGTCTGAGAATGCAAACAATCCTGTTTGGGACAAGTTAAAAAAGAACAAAAAAGGAAAGAAAAGAGGGAAAAATAAAGAAAAAATGGAGAAAAGAACAAAAAATGACAGAAAGAGGAAGACAGAAAAAAAGGAAAAAAGAGAGAAAGACTGCTGATGATTTAGCGCCTTGCTGTCTGAACTGACCAATCAGAGACCATTAGGAAGTAACAAAGTTCATAAGAAGTCGCTAAACGTCAGCGGCGTCCGCAGAGGAAACATCAGGAAATCACACCTTTCACATTTAACTGCAGGCAGGAATAAAAAAGGAAAGAAATGACTCAGGAAGAGTCTCTCTCTTTGTTCCTGTCTTCCTGCTGTCGCCATCAATTATTCACGCCACATCAACACCATCATTTTTACCTCTTCACGCCCCAAACAAACCGATACGATCGCTGCGCCGCCGCGGTCATTTGTGAGAAAAAAACCAGAACATCGCGCTCAGTCAGAGGCGCTCATTAGTTTCTGTAAAACGCTGCAAAACAAGCCTGAGAGGAGCTGCTGCTCATACAAATCACACAGCGCCAACATGAACTGCCTCCAGACACCAACACTGACAGCACTGGTGATAAACAGGGCGGGTAATGTGTGAATATGAAGGGAGTCAATATTCTGATTGGCGGTGAGGAATTAAAATCATCTAGAGGGAGACAGAGCGCCAACAAGACGTGGCATCGATTTTTCTGTTTGGCCAGAGGAAGCTGCTCATGCGGCGCTTCGTCTGGCAGCCAGAGATCATCTGGGAAACCCGGAGGAAACCAGAAGACAAACTGTACATCCATCCGACTCACCTTCAACAGCATCAGAGCCTCGGCAGACGCCTGCAAAATGGCCGACCTGGTGAATCTGCAAGCAGAAATAAAACTATAAATAATGTATAAAAACCCGAAGACAGACGCGTCTCATTATGTCTGATTAAAGTTTCTGCAGTTTAAGACTTTATTAATAAGACTTTATTAACTTACCAAAACCAACCAACCAACCAACATCCATCCATCCATTCATCCAACCAACCAATCGACCTTCCTTCCTTCCTTCCTAAAACCAACCAACCAACCAACATCCATCCATCCATCCACCATCCATCCATCCTTCCTTCCATCCATCCATCCATCCATCCATCCATCCAGCCATCCATCCATCCATCCATCCATCCATCCCTGATAAGGACACTCAGGTAAAATGCTCCAGAACTATTTTCTATAATTAAACAGTTAAACACGGTGGTGGCAGAGTAATGATCTGGGTCTCTTTTGCTGCTTCAGGATCTGGTCCAATCACTGCTTACGTACTATCAGCTGATGGCTAACAGACATGATGTCCTTCTGTCCATCCTGACTGGTTTTGATTCAACATTTCATGATTTTATTGGAGATTCTGAGAAAACTGTGACCAGAGGATGAAAACCTGAATGAATGGGATGCATCCGAGGTATTCTTCGACAGAGAATTTAAACGTATTTTTTAAATAAACAACTTTATTTTCACTAGTTTGGTTCTTACAAAGTCTTCAGTTTTTGTCCGGAACACAGATTAATGAGTTTTCAGCTCTGATTTGTCTGAATATCCGTCTACACACATTTAAATTATGTTCATTCACATTCATATACTGGCAACTTAACCTTTAACCTAAACCAAATTTTAATCTTGTGTCTGCCCATTTACTGACTGTGCAAGAGGCGAGCCTTATATCCAGTGAACGCGCCGCTCTGAATTATTCATGGCTCTGCCTCATTGGACAGTCGGACTTATTCATATATGGTGCTAAGAGTGGAAATATGCCGTCTGTTCTTGGCATCAGGGGTTTGCACCAACATGTAAGGCTGGAAGTTCTGTGAATATTTGCAGTGGCATTAATATGTTCTGCTTGTAAATCAGTGGTGATGATAATGACGTGAAGCTAAGGTTTTAGAGAAAGACTTAAGACTAGAATACAAACTGAACTTTCACATAATTCTGGTGGGATTCTGCCTGCTTTGCGTCAATCACCACCCAATCAGACCAGACTTTGTTTTGCTGATATCAGAGTCTCAGGGTGAAGAAGGCTGGTTACAGTTTTTGGGAAAGGTTAAAGGTCAAACAATCAACGCGCGGTGACGTGGTTTCAGGTGATTCTTGGATCATAAGAAAAGGTTCTCTCTGGTACAGGAGGTGACCGGTTTGAGTTTTACCAATGGAACAGGGACTTCTTTCTAACTTTTCACCAGAGTACCTCAGGGTTCCCTCTTTGGGACCCTTTGATTTAATATCTACATGAGTCCTCTAATTCAGATTAATAATAATATTAATTATCATAATTATGCAGATGATACTCAGCTCTACATTATAATGTCGCAAGGTGACTCAAACCCATTAAATCACTGAACAAATGCTTAGATATTGTAGCTGTTATTGTTATATTTTACATGCCATTATGTGATTTTAAAGCCATTCATGCCCCAACCTTCTCAGTAATGAATAAATTGTAATTAACTGGATTATCTGAAAAGCTTCAATGTCTCAAACCCCAACCACGTCTGGTTACTGGTTGCCACACGCTTAGTTTAATTTAGAGTTTAATTAGTTTAGTGGGTCTTGATGACTTAAAAAACAAGTTTGTTTTTATAGGAGATAATTGCTGTTAGTTCAGTTTTACTTCAGGCTGCACACAGTTTAACCTGGAAATAAATCCACCAGTTCAACAACTTTTAGCCTGAGCGTCACTGAAAACACTTAAAAAGTCTAAACTAGTAAAATAAAGTTTTTTACTCAGCTACAAGTGATGTTAACCAAACCAAATCCATCATCATTAACAAAAAGAATAAATCATTACCACGAAAAAGACAGGAATATTTAATAAAACCTGATTAAATGCTCACAGTTCGTTTTCCTCTGCTGCGTTTCTGTGCGTCTTCTTCCACAGCCTGATAGTTTGTTCAGAACCAACAGGAATATTCCTACCCCAACAGAAACCGTTGAAGAACCTCAGCACAATACAGACGGCAGTCAGGCTGACACGCCCGCATGGTGAAGCAGCTAATATTGGGTTTTTTTCTGAATAGCAGTGATGACAGCAGAAAGCGTGACTCTCGACTCCTTAGTCAAACAAATTCTCAGAGGTTCTTGGAAACTATTACAAGAAGTGGCTCAGCTTTGGTCTTAATGTGTCATCTTCAAAGAAATATTCTGGTTTTACCAGTTTCTAAAGTAACCAGATATAATCAAGTTAACAGAAACAAAAACCATGTTGCTCCAACACAGATTAAATGAAATAAGAAAAGTTGTGAGTGGAAAATTACAACATAACAAAACATGTACATCACAGACAAAACAAGGCGCTGCAGAGGAGGCTCTGGAGCCTGAGGTCAAAAGGCAAGGCAAGGCAAGGCAAGGCAACTTTATTTATATAGCACCTTTCAGCCAAAGACAATTCAAAGTGCTTGTACAGAAAACAATACAAATCAAGCAAATTAAAAGTAGACAAAATACACATGAGAGAGAGAAAAAGAGGAAGAGAAGAAAAAAAAGAGTTTAAGAATAGGCAACTTCAAATAAAAAGGTTTTTAACCTTGTTTTAAATACACTCACAGTAGGGGCAGCCTTACAGTGAGCAGGAAGCTTATTCCAGAGGGCTGGAGCATAAAAACTAAAAGCTGCTTCCCCATGTTTTGTTCTGACTCTCGGAATGACTAATAGGTTTGACTCGGTTGATCTTAAAGGTCTTAGTGGCATGTAGGGCTGAAGAAGATCCGCAATATAGTCTGGGTTTTTATTATTTAGAGTTTTATACACCAATAAAGAGATTTTGAATTCTATTCTTTTAGCAACTGGCAGCCAGTGCAATGATCTCAGAACTGGACTGATATGCTGATCTCTTTTTGTTTTAGTCAGGACTCTTGCAGCTGCATTCTGGAGAAGCTGCAGCTGTTTTATTGCTTTTTTTGATAATCCAGTAAAAATGGCATTACAGTAATCAAGCCTGCTAAAGACAAAGGCATATATTAGTTTTTCAGAGTCTTGTGGGGACATCAGTCGTCTAATTTTGGAAATATTTTTTAAATGATAATATGCTGTTTTTATGATAGATTTGATGTGGCTATCAAAATTTAGATCAGGATCCATGATCACTCCCAAATTTTTGGCTTTGTCAGAGCATTTTAAGCCCATCGATTGAAGGTGGGTGATCATTTTTAATCTATGTTCTTTTGGTCCGAACACTAACACCTCAGCTTTGTTTATATTTAATTGGAGAAAATTTTGGCACATCCAGACATTAATCTGCTCAATGCATTTAGTGAGTATATGGACCTGACTGTAGTCCCCTGGCGATAAACTAATGTATAACTGTGTGTCATCCGCATAGTTATGATATTCTATCTTATTATTTTGTATAATTTGAATTAGTGGAAGCATATAAATATTAAAGAGAAGTGGCCCCAGGATGGAACCTTGGGGAACTCCACAAATAATTTCATTCTGCTTAGATTTAAAGTTGCCTATGGACACATGAAAAGTTCAAAAGTCAAACGGGAAGATTGAACCAGCATTCCTCAGGTCTGGGTGTTCCTCCAACCTGCCTTTATGTATGCTTTTTAAATCTTACTAACAATAAAGCACTGACTGAGTTTTGGTTTGGCTTTTTTTGTAATATTTGATTGTTTCCCAGATGTCTGCTTATCTATGTATCTCTTTTTCTAGCTATTTTATAGCTAGCTGTTATAGCTAGCTAGCTAGTTATATAACTATCTAACCTATAGACAGCTATTACTAGCTGGGTGGCTAGCTAGATGGTGAGGGAAACTTAGCTAGATAAGTAGACAGATAGCTATCTATGTAGTTAGTTAAATAGCTAGATAGTTAGCTAGACAGTTACCTAGCTTAGATAGTTAAATATCTAGCTTGCCAAACACATTACTAGCTAGATAGCTAGCTAGCAAGCTCGACAGCTAACTACATATATAAATAGCCATCTAGATCGATTGATACTTTATCCTGAGGAAAATCTGAGTAAATATACAATAGTCCACAAAAATATCAGCAAAACTGTAAAACATACATAAATGCATTATTACAAAACAGTAAAGTGTTTATTTCAACATCTTATAAAGAACATGCAGTAGTGGGCACTGCAAACTAAAAAGCTAGTTCTGCTAATGCTAAACCACTATGTCAGCATGGTGTTTAGCAGAAGCTAATGCTAAAGCGCTAACATCAATCATGTCGATGCCCACCATGTGTCAATGACAACATGGGCTGCAGCATAGCACTAGTAAATAAATCTGAATTAACGTTTCATCTCATGCTACGAATCTCTTTGCTGAAGTTCTTCAACGTTTCGAAAACATGATCCGAGAAATCACCAAAATGTCGACGCTCCAGATCATAAAGGCTTCTTCAAAGTTTCATCAGCTTTAAACCCAAAGTGAGCGATCAGCCACTGTTTTGCCAGTGTACTCTTTATCTATTTAATGTTCAGCCCTGTGTTGAAGTCTCACAGTAAAACTGCTTTGTCTTCATTTCCATTTGAACATCTCAGACCTCATTTGTATTTCCTACAGAACCAATCACATCTCCACTTCCCCTCAGCAAACCAAACTGTTCCGCCATCCGAGCCTCGGCCATGTGGATAATCAGCTCTCAGCCAATCAGCTTCGCCCTGCGGCACAAACCGATGCCTTATTGGACGCTTGAATACGAGTTTTCTGCAGCGTGCAAGATTTATTAAGATGTTGTGACAGTACTGGCATGATGTAGCTTCACATTTACCGTTTCCATGTTTGTTTGGGATTGTTGAAAAGAAGAGATGAGTCACTGCCAGGATAAACAAAAGGTTTATCTGGACTGTTTGTGTATTTTATGTCCTTGGAAGAGGCCAGTGTCAGTTTTTGCATATTTTCTAAAATGAAAATCACCTCTCTGCCTTTTAATAGAAAATATGATGTGAACACTTTGTTCCGCCTCCTGCTTCAGACAAAACCTTAAAAGAAACAATAAAAACACGAAGAGGCGATGCACTTGGCACCGGCCGCATGCCGGAGTGTAAACGCTGTGAATGCCGGTGCAGGGGAGTAATCTTCAGGGTTCAACAGTTGGAAGGAGGCTGGAACAAACAATAGCCTCCAGCCGTCTCATTTGCATTTTGGCTCTCTGACTTTTATCCCCGATGGCCAAGATTTACTGAAACTCTGAGGTTTCCGACGAAGTGGGAAGCTTAAATTCAGCGAGGATTTTTCCTGTCGTCTTGGAGTTTGTTGCCTGGGTACCTGCAGCCTGGACTGATTGCAAATTGTTTTCTGGATGCTAAAGAAAAAGAGCCTTTTGAATTTGTGCATTTAAGCCTCTGAAAAAGAATCATGCGGGTCAAATCCTGGCTCCTTTTCTACGAGAGAGATCATCGCTATTGGCAACCAGTCTATGAACCAAAGAAGGTTTTTAGGATACTTCTGCTTCAGATGTAGAAACATTTTATGTAAATTACCTTCAGGATTTTTGTGTCAATAGTCGTGATGTAAAAAGCACTAATTATTTTTTTTAATCTTACATTCAAAATGTTTATATTTTTTAAAACAGTTTTGTTTTAATTTCTGCTCTGAGCGCTGGATGATAAATCTTCGTTCTGGTGTTTTTAAGTACAGTTTGTTTCATCATTAATTTTATTTGTTGTTTCTGTTGTTTTGTTTATTTTGGATATTGAAATGTCTTCCAGTTCCAGAGTTAAATGTTCATTAGAATTTAAAGGTTGTTATTTTTGAGAATGTTTTCTTGCATTATTGCGCCACCAGCATTAAATCACTTATTGTTATCGTTTATTGCGATAACTTCTGGGAGGATCGGTTATCATGACAGACCGGATATGAAATTATCCGCCGTGCTCGTTTATTTTAGCTCTGTTCTCTGTCCTTGAGTTAACTTGAAGACCACTTAAAGTTTGAAGAAATTAGTGATTCTAAGCTGCTCTTCATGCATTCATGAATATGTGGAACAAACCGTGAACATCTGGACGCCAGTAAACAAACATCTCCTATGAGCTGCAGCTGTTCCTTTGTCTCCAGGCCTATAAAACCTCTTTACAGCCTCTGTTCATAAGACTTTCCACTCTTCTTCTTCTGTTTGAATTGACTTCCTCTGTCTGTTTTAATGCTTCATGCCTCCACACACGAATACACGCAGCCAGCAGGCTGCCAGGCTGTGATTAGAGAGGATGGATGGTGGAGAAAAGAGGAGAAGATGCTCAGATCCTTTGAGCGTCAAACAGCTGATAGACGGTTCTGCTTCACAGGCCTTTACTCCACAGCAGCTTTAAACATTAAACCGAGTTGTTTTTATTTCTTTGTTCCAGACGGACAGGAAGTAAAACAGGTGTGTCAGGATGATTGGTGCGTCTGTCTCTGTTCTTTAATTTTTAATGTCTTTCTGGAGGTGAGAAAACACTTTTTACTTCCTTCTCCTCCCCAACAACCTTTAGCTTTCAAGTTAGACAGCAGCAGGAAATAAAAACATGTTGAAATCCAGAGTTTAATGTTCAAATAAGGCATCAGGACAGAAATAAAGAAGCTCCTGTTTTTATCAGTAACTGTATAGTAGAGAGCAGTTGGCAGGAAATGTTTTCCTTCTGTCTGATCTCTTAAAGGATCAAAGAAAAAACTACATTTTGAATAAAATATATAAACAAATTGATATAATACACATTGAGAAATGGGATTTATCATGTTCAAACCTCAGCCTGGAATGATTTATTCTGACTACAACACAAAATACATTTACATCCAGCATTATCAGACAGAGTTCACCTTTATTTTAATTTAATCTCTTTATAAATCTAATTGTTCTGCAGAGGCCCTGACAGTTCTTTGCATAAATTAGTGCAAAATCAACAGATTCCAGCATTTTTTCCACACTAATTTTCCACAAAATCGTTCAGCTGCTGCTGCCTTCAGCTGAACTTTAACTGGACCAGCCGCCCCTCAAACTGAACTTTCCCGTTGTAAAACAGCTTTATGGTTTCTCTCTGAGAACTCGAACTCGACCGTCTTTCTGTGTTAAATTTAGAAAGATGTTTCTCTGAAAACTTTCCCCTGGATCAGAACACCAATCAGGCGCCAGGTTCTGCTGGAGGTTTCTTCCTATTAAGAGTAAGTTGTTCCTCTCCACTGTCACCATGTGCTTGCTCAGTGTCTGAATGATCGGATTAATTAGAGCCGTTTGTCTTGTAAAATGAGCACGAGCCCAAAAACTAATATTTTTAACACTGGAACTGGAAGACATTTTAAATATCCAAAATAAAAATTAAAAACTACATGATCATGTGATTAATTGATGTATTGTGACAGGTCTGGCTGTTCTGTGTAAATTTGCGCTCTGTCCAGAGGATCCAACATCAAATGCCATCAATTCCCACCAACAGGTTTGACGAGTCGGACCTCAAACCCCGTTTCTTCGTTAAATGTTCTTACAACTGATTGATTTTTGTGCAGGCGGCCATTTTGAGACCTCCACAAATTGAAGTACCAAATAAGTCCAAAATGGCTTCATCTGCAGGAAACCGCTGGTTAGAACTTTCCAGAACTTCAAATCTTCAGCTGCAGAGAAAAAGACTTCAGGACAAGCAAGAGTCGTCTTCATCTGACATGTCAGGTTGCTTCCAGTGGAGAGTTTGCCCAACACTGGCAACTGCTGACTGAGTCAATTTGCATCAACAGTGGATGTAAAAAGCCAGTTCAGGCTGGAGAGGAGACCTGGAAGCATCTTTATCAAGTTTTCTCTGACCAGCCACACGCCTCACTTTCATGATTATATTCCCAGTTTCTCGGCTGAACCTTCACCTGTTTGCTCCCTGGACCTCCTGTTCTCTATGATTCAACGTGAAAACAGCCTGAAAGCTCAGAGAAATGTTCCACAAACACATTGTGTGAAGTACGTGGCCTGGCTGTAAATCACGGCCGTGAAGGATCGGTGTTGCCAAGGGGAGAATATACAGCAATTTAAACATCACATTCCCAGAGTGAGTAATGGCAGCGCTGGACGAGTGACAGGAAAACAAGAGGAGGGAGAGCAGGCAGAAAACAGCCATGGAGCTGAACTGTCTCACTGTACGTCTGTCTTCCTTTCTGCTGATTTATTTTCTTCCTGTGTTTTTGTCACTGTGTTGTGAATTATGATTTCTGAAGACGTTGACGTGCTGAGATGAGATCTGAGGCTGAGAAGGTGTCAAAATAAACCAAATCAACTCACTTCAGATGCACATTTAACCATAAATGATGTTTTTGAAAGCTGTGAATGCAGTAATTAGCCACAATTATGTCCTCAACCCTCCAAACCATCGAACTTCACTGAATGCAAAGAGCGGCATGCAGCGTCGCATGCTGCTGCTCAACTCTACGTCAGAAATGAGTTTCCTCTTGAGCGATGAGTCGCCTGGCAGTCCAGTTTCAGAGCCTCGGATTGGAAGTTACCAGCACAAAGACTGACTGCATTGTGTTAAACCTAAAGTTCAGTGGAGGGATGATTATGGTGTGGGGCTTTTGTTAAGTTGGACTCAGCCTCTTAAACCAAGACGTGGGAAAAGTTTGGAGATGGAAAAAACCTTTTGATGACTGGGCTAAAAGTTAGAAAAGAGGAGGGGAGACAGAGCTGCTGGAGCCATCAGCGTCTGAGAGGGATGGAGGGAGGGATGGAAGGAGGAAGGGATGGAAGGAGGGAGGGAGTGAGAGAGGCCAGGGGGAGGGGGAGGGAGGGAGGAGGAGGGAGGGAGGAAGGGAGGAAGGAGGGAGTGAGAGAGCCGGAGGGAGGAAGTGATGGATGGAGAGAAGGATGGAGTGATGATGGACGGATGGAGGGACGGAGTGATGGACGGAAACAAATAGCTTCTTGGTGACCAGAGATGAATCAAAGTCTCATCCAGTAAAATCTGATTTTTCTGATCATTGCAGTGAAATTCTCTGAACATAAACATTTCTAACCTTTAAAACTCTCAGAAAAACAAACAGCTGTCATTAAATCATCATTTGCACCAACCATGAAATCTATGAAACTCCAAACGCAGCAGAGATTACTGCTTCTGCTGGGCTGCAGCTCTTCCTTTGACTAGGCCACGCCTTCGCACGCCTTGGCATTTTTAAATCCCAGTTACTGCGGCTCGCCACGGCTGGACGCTTTATTACAAAGCATCACTTTCTCCTCCCTAATAAGTGCAACAATGGCGGAGCACTTTACTTATATTACTGCTCTTTATTTATAAAAAGTGTTTGCACCTGCAGTGAGTCAGGAGGCTGCAATAACAAGGCATCAACACCTAATGGAGAGCAGGAGAAAAAGGCTTTTAGAGAAACAGCATTAACCTTTCAGCGCTCCGGCTGAGCCAAAGGGATTCAATACAACCGCACAACAAAATGGATCCAGGTGAATATGCTGCTAAATTAGATTCTCAGCTGTTTACTTATTGGGCTCATTTTTCAAAATGAAATGAGATAAAAATCATCTAATACAAGAAAAACATGTTTTATTGGTTCTCTGTTTAGTTTTACTGCTGCAATCATCCGTTATTCCACCGAAACGTCGGCAAAGGATCAGAGAAAAGGTCTGCTTCATTAAACTCCAGCCTTCTCTCAACTTTAATGTGTTTATTGGGATTTCAGAACAAAACAGCAACACAAAGTAGACTTTAAGGCTGCAGTCACACCAGCCGTTCAGTCCGATTGAACCCAACTCCAGTCAGATTGTTCAGAAAGTCTGGTTTGGTTGAGAAATCAAACTCTGGTCCACCTACAGACCTCAGTCCCAGCCCAGATGAAGGAGCGCGGGAACCTCTGGTTCCAATGCATGTGTGAACACCAAGCGGACCAGAAACCGCTCCAAGAGCAGGAAGTGGACTACAACGCAGAGAAATGCTCCAACCGCTAAACAACCACAAGACGTTTCATGAATGATCAGAACTTCCTAGAACGATTTTCTCCAATCTGATGCAGAATAACATTTTATAAATAGATATTTATGTTGTTGAGCTCGTATGTCTATTCAACACTTTGGCAGCAAAGTGTCTTTCAACAGTAAATGTTTATCTTGTCAATATAGTTTCATTAAAATGTGATTAATTAGTTACGAATCTTCCAATTAGCTTGTTTAAAACTTTTGATCCTGCCACCAGGATAAACAACAGCTTCCTGTTTTCAGTTCCCTCAGAACATCTGACCCAAAGCTTTGTGCAGGTCTCCAGTCGTCTCCTCGCCAGTTTGGACCTCGGAACCACATTCACAGAAGATCCAAACATGCTTGTTTACATCAAGTTCCCTTAATGTCGGACTCAAAGTGGAGTTTTTCCAGCAGGATTCGCTTGGGCTTTATTTCATCTCCAGCTTTTATCTGGTGCTCTGTGGGTATGTCGCACTTTGATCTCCTCTCTTATACTGGATGTTTAATGTATAGTCTGAGCCGGCCCTCTCTGGGCCCAAACCCGACTGCAGGGCAGGATAGAAAAGCAGATAAAATAAAATCCATCACAGCCTAAAAAATGGAGAGAAACAAATGAAAAAGACTAAAGGAAGAGCTGAGCAGGTTAAGTGGAGCAGGTGATAAAGTGTGGAGATAAATGAGCGGAGTGCAGCAGTGAAGAGACGGCGCAGGGTGACCTCCATTACCCTCTCTGTGCTCTGTTTGATGCAGCGATGGGAACCAGGAGGTACGAAAACGTTACAGAGAAACTGGAGGAACGTCACAAAAAAGCGGGTCTCCATTAACTCAGCCGCCTGCTGCAAATTAAAACGTCCAGCCGTCGCAGAAACGCTTTGCAGCCAATCGGACGCGTCAGGAGGCCAACATGTAGCTTTAACGTTACATTGTGATGCTAATAAACCGCCGCTGCTGCTGGCAGGTCAACGATTAAACGATAAGAAAGGCGACTGAATTAATGCCGAGATAATGTAAAAGAAATTCATTTAAACCAGTGGCTCAATTATTCTGACAGTTTTCTGCATAATCTTCAAAACAAAACCCTTTTCTTTTTAATCCTGGCATTCGACGTTAACAATAGAAAAACTGTGAAGCTTCTGAGAGTATTTGTGTTTGATCAACGATTGAAATGACAGGCTGGACGGAGATTGCTGCAGGGTAACAAAAACCTTCTGAAATCCAGAAAACATGTCTATTCAAGATGCAGACCAGAAATATGGTGCTAAATATGTGACACAGACGTTTATTGTAAAAAATCATCCATCCGTTTTTTAAAGATATTTAACTTTTTCCTTTGATGCGTTTTGTGTCAGTTGGGATTATTTCTAATCCTAAATGCCAAAACAAAAAGAGCAGGTTGTGATTCATTGAGTTTTTGGTAAAATCCCCAGGATTTGGATCAAACTCAGTTTGCTGGAGTTCTGGCCCATTCCTCTGGACAGAACTGGAGGAACTGGGTCAGGACTTTGTGGTGGCCAAGTCAAAACATTGACACTGTTTTCCTGAAGCTGAGGATCGTCTGGAAAACCCATCTGGGCCCGAACCTTAACCTCCTGGTTGACGTCTTTAGATGTTGCATCCATATTCCTACTAAATGTTTTCCGTTTTCCCGCAGCATGATGCAGTCACCACCGTACCTCACAGGTAAGAAGCATTTCCGCCAACATATCAGTGGCCATTATATCCAAACAGTTCCACTTTGGTTACTACAGACATGACTCGATGCTGGAGTCAGATACGACGTTTGGACCGATGTTCCAACTTAAATCAAATTGTTTCCACGCTCAAGGTCGTCCAACAGAACCACATCGTCCCAAAAGGCACAGCTGCTTTCTGCGCCGCCAGCAGGGTGAATGCTGGTTGTTCTGTCTGCGTTCTGCTACCAGTGGGTTTAAATAATTACGGGTCTCAGTGTGTGAGACAGATCTGTATCTGTTTGTCACTCCGGCTGACAGGAAAGCACAGCGGCGGCTCCCAGGCCTCCCACATGCTGCCGTTATCAGGCGCGTCATCTCGTTCTATTAAGGAGCTTCCTCTCTTCTTATCAGCCTGAACCTCGCAGACACCAACACGGATATCAGCTGTAAACACATGAAAGTGCCGTCACTCTTTCAGCTCAATTCGATTTAGAATCGCAGCGAGAGCGATACGGATCTGGTCCCCAGGAAAACCTCCTGGACCACATCTGTTTTCCAGGGCAGTTGGAGGAAATAAATGTCTGATCTGCATGTTTTGTCCTCAGGTGGACGAACATGTTCCCAACGATGAGAACAGGAAGTGAGTAAAAGTTCAGCTTCTTTATGTTTTTGACCGTTTAACAATCAAATCACAAAAGCTATTCTATAAACTTAACGTTTTAATGTTTAGTTGGTTGTTATTTCACCCATTTTGGCCCAATTTACAGGTTTATGCCAAGAGCAAAGCCACATGTTTGAAGATGGCGATGTGAATGTTTTGGGCAGGGAAGACAGTTTGAGAAAGAAGTTAAATAATCCATCTGCGTTCAACAAACTAAAACCTCAGATTTGATCTTTCCAGCCTGGACTCAGGCGGCCTTTCAGTGGTTCCCAACCTGGGACCGAAACAGGGCCCAGGTTGAACACAACAAAAAGTAAATGTCCCTAAAAAAACTGACAATCAGCAGAACATGAGGAGCTTCATCTCCAATAGACGCGTCTCAGTTAAAAGCTGTAACTGGCATCCAAAATATAACTGAGAACCAAAATGTTTTAAACCATAAACCAGATCTGGCTCATGTCTCCACATTGAGGAGAGGAGCGATTTGAAAACGATCCTTCCCCCCGAGTCTGAAAATATTTCCAATGGCGCCCACTGGAGGACGGTGCTGGGATTGCTGCGCTCTGGGAGAGTTTTAAAGAAAACTGTGAAAACTTTGGTAATTAGGCCTGTATTTCCTTAAAGCAGTGGCTACGTTTTGATTATTTCTGTACAGTGAATCGTGAACAAACAGCAGCATTTTGTTTATCGGATTACGCTGTAAAACCGAAAAGGGCCAAAAAATATCCAGAAATACAAAATCTTGGCATTAGAAAAAGTGTGAGAAATATCAAAACGTCGAGTCATGAACTCGGCTTAACGGCTCGCGATTTCTTTAAAAGTTGAATGGAGTTTCTAGGCTCAGGTAAAAAGCTGTCAAAGAAAACAAAGTAGGCAGAAAACATGAGATTTTCCATGTATTTCAATGAGGCAAAAAAACTATAAGAGCTGAAATGACAACAGACAGCTGGATGTTTTACTGTATGAACTGTACAGTAAGTTCATACTTACTGTTGAAACGTCCAGAGAAACTCAAGACGCGAGTTTCTCTGGATGAGAGACATTCGCATTCGCAGCACTAAAACACTGAGAGGTTAAATATCTGATCCGGTGCAGGAGAGGATCTCTGGTTCATATTTAATTAAACTCATTCAGAAGCAGCTAGGAAACATCAGCATCATTGTTGTGCCTTTGAACCAGCCGTTATTTGTGTTTGTTTCAAAGGGAAACCTTAATGCTGACTTCAAACGAGGCCGGGCGCTGATCACCATGACCTCTCCGGTTCCGGATCCGACGCCTCGTTCTCTTATCTCGGTTTCCCATTAAAGCCGTGTTCTCCCGCGTTTAATCAGGGTATTTAACGTCGCTCTGAGGCAGGTTTGTGATGTCGGAGGTAAAGAGAAATGAAAAACTTTCCCACCGCCGACTGTAAGTCGTCGTTCCGGTTCTGAAGGCCCACAGGCTGCTGCCCAGAGCGGCATCGGCGCCGTTAGAGAAGCTGCTCCTAAATTACAGCTGGAGAGAAGCAAACGCAGCGAAGTTCAGCAGCGGGAGGCACCAAACTTCACTTCCCTGCTTCTGAATTTCATTCCAGGATTTATCTGGAGGAGGAAAGGCGCGCCGAGTCTGCTGGTCTGTTTATCACCCTGCAGCCTTCCTCCTTTCAGATGTCTCCTTCCACTGAAGCGACTCAATTTGTTTTGTTCCCCGCGCATGTCTGAGAGCGCGTGTTGATAAGAGAGCTCTGTGATTATCAGCCACAATTACAGAGACGGAGGAGGAGTGGGTGGAAGGAGGTGAGCGCCATTGATATGCTAATATCTGACACACACACACACACACACACGCAGAGTGAGGCCTACTGCAGTGTGACAGCCGGAGAATAGAGGCTCTCGTTCTCCGTCTCACCAACATTTCATTACAGTACAGCGAGAGATTGAAACTGCTCATTAGAGACAAAGAAGAAAGGTGTTGCATTCAAGGAACTCATGCAAACTGGAGCGTGCAGAAGGTGACACTTTAGTGGCTTTTAGATCTTCTCACACCAGAGCGACTGGCAGGGCTGCACGTAGATGTGGTAATGTATATTTAATGAGACGTTCGTACGCGTTAAAAGCAAGAACTTCAACAGCTCACAAGGTGCTTATATGCAATAAAATGATATGCAGCATTTGGTTCCAGTGCAGCACATTAACTTTAACCAGAGTCGGTGTCTGGGCTGAAACTGAATCTTTCAGAGATGAAACTCAGTCCAGTTTGTTTCAAAGAACAAACAGGGAGCAGATTAAAGGTGTTTCCACTCCGGATAGTTTGGTAGATTCAGCTTGTTTCATTTCCAGCTGCTGCTGTTCTCTCTCACTTCACTGAGTCAAAACAACCAAACCGTTTAAAGGATCTGTTCCCCTCCTTCCACAGCAATGTGAAAACAAACTGCACCAAATAAAAAGTCCAATTTTGGTCCAGCCCAGGCTGGTGGACCTTCTTTTAGCTGTTTAACTTGATGCTTAAATTATTTTGTCACGTCATCCAACAAAACGGAACCAGATCACGTTCTAATCGGATCATTGGTACCGAGTTTTCAGGTTGCTTCAACTTTTATCAACTTGTTTAGTGGATCATAAATGTTGTGATGAACTTTATCCAAGACATGAAGCTTAAAAATCTTGAAACCTAAAGGTAACAAGCAGCAAACCTTCCTACGAAGGTTTATATCCTTTATATTCTAATATATGCACATATATGCAACATTTGCTCCAGTTTAGTAACCAGAGTTGCATCCTGCAGTTTTCGCCGTCGTGTTAAACACTATAGTGAAGGGAAGGTTTGTGAAGTTTATTCCATTTAATTTACACCAGCAGATTTAGGCACAGATGGGCTGAACATCTGTTCTAACGTGAGATTACTTTAAATAAGCTGCAGACGACAGTTTCCGTCGCTGTCATGCATTAAAGTTGTTTTGACATTGAAACTTTTTCTCTTAAAACTCGCAGATGTGCTCCTCGCACCTTCAGCAGCATTTGAGCACCATGTCAGATTAATAATCCTGGTGCGTTTGAGGCCTCAGGCTGCAGATAGAAGCTCAATCATCCATCAACCATGACTGCTGATATAATTACGACACACACACCTTTCTGTTTTCTTAACTTGTCCCTATGAAACAACCACTTTCCTCTGAACATTTCCATTTACCTCTGAGCTTCTTCTTCTCCGGCTCATCAGCCTTCCTCCTGATTGGCTCTGAAATAAATTGATGAATTATTATTGAATGCTCATTAATTATCACCTACTCAGTCAGCACTATTCCCTGGAACTAATTAAAGGTCAGCAAAGTAATTAAAATACCATACGGTTCAGCTGCAGCTAGCATGAATCTGACATCACTTAGAGATGCTAGCAGATCAGATAAAGCATTACATAAATCAGCCGTATAAAAAGGTGCTAAAATGAGCAGGATATGGCTTAAATTCACCTTTTTATAAAAGACAGCGCCTAAAACACACAGAATAGACTGAATACGGGAAGCTAACTTAGCGTGTGTGGCTAATATTGACAAAAATTAGCGAACGTTAGCCAGCTAGCTAACTAGTTAGCATGCTAGCATCACTGACCTCTGACGTTTCGCCCCGGCTGTGAACGTGACACACCGAACATTTTATAAGTCGCTGTATGTTTTCCTCAGGCTGGTTCTTTACAAACATATTTATGATTTGATGCAGCCGAAACGCATCACTGAAGCTTTAGCAGACATGTTCAACTCAGACTCACCGGGAGAAAAGAGAGGACATGGAAAACAGAACCAGCTGGTTCAGTTATTCAGAAATTACATTCAAATTCAGAAATGCTTTATTAAGGGAAATTACATTAGGAATTAAATTAATTACTAAATTAAATTAATTATTAAATTATGCCTTAAATCCAATGAAAGGAGGTAAAATAAATTAGAAAAAATGAGGGTAATTCTGTGAGGCATATTAAAGCAGTTAAAAAATGATGCCAACATTTTTAGATTCAGAGATTTTGTAGAAAAACTTGGAAACTTCAGAGTTTGAAAAGTTGAACATGAGCTGGAAAAATATGTGAAATTTTGAGATTAAACTCAAAATTGGACATTTCCGACTTCTAAAATTGCTATAAAAACTCCCAGAGAAAAATCATGGATATTTCTGAGTTAAAACTGAAATTTCCATAAATTTTTCCTCATAAATTTATGACATTAATCTTAACATTTCAGATTTTTTTTAGGAAATTTTCAACTTTTCAGACTCAGACATTTCCAAGTTCAAACTCAAAATGTTTTTCTTTATTGAAAATTTCTCAGATTTATCTCAGAATTATGTTTTTTTTCTTACAAATTTTCGACTTTCCAAACTCAGAAATGTTCTTATTTTTTTAAGAATTATTGTGAGATTTGATGGTGGAATTTTACTCCTTATTTTTCTAACTACAGTTACCCTTATAAGCCGTCATAGAACATATATTAGAGCAGGAACATAAAATAAGCAATGATTCACTTTATTGCTCGGATTTGAATCCTTTTACATCCAATGGAAGGAAGTGAAATAAACTGGACAATATCCTGGTAGTCTGGTGATATTTCTGCCTTTGTGGCCCTCAGACTGTAAAGAGTTAAGCTCCAAAAGTTTAAAGCAGGTCACAACAGGTTTACCTGTGAAGGCCCTTCAGTTTAAACTCGTTTTTTAGTTCTAATCCCAGCGTAGATTATGAGCTTTATGAGAATACGCTGAAGCTACAAACTCAGACAAATCCTCTGAGACATAAACAAAGTTAAGTAAAAGTGTTTGAACCTGTAAGAGTATTATCCTGATTTACATTAAACCACCTCCCCAGTAGAAACGCATTAAAAACAGTGAAATAAAAGCATCGAGTCCAGCTTTGGTGTCTAAATGTGAGCGAAGTCAAACAGAAATTGAATTAAAATTGCAAATGAATCCTGGATGTGTCTCGACCCGAAGAAAATCAGCTCAGCTTTCATTCATATTGAAATGAAGCAGCGAGGAAGCAGAAACAAAGTCGGATTAGGAGGAATAAGGAAAGAGAGGAGCGAGGGAGACGGCAGAGGAGGAGTCGAGACATAAGAGGACAGAAGACGGGAAGAACGTCAAATCCTCTGTTTGTTGGTGAAGCTTTTCCAGAAGGAATAATCCACCGTCAGCAGACAAACGCAGGATGAGGGGGAATGAATTCACACGTCAAGGGAAAACAAGTCAGCAGAGGTCAGAGTTCAAACATTAAGTCAGTCTGAACTCTGGCTAACTGGGTCCATTACAAACTGGTTCTGAACTGGATTAGATAATATGAACACAAAGTGTCATCCTGTCACCATTTATCCTGCTGGACCAGAAGTTAATGTGATAAACAATAATATTGTTGTTCCCAATAATAAAAGAGCAGATTCTCAAAGACCAAGTTTTGTCTTATTTCAAGTGTATTAACATGTCAGCGCTGAAGCAGTAAAATATTTGGTAATATTCAGAGTTCTTGCAGTAAAAGCAGAAGCGTTGTGGCAGCCTGGTGTTATTTAGGGCCTGTACCTTTAAGTGGTCAGACACGGTTGTGGCATCATGTTTTACTGGCTGCGTTTCCACTGCAAATCTGCACAAAACTGTCTATAAAAAACTGTTGCACAATGAATGTGATTCAATTAAAAAACAAACAATTAAAATCACTGATGAATATGTTTGAAAACGTCACAAGTCATTAAAAAACATGCAGCATCGTCATCCTCCACTTCCTGTCACTGTCTTCTGTGACGTCTCCTCCAGCAGTAACATCCTGTTTTGATCAAGTGTTGTCATTGTAACATCACAAAATAAACCAATTTCAATACAGCAAAAAACCTTTTTATAATCAAAAAAGTTGTTTTTAATTGTCTTGTTTTTATGAGGGGAATTTATTTTCAAAATGTTTTACCTTCTGTCTCTAACGCAGCTGTTGAGCTGTAGCATTATTGCTCTGAAAACATCCAATCATGAATGCAGCTGGAGTCCGTCCTCAGCATTCACTGCACATTTAAATCCTTTTCCAATATTGCAAACAGCCCAAACTGCAGCGACACGACACACTGAATTACAACAATCATTGCAGCAATAGAACAAGATCAAGGGGTTACAATGCACTATAAAACTTGTACTTTGAATAAATCTGAATAAATGTGGTTGGTGTCTGCAGGGCTGCTCCAGCAAGACGCTGATCTCTGTGGTTCTTCTCGTCCCGCTGAGATCAATAAAAGCTGCCAGAGCATCACGCCTGTCTGAACTCCAACCCCACTAATGCGCCGAGCACAATGCAAACATCTCACTCCGGCTTCAAACGTCCAACTCTAACACGGCTCCATAATGCACAGCCAAGCTGATCTATTATGTATTTACAGCAACGCAGAGCTGCTTTATTATTTCAGCTTTTTCCAATAACATTAATAATAAAAAAAAATATGTATTATCCTCCCAGTGGTGCAAAGTAATTACCATGGCAACCATGTCTCACGCATGTTATCAGAAAATGAATGATGATATTCTGTCTTCTTTGCCCTCCGTCTTCCTGCCCTCCATTAAACTCAGTTTTATCAGAAAAGGTTTCAGACGACATTTAGAAAAATAACGACCGTTTCTCTGATGAGTCGCAACCTGCACTCTGAATTTTTCGTAATTACATCAGAAAAATAAACTATTTAAAGGTTAAAAACACCTACAGCTACAGAAACCAGTGAATATTACAAGAATAAAACTAAATCATGTTGCAGCCACTTCAAAACAGGAAAGAGTCCATATATGGAGATGCAGCTCCTGGTCACTAGAGGGTCACTGATAATCGTTACCGTCACTCATCAGCAACATTTAAGACTAAAACTCGTAAAAAGTTCAAACTGAAGCTAAGGCAAGCTTTTCTTATCAGCTAAACTTTATGCTCACAAACAACACCTGTGATCATTGAGTGTCCAAACGTTTTGCAGTGGGGGACAAAATTAGCCAATTTAAACTAAAATTCATCAAATTAAAAATACAAAAATGTATTTACTGTGCTTATTTTTACCTGCTCAACAATATATATTTTTTAAATTAAAACTGTACATACAAAACAAACATGTGGAGTTGTTGAAGTGGAAATAAATCAGCAAGGATATCAGAGGCTCAGTTAACAGGCCAGAGGTCAAAGTTCACAAGAGGTTGTTTGGAAGAGTCCAATTTATCCAATGAGACTGAACTAAAAAATAAAATCACCACTTCTCCATTTCCAAAAGATGATTCAGCAAAAAGAAAAATTACATTTGGACAAAAATAACTTTGGTCATTATTTTAGGAAGGTAAAAATATGGAAAGCTGAATTTGACTGAAACAAGATTTATGGGCCAAAAACTCAACCACCTGTCACTGTCTTTTGTCCGAATGGCCTAGTCAAAGTCCTGACTGCTCATAAACAAACAGAGCTGAGCTTTTACCTCAGCTTAGGCGTTCACTTGTCTTTTTTTAGTAACTTGTCTTGCCATGAAGCTCTGATAAAACATTCTTCGTTGGGTTTTTCTCGGGTGAATCTGTCGCCTCCTGTTTTCACTTCCAGTCATAAGAACTGAAACTCCTCCGCTCCGTCTCCCTCTCTATCTTCTGTTTGCCTCATTTCTCTTTCTGTCACTTTCCTTCCCGGCGCCATTAATCTCAGCAGCCTCCGCCCACAAACACGCCGCCGCGGCTCCAGACGTTTCCCTGACGTCTTCATAGCAGACGCAGCAGAAACACGTCGGTTGCTCCAAAAGCTGATTAGAAGAGCGAACAGAACGGATCCAGGTTTTCCTCCTCACAGCGAGGGTAAAACCGCTCCACGGCCTCCGTGGAGAGATTTCCCATGATGCCGTGGGAAAGCAGCGGCGTCATTCATCACAGTGGAAGAAGATTGGAGAGACGTCGAACGCATGCGGCGCTCTGAGCTCTGGGGGTTCTGGTTCTGATCCAGTCCCTGAACCCGACACTTCCTCCTCCCTCCATCAAATTAGTAGAAGCTCCTCCAGCTGCGGTTTGCCGGGGATTCTGGGAAAAGTGGGCCAGCGGCAGTCAGAGTGACGGCGCCGCGGCTCACCGGTGGGACGCTCATCAGCCGCCGCTCCGCTGTGGCGTCGGAAAGAACACAAACTTCTGCTCAATTATTCAAGCCAGAAAGCAAATCCTGGGTGAATTACCGAAAGTTTTCCTGCTGCAAACATTTTAAAGTCTCGCAGTTTAAACAGATATTAAACTTAAAAGTGACATTTGCCTGTTTTTGTTTGCAGAACTGATTGGGAGAGGATCCGGCAGAGGATGGGGCGCGCCTGCTGGGAGGATGATTGTTCTCAGGCTGCGGCTCTAACTGCTCCCCTAATGATCCAAACATGAAACCAGAAACCGTTTTTATTCACACTTTAACGCAAACATCAACAACCGACTTTTCCTCAACGTTATTTCAGCTCAAAGGGAAAAAACATTTTCTAAATCTGACTAATTGTTCATTTTCTATTCAAAGTTATGTGCAAGAAAAATTTAAATATTTTCAAAAACGAAAATAATGGCAGAAATATCAAAGGTAAGAAAAAGATAACAGTCTTTAAAAATGTAATGATTATTTTATTTTTCTGTCTTTTATGAGATTATTTGCCTTATTTGAGCAAATAAAGCTCAGCAAAAATATTAACAAGTAAAGAAAAGACTTAGAAAAAATGTTTTCTTTTCTTGTGTTTTGGATGGAAGAAAAAAAATCACATCAGTTTTTTTCTCCACTTGTGAAAAAAGAGAAATATGTAAAAAAATTTTCTTTTTTGCTTAGTTGGTTTAAAAAAAAAATCTAAATTCAAATAAACTGAAAAAACTTTATTAAACCCAAAGGAAAATTAAATTTGTTGCTAAAAAAGGTTGTTGCTATGGAGATAAAAATAAGTAAATAAAATGATAAATTTCTATTATATAATAATATTAAATAATTTATTTATGGTCACCTTTGGAAAAAATGTTGTATGAGTAACAATAAAAAAATTTGAAAATTAAGATTTTCTACATTAAAAACAGTTTGTATTATTTCAGTTAAATGTTTTCTCAATTTCAGATTTTGTTATTTAGTTGATTATAATAATTTTACTGTGGACGTTTTAGCATTTAAGACTTTTGCAAAAACACTAAACATTTTCTAAATGTATGAACTCAATCAAAATGAGCATGTTAAAGCATTTTTTCCTATCATTTCTGAGCTTCATCTTCTGACCGTCAGTTTGGAAATCTGAGCAGCTTCTCTAACGCTGCCTTTGGCTCCCAGTTCAGGAAAAAACACCTAAAAACCTCGTTTAAATCCTAACATTCATGTTTGATCAAATTCAGTTTTCCTCCCTAATCCATCCTGATCAGAGACGTTTCTGTGTTTTAAACCTCAAACATCCAGAAATCATAAGATTTTTGTCGTTTGTGGAGATGAAACATTTAAACCTGTGATTCTTCCATGGGGCTGAACTGGTCGACCTGCTGCAGATGATGGATCGAAATCACCGACGCTCCTGGCAGCTATGCTGCATCCTGCCTCCAGGGGGAGCGGGGCAGTAATTCATCCAGCTGGTAATGGAGCAACGATGGACTTTATCCAACATCCCTGAGTGAAACGACGTCTGGATTGGCTGAAATATCACCTGGTGCAGGTTTTAGACAGCAGGCGGAACGGTTTATGAGAGCTGACAAAAACACCAAAGTAGTGCTTTTAAATGGAAAAGTAGTTCTTTATAAACCTCGTTTTAACGGTTAACCAGATTTGGTCACGTTGACTGGATCCATCAGACATTCATGGCTCATTTAAAGGGGCAGTGTTAAAAATCTTTCCATCATGTCTTAATGTTTTTCCCTCATCAAAAACGAACCTGCAGTGTTGCTTTGACTCTTTAAATCTTTTAATCTCCATGGCAACCATGGAACAAAACCACCTGGGTGGACGTAGTCCCGCCTTCGAGGCGAAGCTCCGCCCACATTCTGCTCCTTCAGACTAACCAGCAGCAATTAGCAAACAGCTGCTGAGCTCAGTGGAATCAATTCCTCTGGTTAATAAAGGAGGCTCAATTTCAAGCCATTAAATTAAAAAGTACAATTTCTTCCAAGTCATTTTTGATATATGTATCATTTTATAACAGGTAACATTAACATAGTTACATTTTTATGCTATAAGATGTCTAACACATAATTCTGCCCCTTTAAAGGACCAACTATTATTTACATTTCACCTGAATTTTCCCTCATTTGCAGCAGAAATGAGTTTGACAGACATAGCTGGATTTTAACAACTTCATTTGTTTGGGTTTGTTTGGGTCTGAAGTCTAAATCTGAACCGGAAACAGACAGAGAAACCAACAGAAAGCCCAACTGTGGAAGGAAACTTTAAAAGGTTGCAGAAACACCTGGAACCTTTTAAACACAGAAGTCTGGTTTAGCAGCGCTGCGACTGAAAAGGATGATTTCCAGTAATGACAGAGAGGAAGAGACTAAAATCATCTCCGTTCACTCAGGTGTCATTTTCCTACGGAACAGCAGCTCTGATGTTTGGCAGCCAGTATTCATCACATTCAAACTATTTACTGCAAACAGAACAATCATGGCGGCTCGGTAGGCGGCGCTCTGCCCTCCACAGTAACGAGCCGCCGGAGATTTTATGAAATATAATATTTCATTTATTTATAAACAACATTTTATGCAATTTATTTGATGGGAAGAATCCAGCAGTTACACCTCAAAGCAGGTTCATGTGTCAGGATGGCCTAATCAAAGTCCAGACATGAACTCAGATGAGAATCTGTGAAAAGATTTTAAAACCGTTTTCCATCCAATCTGAGTCAATAGTCTGTATTTCAGTCTGAAATAAAAAAAAATCCAGCTGTTTGTGGCAAAAGGTGTTCTGGTGTCTGGAAGACGATCCACTTCAAAAACCTTCTGAATGAAACATCACAATCAGCAGACACTGCCCCCACATAGCAACCACAGCTTGTTGCCTAGCAACCCAATCTGAGCTCCAGCACGTTTGCTCGGCTGGTTTTACCGCTCTATGTGCTGTACAATGGCTGCTGGAAAAAATTAGTGTTTTGCTGGATTCTTGTTGGTTGTGTAGGAGCTTCCACTTCTGCTTTTCAAAGATGTACGGTTGCATAAGAGTGGATTTGTTTTCAGTCATTTTCATGTGCGAGTGTAACCGTTTAGTTTAGGGGCGTGGCCAGCAGCAGATTGCTGGATTTAAAGTGACAGAGCCAACTAAAATCTCATTTCCTAAATGTAATAAACATGTTTCATGTGTTCAAGTAAGAATCAGGCCAGCTTTAAAATTATACATCAAAGTTTGATTTGTCCAGGTGAGGGGGACATTTTCAGCTTTGCTGCCGGTTTTTGTTCCCAGCGCAGAAAAGAAACTGTTCAGAAAGAAACCGAGTTCAAAAAGCTCATTTTCTCCAGTCGGCTCACATCCGCTCACAGGGAGCTCTGAAATCAATCAGTTCATGGACTCATGCTTTGTTTACACCTCTCCCCCAGATGACATGTTTCAAATAACAGCCACAGAAATATTTGTCAAATCCTGCTATCAGTGGCACTCAGGTGTTCCCAGAACGCCATCAGGAATGCCGATCGCCGTCCGGGGAACGCGACGTAATTCGGCACTTCGCTGTGAACAAGCACCCCCCCCACCCGAGCCGTCGCCTCCTAACAGCTGCCTGGCTGTTGTGTTTATTTGCATTTAGAGTAGAAAGGTAGGAACCCTTCACAAGTGGACAGCAGACATGCATGTTAATGTGGGCTGTCCACTGGAGACGGACGCATGTGGAGCTGCATGTTAACAGCAGGCGCAACAGCGACACAACACAGGGCGGTACACTCCCACCGAGACCCACTGAGACCATCGAGACCCACTGAGAGCCACCAAGACCCACTGAGAGCCACTGAGACCCACCGAGACCCACTGAGACCATCGAGAGCCACTGAGGCCCACTGAGACCATGAGAGCCACCGAGACCCACTGAGAGCCACCGAGACCCAGCGGTTTTATAATTGTTAAAAAATGACTTAAAACCATCTCATTTATTCTGCTGAGAAAAAAGACAGAAGAATATGAGAACAGAGCCAGAATGTTACCAGAATAAAGATGTAATATCAGTAAAATGAAGCAGTAATTTTATAACTAAAGTACCAAAAATAAAATTAAAACGAGGAACATTGATTGTGTTGTGAGGTTACGACTTGGTATCACTTTTAAAAATAAGTAAATACTTAATCAACTTATTATTGGTAAAAATGATTGGAGTCTTTCTAAGCTTTGCTCTCATTAAAATGTGTTGTTGTAATTTTAAGGCTCCATTTGGTAAAACTGCCACTTTATTCCACTAATGCTGTGGGTTTTCCTCGTATGTTTTTAAAGAAGCTCTTAGTCTTTCCCTCTTTCTCTGTTGTACCACTTTAGGAAATGATTTGAACATTTTTTCTCCTGAATACATTTCCATCTCCTTTCCTTTCTTCACCATGTTTTTACCCTGATTCTCTAAACGCGACCGACATCAACCCCTTGTGTTTCCACCAGGTTTTTAAGAAACTCGCCTCTCAGGAACATTTGTGACTTCAGGTGAAACATATTTGGTTTTTCAGACAGACAGAATAGTTTTTGTTGCTTTTGTTTTAATATGGTCCAACACAAGAAACCAACACAATGAAAACAGGAGTAGGGCTAAAATGTTGCCTGCAGCTTCCTGTTTCCTTCAGATTTTGATCGTGCGCCTTCACTCATCATAAACACCATTTTCACCAACACAAACAGTTTCAGATTGCACTTTGTCTTTAAATATCACATTTGTATAGTTTACAGTGTTTATTGTACATATGGTGTGCTTTTAGTGCCTGTAAACCCGATTTCCCTGACTGGACGTTAACGGCTGATGATGCTCACAGTAATTAGCTTTTTTCACGTCGTCAACAGTTATCGCCACCACCGTCATTCGCTCTGCCTTCCCTCCTGATCCAATTAGAGCTTCTAATGACCAGAATCATAATTAGCCGCCCTCATTCTGCCCATAATCATCATCACCATCATCTTCATCACGCTCACACATCACTGGACACGATGTACAGAAGGAGGCAGGCCGTTCATTCATATATGGCTCAGTTATGAACATCAAAGCTGGATCAAACAGCAGAGGAACAACTCCGAAAAGTTTCTCCGGTCCGAGGTTCTGAAAATGTTCCTTAAAGATCCGTCGGAATGTTTAGTTTCTCCAGAGCAAAAATAAACGGTACAATCCATGTAAAGTTCGTGATTTGTTCCAAAAATGCGTCCAAAGGCTCCGTCCACTGAAGATAACCAGATATGTCCAACGGTACGATGAGTTCAAAGTCCACAAAGCTTTCGGACAAACCGGAAAATCCTGCACAAAAATATTCACTGCACACAGAAAGCTGAACTCTGAGGTCCATCAGGGCCTGGTCTCACTGTCCAAACAGTTGTCCATGTCCAATCTGGTCCATCGTCAACATAAGAAAAGCTGCTGTAAAAAGCAACATCATCTGCAAATTAAGCAACCAAAGTTTGAACCTGGTGGAACAGCCGAGTCAGCATATTTTATTCTGGTCAGAAAAACAAAATGAGTTGATAGAGACGTTAAAGATTCAAAGAGGTACTAAGTATGTATTTGATCATCGGTGAATTATTACTGTTAGAAATAAGGATCTTTTTCTTGGGGTTCAGTAGGAAATGAATCTGGACCAGATTAAAGTCATGGGTTGGAAGATTTCAGACTTTCACTGGACCAGACATGGTTTGGACTTCCTGTCTTCAAACAGTTCAGAATATAAGTTCATGTTAACTACGGCTTGGAGATAAAAGAGATTTTATCAAGCTTTTGCTTTTGAAGAGTTTTGGAAAATAATTTTTTTCTGTATTTCAGAGTTTTGTTAGCTCAGCAATAACCACCATCTTGTTTGATAAATGAAGGAATGATTTCTTAATTTGTCATTTCTTTTACGAAAATAGGGGAGAAAAGAAATAATTTACAACTGGAAATCAGATTTTATTTCTAAGCCGAGTCAAATGAATCAAATTTATGTTTAAATAAACAAAGGTTCAGCTGATAAACATCATCTGCTGTCCATAAAGTCAAGGCTCTGCATGATGGGACTGTTGGCTATAAACTATTTTTTAAAACTACGTGGTTTTATTGCCTTCATTTTAGTTGGATTGTTTTTAATGAAAATAAAACTTTGCACCATCTTGAAGTCTCAAAATCACAGCAGCAACTATTTGATTTGAAGAAACTAAGCGAATAAACTTTATAAACTTTTGCAAACTTGATCTGCAACATTAATACAGAAAATGAAAGAGCAAATACTGGAATTATGTAACAACTTCCATGTTTTCCTTTCAGTTTCTTTCTGTTAATTTACATTGGATTTGGGTTAAACGCCATAAAATGTTCAGTTAATGTTAAATAAAAATAAATCATGATTTTCACCTCTATGGTAAACTTGTCTGAATTTAGAAAATGGAAAATTGATCTCTGTCTTAAATAGAAAAAGGGCTGGAAATTAAGACTTTCATGTATAATTAATAGCTTTGTCGTAAAAAGCTGTCAGACTTCAAATGTTTGTCAAACCTGTTATTTTCCAACCTGCCAGAATGAAATGTGTGACAGCATCGTGTCTTTCATGTTGCAGCCACTTTTGTTTTGTTTTCTCTTTGAAATCTTCAAACGTTCTGCAGCTCATTAAGGCAAAAGACCGACCAGAACATCGTCGCTCATCAGAGAACAATTACTCCTGCACTTGTGGGGCCCTAAATGTTCAAGCTGCTGTCATCTTTATTTGTTTCTTGTTGTTTTGTTTCTCGCTCTGAAGAAACGAAAGCCTCAAACTGTTGAGGTTTTTGCTCTCTGACTTCCAGCTGTGCCGGTGTGAAAGCTGCGACGCGGTAATGAGTCTGAATGAGTTTCTGAATGCTGTGAACAGAGGAGACCCGGTTCAAACCGTGTTAATTACAGCAGTGATAGACATGCCTTCACATTAAAGCTGGTTAAGTAAAGAAAACAAGTAAAAGTAACTGAAATTCTGCCACACAGAAAAGTTTCTCATCCCAAAGACAGAAAAAGTTGTTTGCTCAGAATGTTTTCAGGTTAAACTTGATTTTAGACGTTTTCTCAGTGAGAACCATGATGCTCTGCTCTGATTGGTCCATGCTGGAGGTCTGATGAGCTCCTTTGTTCTGATTGGTCAGTTAAAGTTCTAAACTTGTCAACTTACAGACATTGCTGCTAATTTTAAGACCTTTCTAAAACCACAGCAAATCTGTTAGAGTTTTCTGATTAAGACATTTAGAAACTGAAATATTAAAAGTATTAACAGCTGATCTTTGCAAATGAATCATTTGTTTTTCCATCTGTTTGCCTCAAATTACTTCCAGCCTTAATGCGGCTAACGTAGTGAACATATCCCACTAATGCCTGTTGATGCATATTCCACACATTCTTCTGGCAGACGTCCTCTGCTGCCATCTAGTGATTCAAAGTTAATTTCACCAACTTGCATCTATATTATATTCAAATCCTAACTTAATTTAGCATCTCAGACAACAAAATTAATCATTCATTGATTTTTTAGTTGTAAAGAAATTCAGACAGGAAAAGGTTTTTCTGTATCGTATAAAAACATTTAACAGATTGATGTTTGTGTTTGCTGCTGAAGGCTCATAACTGACTTAAGAAAACCAAATTAAGAAACTTAAAGTAAAATAAACTGAAATTATTTCGTCAGTATCTATTTTCCTAAAGCACAGATAAAGGAAAAACCAGACCAATGATGTAGCCCTGCCATAATCTATCAATATGAATTTACCTTTTTATTTTAATCCCCTCTAAAAACAAAAAGTTCCAACAGTCCTCCTGCCTAAAGATTTTAACTTTAACCCTAATGGGACATTGGGTTTAAACGCAGCAGTTTGTCTGTTTTCAAGGTGAAAGTCAACAGAAACCAGACAGAAATCAGAAATATCAATTATCAGTTATATGGCTTATGTTTCATTAAATTCAAGATCTTTACTTTTTTTCAGTGGAAAGAAATAAAACGTATGCAAAAAGCTTAAAGGTTCAATCGGCCAAACATTCCGGTTTCTTTAAATTCCCAGGTTTTTGTTGTTTCATTGTTATTTTGTTGACGGATATAAAATGTGAAGCTAGCTAGCTAGCTAACCCAACGCCTGGATCAAACGTTTTTACAGCACAATTTGACCACAAAGGCTTCATGTTGAGAAACACCATCGATGAACACATTAAACTTTTTTTAAAACAAAACCAGTTCAGAAACCAGTCGGGCCAGTTGTTCTGAGTGCGTCCGTTAGCTAGAAGTGCGTTAGCTTAGCAGTCAGAGAGCAGTTAGCTTCGCTCCAGCTAGCCGGCGGAGCGTTAGCCGTAGGTGGAGCTGGAAGGTTTGCGAAGCCACTGGTAGAAGTGCCGCCGGTGGAGGCGGTGCCAACGGACGTTTCCCTCTACGATTTCCAACGCTCGCGGCAGCGCAGGCCCCGCCCCCACGCCGCCAGACTGGATGAACTCCTTCAGCTGGAGGGGAAACGGTGGAGGGACAGGATGGGACGGGAACAGAAACGTTGAAGAAAAGAGTTATCGGAGTTTACACTGACCCAGTAAAACTGTGAATGTTTAAGTATTCAACAAATATTTTTATCTCAAACGGAGCCGTTAGCTATTTGCTGAATCTGCAAATACAACGAATTCAGGCTTAGACTGAGTAGAGCGTCATGAAATGGCCAAAGAGAAAGTTTCTAATCATGAAATCTTAAAAAATCCAACAGACTTTTAAATTAGTCAAACTTTTTTATGAATGTCTGCTGGGATACTCAGCTGTTAAAAATGATTTTCATGATTTGAGTTATTGATTTGTTTCTTCAGCCAAACACTTTGGCTGAGTTTCCAATATAAATGTTGTCAATATTCTGCTGATGTTGAAAAAAATTAATTTTGCAATTGTGGAGTTTCAGATAAATAAGAAGCAAAATTAAAATCACATGTTAAACTCGTAAACGCAAAAAGTCATGAACAAATATGCAGCATCGCCATCCTCCAACCACTTCCTGTCTTCTTCTCTTTTGTCATTTCTGCCAGTAGTAACATGTTGATCATGTGACTCTTAATGTGGAAAAAAAAGTGTTTAAAATAAACCAATTTCAATAAAACACCTTTTTCTGTTAAACTAATTAATATTTTAAAAGCCAATAAAAATGCAGCCAATGTGTTTCTGCATCCTGATCCTGTGAACCAGACAGGAGCCATTATTTACTGGAGCCTTTTAATGGGATCTAAAGACACTGGAAGATCAGACAGTTTCTTATTGTCTTACTGAACGAGAAGCACTGGAAGCATTTCACCCAAAGAGTGTGACAGTAACTTAAAGAAAAGCCTCTGAAAAGAAGATTTTTTTAATGTGAAAAGAGGAATAATTGAACTTGTTTGAGGTCAAAGACCAAAGAGAGAGCTGGGTTCTGTACACAGTTTGACAGATCCAGTGGAGCGCAGAAGGAAAGCTTCCCTTTAAGTCTCTTTACTTTGAGTCATTTGTTAACGCTGCTCTCTCTCTCCCCCCTCCACAGTTTCACTTTCTATTTACCTTTTCCTTCCCTTTCTTCCTTTTGCTCCCCAGAGTGATTCACCCAGACATTTGTTCACATCTGAAATAAAAACCCCATGTCAATCTTTCCCTTTGTTGAGGTTTAGTATCCCGGCGTCCCGAGGGAAATAATGATGTTTTGTTCCGAGGTTTCACTGACAGTCAAGGCCATACAGAGACTGTAATTTGTTACCATAACAACAAGAAGAGCAGGAAAAGGGCGGAGGGATAGATTTTCATTGAGGAACACCGTTAACCTTTCAGCTTTCATGTTATTCCTGCTTCATGTGTTTATCCAGGCGTCTTTGCTTTTGTCTGAGTCAAACAGGTGAAGCGGCTGTGAAACGACTCCACACAAAAATGATTAATCCAGCTTTACTTACCCAGATTAATCAACCCTGAATGTGAAATATTGATGAGGTGGTGAGTCCCAGGAGGACGTGTTAATACGCCGTGATTAATTGGTGTCTCAGATTTCCTAACGCCTCAGATCAAATGCTTTTTCAAGTCCTGCTGCTTCACTGAAGTACCAAAAGATTTACATTTGCTAAATTGGGAATAAAAAGGAACATTTATCCTGGTTGATGGATTTTCTTCTTCTTATAACCCAACTCATAGCAGAACATCAGTCCTACTGAATATCACAGGGCGGGGACAAAATCAGCCCTAAACTCAAGAAGACATTCGGTGTTTTAGTCCCTGATAGTCGGTAGATTTCGTTCGATTTGGACCAAATTGCAACATTTGTCACACTTTCAGCTGTCTCAGTTCTTTTCTCACTGCGTTGAGTCAAACTAACCAAATTAATTAAGGAGCCTGTTCCCCTCCTGGCCTGTGGGGGCGCTGCACCAAGAGCCACTGAAGGAAACAACATGACAACCTCTGAAGAAGACAAAGTGGAACGCTGTCAGATTTTAGTGTTTGGAGGATTAGTTAGCTCTAAGCTAGCGGTTTAGGTTTGGTAATTACCCAGAATGCTGTGCGCTGCAGTCCACTTCCTGCTTTTGCATTTCAATCGAACAGAGAGTCAGGTTTGATTTTCAGGTCACATTCGCACCTCCCCAACAAACCAGCCTGGAGTTCTGCTGTTTTCACGCCACTCGGTTTGGATTTGGACCAAAACTGTGACACAGTTTCATTTGTTTGTGTTTCTGTATTTACCTCATTGAGTTCCCGCTCCGTGTTCAGGAACTCTGTGACGCCACCGATGAGCTTTGAATTCATAAACAAAGCTTCTCCGTACCTGGACAGAAACGGCGGCGCGGTTAGAGGAACACGCAGAAACAGGAAACAGGAAGTAAACCCGGAAACAGGAAGTAAATGCAGAAACAGGAAGTAAACGGGGACGAGGTTCTCCCGTCTCACCGGGCGTTCAGGACGTCCCACTTGTCTCTGAAGTATTTCCAGGCCAGGTTCCGACCCTGAGGGTTTCGTCCGACGTGGATGATGACGTCGATCACGTCCTGCTCGGGGACCAGGTCAGAGGTCAAGGACAGGTTCAGTAACCTAGACAAAACAAACGCAAGAAGAAAAGCAAGATTTAAAGAAGGTTTATAAAAATATAAACTTTAAAACATCATCAAGGTAGAAAATCACTTCAGAAAAGGTTCTGGTAGATGAAGCATTTACGCCCAAACATGTAGGGCTGAAACGATTAATCATCAGAATAATCAATTTCAAAAATAATTGTTAGCTGTAGCCCTAAAAATATCTGTGAATATTATAAAGTTCTTCCAACTCCAAAGAGATTATTATTCAGTTTCACGTTACAAACTCAATCAGAGCTGATTGCTGCAAAAGTGACACAAAAATCCTTTTAATCTGAAGTTGACTTTGCAGCGACTCTGAGCTGTAAAGTTACGGTGCAGAAGCAACAGTTGGCTGATGATCAGCTCAGAGTGAAAAGCATCTCTTGATATGTGAGAATGTCTCTGATTCAGAACAGTTTCCATCTGCACTGTCATGACCTCCTCCGATCTCATTCCCCAAAAAGAGGAGCACGCCTCCTGCGCTGCAGGAAATGAAGAGTTGCACACTTTGGCAGAGACTCCGTGACCTTCAGCCGCACCAACCGGCAGGAAAAGGTCAGGCGGTTTGATGGTATTTTCTCGGTGAGTCCCTCCACTCGGTGATCCTGTCAACCAACAATCACTTCCTGAAAGGACACACCTGAGCTGCAGTAATCAGATTACTCCAGGCTGCAGTGACTGACAGAAATATTTCACAAACACAAGAAATAACATGTTTTTTTTTAGGTCTGGGAGGAAAAAGTTCAGAGTTTTCTTTCACTTTCCTTTTTCCCATTTCTGTGTTTTCCTGTTGGTTTGGTTTCTGCTGCCGTTTCATTAAACCCTGAAATCAATTTCCTTTCCTTTCCCACAATCCCTCTGCGCTGAAACCATTTCCTCTGTGACCAATCAGGGAGCTTCACGGCTCCGCATGTCGACTGTGTGTGTGCGTGTGGCTGATTGGATAAGGTTTACCTGCACACACACACATTCACGCTCTCAGTGTGTAACATCCATCTTCCACATATTCCTGAACACAACAGCTGCGGCTAACGGCTGATAAACACTCTGATGTTCCCAGCTGAAGCTGGATTCCTCTGCTTTAAGCTCACATCTCCACCCATTTCATTCACTTTGCTCCATCTGTAGTCAGAGCATCACAGGAGCCAATCTGCTGCAGAGCCTGACCTTTCACCTCATTTCAATGAAAAGATTTGACTTCTGATGCTTAGTAGTTATGTAAGCAACTGTAATCTGATATAGTAGTGCCTAATGATTTACTCAATACTGACAAAAGAAGTCAGAGTAACACGTTTCTGTTATGATGCAGTATTAGAGCAATTGCAGATAAAAGAAGTCATTTTTCTGCCAATAAAAGTAGAAACTGTCTAAAAAAAACAACAATGAAACTTCTGATCTGCAAAAGTCAAATATTTGCATGAAAAAACTCAGAAGCATCAAAATTGTGCATGTCTAAGATGAATCTGTGATTAATCTGAGAATAATCTCAAACATTTTATAGGATGAAACTAGAAAATCTTTGTGTACGGAAAGTTGAAAATTTGCAACAAAAATAAAAAATCTCAGAATTTTAGAGAGTAATCCATAAATTTTCTCAGAAACTCAAAATTTTCAGAAGAATTTCAAATTTTTTAAACTTTATTATTTTTTCTAGAAAAATCTCAAACTTTGTGAGTTTTTTGGCGGAAATATTCTTCTTTTTATTTCCACAATGGCTGTAATACGCTGCTGTTTCTGCACTCGATATTTCCATCCTCTGCATGCTAACGAACAGCCAGCTTGAGTTAGCAGAGTAAATAGCTGTGTAATATAATCCCAGATTGAAGAGCGACCTGTGAGCCAGTCCCTGTCTGATCGATCGTATTGATTAGGCTTCAGCCCCTTCCTGCTGCAGGTGAAGAGACGCAGCACCTGTTGAGGAGGAAGGTGTTATCGGAGCAGGTCAGCGCCTCCAGCAGGATCTTCTTCTCTGAGACGGCGCTGGTGGAGTGAAACTTCATCCAGATGAACTCCCACACGTCCTCGTCCATCAGGCTGACCCCGGTGCAGTAAACGATGTCCCGGATGTTGGGAGGAATCCTGCAGACGGGATGAAATGCAAAAAAAGAGGAGAGTTCAGACATGGGAAATGTAAAGCGTGTTGATAAGGGCCGGATTTAACTGGTGAGGGAAGAGCAGGACGAGAGCAGGAAACCTAATGAATCTCAAAGCCCCGATAAGACGCTTCCTCTGGATTAACCCAACACTTCCTGCGTGCTAATTTCTCTCTCAGCAGGAAGCTGCTTTGAAAAACCTTCAGCTGGACATGAAAACACAACTTATGCTGCAAAAAGCAGCATTTTTATTTAGTTTCTTGTGCAAATAGACTAGCTGACTTTAAAAAGACAAAACTAACTTAAAAGTAACTTTCCACCAAGATATGGGAGCTTAAGTAAATAATTCCTTATCAATTAGAACATGCCAGTTCCACTGCAGATTATTTTACTATAACAAGGGAAAAATATTTATTGATACTAATGAATTATTGACTTAAATCAGCCTCCTATATATCTCTGTGGAAAGTTACTTCTAAGTTAGTGCTACCTTATTTCAATTATATTAAAATATTTGCACAAAAATACTTGGTAAAATTTTTCAGTGTAAGACAATCAACACATCATAAAATTCACATTATTTCACTTTTATGCTCATTAAAATCTGTGCCAAGTTCTGACTGGTGGAAATGTGTAATTTTTACAAATCCAGAAACGTTTCAAAATAGATTTTTCTCTTTAAGACAAGAAGAGAAACTGCATGTGAATATGAGCCTAATCAAAATCAGGTCTGGCAAATCTGCAGCCTCATTACATTCATGTTCTACTTGCTTCCCATCTGTGGTTTTTGGCAGTTTTATGATTCCCAGTAAACACTTCAACAGAGTGAACTGGGACGTGTTGACTCCTTCCAGAACGAGCCGCTCAGAAGCTGCTTATCACTCTCCCAAACTCAACATTTACACTCACACGAGAAAATGGCTGCAAACTGATGAGCAATTATACAAGTGTTCATCTTTGAAAAGCATTAGTGGAGCCTCCTACACAATCATTAAGAATGCAGCAAGTGGTCTCTGGATGGTAAGTCAACAACAACAAAACATTCCAGCAGCCATTGAACCAGCTGACCAAAAACTCTGAAACACTGCTGGGGTTGCTAGGTAACGGACTGGGCTTGGTTGGGGTTGCTAGGTAACAGACTGAGCTTGGCTGGGGTTGCTAGGTAACAGACTGGGCTTGGCTGCGGTTGCTAGGTAACAGACTGAGCTTGGCTGGGGTTGCTAGGTAATGGCACAGTTTCAGCTGATTTGTGACTTTTTGAAATGGCTTGTTTTCCAGACACCAAAAACATTAAATTGTTGCCAGAAAATGGTTGGATGTTTTTTAAAGCGCTTGGTCTGTTTTAGGAAGCAGTTGAGAGCCAAATGGAAGAATAAAAACATGCAAAAGGTGAATTTTGCATAATAGACCCCTTTTAACAAAAACCTAATTCACAGTATACCTCTAAACATAACCTTTAAAAGGGGTCTGCTGCATTAGTAAGTGGCTTTCTGGTTGGTCATTACACTAGAAAAGGTCCTTATTTAGCTACATAAGCAGATGTAAACACACACACACACACACACACACATACACACACACCCCCTACCCCCACCCACGCACACAAACTGGATCCCCAGTAAAATTAAATGATATTAATTTCTTTCACACTGTCAAACTGACCTAAATGGTCAGAAAGCAAAACTAAGTGAGCCCCTCTGACTGCAAAAATCACATATTAAACCACACATGCACACAGCGTGTGCATGGGGTGGGTGGGGGTGTGTGTGTGTGTGTGTGGTTGTTTATGTTACTGATTTAGGACCTTTTCTGGTAAAATGACCAACCTCCTTAAGACCTATTGGTAATATCTGCCAGTGGAAATAATACTTTCTCGTTCATGTGTTCATGTTTTCGTCTTGCATTAAGATATTTGCACTAAAAACTACAACAAACTTACTCTCACTTTGTGTTTTTTGCAGTGTGGGAGGTGATTGGTGGTCAACTTGATCAATGATCTCTGCTTCCCTTCTTGCTAACTTAAATGTAATCTGTTGTCAGCGGGTTGCCATGGCAACAGGTGTCCATTGGGAGAAAAGCTAACAGAGAGCGAGAAAAACAAAAGATATGAGTCGATTCTAGTTGTTCTTCTGCCTTTTTTCAGTCTTACTTTTCTTTGCTGTGATGCACTGCAGCTGCTGTAATTTCAAAAAGATCAATAAACGACAAAAACTGGACTAACTGCCTTGTTTGTTTGTAAAACGTCAAACAGAATAAAATATTTCATAAAGTTTTTATCAAATCACCTCTTCTACAGTGGAAGTTATGTCTAGTATGAAGGAGAAAATTCATTTAGTCCTGGCTTTTTAGAAGTGTAAAATGAATGTAAGTCAATAGACACTCCTAATGCAGGCAGGAAGACAATCCAGAGCTCTCTGTGTGTGGGGGTGTGTGGGTGTGTGTGTGTGTGTGAGTGATCCAGGGACAATTGCATTATTTACCGACCTGGGAAATCTTTTTAGAGATGCTCCACTAAAGAGCAACACAAACACATTCCTGCTGACTGTGGCAGAAAGCGTCCCTCCATGACAGCAGCTGCCAACGCTAAGCTCCGCCTCCTGGTTCCTGAATGTCCGTCCCATCTCTGATAAAGCTTCAGAGTGATAACGTGACGTTTTCCTGTTCTCATCGCGCTGCGTCTCCCTCCAGATGGCTCTGGAGCCATTAGCTTCCTCTGTGAGTCGGTGTGTGTGCTGCAGTCTGCAGAGGGTGTTTCAGGTCCTCAAGCTATTCTTCCTGAAATATCTCGTCCTTCCTCTGCATCAAACTCCCACTCTGACAGTAAACATGCCTCTGCACCATCTGCTCGCTCCGTCCGTCGCTCTGTCTGTGGGACTCTGCAGTGTAAGTGTCACTCTGCCGTTCCACAGAACTGCTGATGAAACATTTAACTGATCGGCAGAGAAACAGCGGCCTAGTTAAAGGCTAAAGTTGAGGCATGTCAGGAGAGACTTGTTCCAGCAGACAGACTCAGACATGAAGTTTTAAAAATCCTTCAGGAGCAAAAAGCCACTTTCTATCTGATTTCATTGCGTTTTATGGCGAAGTAAAAGGGCCAAGAAAACAAAAAAAATATTGAGAATAAAAACCTTAAATTACAAATTTATTCTCATGATATTGTGACTTCATTCTCAGTCGCTCGTCTCTCCCATCCTTGTGGACGAAATTGGAAACGTTTTGCTTCACTTTGTTGGATTTTGCAGACACTTGACTTTGAATGTCCCACCACATCATCTGGGTTTTGACTAGGCCCTTCCAAACACTGACTGTTTTCTTCCTCAGTAATTCTATCTGGGATTACTGGTCTGTTCTTGATCCCGTTTGGATCCAGCTCCAATTGCTTCCTGGGTATTGCTGGTAGTTTGTTTACCAGTTGGATCCAGTAGCTGTTTATGTGACAAACTACTGGGGATAAACGGCGATTAACCAGAGCCGATTAACCAGAGCCAAAACAATGAAACGATCAGGACTTACAGCTCTCAGTAAACCCTCACAGTCAAACTGTGTGTTGATGCTTCCACACAACTATAGAAGATCATTTAATCTCGTGTTCAGTGGGCGAACCTCCGTTTCCTGTAACCCGATTAGACATGCTAGGGTCTAAGCCAATAATTATGCTCTGTTTCAGACCTCAGTAGTCTAATTAGTTAACTATTATTGAGCTTTGTGAAAATATTCACAACCTCAGGACCTTTTCTCATTGCAAACGCAAACATTAATCTGTTTTACTGGGATTTTATGTGACAAAGAGGAAATAAATAACTAAATAATCTAAAAAGTGAAGCTCAGAGCGATGAACACAAAGAAACTGCAGCATTTTTCTCAACTTGTTATATTTTTAATGTGCTTTATGAAGAGTAATTGGACGATGAACCTGCGCGCTGTCGCCCCCTGCAGGCGCGGCTGTGAAACGAGGCCACAGATTAAACGGCAGCTTTCTGCATTAAAAGGCATAAATTTAAAGCCAGACTCGTTTTCTTTAGAAATGCTGGATAAAATTCATAAAATAGTGGAGAAAAGGAGGTTAATTGAGGTGAAGCAATTTATTGGTGCCTGTAACCCCGTTACAAGTTTAATCCATCCATTTGTCACCAAGATAACTTCAACAAAGATCTTCTTACAGCCATTTAATTTACAACGAATCCCCCCTGTGGTTTGATTAATATTCCATATACTGCTCTCTGCAGTAATTACTCTCTCCCTGCTCTGGTCTTTGTGGTTTTATATTCAGGTGCGACTCCTCTGAGCAAAATAAGAGCTAATATTTAGTCCTGATTGGAGCAGGCTGGTCAGATTAGCTCTTCTCTGTCAAGGCTTTAATTATTGCATCCTGATAATAAAAGTTTAGGGTTTAAAAATACAGACAGAAGAACTGCAGATGGCATTAATAATTTTAAAAAACCTCCCTTCAGAAACATTAATCCTGACTGAATGTGGAATTATTTATCACTTTTCCACCAATATTGATAAAACATATCCAAAACAACTCAAATTTTCAAAGAAAAATCTTCATTTTATTGGTGGAATCGGAATAATTTCAGCATTTGTAATTGATTAATCACATTTTAATAGAAAACTATCAACAAAATAAGCAACGATTTAAATTATAAACCCCAATTTGATACTAAATTATTGCATAGACATCAGACCTCAACAACACAGATATTTATTGATCTTATCTGTTGTTGCTGCATGTTTATCACTGAGATGCTATTTTAGGCTAACTCTCTTTAGCACACCCTTTTCCAGCGTCCAATCAGATCGTTTTTATTTAAAAACAAATGTGGGCATCACTGTTGGTGATTGTGCGTCAGATTTAACAGGCGTAGCAGAAACGTGTAAATGCAAAGGTTTACTAAATATATATGATGATACTAAACGTTTATATTTTATGAATCACATCAAAGCAGTTATAGTTAATCAAGTCTTTTCAGATCCTCAGTTTTCCTCACTAATGGTCAAAAATATTAGGATGTCATGCTATTTATTTCTTCTACTGCTGTGTCAGCATAAGTTGAAGTCAAATTTTTGCAAAATATTGTACAAAATGGAAAATATGTCTGAATTTGCTCAACAAATTATTGATTTTGATATCTAAAAATCACAAAATCCTGGAGGAACTCACCAGTTTGACCTTATTATTTTATTCTAAGAAGTATTTATCAGGTGCAGACTCAGCTGTTTATTTACATTTTATCACAACTGGCTTCATGATTTAAGCTGTTATAAACCATAAACATTTTTTAGACACAATCTTGACGTGTAAAACAACCTAGAAGATAAATATTCATTCATAAACTGTTTAATGAAGCCAGAGCGTTTTTTCTGGTTTGTATTATTTAAGGAAGCCTCTCATCATCAGCTCCCCGCTGTCCTCCTCAGAACTCAAGCATCTGTTTCTATTTAATTTGCTGTTTGAAATTTAATTTCACAGATCTCGTTAGGAACCCGGGGGGAGCGAACGCGGACGAGACAAATAAACTTCTATAGAAACACAAAGACGGGATCATGTGACCAAATCAGAGGCGGCTGATGGATGTTTGTGTTTTCAGATCTTATTGACTTGCAGGGATGTGAAACTCCTTTTGGGATAAATCAGGACCATAAATGTTCTTAAAGGGCCAGAATGTATATATAAAACCCATCAAACTGTTAAAACGTTAATAAATGGCTGCATGTGCATCCAATAAGCTCTTAAACATATTTGTAAAATCTGAATTAATTATTTTTGTAAAAACGTTTGGATATGTTGATTTTCCATGATTGTGAAATCAGAAAAAACCAGAGAGACCAAAGAAAATAGTTTACAGATAAAAGCTGCTTTGATTTGACTGATAAATATGTAAGCAGATAAACTTTATGTTAAAGGTTTTATTTATGATTCCCACTTCAGTTGGACACATGTGGACTAAACTTTAATGTAGCCGCGATGCATTCAGGTACGCCTCAGAAAAGTGTGTGCTGCACCTGTTCTTGTTGCTGGAGATCCAGTCGGAGATGTAGGCGACAGCCTGGCGGTGGCACTGCTTGTTCCCGAAGCTGCAGGCCAGCATGATGAGCTCCCGCTGCAGCTCTCTGCAGGAAACAGGAAGACATTCAGAGCACCAACAGAGACAGGACTTCATCTGGACTCTCTCCCTGCTAATGAGACGCAGAGAGTCTTCATTTAATCGACTCGGGACAAAAAACTGAATCTGGACAATTTCCAAATATCTGACGGATATTTCTTCTTCTGCAGAGAAAAACTTGTTTCCAAGTTGGAATAATTTAAACTAACTAACATATAAATTAATTCACTCTGGATTTCTGATCCAAACAGGGTCATAAGTATTCATACATCCCGACATAGACTTTAGCTTATTTCAGTGCTTATAATAACAGTCTACAGTTTTAAACAGTGACTCGCTAGCAGAGCAGCCAGCTGCAGGCTAACGGCGATCGGACCTGGCTGACCAGAACCCGGCTGACCAGAACCCAGCTGACCAGAACCGCTCCTCTTACTCAGTCTGGTACGACGCCTGCAGGATGTTTCCCTCTGTTCCCGGTCCGTTTGTCGGCCAGCCCATCTGATGGTACCGGGACGCCACCTGCTTCAACACGTAGTCCTGGACACACACACACACACTGGATCAGCACCAGCGGCCCGTCGTGAAGCTCTGATGGATCGTGATGGATCGGTTGTTTACGCTGAACAGCCTGTAGTCGTCTGTGCGGTCCAACAGCTTGTCCAGCTGGTACAGAGCCCGGCTGGCAGCGTGCCACGGCAGGAAGGACGTCTCCTCCGGCAGGTAGCCAATCAGCTGCAGGGGAACGCCCTGTGGGAGGTACCCCGCCCTGGATGGAGACCAGAACATCATGGGTCCACAGCGCTCAGACGGCCCCTTCATGCACACACCTCCCACCATCAAAGCCCCGCCCCCGGAAACAGGAAGTTCAATGTTTTACTTTGAAAAGTCCACAGAAAGTAAGTCGGTGTAACTTGGTGTCCATTTCTGCCATGACCAAACGATTGGCTCTAATTTAACTCTTAGACCCCTGAATGTTATTGTTTACATCTGGAAATATCACAGAAGAGCACAACAGATGAGTTAAGATCATTCTTCTACTCGCCCTCTGCAGCCGCGCTGACCGCAGTGGAACGAAACCGCGAACCAAATGATCCTGGAGACGAAGCCGGTGTTAGCTTAGTGCAGCAAAGGGAAAGGCAAACAGAATAACTCACAGACATTTTTTTCTCGCTCTCTGTGTTGCGACACAGACTCGTTGTCATAGCAACACCACCAAAAACACTCAAACATTTCCCACACAAAGAACTCAACATTCAGTCTGTTACAGTTTTATGTTTTTAGGTTTGATGTTGAGTTTGTAATTATTAATTACTAGCTAGCTGCTACTAGCTAAGCTAACACAGCGGTGGAAGATTACGTGATCCAGTTATGTGATTCAGTCCAGTTATTTTTGTAACTGGACCGAATTCCACAGCACATCTAAATGTTAAGATTGTCAAAGTCAAGTTAGCATAACTGAACTCTTTCTCTCTCTTTATTAAAACTTTTTCTGACCTTGTTTTCTCGCTGTTGTAGTGTTGACAGTTAGTAGCAAAGCATCGTGTCCATTTTTTGTTTATGTGTTTAAGATTTAAGATTTAATGTGTTATATTGACAACCTAGCAGCTAAACCCAATGCTAGTCTGCTAGCAGCTTTCTGTCCTCCATGATGGTGGTGTGATGTCACAATGCAACAGGTCAGTACACACCAACTCACTCAATCTTGTTCACGTTTGTTAATAATTGCACCAAACAATATTATTGCTATTCACAACCAAACAACACATGCTACTGCACAACAATCATCGAGTCTAAAACGTCTGGTATTCTCTAATAGCCTTCCTCTGCTCTCTCTTTAAAAAGCTGCTGAGGATGTTTGGGACTCACTGAGGCGCCTTCAGGGTCATTAAATCGATGTAAAGTCAGATTCTACGGTGCAGACTCGCTCTTCATTTCAACTCTCAGGAGTGACCCTCAGAATAGCTCAACACAGAAACAAGTTGAGGGAAATTTGGCCTCTAAATGCCACAGCAGCTATCAGGCAGGCCGAGCCACATCCACAACCTGGCGCATCGTAACGAGCTCTTTGTGTGCGTTTGTTAACATTCATGCTGGTTTTGTACCTGCTTCCCGCTCCAACCTTCAGCCTGAGCCTCATGAATATCGATGGGGCCTGTGCTTGAGCAGGGAACGTATACTCACGAGGTTCAGACATCTTCAGAGGGGGAAGAGCTTTTCATTCAGCAGATCCACACAAACACTTGACTGAAATGTTCAGGGACAGGCCGACACTCTGACGTCCACCGAAACTTAATCTGCCGGAGATAAGACTCTCTAAGTCTCCGAGCAGCAGAGAAACCCCTCAATTCCAACCCATTGCATTTCCATAATCTGCCTCGTATTGTCGCCAGGACCCATCATGCACCTGGGCTCCAACGCATTTCCATAATCCATCCGGTCTGCAGAGACTTTTGGTTCAAAACAATCCAAAACGCTGACAACATTTTACATGAAAGAACCAGGAGAGAGACAGAGAGAGAAGAGCGAGATGTGGTGGTAACCATGGCAACGTCAGTCGACCGTTTATCTGTTTTCTCTCCTGTACTCGTCCCCTCAGCGTTTTCCATTTTTATCAAACTCCATCCATCATCCATCTGTCCATATTAGCATTCAAACTCTCATCTCTCCTCAAACTGAAGGTGAGATAAGAGGCCGACATGTTGACGCTTCAAAGCTACATGAACCGGTTTGAAACGGAGACACGACAACCGAACTCTGGGATGTCATCAGGACGAGCGCCACGGTCTGGGTTTGTGTTTCTGACCCATGTTATTCTGCTTCCTCACTTTATGTCCATCAGATATAAACACGGACGGTCCAGTACATGAGGTAAGTTCTGGTAAGTCTAAGAACTTACATGTTTCTTGGTACTTTCCAGAAGTTACTGATTATTTTCCCAGAACTATCAGGTTACTTTCTAGAATATACAAGGCATGGACTAGTACTGTCTCAAAGCTTGAAAAGTTAATTTAACAACTTTCTAGAACTTTCCAGAACCATGAGGTTATTTCTACAATGTGCAGCTTATGTTCTGGTACTTACAAGGTTAACTTATAACTTGTTTTTTTGGATTCTTTTCACAATTTAAATACTTTCCCAGAACTATTGGATTGCTGTCTAGTATATAAAAGGTGTTTGACTTGCAGACGTACCACATTACTTCCCAGCGCTTTCTAGAACCAAAACTTTGCTTTTTGGAAAACGGCTATTTGTTTTGTTGCACTTTCCTGGAACTTTCAAGGCCTCATTTCAGAACTGACATGTTTTCTGGTACTTTCTAAAACTTGGCAAGTTATTTTCATAAGTTCATAAGTCTAGAAAAGTTACAACGTACATTCAGGTGCTTTCTGGATCTTACAAGTAATCTTACATAAACCAAATGGATATTTTCCAGGTCTTAGAAGGTATTTGCCTGGAATTTCCAGGATCTATACAGTTTTTGTGTTACTTTCTGACATTTTCAAGAACATACAGGAGTCATCATACAGTCTGAAACCTGTTATTAGCTCAGTTTCCTTCCGGGATTCGTTGGTATCATAATCTAAAGCAGTGTTTATATACATTTCTAACAGTTTTCATTGCTGTGTGGATCAGGGACAGAAGTGTTTTCCTCTGCAGGGTTTTTCTATCTTTTTTGCCACTGTAGCCATCAGAGCGACATTTCTACTCTGAGCAGAAGCTACAGGTTAAATGTCTGAGAGGAAATGCATTTCTTAAACCATTTTGCTTTTAAAGACCAGTTTCACCTCTCCAGCAGAGCGGCGGCTCTTTGGATCCGATGAGAAATGGAGGAAGCTGCAGAGATTAGCAGGTAGATTTTTAATTTTCCCTCCCAGTTGTTGTCTCCGTTTGTGTCTCTCTCCCAGCGTTGTCGTCTTAATGAGCTCATTAACTCTTTAACATCGTTAAGGGCCAGTTAATTGTTTGTCCATTAGCTATTAGCAAGGCTCAGTGGAGAGCCAACAAGAGACGGCTGTGATCGCACACACACACGGACTCACAAAGGGAGGCGACATCCATCACTGTTTAAGCACAGAGTCAAACAGACACAGTCATTTATTACTGCAGGACCAGCTCTGCACACACACCAGCGTGCTGACACACACACACACACAGCCACCAATTGGCCTTTATTGCTCCTGTTCTCAGTCAATCGAAGTGAGAGCGGGAGGAGAATCAGCATGACTGAAATTAATCCTGAGATTAAATGTCCTTCCAGGCCTAATCAATTCACTGAGCAGAAACGCTGAAATAACATCTTTGTAAACAAGAAGTATTTTTGCGGCTTGAATGGGCCGAGCAGGCGGTCCTAACAAGGATGGAGTGGATCTGCGCCTCTCACCCGTTTCAGCTGAAATTCATCAGCAGCTGGCAGGAGTTTCATTAATCCAGTTTATCAGAAGCTTAAATTACTGATCTGATAAAGATGGCAGTGATTCTGTGGGATCAATGGATACAATAAGCACAAATTCAGCTTCTACAAGGAGAACTCCTGATAAATGAAATAACATCCTGGAGGAAAACATGTGGAGGCTGGCAATGAGAAACGATGATAACGTGTCAGTCAGACGCAGCAGCTCCCAGGTTTAAACTTCAGACAAATTATTGTTCTAACATTTCAAATGGGTTGGAAAAACGAGCCAGAATTTATTCTATTTATAAAGAATTAACAGAAAATGTTCTTAAATCTAAACAATGCTGGTAACTTCATGATGCAAAATGATGCAGTACCTCCACCAGGCCCATAGGGGGCAGCATAACTTCACCAGAGCAGTGAAGCAGGTGTTGAATGAAACATCTCTGGTGAGGAAATGACATCATCATAAGGAAACCCTCTAACGAGTTTGATTGGGAGGTTTGAGTTTTAAGACCAGATTTTTTAAATTGATTTTTAAATTATTTAAATTTTTCTGATTCTCAGTTTAAATTTTGAGAAAAAATTAGAATTTTGTAGGAAAAAATCTGTTATTCTGAGATTGAAGTGAGAAATCAGATTTTCTCTGATTCTACCAACTCCTTAAACATGTAAATATATTTTACTGCTGTTCTTTGCTTTTGCTTTGAATTTATTTTGCTCGGCACGTAAATGTTTTATTGTTTTATTATGCTACTTCAATAAAGTTAAAACTTTGACATTTTCAAAAAATGTCAAAATTCTGAACTAAAATTCTGGGATTAAAATCTGAATTCTGAGTTGAAACCAGGATTCAGAGTTTTTTCGAAGGTTTACAAACTGAATCCTGATAAAAGCTCAAGGCTGTTTTTTATTTTGGGGCAGCAGCTGTTGATGTCTGACGGGTTAAATGCAGCTTTAATGCTGCAGTAATTTCTCCTGATGTTTCTGAACCGATAACGTGAGTTTCATGCGTGGTGATGAAAACTGTCAGAGGTTTCTCACTTTTTAAAAAAATCATTAAGACAAATAAATGATGAGAAGTCGACGGAAGTTGCTGCGGAGCTACGCGGAGTAGCGGCGGCTGATCGCTTCCCGTCGTGACAGATTCAGGCTGAGGAAGCTGCTTCAGCTGTCAGGGTGAATATTAATGGATATGTAGCTCCTTTTTCTGTGCAGATGGGAACTCGTCAGCGCACGGCTCCTCAGAGGATGACAGCGCACTAGTCTGGAGCTGCTGCTCATTCAACATGACAGAGCGCAGATGGCGGAGTGAGGGGGAGGAAACAGAGATAGCAGTGGATTGAGTTACAGAGTCGGTGTCGCCCTGGATTTCTGTTACGGCGCCGCGGGCCGAACACGCCGCGGTGAGACGGGACGGTGCAGGAGATTAACCGGCCGCGTCTTCAGCCGGCTGCTCACTTTCTGCTCACGCTGACCGGATCGGCTCTGAATGCTGAGCAGACGACGGCCGGGTGTTCGTTACCACGCAGCAGATCCAGTTTCTCCTTCCACAAACTGCTGCTGCGCTGCAGTGACTCACCAGCTAGTAATCATTCAGATACAGAAACGCATCGTTCAGTCAGAAACAGTCAATCAGGAGGACGGGCTTAGCGCTGTTAATCATGCTGGTGTACACGTTGTTCAACCCTCTCCTTTCTCTACAACTTCTTCCCAGCAACAGATCTTGTTGTGAATGCTAAAGCTCATTAGCATAGTCACTGATAAACAGTTTTAGAGTTAGTTGTTTCTCAGCGTGAACATGAGCTTGATTGACAGCGCTAAGACCCTCCTCCTGACTCTGATTGGTTGTTTTTAACCGGGAGCCATGCATTTTTGCAGATCGCTATAACAGCTCAGGGAGAGTGATTGTTTTCATTATCTCTCTCATAACATGGTGACAGTTTTAGCAAATATGTAAAAAACAGATTTATTGTATGACATTTACAAACTGTAACTTTCTTTTAGATTAATTGGTTAATACATAGCAAAAGGTGCTTCGTATGAGTTTTATTATGGAGTTTTATTATTTATTAAAGACTTCCAGTGAGAAAATATTTACAGACAAAGTTTTTCACCTTAAATTCAAAATGTTTGTATGTTTTGTCCAGTTTTGGCTTAATTTCTGCTCTGACTATATTATCCCTCTCTTGTGAGTCTGAATACTAAAGTTAACAATTAATCGATTACTAAATTAATCGGCAATTACTTTAACAATTGATTAATCCAGTTAATCGTTTCTACTACATTTCACATATTTGTAACTGACCTGCTCCTTTGGCTGAAGCTCTATAATAAAAACAGATGGCCTGTTAGGTAAGTCAGTGAAAAGTTTCTATATTTCGGTGATCCAATTCAAGATGTCAAATTCCCCTTTTCAGTCTCATTACACATCCTGATGTTTTCAAGCACTTATTTCCTGAGAAACGTTGATGATTATGGTTCACATCTGAGGAGAAGCCAATGAGTCAGAAAACTGGTTTGGCCCACACCAACAAAACTGGATTTTAATAGAGAAATGTTACGTTTCTATGCCTGTACAGTCGTGGAAAAGCCTGCTGGTTCCCCAGCAGGCAGTTCACACGTTGCTACGTCTGAGGAGCTAAAAATCCTGTTGCATTTATGAGAATCAGAAATAAACAACTAATATTATGATGTAAATATATATTGTTGGGAGAGGACTTTAACATGTTCACCTTGATTAAGTATTTACATTGTTTTTAATGCATTAAAATGTTAACAATCATTTTTTTCTGTTTTAAACATTCATATGTCCCAAGTCCCAAATACCTTTGTATTTGTTTCTGGTACGTCTGTAAATGTGACGCACAGCCGACATCCAGACAACACAAAGCTGATTAATCTGGTCCCACTGGGTTCATTTCTGCTTTTAAGTGATCTGATTGGACGCTGGGAAAGACTAGCGTTGTGCTAAAATGAGTTAGCCTTTCTAGGCTAAAATATCATCGATGCTAAACATGTTTCTAATGCTAAAGCTACAAGATAGATCGATAAAACTTATCAAAACTGTGAAATACTGCTGGTACTTTGACCGACTGGGTCTTCCTTCATACTGATCTAAACACCCAACTGGTTGAGGTCAGGTGACTCACCTGGCCAGGTTGAAGGCGTCGTCGATGAGACCTGCTCTGTTTCCAACAGAAATGATCTGGACATGAGAAAAAACAGCAGGAAATGAGTTGATTTGCTGATCTGAAATAATTCAGAAAAATCACTGCAGAGGAGGTTTACCTGCGGATTGTTGTGGAGCTGCTGAATGAGCAGTTTCCAGTTCTGGAGGTCATAGTTCACGCGGAAGTAGCCAGTCTGGTTGATGTTTCCCAGCAGCCAGGTGCTGTCATCCATCTGACCAATCCTGTGGCTTTCTGAGTTAAACAACAAAATCAGATCTGTAAACTAAAGTGTTAAAGTGATGATCACACGTTATGCTGATGATATCTTGATGTACATTTTAGTTGATTATTAGCTTCTCCTTCAACCTTTTCAAACAGGTCAAGCATATTCAGTCATTTCCCAACTGTCCTTAGATGAACTTTCACCTCTGACCTCCTAACTAAATCCTGAGGTGGAGCTCTCGGGTTTTTGGTCATTTCTCTGGGCTGAACTCGCAGGAACGTCGATTCCTGGGAGGACTGGCAGACGTCTTTGTGTTCCAGTTGTGAATAACCTTCAGATACTTTGTCAGGGTTCGCTCTGCAAAAACACAAAATCCTACCAAGTGTTTTGGTGCCAACATCTTAATACACCTGAAATAAGACAAACTTAGGATTAACCCTTCGGCTTCTTTCAAGTCAATAATTTCTTCATGTTGATGAAAAGTTAGTGGAGACATTTTAACTTAAACATGTCTTGTTTAAGAGGCAGATTTTGTCACTTCTAACCAACAGGTTTCTATCAATATTAAGGATTATTGACTTAAAACAAGCTGGAAAGTTACCTGTAAGTTTGTTTTGTCATAATTTAAATGTAACAAGATGTTGACACCAAAACTACTAAAATGAAATGTTGTGTTTTTGCAGTGTTGGGTGTTATAACCCTTGGCAGAAAGACATGGAGAAGCAGCTCCATGTCTTTATTAAAGTCGCTTTATTAAAGTCGCTTTATTAAAGTCGCTTTATTAAAGTTGCTTTAATAAAGGTGGTAAAACGAATAATCCGTCAGTTTATGTCCTTAGAGGTTTTCTATTTTAGCTTAATCTACATCGAACCTCTCCAGGAAGTAGTCTGAGCCCCGCTGATGAAGCGGTTACATTTTGTAGGTTTGTGGACCAGCAGCATCTCGGGGCCGCAGGAGAAACCAGCACATCCTGCTGAAATGAGGTGCGCAGCTTCAGAAAGCAGCTTGTAGGACGTTTCCCACTTTGAGAAGCAGCCAGGTGATAAAAACAGAACGCAGCTGGTGGCCCACTTCTTCTTCTTCTTGGATTTAAACCAACTCCTCGCTCTCCCTGCATCAGATTCGTGCCAGCGCGGCGACGTGGAGATTACCTCGTCAGGCTTTAATAACACAAGCGGAGCGAGCTTCACGTTCACAAAGCAAAACAAGTGTTTCATTAGCAGGGACCAGAGCCAGCAGGAGCCCCTGATTCCACCAAAACCAACACCAAGCAGTTCAGGATCAATTCTCAAAACATTATTTTGTTCAAAGACAGGAATAAAATGAGCTTTATTCACTAAAACAGAACCCCCACAGGGTTTTGTTCTGCAGAAACAATGATGAAAAGAGGAAAACAAAAAAACAAAATGGGCTTTATTGTCAAAGCTTTTTATTTTTCTCAGTAAAGAGGAAACCTACGACGGAGATTAATCTGAGCGAACAAATGATTGATCAAATCTTTGCGTCAGAAAGCTGACCTGTTAACAAAAGAGTAATCCTTTCAAAAGCACAGCAGAAGCAGCGCCGTTTTAAAAACATGAAAGGATAAAAAGCAATCAGGATTTTTCTTTTTTGAATAAAAAGCAGACTCCAAATTACAGGAACCGTAACGATGTTTATTCCCACCGCCTACCAACCTGAGAACGGTGCAACACGCTGCACCTGTGAGCCTTTAAAGCCCGGCAGACGCAGCTCACATGTTCAGAGCTGAGCAGATAATTAATTTGAGAACCTGAGCCGGTTTGATCCGCTAACAGATCCTCCCAAGGAAACAGCTCGTTATCTCCCGGCAACAAGATAATTAAGACACAGGTGGAAATAAAGTTTCAGAGACGTTCAGCGGCGTCTCTGGCGGCGCCGTACCTGTCCTGTTGTTGATCCAGATGAGGCTCTCCAGGCAGACAGTGGACACGTTTCCCACGGCGACAGTCAATGGGACCTGCCACTGCAAGCTGCAGAGGGGGAGAAGGATGTCAGCGACGGCCAGCGGGATTGGATCTGGTTTTATTGCCTCTGTTAGGAGAGTGAGGGTCATCGGTCAGCTGGGAATGAGGCAAGCGACAGCCACAGCGGCGGAGCGAGGGCATAACGGCTGCACAGGCAGCAGATATCAGTCAGGAGAAACCGACTGAAGGCCTCGTCTCTACCAGGGAGAAGCTAGCTCTGCATTTTAACGCCCTTTAGAAAGTTAAAGAAACTTTAAAGGTGATCCATTATGCTTCTTTGAGCAGGTTAGGGTAGAGCCGATGGTGATGCAAAACATGTTCATCACATTTTTAACTCAAAATCATTTTGATTAAACTCACGTGAAAATGGCTGCAAACTGATGTGCAATTACACAACCCTATGATTTGAAAAGCAGAAGTGGAGCCTTCTGCACAGCCAATGAGAAAGCAGGAAGAGGTTTCTGGATGGGAAGTCAACAACAAAACCAGCAGCCAATTTACAGCACCTAGAGCGCCTTCAGTCAGAGGCTTCTTCAGATTTGCAGTAACATAAACTGCTACAGGAAATCTGTCCTGCCAACAGCCGTCACCATCGACGATAACCCTGAAGAATCTAAGAGTCACAACAACCTTGACACTGGAATCAATAAAGTAGTTTTGAATTTCAATTTGAAAACCAGCTCTGGTTGCTAGGCAACACTGAAGCTCAGCTTTGGTTGCTAGGTAACACTGTGAAGCTCAGCTTTGGTTGCTAGGTAACACTGTGAAGCTCAGCTTTGGTTGCTAGGTAATGCAGTTCCTGCATTCCGCAGGTTTTTAACAGCTAATTTTCCAGACACTGAAAAAAAAAATAACTTATTGCAAAAGAAATGGCTGGATGTTGCTGTTTTTTAAGGTTTTGTAGAAGCAGTTGAAACCCAAATGCTGCTCACATGTTGAGTTAAACTGATCTCAAAGTCAAGTATTTTTTTCAAAATGTGCCTCTGGACTGTTCGAGCTTTATTTTTAATATACAAAAACCTTTAATCATGTACATCTGCAGTGTTTTATTTTCACTAAGGCTATAATCAAATTCGCAATTTGCAGTCAAATTTAGTTTTTTATTACACTATTTTACTGTAGATTGTGAATAAGTGCGAGACATAGAAACTTTAATATTTTCTGGAATAATGGGTGAAAGTATTAAATCAAAGAACATTTTCTGTCCTAAAAAAGGCAAAAAAAAGCCTCTTCTAAAAGCCAGTCATACATTTTGAAGTCTAGGTGTAAACTGTGTGTGGCTGAGCTACGAGAAAAAAAAGATGTAGCATGATAAGCATAACGGCCAACAGCTGCATAAATAAAGGCACTATCCAGACCCAAACATTCCTCCATAAAGACTTCTAGACCCGACTTATCTGGACTAATTACATTATTAGACTAGTCGGATGAAAAACTGCTACATTGTTCTTATTTAATTAGAGTAAAAAGAGTCTTAAAAATAAGAAATTATGTGTTTTCTTTATTTTATATTACAATCACAATTTGTTTTGCTCATTGCAAAAAATATGAATATACTGAAGTTGCAAAATCTGAAAACACTTTGTGTTGTTAAATAGCCCAAACTGAACAGATTCATTCCTGCTAAGTGTTTGTGGAGGTGAATTAGACTGCTGGGACGTGAAGACAATAATCTGTTATCCACAGAGATGAAAACAAAGGAACATTATGAGGATTTCTGCCTCAGTGCCTCTCACTCAGAGGTTCGGCCATTACATCGAGGGCTGTTCATGAAAACAGGAGATGCTGAATGTTTGTCTTGAGAAATTAGTTGAATTAATTTATACATTTTACAATTTAACTGTAGAATTTAAGTTTTGAATTTAAAGATTTCGGCTCTGGTGGTTCAGCTAAGGAACTAGCTTGATGTTTCTAATAGTGAATTTAAAACGCCACATAGAGCATCATAAGCAGAAGCTAACATTCACATCGTTCCTTATTTCTGCTGCTGTGTGTCCAGCCAATCAGCAGCAAGGAAAATAAATGCTGCTTCTGGATTGGCTGCGCTGCATGTAGCATTGTGTATAGATTAGCTTAGCTTCCCAAGATACATTGTTTACCAAAATTACACATATATTTTGCTGTAATATATGTGTAATTTTGGATTTGTGCTCCACTAATACTTGACTTTCACAACATTAACTGTTTTCATCCTCTTCAGTTCAGTGACATTTTCCACAGGTTTTGGTTTTAGTGGGTTTGTTGTGCATCTGCAGACCAGCTGTGAGAGAAACTGATGTTTGTCTCTGTCTGTTACTGTATGCGAGTAACAATGGCACCAGTAGAAAAGTGGTTAACATTAGATCCACTAAAACCCAGATGTTAATTAAACTCATTCAGATTTTAATTAGGCTGGATGTTAATTAGAGGCTGGATCAGCTTGACTCGCTCACATCAGTTAAACACAGACGTGTGTTTGTGGTGCGTTCACTGTCAGCGTTATCGTACCCAAAGAAACGTCCCTATCCCAGCCGTTTGTGGCCGCAGGCAGCAGAGGATCGATACGAGGCCCAAGCAGCCAAATATTTAATCCTACATTCATATCAGAGCGACTGACAAGCAGAGAACTCAATCACACGCAGCCAGCAGCACGGACAGCAGAATGCGTCTGTTAATATTGATGAGCCGCTCGTCCTTAGAGTTTATAGTTTATTCATCAAAGCCAGAGGCCAACTGGATGTATAAGAAGAAAAGCAGCAGGAAACCATCAATGCATATTTTTACAGTCAAACTCTTCAGATAACAGAAACCCTGTTGCTCCTCTTCCTCTGCTGAAGCTCATATCGACCTCATTTATACGTTAGAAAACTAAAATCAAAGATAAAAAATAAACTTCAGCAAAAAAGTGGAAATAAATTCAGTCTAACTCATGATAAATTCATATGAATGAAGTTAGAAACAAACCGACCATCTTGTCAGGACTTTTCAATAATATGAGTTTGCAGGGATGTAATTACGGTGCTATTTAGTGCCAACTATACAGTTACATGAAGAAGTAAAATCACCACTTTTATCATGATTACAACAGTAACAAAAAATATTGAGATAAAACGTCTGAATCATCCGCTCCGAGTCAGAACCTTTCTGGCGACACGAAGTCGGCAAAAATATCTGGAAAAGCAACAAATCTGAGAAAATTAAGGAATAGATGAGAAAGTCTGGAAAAGCCTGGAAAACCCTTCGTCAGATTATGGGGCTCTGTTAAAATAAGCAAATTTAAAGGGGCAGTATCATGTAAAAGCTTTATATCATGTTTTAATGTTTTTCCCTCATCAGAAACAAACTTGGGAGTGTTGCTTTGAATCTTTCATCATTCCCTAATATCCATGGCAACCATTTAGTGTCACAAAATGCCTGGGTGGTCCTAGCTCCGCCTTCGAGGTGCAGCTCCTCCCCCACTCTGCTCCTTCAGACTAGCCAGCAGCAATCAGCAATCAGCCGATGGAACCACTGAGCTCATTGGAGGAGCTGCAACGCTGGTAGAAGCTAACGGGTTATCAGAGGAGCCATGTTGGGATAACTTCCTGGAGGCGGAGCTTCAGAAAGAACAGGAGTTCTTAAAGAGACGGAGGCCCAATTTCAAGGCTTTAATTACAAAGTCATATATGATGTATGTGGTAACACAATTACTTGTTTGTGTTACAAACTGGCTCTCTGTGCCTGGAAAACCCTTCATTTAAAGCTCAGGCTGCAGACACATCAGCTGACAGGTAACAGAACGAGCGTCTGCGTTGATTTCATGAGTTTTAATGCTAAACAGGACAGTTATGAATAATTCCCCTCTCAATTTATGTTTATAATGTCTATTAATAAACAGCTTAGCCGATTTAAACTGAAAGGTGTCTCTACGGAAACGTCCCAGAGGGAAACAGGGACTAAAAATGGAAATGGTGAATGAAACGTGAACAGGCTGGATGCCTTTTTACTGCCTGTGAATGTTTTTTTTTTTTAACAGGTCAGTGGTGGCGGCAGCAGTGGCGGCGGCGGCGACGGCGACGGTGGCGGCGGCGGCGCGTGTTCGTACCGGCTGTGACAGAGATTACACCTACAGATAGGCTGCTGCGAAAAACTAATTGCTCAATTCCAGATTTATTCAGAAGGTAATTTTATTTTAACAGACAAAAATAACCTGGTTGCAGTTTCCACATGATTTAATTTGATCTAAAAAAGCCCAAAACAACTTGGAGTGTTGCTAGTGACCCCTAAAGCTGGTAACGGGGCGTCCCTCAGGTCGTTAACGTCACTGAGAAAGACACTTTCTTTACTGAACAAGTTTAATTTAGCCACAGCCTTTCAGTTTGATTCGTGTCCAGACTTTGACTGCAGATGTGAAGCTCCAAACCTCAGCTAGAGCTGTTAGCAACAATGCTATTAGCAACAATGCTAGTTGACCGTTTCCCCTCTCACCGTCTGAACTGGATGAACTTTCCTATAATTATTTGAACTAAATCTTTGCTCCATGTTTCCAGTCGTCTCTCTTCTGCAACAACTTTCAAAGGTGCTTTGATGAATGAACATCATGAAAAATACACACAGCAAATAAACAGCATATGGCCTGATTCTGAGTCTTTATGCAGAGATGGGACTTTGACTGGGACTATAATCATCGGCAACAAACGTCCGAAGAATAAAGCGTTGTGTGATTTAAAGCCAGGAGAAGAAGGAGAAGCTCATTAAACTCCACAGATAACAGCCTGTTTAACAGTTTCTAAAGCCGCGGACACATCTAACAGAAACGCAGAGAGCTGCTCTCGCTCTTCCTCCGCAGCCATAATGTTCTTAGCAGAAACAGCTTCAGTATTTATTGGACTATAAACCTGAGAGCTGCACATAAAGGCTTCATTTAGCCTCCAAAATAAAAGAGATGCAACAAAACATCAACAGTTGCATCTGATTGGGGCCTGGATTTAGTACGATGCATGAAAACACATTGAATTAATGTAGGTACGATGCTAATTAGCATCACTAGGCACTGAATCATATTTATAAAACTAGAATATTTTCTTGAACAATAATTGCAATTTTCATTGTTTCAAATACAGCTTTTGTTATTTCACGATAAAAAATCATTGTATTACAAACATTTAAAATTTACGATAATTATCTGTTAATATTTATAAAACGAATTATTTATCCGACGGATAGTCGAACCCGACCCGCGGAAAATGGATGGAATTAATTATCATCTTTATAAATTATCTAAAGTAATTCTTTCATTCAATATTGCATTATTGAAATCGATGTACAACATTTTTAATTTCTACAACTATACATAATTATACATACAGTAGGTGTCTAATTATTAAAAAATGCTTTTAACTGCTAATTTTAATAGCTCAAACATTAAATGCACCTTAAAATGCTTTCATATGACCAGCAGAAGTAGTCGTGGCACAAGCATTAAACAAAACATCCACACTATTCCTTATTTCCATTCTCGGACTACAGCCAATCAGGAGCTAGAAAAATAAATGCCAATTCTGGATTGGCTGGTTTGCAAACACCAGCTAATAGCTGGTCAAGTAGCGTTGCCCCGAGGTATTTCAGCTTCTGAAACGGTATTTTCTTTCAAATATTTGAAATATTACTACAATTAATTTGAAGAAAAATCTGCAAATAGGCAGGAATCCACTATGACACTAATACTAGCATCATTCATTTCCATTCCTCAATTACCTAGAGTCGCAAAAAAGCATCAAACCCAAAATGAAACATAAGACTGAGTATGTATGTATACATCTTAATGCACAATCTATAAGATAGTTTCTCTGGGCAGTTCTGCTTCCATAGCCTGGATGTAGTTCACACTGTGACCACTAGATGGTACCAAAGCCCCTCTGATAGCCTCCTTAGAACAGAGGAATTGGCATCAGCCAGAGTTTGAGATTCATAAACCACCTTGGCTACATTCACAACCAAACAGGCGTCAATAAGAAGTTTGATAAAGTAAACATGTTTCTGAACACAGCTCAAAACGTTGCGGTTTGTTTACCAAAGGGCGGCTGAACACTGTGGGATCACGAGCGAGTTTCAGACTCAAAGAGAGGAAAATCAGCAAAACCTGAAACGGACGACTTCAATTCAACAGCCAACCGAGACACAAAGGCCTCAGATGAAAAGACGACAGAGGAAAGGAAACTTGCAGCGAGGAGCCGAGCGGGACGGAGCGATTGTAAGCTGCCTTACGGGGAGAAAAAGGGAAGAAGAAGGAGGAGTGAACAACAGGTAAGGAGGACTCTGAAGTATTAATGGAGGAGAAAGTGGGTCGATAAAATGCAGAAGAAATAAACTCCAAAGATTGTCACGGATGTGAATAAAACATCATGGGGATAAAATATGAAAGACGCATAAATGATGGAAAAGCAGCAAAGGAGGTGAGGAAAAGTGGGCAAAGGGGAAAAGCTGCATGGTTGAAAATTAACAAATTTAGTGCCGAATGCGTCACAAAATGTTAAGATCATCCTAAAACAGAGCAGATGAGTCATGAATTTACGTCACAGACACTATCCTGCATGTTTCAGAAAAACGAAGCTGGAACTGTTTTTAGAGCAGATTGATAATTATCTGTTAATATTTACTAAGTTGTCTTTTAAACCCTAAAGATTTTATTCATGTGGTAAGATGATTATTTACCACATTAGAAATTTGAGCCGGCCTTTATTTCCTAAGAAAAACAGAAAGAGATGAAAACTGTTCATGTTGATTTTCTGCTTTCCAGTCTTTGTAATGACTGTTATGCATCACAGTAAGTCATGAACAGATTGTTATCAGACATTAACATCTCATAATAATCCACCACTGTCACTGGTTAATAATCAAGCTCATCCTTTCGCAGTAAAACATGCAGCAGCTGCAGCCTGTCGCTAACAAACCGGCTTCCTTTCACTTTCGTAACGGATAAAACCGACTCGGGTCTCAGACCAAGAGTCCAAGTCAAGCATGAAATCTCTGATTTTCCTGAGTCTAAAACTGAAGCCCAACATTTTGTTTCAAGTCAAGAAAATACTAAACTCTCCATCTTATGATTACAAACACACATAACAAAGCATTTCTGTTGCTGCTACCTGAGGTTGTGTCTGACTTCCTCTCCGTACAGGAAGTGCTCCTGGGTGACGGTGATGTAATGGGTTGGCAGCTGCTCCGATTGGTTCTTGCTGATGGTGACCACAGGGTAGCCCATTTGTAGAGTCCATCTGTCCATCATCTCTCCGATGTCAATGTCCCGGCCTTCTGAGCGCATGGCCTTTAAACAGAAACAGGAAGCTGGTGAACGTGCAGAGGCCTGATTGGAGGACGATGAGTGACCTTCAGGTTAATTAGATGTTTAACTGGCTGCCTGTTGATCAAAGATTTTCAGTGTATAAAAATAACATATCAATGGTGGGAAAACGACTCACTCTGGTTACCAAGGCAACAAACCATCTCATCTCATCAGTCTTAGCGAGCCTCCCCCCCCTCAAGTCCAAATAAAGGAAGGAAAAACAGACGCTTAAAACCAGGCAGACAGAAAAGACGCACCTGAGTTAGTTTACTCCAAAGGTCGTCTCTGGCTGCGTTGCTGTACATGTGACTCAGCAGGTAATCCTGGAACAAAGAGAGAGAGAGACAGAGATGGAAAGGTCTCCAAGACACTTTGAATCTGATGTTTCAAACTGCCGTTAGAACGTCTTGACTGGACTCTCACCAAGACCAGAACCACTCAGAGATCTCAGAGATGTTCGCACGTCTTTGAGAGGAAGGCCTCTCCATTACGTCAGGGCAAGTCAAGACTTTCAGGGTAAGTCAAAGTCTAGAGGCTTTAGATCAAGACTAATCTGGGGTCTTTGAGGGGCAAATCCTCAGTGGATTAGAGGTTAGACCAAGTCAAGCTTCAAGATAGTCCAAGATAAGACTCAAGGTTTCGTTACATAAGTTCAAGACAAGTCTAAGGTCTTTGAGGGACAATTCCTTGTCACCTCCTAAATCATTAAGGGCAAGTAAAGGTCGAGTCTAAATTGTTTCAGAAGCAACTCAGTCAGGTCTCGAGTCTTTGAGGAACCAGACCAAGTTAACTGTGGAGTACTTAAGGGGCAAATTTAAACCAAGGCTCAAATGTTGGAGACTCAAGTCTTTCAGGGACAAGTCCAAGATTAGTCCTAAGGCTTTGAGGGGCAATTCCTCGACAACTCCTAAATCTTTAAGGATCCAACTCAACTCGAGTCTTTGAGAGGCAAGAGCAAGTCAAGGCCTAAGTCTTTGAAGGACCAGTCCAACACAGGTTCCAGGTAGATCCAAGGCCTGGAGAGGCGATTCCTTAAAGGTCTACATGTCCAACTCGAGTCCTTGAGAAGCAAACCCAAGTACCTCAATTATTTAAGACAATCAAAATTCTCTGATGATCAGGTTTAAGTGGCGTCTCCAAAGACTGAAATAAACATTTTCTCCACCAACGGAGCGGATAAAGTGTTTGATAAACTGCATCAGTTGAAAATACAGACAGTTTGTCCTTCAGCTTAATTTATCACATTAACTGTTATAAGTTAATCTTTCATCCTTTAGCAGTAACTACTCTTTATTGTATTATTTTTTATATTCATATAGCACTGTGTATATCAATAAATATGGTGTTTATTCTAATACTATATTTAGAAAAAAATGTGCTTAAAAGAAAATGTGCTGAATTTTTTAATGATCTGTTCTACCAGGCAACATCTTTTACATTTAAAGTTTCCTTATAAATTTTACAGGAAATATTTGGAAGAAGAGCCAATTTAGGCCTTTAATCTGAATTTGTCTCACTTTAATACACTAGTTTACAACTAATTATTTTTATTTATGCCTGTGCTTGATGAAAACGCAGGGAATTATATTTAAATTCTCTCATTTTTTGTTGTTTACATCCCAAAAACATGATGTAAATAAATAGAAATAGAGATCTGGTTAGTGCTGACGCTTTTCAAGGAACAGAGATTCTAACCAACATTTCTGCAGGATGAGCTGCAAACGTTCCTGCATAACAGCAGTGGAACCAGATTAAACAGCTGATTTTTTTTTTGGCTAATCCAAAACTTTTAATTTAATTGATGAGTCCCAATGAACTTAAAGTACAACAGCAGATTAATTTTCTTATTCCAGGCAGCAGAAGAACTTTTAAGTCCTGGGAGGATTCCTAATTTACTTCTTCCTCATCTGTGTCTTTTTTCCAGATGATCAAAGTTGGCTCTTGCTCGGCTGTCACCGCTGCTGCTGCATTCAAGGACATCTTCATGCAGCTGACGCCTCCAAACAAGTCTCTGCTGTGAAGCTGTGAGCGAGTTCAAGTCACAAGCAGCAGAGCTCATTTATTATGACTTCACTGTTAGAGGAAATCCGCTTTGTTCACCGTCTGCAGGCTCTTCCATTGAGCTGGAGAGAAACAAAGAGCTGCCAGTTTTAATAATCTCCCACTCGTTGCTTGGATTTGTACAACACAACCAAAACAAGAAGCGTCTCATTTCTGCCGCATCAAAACGAGCCATGAACAAAGCAGTTAGTGAATGAGATCTGCTACTTCTTCAATCATGAGAACTGAACAAGCTAGTGCTTACAGCGCCCTCTGCTGGCCAGGTGAAGGAAAGTTCAGGGTAAATCCATGTGCAAAAAGCGCCAGGTCTTTCCACAGTTGTCCTGTTGGGGGCAGCAGAGCGTCTAATCCCGATTTTACCTTGGCGAATGTTGTCGCCTAGCAACCGTGAAAGCGAAAAACTACTAGTAGGCTACTAGTAATAATGGAGTTTAAAATCTCACTGGTTATTTTCTGTCACTCATTTAATCCTTTTTATAGTAAAAATATTAAAAAACTTAGTGCAAAAACAAAAGCCCAGCAGCAGAACCGCCTTGGAAGGATCCAGAATTTGGACACAAACTCCTCCCACATCAAAGATCCTCAGAAGAGCAAGATGCACGTCTCCTGAAGAGGTTTTAGTCGAGTCGCGTTGTCAACAAACTGTGGTGGGACAAAATGCTGACTGCTGTCAAAAAACAACTTGAATGAGGCTCTAAAGTAACGGCTGGGTTCTGATACTAAAACTCTCTCCTTATTGATGACAGCAGTCGCATTAATCGGTGTGATTTGTAACATTAATCTACAACATGCAGTAACTGCATTTAATCATGTTTTCAAATTTGTTGATGCTTTTATTGACCAGAAAGTGGAGGAAAACTATCTGTCCTGACAATAAGGCCAAGGTTTGGTTTCTATGAGTTGGGATTTATGGATCCGTTGCCTTGGTTACCTGATCTCCGATTACCAGAAGATGATGAACGGATGGAAACGGTTGTTATTTGAGAGAAGGCGTAAATGCTAACAGGTTTTTGTGAGAGGATTCCTACGTTTCTGGCGGACAGTGAAAAGCTTTTAGGTAGAAGACATGTCAGAACAGAAGAGTTTAATTTTTAATCTGGTGACTCGGCGCCTGTCAGGAGTCTGAAGAGCTTCTGGCTGATGAACCAGAGGGAGGCCAGGAGGTTTGTGTTTCCTTCTGGCAGCAGAGGATTGTGGAAGCTTAGCGAAGTGAGAGGTTTGGATGAGTTCATGATCCCACAAACAGACCGGAGATGAGGCAGAACCGGCCCGGACCTGAGCCGCTCGGGGTTTGATAAGTGGACCAGAACCCGGATGAGGCGCTAACAGCTCGCTGTGTGTAAGTGCGTTTGACTCTGACACCTTCACTGACAGGAACAGATGTACAGAACGCAGCGCCGTCCAACACAAGCAGATTTAAAGGCAAACAAGCAGCCGGTGATAAATATGGGCTGCAGGAATCTCATTAGGAGAAATGTGTCTGCAGCGAATGTGAGAATAAAGGTGGCAGATTCATGGCGGAGCAGTTTCAGCTTCACAGTCTGTTAATGAGCTCTTGTTTTCCTTTTTGAAGGATCTCCATCAACACAGCAAACACTTCGGCTGCCACTTGGTCTTCAGACGGCTCCTCAGAGTATCGACAGGTTGATCCTCGCTCAACATCACCTGCTTCTGATGGACGGGAAGAAACATCTGCCAATTAAAGCTCTGAATGCATATCATATGCAAAGGTTGGGAAATGATTGAAGAAAGGAATGTATGACCCAAGAATCTTATGTTTTCCTCCTTGGTAACAATTTATTTATCTGTTTTTTGGCCATTTTTGTTCCAATTGAATAGATTTGATGATGTTTTGCATATTTTTTGTGCTTTTTGGTGATTTATGTCTCATTTTTAAAGATCTTCAGAAGATCTTTAACGAAAATCACAAAAAAGCACAAAAAATATGCAAAACATCAAATCTGACAGAAACACTGCTAACACTTTAGCACTGCTAACACTTTAGCACTGCTAATGTTTTAGCACTGCTAATGGTTATGGTAATGCTTTAAGGTTAGTGCAAGTAACTTTAGAACTAAAGATTTTAGAGCTAAAAAGTTTTAGTAGTAAAACATTTTACTGCAAAGTCAAGCAAAGTGGGTCAAGCTTGATGTTAAATTAGTTTGATTTTTATAGTTTTTCTTCCTTAATTAATTAAATAATTACTGGAAATTTGTATTTAATATTCTCCCTGTTTTTGATCATCTGAAGTATTTATAAAATAATTTTGTTTGGTCCATAATCGGCTTTAATTCATTCTCAGAGCTAAATGTAAAGGTTGTTTTCTGTTTTTAAGCCACGCTGCAAAAACTTGTTTGTTTCATTTGTTGCATTTTCATCACCTTTTATCGTCGTTGTGCCTGGGAATCAGCAGCGTTTATATCTAACCTGGTTTCCTGAAAGTTCTGGGTCACCTAAATCAGGACGCAACATTTATTCTGTGTGAAGATGAACAAAGCATTTTCTGTTTATTTAGAGCAAATAAAATAAGCAACAGTCTTCAGGGTGCATTAAATAATATGTTGCAGAACTTCTCTGTGATCTGAGTCCAGTTTCTTGGATTAAAAAAACATTTCTGTTTTTGTAAGCGGACCGGCTGGCCTCCATCTTGTTGGCCGAAGTTTGTCCGTAACGAAGCGAGCCGATGCACAAATGATTCTCCTGGGCCTCCAATTATGCTGCTGCGTCTGAGCGTTCTCTGGATATTTATCTGTTGGAAAATCAAACTTCTCTAAAAGTTATTTCTGTCACTAAACTCCTCCCAGCTTCCTCTTTGATCCATTTTTCAGCCAGCGGCTGATTCTGTCTTTGAACTCAGTAAAGAAAATAAAAACATCATCCCAGGAATGTGATCTTTTTACAGAGGATTTACTTATTAATGTGTGACTGCTGCAGAATCAGCAGCTTATTTTCAGAGCCTTTCATGTTTTTTTGAAGATATTTGAATTATTCTTTTTTTTGTTTTATCCAGAAAGACAAACAAAGGGAGAAAGAAGTGTTTGCATTGTTCATTGGAGGGAAATATGAATCATCAAAACATGCAGCTTCTCTGCTTTGGTCTTTAAAAAACGAGTTTTCATGGCTGCAGAGAGAGAGAGAAGCAGGAAGTTCAAACCGTGGATCACGACTGTTATCCCCTACTCCAGCATCTTTCCAACAAAATGACCAAAGTGGAGCAGCTGAAGCAGATTAGGTGGATTTCTTTTCTCTACTTTTGACTTTTGTTTGAGCAGAAACATGTTGCAGCAGTTCTGCTCTGACTAGAGTCAATTCCTTTGGTTCTCTGCCACCTGTGATGGCAGAGAACCATTAGACCAATCAGATCCATAACTGATCATTTTCAAAACATCTGCAGTTCATTTTAATGACTAATTTTTTATTTGCAAAATCTCAGTAGTTTTCTCAATAGTTAACCTCAAGCTATCAAACTACAGCAGGTTTATTGTGTCATAAATCTGCACCAGACATGAATTTTAATCCAGAAGGTAATTCCTCAGATCTCTGGGAATAAAAGGGCTCAGAGTGAAAGGTTTCCCCAGACTGATGGAAACGTTTCCCCAGACTGATGGAAACGTTTCCAGACCCTGAGGTTGAGGTCTGGACCAATCCCAGCGAAGCCTCAACTCACAGACACGACGTCCTTCAATCTGCTTAAGCTGCTTTCAAAACGAAGCAGAAACATCTACAAGAGCTTTTTACACGGAGACAAACTGCCTCTGCAGCTGAACCTCCAGTCACCAGAAGCTCTTAACGGTCAGAGTGTTTCTGAAACTCGGCTTATTGCTCAGAACTGAACCTTCAGCTCGACTCGGGACAAATCTCTTAAGAACACTTGAAAGCTCCAACCGGCTGCCGGTTCAGAAACAGAGCAGCACTTACGTTGAGTCCTTTCTGGAACAGCGGCTGCCCCATCACGTTCGCCAGCATCCGGATCAGCGCCGCCCCCTGCAGACAGCCACAGGAACAGCAGGCAGAGTCAATATGCACTGGAGTTAGCTTAGCATTCACACCAACCAACCGAACCTTCTAGACAAACGGACTGGAGTCGGTTGAAGCAGCTGAACAGCCGTGATGAGACTGGATCCTCTGGCCGACTGGATCCTCTGGGCGACTGGATCCTCTGGATCCACTGGCCGACTGGATCCTCTGGCTGACTTGCGGCCTGATTCCTCACTGATCTCGTCTCCAGAGTCTCATCAGGACCCGATTCATTTTGTTTCTCATTCTGATGTGTTTCACTTCACCGGGTTCCACATGAAGCTGTGAGTAACTAAAGACTGGGGTCTGGTTTTGTTCAGCTTCCAGACCTACAGGTTGGTTTGAATCTCGGCCCAAATGGTTTCACCAGAACTTCTTGGCTTTGAGGGAAACTCACTGATCCGATGAGAAGCTGATGCATGGATGTTGGTTTTGAAAACACTGGTGAGGTTCAGCAGAAACGTTGGACTCGCTCGTCTCTCTGAGTTCTCCCACCTTCTTGTAGGCGATCCAGTCGAAGACGCGGTCGATGTCCGTCGCCTGCTCCACTTCCTGAGAGATGGGATGGGAGGAGCTGAGCCCGTCCAGCAGCATCACCTCATGGAGGACGTCAGTCAGGAATCGCTGCTTCTCCTGGAAACACAACGGAGACCCGAACGGGTCGGGATGTCTGAGCGTTTCTACTGGGAGAGAGACCAGCTGGATGTGCCAACAAAACCAACAAACCAACAAAACCAACACACCCAACAAAACCAACAAAACCAACAAAAACCAACAAACCAACAAAACCAACAAAACCAACAAACCAACAAAACCAACAAAACCAACAAAACCAACAAAACCAACAAAACCAACAAAACCAACAAAACAACAAACCAACAAAACAACAAAACCAACAAACCAAATATCCAAACTGTCCGACAGACAAACTCCAACATCTGTAAAGTCACCGTATCTTTAACCTCCACAGTCTCTCCTGCCCACTTCAGTGGGAAATGGTTTAGTCAAAGTAAAGCCAAAGCATCCAAAACGTCTTAGTTAAATATGAGCTTTGATTTTCTTTTGCTCCTTGGCTCCTGGTAGAGGTCAGGGGTCGTCCTCTATTGAATTAATGTTATTGAAAATGATAAGGCTAATCTGATGATTTACAGCAAAAAGTCAGAAGTTCTGATTTTAAAGGAAAAGCTTTAATCGGATTTTAAGATTTTCTTTGATTTTCACAATAAAAGAAACGAACAAGTTTTTATTCATGTAAACCAATTTATCTGGAAATCAAAGGTTTGATTTGGTGATTAGGAGTTAATCTGTTATTATCTGCTTGTTTTGTTGTCTTCTGAAGTTTTATACATTTCATTTAAAGTGTTTATTTGATATTTAATTTTCTAATTCAAAGTCTAAATTATATTCTAATCCTTCCTTTCAACCTTTATTTGGTTCTTTTGTTTCTTCGGGTTTTTAATTGATTTCTGCCGACATGTCCGGCTTTACGCAGCTCTGCATGCTTCCCTGGGATCAGGCTAAATCTGGAGAGGCGGCTCGGTCTAATTCATGGATTACAGTGTTTACAGGGTTTAAAATGATGAATCCATGGTGGAAAGAAATGCTGATGCATAGCTTTAGTGAGGAAGATGAAGAACAAGAGGCTTTTAAAAACCAGCAGCAGCAGGGACGAGTCTAATTCCTGGTTGATGATGGATCTGTGTAATTCCTGATGTGAATGAGAGCTTTGTTTAAATCAAACCAGAGATTTTCACGTTTCATTTCTTTTTTATTTTCTAATTAGTGAAAATATGAATCTGATCAAATCTGATTGTTTCCAAAAATCACCAGGTTATTTCTAGATTTGCAGGTTATATAAAGTTTAAATGTTTCTTTCTGTTGGACTTTTGTGATGATCTCAGTTTTGTGTTTATTTTCATGAAAAATTGCTTCAATGTAACAAAAGAAAAATTCAGGTTCAAACCAGCAGGAAACAAAAACTCCAGCAGTTTTATTTGCTTTGTGACTCAAATTTCAACCCAACCTGATGAAAACATCTGGCTGCTGCACGTTTCCACGGAAACCAGCCGGGTCCAGCCGCTGCGTCCTTTTCTTGGTAAATTGCTCTTTAAATCAGGGGTTTTATCAATTCTCCCACAAAGTAAATTTGATGTTTGCCTGTAATAGCCCGTTGCCATGGTTATTCTGTGAATCAGAGCCTGTATTTTCCCAGAAGCTTTGATTTGAGCAGAAACCAACTGTGTTTGTCTGAGAGATAAATTAGTTTCAATGAATCCTTCCAGGACCAAAGGGACAGTCGGATCTGACTAATTCCTGGACTTTCTAGGTGTTTAAACAGGAGATGGATCTGATTACCGCCATCGTGATGCACAGCGGCAGCAAACACACACTGGACGGCTTCCACCACAAACCGCACATTAGTTCATTAGTTAAACTGCACATTTGGATGAAACTGGAGCGACAGAGAGGAGCAGAGAAGAGAGGAAATGAGACATCAACTCTGATTAACTCAGACTTTATATCACCTGGAGAGGTGAAAACGCAGTTCAGCTGCTTCTTAATGACCAGATGGACCCGAACCGAGCCAGTGCAAAGACCCAGATGCCGGGTCGGCGCTGCGTTCAGGAGCAGCTGGTGAACTTTAAACTGCCTGCTGATCCTCCATCACTTCCAGAGCGCTGCTCCTCCCCTCCGCCCGTCCCGCTCCGCCCGTCCCGCCTGCTCCACCTGCAGCACGGAGCCGTTTAGACTCGTTTGGGCTGCAGATCGCTCCCCCTGCCTCACTGCAACACTAATGATCGCTACGGCGACGGAGCTGGGGGCGTGGCTTCACCAGCAGGTGAGCCCTTCAGGTGTCACCACAGACGGTCCGACACGTTCAGGTACAATTCTCATCTTTTCATCCATCATTTATGGAGTTCCACAAGGTTCTGGACTCGGCCCAGTTTTGTTGTAGCTTTTGTTGAAATGACAAAGTGACCATTTCACTTCCTCTTGGTGAAACCTGCTGATCGTATCAATCATTGGATCAATCTCCAAAGGTTTGAGTCACTTTGGTTTCAGTCTTTAATTACTGAAAGATGTATTTTATGTAGAACCGTCCCTGGAGGGATTGCTGTCTTTCTGCGCTGCTGACCAGCTTGCTGCTGTATTTGGAGTGGAAGTGGATGAGCTGGGATTTAAACTCATCAGCAGCAGCAGCATCATCAGCAGCAGCCGCCGCCGCCGCTGCCGCCGGCCGTGTGGCTGCAGCCGATAAGCCGCCTCAGTCCAGGCTGCAGTGGAGGTAAATAACGCAGCACTTCAGCAGAAACAAAGGAGTAATTTAAAGTTCTGCTCAGAGCTGGAGGCGTTTCTGACCAGATCCGCCTCATCTGTAGCGAATCTGAGGAATTACATTCTAATTTAGCCGGATTTCATCCCATTATTCTCTGCATATTTGTTTGGCAACGTGAGCGAAGCAGCAGAGCAGAACGGCTGCAGCTGAGCCTCTGCTGAGCAGCAGGAAGGCAGTGAGTATCGATCGGATCAGGAGCCGAGCTTCACCTTTAAATTATGTCACATTTTACACAGAAAATGACCAGAAGGACCAGCAGGAGGCGAAGTTTACAGGAGGAGGAAGGTTTCACCTCATTCAGCTGCATTCAGGCGACTTCAGAGCCGAGACGCTTCGTTTTCACTCCTCCAGCAAGAAATGCTAAAAAATTACTGCTTTTATTCTGAAAAAACTTGTTAATATTTTAACATTATAACAAATAATTAAAAAAAATTAACACCTAAGGATAAATATATGTGTTTAAATTGAAACTCTTGGTTCATTTAATAATTTTTAGTTTTCAAACAAAAATCCAGATTAAATTTTACTTTTAAACAAATTTGATTTTCAAAATTTGGTTTAAAACGTGTTTTAATCAGAAAATGTAAATATTTTTTTAAATGATTTAAATATTCAGTTTCAGAAACGATCAAACTCTTATGGTCCTGCAGAAACCTGCAATAAACCAAATTATAGTTTAACTTTTGCAGAAAGTTGAATTGTGGCTCTGAAATGCAGAGCGAAGTCGGACTGAGGGCTTCGGTCCACTCACCATGTTCCACTTTGGGAAGAGGAAATCTGTGCCGACGTACTCGAAGAAATGTGCGAAGCCTTCCTTCAGCCAGACGTCCTCCCACCACACCGGCGTCACCAGATCCCCAAACCACTGAAACAAACATTATTATTATCTGGGTTATTAAAACTCATTTAGCGCTGCAGTAAACATGTTTACTAGCTGATATCATTGAGATAATGCTAATGGCTATGCTACCTACTAACACTGCTGTTAATACACCAATAATAATGTTTGCTAGATGTTAGCCTCCACAATAAACAGCTAGTAAGCAGTGGGATTAGCATGCTAAACCAGACTGGCTAACCATAACATGTGCCACCTGCCCAGCTTTTCTGAGTCGGGAAACCAAGGCGAAGTTTAATAAAGCTGAACTCTGCAGCTGCAGCTTTTCTGCCTGAATCTGAATGTTAATGTCCACAGAGTGACACTCGGCCACAGAGAACACAGAAAACTAGCCTCTGACTCGACTCGACCCACATTAAGAGAAACGCGCTGCAGGTTCAGTCCAAGTTTCTGCCACAAGGAAAAGCCTCTGATTGCTTAGTTTGTCAGATTCAGTCTGGAGTCTCGGATGCTGCGGCGCTGATGGAGCAAAACGTTTCAAGGTGGATTTGTTGTGCAGGTGGAGGAGCAGCGGCCAGCGTTAGCAGCGGCGGCAGCGTTAGCAGCGCGGCAGCGTTAGCAGCGGCGGCAGCGTTAGCAGCGGCGGCAGCGTTAGCAGCGCGGCAGCGTTAGCAGCGGCGGTGAGCTGCCACTTCAGTGGAGAGCATCAGCTGTGAGGATGAAACCAGAGGCTCTGCTTTGTTTCATGATGATTGTTTATGCAGAAACTCTGTTTATTTCTCTTTTTGTCGTGTTTGATTCCATTTTTTACATTTTGCAATAACTTATGTTGTTCTTTTGAGTTTATTTATCATTTAAAATTCAGATTGCTGCTGCCTCATTTTTCACTTGCAGGTGATGATCCATGGCGCCTCTGCAGTTCAGTGATGCATCAAGCGTCAGACTAATGCAAAACGGTAATGGCAAAACATGCTGGTCTGAGAAACTGCAGGCTTTTCTCTGCATCTAAATATAATTTAGGTTTTACAAAGAAAAAGTCCAAATAAAAGGAAAGCAGAAACGGCTCAGTGGAGACGATTCAGGACAAGATTCATTAAACTGGAGCAGAAACAAAAACAAATCAAAACGTCGTCAGGAAGTTTCCTCGTCTTCTGGATCCGTTAATAAATCAACAGAAACAACAAGTTTGTGTTTTAACAGGAAAACCTGGCGCCCGGTTTCAAGTTAATGTTTCATTTATTCCCATTAATCAACTGACTTCTCTACATCATCGATGCCTCTTCACTTCTCCTTTTCCTGCCGTTTACTGACCGACCGTCTGGATTCACTTCCCTACTTCCTGTTCAGCCTCCCACTCCTGACTCTGACTTTCTGTATTTTTAACACATCACTGCGCGTCACACAACGTCTGATTACTTCAGTTTCTATTTTATAAACTCTGCATGGTTACATCATTAAACACATTTTAATGTTTCATTTTAATTCTTCAACCATCATCCTTCAATAATCATCTGTTTTAATTTCATTTGCCAACTTTCAATTCACTATTTTTTATTATTTCTTTGATTCACACTTTCAAATCAACGATCCTTCATTTTATAAGCATACAGACATAATAATTGAAAAACAAGATTATTTATTTCTCCCAGATTCATTTCCTGCCGCCCCCTGGACAGATCTGACCAGTTTTCACAACAAGTCATTTTATTTAAATTAAATGTGAAAAGTGTGATTAATAAGTAAATACTTTTATTTCTAATAAGATTTTAATTTGTTTTTAATAATTTTGCTGTTAATAAAACTTGAAAAGTTTCCATTTGCTGCTGGGATTTAAATCATCCTGAATAGAACAAACGGCCCGCGGACCAAACACGGCCCACCGACCTCATGTTGGTCAACAGCTGCAGCCAGGAGTTAAACTAAAATGTTCTGAATGTTTAAAATGTTTAGCAGCTTTAGAGTCTTCCTTTTAAACAAGTTGTTTATAAATGTTTAAATTATTTTATAATCAATAAAACATTCATAATTTAAACCAGCAGTTTGTTGTTCTCCTTTGTTGCCGTGGAAACGCCTCATTAAAATGATTTAAAGCGTCATTCTCCAAGTCTCTGCAGTGACAGTGGGAGTCAAGACTTTAATTAGGCCAAATTAGTTTAACTTCCTTCAGTGGCAAATTGAGTCTGTTGGAGTGAAAAGTTATTTTCTCAAACCCCCAACGACTAAAACGCCCACAAATACAACACAGAAATCTATGCAAACCCATTCATTTGAACCTCCGAATAAAGAGACTCTTGTAATTATAAGTATTTATAGCTTCATTAATTAAATGTCATTCAGTAACTTATCAAAAAATGTATCTGTTTGTTTTTGTTAGAAATGGCAACAAGCTGCATTTTGACTCAGTGGGATTATATTCCTGTAATCTGAGGATTATTAATAATACTGATCTGGACTTGATTGTTCTTTTTTTATTAAAAATGATTAAAAACTAATTATTTGGCCATTTTTGGCTGAAATCATAAGTATATAAAGAGATTCTCTTGACTGAAACCGGTCCGGTTTTCTGCTGAGTCGGCACAATCTGAAACGTCCAACGAACATGGGGATTAAAACGGAGCGATTCATTTTTCAGTTAAAGCTCTTCCTCTTCCTGCTGGGGTTGAACAAACCGCCGCCGCCGCCGTTGCCGTTGCCATGGCGCCGATCTGCTCATCAGGACGCTGAACGTCCGGCTTTCGTTTTACTTCCCTTCAAGCGGCTGCCAGTAAGTACTTACTGACTCCAACTGGGTCAGTAAGTTTTCGGTTTGCTCCAGACAGAGAACACAGTTAATTTTACACTGGGGAGGTTTTTAGCTTCACGGTGACAGAAATAAAATCTCCTTGTGCTTCTTTCTAGTAATTAAAGATGAGAAATGACGCGGCGTGCTGATTAGCGCCCGGGTTTGCGCCCTCCCAGGCGGAGCCTCATTAAAGCACGAAAACGCCTCCAGCAGGTCGGACGTTTCTGCTGAGGAGGTTGACGGAGGCTGCAGCCGCGGGGATCGGGTTGTCATGGATGCACTGGTGCATTGTGGGTGGGGGTTTACGAGCCGGAGAGGAAGAGGAGGAGGAGGAAGACTGCTCACACTGGAGACGAGAAACATGATGAGTCGGTGGAAAAGGCAAAGAAAAATGAAAAACTCAACAAACCGCTCAATATTCAGCTGGTTAATATCAATTACAGATCATAAAAACCCAAAGTTAGAATCTCAGAAACCATTACAAAAAAACTAAAGTGAATTAAATTATTTCCACATTTCCTTTGACATCATTAGAAAGATCAGAGAATCAGTCAAAAAACCCAGAGAATCTTTTCTGGTTGCTACATTAACAAATATATTTATTTCTTTAACATTTTCTGAAGTATCTCAGCCAAAATTTTCACATTTTCACATCATTTTTAATATTTTTTAGTTTTGAATTTAGAATTTGTATCTCCCAGGATGCATTGCGGGTTTGATGTATCAAATCAGAATCGATTCAATTTATGTAGCAGGAAATAAAAAATGTATCAAATCAGTTTACAAAACAGAAGAAATAATTCAGCCCAGTTATTCATACTGACCATGCATGAGGCGACTGTGGAGTGAAAAAACTCTCCAACAGGAAGAGCTTGACATCAAGTAAAGCAGAGGCAGAAGTGTGGAAGTAAAACACACTGCCACCTACAGGCGGGAGTTAGCGTCATGTAAAATGTTTTTCATCATTTTTCTGGAAAACTTTCAATAAATTCACATAAAAATCAACACGATTTGTTGATTTTGTGTGAATTTTCATAATCATAGTAAAACTGGAAGAACTGATGTAATTTGGCAGCAAACGATAAAAACCACTTTGATTTGATTAATAGAATAATATTTAAACAACTTGTTCTGTTTATGCAGACCTCTAGAGTCTAGGGGCCACATAAAAAGCTGTGGCGGGCCGGCTTTGGCCCCTGGGCCTTATGTTTGACATGTAGTTTGCTCAATAGCTTCAGAGTTACATAGAACAAGATTAACTTAAGTTCCACTTGTCTCTGGTGCTTTTGCAGGAACCTCGGCGTCTTCCTGCAGCTTCATTATAGTTATTGACAAAAGCTTTCAGTCCTAATCTGAGTTTTAAAGCCAAATCGCCTTAAATTCACTGGAGGAGGTTAAATAAGAACAACATCATGTCTTTAAGCAGCGGATCAGCCTGAATATTCAGGAGATTTTCTTTGACGCTGTGGTTCAGGACGCACCAATCAGTTTTTTTAAAAACTAATTCACAGATTTGCAGGGAGGGTAAAAATGTGCTGCAGGTTCCAGAGAGAGAAAAGTTCATGATGCATTTAAAGACCAAACATAGTGGGAGTTCCCACTACCGGCTGCTCTGCTCTCCGACATGGAACAATCAAATCCTGCCGTCTCATTTGACAAGGAACAAAATCAACTGCATTTATTTTAAGACTCATTATGTGAAATCGTGGCGAATCTCAGACTATTAAAGGCCTGAAATTAGGATAATTAAATGTAAGACCTTGTAGAAACCTGGTAAATAATTCAAACTGGAGATAAAACAGATTCGTTTGTTTCAACCTCTCTGCCTTGGCTCTTCTCTTCCTTCACCTCCCTCTTCGTCTTCGTCATGGTTTTTGTTTTACTCTCTTCTGGAACAAAGCGGCTCCGTTCCTTTGATCATCGCCTCCTTCCCTCTTCTGGCTGATAAATATTCATTCGGCGGAGGGACTGGGTCTGACTCTCTCTGTTTGGGTTGAGATCCTCGCAGCGTCGTCGCAGCCAGTCCTGGCTGTCGCTTGGCTCCAAAACTGTTTATCTCCACACATCTGTGGAGCCGTCGAGCCTCAGAGTGTCATCAGACTGGATCCATGTTAGAGTAACGGAAAAAAACTCAATTTCCTTTTGAAATCGACTCCCTGGAAATCTTGTTTGTTTTGGGATTTAAAGCTGGAAGTCCGTCAACCTGGTTATAGATTTAGAGGCGATGCTGAAGATGCCAGCAGGAATAACTGCAACGCTGTGAAAAACTTCTTCGCCCAGAAATGTTTCAGATCGACAGAAAACCTCCATCCATCACTGCTGTGACTATTAAATCAAAAAATCTCTTTAGAAAGATCTGATAAAATGCAGGAGGTAAAAATATTTCCAAACCACGACGTATGGAAAAGGACACAAAGTTATTCTTTGCTGCTGACCTCGACTCGGGACGTTGTGGGCTGGTGGGCAGAGTACTTTGAAGACCTCCTCAATCCCACCAACATGCCTTCCATTGAGGAAGCTGAGCCTGGGGACTCTGGGTCAGGCTCTCCAGTCTCTGGGGTCACCGAGGTGGTTAAAAAGCTCCTCAGGGCCCTGGGGGTGGATGAGATCCGGCCGGAGTTCCTTAAGGCTCTGGATGTTGTAGGGTTGTGTTGGCTGACGCGACTCTGCAGCATTGCATGGACATCGGGGGAAGTTCCCCTGGATTGGCAGACTGGGGTGGTGATCCCCCTGTTCAAAAAGGGGGACCGGAGGGTGTGCTCCAATTACAGGGGGGTCACACTCTTAAGCCTCCCTGGCAAGGTCTATTCGGGGGTCCTGGAGAGGAGGGTCCGTCGGATAGTCGAACCTCGGATTCAGGAGGAACAGTGTGGTTCTGGTCCTGGTCGTGGAACGCTGGACCAGCTCTACACCCTCAGCAGGGTCCTGGAGGGTGCGTGGGAGTTCGCCCAACCGGTCTACATGTGTTTTGTGGACTTGGAGAAGGCGTTCGACCGCGTCCCTCGGGGACTCCTGTTGGGGGTTCTCTGGAAGTATGGGGTACCGGGCCCTTTGATACGGGCTGTCAGGTCCCTGTACGACCGGTGCCAGAGTCTGGTCCGCATTGCCGGCAGTAAGTCGGGCTCGTTCCCGGTGAGAGTTGGACTCCGCCAGGGCTGCCCTTTGTCACCGATTCTGTTCATTACGTTTATGGACAGAATTTCTAGGCGCAGCTGGGGTGTGGAGGGGATCCGTTTTGGTGGTCTTGGGATCGCATCTCTGCTTTTTGCAGATGATGTGGTCCTATTGGCTTCATCAGAGCGTGATCTGCAGCTCTCACTGGAGCGGTTCGCAGCCGAGTGTGAAGCGGCCGGGATGGGAATCAGTGCCTCCAAGTCCGAGGCCATGGTCTTGAGCCGGAAAAGGGTGGAGTGCCTACTCCGGGTCGGGGGGGGTGTTCTGTCTCAAGTGGAGGAGTTTAAGTATCTTGGGATCTTGTTCACGAATGAGGGAAGATGGGAGTGGGAGATCGACTGGGGTGGTGGAGGTGCAGCCTCTGCAGTGAAGCGGGCGCTGTACCGGTCCGTCGTGGTGAAGAGAGAGCTGAGCCAAAAAGCGAAGCTCTCGATTTACCGGTCGATCTACGTTCCTACCCTCATCTATGGTCATGAGCTTTGGGTCTGAAAGAACGAGGTCCCGGATACAAGCGGCCAATATGAGTTTTCTCCGCAGGGTGGCTGGGCTCTCCCTTAGAGAGAGAAGCTCGGTCATCCGAGAGGGACTCAGAGTAGAGCCGCTGCTCCTCCACATCGAGAGGAGCCAGTTGAGGCTCGGGCATCTGGTCAGGATGCCTCCCGGACGCCTCCCTGAGCCTGGTGTCTCCGCCGCGTCAGAAGCGACTTGATCCGAACTACGGCCAGCATGAAGCCATGAATGTGAGAAATGGGAACGTCACAAAAAAAAAAAGATGATCAAACTAAAGAAAACTTCCATTTTTAAACACAGGAATTGAATGTATGGCAGATAATTATGAGTTGATATTTATTTGGTATTATTTATATTTCATCAAATCAGAGACCCAAAACAGCAGATTTTATTTCCCTCAGGAAAAACAGAAATGAATCAAATCTGTGGTTAAAATCTGGATGTTAAGGATCTACATACTTTTTGTTTCCTCATTTAAAATGTTTTTGATGGTTTTTATGGTGAATGGTTTCATGTCTTCATGAAACCATTCACGTGGAGACACGAAACCACATGAATGGTTTCATGTCTCCTTTAGATTCACAGTCAAGCTTCCTATTATTACAGCATAAACTCAGTGTTAAGTAATTTAACATTACTTAATGTTAAATTACTAGTTATTATTGATCTTCTCTGGTTTTACTATCAAACTTCACAGTTAATAATGAAAATGAAAATTTGAAGAGAATTCCTTCCAGAGGACAGACTTGCTCCATCTTGTTCCTGCACATCATGTGGTGCACAAGATTAAAGGTCCAAAGAAATAGAGGAGGTTCTCTGGTTGGGATGGGCAATGTTTATCTTATACCAATGCATGTTAAACTGTTAAAGTTGACCAATCACAGCAGGTTGCTCCTTTTATGGTTGCAGTGACTCAGAGGGAGGTTCTTGTTCTGAAGATGTTTTGATGCATAACCTATCTGCAGAATCTAATAATCTGATCACAGTGTCAGTATCTAAGGACTTTCAGACTGATCAAGATGAAAAACTTCCTGATTTCTCACATTACTCAGATTGCCACCTACGCCACGATCATTGTGATTTTCACGCACAATGCTTTGTTTGACAGAGAAGTGGCCTGCACCTGCCAGGATCAGGAATGTCAGTGCTATTTATACATCATTCTGCCGATTTTTGTAATAATCCTTTTGTTACTTTGGACGGACAAGGACCTCAAAGGTATCTGGACGCTGTGCTGCTGTGTGAAGAAAGGAAAGACGTGTCAAAAAGCCTGTTGGTATGTTACTCTTCAGATAGTGAAGGCTTGTGTGGTCGGTCTGCTGTGGGTCGTCTCTGTATTATTTGATGGAGATTGGTACGCTTGCTGTAAGAACGGCCTGCCTAAAGAAAAGGCTCAGATTCCTTGCAAGACAAACAGAAGCCTTGAGGAGCAAGCCATCATTGATGACCTGAAAAATTGGTCAAAGGTGGGTTTTAAGATTTCTATTTATGTAGAGGATTGTAAAATATTAATTTGAGTTAGATTAGTAATAAACCTGCTCTGCTCTTTGCTTCAGATTTATGGCCTGATCACACTGCTGGGCCTCCTCGCCCTGGTTTTCTGCGTCTCGTTAATAAAGTGGGCGGAATGCTCCAGGAAATGCTCACATTACTCTGATGGAAATGGACTCTATGAGCTGATCATCATAAAAGAAGAAGAAGACATTTTGAATCAGCTTTTGAAAGTAAGAGCCAAAGAAGCTCTGACTCAAAAGGTTCAAGAAATACTGAATAGGGTTGGTTGGTGAAAGCAGAACATGGCCAGACATGTTCCATGAGATCTAGAACCTGATGAAGCTCCTGTACTTTGCATCGCCCAGACATGTCAGTAACAGCCTTCACTTTGTCAGGACCTTCAGAACCAACAAGCTGCAGCTCAGGGTTACTGCTGTATGAAAACAAGCTGCTTGAAACAACCAGCAGAGCTTCACCTGGTGGCCAGCACAGCTGCAATACCGTCAGGACACAGTGACAGTTTTATTATGCAAAAAAACATCATAAGAGTTACGTCCTACACATTTAATAACAGGAATAATCCAGGCCTTAAATGACACGCCGCCCTGAGCTGAACGAGCTCAGCACTGCTAACTACCTCTGACTTTAACTGGACCAGAACCAAGACAAAGTATTCCAGCAGAGAAGGATCTCAACCAGCTTTGCTAATTATTCTGTGTGCAGTGAAAATGAGGAATATTTCATATTGTTCATACTGTTACCTGTGTGTTGTTCTTTAGGCTTACCGTAGCTGTGAAAAGACATGCAGCCATTGAAAGATCAAGGAACAAATTACAGTATTTTTATTTACAGCCTTCAGGAAGTAAAACAGACAATAAGGCTGAAATTCAGAAACATAGTTTTTTTTCTAACCAAAGTCACATGTTTTAAAGTCAGTTATCTCTGATTCTGACCAAATGTTTCTGGCATTTAACAAATATAAATAATTCTGGTAATTCTACCTGTCCTAAAACAAAAAAGGTTTGGTTTGAATTAAATTTAGACAGGCAGAAAAAATGTTGACAGACTCTGAGAATACATTCTCTGATATTCTGATATAGATAATATACCTGGACAAATGTACATTACGCTTTCCTGTCCGTCTATGGCTGTGAAGGCGGGATGGAACCAGGAGGAAGCCTGGTTCCATCCCGCCTCTGTCAGACCTCCCAGGGCAGCTCAGGCTACTATCAGTAGCTTCTGAAAGCTTACTGTGAGGAGTCCTCTGGACTTGATAAACACTCTACAAGTACAGGACATTTACCATGTTATGTAAACATACAGGCCAAAGTCTGAATAATCAGATTCAAAAGTAAAGAAATTAAAGAAACTGATGATTTAATTAACCTGCTGACATTTAAACCAGAAACTAAAACTTGATTTAAACTCTGTTCTTCTAACTTTCAGCAACAAACTCAATATTAGGACTTTCTCTCTTCTGTTTAGGTTTCTAGTACAGAATTGTTGCTCTGCAATAATTCTTCTACATATTATTTTGCAACATTGTGAAAGTGAAAGAATGAAGTCCTGAAAATCTGTTTAATGTGAGATTTAGAGGACATGTCCTAGTCAAAGACCACAGCAAGGCTCCTCACAGTAACTCTAGCTATAAAGTTAGAGTTATGGAAACTTCTGGATTAATAAACAGATTCATGTTCCTGATTTAAGGTCAACAGAAACAGCTGAACCAGAATAACATAATTTATCATCTCTTTATATTTCACTGTGACGTCAGGAAAAAACTCAGCATCTGTTTTGTTTTCTGGTTTCTAAGAAGTTTCTTCTAAATGACGTGATTTAATATTTTTCAGGAGGAGCAACATTCACAGAACCAGGGTCAGAGGACAAGCAGAAGTTCATAGACCCTCAGCAACATGTTACACTTTGGGGTTTTTGTGTTTTCCTGACACAAGAAATCAATTTAAATATGGAAAATATGGGGGCGCTGTGGTGGCGCAGAGGTTACACACAGCCCATGTATGGAGGCCTTAGTCCTCCACGCGGCCGTCACAGGTTCGAATCCCGGCCTGGTGACCTTTGCCTCATGTCTTCCCCCTCTCTCATTTCCCTCATTCCTGTCCACTAAGTATTAAATAAAGGCCACTAGAGCCAATAAAACCTTAAAAAAAAAAAAAACATTTCCAGGGTCTGACTGGATGTGATATGAAAATAGATTTTTAAAACAAATATTTTACATTTACGTACCACAGATGATGGTTTATATGTTTCATTTTATATTATTATGTTATATATTCTTTAATTTTGCAGCATATTAGGCCAGATATAAAGTTAAAACCAGATAAAATACAAACTAAAGACATTAAATCAAATTAAACTTTTCCTGTTTTGGTTAAACTAGGATTATTAAAATTATATTTGTTAAATACTTGAATAATGAAAAATGATTTTTCATCTGTCTTTTAAAGCAGATGTTTAGATGCAGAAACAAGGTTTTAGTTTCTGACGTCATTCTGTCCTCTGAGCTGATTGGACTAAACCGATGGTTAGCTCTTAGCCTGTCTGGGTTAGCGTTAGCATTATCATTACTGTTAGCATTAGGGCTAGCGTTAGCACTAGTTTTAAAGTTGAGGTTAGGACCCTGGCAGTTCCTCCAGTGGATCAACCGTTTTCTTACATTTTGTTTGGGTTTTTTTGGCCACATGTCCTAGTTAAAACCTGAATCCCAAGTTTGATGGCATAGTTCATTTGTGTGATCCTGAAGGCTGCTCGGTCAGCTGAGGAGTGCTGTCGGGATCATGTCTGGGTGACCTTTGACCTCCAGGTTATTGAAGAGTTTATAAATAATTCTGCAGCAACTGGAGCTTTTAAAGATTTATTTAGATAATTTTCTATAGAGTTACTGGAAGGAGTGGCTCGACCCTTTGACCTTTTGACCTCAAGCCATGTGTCCACATGTTGAAGAAACGTTTGACCTGCTGCAGAGGGACACAGATCTGTCCTCACAGGGACAGCGTCCCTCAGCATGAAGCTTCCTTCACTGCTCTGGTTGTTGAAACGATTTCAGTAATTCAGGGAAAGTTTCGTCTGATTTAATGAATTTATGACGATTTTTATCTGATTTATCTGTAAGTTCTTGTTTGGTGTTGATTATAGGAGGGAAACATCAATATTACGAACATTTATTCTAAATGCTGTAAATATTGAGTAAAGTTTTAATTCAATTTGTCAAACTGTTCATTACAGGATTTATTAACTGTGATCTGAATATAGTTGCAGAGTTTTGTTGTCTATTTCACATTTATAAACATAAATCATTTACAGTAAAGTTTAATGTTTAATGTCTGTTTGCTTGTCGATTCTGATCCATAAAGAATAAAGATGATTGACTGAAGTTTGTTACTGCAGTTTGACTGATAGAAATATCTATATTTACGTCTCAACTTGCTGCTGGTTTTCCTGAGTTTCCCCACAGAGGGACAGGAAAGGATGTTTCTACTCTACCTGGTTCTGTTCTGTATTTGATAAAATGATAAATTTGTACCAACATCAGTGCGATTGTGTGGAATCCGCCTCATTTCATTAAAAAACTGATGAGAACAAGTCTCTCTGTTTGAGAAGCCAATAAAACCTTCCGGTTTAGTTTTCCCATAATCCGGTTCTTGTGTTGACGGACAGTAAGACGGTTTGTTCATTAGAGTTGCTTTAATGTCTCCCTCTAATGGTTCCTCTCAGCGATTCCTCACTTCCTGATGACGGGCGAAGGGAAGCAAACAAGTCACAGGCGAGGAACCTTTGATGCGCCACAACAAAGAGCAGAGCTCACCGAGTCTCTGCCTGCCTGAGCTTCTGTCAATTAGCAGAAGAACCAGGAGGAAAATCAATTAGAGCAAAAACACTTTGAGCCCAGAGACAAAGCCAAACGGGGAAATGTACTGACTCATCTCATAAGCCACAGCCTATAGAAAATCCATCCTGGATGAATACTCAAGATACATTTCAATAAAACACAGCAGACGCCATTTTTATTCCCTCAGGCTGATCAGCTGTGATTACAGTGATGGAGGAACATCGTCTGTTTGGCTTCCAGCCCAAACGCTCCCCGTTTCCTGCTCTCCCATCCAGATCGACTTCAGGATGCAGCAGGGTCTCTAATCAATCACCATTAATCGACAACACTTTCAATTCAAATATCTCTTTTGCTGCTAAATCATTTAATAATCAGACATGAGTTCAACATCAAACTGATTGTTTTTAATCTGTTCTTTTGGTTCATCAGATCAGGAGTCCTGATCATTCATGCAGCTTCTTTAGAAATGTGGACTGTGGATGCTAACATTAGCATTAGCAACCTGTTTAGCATTGAATAGCTTCGTTTAGCCCACCTTGAATACAATGAGCCCCATCAGATGGAGGCAGAAATTAATCCCAGTGGGACCAGAGAAGCGGATTTGTTGCTAATCGGTGTTAGCAGATGTAGCTTGTGCGTCAGGTTTATGGCGTACCAGAAACACAATACAAAGGTTCCAGCTTGGACTTTTCTATTAGAAAAGAAAGAGATTAATTGACATGGAGAAGCAGCGTTTAGTTTTATGCTCCTCTAATCTGGAACAAACGTTCAGAAAACTGTAAAACATTTATTTTAAATCAAGGTTAAGATCTCAATTATTTAAAGTTGCCTTTTATGAATAATAAGAACATCGACTAGATTTAGTATTTATTCCAATACTTTGGAATAATGACATGTGAAGAGCAGAATGATTGTTTTTATGTTTTAATCATGTAAAGCTCCTTACATGGCCGTGTTGCTAATAAACTGGTTCCTCTGAGGGCTGGGAGCAGTCGATCCGACTGCCTGGAAATCACCTGGGCTCAAGGGACAGAGGCGCTCTGGAAGCAGATTGACATTTCCTCCTTTACAATAAACCCGAAAGGCATGTAGCTCAAAATAAAGCAACGGCCCTAAAAATCCCGACTCTTCCAGGGCAAAGATGGAAACGTTAACATTAAAGCATCCAGGTAGCAAGTTATTTATCCTCAACCTGATTGATGCACAGATCATTTCTGACTGAAGTTCTGAGGATTTATTCACGAAGCCGTTTCTCCAGCGAACTGCAAAATGTTTCATTACATGTTTCCCTTTAAGGTCAGTTTTTAGCAGCCAGAATATTCCTTTATTATCCACCCATAAACATAAAAAGTAATGATTCCTTCCAGCTGTATTTTTATGTGAAGGGTTGTTAATCTGATTTTCTTACCGAGAGGAAAAGAACGTTGGTTTTTCCATGTTTCTCTCATTGATTAATAAATACAATAAGCCCAGAGAGGCTTTAGAGTGTTTCATTTCCAGTCAGCCAGAACCGGAGTTCAGCCCATTCTGCAGCTTTTTAAACATTTTACACAAAAACCTAAAGCCAACATGAACTGACCGTTTTATGGTTCATTAGTTTGCAGTTTGTTTTAGAGAGTAAATATTTTTTTTTCAGCCGTTTCACCTCCAGCAGAGCAGAATCTCTAAAACAAGAAACGGTTACATGGTGTTAGATGTTTGGCAATCAGACGCAGATATGAGCTGAAATCAGCCACAGTAACAATAAATACAACTTCTGCTGACAGGATGTTCATACTGATCAAACCATCAATGCTTTTCTATTTCCTAGACTCTCCAGCTCAGTTTACCGGACAAAGAGAAGCCATGTCTTGGTACCAATTACTGATTTCTTCCCTCAGACCATCGTAAAGGTAAATGCAGCTCAAATAAAGGCACAGTTGCTGTATTTGACTGATGTGGGTGAAGAACAGAACCAAAAACCGGAGTGAAGGGAAGGACTGGTGCTTTGCAGGAACAGGATGGAACAATAACCTGGTTTACCTCCAAATCAGTTGAATCCTTTGAAACTGGACTCAGTTGGGTTTGGAATGGACCAAGCAGGCCAACTCTGAGAATGAAGCAGAAAAATCCTGATGAATAAGAGGGAAGAGCTGAGCTGGAGGCCAGGAGACGATGAGCCGTCACTGCTGGACCCGCCAACAGGACGACGACGAGGTTAAAGGTCAGAACATCCGATGAACGCTGACCACCACCTGAAGACGCCTCCTGGCCAAAAGCCGCAGACCGTGAGGCATCAACTGTGCAGCAGGTCCACTTTAAACAGAGCAGAGTTTGTTTTTGTTTGATTAGTAAGAACCAAACAACCAGACCCAGACCGACCCAAACTAACTGTGTGGTTCACTTCTGGTGTGAATACAGACCAACGGGAAACGTCCGTCTTCTAGGACTCAATGTGCCGCCATAGCTGGGCATTAATGGGAAAGACAAGCCCCTCAATGATGCTAACGCTGCTACTGCATGTACTGATTGGCCCGGTACGGCACCGGAGCCCGGAATGGCACCGGAGCCCGGCACCGGAGCCCGGAACGGCACCGGAGCCCGGTACCAGAGCCAGGAACAGCACCGGAGCCTCCGTTTCCTGCTTAGTGATGCTGCAGGCAGCAAAGTGCAGGTCAGGGTTCGCTTGCAGCAGCATTCCCTGACGCTGCACCAAATTAGGAATATGACATTGAAACCTGCATTGCAAGAGCTGCTCTGGACATTAAAGATGATATTTCAGTTTTAATAACAGAAAATCAGCAAGCAGAACTTCTGAAGTCTGTCGTCTCGGGTCTGCTCTGTCCTGTCTGCATCATTTCTGTCACAAAGTAATAATAATCACCTTTGATCACAAACTATAATCTGCTTGCAAAACATATCTGATTTTGGTCTGGCCCAAACAAGTGGACCACAGGACCTTCCTGGTGAGCGTACACCCCAACGATGGACCTCAGGAGGTTCTACTGTATAACCAAACTGAAGATCCAGATTCAGTCAGAACCTGCAGCTTAATGACATTTTTGGAAACATCAAATCTTTTCCTCCAACTCTGAGCCAGAAATGGATGAAAATGTGAAAGAAGGACTGAAGGATCTGCAGCTCATTTCCTCAGAGATGAACAGATTTTTGTCAATCTTCTGGAAACATTGCAGACTTCCAGAAGCAGAACAGACAGTCTGGAAGTTTAAGGTCAGAGGTGAAAACACAGCAGCTGAAACACAGACAGCAGAGGAGACGGAGCGCTGAGCTTCAACGTGAGACAAATATGAAATAAAATCAGAGGGGAGAGAGGGAGGAACAATCAGATGATTTATGGCTCCCTGTATTGTAATGAACTCTATGCAAACACTGACTGCAGCAATAAATTATCCACTTTGAGCCCAAACTCTGCAGAGGAACAAATACAACTCGACAGCTGCTGTTCTCAGGAGGACGGAGTGGATTTCTGAGTGGGTTCAGCCAAAAGCAGATGTGACACAGCGTGATGAAGTGGGAACTTGTTTCAACAACTGAACTGCTCCCTCATTTTTACAATAAACCGATTTATGTGGCTGAGTGGAACAAACAAAAGCCAGGATTCAAGCATCTGTGGGGAAAACCTGCTGGTGGGGAACACTTAGCAGCTGAAGGTGAGTCCTGCTATTGTTGTCCAACCTGAACTGGTTCCGGTTCTGATTCTACAGCCAGTGCTGGAGGTTAATACCAGCTTAAAAGCAAAACACAAAGTAACAATGAAACACCACCAGCCAGGTTTAGTCCGTTTTAATCCAACTCCAGTTCATTTGCCTGGAAAATGCGGATCGGTTGGTGAGGTGAGAACGATAATCGAACCAATGAACTGAACTCTGAAAACCTCGGTTTTGGTTCAGTTTGAATGTTAACGCCAAGCAGACTGGAGACCGCTCCAACAGCAGGAAGTGGACGACAGAGCAGGGCATTCTGGGTAAATACAACCAAAGCAAACACGCTAACTAGTGTTAGAAATGGCTCTTGGACTTTAGCCAAGTTCCTACAGTCTCTAAAATCTTTTGTCAACATTTCGTGATGTAGGAAGTTGCGCTCAGAGGTTTGTGTTTTGTTTCCCTCAGTGGTTCTTGGTGCAATGCCTCCCTGAACCAAGTCCATCAGATGAAGTGAGTGAAAACAAATGCGATGTGTTTCCATCTGGACTGTGAGCTAAACGGTGAGTCGGGCAGAGCGTGGCCGCCTCGTACCAAGACTATCAATCTTCAATGCAGCGTCTCCATTTTGATTCCCAACTCTGGGAGCTATGCTTCATGTCTTCCTCGCTTCTTTCTAGTGCCTGAAAAACCTCCAAATTAAAATTTAAAAGGTATTCAGACAGAGAGCATTGCTCTGGAGATGATAAAGGCTTGACGATCTCCTCCAGGTCACAACGGTTTGCAAAGGCAGAACCTTCGACAGTAACTAACCGAGCTATAGAACCGGTTCTTTGTCAGAGTTTAAGTTTTTGCAAAACATGAGCTCAAGGTTTTTGAGACAGTAATCAGAAGTTGCAGCTTTGTCATACAATAAAATCCAAAACTTTTTTTGAATTAAAAAACCATTATTTGATTGAAGAGATGGATTCAAAGAGTTTGGGATCACAGCATCATGAATTCAATGGTAAATAAATCTGCCAATGAACTGCATAGCAATGGAATATGACGTTGTGTCGGGTTGTTACTGATCCAAGTGGCAACAAATATAATGAGAAAAGCAGAGGACCTAAAATGGAGCCTTGTGGAATCCCACATGAAAGATGTGCAGTAGAAGAGGAGAAGGCATTAAGCAGAAACATCAGTCAAAAATAACACGTAATAAATATTTAAACTGTTTAATGGAAACTGAGTCACATCTCCATGACCTTAAATGAGGGTTGGGACAAAAATAGACAAAATAATTTAGAAACCTGTCTTGATTTCAGCTTCTTCCAGACCAAAATAATCCTCCAATGGCTGAAGGGAAGTTTCTCTATTTAAACTCCACCTTTATGGAAAATCTGACTTTAACTTTCCAACCAATCAAGATCCTGTTTCGCTCCTGACGAATGAAAAGTGAGTAAGACCAGCATTCATTAGGGACATTAATCAGTACAGTAACAGGTATGTTACTGATCCCACACGGTGCTAATTCCTCCTGCATAAGGCTGAATTAATGTGCGAGACAAAGAGATCAACACATGAAGAGCAGAATCTGTTCTGCTGAACTCCGTCTCCCTGCTGGTGGCTGTTTTAATTAGAGGAAAGCTGACAGGAAGAACCTGGATGGAAAAACAGGGATGATTCTGCTTTGGTCCAGCAGGTAAAGAGACTGCTGACCTCTTCATTAGACGTTTGTAATAAACTCCTCAGAACCAAAGAGCTACTGATGTTTTTACTGATTACCCAACATTAGTCAAGCTTTAGCAATCAAAGCATTTACAGGTTACATCTCCTGACAACATGGTGGGTCAGTTAGTGGCATTTAAATAATAGTTGTTGGAAGGTGGGTTGGTTGGTTGATCAATTGGATGTTTAGTATGTTAGTGGGTTGGTTGGACGGCTGTTGGGATTTTTAGTCATGTTGGATGATAAAGATCAGATACATTGGATGGATGGATGGATGGATGGTCCATTTGTTTGTGGGTTGGTTAGTGAGAAACATTTGGTAAACTGTAGAGTATATGGTGGGTTAGCTGGTTCTTGGTTGGATGCTTTGAAAGTTGCCAGGCTGTTGGTTAGTAAGTTAGTTAGTTGGTTGGTTGGTTGACTGAATGCTGGGTTCAGATTTTTGTAAAATGTGTTTTCTGACATTTCCCAGCCTCCATCTTTAATTCCTGATTTGTCTCCTTCATGTCTGTCGTGGTGGATGAGGCGAACTCAGACTCAGAGACGAGCTGATGTGTCAAACGTTTAATGAAATGAGACGTCACTGCTTCACGGCCTTCACTGTAATCCAGATACAATTAAACTTGATGGGTGATGTATCTGAATGCTTAACTAGAGTTGTGTTGCAGTGCTCTGCTGCTTTAAAACATGTCAGATAAGTATAAAGGCTGTTTGTGGCAGAATACATATTAGAATAAATTTACATGATGGGATTAAGACGTCATGCCGTGTTCAAATGTCACCGATGAAAAGATTTCTGCTTTTGAGCCTCTGGAAACCTCTTTCAATGAGCCTCAGACATTTAAACGTTCTCGAAGACTGACTTTCAGATTACAGGTAGGATCTAAACATTATAAAATATTGTATTTTGATTTATTAGTTTATGATACGAAGATGCAGATTTTGGGTTGTGCTTGCAGCCCGTCGATGGAGGCCTCAGTGAGGCAGAGGTAAATATCAGCTGTGTTTGTCTCATTATCTGAACCGACACTCTTATCCTCCATCTGTGTTTGCTCCGGCTGATGAAGTGAAACAGCCACATGCCATCCATCTGCTCACCTGAGAGCAGCAGCAGCAGCAGCCATATGCATGCATGACCCTGTGACCTACAGCAGAAGACGCCCAACAGTTCAGCAGCGTCACTCCGGGCTTCACAGTGGATGTTATGCTGCCATATGTGTCAGAATAGTATTTAACTGTAACTAACAACATGCTGCTACATTTCAGCATAAATTAGTCTGGTATTGTTTTTTATTTACAAGTAGAGCTCAAGTGTACTCTTACTGCAATCTGGACTTGTCAGAAAATATGCGTTTCCATGGCGACACGGCTGCAGTCAGGTAATATTTTGATGGAAGTGAACTTTCCTCAATTATTTGCTTCTTTATTTTAAAAGGCGATCAGTTTCAGGAGCAAACGAAGAGAAAAAAAGTTTCTTCTTAACCAACTTGTTCCGGCGCCGTCTCAAGAGTTTCTCATTCTCTTAGCTTTTTTTTTTACTTTTCTGATTTTGCAGGTTTGAAGCTTTTAAACAGTTATTCTCTCTGAGACACTCTCTTACTCCCAGACAGATCAGCTTTAAACAGAAATGATGCAAAGCAGAAAAAACATCCTCTGGGTGTTGAAAGTTATGATGATGAATAAAGTGAATAAAAATACCGCTTGAGATTAGTTTTTTTTTTTTTTTTGCACCAAAATAACTTTATGGATCTTAAACATTTCTGTTTTTTGACTATTAATGATGTATAATTTTAATAAAGTACTGCTTTGTTCCTCTGAACTGTTGATCCGCCTAAAATGCTTGAGAACCACTGATCTAATATGAATTATAGTCATTTAACTGGTGGCAGCATGTTGGAGCGTTTCAGTTCTGATTTATTCTTTTTGCAGATTCCGTTCATATTTTTCTGTTTGATGCTTTGAATATCTCCACAATTATTTCCTCTGATTCTGGATGCTGAGCAGCTGGAAAGATTTTTGCTCCTCCTTTAATTTTGAGAGTTTTTAAGATCCGTAACCGTGGCAACAAGGTATCGTTTTTACAATGGGAACAGCTAATTGGCGTTTAAAAGCTCAAATAATCCCTGAACTTTGACCCCAGATCCCAAAGTTAGGGAGAAAGAAGAAGTTGAAAACATCTCCTCTAGTGACTGTAGTAGCTAGGATGGATCCCCTACTCCAACATCTCTCTGAACGAACGGCCAGAGATTTAAACAGGAGTGACTCAGCAAATGCCAGTGATTAGCAGTGCTAGCTACTAACTGTCATCCAGGTCATGTTACCAGTTTGTTTCATTAATCATATAACTGCCCAGTTTGACATTTTGAAAATTGGTAATACAAACATGTCAATCTAAAAAAAAAAAGTATTTCGGTAAAGTTTTGTTCTCTGGATGAGGTGGGAGTTTTAGCCGTATAGAAATAGTTTTATTTTGCAAGAAAGTGCAACGGAAACATTTTCTGCAGTTGTTACTACTGGAACAAACCATGAAGAAGACAACAGGAAGTGGGATGATGATGGCGCTTCATGCTTCATCACCTGAACAAACTCATTCACAATTGGGTTTAATTAATACCCAATTAATACTAATGAAAAGTTAATTTATTATAGAAATTCAGTTCAAGTGAATCCCGTTTACAGACATGTTGGTTTATTTCTGGTCATTTTGATGATAACTTTATATTAAAAAGATTGAGATATGTTTCTGGATCTGATGTGGATAAAAGATGTTGTTCTTCCACAGTTGCTTTGGTTTTCCAGCTTCTTCCAGCCCAACCTGCTGATTATCTCCATGCAGCCGTTTCTCCTCTCAGATAAACGAAGAGCAAAGCTCCAGCAGATCATCATCGCTCTGCTTCCTTCTAACAAACACCGCGGCTGAGCATCAACGCCGGCAAGATGGAAGAAAGCAGAAGGAAATCCATCCAAACAAACACCGTCGGTGAGTTTTATGTGGAACGTCATGAAAGATTAATACACTGTATCATCGCCCGCCCGGCGCCTGATGCGTGTTTCTGCGACGCGCCGCAGCCTGGAGCTAGCGATCATCCCGACTCAGCAGAGAGAAATGCCGGCGTGAGGTCACTTCCTGCAGCTGTTTTAATGGGAGCTGCAGAAACAGAGAGACTCACACCGCAGGGTTCCATCTGCAGCAACGCAGCGCCGCGCGCTAGCCTGATTATCAAACCGCTGCAGGTGCAAACCCAGCTGCCCAGTTTGAGACAAGCAGTTTGGTGCCTGACCTTTGACCCTCTGCTGCCATGCCCGTCTGCAGCACGCCAACACACAACAAGGATAAACACATCCTGTTTTTGTTCGGCTGTTTTTAACCTGGAAGCTCAACACAAGCAGCTTCTCGGCTCCAGGAATGAAGAAAAGCTGCTGGACTCTGAGGCCTCCAGCTTCAGCAAACCGCCATAAAAGGTCTAAACAGATTTAATTCACTAGAACAGGATATTTATAGTCTAAAAATGAATATGCAGAACCAAAACAGTCATTAATCCTGCATAATGTTGGTGGAAGAATTAGGTAGTGAAATATTTAAGAAAATAAACAGTTTCTCTGAGATTTCACCTTCCATTAGGAGTTGGATGTTTCACCACCTCATAGTTCAGTGAACTCTTTTCCATTTGGGATCAAACATTCAACATTTATCATATTTTCAGCTGCTGTGGTTCTTTTTCTCGCTGCTCTGAGTCAAACCAGCCAAACCCTTTGAGCAACCTGTTCCCCTCCTGGCCTGAGGGGGCGCTGCACCAAGAACCACTTCATTAAATAACATTAAAAACCTCTGAAGACTTGCCAGCAAAAACACTAAATCTTACCAATATCTGTGTCTAATTTCTGTTGCAAATATCTTAGAACATTTGAAATAAAACTAAACTAACTTATAGGTAAGTTTTCAGCAAGAAACGGGATTTTGTTTTAAGCCAATAATTCCTTAATATTGAAGAAAAAGTTCAAGTTCCACTGGCGGATAATTTCACTATTCACTATTATTTCATTTTGGAAAAATGTCAATAGCAATAATAAACTAGAACTCTGACTTTAATATTAAGGAATTATTGACAGAAAATCTTCTATCTTGCTGAAAAGTTGATTGTAAGTCAAATGTTGTGTTTTTGCAGCGTAGCTAGCAGGTTCTAGCCAGCCTAGCTAGCCAGGTTCCATTAGCAGCTAGTTAGCGATAGCCTCAACCAACACAATGAAGATGTCTGAGTCCGACTCATTTGCCTACCAGGAAACTCCCACTAGAGACAGAATGTAAGAGATGAAATAGTAAAGTGATCTGTGATTAACGTGTTTAAGGCCAAATTACTCTTTAAAAATGAATTTAAGACTCTGAGGTCTTTATTTTAGACACACAAATGTAAGACTTTTTAAGGCGGAGTGGACATTTTGCTAATTATTTGATCTCATTTATTCCTCATTAAAACCTCTTTTCATCTAATTTAATCTTCTCATTACTTCCTATGTTCCCTAATCTGTCATTATGCTCTTATTTCATCCCCGTTATCCCAGTTAATCCTCACTATTCCTCTTTTCCCTTTAATTCAATTCATGTAAAGGTGACCTGTTATGCTTCCATGAACAGGTTGGGATTTTTTATGGCCTATACAAAACATAATCATTACATTTCTGCACATCATCATTCTTAGATGGTGACGTTTTAATCTGCTCAGTACAGAGGTAAAACCAGACGACCAAACCTGCTGAGGTTGCTAGGTAACGGGCGGAACTGCACTGGGGTTGCTAGGTAACGGGCGGAACTCCACTGGGGTTGCTAGGTAACGGGCGGAACTCCACTGGGGTTGCTAGGTAACGGGCGGAACTCCACTGGGGTTGCTAGGTAACGGAGCTAATTCCTTACATTTCTGAGGTTTTTGAAACTGAGTGAATCCAAGTTTTCTTTGGACTCATTTATAGATTTATTTATAGATGAACATATTTCGATGCACATGCTTATTTGTATTTTATTCCATTTATTTTACATTTAGGTCGTATTTAAACAATATCACACTAATCTGTATGCTCTTTTATACATTTTTTATCGCTCATGATTGGATTTATATGAACTAATATTTGAAACTTTGGATGGATCAACGCATTAGTCATTTCCCTCTGGAGATCAATAAATGAGCTTCTAATCAAATCCAAATACTTTATTGATGTTGTAACTCATACTAATTTATATTCTTCAGCATTATTGTAGATAGTTATTGCAGGAAGATCTAATCTGACTGTTTTTCTAAGACCATCTATTTTCCAGACACCAAAAAACATTTACAATGCTTGGCTTAAGAAACAAAAGCTACATAATAAAAATATTTTTTCCTTGTATTATTTCCTGCGAACGATTTGGAGGATTCCAATATGGCCGCCTGGTCCAGTACCAGCATCACCTGGACCCAACCGGCCCCAGGCTTCGGGGCAGCAACCCGGCCTACCTGGTGACAGATCTCATGGACGACCACCATGGTGAGCTCCATCTGGTAGGACGACGACGACACGTCGGCGTCCAGCAGGATCTTCTGCTCCACGAAGACGCTGAGGCCCCAGTTCTCCATGGCGGCGTAGGGATGCTTGGGCACCGCCAGCAGGTCTGAAACCACACAGAGACGCCGTTACAGCTTTCTGTCGGGCCGCGCTCCGGCAGGACGACCGCCGGCGCCGGACCCATTCTGGCTAAATGGGAGTAAACACAAGTCATCCTAACAACGCTCTTCATCACAATGAGGATGAAGAGCGTTTTCACACAACTGCAAAAACCTGCAGGACGAGAAGAACTGGAGGCTTTTCTGAGATAATTATTAAATGTTAAATAGTGACATCAGTTGCATTCAACTAATATAAAACTAATTAAATCTGGTCTGGTTTAATTTCAGAAACTTAGTTTTTCTGGTTTGTCTAATTTCTTTACAACAAAACATTTAAGCAATTTTTAAATTGAACAAAATTACTGCAAAAATACAAAAGTTCAAGTTTTTTTGGCTTAGTTTCTATGCAAATATTTTACTACACTAAAAATAAGAAATTAGCTTTTTTAAAATATCTGATTAATTTAAAAAGTAATATTTATAAATGAAATAATACAAATGTGTTGCTCCATTTTCAGATTATTTCATTTATATCTAATTTTTGTCAATATTAGGCTGTTATATGTTGCTTAAAAAGTAATTGTAAATTAGTTCTATTGTAATTGTACTCAGATATTTACACTAGAAACTAGAAACATACTTTGTAGATTTCCTGGTTGGAACAGAAAGAAAAAGCATTTAGTGGATGAAAACTTCCTCAAAATGCCAATTTATGAAGAAGTTGTACAATAATGTGTCTGTTTCAGTGGAAAGGTTGTTCAAAGTGACAAGCTGACACCAACGCAGGAAGACGTGTTTCCTTCAGGGAAGAGTTTGATTGAAGAGGAAGAGGAGACAAAAAGGAAGGAGGTGCAAAGGTGAAAATTGGCTTTCGCACTGTAACAGAAACTCATCTGTGTTTCAGGAGGAAGTTTTTATTTTAAATGATTGAGATCTGTGAGATTAAAATAGAAAATGTTATTAAAAACAATTACAGCAAGAGAAAAATCATTTAAACAAGAATGAAAAAGTTAATTATTCACACAAAATACAGAACAAAACTTTAGTATCACCTCCAAAAAACAGAAAAAATAAGTAAGGTTTTAAAAATCGCTAGCTCTAATTTTATGGAATAATCTTTCAAATATTGACGTCATTTCACCAGCTGCCTGTGGGGGCGCTGCACTCAGGAATGACAGGCTCTACATGCAAGTCGTAAAACTTTATGCTAACTGGTGTTAGCCAAGCTAGCCGTGTGGTTTTATCCATTTTATGCATTTGGACAGTTAAATGTTCACTAACAGATATTTCACAGCAAAGACAAATAGTTTATATCTGCAACTTTTCACTACGTTCCTTGAACACGGCGGCCATTTTGGATCTGAGATGTGGGGTTGCTCTGTAAGCTTTAAATCCCAACATCAGAAATTTAACTTCAGGGACATTCGAGCTTTTTTCTCCAAACCAAAACTAGGAATATTCTAACTTCTAAGTAAACAGTGAGGAAAAATACTGCATTTCCCAGGATGCATTTCTCTTCATTCAACAATACTGCAGTCAGATTGCATGGCCTTCATTTACTGATAGGATCTAATTTAGGGGTATTATGGGTAGCAGAATATTAAAGTTCTGAGCACATTTGCACTGGAAACGAAGATCAATATTAGCCACAAACTTTAAATAGTGAATGAAATGAAAACGCAGTAAAAGCTGCAGCTCTGGATCTGCTGCAGTCCCAGAGATGCTTCCTCTGTAATCCCAGCTTCATCCAGACGTACAGAAGACGAACTGCAGCCGAGGAAACCCAGACTGCAGGTGTTTCACTTCCAGCTATTGTTAATAGCTGGAAGAACTGGCTTATAAAAAGCTCTGGAGTCTGAGACGTGACTGCACTGCAGATTTAATCTGAGCCGTCCACAGATTTATAATCCTGTGCAGACATCCAGCAGGAAGTTTTACTGCCTCTCAGGACAGACCCTGTAATCTCCAGCAGAGCTGCTGCTGTTCCTGCTGGATGAAGGCCAAAGGAAAGTGTTAATCTCACAGATAAGCCTCTTCTCAACCTTTAAGGAGGATTTATCTGATAAACTGATCAGGTGTTATCACCTGCAGACAAATGCCACCTTCATGTTGACGATACAGATTTACTGCGCTGACTTTTAGCAGATATGTGGATGTTCAGTGGTGGTGGGTTACAGGATCAGAGGTGGACAGATCTATGCTGAAGGATCATTAAATGCATGTAAATCTGACCAGTAAAGATCACAGGAACAGATTTACTGTCACCTCAGAGAAACGTGTGAAATAATAACTTTAAAATATAAGGTTAATATAATATAGTCAGAAAATCAAAGAGGGGAGACAGCAAAATCCAGAGAATCCATCAGCTGGGAGAAAGATGACTGAATATAGAGGTAGCAGGATAGGCAGAGAGCTACGTAGGTAGCTGGATGAAAAGCTAAACAGACAGATTATTAATGCCACTTCGGGGAAATCCAACGGTCACAACAACAAAGAACAAAACTGCAGAAAACAATCAAAGGAAGAACAACCAGAAGCTGCTGCACTGATCAACATAAAGTCTGACATAAACAACATAAAGATAATCCAACAGAAATTACCTGGACGAGAGATAAAAGCTACCAGAGGCAGGAAGTTCAGATATTCCAACAATAAAAAGGGACGTTTTATTCAAAATGATTAAATAAATCACTGCTAAATAATTCAACACAATAAATGTTCATATGAAATAAAAACCGTTTGATTTATTTATGTCACTGGTTTTGTGGTTCATCTGCATATGAAGCTTCACCACGAGCTACCTGGCCCCCGTCTTTATTTTATTTCATATTCAAATGAGGGCCGGAGTTTTCTCAGAGTGCAGCAAACTTCAGCGCCTCTGAATGAGCGACAACCAGGCAGAACGAAACAGGAACCAAAACAACTGGAAGAAGAGAAGGAATCACGAGTTTTTCTGAATGTTTCAGATTTCAGCAACGAAAAGTTGCAGGATGGCAGCAACAACTGATGCTTCGGCCAAAACAAGCAGTCTGGTCGTAAAGAAAGATGCTTCTTTCTTAGTTCTGTCATGAACTGAAAATACAATAAAAAAACATCGTTTTTTTCTTCAGCAAATGTTCAGTCTGGGCAGATCAATCAGAAATAACCCTGAAGTTTGTTAATTAAGCTGCTAAATGACGAGTAATCATTGCTGAACAATCACTGGATGCATCACAGAGACTCGAACCCTTCCAGCGCTTCCAGACGACCTGGAAGAGTCGGAGCGCGACGCGCCAGACATGCAGCTACTGCAAAGCCGAATATGATAAACACGTTACTACAAACTCAAACTTCCAGGCCTGCAACGCGATTGGCTGACAGCTTATTACCCACATGACTGAGGCTCAGACAGCAGAACTGATTGGCCGGCGGAGGGGGAACCGAGAGCTGATTGCTGTAACTTCAGGGGAATGCAAATCAGTTGTTGGGTTTTAGGTGAAACATGCAAATGAGACATTATACTCTGCAGACATTCAAATTAAAAGGAAACGAATCGCTTCACTTTCCACTGCCGAGCGAAGCTCCAGCAGGTCCCCGCGCCCCTCAGCACAGACGTGAAGGAAATGAGATTCGCTCCTCGCCGCCGTTTTTCTTCTGCGGTTGCTCAGGTGTCAGGTGGATCCGGTCCGTCTCTCAGGACTTCCTTTGAAAAGCAGAAATAACTAAACGCTTTAGGAGCAGCAGCAGCTCTGAGACGGTTCCATCCAGCCGTCATGGACAGAAACGCCTTTAGTTTGGTCTGTTAAGGATTCATTAGCAGTCCTGCTCCCAGGGCCGGACGCTACGCAGCAAACAACCAGGAGCTGCTGAGACGCTGGAGCAACAGGACAAGCTTCTCCACCCGAGGTCATAAATCAGTGTGACTGATAATAAAACACACATTAATCGATTCTCAGGTATTTTTGTAAAATCAAACTAACATGAAGAGTTAAAGAGAATCTGGTGTCTTATTTTGGTTTTAAGCTCTGACCTGCCAACATCATTTCTGATTTCACTTTCAGAATGATCATTTAATTATTATCATAATTAATATCAGGAAAAGTTCAGTTTGCTTTTATCTCCTGTTTGCTTCCATTTTTCTGGGCAGAATTGGTGGCGATGACTGAAACTGGTATAGTCCAAACCTTTCCAAGGGTTTCAGCTGCTGGCAAAGAAGAAGAACAAAACAGTTGGTAGTTTGGTTGTTTTTCAGGAGAATCTGCAGCTGGTTGGAAATGATCTCAGCTGGTCAGTAGAGAAGATCTGCTGGATATTCAAAAACTTGTTTCATGTTGTATAATCCTTCCACCTTGGAAAATATTAGCTTGAATAAATTATTAAACGCCTCAGACTGTTATTCTGTATTTATTCATATTTAATCAGAGGAAAACCTTGAACACTAGAATCTTATTGACAGTGATAAATGAAGTTCAAAGTCGCAGTGAAAAACAACAGAAACTGGTTTGTTCAAGCAGATCCTAAAGTTTCACTCGGTTATTTTTTAAATGTGTTTGATGGTTTAAAGCATCTAGAATCACAGCAGGTGTCTGTTTGGGGCCAAGCAGCTTTTAGAAATCAGGTGTCTGGAAAAACTCAAACCAGCGTTTAGACATGAATCCTGAACAAAGTGAATTGTTGTTCGAATAAGAAGCTTTGTGGCTCCATGTGGGCGGAGCAGGTTGGGCTGGAAGGACCTTCATCCTCCCACCGCCGCCTCATCGCGCTCTGATCTGAGGAGGCGGTTCTGTGTCAACATGGAGAGGAAGCAGAACCGAGCCCAAAGCAGAACCACTGGAGCAGCCCAAAGCAGAACCGAGCCCAAAGCAGAACCGAGCCCAAAGCAGAACCGAGCCCAAAGCAGAACCGAGACCCAAAGCAGAACCGAGCCCAAAGCAGAACCGAGCCCAAAGCAGAACCGAGCCCAAAGCAGAACCGAGCCCAAAGCAGAACCGAGACCAAAGCAGAACCGCGGCCCGTCTTGCATTCAACAAAACATGTTGAGTTTTGAAAATGATTCTGCGCAGTGGTGAAGCGGTGTGGCATGAAGAAGAACCTGTCAGGAACGGGCGGCGGTAGTGTGATGGTCAGGAATAAATTCTGCTCCAGGTTCCATCTACATGCTGGGAGCTTAAACTGGACCTTCACCCTGGAAAACTGGACTTTCTAGGAACAAACTGGTCCCTGGTGTTTTTGGCAGCCAACCATGATGAGCATGAGCTGCAGTTTCCTCAGATATTATTGAGCGTGTCTAATCATTTTTCATCATTTTTAAGTCGTATTAATTCTGTTCAGATGTTCTTTTTCTCTGTTTTTCACATTTTCAGTTCATCGTCTTTCCTGCGTCTTGGCAGAGAAACATTATTTTTCCAGAAGACGTTTCTTATTTTGGCTCATTTTGCTGCTGCTGCCGTTGCGTTTCACACTCAGTTCACCAGCCAGCCAACATGGCAAAGGCTGAAAACTTTGCAGCAAAAACAGAGGAGAGAAAATCAACGAACCAGTCCACAAATTATTTTTTGGTGACATCATGGCGGCCCGTCGGGCTGAGAGTGTTGGTCAGTCGCTGGGAGTAACTGATGGCCAGAGCTGGAAAACCTGTCAGTGTGGCTGAGTTGAGATGTTTCTGTGAAACACGGAGGGTCAGAAATCCTCCACACTGACGCTGAAGACTAATTACCAGAAACGCTGCGAGGCGTTGGTTGCCGCATGAAGCTCTTCCTTCCCCAGTTTGCTGCCATCATGAAGTCTGTCTGGTGAGTAACTGCAGTTTTCTCTGACTGTGAATGTTGGGTGACTGGATTCGGTCCAATGAAAGGACCTTTCACCTTTTCTCATTGTCTGCTGAGTCTTATTGCTAAAGGTTTCATTAATATGTTTCCTTCTCAGCAGCTGCCATGCTGCTGGCCTCCTCCTCGGGTTCAGGTCAAACCCAGACTGGCTTCCTCTACAAACGCTACAGATGAAGCAACACATTCAGAAAAAGCTCCCATTTCACATCTTTGTCTCACTCCTTTCGCTCATTTTCTATCCTTTTCTCCTCTCTACGGTCGAGATCCACTTGTCCCCCAATTATCTTTTGCTCATTCAGATAAGAGCTGCTTCACTTCGAACGGAGGAGGAAACCAGAGGAGAGAGCCTGAATGTTAAAACGCTGTCACAGCCAAAGCTTAACCTGCAGCTACAGACAAAACCCTCTGCAAATAACAAACAGCTGCAGCAAGCGCTGCCGCAGGCTGCAGTGCTCATTACATCCTATAATAAGAAAGTCTTGTGCAGAATAAACATCACGCTGTTGACACGAGTGTTGTGGGAGGTTAAAACGTAAAGCGCGCCCCAAGGACGGCCCTGAATAAACAATCCAGGAGGACGTTTAGCTTCAGATCAGGCGGAATAAGTTCAGTTTTAGAATGACTCAAATTAACCAGATCACATGCTACGCTAACAGGCTCCACTTGTTTAGTTCCAACAAGTGGAGCGATTTGTTGAAGATGTTGGGTTAATATTAGAGGCAATAAAAGCTTTTTAAGTCTAAATATGTTTAAAGGTCTGAAATAATTGGTCTTCTGTTTCCAGAGATAAATACTATGACACACAAAGAGACCGACTGCAGAATAAAGGCTAACAGTTAGCAGGCGTCGCTAACAGAGCACACTGCTAACAGGCTAAGTGGCACTGCTAACAAAACAAAAGCTAGCAGGAACTGCTAACAGAACAAAGGCTCACCAGGATAGCCAGTAGAAAATAAGGCTAGCAGGCACTAAGAGAGAAAAAGTTAGGCGCACAGTTAATAACACAAAGTCTCGGAGTATAGTTAGCTAATAGGAAAAAAAGGTATTGCTAACAAAACAAAGGCTATGTAGTGTAGCTAACAGAACAAAAGCTAGCCGTCACCACTTGCAGAACAAAGCAGGCACAGCAAACAGAAGTAAAGCTGCCAGAGCAGCTAAACAAACAAGATTATCAGGAGTAGCTAACAAAGAGGCTACCAGGTAATGCTAACGTGCTCAGCTAAAAGCTAAAATCCATGCTCACTGCTAACATAGCTTACGCCAGTGCAAAAAGCTAGATGAACTATGCCTAGGCACACTGAAAGGGAAATCAAACAGCCTAAACAAATCATGTTGCCTCTTTTCACTAGAAGTCTTTAAATGCAAATATCAAGAAATATTGACAAGCTGTCATCAAAAACCCAAATGTTTTCAGTTCAGAAGAATAAATTCTCTGCATTTCTACCAATAGATCAGGAAAAAAGATTTTTTCCAATTTGTTTTCCTTTGTTAGTTTGAAGTTGTTATTTATTCAGTCCTGATTGTTTTAAAAATCCCATGAGAAACATTTTGTCCTTTCGCCTTCATGTTTTCTAAAAGCTCAGGAACTTATTTTCTTCAGTTGTAGCCTCTTTGTTGCTGTCAGTAATGCCGTCAGCTTCACCTGGATGCATCGTTGTGAAATTCCCTGCTAAAGAGCTGAACTGGTGGCAGCATAACAGACTGATGACGGATCAGAGGCTTTTATACCTTCAGATGTTCAGCCGTGTTACCTGCCCATCGTACAGACAGATGATCAAAGCGTTTGCTGATTGGAGGATGTACTTTGTATTTCTGTCTTATCGAAATCAGGGACAAAATACATAGTAAATAAGAGGAAGATTTTCTCAGCTGCCACTGAGGTTATTTAATAGATGTAAATACACATGAAAAGTTTTTCTACTGCTGAAGATTTTCTAAAAGTTATTTTTTCACCACAAAAACAGATAAATGAAAAGATAAAGAAGCTAAGTAGATTAGAAACAATCACATTGTGAAAATGGTCATCCTTACTTTATATGGAAATGTTATGTGATGATCAAACCTGTTGCTAGCAAATTGAGATGCATGGAGAGACGCGTAAACATCAACAAAAAGATGATTTTTATAAATAATAAAATTCTGAAATCGATCAGATTCTGTCAAATCTTCCTCTGACTCCAGCATCGAGTCAGGTTTTACCTTACAGAGCAGCAGAGCTACACAGGAAAACCAGCTAGCAGGAACGAGCGGTGATGTGTTAGCTTACTGGCTAACAGCTGTTCACTCAGACTGCAGTTCCTGCTCAAACCTGCAGAGTAATTTATTGTAATTCTCTGCATATGTGAACGCCAAGCGGACTAGAGAATGCAAACGCAGAAAGTAGACTGCAGCACCGGGCATTCTGGGTAAACACATTGAAAATAAATGTGTTAGCCTAGCGCTAGCAGGAGAAACGGTTCGTGGTCTTTAACCAAAGACAGTGTAGAAATCCTAGAAACATTAAAATCCGATGCTGCTCCGTTTTTGTTCATTTCATTAAGAGGAAGATGATTTTCCTCAGTGTCTTTTTCATGTTGTTTCCTTCAGTGGCTCTTGGTGCAGCGCCCCCACAGGCGAGGAGGGGAACATGTTTTTCAAAAGTTGAGCAGTGAGAAAGAACTGCTGCAGCTGGAGATCCAAGGAATGTTGCAATTTTTGTCCTCAATCAAACCAAGTACATCGCACTATGAAAGGGGAAACTAGATTTCTGATTAACTGGGACAAAATAAATTCAGGAGTCGAAGGAATCAGTATGGCTGAAAGTCGTCCTGTAATGTGGTTGCTGGTTTGAGAGCCTCCATCCTCCATCCTGAAACGTTCCTGTCTGTTTTAAAGCTCACAGTGAGGATAGTAACTATGTGGGATCAATCAGTAAGTCACGTCTCAATGTGCCTTTAGAGCCACCCAGATCCACGCTGCACATTCAGAACGGCCCTTCAATGTCAACCAGAAATAATTAAACAACATTTAATGGATTTCATTTCCACTCGGGATTTCTCCTTCATGTTCAGTTTGAAAATATGAACTAATACTGAACGAAGCTCAATTATTGTGCAGGTTAACCCTTTTCTCCCCTCTAATGGTCTCATTAAATGCCACCTGAATAATAAAATGACAGCGACTTGGAGGCTGGGACTCAGAGCAGCACTTTCTACCAGCTATTATCTTTAATGCCGTCTGTGGCGCTGAGTGGATTACTCAGCTGTGACGCTGCCGCTGCTCCACACTCATTATCTCCTGTGGACAGCTGTCACACAACTCACCGCTCGACACGGGAGAACAATAACCGTTCCATTATTCTCTTCAGAGCGGCCCGGCGCCGCGGACAGGTTGCTGCGCTCAGGTAGCGCCGGTCGCCATGACGCTGATGTTGCAGACAGTCGAGGCGGCGGCAACGACTCGCTGTGCCTCAAAGTGACAAGTTATTATAGAGACGAGTCAGAGAGACGAACATCGCAAGACTGGCACCAACACAGCATAACATTATGACCACTTTGCTTTTCTTCATGGCTCCTGTTAGTGGCTGCAGGACGAACAGGCAGCCAGAGGAGAGTTAGTGAGTCTGAAGACACTATGATGCCTTTATGTTTGCATTTTTATTCAACCTCAGAGATTCTTTAGAGAATCCGACTCCAGGCTGTTTGTCTAGAAAGTCCGGTTCACTTGATGAGGTCTGAATGCTAATCGAACGCTGGTCTGCCTAAAAACCTTGATCTGGGTTGAACTGAACTCTGGTGCCATTTGAATGCATATGTGAACGCCAAGCGGACTGGAGACCGCTCCAAGAGGACTACAGCACGCTGCATTCTGGGTAAATACAACCAGAACAAACATTTTAGTCTGTCGCTAATGCTAACATCTGACCAAAACTACAACATTTGTTCCATTTCCAGCTGCTGTGGTTCTTTTTCTCAAACCAACCAAACGCTGTGAGCAACCTGTTCCCCTCCTGGCCTGTGGGGGCGCTGCACCAAGAACCACTGAAGGAAACAACACAGAAGCTTCTGAAGACACAGAGCAATTTCCTTCTTCACAACGTCACAACAAAATGGAGATTTTAGGTGTTGGAGGATTTGTCTTTAGCCTTTAGCTAAAACTATGAGCCATTTTCCCTGGTAGCGCCAGGCTAGTAAGTTTGTTTTGGTTGTTGTCACTTCCTGCTTTTGCATTCAAACTGCACTGAGTGCATTTCAACCCAGCAGCCCTGAGGTTTGCAGTCGGACCAAAGTTCACTTTTTTGGTTCAATTACCCAAACGAACGAGTTTGTTGGATTAAACTGGACTAAGCAGCCGTACAAGCTAAAGTTTAGGCCAGTCCAGGCATAACTTTTAATATGTCATGCACACTTGCATGTCACTGTTTATGCCGTTACTTTGTTTTATAAAACACAGTTATTTCATCTGAAAGGTTACATAAACTTTTCTGAATTGATATGAAACTGAACAAACTCCTCTGCGTTCGTCGCGTCTTCCATCTGTTTTATTGTTTCCACATCCTTCCCTTCTGCCTTCTCGCCTCATTTCTCTTCACATTTTGTCTGCAGGACCACTCGTCCGCTCCGCCATCTGTTTGGCCGAGCTGCTCGCGCTCCACCGACCCGGCGTCGGCCCCGCCGTGCCGCTGACCCGCCGTCAACTCCGCGTGGCGGCAGACGGAGCACGCTCCCGACCCGCGCCGGCTCTGACCCCAGATGTGTCGCAGGAGAGAGTGCAGAGTTACTCAGACTGCAGCTGCATACTGATGGCGTTTCTGTGAGGGACAGACAGCTGAATTATCCTGAACGCTGCCCTTTAGCAGAAAAGATTCAACCGGTGCAGCTCTCACTCCGTCCTGCAGATGTAAGTCAGGATCCGACTGTCAGGATTCGCCGAAGCAAAACTCCAGACGAAAACTTACAAAACATGAGACGCATCTCACTTCTACCACATCCCAAAAAACAGAAGATCTCTGAACATTTCTAGAAAAAACATTTCACAAGTTGAAAATGTTTGGGAAAAAATTATGAGTTTGAAAATCTTGGAAAGTTCAAACAAAATTTTTTTTTCAGAACTGAATAATTTGAGGAAAATATTTATTTTTTTCTTTAACAATTTTGAGGTTGTTTTCTGGAAATATTAGGCTTTTCAAACTAAAAAATGTCCTATTTAAAGTTCACCAGGATATTTGCACTAAAAACTAAACCAGAAAAAGTTGGTAATATTTTGTTTTTGCAGGTTTGCAACTTTTATTAAAAATATTTATGTTTTCATCAGTTGTGACCGTTTGGCTGAAATGAGTCAAACAAAATGGCTGCTGAGCTTCAGCAAAGCTAAGAGAAAATAATTAGGCTGAATCATTTTCATTTCTGTCCAAACCGCCCGGTTCCGCTCCGGGTTCTGATGACATCATGGCTTCAGCTGCCGTTCTGACCCGCATCCGGCCCAATCGTCACATGATGTCACCAGAACAATTAGGACGAACCAGAGAGATTCTGATCCGTTTGGAGAAGTAACCCAGGATGTCGGCGCCATCCGGACCCGCGGGCCCGACCGGTTCTGTCCCTAGCAACACGTTTGAACACGGCAACCGAGGTCAGAGCGCCTGCAGCCGGAACGACCCGCGCCGCTCTCATCAGAACCGCTTCTGACGGAACAGAACCGCCTTTGTTCCCAGATCACAGGTCCAACTAGGAGCCCAACAGAACCAGAACCACAGAGAGTAAAGAGATGAGAAACCAGAGGAAAAACGCAGAGACTAGAGTTTAAATCTGTAAAGTTTTTACATACTGTCTCCGTTGTTTTATTTAAATGTTTCACATAAAAAATGTTAAAATAAAAAACCTTTAAAAATCTGAAAAAAGGTGAAAATGTCAGATGTTGGTAAAAAGTATTTACTCCTTGATAGATGTCTTTTTTTATCGCAATGAAATGTCTCAGTTCAAAAAGTGTTAAAATACATTTATAAAAATAAAAACAAGCTCTGATCTGGAATATTTCTGCTTTCATCACAAACTTCAATCCTCCTGCTTCCTAAAGGTGTACTTATTTATTTCAGTGCCCATTAAAGGGACAATGCCTCATTATTTTCATTCTTTTTCACCCTGCTGTTAATCTAAGCTTTAATTCTGCTAATGAAACAAACGTTTATTTCTCTGTGCAGTCTGCAGGGACGTCGGCTCTCTCTCTCTAAATTAAATATATCTCCGTCTCCAGATAAAAGCTCCTTTTGATTAAAAACGCGCTCAGCTGCGTCTTCCTTCAGAGACAGAAAGACGCGTCTGTCTCCGGAGGAAAACTGTTCTGGGATCAGATTTACACACGGAGGCCGAAAGGCAAAACTTACAGTAACAAAACGGGTCCATGCTGAGCTTCTTCTGCAGAAAAACTAACCGAGAAATGAAAGGAAAACTTTCACATGATCCCTCCAGGATCGCTGCACATTCATTTCTCCAGAACTTCAGACAAGTTGATGGAAAATGGAATCAAATTTGGACATAATATTTCTATTATGCATTTACATTCTTTTTAAAGAATGTAATTTTGTAGTACAACGGGGCTAAATAACGGTAGAGCTGCTGAATTCTGGCTGCAGCGTTTCCTCATTCGGGCCTAATTTGTTTGTTTGTCCTCAGAGGAAGTGACTAATGAAGCGGCAGGCAGCAGGTCGAGCTCTGAGTCTGGAAACATCAGCTGCTGAGACCTGGAGGAGACGCATAATTGATCCTCATCATCAGAGTGTTGAGCTGCTCATCTGGGGGAGCTGGGGCTCATCTCCACCAGGCCTTCCTGCTTCGGATCCAGCAGCAGTTTTCATGATTCTCCATTGAAATGGGTTTGAAATGGTCACTTATCCACAGCCGGTGAAGAGGCTGGTTTCTGCATCTTGAGTGTTGTGGCTCCTCATGATTATGCTATCCCAGCTTCCAGCTGCGTAATGGAGCAGGAACACAAACCCAGAGTGATGGACAACATGTTTTTGCTTTCATCACGGAGAAAAAGCAGGAGAATAGCCATCATTCTCCTCCGGTAAAACCGAGGCCACTTTTCCTTTGTGACCTCGCACACATTTCTACTGATGGGAATGTTTTACACCACCCACAAAGGAAATATGCAGAATACCATGAGCTACAAAATCACTCCTGCAAGTCATTCATATCCTGTTTTATACTTTTAATTCTGATATTTGCATGTTGAGGTCCACTATGTTAGCATTAGCAAGGACAGTAATGTTAGCATTATATTACAGAGGGCCAGCTTACACCAGCACATTGTCCGAAGTTAGCTTCATTAGCTCTCTGATGCTAAAACAAACATCAGCATTTAAAGCTAAAATTAACTTATCAATGATAAGACTAGCATTAAAAATGGTGGACTGTTAGCATAGCGTTCAACACAGCATCAGAGTCAGTTGGCAAGTCATGCTAGCATTAGCACTACTACGCTATATCTATTTGATGTAGGCAGGCTTCTTCACAATACTTTAACTATACCAAAAGCTCCTATTTAACACAGGAGGAAGTACTGTGCTAGGAGAACTTCAATGATTAGCTAGCTACCATGCTAACATTAGAACTACCACTGATGCTAATCTAATGGACACGTTAACATGCTACATGCAACTACGTGCAACAAGCTAGGTGAGACATAGCTTCTGCTCCACCGTTAATCTAAACGTCATTGAAAGCAGCACTGGACATAAAATAGTGATTAATAACCTCAAAAAGCTGAAAAGAATAAAAACAGACAACGTGTCCAAATGTAGACGTTTCAGGAAGCTGGACAGCAAAACCACAGCGGCACAGAGACGACTTTCTATTGTTTCCATACATGAGGATTAGTTTTATCTGCCAATAAATGAAATCCAGCCAGGGAGAAATGCGGCGATGGATGGGCGTTACCATGGCAACAGATGTTGGGTCATAAAGTCAGCGAGAGGCCGGTGAACACTCACTCAGTTCTATCAGCGTGTGTGTGTGTGTAGTGTATTTATATGCACAGGCAGAGAGGGGGGCACGTTGCAGAAAGAGAGAGAAGTGTGTGATGACCTTGGTGTTGATGCCAGGGAGCATTTGAGTCAACAAACTGGCAACCAGCCACTTAACAAGGCAGCCAACGCACTGCACACACTGAAACACACCTGACTCCACGCCCACACACACACACACAGCGCCTACAGATCTGGATGTCTGCGGCTGAACTGTGAACCTCCAGAGCTGTGATTCAGCTGCCAGTTTAGCCACATGAACACCTCAACTGGCTCGCTAACAGCAAGCTCCGCCCACTTTCTGAAATCAATATGTCACCCGGTGGGTCGGGTCAGCAAACGATGTTCACAGAACAGGAGGAGGAAGGATCAGCAGGTAAAAATAGTCCATTAAATCCCATCCAACAGCAGCGGAGCTGCGGCTGAGGAAGATTAAAGCCACATTTGAAAGGTTTAATGGAAGTTAAACATTTTGATCCATTTTTCTTCAATATGGGATTTAAATCAGGAGCTTTTTGTACGAGCCTCCGGCTATTAGCCAGGAAGCTAATCTCAAGAGAACAAAGTACCAACCGACCAATACATGAAATCAGAAGCAAAGGCAAATGAAGTTTAGTCACTCGCTAGCACCAAGCTAACGCTCTTCCTCCTGCAGAGGAAATGGGTCGGAGACATTCCTGTCCGGAGACATTCCTGTCCGGAGACATTCCTGTCCGGAGACATTCCTGTCCGGAGACATTCCTGTCGGAGACATTCCTGCCGGAGACATTCCTGTCGGAGACATTTCTGCCGGAGACATTCCTCAGGTCGATATCAGCTACGTTTTCATTCAATCGTCATGACAACTTTGAGGAAACTTTTAAAATGATGCAGTTTTGATTGGGTTGAGAGGATTGACGCCGCGACGCGCAGCATCACTTCATCATGTCGACGCTGCGTTTGGCTAAAATAAACAGTAAAAGTCCAAACTAACATTTGGACTTTGCTATTTCTTCAGGGTTCATGTCTGTGATTCACCAGGAGTGTAAACGCTGAGTTTGTCCTCACTTATCAGAATAAAACAGCTCAAAGCAGGCAGAACGCTACAGTCATGATCATGTCTCGTTCAGGACTTGGACATATCCTGACCTGGAAGCACAAAGTCGTCTTTAACTGTTGAACTTCCTGATCTGTTAGATCAAATCTAGCTGATGTTCCTTCATGTTTCCTAGTGAGAAATCGTGATTATAGGTGATAAAGTCCTGGAGTTCTGATAAAACACCTGATTTACTCTGAATGTTTCCAGTGAAACCAGTGAAACGCTCCGCTCGGTCTCTCTTCCTCCGCCTCCCTGCTGAGCAGATGCTGCTGAAATGTTTCAGGACTTTGGTTTTTAAACCCCATGAAGCCTCATTACTGCAGAGAGAGAAGGATCCACCCAGACCGCCGATCAATGCTCCGATCGATCGGCGTTTCCTCAGGTGGACTCCTGCCTGTATTATTCACAGAGTATCTTCTGAAAATCCATCCCAACTGCTTAGTGTCTCATCCTTCTGCCTTGTTCTGGAAAATCCATCCCCTTCATTTGTTTAGCTCATTTCTTTGGTTCTGACAGCGGGTTGAACCCGATCAGCTCCGCGTGAGGCTGTTGCATAACGAGCGACTGGCTCTGAAATTGCTGCTTCGCCTTTAAAAGCAGTAATTAGATCCATTTAATCGCTGGCTGTCCTGATGAGTCCGACTCGGCTTCATTCTTCTCTGCAGAAGCAGCAGAAAGTCCAGCCGGGCTCCGTACAGCGTTTACATCTCACAGAAACCATCCTCACAAAGGTCCCCTCTCACTGCTCCTGCTGTCAGTGTTCATTCAACTTAGATAGTTTAGATTTTCAGAACCCAAAAAACAAAGTGTTTTCACCAAACTGAGTTGCAGCATAAATGATGATAATAACGTGTAATAAGTATAATACACTTTGGACCAGAGCATAATCCATCAGCAAGCTTTCCAGGCTCTCTTTCTGGGCAATACAGCATTTATTTATTAAAAATATTCATATTTTTATTGGTTTTATTGAATATTTTAACCAAAATTAACACTTTAAATGCATCAAAGTCGCTGCAGTTCCATTAGAAATGTGAGAAAACCGTCAATATTCCACCAATGTTGAAAACACAATTTGAAATTTCCACTAAAGCAGAAATGAAGTTAAAGTTGAACCTGAATAAGTTTGTTTATGCGATAAGACATTAGAAACATGCTGAGTCATCATCCCCAGTTACTTCCTGTCCTGTTTGTCGTTTCTGGCAGGAGTAACATCCTGTAGTTGATCACTGATTTTCTCATGTTTAAGCAAATTTAGTTTTGTGATTCCAATCTGCTCAATTTTACGGTTCATGGAAAAGCAGCTTTTAATGAGTTTCACTTTTCTGAACTGAAAGGTTTTTAATTCTGTTCTGTCTGGTTTGTTTCAAATCAGTTTGTCTTTTCATTTCTTCTGCTTTGTGTGGCTGAAAAGTCAGTTTAAATGAAGAAACATAAAAGGTTCTGTATAAATGTTAGAATTCACACTTTCTTTGCCATTACGGAGTATTTCCAGGAGTAAAATGATCATTTCATTAACTGATTAAAAGATAATGGAGCAGAAATATCTCATTATGGAGTTGTAATTAATTTCCTGTCAGATCAGGCAGATTTCAGAACATCCTCTGTGCTGCTCTTTGTTCAGCCGCACAAAACAGGAGCGAATAAAGATGTTATCGACGTTTCTTTCCCTCTAAAGTCTTTAAACAATCTCTCTCCATGACCTCGCCACCGAGAGGTAATTTAGCGTCTGCCGCGCGGCTGGGAGGGCAGGATGGATGAGCACCGGGTCTGTTCGGGACGGCGGGTGGAAGCGGTTTGGGACGCAGACAGGAGCCAGGGATTTATCTCCCGCGGTGACCGGGCCCGTCCGGGACCTCAGAGGAAGACTTTAACGGGATTATTCCCACGGTGAGGCTCAGATCCCGCTCAGATACCGAGGTGAATCGATTCCACGGCGCCGAGGAGAAAACGTCAAGTTGGGGTTAACAAGCTCAGTGCTGGAGTTCAGGCGGAGCGGAGAGGGTGGAGGAGATGCTGAGGCGGCTTTATTATTTTATTACATTTTATTATGTTAGAGAGGAAAACTCCCTCTAAACAATTCAAGGTTAGTTTTCAAACTTTTCCAGGACCAAACCTGAGAAAAACTACATAAAACATGAACTATTAATGATAATAAATCATTTATTACTGTTAATATTTTGTAATAGTAGTTTAAGTAAGCTAAAATAACATTTAATGTTTTGAAACATTTCTCTGACTGTTCCGAGAACAAAACTTACAGTTAAACTTAGCTAATTTATATAACGTTTTAATCTTCCTATGATATTACATAGTAGGTAAGTAAAATGTTATATTCTATAGAAACTAAATTATAGCAATATTTAATGTTTTGATCCTGACTGGTCTGAGAATAAAACACTAAGAAAAAAATCCATAAATTTAAATACGAAGAATTATTATATCAAAATCACTTTACACACATTTTTTATATTTTTATTCAGGTTTTACTCTTTCTAAGCTTCTAATAATACCTACTTTTCCTCATCTCACCATGTGACCATCTAATTGAAGGATTAGTTTAGTTTAATTACTTTTTTCGATAACTGTTGCTTTGTAAATAATATTAGGAAGATTTGTGTAGTTAGTCATTTTAACCACGTTTGTAAAGTTTGTTTTTAGAAAGCCAAATGAAAGATTGTGGCTCATTTACAGAAATGTTTATTAATGTTCCAATCAAAACAAATTTATATTAAAAACGACAAAATGCTTCACAATGACCCAGCTGTGTTTGGCAATGAGTTCTTGCTTTTTGGTGTCTGGAAAATGAGCCGTTTCAAAAACCTCTGGAACCAGCAGGCTTTGAACCGTTACCTAGCAACACTAGCAGAGTCCCGCCCGTTCCTTAGCAACCCCAGCCGAGCTCCAGCACATTTGATCAGCTGCACTGTTGTTGGTTGTGCAGGAGGCTCCACTTCTGCTTTTAAAATCGTATGTTTGTATAATTGTGAATCTGTTTGCAGCCATTTTCCTGTGAGAGTTTAAACGTTAATTTGGTCGTTCAGTTAGAGCGACGCTGGAGTAGGGGATGAGGGGATAAGACCTTTGCTTGCTATTATGGATAGTTTCAACTTTCTCCTTTGAGGTCATAGTTCACGTATTATTTGGTCGTCTGGTTGCCATGGTTACGCATGTTAATTGTTCAGAAGCTTAGCAGCTGCACAGCGCCAGAGTGTAACAGAACATTTTGGTGTTTAATTCTGTTATTTTCATTTAAAGTAGAATATTTCTCAGCTTTGGTCGGGAAACGTTTCCTTTACGTTTCTCAGGAGATCCGACCGACAGACTCAACATGTTTCTGGGTCTCAGGTGGGATTTTAAAACAGTTTTTTAAAAGCATTTCGATGTTTAACAGCCTAAAACCCTACAGAGTTATTCCTGCCTCTGCAGCTCCGACCAGCAGCAAACTTTTTCAAGTTTCTTTGTTCTGGGAAAGTCAGCCGTCATTGTTTTATGGAATATTTATGGCCGGAGCGTCTCCGGATCGCTTCGGATGGCGGCGGCAGCCGGCCGACAGCTGAGTGGCCTGCAGCTCCGTGAGCATCCGTTTTTCATGAGCCGGCGCTTCGCTTTGGTCCATCTGCTGCTGCGCTCGCCCCGGAGCCTCGGCTGGAGAGAGAGCAACAGCCAGGGCGGAAAAAAGATGCAAGGAAGAGATGAAAAGATGCAGGAGTCAGGGAGAGAGGGAGCGCCTGTTTGAGAGAGCGCTGCGCCGCGCCGCGGGCGCTGCTGCCCGCGCGTCTCTGTGGAGCCCAGATGGAGCCAGAACTCCACAGAACACATTAGTCCACTTGGAGAGTTCCCACACACACTGAGAGGAATTCACCTGAGCCTGCCGCCGAAAGACTTCTGCTCAGCTGGACGAGTTTCTACGGAGGCCCAGAGAGGCCAGTTAGCGCTGCGAATGAAGTGAGAATGAATCCTCGGTCGGAACCGAGACGGACCTGGACTCTGTCCAAGTTCTGGTTCAGAGACGGAGAGAAAGTGGAGCAGCAGAACTCCAAAAGGATTTCTGCTACACTGAACAGACTTGGTTCTGTTTTTGGACTTTTGGCTTCACATGAGATACTAAAGGTTCTGTTCAGTCGGCTTCAATCCAACTCCAGTCCGTTTGCCTCAGAGTCCGGTTCGTTTTGCGAGGTGTGGACACCAATCAAAACCTGGTGTGGTCCGAACAAAACGGACCGGAGTAGGAAGTGGACTATAGTGCAGAGCATTCTGGGTAAATGTAATCGCTAGCTTAGCTGGAAGTGGCTCCTGGTTTTTACCAAAGAGAAATCCTACAGCCACTAAAATCTGACGCCTCCATCTTGTTTCCATCTGGTGACGGAGGAAGTTGCTCTCAGTGTCTTCAGAGGTTTTTCTTTCCTTCAGTGGTTATTGGTTCAGCGCCCCCACAGGCCAGGAGGGGAACAGGTTGCTCTGAGGATTTGGTTTGACTCAGAGGTTTGCCATGTCAGAACATATTCAGAAAATTCTTTCAGAAAAACCGATAAAAAAAAAAACACATAAAAACTTTACGAAACTGAGGACGTTACTTCAGATTTCACCTTTTCTGATGTGATAAATTAGAAGTCTCCATGGTTACTTTGAGATTCTGGAGTTATTTTACTTCCTCTGTGCTTCAAATCCTCTGCAGAAACGTTTCTGCTCTATTTAAGGTTTAATTTAAGGATCAATTTAAGGTTTCATCCTCATTTGATCAGTGATCATCACTCGGTTCTGATCTTACACTGTCAGATATTTAACAGTGATAATCAGGAAGCAGGAAGGAGTGGAGGTGATGTCAGCTCCGTGCTGAACGATGATCCGTCTGCAGCAGCCGCCGGTTCAGACAACGCTCCCAACGCCACGAGCCGCCCGCAGGATTTACTGCAGATTAGCCGCGTTGCGGTCAGCTGAGGTTGGTGGGTTTAACTCTGCTTCACCTCAGCACACAGAAAATAACTCAACTTAAAGATCCCAGTGAAGCGGGACGGATCCATGACTTCATGTTTAAATTCTGACCCAGATGTCTGAATGTTGCAGCTGATCAACCTTTTTCTCAGTTATTTTGATAAGCTCTCCGATATTCAGAACAAGAACCAAACAGTTTTAGCAACTCAACGCCTGTTTTCTAATCCAGCTCAGATTATATTTGAGATTCATAACTTAAATGTTATGAAGCAAAGTTTGAGCCGCACTTTGCTCCATTCCTGCTTTAGTTCGTTCTACTCTGTGTTTGCAGAGCAGCTTCCCGCTCTGTCCCTTTAAATTTGTAGCTCAGCTCATCATTTCTGCCTGCCGTTCTCAGGGGAGCTCGATGCCCTGCATGACAACAGATGGAGCCCTGAGGCTGTGGGACCGCACACAGATACAAAGAGGGGTGGGGGGGAGCCGGGCTAAAAACTGATGTCAACATCAGTACAACGGCGCAGAGAAGAGCCAGGAATAAAAACAAGATGGACTGGAGGAACACAGATCCAACCCACAGCGGAAGACTGAGGTCACCCAACACTGCTGGGTTAAACAACGACTCACTGAATTTAAAGATGACTTTCTACGTTTAGGATAGATTTATGGTCTATTCATTTCTCTTTTTTAACACAAAACCAATATCAGATAATCACATTTAGTCTGGTCCTGTCAGAATGAGCTGTTTTAGGGCCTCTGTCACTTTAAATCCAATTAAGCTGCTGCTCACCAACTCAAAACCGCAATTTTACAGCCGTACATTCTAGAAAAGCAGAAGTGGGGCCTCCTTCGCAACCAGGTAGAATGCAGTAAGTGGTTTCTGGATGGTAAGTCAACAGCAAAACACTTGTCTTTTTCAGCAGCCATTGTACAGCAGTAAAACCAGCTGACCAAACCTGCTGGAGCTCAGCTTGAGTTGCTAGCTGACAGCTGAAAGTTTTTGAAACAGCTCATTTTCCAGACACCAATAAACATTACATTTTTAGAAGCAGTAGAAAACCAAATGGATTTACAAAATGTGCAAAATGCCCTTTGATACTTCAGATTTCTTTCAGGCTAAAGTCGTTAGCAGTCTGGAAGTTCATGACAGATCCAAATCAATCAGGGCCTTTAAACACGTTGATAGTTACACAATAATCATAAAACAATTTCTCATTCAGAGTCTAAACAAAACACAGCTGTATCTTTAAGAACTGCGTTTCATTAACTTCTGGTTTCCACTTTCTGTGGCCAACAGGAACAGATGGAGAAGTGGAATGCAGCCTTTTGTTTCTGCTCTGAGAATAAGCTAACCTGCTCAGGTTTCATGGCAGCGGTGGGAGATGGTTTAAAAGTTTAGTGGAAGAATTAAAGCTCATTTCATCTATCTGGCAAATGATGCTAGTAATTATGCTAATAATACCAAAATATTTCTACAAGCTCATCTGTTCAACAGACAGCAACAGCTTGTGTTGTCTGGGTAACTGATTGTGTCGTCAGTTCAGCAAAAAGCCGAGCTGCTGAACGCTGCTGGACACTTGGTGAGAATAGAGCAGAAAATGCTAATGTTGGTGTTATGGCAACCCTATGCTAACGTGGAAAGATGCTAACAGACATGTCAATTAAGCTGTAATGTCTGGGGCCTTTATACTAAAATACATAATGCTAGAAGCTAGTGCTAACAGCACAAATGCTAAAAGCTTTAATCCGAACAGCACTAACATGAAGTGTGGTTATGTTCCAATAGCTCCAATGCACTTAATGCTAAAGGTCCCAATGCTAATGCTAATAAGTTAATGATAATTATTTTAAAAAATTTAATAATTCAAAATATTTACAAAGATATTTACTATATTTTACAATCATACAAAGGATGGAAATAACCGCCACAAAATCTGGATCCATTTAAAAAAAATAACTTTTAACGTCAAACAAAACTGAAAAAGAGCAGCTTTTAGATATGAAATCTGCTCTTCATTCATTTATATTTGCTTTAGAGATAAAGAGATTAGTAAATTAACCATCACTTTTCTGTGACAACACAGCAGAGAGAAATGGGGCGGGGCCCAGGTTAAATACTATGAGCAGAAATATTCAGTCCCACAGTCGGCGGGTTAAAGGAAACCTGCTTCAGAAAGGTGTTGACCTTTCCGTGACCTGACCTGCAGCACATCACCTCAGTTTGGTCCAACCTGTTAATGCAGCTAATATCAGAGCAAAGGTCAATAGAGGAAAATTAAATGTCAGACCAATTCCAGGCGCACAGCAACAAACAGGAAGTCAGACTGAAAGAGAATTCCTAATGTGACGGATGAATGTGGACAGGGACAAAGTGTCTGACTTATCCAACATGGAGGCGCAGTGATCGCGCTAGCTAGCTCGTCTGGTCGTGGAGATGAAACGAGGAAACGCTCCACTTTCATGCGGCTAATTGGCTCTGGCAGCACAGGAGCGTAAAACACAAACCAACAGGAAAACAAAGCAAGGACAGGAAATTTAAAGAGATGGATTCTGACTGTTTGGATTTGATTTATTAGCTCCGACAGACAGGAGGATGTAAACATACGTCGCTTCTCACATGAGGAAACGCTGCGAGTTTAAAAACCCAAACAGCTGCTGGATGCATCCGATTAGTGTTCCCATGACAACCTGAAACCCACTTTCTCCTCTTAAAGTTTTGTGTTCATTAATCGTTCTTTTAAAGTTTTCAGCAGCTTTTATGACTCAGTTGATTCTCATCAGAGATGCTGTTTGAATTCCTCTGAATCTCTTTCATATTCATTTACAAATTCAGAAATCTTTGAACATCAATCATCATTCTAAATATTATCCTTTAGATTTAAACTTGAAACTTTGGATGTGAAGCCATAAAGTATTTTATCTACAAAGACAGATTACTACACTCAGAATGCAATTGGAAAAGATTAAAATACATATTTTCATTTTAAACTACTTGTTTCTCAAAGCAAGCTTCTGATTGGCTGAGAGATCCTTGTGACGACTCGGGCCAGAGTTAGAATAGTTTGAGCTTTTTTATTAGTTTTCTCACAACTTTTGCTGTTGCCATTTTGCAGATTAGCTTAATTTTGCTGACTGCACATTTATTGAAGTGAAACCTTTAATCAGTTTTAGGTGATATTTAACTTTTTCCCCCTTGCATATCTTTGTTTTTATTATGTTTAGTTTATTTTTTACTAAGTAGATCTTATCATAATTACTAACAAACATCTAAAAATAAATAAATAAAATCTTGTTGCTCAAAGGTTGTTACTGATTTGTTTGACTAATTGTTGAATTATTATGTTTGTGGATAAAGATGAATGAAGTTCTCCAGCTGCTAGTGACCATCTGGTCTGATCTGCTGATTTTTACTGATATTTAATAATTGAGTAATAAAATGTGAAACCCGTCACAGAAATAAAGCAAAGTGTTTTTTAATGCCTTGTTTCTTTTGAGCGGTTCCTCTGAAACAGAACAAGTGAAAAGACTCTGACCTCATTGTAGTTTTACTTCCCATGTCGCCCTTTTATATCTATTAAAATTAATGGCCTCTATTTTTTAAAGTCTACTTCAGCTGAAGGTTTTCTTCTTTTTTTTTTTTTTAACAGAACCAACATTGAACTGAGTCGTTTTCTTCTGGAGTTTAAATGTTTAATGGAGGCAGAACCTCATGAGTCCAAATACAGAAAGTAAGAAAGAAAAGTGGTGGAAGCCGAAAGCCACAGAGAAAACAGGAAATCCTTCTGCTTTTCACTCTGTTTAACTCAGATTAACAAAAGCAGCCGGTGGCAGGGGCGGAGCCAGAAGGGGGCCAGGCGGTGCCGCCGGCCCACAGCGGTCTCAATTAATACTAATGGAAATATCACTTTAAATCACATGAAAAAAGTTGTTTTAAAGAAGATAAATTATTCTGGGATACGCAAAAAATACGATAAAATTAACAGTTTATAAATATGTCAAAGTAAAACTGAATATGAGTAGAATGTAAAAAGATTTAAATGTATTTAACTCTGCATCAAAATGACATCCATAATATACTGAATTGATAGTATCAGAACTGAAACAATTGATTATTAAAATTACTGTCAACTAAATAATAATCTATTTATCACCTGCTGAAAAATATATTGAAAAAAGATAATTTGTTGAAAGGAAAACATATTCAGAGCATTAATTAAGCCAAAACTGCACAAAACGTCTAAAAAAAACATGGCTGGTTCAAATTCTGCAAGAAGAATCTATTAAGAACCGTTTGCATCCAATTATTTATCGATTAATCTTCTATACTGACGTCAAGTCAAGCAATAAAAGTGACTTGTTTCAATCGTACTGAAAACACTGCAGTATATGCCAAGTTCTCAATCCAATCAATCAGAATAATGGACAAAATAAACTATTACTAACATAATCACTGATCAGTATAATAGTCAATATTATATTCCAAGTATTTTTCTGTTTAAAAAAAAGATTAAATTAGACCTTCAGACTAAAACGAGGCCCAGCTTGCACGCTGACTGATTAAAAATAAAACTTGAGCCGAGACCAGAGAACCAGGTTGGAGCTGCAGTTCATCTGGACGGCCTTCGAATGCAAATCAAAGCATGAACTCACTCTGCTGCCTTTAGCCTGCAAAACTGCAGAGAAAACAGTTTTCAGAGTCGCTCCAATGACAGCCGTTATTCACTCTGTCTGAACAAACTGGTTCAGACAGAAACGTTTCGCTTTACAGGAAGCAGAAATACAGTTTTTACTGAGATAATACATTAAACAGTGAAGATAAATGACCTCAGCAATTCAGTAAAAAAATGTAAAGATTCAACAGGATCTGTAGATGGACTTAAAACGACACTCAGCAGGTGTTTAATATTAAGAGCTGATTTCTTAAAGTCAACAGGGAATCACCTGCTAAATGTTTGAATTTAGCAGGTAAGAATAAAAACTAAATAGTTTTCTGTGATTATAATAAAAGATAAAAATACTAAAAGTTTAGTTTATATTTTCGGCTCATGTATCAAGACGCTCGGTTGTTGCTAGGAGAGGCTAGAAATCCCCTAAACATCTGAATCTGATGAAAACAAACAGACGGTTTGACCTTTGACACAGAGGTCAAAGGTTAACTTCCCAAACTGGAACCCTGTTAATGTTTGTCTTATGTTCATGTTCATTCAAACATGAACATCTCCTGAATGAGGCCACAAGAACCAGACACAACGTCTGAACAGAACCAGAACCAGAAGCAGGACCAGAACCAGCACTAGGACCAGAACCAGGACCAGAACCAGGACCAGAACCAGAACCAGAACCAGAACCAGCCTTACCTAGCTTCGGCAGGGAGTACTGCACTTTGAAGTAGTCCTCATAAAATCCCAGCAGCCTCTTGGTGATGTGCAGAGCGTAGTCGCCTGCGCCGCTGGAGACGGCGTCCGGCCGGGCGTACAGACGGATCTGAGGACGGACAGAGAGACGGAGACAAGCGAGACGATCTGAGGACGGACAGATGAGCAGGAAAGTGGAATTAGCTCCGTTTGTTTTCCAGAGATCAGAGCCGAGTCGTTTATTTTTGCCAACATGTTTCTGTCAGTTTCTCATTTCTGTTGGTTTTTCATAATTGACTGAATGTTTATGTTGAAATTCTGACTCTCATTTTGTAGGCGACTGGGACCAAACAGCAAACTGCATTTTCCTTAAATATCCAGCTCTGCTCTACAGACACCCAATAATCTGGGAGTCCATAGCGGTCCAGATCTGTCCAGTTCTGAACCCCAGACCAGTCAGCTCTAGACCCCAGATCTGTCCAGTTCTAGACCCCAGATCTGTCCAGTTCTAGACCCCAGATCTGTCCAGTTCTAGACCCCAGATCTGTCCAGTTCTAGACCCCAGATTTGTCCAGTTCTAGACCCCAGATCTGAGCTGGTCTGACTGTTTTTCAGTAAATCGGTTCATAGTTGGGAGCAAAGAGGATCTGGAGTCTCGTCTGCATTCTGCTCACAGCGTCCGATTATTCCCTGTCTCACGCACCACGCCGTGCTCCAGCATGTCTATTAGCATGCGGGCCAGACGGCCTCCGGTCGGCTCCCGCACGCACAGAAACAGACATTAAATTAAAGGGCCGGTCTAGACGCTCTGAATGCAGCGGGACGAGATGGATCAGACCTCTGGATTATGCCGGGAGAAATCGATTCAGCATTTTATGACCGTTCTGCAAGTGTCTGTGTGTGGAGGAGCTTCTAAGGGTCAGAAAATCATGTAGCCAATGCAGAGTTTATGCTAACAGTAAAAATCTGCCCAGCTGCTTCACGGCTCAAATACTAATTCAGCTCAAACCGTCTGCAGGGAGCAGAAAGAGCTTTTATTTTTTAGCAGAAAGAGTTGATATGTAAGTTGCTTTACTTACATATCAGCTGTAATAGTTGAGATTTTGCTGAAAACAGATGTTTGCTGAATTGTTATATGGGAAATGTGCAGTTTGCGTCACGATTTGTAGTCTCAGCTGAGACAGGACTACAAACCCCATCAGCTTTTCCTGCATTGGATTTTAGTTCAGAGCATGGGATTAAAAGGAAATGCATTTTAAATTTCAAAGGTCTTTCTTTGTTTAAATCCAACAATCCTGTTTTTTTAAACAATGAAATATCTCCTTCCACTAAACTTTCCTCTACTTTTGTTGATAAATCACAAAATATCCCAGTGAGAACAAAGTAAAGCAGAGCTGTGGGTTGTAAATATGAATGGTACCTGAATATTTCCACTCATGGCTCACAGATTTGCTGAATATTTTAGGTTTTCGTTAAAAGAATAAACATGAAGCAGAGCGGTGCAGCAGAACCAGAGTCCCGACCTGGTTGGTTCCAGGAGAGATTGCTGGATAAAAATGCAGCTCCTATCTCCTCATGCGGCTGCAGCCAGCTGACTGAATATGAGCTCTGAATGAGAGGATTTATTGAAATGTGGCTGGCCGCCGGGGAGCTGCTGAATTCAGAAGAGTCTCCTGAGGATTCCTTAAACGCCCGCGGTCGTGTTCCCCCCGCTGAGATCCCGGATTCGTCGCCTTTTCCTGCAGGCTTCAGAGTTTTGCTTCCTTCAGGCTGAAATTCGCTGAAACTGAAGCGGCAGCGCAGGCAGACAGCCGCGTCTGCGTGGATCTCCCCAGAGAGACCGGAAACACGCAGCGGCCAAATTTAAATTCCGGGAAGCAGGAAGATCCGTCAGTCACATCCGACAAACCCGGCGGCTGCTCAGCCGGAAAAAACTCTAAACTCCTAAATTCAGGTATCTTAAATGCTTAAATGAAGGCCTGGTGTATTTACAGCACAATCAGGTGTCAATGTTACCTTAGCTGTTATAAAAAGCTGTTTGGATCATAAAGAATTTTACCATTTTAACGGCTTGAAATTAGGCCTCTGTCTCTTTAAGAACTCCGGCTCTTTCTGAAGCTCCGCCTCCAGGAAGTCACAACACGGCTCCTCTGATAACGACATCTTTTCCACCGAGAAGCTCCTAAACGAGCTCAGCTGCTGGCTGCTCTGAAGCAGATCAGGGGGAGGAGCTACGGCTTGAAGGCGGGGCTAAGTCCACCCAGGCATTTTGCACAGTCCTATGGTTGCCATGGAGATTAAAGGATTTCTTAAACATGCATCAAAAAATTAAAGCAAAACTCCAGGTTTTTTGTTTGATGAGGGAAAAACCTAAAACAGTGTGAAGATCAGAGAAGTAGATTTTATCGGATACTGTTTCTTTAACGTCATTAAAAGAAAGTTGATCTTTAATCTGTTAATCACAGTTCATTCATTTTGACTGAAATTTAATCTCATACTAAGATATCGGAAGTGAAAAACCTGGATCCAGTTGATTGATGTCATATGTTATTTGATTTTGTAAACGTGGAAAGGCTGAAAACATTTATCTTTAAAATAATCAAAAGTTTTGCAACACAAACTTTTCACACCAATTTGGTTTAATTTGAAGGATCAGAAACAGGAAGCTGCTCTTCCTGCATCATGTGCAAACAGATGCAAACGGTCTTTAAAAGCTCGGTTCTGTTTAAAATGAACCCGACCTCCTGCACAGCAACAAGCTCCTCTCAGCAGCAGAGAAAGGAAAACCTTCACGCTGCGTCCTGCACATCCAGACGGTTTCTGTGGCAACAGGCGAAGTTGACAAAACTCTCAAATTGCACCTTGACCTCCTCCAAATCGACACGGCGAATTGCGAAGTGAAGGACCCAGAACAGTCCAGGTTCCTGAGGAGAACCGGCGCTTTGGACTCGATCAGAAGCTGCTCTGTACAACATCACAGTGAACGTCGGGATTCACTCGCTGGCTGTTTGAAAAGTCTGCAGCATCAGTCAGGATTCTCTCCTCCAATCAGACGGCGGATCCGTCCTCTCTCTCCTCTCCTTGTTATCTCTTTGCTCGCCCGTGACTTCCCTCCGGCGCTCCGTCTGTTGCCCTTGGATGATGGATGGGGTGATGGACGCTCGGTTGCCACGGTAATTTGATGGATGGTTTAACAACCGGTAGCGACGCTGACGGCGCCTCGGCCGGTTCTTTTCCTTGACTCTGGGATCAACGGGCCTCAGACGGCCAACGGAGCCACAGCGCCGCTGACCCGTCACCGCCGCGCCACAGATAGGCCTGATCAGACGACGGCAGGCGCATGGCGCCGCGACCCCAGGAAGACAAATCAAGACCAAACATCTGTGTACATTTCAGAGGGAGCAGAACCAGAAACATTCTGATTGTGTTCTGCAAACTGTTACAGTGAACATCTAGGAGAAGTTTTCTATCTTCATTTGTCCATTTTGTTCCTCCGTCACTGACAGGAAGTAGAGTTCCAGGTAACTGAAGCTAAAACCCAGTGAAGCGTCTTCATCTCGACACATTCCTGACGGACTGTTTGAAACCGAGTCTGGACAGGAAGGCGATCGCTAGTCTGCAGGAGCAGCTACTTAACGAGCGTCGCTACCTTGTTAGCATCGGCAGCTGAGCGATCTGACAACGTTATGCAAATAATTAATCCAAAGTAAATAATTAATGCTGTTTACGGTGAAAAGGTCGGCCTCTTTTCATACCTTTAAGGTTTAAACTGGATCATTAAAAACATTTTTCATTTTGATAAAATCTCTTTCATCTCTGATTAAAGCAACAGAAGCAGCAGATTTCATATTTAATACTGACCTTACCTGCAGTTTATGATCCAGTCGCGCCATTAATGTGACCTTTATTGTCATTACTGAATGTTAATGTGACATTTTCTGTCATTATGGGATTTTATGGGATGTCAGGGGGATAAATCAATAAAGAGGAGGATATTTATTAGTCTACAAATTAATAAATCCTCATGGGTTTTTGAAAATTAAACTGACCATCAATGAATCAAAGAGTAGAAACAGAAAAAACTTTACACTTTTAAACAGAAAGAAAACCTGCAGTTACAGAGGAACATTTATAAAATATAAGTCATAATTTATTATTAGTTTTATGATACGTGTCCTTCACAGAATCAAAGCTCCTCAGAAAAACGGCCTGACTTTGTATCTCAAACTACGATTTTAAATCTCATAATTGTGACTTTGCATCTTGAAATTAAGATTTTATATCACATAATTGTTATTTAAAACTCTCAGTTAGAACCTTAACATGAGTAATTATGACTTCCTGTTAGGCTTTTATTTTTCTTTAATGGCAGAAATGGGCTTCCATACAAACAGAGGAAGACGAGATTAAAATATTTCAGCAGCAATTAAACTGAGTCAGACGGATGAGTTTCAGATCAGATTAATTCACTGAAACGGCCTAGTCAAAGTCTAGATGTCAAACCAACCTTCGGCTGCTTTCAAAAACACAAAATCCAAGACCCAGAGGGATTCAGTTACAATACACATCTGGAGTTTTATCTGTAAAAATGAAATAATTCATAATTATGTTCTGCATCATGTTGACTTATCCCACAAAACCCAACATATCAGGCTGTTTCAGGTCTCATGTTTCCCAGCGTCAACATGATCTGTTGGTTCTGGTTTCAACCTGGACAATGTTCACCTGCAGCTCTGTTAAAATGTTGAAACGACTGCGTTCCCATGGCGATTAGCTGCAGCTGGTTGGTGGGAATAATGAGCTAAATGCTAAAGACGGGGCTTAGCAAAGCAAGGCCAGCGCAGCCTCCGTTTGCTTGGATTCTTTCATCCTCGCCGAAGCGTCTCATTACAGGAACTGGGATTCTCACTGAGACGCTTCACAATAAAGGAAGCAGACGAGCAGCTGTTTACGAGGCGGGAGAACAATGGAGAGCTGATAATGAAAGCTAGAAGAGTCCCAGTCTGAGTCGCGGCGCAGCAGATGGAAACGATTCCTGTTGCTGCCTGATGAAGTTTTATTCTCTCCATAAAGACGTTATTACAGCCTACATCTGCCGAGAGCGTCCATCATCGTTTTCTGTCTCGTTAGCTTGTTTGTGCAGCGCTTCAGGTGTGTAGAGGAGCTTCAGACACTTCACAGGAGATCCGGTGTAACCTTTGACCTCAGAGTTCAAATGACTGACCTGCTGCTCTGCAGCTCATCACCAGCAGAGTCTGTTTAGTAGCAATAAAAACACAAACTGATTCAGACCGGACTGTAAACCAATACCATATATGATGATAGACATGATCGATATCGATAGATATTACATCTGATGGAATATTTAACATTCAATATATAGAATATTCATTGAACCGCACAGGATTCTGGGAAATGTAGGCAGATGAATGGGTTTAGCTGCTCAACCTCACAGCTAGCTAAGCTAAGTTGGTGGAATCAGTTCACTCTTTGGTTGCCTAGCAACAACCTGCTGAATAACTGGCACAGCAGCAGTTTAAGGTTTGATTCATAACTGCTAAAAAATAAAAAAAAACAGCAGCGAGACATGAAAACTGGATAAAACAGGAAAGGCCACATCACCAGTCTGGTAATATTTCAGATATTTAAAATAAAAAACTGATCAATAATGATCGACATTGAGCTAGGTAGTGAGCTAGGTTGGCTACCTAGCTAGTGAGCTAGGCTAGCTACCTAGCTCAGTTGTACTAAAACTTGCATTGAAGTATCATTATTTACCAACAGTCAACATTCCTGAAGGCTCCTTCATGTTTATTACAGGTGTTTTATCATGTTTATGACGGAGGCATGTCAGTCTTATGGACGCCCTACAAATATAGTGTTACCTATTTAACTAATAAAAACCAGCAAAGACACTAAAAACTCTTCATAATTAACTGAATTGGACAAAAAGTCAGAATGAACAGAAACTAATCTGTAACAAACCCAGAGGTTTCCAGCCCTGCAGCAGAGCAGGGACTGGCTTCCTGGTGAAACACAAAGTCGGTTTCCAAACATCACATGATGACTTTGATCTGGTTGTCATGACGGCAAATTTTACTGGATGATAAATTGCAATAAACGACAATAATGTTGTTTTGGTAACGATGGCGTAATAACACCGGATCACATCACAGCAATAAAGTTTACTTCTTGTGAACATTTGGAGCTGGAAACATTTCAACGTCAAAAATAAACCAAATAAATAAAATAGATTATGAAGTCTCCCTAAACAGAACTGTCCTTGGAAAAAGTTCTACTTGAGACCAAACTGGAGACTTTCATCATCTGGGTTTTGGTAGAAAGAGTAAAACTGTAAATTGTGTAAATTAAAATTATTTTCATTTATCATGTGATTAATTGATTTATTGCTGTTCTGCTTCATCGTCCCTCAGAGCCTCGTATTAAATCCAGACCGATTTTTCTGATTGCGGCGCCGACCGGAGCGTTTATTACGCCGGACAGACGGAGAAAACGTTTGTGACAGACGGAGCCGTTTGATTGGTCAGGATGGGGACGGTTGACGTTTTATTTGTCCTCCTCTCAGAGCGTCGCAGGAGGGAGAGGAGGGATGGCAGGATTAGCGTCCCTGTCAGAGGAAGCTGCTCTGCAAACAGACAGCAGCGTCCCGGCTGCCTCCGGGCCAGAACAGCGATCTCAGTGCGACACACGGAGCCGTCCAGCAGACGTCTGTAGACACAACAATCTGCATCTGCTGCTTCCTGGATGCTTTTCAGCTGCCGACAAAATGAACACATCCTGGGTTTTAAATGCAACCCGGCTTCCTGTTAGTCTCCCATCAGGCCCTGCGTCCTGCTGACGGACCATGTCTTCATGGATTATCACAGGCAAACAGCAGGAAGAGGCTGAGAGAATCCATTCTCTCGACACTCTGCTGGAAAATCGCAGCTTTTTGATCGTTTTGACTTGAGAGCCGCTCGATGTGTTTGCAGTTCTCAGTGTGAAGAACGAGATCTGATGAGCTGCTCAACTTCAGGCGGAAACGTCTGCAGAGTTTAAACATGTTCAGGACTCAGGTGATGACTGAGGCTAAACGCTCCCACTGGCTCATTACAAACGGCGCAAAACCGTGTCAATGTTCCAATAATGTGGAAAAAACACAATTTTGCATAAATGATTTAAAATGAATGTTTGCTTGCATCTTTGAACATGTTTGTAATGTTGTACAAAAATGTGATTAAATATGTTTTATCTGATTATCAAAATCATTTTTACTAAAATAATTGTTAATTGCAGCTGAAATAATCCGTCATGTATCTGTCAAAACATTCTGGTGACAAAATCTCTCAAACTCAAATTCTGGGTGAGCTAATGCTACGTTTGTGTCTGAAAGGCATTAAATTAGTGATTTCCAGTCTGTCATTCATTTGGCTCAGACACAGAGAAAGAAATGAGGCTAATTCATTCAGGCTGACTGAGCGCTTCCTGACTTCATTTATAAAACAATCTATGCACTTAACTGAAAAACTTTATGCTCACAAACAACACAGCGATGGAATGTCCTGTGTTGTGTTCTTGTTCAAATATCCAAGGTTTTTCAGTGAAAAGATTTTAAATAATCGAGACTGTGTTCACTGTGACTGTGGAAAAAAATAAAATAAAAAAATCAGCCAAACATCTGCGGATGGACACAAAGGAAAAGGATGTTTGGAGGAAAGAAGTTGCTCTCTCTCAGTCATTGTTTGGTGTAAAATTATTTTCCTGTTTGCAGTTCCACATCATCATCATCTGTGGGGTTTCCAGGAGAGTCTCAGTTTTAGTAAGTAAGTAAGTCAGTCATCCAGTCAGCGTTTCGGCTGATCTTTTCTCTCCAGTCGGAGTCGGCTTCAGTTCTCAGGTCGTGTGCTGGATGTGTTTCCCTGTGACTGGATTGTGTTTCAGAATCCCCTGGAGTGTCTTTCCAGCCGCGGTTGTTCGTTTTGGCCTCACCGTTATGGAGCCGTTACCGACTGAACGGAGGGATGTTTTCTCTCTCTCTCAAGTGGGAAACGTCTTTAAAAAAACAAAAACAGCTTCAGGCTTAAAGGGGGAAAAGCGAAAATGGGAAGCTAGCTGTGCGCTGAACTAACTCCCAGAGGATGTTTTGGTGTCATCAGAGGCGGTGGGCCGCAGCGCAGCCGGACACCGCAGGAACAAAGAGGCTGGGGTTTCTGGCCGCTCTGCCCTCAACCAGCAGATTTCCACTGGACACACGGGGGTCGTTTGGGAAGCATGTTTCCCGTCAGTTTCCACAGTTTGGTATAAAAATAGAAAAAGGGCAAAAATAAAGATGGATCTGTTGGCGTTTCCTCCGTCTCAGAGGCCGGAGGCTGCTGATGGTTATAAACGACCCAGATACGAGGCGCCATTAAAGCCAAATTCCTCCTAAATTATAATTCTGTAACAAGGAGACAAAGGCTGCATGTCGAGCATCGTCCTTGAGCTCCTGGCAGACGAGATAGATGAGCTGTAATTACACTGATAGGGATGATGGGGCCAACAAGGTCACAGTTTGTGTCCTTGTGTTGAAGTCCGACGCGTCGACGCGCCTGTTGGAGTTCGTTAGGTTTGGAAACGGATGAGGAGAAAATCAGGTGAGAGCAGCAACAGCAGAACGATTTGACTTTCAAATGAGAATCACATGAGAGGCGATAAAACCAGAGTTCAGCTGATCTGGGATCAGATCCCATCTGAAAATGCTCCTGTTGTTATTTACCTAAAATATTTCTGAGCTGGCTGCTGCATCGTCTGTGTTTCTGTCTGGTTTCAGGAGTAAATTTCTTACTGTCCTTCAGATAAGACAAAACTAAGTTTCAACAAGATCTGGGAGCTTGTTCTTTAAGACACCAGAAGTAAAGGTGGAGGGGAGTCCCACAGTCTCCTGACGCCCAGAGCAGCAGCGAAGCAGGAAGCTTCTTATCAGGAGATTATCGCCAGTTCACATCTTAATTACCGACTTCACCTCAGGTAACGAGCAGCTGCTGATTTTATTGGATCATCTGCAGACAATCAACTGATATCTGCAGGTTCGGCTCCACAGACTCCCAGTGAGCCCGGACACGAGCTGGAGTTGATTCAGTCCCTTTGTAACGCCGCCCTCCCCTCCAGGGCCGCCGCCCTCCCCTCCAGGGCCGCCGCCCTCCCCTCCAGGGCCGCCGCCCTCCCCTCCAGGGCCGCCGCCCTCCCCTCCAGGGCCGCCGCCCTCCCCTCCAGGGCCGCCGCCCTCCCCTCCAGGGCCGCCGCCCTCCCCTCCAGGGCCGCCCTCACCTCCAGGGCCGCCACCTCATGGTGGAGGGTCCGAGTGTCCCATGGAAAGCCGTGGGAACGTCGTGGGATTCCCTCAGAGGAGCTGCAACAAGGGCAGGGGAGAGGGAAGCCTGGGCCTCCCTTCTTAGGCTGCTGACCCCGCGACCCGACCCCGGAGAAGAGGAAGAGGACGGACGGACGGAGCCGCAGACTTCAGGTAAAGTGGCTGCAGCTCTGATAAACTGTTGTTTCAACGTCTCATTTCATCCTGTCGGTCCAGCAGCATCATTTAGCATCAAACCACCATCCAGAAATATTCAAACTGCTAAAACATTTCCAGATTTCATCATTTTACAACAGAAGTTCAGTTGGTGGACAGAACTTTCTAATTTTCAGCCTTTAGGGAACTAAAAACTCTGACCAGTGAATGCACCACATGGAAGTGCTAATGAGGCAACACTCCTTTATTGAGGCTGCTAGGGAGCGAGAGAGAGCCAACCTTCAACAGAAAACATGGAAGCTGAGCAGAGCAGTTTTGGTTGAGATAAAGTAAAACACAAACAGCAGCATTTTTTGCTAATACTAGCGATGCTAACTGTGATCATTGCTAACAAGAGAAGGGTTAAAGGTTTACGCTGTAGTAATGATGCGTTTTCCTTTAGAAATAACAGCAGTTTCCTCTCACTCACACTGTGTGACATCACCACTGTTTTACACTGGTAAACGTCACATTTCTTAAAGTGTAACTTTTGTCAATAAACTCTCTAAGCAGATTATTTAAGGTTCTATCTTTATGTTTCTGTGCAAATTTTTACATTTTTGTGTGAATCTGCTGAGTTCATCATAAAAACAGTTACTGTATTTGTCGTCAAGTGTTTCATCCTGGCCACGCCCCCAACCATATTGGCTCCACCCATTTCAGTGTAATTATTCTACATTTGTCTGGGGTGGAGTTGCGCTCTCTCACTTTAAAGTTTATTTTGTACAAACTTTCATCTGAAATGATGGAAAAGCGAGTTGGCGTATAAACAAACATCTGGCAGCAATAATCAGATCAAACTGGACGAGCCCAGCGGTTTTTCTGTTTTGAGAATTCAAAAAATATTCAGCCAAAACAAGTTGAAAAAGACACACATATGAGGTTATTTAAGATGATTTGCTCCATAAACACTCAGAGATTTAAATTAAATCCCAGAGTCGTTTGTTTCTGAAGCATCTAAAAGCCTTAAAAACGCTGAGTCTGCACCGCCACTCATTCGTCCTGCCTTGTTTTCTCCTGCCGGCTGCTGATATGAAGCCATTATTCCCCCAATCACAGCCTAATTATGTCAATTATTGTGTGATGGTAATGACTGCAGCTCTTATCTCCTGTTTCAACCCCAGAGATGACGACTGATGGATGAGAGAAACAGGCTGGAGTCGTTCTAACAGTTTCATCAGACATTTCTTCCAACAAACAAATGAACGAACGGCGTTCTCAGGAGAAACTCACCGCCACGCCGCCGCTGGTCTGCGTCTCCCTGTAGGTGAAGTTGCAGACGGCCCAGGCCAGGTAGTAGGTGGACATGCGGGGCGTCCGGGCGAAGCGGTTGGTCACCCAGCCGTCCTCGTCCGGCCAGCTGCTGTCCACCGGCATGTTGGACAGAGACGTGTACTGCGGGTCGTGGCGGAGGCTCAGGGAGAACGTGGCCTTGTAGACGGGCTCGTCGAAGCAGGGGAAGGCCTTCCGGGCGTGGATCGGGCTGAACTGGGTCACTGCCAGGTACCTGGACAGGGAGACAAGCATCAGCATCAGAAGGTCCAACACGTCCTGGACTGGACGGTTCTGCTGCTCTTCGTCTCCAGAACCTGCAGATCCGGCTGTAGTGGTTCTGATCCGTCTCTGACCAAACAGACGTCAGGCCAGTTCCACCACTCTGGACTTTATTAATGTCAGCAGCAATGAAAAATCCATCGACACAAACCCACAGAGCTCTGAATCACCTTTAATCAAACTCAGACCTTCACTGCAGAACTTCCTCATTCCATCTCTTCTGCTTTCATCCCGTCCCTCTCTGACCTGTTGGTCTGTCAACATGGCCGACGGCGGCCGGGTCCAGCAGCAACCAGCTCCACAATAAAACGCTTTGCCTTTTCCTGCCAAACAGAGGCACAATGCAGAGCTGCAAAACTCCTTCAGCAGCTCAGCAAACTGATCATCTGCTTCACATCTGACATTCCATTTCCGTCAACTTTGACCTTTCACCTTTTTGTCTAATTGCCAGTTAGACTTGCAATAAAACTAATCAATAGGTAGGTTTATGTCAATAATTCTCCAATAATTATCACAATGATCAGTTTTATCAGCTGAAAAGATAAAAATAGACAGAAAAGCTTCTGTCATTTTATTACCATCAGGTTTCTTCTATAAACTGTTTAATTAAAGATAAAAACCAAAATGATAAAATAATGGCTAATTATTGAAGGTATTTTTAAAAGTGTAATTCTGCATCCATCAGTAAAATATAAACTCACTGAAATGTTTGTCTGTAATAAACTGGTTTCAGTTCTTTAACTGACTCGTCTTAATCCGGTTTAACCTGGAGCAGAACCAAACCTTCCTCCTCTGCTCTGATATTTAGCCTGTTCAGCTCAGGAAATCAAACAAGCCTGGAATTAACCAGTCAAAGGTGATTTTATTGCTTAACTCAGTTTTCATGCTGGATTTGATGCTTTTTATGAATGACTGTGAAGTCAGAGCCTGGATGAGCTGAGAGCCAAGTGGCCAGCAGCTCCGTCCAGCTGGACTCAGTGGGACGTCGTGTTGGAGATGCACCATGTGCATGACCTCTGCTGACCTCTGCAGAGCAGCAGCAGCCCAACCTGACTGTGGATCTGCTGTGTGAAGTTTACAGCATATCATCCAGGAAGCATTTGAGCCTCAAACGCAGCAAAGATTCAATAAACTCTGCAGCAACAGAATCCAACAAAACGCTGGAGAAGTTCAACTATTTCAACTCTAATTTGGCAAAAAGTAATAATCATCACCTGCAGCAGCAGCACCACCTGCAGCAGCAGCACCTGCAGCAGCAGCACCACCTGCAGCAGCAGCACCTGCAGCAGCAGCACCACCTGCAGCAGCGTTCCGCTGTGCCTCTCCCTCCAGCTGACGCAGTAATCCAGTGCTGGATGAGTTGAAGTGGATCAATACTGACCTCTCCACTCTGCAGCGCGGCTGTCAGAGAGCAATCAACCCAACATGGCCGCCAGCTGAGACTGCACAACACTGACTGTCCCTGAGTGTCTCTGGGCCGAGGCGCTGCAGGACGGTTACACAGGTCTCCACAGTGGAGCGCTGCGTCTGAGTGGGACCCATTCTGCAGCAAACAACTCAGCAATATCCCAACTATTAAACACTAAAAAACACAAGCAGGATTTGATTTCTGCAGATGATGTGGTTGGAGCACCGAGGAACAAGGTGTTTATTTGGCAGAATTCAGCAGAGTTCATTTAACGGGTTGGTCAGGTCCGAACTCAGTGAACCAATGACCCAACCAGCTCCTGTTCCTGCAGCAGTTTGGTGATGTTGGGTGGATGATGACTCCCCCAGCAGATCTACTTCGTTTGTTTCTTCAACGTTTTTCCAGGAAGTTTTTTTTCTGTAGTGTTGCAGCAGAAACTCCTCGAACAATCAGCAACTTTAAGTGTTCGCCTTCACATCGGCCTTCCGGGCCTTTATGTTCTCCAGCAGGAGTCGAGCAGCAACAGTCCAGCTCAAGTGCACTTATGGTAAATATTTCCCTGCAAGAGAAAATGGCTGCTATTACAGCAGCTTTAAAGTGCAGTTCCGGGTGAAGATCGCGGCGATCCGGAGCCACATTCTGCAATTCTAACGACCAAACCCAGGAGATCCGGCTTCAAGAAGCAGGAAGATGAGCGACTCATCGGCTGCCGGAGCCGTTTGCTCTTTGAAAGTTAAAATTAACGCCAAACGAGAAACCTGCAGCTTCATCAATCCATCACCAAGTCCAGAAAATAAACCCGTTGTACAAATCCATCACACAGTGAATGTTTCAGCCTTTACTTCAAGTTCTGGCTCACAGAATGAAAACCCAACATTTAACATCTAGATAATCAGAATATTAAAAGTTACATATTGGAAACTCATGATGCCACGCCCTAATCAGCTGATTAAAACTCCAGGAGAGGATTAGGAGTCTCAGTTTGGGTCGGAGGTCATGGACAGCCTGACCAATCATAAAACATTCTAAAGAGGCTGGCTGTTCAAAGTGATGCCTCAAAGAATATGCATAGAAAGTTGAGTGGAAGGAAACAGTGAAGTCTTCCATGAGCATTTAAAACATTTATTTTTACTGATGTGAAAAATGTAAACTGGAATCAACAGAATTACAGAAATAGAGGCTGAAGTATTTCTCTCTACATGTGATAGATCTATAGTGTAGAGCTTCATTTTCTGTGATGTTGCACTTTTTCATGATACCCATATTTTTAAAGCTGCCCTGCAGTAAAACAGGGAAGATGACCTCCTGACCCCTGTGCTGTTGCTCATTCAGGTTGCATGCTGCTGCTCGTCTTCATGAAAAGCAGCCGGTTTGCTGTTTTATCCCAGCAGGACGTCTCTCTGCATGCGGCGTTGCGATGCGGCGTTGCGATGCGGCGTTGCGATGCGGCGTTGCGATGCGGCGTTGCGATGCAGATTCCTGCTGCAGTTTCAGTCTGCAGTTAAACTTCAGCCAGATCTTCATTTCCTTCCACAAAGAAACTTGGATGCATTAATTAGTTTTTGCACCTCGTGGGTAATTTTCCTCAGAATAAATGGGCGCTAATTTGGAAGATTATTCCGTTGTCTCCTGGTACAACATTAATTATAGTTCCAGGGATGGAAATCTGCTCCGTCTCAAAACCACTCGGATGAATCTGGCAGTTCGCCCTCCACCGGCGCTGACAGTCATCCTCGTTTTAATTGGTCCCTCCTTTGACCATCTTCATCTCTTCCACCGCCTCTCGATCGGGGCTTTGCTGCCAGAATGCCCATTTTACAGCTAAATCCTGTTAAAAATGCCAGTTATTTATTCTAACATGTTTTTAAAGTTTCAGCTGAACAGAACATTCATCCTGCCTCCCTGGTAAATCAGTGAAAGTCGTCGCCCTGAATGCTGACAGAACTTTTAATTGGTAAACAGCAAATGCTGCAGATTTTTAGAGAACTATAAGATTTAATATCAGTTAATTATCCTGGTTTATTGTTCCAGTAACTTCCCGCTGTTGCTTTACAATCCCCTCTGGTTAAAACTCGATTTATGTTCCATTAAAGTCATTTAGCAGAGGAACCAAGCCACAAAATATGGAGTAAAGGTTCACTGCTGAAAGTTAAAGTATATTTTAGTCTGCAGATGAAACAGGTTTGGTGTTTGCATCCGTCCACCTGACGTCAGCAGCGAGCCTCAACACCTGCAGGTTACCAGGCGATTGTTTTATTGGGTTCTCCAGGTTTTGGAGACGAACTTCTGGATCCTGTCGATGTGTAAACTCTAACCCTTTAACCCTCCTTCGTTTTAGCGTTCAGTAGAAGAGCAGCAGATGTAACTGGTTGGACAATGGGGAAGCAATGGGGCTGTCCCATCAGACCGTCAGTGCCCGTAACTTCTCTCACAAACTTGCAAAACTGCATGCATGTCAATGCCGCCAGACTGAACACTGGGTAAAAAGTTTGTTGGGTCCAAATGAGCCCGTCTCCAAAGACAGTGGGAGCAGAACAGAGAAAACCAAACAAGAATGCACCATGTAAAGTTGTGCTAATCTATTTATAGTCTATCTATATTGGGCAGCTTTTCCTGTTAAGAAAACAATGTGCAGACGTTCATTAGACTGCAACAAGCGCAGAACCCTGTTCTGCTCCTATCACTCACACATCCACATCCCACAAGATTTGCACTTGACTCACTCTGCAGTTACAACAAACGACAAAATGGTAAAATTACACTGCTTACTCAAATTATGGTCTACAAACAAGGTTTTTTTTATATTTTGGGCTTTTATTAAAGTTAATTATTCAGCTCAGACACAGTGCCTATGGGTTCAGGTCAGGTTGGATTCTTTATGCCTGATCTAAACTACCAGTTTTAATTAAAAATCCTTCAGAGAGAAACAGGAAGGCTGTACAGCATCTGCCAAGTCTGTGCGCATGCAGCTGATGTGCAGAGTGGAGGATCAGGTTGATAGCTGGACTCTAGCGGGCGTCTGATTCACAAAATCTCTGATCTGATGTTGGTCCCAAAATGACGGGTTGGTGAATCTCTAGTTAAAACGATCCAAACCTGCCGACAGGTTCAAACTGGTTCCCAGTTCAGAGCCAATCTCTCAGACGGTTCCAGTTTAGAACAGGAATGACGGGGAGTTGTGTCCTTCAGTGAACCAAAGAGAATCTGACTGAACTCCTGACCCAGTCGCAGATGTTTGTGAAGCTGATGAATCAGCAGCAGCACCGCTGCCACACTGCACCGCCACACCAAGCCGCCGCACCATTGAACCGTCCCGTGCCGCCGCCGCACCATCGAACCGCGCCACCGAACCGCCCTGTGCCACCGCACCATCGAACTGCCCTGTGCCGCCGCCGCACCGCGCCACCAAACCGCCCCGTGCCGCCGCACCGCGTCGCTGCGGTCATTTCAATGTGACGGCTCCCAGTCGCAATTTGATAGGTTGCTTAAAGTGATCAGTGTGTCCACTCTGTGTGTGAGAGATAATAACACACCGCTGACTCAGCAGTTTCTTCACATCTCTGACTCTCAATAAGGTGCATTTGTTTGATTTTGGCAGGAAGTGATGTCATATCCACTTCAGATTAAGCAGAGTATCACTTCATGAATGCGTGTGTGTTTGCCAGTCAATCAGGATTATTGTTAGAACAGGCGTTACCGTGGCAGCAGGATGTCACATTGTGTGTGTGTGTGTGTGTGTGTAACAGGCTCATCCTCCTCCTCTCTAATAGATCCTCTCTTTATCTCGTCCCTCTCAGGCTCCCTCCATTATTCTCTCCCTCCGCCTGCCTCTCTGTTTATTATTCCCCCCTCCTCTTCCTCACCTCTCCACAGCTCCTTTCAATTTGCTCCTCTGCATCCGTTTATCCCTCCCTCCTCCCTCCTTCTCATTTTCAGATTTCCTTCCCTTCTTCTTCATGCACTCCATCTGAGCGTAATCCCTCCTCTTCATCACTTTGACTCTTCTCTTCTTTCTCGTCTTCATGTTTTTTTCTTCTTCACCTCTTGAGGATTTACTTCTTTTTCACCTTTTCCTGGCTTCACTCGTTCCCTCCTCCTCTCCTCTCTTTTGATAATCCATCCATTTTTCCTCATCTTTTTCTCTCCTCGTTTTTCTTCCACAGGTTTGGTAGAAAAGACGATCAAGAAGAAGTTTTTTCTTCTTCAGTTCCACTTCTTTCTGTTTCTGCTCCCTGCCACATATTCTCTGTAAAAGTTAGGTACAGACTTTGACTAGGCAGGTTTTTTTTACTAGTCTTTGAACATACAGGCAAAGACATTCCTATTAGAATGGCCTAGTTAAAGTCCAGATTTAAATCCAACTGAGAATCTCTGAGATTAGATGCTTCCAGATGTTCTTTCTCTAGTCAGTCAGAGCTGAAACAACCAAAAAAATGCAGGCCACACTTTTCAGATTCCACTTCAGGAAAATCCATCTAAACAGAAAAACCTGCAGTGGATCTGGAGAGAAAGCTGGAAGTGGATTTAAACTGAGATTAAATTATGTAAAGAAGTTTCTTCTCCTCTTCCTCCTCTCAGCCAGGCGGAGCAGAAAGAAACAAACTTTAGAGGATTTCTCCCGCATGACAGCGAACGGGAAGAACCCCATTAAACAGGAAGTTGTCGGGAACTCTGATCCCTTCCTCTCAGGCCGGAGGATGAAGGTGAGGATGAGGAGGCTGCGAGGAATTGAATTAAGTTTCATTTCATGGCCAATTTCAGGCAGGATCAATTCTGCCTAACCAAGCGCAGTTATGGACATCGTTTAGCGTGTGGGAGAAATTTCTGGTAAATTAGTCTGACGATCCGGCCAGGAAGACTCTGGGATGATCCAGTTCCTCCTGCCAACGTCGAGCTGCTGCTGCTGCTGAGCAACAGTTTCAAACCGCTCTTCATCCCTCTGGAGGAGAACATGAACTTTGACCTATCCTAAAATTGTCATCAAGCCAGAATACCACAAACTGAAATAACTCAGTCAAAGTTTCCTTGTGTTTGGTCCAGCTGATGGTTCCTGTTCAGCTGCAGAGAGAAGATCTGAGCAGAACTGAACTGGTTTAACTGGACTAATTAAATCTCCCTCTCAAGTATTTAAGCTCAGTCTGGGGTTCAGCGGAGCTCCACATATTACGCTAATCTCACAGTGGGTTAGCATTAGCCGCATGGCTGCATCAAGCTAATCCTGAAGCTAACACACACCTCAGCTCTACAGTCCCAGAACACAGCAGGGTTGTCCAGGAACATTTCAGTTTAGAGTGAATTTTTCCAACAGTAAAATACAGAATAATCCCGTTTTTACAACAACAAATCAATAAGTGTTTTTTAATGAACACAAATGATGAATTTCACAGGTTTGCACATGGAAAAGTTTAGAGGAAATAAGATATTTCAGCCAAATTTATTTTCTTCTAGATAAAGAAAATTTAATTCTGTTGAGTCTGTTTTACAGCAAAACACCTGAGGCTGTAAAGTTCACTGAGTGACCATGAACCATCCAATCAATGATCAGATACTTAGAACTAATCAATGCCTGGGGTGCCATTACTTCCTCCATCTGAACAGAAACTAAAGAGGAACGATCCAGAATCCGCTTCAGTTCTAACCAGAGATCAGCTCTGAAATCTGAGCCTTTGGAGCCACATAAAAACGTTACAAAGTTGGCCTTCTATCAGCTCCATTAGGAGCTAATGTTGCAGAAAGATCTAGAGAAACTCATCCATGTTTTTATCTTCTTACAGCATCGATCACTGCAGCAGAAAATCAGAGAATACGCTTTAAAATATTTGTTAGTTTAGAAATTGTTAAAATCTGGTCTGTTTCCCCAGAACCAAACAGACAAACAGCTTTCAGCTTCTATGCACCACAAATCTGGAACAAACTTCCAGAAAACTGAAGATCGGCTGAAAGTCTGAGCTCCTGTGAATCAAGTCGCCTCTGATTCATAATAACTGATAAATCAACATGTTTCCTGCATGTAATGTCTTATTTGACTTCTAACCATGTAAAACATTTAGAATTATCTTGTTGCTGAAAATGTTCTCCACAAATAAAATTGTCTAATTTTTTTATCTATACTTTTAATAACTGCAGAGACACTGGGAACAAAATTAACTCAGAATTTAACATTTTTTCCTCAGAAATTTAAACTTTCATACCAGATTTGGGGGAATGACAGGCTGCATTTCTCTCTTTCCCCAGTGGCACTAAAGGCCTTCTGTAACAATCAGATGATCAGTTCTGATTTATTTTTAATAACTATACAGCATCATTTTCACATGCTGTGAATTTGACCTTAGTGTACAAACTTATCCTTGTTTTGTGTTTTTGCGTTGTTACCATTGTGTGAATATGCAACAGAAAGTTATTCACCAGCTAATAAATCAGAAAATCCGTTCCCTGTTTTGGTCAGTTACCAGAAATGTTTCGATACTTTCAAGATGGCGGCTAACCAGGAAGCAGCAGCATGAACAGGGGAGCGCCTCAGAGCACATTAATCATCAGCTTTCCTGTGATAAATTAGGATTCTGGCTTCCCAGATTAAGTCTAACAAATCCGTCCAACTGCTGCTCTCAGCAGCGCCGCGATAGAAAAATCTTTATTCTGCTGGTGTAAACACGCACCGCGCTACTCAGAAGAGCCTGTTTGTCTTTCATACGACATTAAACCAATCAGGTTGTGCACGGAGTGGACAGCGCGCAGGTTTCCCCTCAGAAGCTGCGCTTAACTTTAACTAGCCGCTCGTTGTGTTGTGATCGAGCCGCGCTGGTGCAGCAGCTGCCACATCGATCCCGGATCGATCCCAACACACGCTGCCGGGGAACATGGGAAAAGCAAAACACCCCACACACACACCCTAAAACACAGGAGGGATCCGATTGATGCAGAGTTTAGTTCAGTATGTGCCAGAAAGAAAATCAGGCCTGATTTCATTTTTGTAACAAACTGCTGCAAATACACTTAAGAAAACCATGGCAACCGAGACACGAACTAAGATAAAACCAGTTTTCACATCGGGTTTAATCACCTCATTATGTCCCGTCTCTGTTCACATCAACGCCTGCAGGCGACAGAAATATGATAAAGAAAAAGCACATTAGACGGTTCTGTCATCCTGACCTGCAGATCAGGTCAATCATCAGAGCGCAGCACAAATTCAATTCATCTGTTCAGCAGCAAAACGTTTTTATGTTCCTGGATGTTTTCACAGCGACTGACAAACAGCAGCGGTTTAAACGGCAGCCGGGTTCCTGCACTCACTCTGCAGTGGAACAACAGAACAGCCATGATGAGAACGCTGCAGACTCCTCAGGTAAAACAGCATTAAATATCATTATTAAATACCTCAAACTAAGAGTAAATAAACACAGAGGCTCTGCTTTCATTTGACATCAGACACAAACTCACCTGAACAAACTTTGTTTTAATCCCAACATAAATTAACAGACAGAAATGAAAAGCAAAATCTGTGCTGCAGATTATTTGTTTTTAATAAAACAGAGAAAATGTAAATTATCTGTTACTGTTTATAACGAGTCCAGCTTCACTAAACGTCTTCTGTTGCCTTTAAGCTGTGAGAATAGTTCAGGTTCTTCCAAAATAAAAGCACTTCCTGTTTGATTCATTGGTGAAAATTCTTGTATTTCTCAACATGGATATTTTTAGATTATAGATTCTTATGAGTCTGAAACATTTGTTGTAATTTAGTTTGTTTCATTCAGAATGAGAACATGCTGCTTGTGTTTTATTTGGGCTGTTAATATTAATAGCAGCTGATTTAATGAAGGAATAGATTTTTACTGAAACTTTTTTTTACTTGATCTTTTATTAGTTTTTTCTTTTTAACTTCCATTCAGAACAAATCATTAAACTAATGGGGTAAATATTGTGTTTCATAGGTGGGACCAGAACTCCCTGGAGGTTTGCATCATGCTGATGGTTTTAAAATGACCTGCAGGCTGCAGCAGCTCAGCCAGGCGGCGCAGCACCAAGCTGGAGCAATAGTTCCTCCTATTGGAGGGAAACAACCTGTGAACACACAACATGCTCCTCTGAAGCTTCCTGCAAACAGTCAGAACCGTCTGATGTTTGCTGGCGTTTCTGTCCGATCGGTGCCGATCACCAAGTCGGACCGGGTCAGTTTGCTGCCTGTTTAATGTCAAACCGGACCGATCACGTTACCGTGGAGACGGATCAGAACAATGACGACTAAAGACTGAGCAGCTTGGTTAACGTTGGACTATTCTGATCCGGATCAGAGCGGGTCCTGATCCGGATCAGAGCGGGTCCTGATCCGGATCAGAGCGGGTCCTGATCCGGATCAGAGCGGGTCCTGATCCGGATCAGAGCGGGTCCTGATCCGGATCAGAGCGGGTCCTGATCCGGATCAGAGCGGGTTCTGATCCAGTCCCGTTCCTCCTCTCTGCAGAGCAGATCCCATCAGCTGCTGACTGAATGGAGCAAGCAGCAGCAGCTTCTTGGCAGGCCTCCGACTCATTAGCACTAATTAACACATTGCTGGGCTAAAACAACATGGCCGCTCCAGCGCCATCAACTCAATTTACAATGAATGTTTTCATCACTTCTTGCTGGACGGCTGATCGTTTGTGTTTTTGCCGCCAATAAACAGGAAGTAAAGTTACAAGCTAGCATGAATTAGCATGGATCAGACTTGGAGGTTTCTCAGTTTCGTGGCTCTGGTAAGACACAGACCCAGCAGAAGATCGGAGAGTTTATCGCTACTTCAGAACTTATTCAGAAAAAAGTTTCTGTCTAATTTCTAGAGCACAAACTGTTTCTCAGAAAACCCAAAAAGCACCTCAAGCGTAAAAACTTTTCTGTTGAACTTATTTCGAATTCTGCAATCCTTCAAAATGTGCATTTAATAAAAATAAGTTGATGGGACTCGGCGAGTGGATGTGGATGTTTGCAGGCCTCAGGCTTTAGTGGTTGTACTTTAGTAAACTTAACGCTCCGAGACAAACGCCAGAGTTAGCAGCTGCTGACAGGAAAGCAGCAGTCAGGTTTGTGTTGCATTGTGGGATGCGGTACAATAAACTAAAATAAAGCTCCTCTTTACTCCTGACTCTCTGGTGAGGTTCAGTTTTTAAGACCAAACTCATCGTCTTCATCAGCAGTAAATGATCTCAGTCTGCTGCTGAGTCACAGCTACGAGCAGCAGAGGATTCAGCGATCTGTCTGAGAATCCTACCAAAACAAACACCTTTCAGATCAGAAGCCCAAAGCAACAGCCAATCAGGAGCCTGCAAACTGCAGCCAAGCCAACTAGCTGTTTGAGTTCAGAGCGCAAACACACACCGATTTCCCATCAGCCCCTTGGGGACCAAACCCGACAAGGAAACAACACAAGGGCTTCTGGGAATTTAATAAAGAGAGAGTGAGTGTGTGTGTGTGGTCTGACAGCTGCAACACACACATTATGGTGTGTGAGAGTTAATCAATGTCGTGGGTGTGAGCCTGTGACCTTTTCTAGTTGAACCACCTGCTGGGGTGTGTGTGTGTGTGTGCGTACCGTCGCTCCCGCTGCAGGGTGTAGGAGCTCCTGAAGAATCCCAGCAGCTCGTCCTCGATGGCGGCGTCGAAGCTGACGTTGAGCCGGTACAGCCTGCCGGGCTTCAGCTCGCGGTGCAGAACCACCACGTACATCTGATTGGCCGGGAAGGGGAAGTGACGGTGGACGCGCATGACTCCGCCCCCGGGCCTGTTGGCGGGCCGGCCGCCGGCGCCGCTCTCGGCCGCCATGGAAACCCGGTCCACCTGAGCAGAGGAAGAGGTCTGGAGTTTATCACCTGTCAAACATCCTTCAGGTGTAACTTTTCTAACAAGAGCAACGTCTCAACCTGGTTTGGCCCTGAACGCAACACTTTAAACCATTATGCTAAAGAATAATGACATTAGAAATGGCATTTCGCTGGAGAGGCACCAGCACCCCCTCTAGGGACAAGGCTGTTAGAAAATGGACAGATGGACACCAAAAGCTGCTTTTAATCCATAATTACACTAAACTCTTCCACTGCGTGTTGCATTTTGTCATTTAACATCATGAAACAGTTTGTCACGCAAAAATGAAACAAGACAAAATGCATGTCATTGCATAACATGTCACTTTGTCAGGTAACAAAACAAAACACCGAATCCATCACATCGCCTAACATCACTGAACGGCATTTCACCCCAGAGCAAAACATGAACCGTTTAATTTCACCCTTTCAGAAAACTGCATCTCATTTTATTTTAAAACTTAACTGATTTGCCCTGATTGCAGAACGACAAACTAAATTCATGTTGGTTTTCAAGTTGAAAATAATGATAAATTATTTGCCCCGTGATGCAGATCATGACTGCATTGTGTTTTTATTCTCCACAATAAAATGGAAATGTTTTTGCTTCTTCATCTGAATTAAAATAAACAATAGATCTATCTGGTGAGTCCCAGAACAGCGCCCTCTGCCGTTTGGATCAACTCCGACAAACCGCAACATCACTAACCGTTTCATCTCCCAGCTGATCCTCGGACTGGCGGACATGTTGCTGACTGACTGACTGACTGATTTACCCAAACAGCAGCGGAAGAGAAACGTTCTGCGTTTGTGAAGTCAAGCTGACCATAAGATGAAGAAACAGAAGCAGAGAGCGAGTTTCTGTGACAGCAGCAGGCAGCGCGGCTCCTCCAGGCCCCCCTCAGCTCAGGGGCCCCTCAGCTCAGGGGCCTCTCAGCCCTCACCGCCCAGCTGGTCACACCGCGGCGCAGGTTCAAGCTGACTGGGATTGGATGCTAATTAAATGAAATGTCACCAAACTCGGAGCACGCTGGAGAAAAAAATCATCAAAGCAAGCAGGTGCAAAGCAACTAACAAGATGGCGGAGAAGCGGCTCTCCACTCAGTCCTGAGCGGTTTAATCAGCGCTGAGTGCGAACCGGGCACAAAAACATAAACTCTGCCTCGCTTCCAGTGTGACATTATGCAACAGGAACAAGGAGCTGCTTTCTAAAATTAATCAGCTGCTGAGTTTAAAGTGTCTAAAGTTCCTTCATCAGCTCCTCTTCAGCCGCTTCCAGCTGAGGAGCGCCGGGCTAAAAAACAACCAACAGTATTCAATTTAAACCCATCGATTTACATAATATTGATCCTCATTTACCTCTCATCAGAATCGATTGACATTTCTTCAAAAGTTGATGTTAAAAAGTAAAAAAATCCGCAGTCTGTCGGCGTCCATTTTGAAACTACGCCGACGTCGTTCTCACGTCGCCACGCAGACGCTACTGAGGGTGCGCATGCGCAGAAAGCACCGCAACAAAGAGGAAACTACAGCAATGAAAGATAGAAATATTCAACCCTGTCTTCGTTGAAGGCACATATTTAGACAAATCTTGTGTTTTTACTGAAGACTAAGCTCAGCGTGAGGTTTACAGTGTGGAAGGTTCCCAAAATGAAGCCTGAACATTTCGGCGAAGATATGCCGAGTCAAGACATGACGTGATTGGTCAGAAGTTTGTTGCCATATTTTACGTAGAAATGATCAGACAGCGACATTAACATTTCCGCTTTAATCTGGATTTTATGGTTGTAGAGCATTTATCTGGGACGGCATATTGGGGCCATTGTCGATAGAAAAAAGGAGCAAATTTCCATCAAGAAACTCAGAAATTGCATGACTAATTAAAAAAAAAAAGAAAAAGATTAATCTAAACAAATTACAAGAAAATTATATTTCTGAGTTTCTAACGTTTAAATTTTTATGTTAAATGATGCAAATAAAACAAACAATTCAATTATTTTTTAAAAAATAAGAAAATAGAAACTGCCTATAATGCAATCACAGCATTCCTTTTGTGAAGCCTTGACTGTTTGTAGCAAATTATTCATCTGCAGCTAAAATGTACTGACAAAACAATTCCACTTTTGAAAAAAATTGATGCAAAATGCATCTATTTTTGTACAGTTTTGGTTTAATTACTGCTCTAAAAGAAGCAGGACACAGTTAGTTAATGATAAATCAATTACTACTTACAACTACTGTACTCGATTACAGTAGTAATCGAGTAATCAAGTTTGATTATTTCAATAATAGATTCATTACAACCATTTCAGCCCTGTAAGGTACCAACAGAAGCACTTAGAAAGTAAAGGAATCTGCTTCCTGATTCTGCTCCACTTTGAGTTCCATCCTGTTCTGCATTTCCTCCTGAACTGGGCGGCGGGTTCACACCGGGCCGGCAGCGCAGCTCTGAATGTAAACAGAAGAGCCGCGCCTGGTTTTACTCGCTGCGTACTCTCTGTCTGACCTTCTTACCAAAATACTCCTGCACTGCTAATATTTACTTAAGACTGGCCCAGTTACAGCGCTCCCTGGAGCCCAAACAGAACATAAAACGACGCAGACGTGGTTCTGAAAGGAAGGATCAAACCTCCACCACTTATCAGCCGGTAATGAAGGACACATTAACTAACTGGTGTTACTGGGTTGGGCTCTTCCCAACCTCCGGGTCCAATTAGAGGCAGAGAGCTGCTCGGCCCTGCAGCGCCGTGCGTTCAGGAGTGGGTCGATGAGGACGGAGGCGCTGCTGACACAGAGAGGAAACCTTGGGATTAAACGGATTTGTTTCAGGCTTTTCTGCTGAGTCAGCAGCTCCAACGCGCCTTCAAACGCCTCAAATTGCTTTTTAATTTGGCCGGACTCTCGGAGAACCTCCCCGCTGGAAACACCGACACGTTTCTGGACACAACTCTTTATTATCCTGGCTGTGAAAACCTGGAGCTGCTCCTAAAGAGGCGCTGAGGACGGCTTGGTGTGATTGAGTCAGGATGGGAGACGCCCTGGGGAGCCGCTGGTTCAAAACTGTCAAAAACATTCAATCAGCTACAAACTGAAGACGCTGTGGCTTAAAACCAGTCATCACTTCTTTATTCCTTGCTTTTAATGAGGCAGAGTTAAACGTTTTTCAGTTTGGTATCGTCCCTGCAAAGATGATCTGAAAACAGATCCTCTCCAGACTCCAGGAGTTCAGAAAACTATCAGATATGATTCAGTTCCATATGGAAGTTGGCCGTTCAGCCTGTCATGATGTGGGTCACATCAGGGCTGGACACATGGCTGAAAAACGTCACAATAAGAGTGTTTCATATCAGCCAAAATCAATGATTATTGATTAGTCTTTTGTTTTAAATTCTGCCTGTTTTATCACTTTTTCTCTTTATGTCGTTATTTTTTTATTTTTTAGCAGTTATGAGGCAAAACTGTAAACTGCTGCTGCGTCAGCTCCCAGCAGGTTGTTGCTAGGCAACCAAAGAATGAGCGAGTTAGTTGATTCCACCAACCGTGCTTAGCTGGGGTTGAGCAGCGTAAGCCTTCCCTCTGCCTACATCTCCCAGAATGCTGTGCAGTTCTGGATTGGAATTCAATAAATGCTCTATATTTTGAATATTCTATATTGATCAATTATATTGATGAAATGTCCATTTATATTGTTTCTGATTTGTTGTCCAGTGTGTCATGAATGTAGCCTGCGCTAACAGATCCCAGAAATGTAGCTGGTTGATGGGATTCAGAATAAACTGAAGAAAAGAAACAAAAAGAATCATACAGAAAATATGAATGGAGTTTCTCTATTTAGATGTCACTTGCTGTACATTCAGCCAGGAGTATTATGGGATGGCTTGGATCAAAGTTGATTCGTGGCCCAAGTTCAACTGAGAATCTGTGAAAACATCAATCAACCGAGAGCAGAAGAAGAAGAAAAGCAGCGCCTGCTGCCAGCAGCCTCTGTTTCAGGCTCCTGTCACTGAAAACTCTCCATCCTAAATAGATTTGGTTTGCGATCACAGGAGAGCGAACGCTGACATTCCTGTCGGCCTCCGTTTGAATAAAAATAAATCTGATGGTTCCGTCTGACCCGGTAATGAACCGCGGCCCGGCTGTAATGGAAAAACGATAAAAACGCTGCTTTAGGAATCAGCCAAGGTTAGAGCGGTGAAGTCGCTTCCCAGCAGCCTCTCTGCACCGTCCTGTCAGATCAGCTGACCAATCAATGCACACGTTAAGACGGGCCAGCGCCCGGGATCCGTGATTTAAAGGGCCGGAGCGTCCCAGGGTCCTAGTCGGAGGACGGCAGGACGGCGACCGGAGGAAACAGAAATTAGAGCAGAAAGAGGCGCCGCTTGTTCATTATCACTGACATGAGTTGAACCGCCGGCTGGCTGCAGGGCTTTCCTTTCATTTTAAAAAGGTCAGCAGAAACTTCTCCGCTCGAAAATCCAAAGATTTCAACATTTTTCTCCTCCAGCTGCTGCTATATTTACACTGGGTTTTTTATTTTGCTTTCTGGGTTTATTCATGGCGGCCATTTACCTTTTCAGACTGCATTAAGTGTGAGGACACCTTAGGAGGGCTGCCTGGTGCCCAGCAACAGCCATTAATTCACCCGCAGCCGGACACAAACACCAGGCAGGCCACAGGGCTCCTAATTGGCCCTGGCCCAAATTAGACACATTTATCCATCTCTCACATTAGCCCAGATGAGCGCTGTGAAAAATCATGTTGCCGCGGCGTTTCTCCCAGGCGCTCTCCTGCCATCCCACTTCGGGCTGAAGCAGCAACTTTGGCAGCTAATTAGCCTCGTTAGAGGAATCCAGGAGGCCGAAAGAGGGAACAGGGTTTCTTTGTTTGGGGTTTTCTTCCAGACGCAGAGCAGACATCTGGCTCAAAACACTCTTGTTTGGAAAAGCATCTTAAGGAAATGCTTATAAAGGCTCCAGCTGCTGTTTTAGCTCAGCTTCATTTAAAATGCATGAACACACACTCAGAAGTCGCACATTTTATGATGCTAATCTGTAACTAAAGTAAGGTTTAAGTTTGGCTTGAACTGACAGATATCAGGGTTTTGTTCACGTTTGGTTGATTCAGGTCACAGATGATGACGATCCGTCGTCCTGGTGGTCCAAATGGGTCAGCAACACGTCCTCATATTGCCACAAAGATTCAGCTTCATTAGGTTGACCTGCTAGTAGGAGGAGCTATCAAACGATGGGGACGATGTAATCATTAAACAGAATGTTTTGTGTTTTCTTTAATAACAAGCTAGAACAGCTCAAATCTTTACAGACTTTGCACAAAATCATTCTCAGATAATGAGGTTTTAGTCTGGTTTTAGTTGAGAAAAGGTTTTAGGATCTTGCAACAAATAATGAGCCAATATATCCCCATATTTCTTTTGACATAATTCACAGTCGACATTGATTAATGTCTTATAAACTTTAAATTCTATATCAATACTCTAAAGTAGTTCAGGCTACATTAATAAACCTCTTGCACCTGTTTTATTCCTAACAGGAAGCTGTGGTTGCCTTGAAGGATTCTGACTGGCTGAAATAGGTTTTAGCTTTGTGCTACGCTGCCCCCTATGGGTTTGGCATGTTAAAAACAACTGAGTGGCACATTTGTGTGGGTTTTCTGAAAACTATCCCGTTTTGTTTTTTTAGAAATACTCTTCTGTATGTGGACAAAGTCTAATAATGATGTGGGAGGAGCAATGCTTGGGTTGCTAGGTAACAGCGCAGTGCCTGCTGATTGTGACTTAATCGGGAGGTTTTAGAAACAGCTCATTTTCCAGACACCAAAGAACTTTAACTTATGGCCAGAGAATGGCTGGACTTTTTTTCTCTAGCAGTTGTAGAAGCAACAGAATCCCAAACAGACGTACAAAAAGTGTGTCTGCTTGGAATAATAGAATAATATTCCAAATAATATCAGAATAATACTAAAGTAGGCTGCCAATATGAACATCTCCCAGACCATGATGCTACCACCACCAGCCAGCACCACTGAGCCATGTGAAACATTGGAGCTGAAGTCGAGACTCAACAGACCAGGCAGCGTTTTCCCAATCCGTTATTGTCCATCTGTTATCTGATTCAAGGTTCCACCTGTTCAGCAGCTTAATCCTGTAGAAACTGGCTGACTTTTACTTTACATCAGCTTGTAACAAGTCATGACAAACCTGAAGTACAAGCAGCTTATGCTGACATCACATCCAACTCATCTGTTAGGCAAGTAGCAGAAATAACAGCATAGCTGTGCATTTGGTCAGGACATAATTAAACAGAGATAAATGAGGTGGCAAAGGACTAAGAGATGATGTCATTGGTATGATAACAGTTGAATAAAATAAAATATGATAACTGAAGAAGAACAAGTTTATGTTTGAGATGTGAACCATAAACACGAATTCCTTCTTCTTTAACCTGAATGAACTGAACTTAACGTCGAGCCCATTACAACCGAAACAAGAATCGGTTCTGGCTGGAAAGGGTTTTACAGAACGAGGTCACTGGTCGGGTTCAGAAATGTCACCAACATGATTTCCACTGAATATTTCACTAAAGAGCTGATCACTTGGATGGAACGACCCATTCAGGGGACTATAGATATAAAATGAGTCAAAATGGTTTTTTTCACTGAAAATGTTGAATTATATCTCAATAAAACAGCTGAAGTGGCAAAAATGGTGGCAAAACCAAAACTTTCTCAAGATGGATGAAAAATTCTAAATTAGCTCCAAATACGGTGGTTTAAAATACATAAACAAATTTTTAACTCTTCATGTAATGGAAGTGTTGAGTCTTAATGAGTTGGGAGTTTCTCTGGACGCTGTGGAAAATAAATACAGTTCTGAATCAATTCATGCCATCATAAATGCTGCAACCCGCTGCTGTAAACGGGAGCCTAGGAGACGGATGAACAAACCCCATGAATATTTATCCTGCTGGGGAGTTCAGCATCAGAAAGGGAAGACATAAAAGCTATTTCCAAGTGTAAAATTGATGAAGTTTTCATAAACAAACGTACAATTAGAATTTCAAGATTCATTCAGAGCCAGGAAAAAATGCCTGTGGGATGCAGAGTTTATTACAAGACAATTGAACTGTAAGGATTCAAGACAAAGTTGTAACAGCTCCAAATTTTACCCAGTGAAGTCGGGATTTATTGGACCATTGTGGTTCTCAGATCTATTTCAGGTCACCATCTCTGTGCAGTGGAAGTCATATCTGGACATTTGAGGTGTTGACTGCATGTGACGTCATGCTCTTCAGAAAGCACCACACTGCGCCATGACGGTCGCCAAAACAAGCTAGAAGCATATTAACTGCTCTGAAGCTAGTCAAAAACAGACCACAGGCAGGCTAATATGTTTGGTGTGTTTCACTGCAGAAATGCTCTGAAGTTACTGTGTGGTCAGTTTCTCCTATAGTAGGGAGGAACATATCTGAGTTCAATACTCTCACTCATCATGGCGCCTCAATGGGATTTGGTGATAGTCGCAAAGGGTCAATAAAACAAATTTTTAAGCTTTAAAAGACTGAATGTTGGGTTCTAGCACAGACTCCATCAGGTTAAGATGCTCTGGAACATTTGGTCGCCTTCAATCTACCTGGAACGGGTTTCGGTAGCTCAAGATGTTTTTAGGAGTTTTCTCTGCACCAGAGGTTCTCCTATAAACTGAGTTGTTGCAAAGTTTGCTAACCTCCCTGGAGATTAGAGGAAACTCGTGCCAACGTACCTCGAGGCGGTCGGCGTGCAGCACGATGAACCTGGTGGCGTTGACACACTCCAGCTCGATGCTGACCTCTCCAGAGAAGGTGAAGTTATCCATGTAGACGGCGAGCCGCAGGTCGTAATGCCGCGGCCTCACTGACCCCGGAAGCCGGGAGTTTTTCCACGGCTGGACCACCTCTTCATCCCCTCTGTCTCCCGTCCTCTCCCCTCTGCTCCCGTTGAGTCTTCCCGACCCTCCGGACCCTCTGGAACCCGCCTCCCCTCTGCCTCCACCGCGATCCCGTCCACCACAGTCATCGAAGCGGACGCTGAGCGCCACGGCCACCGCCGTCACGATTATGAGGGTGATGATGGAAAGGGCGAAGCCCAGAACCAGACGCTTGTGTACCGTGATGTGACGCTCTGTGGTTCGAGGCCGGACCACCACCGACTCCGCCCACTGGTCGGAGAGGCCGCGGCCGTTCCGCATGGCGCCGGGACTGCTGTCGTTGAGTCCCATTGAGCATTAAACGTTCCTATGGAAACCAGTTCAGAAAAGCATTCATCTACGCTCCGATCAGACTGGTTTCCAGATGATTTGATGGGTGACTGCGCTGCTTGCCTTTTGGTACGACCTCTGACCTAACTGTCGGACGATGATAAATGTCCTTCAGTTCTGACCCCTTCTTACATTTCAGCCAACAAACCTGACAAGCCAGGATGGATGAGATGGTCGTGTGCGTTTTGGTTTTGCGGCGAGAAGAAAATCAATGTCTCATGGCTCGATTTCTCCTGTACAGGACGCTGAGAGGGAGAAAGACGATGAGGAGGAGGAAGAGGAGCAGGAAGAGGAGCAGGTATGCTGTTGAGGATGTGGATATCCAGCGAGAACACCATCCATAGAGTCTCACAGGAAACCAGCTGCCGAAGCTAAATTAGAAACCTCCACCGGAAAAATACTCAGTTTTCCTGACTTATTTTTGCAGAAGTCGCATCAAAACAACTGAAAGGATAAAACAGTTCAGCTGAGTTTTACACATCCAACATCAACCAAAGCTTCACCAAACGCAGGAGACCTGAAACTCGGGCTTATTGTCCGCAGGTGGCTGTAAAGTTAATTTGCTCAGCGTTAAAGCTCCTCCAGACCTGCAGTAAAGCATAAATAAAGCCCATTCGGACCCGCTTGCGTTCAAAACGATGACACAGCTGGAGATTAAAACGCCTTCTGAACATTAAGGTCAGCGTGGAGCTGTCGAGTCAGGACTTTTAGATTAGATCAAAATCTCATTTACCAACAGAGTTTGCATCATAAATTCATTCTAATAGAGACTAAAGCCATTGTTCGCAGGATTTGCTAAATTTCTGTCATCATTTTTATTGGAAAAATGTTAAAACTACCCAGATGAGTAGTTTTAGCTTTGTCTGCTCTTATTAGAAATAATCAGAGCATTTAGTGCTAATATGTGGCGCTTAATAACTCTCACTGCAGGCTCTGGCTCACAGTTTCTTCTCTGGAGAGGTTTAAGTGGATAATTTACAGCCAGCATGTGGGTTTATTTCACAGAGGAGGAGACCGTTCGCTCCTCGTGCCTCGTGTGGCAGATGGATTCAAATGGGATTAGAATCGATTGATAATCAGGATTAAAAGAAACTGAAATGGGTTTAGGACTGATTGATAAGTGGGATTAAACCCACTGATGATCGGGATTAAAACTGGCTGATAACCAGGATTGAAAGGGTTGGTTGGTTGGTTGGCTGATGTTGATTAAAATAGGATTAGAACTGAAGTTAAGAGACTTGAAATGTATCGATGACTTGGATTGACACTTATTGAAACTGGATTGGTTTATTGATAACAGGTTAAATTTTAGTGTGAATTTATAGTTTGGTTGTTGGGTTTAAATCCAGAAATAGGATTTTATATCCAGGATTACAAAACAATTTGAGCTAAAAATAACTGGTTAATATTTGGAAAATTTATCCTACAATTATTTTGAGGATTATATCGTGACTGAGCAACAGAGCAGACTAATCTGCTCTAATTTGCTAATTTTAAAGGAACAATAAAATCCTCGGAGAACTTCTCCCGTTTTCCCGCCGTTGGGTTCGTTCGGAAGCGTTCGGTAATTTTCGGTCCAGTCCCGGGAACATTCCCTCCCTGACACCTGCTGTGCTGCCTGCGGTTCGCCCCCTCTCAGCCCCGGGGAGGCGGAGGCCGGTCACCGGTCACCGAGGGGCCGTCCCGGGATCCGCTGGACCTGGCGCAGCTCGGGGAAAGTCGTTCGGGAAAGCCGCCGGACCGGACTCCCGTCTGAAAATCCGTTATTGATCCGTTAAGATCACCGTAAATCCTTCAGGGAGCAGTCACCAGCCCGCCGAACCGCCCAAACACCGGAACAGAATTCAGAACAAAGTATTTATTTATCCGTCTCAGCGCCGGACATCAGGCTCTGGGTGATGAGCAAAACAAGCAGGTCCGTTATTGACCAGAACCAATCCATCCAGAACCGCGGCGGGTCGGGTTTCCCGGTGAATCCAGATTCACCGCGTCCAGCGGGTTGGGGGAAGGATTCGGTCCGAGCCCCTCCGGTGCTCCGGTAATAAACCGGATCCTCCTCAACTTTTTAAGCCCACAGAGAGCGGCTGCTCCGCCCCGCCGCCTCCCTCTCTCTGCGCTCCGCTCCCGGTGCTGATGATGATGATGGTGATGGCGGTGCTGACAGTAATGACGGTGATGATGAAGCGGCTCCTGATCAGCAGCCCTCCATCCCGCCAGGAGGAGGAGGAGCAGGAGGAAGAGTTGTCATTGCTCCTGTTCAGCCGTTAGTGAGTGACTGAGTGAGAGCGTGAGCTCGCGCTGTGCTTTACTGTGAGCGCGCGAGCTGCTGCTCCATCCGAGACGCACGCGCTGACCGAGAGAGAGAAAGAGGGGGGCAGACGGGGGGAGTGATGCAGAGCTGCACCCACCAAACCCGCTTAGGTGTTCCTCCTCACGCGCGCAAACAAAGGTACCAATGTACGTCACAGGATGGAGGAAGGGGATATACTTCATTTGGTGACATAACAGCCACAAAATCCACAAAATTAAAGTTTTAGTTTTCTTTTTATGTGGTGTTTTGTTAATCAGTCACTCCTCCCATCTAAGTGGCGCTAAGCAGAACATAAAATCTCCACAAGAGAACAAGAACAGTGAACAACAAAGTCGAGCTTCTTTTCATAATGGCAACAATGTGGTTAAAATTATTTTAACCAAAAGAAACATTCGTGTGTGGACAGAGTCTCGGCGTGTTTTAACACCAGACAGTCCGGTAGCTTCAGTTTGATGGAGGACCAAAATTGCAACATTTGTTGCATTTCCAGCTGCTCCTGTTCCCTTTCACACTGCTCTGAATCAGATCAACCAAACCCTTTGAGCAACCTGTTCCCCTCCTCACCTGTGGGGGCGCTGCACTTAGAACCACGGAAGGTACAACACAAAAACCTTTGAAGACGCCGATCGTTAACTTCCTTCTTCATAAAATATAAGCAAAAATGGTGGGCCGGTTTAGCGGTTGTACGATTTCTCTTTAGTCTTTGGCAAAAGATAACGAGTCATTTCTCCGCCAGCACTTGGCTAGGGCATTTGTTTTGGTTGTATTTACCCAGAATACCTTGCGCGGTAGTCTTTTGAAGTGGTTTGTAGTTCACTTGGTGTTCACATATGCATTCAAACCGCACTAGAGTTAACTTCCACCAAATCAAGACAGCAATGATGTACAAAAGTTAAAACATTTAAATGATCAAAAACAAATCTGTAAAGTTTCAAACACAGCATCACAGCACTAAACAACATCATATAATTTAACATAATCCAGTGTGGAAAATATGAAGACGTCTGCAGAACTGCACAACTTTGTGTTACTGTCACGTGAAAGGCACGATGAAGTGTGTTTGTACTGTAATAACATGTTTATGAACCTCATCTGAACTTAATTGGAGCCAACATTATCATCACTTCCTGTTATTTTTAACCATAATCTGGAACCTTAAGCTCCTTTTATTAAGCCAATTAGCTGCGAAATGCTACCTGGCCCCGCACTGGAGCTCAGGCGTTCCTCTCGTTACCACGGCGACCTCATCAGCATCCAAACGTCCAACTGTTTGGCTGTTTACACAGGCCGCTGAGCGCTTCATTGAGCCTCACATGACCCAGTAATTTTACAGTTATTGGTGTGTTTCTGCACATTTTTCAGTCCTTAAAGCAGGAAATGCCTCATATACACGAATACGGGTCTACAGCCTGTAGCTCCGCAGTTATTTACTGCATTTCACACTTACACTTTCCTGATTTAAGTTAAATTTACACCGTTGGGATTTGATCCAAAGAATGAGGTCAAGTCTTGATTATGCAATGGAAAGTGATGCATCACTCTGAGGCAAAATGGTTAAAGGCTGCATTATTTCAGGAAGGAAAACTTCCCTAGAATGTGTTTGATTCTATGAAAGAAGCATAAAAGAAAGGTTTATAATTGGATGGTTAGCATTCAGCATACTTCTAATTCTTTATTTTAATAGTTTTAACTCCAAAACTACCTGAATATGCAACAAAACACACAATGGAAATTGTCTTGGTGATCATCAAAAGCTACATGAATTATGTTTCAACAATGATGGTTTTATTAAATAAAGTCTTTTAAAGACACAAAAAGCAACACTAATAAATATTTGTCTGTACCTTCTAATAGTGTCCATGTTGTAATTTGTGCCTAAAGTAACAAGTCAGAGGAAGCAATAAGTCCAACTGCTTGGACACAAGCGAAGATAAATGAGTGGTGGCAGCAAATACAGTATTTCCTCCTGTACTGTCCCCAAGATTAAATAGACACCAACAAAGATCAATTGCTGTCTGGCAGAGTCTTGTTCACAAGCCCAGAATCGGATTGCTTTTTGTGCACAACCTTTGCTAAAGACCAAAAGACAAGCAATGTCTGATTTGAATGGAAGAAGTGCTTTACTTATCCTAGAGGGACATTTGACTTCAACACTTTGTTTCCTTTGGATCCCACAGCACTTTTGGATAAGGTTAGCATCAGAACTCCGTACACATCCTTCAAACACTTCCACTCCAAACTGAGAGCTCTGCTGAGTAACTTTCTGCTCCGAGTAAAGATTCAAAGGCCAAATGATGTTAGACACCGGCGCTTGAATCGCAACCCGACAGCTTTACGGAGGAGATCAGACCTACCCCTTGTTAAGAAGAGAAGGTATCGCATTTTTTTATCCCACAGTGTGGAGCATGATGACATGTTTGCATTCAGTACGTGGGTGTTAGCAGACAGAGCAAGCTTGGCAGGAGACAGAGGCCTGCACCTCGGAGGAGTCAGAGAAAGCATTAATTCAGTATTCTGTTGTTTGAAGACGGTTGCGCTTCAGCACAAAGGATTTGAATCCAACAAACAATTCTTTCAGCATGGGATCTAAACACAAAAATACAACTGCATGTGAAAAACAAAAGCTGGAACTAATATGGTCAAAAATGTCTGAAAACGCAGCAACACCAACCTGTTTTGAGTTTGAACAACTAGAAAAATCCATGCCAGGAACTGACACTTTTCTCCTAGTTTTCTACCAGTTTAGATTTAATGAGGCCTGGATCTGCAACATGGATATCAGAATACATTTACTATCTGCTGAGCTTTATTTGTGCTGCAACAACATTTGTATAATCTGTAGTTTTTTTATATAAACGAAACAATTAAATTCAGTTAATATGAAATCAAAGTAATTATAATTTTTTGTGTTTACTAACAGAAGGCATAAACTTTCTGAAAATAATAGAGGGAGCCAGAGTCCTTTCATCACCATGAAGTTATTTAAACCAGCTGGCAGTTATAATAGCTAGCTAGCATATAGCTAGCTATACATGTACATGTATAGGTAACAATAGCATAGCAATGCTAACCTTAATGTGTTGAGCACTAGCATGATGCTAATCCTTAAAAATGACAGTTAAGCATGCTGTCATGGTTACAAATAAATAATTTCTGTCTTTTTATTGTACGTTACCAAAAATCTATTTCTTGATATCCTGCTAACATTTCCAAATGCTACAGTTTTTGAAAAACCTGCGCCTCGCCTGTGGGGGCTCTGCAGCCAGAACCACTGAAAGAGATGGCACAAAAACCTCTGAAGAAGTCATTGAGCATAAACTCCTTTTTCATAAAATGTAAATGACAATGGAGTAAAGTCAGATTTCTCTTCTGCATTTGGCCTTTTCTAGGCTAGCACGTTTGTTTTGGTTGCATTTACCCAGAATGCCCTGTGCTTAAGTCTACTTCCTGTTTTTGAGTTGTCTCCTTGGTCCATTTCTCATAAACAAACCAAACTTTCTAGGCAAACAAATGAGAGTTTGAGAAAAGCAGACTAAACAGGGCTGGTGTGAGCGAACCGATGAGATCACATAAAAAGATGACATTCTGGAGTATTTAATGAAACAAATTTAATTCAAAACCATAAAGGCACCAAGAACTAATGGCCTGCTGCTTCCACATGCTGTTTGTGCCCATCTTTATCACGATATCCAAGAGTTTCACCATCCTTACACCATTTCACAAACATGAGGCTCTAAATGTACTGGCTTTCTTGAATTAACCCTTTTCAACAACTCCTGCAGCCACCAACTGTGGAAGAATCCATCTAGAAATGCAGGCGGCGACTTTATCCATTCAGGACATGAACAAAGCAAACTGAGGACAATCTGAAGCCTCTCTGTCTCAACGCTGATCAGTCGAATCTCAACTTCAGACTGTAAAGTGTGTAAAGCAGGGTGTCCAACGGATTTACAAAAGTCTTCAAACAAATTCTTATTTTAAGATAAAGCCCACATCCATCTCATTTATAAATATACCTAAGAATCAATCCTGCCAACTCGTAGGGTGTTACTTGACAGATCAGGCAAATATGAATGGGATTTATCCATCATTACCGACACACCAGAGCGTAAGTGGAAAATCAAAGCCAGGCCCTGGGCTGGTGTTGTTCATTAATGTTGCACTTCTCATGCAGCTAAGAGTGGCAGATGAAGAGAAAAGCTGATGTGCTGCTGGTGGGCATCCCAGTGCCATTACCTCATTTACTTCCAAACCGGCTACTTGTCTGAACATGTAACCGTCTCCAAACGTACAACGTACTTGTTAAGCCGTGAATGGAGAAAGATTCAGCTGGAGGCAAGCTGCAGAGACTGAGGCAAGGAGCGATTTGCATATTCATAGATCCACGTCCAATACTAGACAAAAGGTGTAGATTTACATCTGGGAAACTTCACAGCATGATAGGATTATTCTCTTGCAAATATGCGTCTTAATATCTAATGTTGATGAAGAGAGACACTTTTCACAGGGGTTTATTCAATGCCAGGATGGTAGCTTTTATGGTCAGTGCATCCGCCCTGACGAACACACAGACTCTGACATTGCACGGCCAATTAGAGTCCTATTTCAGCCAACTGGATCAAGGTGGAAGACAGCCGCAAAAGAGAAAGACTGAGCGAACGAGAGAAGGATAGAGAGAGCTCTAAGTGGGCGGCACACTCTTCCGCCTCGGGGAAGATTGGTGTCAAGAGCAGAGAACACACACAGTGGGTAGAAAATGTAATGAATGTGTATCACTTGTTAGGAAAGATAGTGAGAGTGTGTGTATGTGTGTGTGTGCGGTCTCTGCACTTGACACCAATCTAACGGTAGCAGTTGAGAAATTTAAAAAAAGAAAGGAGCGAGCTTGTTGGAAGTAGAGCCAAGCTGGATCTAAACATCAATATTTTAAAAATTCCTTGAAAGAACAAATCCATCCATGATTCATCGTCTCTGAACATGAAAGCGGCCGTGCAGACGCAGACTGACAGAGCATCCAGTGGTCAGTTCGCTCTGCACAGATCCTGGCTGTTTCAGGGTGAGATTAATAACTGATGATGTTTGATGTCTGATGATGGAGGGAAATAAAGCAGAGTTCATTTTAATGTCGGCTTCACAGACTCTTAACTCCTGTCATGTCTGGACTTGTCATTTAAGAAGTCTTCTGGGCTTCGTTGGCAAAGAAACGAGTGATCAGCATCTGCACCATCTGTCTCCGCTGGTCCTCGTCCCATCAACAGCTGGTCAAACACCCTGCCCACAAGCCAACACTACCTAACTCAGCCTCTAAGGTCCTCAACCAGAAGAAGGTGGATTGTTTCGATATGGATTGGACCAAAAGACGGACAAGGTACTGCAGGCGTTCTCCTGTCTGAAAGACCTGATCCAGAAAGCAAGAGTCTTTACCAGACCTTAAAAGCATGTTCTTCACTGACGATGTTCCTCTAGGTATGTGGCGCTTACATTGGGCGACCGCCGGTTGATCAGTAGCTGAGAAACCCACTGGATTGATTCATCATACATGACGCCGGTTGATCTGTGGGACGATGGACAAATTCAACTCATGGAGGCTCGACGTTAATCCGTTCGAGACTGTTGTCGTAAATTTGCCTCATACCACGTCCAACCTTCATACAGTCAGGTTGTGTGGTTATTTCACCAACACATACCAAGAATCACACTACACTTTACTGCCCCCTGGTGGCCGGAGATCTACCAGATTAAGCCATTTTATTCTATTATATCTGCTATATTTAAATTCAGTTTACCAGGAGAAAATGTTTACAGCATCCCAGTTTCCCTGCAGCGTTTTTAAATGACAGATTCTTGGTCAGTTAGTTTTTAATGACCTGGGACGGGTCCAGTCCTGACTTTGGGTTTCTGGATGTTTACATTCTCATTAGTTTACAGGAGCCCAAATTTTAGTGCTGTTTGAGGTGATGAACCTGGGATGAATCTGGAGTTTTCGGTTCTTTCAGGACCTGTTTGCTGATAAACAGACTACAGAATATCTGGACTATAGGAACCTTTTGCAGCACACATTAAGCTAGCTGTAGCTGTGTGTATTCTGGAGGAAAGGAGATCGTCTAGACGTTTATCTTTGCTCCACATAGTCTCAGATTTTCCTCTTTTTAAGCATTTGCTGCCTTTCCTTTCCTGTTTGAGGTCCACCATCAGTCCGGCTTCACTTCAGAGACCAAAGCAGACACAGGAACTGAGCAGCAGAGTGTGTTTGACAGCTCCCTGTACAAATATGATCCAGATTGGTTTTCTTTGATAGCTACCTGTCTGCTCTGTCATTCCTCCCCGTTTCGTCTGCACAGCTGCGTGGGTGTGGAGGCGTACGAGGCCCTACTGTAAATTCACCGCAGTGTTTGTCACAGTGCGTTACTCACTCACATGCAGCCTCTGACAGCCATTATATTTTTTAATTTGTCATTTTGTGTGCGTGTGTCTCCCGTGCTGGAGTTGTCAGCCTGGTTTCAAACAGACCGTGCGTGTGTGCGCGAGCTGCTCTGTGTGACACTGATTAAAAGTGAGAGCTTTTTGATTGCCTCGACCCTCCATGGGATTATTAGCATATAACACACAAGCGTGCAGGAGCGCGCACGCCCGAGTAATTGAGGATTTCTCTTCCACATTACATGTAACAGGATCCAGCCCAGGAGCTCGGTGCTGCGCTAACAAACTAACACTTCACCTTCATATTTAAATGCATGCAGATGAGGCAGAATGGAGGATGAATGAGCGGGTTTGTGCTGGAGGCTGCTCTCTGCGAACAACCTGCAGCTAACTGGGATACTGAGCAGCCTCAGTTTGTTTCATTTCATCATTTTCAAGCAGAAAGAAAGATCAGATATCACAGAAAAAGCAGCCAATTCTATGCGTTTTTTCCAAAAAGGGCCTGGGAGCCGATCCATCCTCGTCTCTGGGTGGATTGCTTGGCTCGCCGCTTTTCTGATCTGATGGCAGAACGTTTAGACAGACGCACGAAGGCAGAGATGTTATCTAACACTGAGTGTGATAGTTTTGTTTGGAGCTTTTCACCATCCCTCTCTAAATCACATCAAGGAGAGGACAGAAAGACAAAGGAAGTTAAATATATCGAATGAAGAACTCAGAGCACTTTATAAATTACAAGGAAGATGGAGCTGACTTATTCAATTCCAGCTAAAAGGTATAAAAGTAATTCTCACGTCTTCCAAAGCTGCTTCCTCTTTCTTAAGGTGTCCAGTATTGAAGTCGTCTATTTTTCAGCAGCTGAATCTAATGAATGGTCCATCACTGAGTCTCAGTCTGCAGGATTTGGAGACGAATCCTCAAAATGGTTCAACTCCAGGGTGTTTTTACAGCTCATAGTCCAGTAGATTCGGTTTGATTGGTGAATTTACTGGATTCTCTCAGCTCTGAGTCAAACCAACCGAACCCTAACCTGTTCCCTTCCTGGCCTGTGGGGGCGCTGCACTAAGAACTGCTACAGGGAACTACACAAAAACCTCTGAAGACACAAAGCACAACTTTTCTCTTCGCAAAATGGATACAAAATGAAGTCAGACTTTAGTGGATGGAGGATTCAGCACATTTGGGTTTATTTGCCCAGAATGCCTTGCACTGTAGTCCACTTCCTGCCTTTGGAGCGATCATTCGAACCGAGCCAGAGCTCAACCGAACTCAGACCGAGGTTTGTAATCGGACCATAGTTTGATTTTTCGGTCCGATTACATATTCACACCTCCCAAAAAAACTGGACCTTCTAGACGAGTGTTTCCCACCCTGACCCGAGTTACACTGATCTGCGTCTCAAACTGTTACGCAGATAGTCTGTGTATCAAAGACCTGCAGGAAATCCGAATTGATCTGACAGCTGAAGATCGTCTCAAACAGCGATTCAACGAAGGAACAGCCTAATCAAAGCCCAGAGAAGAACCCGGTTTAAATGTTGGGGAGGAACCTGGAGTGGGTCATAAATTAATGCTGCTGATGTTGAGCCAGAGTTCCTGAGCCGTTTCCTCTGACATCAGGTTTCTTCCTGCTAATCGGAGGAGATTATTGAAACTTTTCTCTGTGAAATGAAGAGGCAGCCGGCGTTTCCGCTACAGGTTTCCTGTCTCTGCTGCTCTCAGTGAAGGAAACAGGCAGTTTGTTCATTATTCTAATGTCCTCCTAATGGCTGCATGGTTAATGCATCACCATCTGGCACCAGAACACACTCACCGCTGTGATAATGCAGAATGTACCGACAACACACCGCTTGTTGTAATGAGACGACACAAAACCCAGGGCAAAGCATGATGGGTAAATTGGCGAGCTGGCTTTAATTGGTCTTCTTGTCGCTGTGGAAACGACTCGGCTCAAGTGTTTGTCCTGACACGCGGCTTTTAGCTGGAAGGATGGATGCTCAGGGGGGCGGCCCACGTGCGTCGGAGGAAATGTGATGTCGCGTTGCCAGATAGTAAATAAAAAAGTGGCTGGTTGCCAGGTCATCAGTAAAACTCTTCCCTGCAAATTGGGTTGTAAGTCAGCGCAGTGAATCATGTCAGGCTCGTGTGAGTGTATCTGAGTGTGTCGTGCTCAGACAGCGGCACTTGAACCAAATTGTCCCCTCGGTACCCACAATGCATCTGGAGCTTGGCAGGAGTGTCTGAGTGGCTGTCTGTGTGATTAAACCTTACGATGCCTCCGTGTAACACACAGCTGCCTTGCTGTGACCCCGGTGTCGTTCCTATGGCAACCAGCAGAGGAAGGGGACCGAGGAGCGAAGGCACTTCAGATGAAGCAGCGATGGTCAGAAGACGGCCGCGGCGGCCCGGGGAACTGCTTGGAAACACGACGCTCAGACGGTTATCCGGACTGGACAGAACATGGCAAACAAAGTTCTCCACTCCAACAGAACCCAACCAACACCAGAACTCTAAACATTGACCTACTAAGCATCAGATCATAAAATTTAATGTACCATTAGTTTGACACTACGCAAATTGTCGCCACATTTCAAGGAGACGAAGGAATGTGGCGACACATTCGTCTCCTCAGGGTGAAGGAAACTGTTTCAGATGATAAGGAGCACAGGAACCGATAAACACAGGAACCGATAAACACAGGAACCGATAAACACAGGAACCGACAAACCAGTTCAGTTGCCGTGGCAGCAGCAGCCAGGAAACAAGAGCAGCTCCAGGATTAACACCTTCAAGCTGAACTGCAGGCTGCAGCTCCAAACATGGACAAATCTAAAGTCTTCTGGTGTGGAAGTGGGTTTGAAAGACCCACATCAGACCTTAGAGTTGCTCAGAGGGTTTGCTTTGTTTGACGAAGTGCAGTGAGAAAAGAACCACAGCAGATCTAACAGAAGATGCCATTTTGGTTCCCAATCAATCAGAGTCCTGGACTGAAACGCTCTGCTCTTCTACAGCCACTCAGAGTTTTTCCTTCCTGGCAGAGATTCAGACATGAATATTTTTACATATCAATGTTTAGTGGTAACTGAAACAAACTGCATTATTTTGTAATACTAAAGCTTTTTAAAACATGTCACCAGAATTTGGGCCTCATGAAGCAAGACGCTAAAGAGCATCTGGAAAGTTTTTCATTCTGGAGAATAAAAGATCCAAACCCAGACGACAATTCTGATGAGAAAAGTTGTCAGATTTCCAAACAGTTTGTGAACTAAACACAAAGTTGAGGTTCCAACTTGCTGCAAGACATTTAACTAAATAAAATCCAAACCCAAAAGCTCACCAGTCGACGTCTCTGCATTTCAGAAGAAACCGTTTGATGTGGCTACGCTAAGAGAAACCTTCCTGAAGGGAAAAAAACGATGAAATTTGGCGTAACTTTGAAACGGTTTATTATCCGGCATCGATTTGTGAACCAGTGGAAGTGACTGAGCTTCCTGCGGCTGCTTTCTGCTGCTTTATTAAATCCCTGCAGCGATCTGAAGGCTGTGGGAGTCGTGCATTAATAAATCTGCACAATCTGATTTAGAAGATGCAGTCGGATCACAGAGACATTATGCACAAGTGTCCTTGTTTTAATTAAATTACAGGCAAATGAGAGCAAGCTGCTCCTCGCCGGCAGTTTGTTACAGCCTGGAACCAGATGCAGTCATTACCAGACCCTCCTGACCGCCGACACGTCCACCTCAAAACCACAGGACCTGGCAGACACCAAGTAGATCTTCAGAAATCTACTTTCTTTCTTAAACCACTTTAACTTTAAGGATGATAAAACTTAGATTATAACCGTTTCAGTCAATATTGATAATTATTGATCAGTTTTTTGTGTTAAATATCTGAAGTGGTGCCAAACTGTCGGGTTGTTTCCTGTTTTGTCCAGTTTTTACTCCATGTCGTCTCTTTTACCTTGAAGCAGCTTTGGGGCAAAACCTGAAACTGCTGCTGCGCCAGTTACTGAACAAGCTGTTGCCAGGCAACCAGAGCTATGAGGGGGGAATCGAAACTGTTTGCTACCCAGCAGGTTGTTGCTAGGAAACCAAAGATTGAGTGAGTTAGTTGAGGCCACTAAATTGCTGAAGTTGAAATCACACCTTAAAATCAAATCATCTTCCTCTTTCCGCTCCTCATCCTCATGTTTCCTTAAACATTTATTCTCTTAATTTCACAGTCAGTGGAAACGCAGAAAGAGAGAAATCCTTGTATCACTAAAATCTGACGCCACGCCATTTTCCACACTTCATGAAGAAGGTGCTCAGGTTCTTCAGAGGGTTTAGTGTCGTTTCCTTCAGTGGTTCCTGGTGCAGCGCCCCCACAGGCCAGGAGGGGAACAGCTGCTCACAGGTTGATGGGAAAGAACCAGAGCAGCTGGAGACGCAAAAAATGTTTTAGTTTCACCAGACTGCAGATCGTTAAAGATCTCTGTTAATCTGGCATTTTATTTGGCTCTTTAAGTCATGACTTCTTCTTCTCTGAGTGTCTTTAAACTGCATTTTGGTGCAGAACATGTTTCAATCACATAACAGTCATTTGCTTTTGTTCTCAGGTGAATTTGCAGAATTTATATCATCATAATGTTCAGATTTCAAACTGAATGTTCAAACAAATGAACGGTTTAGAAACTGGACCCAGTTTTTTCTTCTTATCTTTCTATGATGTTACAGCGAAGCATCATGACATCATCATTGCCGTTTCAGAGGCTTGTTCAGTCAAAACTGTTTTTCTGACAGGCTGTGTAAATAAATAAAGTCCAGCAGCTGTCGGTTTCCTGCAGCTGATCCAGACGTCCGTTCTAAACCCATCAAATCTTCTTCACATGTAGCCGTACCGGCCGCCTCATGTTACAGCCTCAACTCCAACATGTCTGCTGGTTAACGCCACTTCCCTGAGGCCGGACCATCTGCTCTAACGGAGCGTCAGGAATCGGCTTTTTCTGCTGATTCCTTTGAGGTTTTGCAGAAAATCTCCTCACTGACAGAGAAATGTGCTGACTCAGACGCTGCCGCTCTCACATCCTCCTTATTGTCCGTTTGAATCTTTCCTGTTTTAATGGACAGAAAAAAACTTTACTGCAATCCTGGGAGCAAAGCTAATCTTTTCAATCCATTTTTTATGGAAATGAAAGAGACTGTAAATCACAAGGTCAGGCTGTCGCTCTGCTTTATGGGGATGATGATGCATAAAACCCCAGCGATGCTCCGTTATGCTGGAGACTGTGCAGTGGTTACTTTCCTGGGTAATAAAAAGCAACACTAAGATATCCTGCAGTTGAGTCCAATTGATCCAGAGAAATAATCCATGAGCTGCTTTTCTGTTACAAATGAGCAAAAAACTGTGGATATTCCACTAAAGTCAAACTGCAGCTGCAGCGTAAATAAGAAAAACAATGAAACTGTTTCAACGTGAAAGTTTGTTTATCATCAACCATCTACTTCCTGTCCATTATGGACATGAACTCATTCTTACTAAAAAGTTTCTTCTGAGTCGATTCGTCTGATTATAATGAGATTTGCAGTGAGATTTAGTGTTTTCACAGAGCGTCAGTCAGACCCGGTTCTGCCTGTCCGGCCCTGCAGAGGGAGAAGGTGTGTGTGTGTGTGTGAGAACAGTGCGAGGTCGTCATGTTGACACCTGGCCTATATGAAGCTGACGGAGGAAGGCAGGAATACATTAACACTCTGGTCTTCATCACAAAGAGAACAGAAAGTTATTCAGCTGAAACACACACACTTCCTCTGCTCTCCCTCCAGGCGGCTGGAGTCACGTTGCCTTTTTGTTTAACCTCCATTATAATCACACACACACACACACGGTTTGGCAGCGTGGGCCGTTTCTTCAGGTTACATCTCTGCAAACATGATGGATGGAGGACATCAGCTCCGTCTCTGCAGGCCATTTACACGACAGACGAACACAAATCAAACGAGACGCTGAGAGGAGAAGAGGAAGCCGCATCATCACGGCTTTTAATCGTTACATCCGTCCCGTTTTCCGCCGCATTTCCCCGGAGGTGGAGTCTGATTTAAAAAGTTTCTCCTCAAAACATCGACGTCTGAACAGGAGGAAATGGCAGGAGGCGTTTCCAACAGGAAGTGATGCGCGCAAAGCGTCATGGCTTCCAGACCAACAAAAAGAAAATATGTTGACGCTCTGGACCAAAAGGCAATAGAAGGAAACATGAACAAAATGGCCGACTTGAATGAGACAAGAGAAGGAAAATATGTTGGACGATTTGGACGAGCAAAACCACCGAGTCAGACTGTCAACGTCTATAGAGAAAGCATGAAGGCTACATGTCCATGTTAGCTAGCAGGTAAAGGTTACATTAGCTAAGCTAATTCTGCTAGCGTGGCGGAACTACAGTACATGTCACTGATTCTTGTCTTAGTATTGCTCAGAGGGGGGCAGAGTACTCAGATAGTCGTATTATATTGTTGAGAAGTCAGATAGGAACGAGGTGAGAGCTGGTTCTGTTGTCATAGCAACTCCACAGCAACTGCCTACCAAGATGGCCGTCACTTACAAAGTTCATGTTGAGAACTATTATTTGTCCTGAGGGCAAAGGTCAAACCAGTAGCAGTTTCTGGACTAGAGCAGAAGAAACCAAACTTCATGTCAGCCAATCAGCTGAGTTCTGGGTCAGAGGAGGAAGAATCTGAAACGATGCGAGCAAAACCCAGATTCTGTTTTAGAGTCAATAACTAAGCGCCCAGAGCAGGAAGAGCGGCGAGCGCCTTGTTTGTTGACATCACAAATGACTCACCTGTAATGATAACTCGTATTGTGTTATTAATACGTGGAATTGGACGCGGCGCCGGCTGGAGAGCCGAGCCCAGAGAACCGGCTGACAGGCAGGCAGAATTACAGAGCAGCTCTCATCAACATGCACATTTGCTCAGCGTAAATTTTCTGGACAATTACCTGCTAGTTTATACATGATTGCACCGAGACGCGTCGAGGTAACAGCATTTCATGGCTGCAGAGCCAGAACAAGTGTTTTGTTTTCTGGATTTCTTTGTGTTTTTTTTTAAATGAAGTTTTTGTTGATGGATGTGAGTCAGCGGCCGACGGGTTTCTCTCAACATGATGTCCGCTCAGCGTCTGGAGGAAAACAACCTCCTGTGGAAATGTTGATGAGAGCAGGATGATGAATGGGAAATATAATGCATATAAGCTCAATAAAAAGGTTTTCAGAACAGAACATTAAATCTTTATTGGAAAGTTGAGTGGAAGGAGGAAATGTGGAAAAGCACTTTTTAAAATGTATTTCGGATGTTTAAAGCAGGTCAATGTAAAATGTCTTAAAAAATAAAGTTGAAATTTCATTATTTTATAATTTGTTACAATTGATCATCCTTCAAAGTTTATGATCATGAATAAACTTGACAGGCGTCTCGGCACGTCTTTGTTCTCTGCTTGGAAATAAAGATTTAGACTTTTTATATTCTAAATATTTTCTGAAATATTTATTAGATTTTTTCTAGCAAATGTTTGAGCTTTTGAACTCAAAATTTTGAAAAACCTAAAAATGTGAGTTTTCTGGCAGAAATGTGCCTTTATTATTGATATTTTTCCCATCATGCTTGGTGGTTTTGCTGGTTTTACTGGTCTGGCGGTTCCTGCCGTGTTTTGGGTCCAGACGGTTCTGGTGGGAATCCGTCCAGCAGCAGCAGCAGTTTAATGCGACGCTGAAGCAGCGGTCAGCGCTGCAGAGCCTGTGTGTTTGTTTCAGATCCATATTGGATTTTCTCTCGTTTATATTCAGCCGGGGTTTGCGCCGCTACAGTACGCCCCCCCCCCCCACCTGGCCTGTATATAAACCCATTAGAAGTTATTGTCGGCTGGCGTCTTTCCGCAGCAGCCTCTCCTGAATAAAAGCTTTGATTGAATTGAAAAACGTTATTGTCCTGCGCGGACGATTTGGTTTGCAGAAACGCTTTTATGATGAAAACACAATAAAAGCAGCAGATGCAGAGCGGCCCTGATGCGATCTGAGAAGAAGAGCCCAAAGAAAATCTGCTTTAATGCGGTTACAGAGCAACCCTGCAGCGTGCACGACGTGAACGTTGCCTTATCAGCTGCAGCTCATAACATTCACAGCATCGCTGAAACTCTGAAAACTGGAGGATCCAGTGAAAAGTCAAGGTTGTGTTTCGTCTCCACAGCTGAGCAACGCTGAGAATCCGAGGAAAAGTTCAAAATGAAAACATTTCTACAGGAAAAATCTGTTTCCCAGAAAAAAGTTTCAAAATTTGCTCGAAAAAAATGAGGAATTTTGAGTTTCATCTCCTATTGATGAAAATTTATTCTACAAAAGAAGAAAATGTCTTCGTTTCAAAAGTTTCTAAAACATTTTTTATGCCAAAAGCACTTTTTATTTTGCAGATATTTTCCTAAACTACTCGGGACAATCGTCCAAATTCAGTTTTCTTTTCTGCAAACAGAAATGAAAAGATGTGACGTGTGTTTGAATGGCTGGGGATGATGCTGCAGAGCTGCAGCGTCATGCTAATCACCCGTCCAAACAAAACCTGCCTTCATCAATCCTCCTCCTCTCTCTGCCGGAGTGAGGAAGAGGACACACACACACACACACACACACACACGCACCCCCACACACGCACCCCCTCCCACCCCCCACACACACACACACACGCAGGCCACAGATACACACAGCAAAAAATTAATAAGAAAACAAGATGTGAGGCAAATCTCCCTGAAAGCTGGGCCTTCAGAAACGCTTTAAATTAAAATATGCATTTGTAATTGTAGTTTTATTATATTTACTAAAAATGCAACATTAATAAATGCAGCGCAGAACAGAAACACGCAGATCCAAGGCTGAAGAAGTGAAGCAGGAGGACTGAACCTGCAGCTCACATGTTTGTGTTTACTGCACCTGAGGCGCTTCGCTGCGGCTCTGGGGCCTCCGGCGGCCCGCACGCACCGCAGCCGGGTCCCAGAACCAGACCTGCATCTCTAAACACCAGCTCCACCAGACGCTTCGGTTTCTATGGCGACCAGACGCTACAGCAGCATCAGCTCATTTATTTATGGATCAAAACAATTGTAAGGTAGTTAAACAAAAAGCAAATCCAAAAAACGTCATTTTTTCTAAATCAAAGTGCTCCGATAACGAACCTGGTTAAATAAATAAAATACATTTATCGTTTCTGATGAGCCTCCTGGCCATCACCATAATCTTTAGCTTCCTAAAAGGATTCAAGCTTCTGGATGAGCAGCTGCAAAATGCATGGACAAAAAAGTTTGAAAGAAAAAACTGGAAACGAAGTTCAAAAGAAAAAGTTTGAAAAGGTTTAAAACGATGAAAGAAGATTGAAAAGAAAGTTTGAAAAAATTTGAAGAGACGTTGAAAGAAAATTCAAAATAAGCTCAAAATAAAACATCTAAAGTAAAAGTTTGGAAGAAACAAACACTGATGTTATTCCTGGTCCAAAATCTTCAAATTTCCTCTCCTCCCTCGTTTCCTCCTTTCCTTCCTCCATCCTCTCCTCCCTTCCTTCCTTCCATACTTCCTCCCTTCCCTCTTTCCCTTCCTTCATCCTTTCCTTCCTTCCTTCCAGACAGTGATTTCCTCTCTAACTTTGCTGGATAAACAGCAGTTGGTTAATTCCTGTTTCTCTGATAAACGGCTGGACTGAGGATAAAAACACGACGTAACAAACTAAAACTCCTTTCACTGTGAGCAGGAAATGAGATCAGCGCCTCGTTTAACTGTTGGCTAATTACAATTCGCCGTTTGCTTCCATTTGTTGCCGTCGGCACCGGTGAGTGTGTGTGTGTGTGTGTGTGTGTGTGCAGTCATTGATCACCCTGACAGAAACTTATTATGGTGTCACTTCCTGTGACCCCGTTTGACCCCGCCGGCGGTGAGTGTGTGTCCGTGTGTGCGGCGTGTCGGTGTGTGTTTGCACGCAGCTGACTGTTTGTCCTGCTAATGACTTGTCAGCTTCCGACGCGCCGAGCTGAAGGCGGCGTTCTCCACGCCCTCATCCGCCCGGCGTGCAGCAGCGCCGCCGCTTCAACCTGCAGAAACTCCTAGAGGGAAAAACATTTCCGCTTCCAGCTCAGACAGAAACTCCGGGACCTGCCGGACCCGGTCCAAAGTGCCAACAGAGCGTTAGCTTGCTACAAACACCAACACAAATTCAGCCTCGAAACCATCCTTTAAACGTTCAGAACAACATGTTAGCTTGTCAGGCACCAACGGATTATCATTATCAATGCAATTGATTGCAACCATCCAAAATTTAAAATCTCATCATGAAATGAACATGTCGCGTCCGGGCCCTCCACGCTCAAATACCACCATGATTATATCAGAACATTAAATCTCATCTTGATGAATTAGCATCTTAGCAGCTTTGCTGCCTAAATACCACCTGATATAGCCCTGCAGCATTAGCTTCTGCTAAATACCACCTTGATATAGCCCTGTAGCATTAGCTTCTGCTAAATACCACTGTGATATAGCCCTGTAGCATTAGCTTCTGCTAAATACCACCTTGATATAGCCCTGTAGCATTAGCTTCTGCTAAATACCACCTGATATAGCCCTGTAGCATTAGCTTCTGCTAAACACCACCTGGATATAGCTCTTTAGCATTAGCCGAGCTAATGTTTACAATGAATGCATTAAGTTTAGCATTTCGTTAGCGCTGAAGGGGATGAATACACATAATAAATTCTGACTTCTCTCCCCCAGTGATGCTCAGCTGCTCTGAAAGGCTCAACCTGAACCAGAGCTGCAGACCAATGAGAAGATCGGATCAATACGGGGAATTTAATCACAAAGGATGACCAGCTGGAGCCTCCAGTGAGTTCACATGTGCTGGTTTTAAACCATTAGCTGCTGGAGAGTCGATATCAACCCGACTTTTCAGCTTTCTGCTCACAAACGGACGGAGCGGGAGCCTGACCCGGTACCGCTGGCGCTGGGAAACAAACAGAACCAACAGCCAATTAAAACGAGGTCGCAGCAGCAGCAGCAGCAGCGTTTCTAATGACAACCAGCTCCAGATTTCACTCATCTTCTGAACATCGTCTCTCGTTTTTAAACCCAGAGCCGGTCCAGTCCAGTCCGTTTGCTTCATTATTCATGTCTGAGAAGAAACTCAATATATCAGCAACTTTTACTTAAAAATATAACATTTTTCTAATTAGAGCTGATGTTGTCTAAGAGACTAAATGTTGCAGCTAAAATCAAGATTTTGTCATCAATTTTGTAAAATACTTCATAAAACAAAATATGACATTAAATTTTGACAAATCTAAGTCGTTTCCATAGCAACAGCTGTTAATTTAGATGCTATTCAGGTGAATCATTAAAAATAAACAAATATTCAGCTGATTAATCTCATCTGGTGATTTTAAAAGTCTAATCATCAACTATTTAAATTGAGATACATTTTAAAACTACAAACACACAAACTATGGTTTGGACAACTACATTACAAATTAAACTATTTAAATCATTTGCTTGATTTCAATAGTTTTTATATTTGCACGTCACTTTGGACTCGCCCAGCCGGGGACCAGCGTGATTATTAGCAATAATAATTAGTGACTTTATCTGGTTTTTTCTGCGCATCGCTCAATGAATCCATGAGGAAAAGGAAAACCAGCAGCTGAGGCTGTGACTAGCGGTGAGAGTTCAGGTCCTGGGTGTGCTGCTGGGCAGATTATGCAGAGCCGGCGGGGCAGCCATTAACCCCGCCAGGCGCTCTGACTTTAAACAACAAACCGTTTAGCACACAGGCGCCAAACAACGTGGAGACAAACTGGAATGACGCTTCCAGTTACGTTTCCTCAGTGACTTTAATCTGGATCCATCAGACTGACCAGCCACAGGACAACACCTGGCGTTCTATATTTGGTACAAATCTGATCAGTGCGGCGGGCTTCTGAATTCATCATGTCCCTTTTTATGCCGACGCAAATAAAATAAAGTTCAGCCAAAAGTCAAGAGTTGGATAAAAAGGACCAGCTTCACTGGTGAAATTAAGAACCAGAATGAAAACAGCTGACCGACGGTCATCCGTCTATCCATCCATCCATCTTTCTGTCCATCCAGTTTGCCTTTTCTGGGCTCCATGTTTAAAGCTCATTACAAAGCGGTTTATAGAGTTTTAACTCTTTATCTGCTTACAAAACAAAAACTTGTAATTTCATTCCAGAGAAAAGACAAAACGTTTCAAAAGTTGCATCAATTGTTGATTTTGCTAAGAAAGTTAAAAAGCTGTGAAGTGTTTAGTTTTATGATGTTAATAAGAAAACAGGAGAAGCTGAAGGGGTGAGGGAGTCACGTTGAGAAACATTTTAACAACCAATAAAAACAGAACTGAAATGAACAATTCAGACATGAACACAAAGTCTGATCCAGGTTAAACAGGGAGGAAAAAAATCCCCTCAACCTGCATGACGACCTCTGACCTTTGGACAGCCAGCCGGTCCTCCGGGTTTAACCTCGTTATTTAAAGCTCCGTCTGAAATAAGTGCAGAAATCCCTCATCAAACAGAGCAGCGCAGATCGATGCCACAGCATGAGAGACGTTTACTCTGTTATTCCAGTTCTGATGATGCAACACTGGAAAGATCCACTCCGACTTTATCAGACGCTTTTCTGCTGCTTCAGGGAAAATGCTGCACAGCAACTTAGATATTTCATTTAACGGTCAGAAACTAAATTCACATTTTACCTTTTATCCACAAAAAGAATCTGTCGTCCTCAGCTAGTGCAGCTTCTCCTCCTGAATCTTCAAAAATGATGTTTTAATGAATCCCGCAGAGGCTTTTTTAAAATAAATGCCTCGCCAAAATAAATGCTAAAATCAAAAAGTTTGGCGTTTTCTACATTTTCTTGCTGCTGCATTTTTGCAGCATAATTATTTATGAGATATAGGCAGTTTTTAAATCTGGTAATCCTTTAGACTAAGTTCAATTGGGAATCAAAGTTGCAACATTTATTGTCAAACCAATCAAACCTTTGAGCAACCTGTTCCCCTCCTGGCCTGTGGGGGCGCTGCACTCAGAACCTCTGAAGACACTGAGAGCAACTTCCTTCTTCACCAAACGCAAAAAGAAATGAGGATTTCTCTTTTGTCTTTTTGTCCACCAAGAGTCATTTCTCCCACTAGCGCTACGCTAACGCGTTTGTTTTGTATTTACCCAGGCACTAACGGGAGGAATAGCTTTTGGTCTTTCAACAGACAAAAAAATAATAATAAATTTTCATTACAAACAAAAGTTTGTCAATATTCCTCTAATGTAAAAAAAAAAAATCACACATTAAGTCACTTCCTGTTGTCTTCTTTGTCATTTCCGCCAGTAGCAACATCTGGTTGTTGATCATCTGATTTGTGTGACTCAAATTATTTCCATTGGTTTTTAGTAAAAAGTACAAATTCTGATAAAGCTGAAAAAAACCATCATCCTAATTCAAAGAATTTTTCCAGAATTTGTTGAATTTGTTTGCATAATTCCAATTGTTGTAACTAGATGGTCAAGGGAAATGCAGATGGAAAAATCCTCCAGCAGCTAAAATCCGACGCCTCCATTTTGTTTACATTTGATGAAGTTTTGCTCAGAGGCTTTCATGTTGTTTCCTTCAGTGGTTCTTGGTGCAGCGCCCCCACAGGCCAGGAGGGGAAGAGGTTTATTAAAGTGATTGACTAAATGCAGAGAGAAGGAGAATCACCGCAGCAGAAAATGAATCAAACGCTGCTGATTTGGTCCCAATGAATCCGAATCTACCGGATGTGAAAACGTCTTAGAAAAAGGAAAAACCATCTCACTGTTAAAACTGTGTGACTACGGATCGACTAATCTCAAGAGGTCGTCTTTCCTGCAACAAAGACCCGATCTCTACAAAATCACTGAAAATGTGAGTTTTATTGTGTTTGTTTCCGTTTACAAGCCTGCATGTTTTCTGATTTGACCATTTTCCATAAACGGGCAGAATTATTATAAAAGTACGGCCATTTATTATTCTAAATTAGCTGCGGTCATTGGAAATGTGCTATATGAAATGTTCCTTAGTTTATTGCAGTTTATTTCCCAGAAAGGCAGAAACATGACTTGCACTCCAGGTTTATGGCTTATGAAACACAGATTGATGCCGACCCATTAAAACTGCATGCTGGAACTATATAAATGTATTATTCATAGGAACCGAGAGAGGCAAAAGAGCTCTCATAAAACAACAAAATAAAAGTCTCAGACTGAAATATGATTAATAAAAACATTATTGAAGCAATTCACACGAGCAGAACGCATCCGAACAAACCTGAGCGTTACCTCCACCCTGAACGGGAGCCACTGGCTGCTGACGTTTACCACTTATTGCCTCCCAAACCGGACGATTTATTATCCATGTTTGGGAAGGAAACGTCAAATCTGATGCAGCTGGTTCAATAACATCTTACGAAGCGACGGTAAATCACGAAACGCTGAAAGGAAGATCAGGAACTCTTAGCTTCTGGAATGAAATCAACTCTTGTAAAACTTTAATTGCACTTTGTGGAGTAATGTGGAGCAGAGTTTCCTACAAGAAACAGCAGTTAGATGTCTACTGGAGAAATTACAAACATTAACACGGTGGCAGGACTCCATTAAAATAGATTAATTCTAATTAAATAAGTCATTTTTTTGCTCCAAAATTACACAGCAGACATGAAGTTGGCAACAAGAATACAGAAGTTCATCAAGAACTATACAACACACAAACATTTTCAGTTTAAACACCTTTTTTGCTGCTGAATCTTTCAAATAATAGGTATGTATGGAAAGTTATTGGGGCCAATAATTTTGCCTTTAAATTCAGGATTCTAATTCTGTCATTTTATCTGTAATACGACTGTTTTTTGTAGAAGCCTAGATGAGAATTAAATTGACCAGAAAGCTCTAAAATTTTGAGATCTCAGAAATTTTCTTAAAAAGACAAGAACATTTCTGAGTTTAAAAAGATCAAAAATTGTCAGAAAAAAAAAAATTATTAAATTAATCTTAGGAAATTTCTAGGACATTTCAGGGTTTCAATAATAAAATATAATGTTTTACTTTCAAACTCAAAAATTCTGAGGTTTTCTAGAAAATCTTTTAGAATAATTTCAAAATTTCAGAGTTTCTCCACCAAATTTCCAAACATCTTAAAATTTATTTGAGCTCCACAAACTCAGTGATTTTCATATCGCAAAGCAACCAATATGAGAAGATGTTCAATATTATTACATTTTAAGAAATACTTATTGAATGCAGAGACATTCGTATTAATACTTTAAATGTTTATTAAAGGGCCTTATCAATATATTCTGGGTCAACCGCCCCTTTAAGAGCGTTTATGATCTCAGTAATCATCATTTATTCGCCAGATTCTTTTTCCAGCCTCCATGTTTTTATCTTATTGCTCGCTTGAGAGCAAATAAACCAATAAAGATCTTCCAGTGCTTTTTTATATTAGATTAAGAATAATAAACAGAAGATTTTATGTCACCAGAGAGATTTGTAGTTGTTGGTACGTTTTTACGGCAGAAACAGTTTTTTCCTGATAATGGGGCTTTAATTATCCGAGCAGAAACTTGTTAGGGTAGAAACCTGGCAGACGCCCAGCACAACAATTAGAAAGTGTTTTTTCTAGACTCGGCTGCCGGGTGATTCATTGTCCGCTCACCGCCTTTAATTTGTTTTTTGAACTTTCACAATTAACTGCAGCTTTTGGTAAAGCACAGAAAGATAATTACTTATTAAATCGTTTGCAGAAAAACAAAAAAATATGTTTGTAACGGCTCTGCTTTCTGACAACTCTGCAGTAAATCTGAGCGGAGCGTGTCCAAACGGACGGGCCGCCCTCATCACGGCATGTTCCACTAAACGGAGCCAGAAGCATCTGAATGGCCGGGTGGAGTGTGTGGAGCTGCAGTGATGATTAAATTACCCGTGTGTGTGTGTGTTCAGCTCTCATCCACACTCCTTAATGAGATTTAATGCCAAGTTGTCCACCTAACACACACACACACACACACACACTTCATTCTGCACAGTTCAATCATCACTTCCTGCTTTTCTCCCAGCTCCACTCTGACAGGCACAGAGCAGCAGCGACTTGGTGACCATCAGAATCTGCTTCGTTAGCCGTATCTGTGAGCCGCTCGCTGCATCAATGAGGAACGAACAGAAACTCAGAACGTCAATCAGTTTCTAACTGAATCTAAAAATAACTGCACTGTCCCATAAGGCAGCATCATGTTGTTTTTACTCTGAGTTACTTTAAATGTTTTACATTTTTTCTTTGACAACATGTGTGAGCACCAATAAAAACAATAAGATTGTTACAAAGTTACTGATTAAGTTGTTCTAAAGAACAAATAACTGTCTTTTCTGAGCTCCTGCTATAAACTTTACCAGAAAGTTTAAATTGCATCAACCGTTAGCATGTTAATGCTGCAAACATTAGCATTAGCATGCTTTTAACAATGTTTGATTTTAACGTCATTTAAAATGTTTTAATAGCCATTTGAGAATAAAGGTTCTTCTATGATAGCTTTACAACAGAACAATTTAAATTAAAGTCTCTGGTTTTGCAGTGGGGCTGCCCAGTGGCGCAGCTGGTAGAGCTGTTGCCTTGCAGCAAGAAGGTTCTGGGTTCGATTCCCAGCCCTGGTCTTTCTGCATGGAGTCTCCATGTTCTCCCTGTGTATGGTGGGTTCTCTCTGGGTACTCCGGCTTCCTCCCACAGTCCTAAAACACGACTGTCAGGTTAATTGGCCTCTCTAAATTGTCCCTAGGTGTGAGTGTGTGTGTACATGTTTGTTTGTCCTCTGTGTCTCTGTGTTGCCCTGGCGACCTGTCCAGGGTGACCCCGCCTCTCGCCCGAAACAATAGCTGGAGAGGCACCAGCAACCCTCCCGGCCCCAGTAAGGGACAAGGGTGAAGGAAGATGGATGGATGGTTTTGCAATGGTTATATTATAAAATGTTATAAAATTAGTTATAAAATTTAACCTGGTTCATATTTTTTTGCTACTTATCAAACTTTAGCATTTTTAACTAGGAAGACAAATGTCTTTACAATTTTATATTAATGTTCCAACATCCATATATTTCTGAAATAGTATGCTAATGCTGCAAAATGTTAGCTTTTATTGTGATCAGCTGTTATTACTTTTATGCAATATGTTCTGGGTTTACATTGAAGATGATAAACCTGCATTATTAGCGGTAAATTGGATAAATTGTTGGATTTTAGATTGAAGACAGAAGATTAAAACCGTAGCTGAGTTATGCTAAGTTATGCTAAGTTTTATGTTAGCATAAAATGTTCCTTTTATTTCTTTTTCTTTTGTATTAATCCCACGTTCATTTCATTTTATGAGCTAATCTACAAATTCTCAGGTTTCTGTATAAAATCAAGAGAAACATTTTAAAAATTTAAACAAATTTTGGATCATTTTAAAAACTTTTTATTCCACACAAACAGAATTGGTGAAAATACTTTTATAAAACTGCAGATTTTCATGTTTTAAATAGTCGGCTATCAAATTATTCTTATTTCCATAATTCAACCCCTGATATCATTAGTTTGGGTTTAATCAGACCCAATATGGGGTCAAGTTTTCTATGATTTAATTACTCTGCATTTTAATTTGACCTGCAGTGTTTGACATTTTGCAGGAACAATTTAAAAGAAGCTAATTTCCATTTAAAAAACTGATTACTGACCAAAGCGTTCTGCTGGTTCACAATTCAATATTAAACACAAACAATCAGAATTAAGAGAATAAAGCAGGAAATATGAATCATTTATCTGCTGATTGGCTCCCTGTTCTCCGCTGGAGGAACGTGGAGGTGTCGGCGGCTCCGCGCGCCCAGCAGGCTTTCTGCTGAGACGCTCGGCTCGTTGAATATTCAATTACTCTCTGCATGTTTATCATCAGCGCTGCTGCATTAACGGCACAGAGCAGCGGCTGTAATGCTGCCATAACTCATCTTATGTGGACCGTCGTCACAAACACAAATTTACAGCTGCAGGATTTTTAAACTTTACTTAAATCTTTAATTAAAGATAAATTCTAATATGAAATAAGTTTAGAGTGGTTCTGAATATATACAGAAGCTAAAACATATTAAACTGCTGCAGGAAATTCGGTGAAGTTCTGCATTTTGGGGGAAGTGTTTCTGGTGACGGATTAATCCTGCAGCTTCAGTGAGTGTCTGACAGCAGGAGGTTGTTTGGAGGATTAAGTCCACATCCACTACAATACATATGCATATGCTAATAACTAGAATATGCATCCCAAAGCAGCACAGCAGCTCACTTCTCGGCTTTTAATAGTTCTTTGAAAATGAAGCGTTCAGACTAAGACGTAAAATCATTGTAAAAATAACTCTGCCCTGTTTTTAATATCTGATTCAGCAGGAAGTGTTTTGGTTTTTATTCGGTTCTAAAATGGCAACTAAAGCTGAGTCTAAACTGGGTCAATTTCCTGAAAAAGACATAAATCAATGCAATGGCCCAGTCAAAGTCCGAACTACAATCAGATTGAAATGCTGCGATGAGAGATTTCTTAAAGCCCAATCATGTAACTATGTTTCCTTCAGTTGCTATAAAAATGCTAGAAATTATGACTTAAAAGAAATTTTAATTCCAGGAAGTGGACTAACGCAGGGCATTCTGGGTAAAAACAATCAAAGCAAACATGATAGCCTAGCGCTAGCAGGATAAATTGTTTGTTGTCTTTGGTGAGAAACTACAGAGAAATCATCCAACCGCTAAAATCTAACGCCTCCATTTTTGTTCATGTTTGGTGAAGAAGGAAGTTGCTCTGAATGTCGATTTGTGTCGTTTCCTTCAGTGGTTCCTGGTGCAGCGCCTCCACAGGCCTGGAGGGGAACAGGTTCTTAAGGGGTTTGGTTGGTTTGACCCACAGCAGAGAGAAAGAACCACAGCAGCTGGAGGTGGAACAAATGTTGCTGCTTTGATCCCAAATCTACTGAACCATCAGGAGGAAAAACATCCTAAATCTATTAAATTCTCAGCCGTTTGGTTTTAAATTTGACCTTAAAAAGAATAAAAATCCTGCAGAATCAACCGTTTGAATCCAGTTACTATAATTTCTAAGTTTGGGAGCCATGACCTCAGACTCTCTGCCACTTCTACTCTAAGCTCAGGGCAAAGAAACGGTAAGCTGCGACTCAAGGACCCGCTGGGGCCCCCTGGGGCCCAATGGGGGCGGAGAGGGGAAGGAATTCACGGATCAATGAAGATGTCTGTCGGGTCCTGAAACTGAGAGCAAGGAGTCAGGAGCAAAACCGTCCAAATGGAGGGAGGGAGCGAGGTCTGCCGTTTTATTTACAGAATAAAGTTCTTATAATGACACCAAAGTGGAGAAAAACTAAAAATGACAGTGATGGGAAATAAAACGAGACAAAAAGGCTGGCAGAGAAAAACAGGGTTTGACAGCAGAGCAGTGAGGGTTTACCCAGAGGAACAGAGTCAGCTGCCACACACACACACACACCCCTACACCCACCCCCCCACACGCACACAAAGCCAATGGATACAGACGCTGGGAGTCTCGGATCACCGCAGGGGGCTGACAGAAATTCGTCATGACACCCATTGACTCAACACGGGCTTTGAAGCAGAACCATCCAGCCTGACTGCTCCTTTCTGCCGTCACCGATTCACAGCCACGTTAGCTTCAGGGCCCGCCGCCGCCGGCAGGAAGACGGCGGAGCAGGAAGTGACAAAACACACAGCGGCGAACACTGGAGCACCGGCTTCCCTCCAGAGGAGAGGATTGGACTAGACCTCTGATCCTACAGCTTCACTGCTACATTATTAGCTAAAGTCCAAACCGCCGTTTGGTGTTCATGGTTACGGAAGGCCATTAGTGCCACTGAATAATAACACATTCTGATTTTTGATGTCAGAAGAATAAATGTGTTCATCTTTTTCCTGATAAAAAAAATTCTGAAATCTGAGATTTAAGTCAGAATTCTGAAATCTTTTTGTAAAAATTCAGAATTGTGAGAAAAAAAATTAATTCTGAGAAAAAAAAATCTGAGTTTTGACCAAAAAAAGTCAGAATTGTGAGAGAAAAAATTAAATTTTCCTTAAAAAAAAAGTCAGAATTCTGTGATTAAAGTAAAACTTTAGAACATAAAATAAACTCCTGTATGTTGATGAAGTTCTAAGAAGTTAATTTTGCCTCATTTATAGTTACTGAGATATTTGCGATGGAAACCAGGTGAAAGGTAAAGTTTTTTGTGAGTTCCTCACATTTTATCCTGTTCTGACACTTTCGGTCCAAATGGATGAGGAAGATGATGAAGAAGCTGATGAGGAAGATAAATAACCTCCTCAACCTCTGAATTTCCCGAAGCCCAATTGTTGCATGAGGCTAAAAACGAAGTTAGTTTCATATTTTGTAGCTAGAAGATAAAAAGCGGCGCTGCGCTGTCAGTCCGGCCCTGATAAGAGCTCCAGGTCAAGGCGGTTGAATTTCGAGTTCTGTGCTTTGACATTTCTCTCTTTTTCGTGACACCGCAGCACTTTAGCGCTTCTGAGGAAACAACTCTGCATCGGAGGTCGCGACCCCAGCTGTCACGCCGCTCAGAGACGCGCCTCTGTGTGTGCGCCAGCTTAAGGAAATGAGCTGAAGGTCACAGAGGTGGTTTAAGATTTCCACTCCCTCATGCTGCTGTTTTAGCGACTCCGGCTGGTAAACACGGCGCCTCTTAGCCGCTGCAAACAGCAGATATTGAGGCTGACAGCTTAAACAGGTTTGGGCGGCGGCAGCGATGCCGGGCTAAGTTACACCTTCAGGAACCAGCGGAGCGCAAGCCGCCACCAATACGCAGGATTACAGCTTCAGCGGCGTGACAGCTGCATTAAAAACTAAAAGTTACAGCCGTGCAGCAAAAACAGACTCAAAAACACTTTTTCCTTTAAATCCACCAACAGTTTGAGGCATTTTTACAGCTTCAGCATCAAAACAACAAAACAAAAGAGCTGCAAACAAAAACCACTTATTAAATACAGTCAGTGATGGAAATAGACTATTCAGTTACTTTTTAATTAATAATATAACCATTTATTGTCTAAACTTAGCATCACATTAATGAAATTGATCCAAGTGAAGCTAAAACTTTGCCACATATTTACACAGATGATGTTTTTAAACTCAAAATGTTAATTTTTTTGTAGTTATTTATATTTTATTGCTCTGGCTGTTTTTTTTAAGGGAATTTCCTTTTTTTAGACTAAATACTTCAGTTAATGAGTTATTAAATGAGTTGACGATATTTTTAATCAATTAATCATGATTTATCCAGTTATTCTCGATTAATCACAATTAATCCGTCTTTTAACTGTGGATACAAGAATAAAAATTCATATTTCCCTCTTGAATTTCAGGATGAAATTCCATTTTCAAGATGTTTTTGAACTTTTTAAACCGATTATTGCTCTAAAATGTTGCCCATTTTCATGACTTGGATAAATTTTATTTCCCATCAAATGAAAACAGAAACAGAGTCGTTAGCATGTCAACAGGAATGAAATGAAACTGTGACAGAGGGACCAACGTCTTTATGGTTAGTATTAGATGTTAGCATTAGCTTCTGCTGATATTCATGTGATTAGCGGTTTACTGCTAGCACAGCAATTTTTTGTGTGTTTAGTGGGTTAGCATTAGCACAGTTCATTTTTTGTGTTTAGCGTTTGAGCGCTAACATAGCTAATTTTTTGGCATACTAGACAGTTTAGCATTAGCAGAGCTAGGTTCTTCTTTAGCGATTCAGTGGTTGGTGAACTCTTTGGCTAGCTGTGCCGACTGGCAATAATTACGCCCGGTTTTAGTTCAAATGTTTATTCTCTACAGCCACAAAAAAGATCAAGACAATATGATTCCTATGGATTAAAATATGTTTGATTTGACAAAATACATTAATTCAATTGGATTTCTGTGCAAAAATACAGTTTCCATGACAACCACAGTGGCTTTTTTAAAAAATGGAATAAATATGATTTCTGTGGGTCCAGTTCTGTGTGATTTAACACCAAAAGTTTTCATCTGTAACAAATATTAGTAGTTTTTGTGCAAAAATTTTTTTTCCTTGATTACAATGGTGGCCATTTTGAATTTTTTTAGTGTTTTTTTTGTTTAGTTTTTTGAAAAAAATGATTTAAAAAAAGGAGGAAGTACGTCGTTCTCTGCTTCAGTAATGAGTTTGATAAGACAACAAGCCTTTGAGGTTCATTTCTATTTAAACACATTAAAACTGTTGCACTGAAATTCCATCATCAAAGAAAACATTGATTTGCATTCAGCACAGAGACCAACGCAGCCGCCCGACCTGCAGACCGGGTTCTGAACCCGTCCTCTTCACAACCAGAGGCACGCCTCGTGTTTGTTTCCTCCCGTCGTCAGAATGCAACACCTCGCCTGTGCTGGGATGTGATCCCACAGCGCAGCCTCAGGTTGGCCCATCTGCTGCGACATGCTGGCCTAACCTTTCTGTGTGTGGCGCAGCTGCAACATCGGCCTCCTGTTGTGTTTTTCCTCTCCTGTTCCCTTTCATTTGCATTTATTTTTCCTCGTGTCGGTTCAGAGTTTTATCCCTTTCTCCATGCAGAACAGAGCTGCTTTTAGTCGAGAAGCTTCAGTTCAAATCAGGATAAACTGCACAGAACGACAGAAATGCAAGGAGGTTCATTCAATATTTGCATCACAGGAACCTTGAACTTTTTCTAAAGAGCACTGCAGACTGTTGTTTTGTTCTGCCTCAGTCGATGTTGTTCTAAACAGCAAAAACAAATTCCTATAAATGAGATAAAACTCTAAGAGTTTAATTTGCCCAATTAAATTTGCAGCTCATCACACAATAAAAGCTTTTTTATGGTTTGATTGAGCCATTAAGGCACAACCAGTGGTGGGAACACTGATGCTAACATGCTAATAGCAGAGCTAAATTTTAGCTTAGCATCTTAGCTCAATATAAAAACGTTTAGCACCTAAATTACTTCTAAAGCATCAATATGCTTACTTTGTAAACTGAGAAAGATACATTTTACCTTAATGCTAAAATTTTGAAAACGGTTAGCACACTTAGCTTAGCTTAATTTACAATATCTGTGTTCATTGTTGTGAGATTTCATCGCTTCAAAAACTCGATGGTTGTTTTGAATCCTGGCTCTCAGGTGTCGTCATGTTTATCATATTTGCTTCATTTCTTTGTAAACATTCAGTTGATATTCGGTTCATTATTGACACACAGTGGGGACCAACTTGGTTGAAATTAGTGTAATTAATGCTAAGCTTAGAGCGTTAGGGGTAGTGTGCTAATGTTTTAGTTAGCGGTGCTAAATGTGGTCAAACTGGTCAGTTAAACTGGTAGAAATGGTTTGAACTGGATGATGATGCTAAGTTGACTTTTATGCCCAGAAGGAAGAAAATTGAGGATTTATTTTCTATTTTTGGGATTTTTCTGATATTTTCTTTGAACTTTCCTGATAAATGTAGCAGACTTTTTGGTTTAGATTTGATAAAATGCTAAGAACTGGCGAATGAAGCGATCAGCCTTTTGATCCGTTCTGCTGTCAGAGCTCCAAAACGTCTGCGGCAATGAATAAGTTTAACCTTTAAAGCCTTTTCTGCAAGCGGCACATCTGTGGAACCGTGCCGTTTGTTCGCTGTATGTAGCGTCTCTTCATCCTCTCAGCACGAAGCGAAATCTGCTCAACATCTGACAGAGACTACAGCATCAAGACATCTGATCAGGAAAATAAGGCAGTTTCCTTGGAAACCAGGCATATGTGACAACTGCAGCAGAGATGGAAATTAATAAATAAAGATCCGCCTTTGTTGTTTCAAACCAGCCGTTTGTCTTCTGAGCGCCACCAACTTTCCAGGTAGATTAGGCTGAAGAAGAGGAGTTGAATCTGAGAAAAATCAAACCGCCCAGCAAAACCGAGCCGAATCCTCTGCAGAACAACGGGCAGCAGGATTGTAGGGCTGCAATGACCTGCCATTAAAACTGCACAACTCTAATCACTTCACAACTTGGCAAAATCTCCAAATTTGGTCCGTGAGCAACTGATTCTTCCCACTGCGTTTCCCTTTCTAAATAAACGCACTAATTTATCTGAAGCGGCTCTAAGCTGAAGGTCCGTCTGCGGCGGGAAGCGGCGGCGCTCTGGGTATTTTTACCCACAGCCTCAATTAAAGCTCCACTGCCGTCAAAAAGCATTAATCAGGAGGTGTTGTGCTGAGAAAACAGATGCAACCCAGACATGCATCATTAAGCAGAGATAAATCTGAAAAGTTAAGTTTCTGATCGGAATCGTCACCATCTTCCTCCAAAGTTTTAACGACGGCGCCTGGAGAAGTGATTTCCGTGCTGGCAGACTTCTCCCACACAGGCTGCTATATTTTTATGTGCTGAATTAATGCGATGACTGATCACTGACTCGGGTTTCCTGTGTGGGCGTGCCCCTTTCAGTCATGTCTGCTGGAGAGAGGAACCTCCCAGTGGGCTGAACAGGACGGCAGCACAAACCTCAAAAGATCTGGACCGGAGATCCAGAACCTGATCAAATAGAAAGGATCTGACAGCTCAACATGAACACAGTCATGGAAATATGTCTACATATATGAAACTATTAAAAGCTTTCACTTTTGAAATTCAAATTTCAAAGTTTTTTCTCAAACGATTCTGAGGGATAAAGAAAAATATGGAACCTTACGCCAAAAATCACTAATTTTAAGAATAATCTCATAACTTGGACATTTCTGGACTTTGCAAAATTTTGACGTTTAAACTCAAATGTTCAAGTTTTTCTAGAAAATTTGTGTGATTCTGAAATAATCTAAAAAATTCTGCTTTTTTTTTCTCAATTTCTTGAGTTTTTTCCAAATTTTTGACTTTTCCAGCTTAAATGTCTACATTTGTTTTTCTCATATATTTCTGAAATTAATCTAAAATTTCTGAGTTTTTCTACCAAATTTTAAACTTTTCAAGCTCAGAAATTTCCAAGTGTCGAAATGTAAAACTTTTTGAACGTGAAAATCCTTTTTAGGAAAATTTCCTGTAATTTCTGATTTGACTCTTCAAACTCAAACTATGCAAAGCATTGGACTGAAACATTTATGTCTGCTTTTGTAGTTCTCCATTTTTTATCTTTGTTGCTCTTGGTTTGTGAAATTTCCTGCACAAATAACCTCAACATTAATAACATTTTTATTTAAAACCCCCAGAGCTACTTGGCATATTTTAGCTGTTTTCATCAGTGTGGGACCTCCCGGCCTGCTGACCTTTGCCCTCCGTATTATCTATAATCCACCCAGGCTTGCAGCGCCGCAGTGGCGGTGAATAATTTAGCTGCAATCCAAGTCAAGCCTGAAACCGACCAGATATTTACCTCAGAAATATTTTTCCCTCAGTGTGGAATTAAATCAGCCTCAACTTTTCCTGTTTTTCTTTTGTAGGAATTAAAAATTTACTTTTATGTGTTAAACACCACAAAGATGAAAAAATTAACCCCACAAGGGAAAACCCAGATGATGATGTCACCGTTTCGAAGCTTCTGATTGGCTAAGTTCAGTATCATGTTGTTTCACCCACAGTGGAACAACATGGGCTGAAGAGCCAGTCAGGCAGGAAGAATCCACTGCTCTAAAAGCAGGCAAGGGTTTAAAAAGGTTCTAAAGTCCTTCGTTTCTGCTGGCAAGTCCTTTGGTCTGATGAAAGTAAATCAGAAGAAATGTTCTGGAACTCGGATTGGGTTGCTAGGTAACCGTGCTGGCCTCTGCTGGGGTTGCTAGGTAACGGGAGAGTGCCAGCAGAATGTGGCTTTACAAACTGGAGGCTTTTGAAACGGCTCATTTTCCAGACTTTTACTCATCCACACAAACTGCTAGTGTTCTCATCCAACGACCCACTTCGGTTCACTTTTAGCCGACAGCCATCTTGTTAGGGAGTTGCTACGACAACAACAAGCCACTTGCTGAGAATTAGCTCTGATATGACTCAACAGTATGAGAACATTACAAGCAGTTGAGCTCTCTATCCCCCTCTGTGTGATGCTAGGATAAATATCAGTGATATTTATGTAGTATTTACTGCCGAGCTAGCAGAGTTAGCTCGGCTAATGTAGCTTATCTGCTAGCTAAGACGGAGATGCGTGTTTGTTGCTGCGTGTACTCTCTGCATTTGATGAGAATCTCTGGAGGAAACATCAACATATTTTCACCTTGATGTAATTTGGCACTATTCAGATAAAACCGTTTCTATATTTAAACACAGTTTTCCTTCAGGTCCTTTGACGCGTTGCTTCAGTCTGCAGGACATGAATAAATAAAAACACATCAACCTGGATTTTATTGTCATGCCTCTCCATTACTGAGCTTGAAAACTGAAGCCACCTCCTTCCTCGTTTGGATTTCAGATTCTCATCACCTCTCCTCCTCGTCTCCATCTGCATGACCCAACGCCGTAATTAGAGCTCAGCGGCTCGGAGAGCGCCTTCAGTGTGTGGAGATAAGGCGGGCCGCGTGACACCGGTCCACCCTCAGCTCCAAGCTGACAAAATAAAAAAAATCATAAAATAAAAACTGCTGCGGCTGAAAAATCGATCCTGATCCAGTTGAGCTTTTTTTCCCGCTCCGTTTCAGACACGCCTCACTTTCACCGTTTTTAAATTTGCTGCTACAGAAAAATGGTTTGCAGAAATGAACTGTTGGCTCACACACACTTCTGAAGTCTAAAGGACAGGCAACACACACACACACACACGCATACCCCCCCCCACACCCACCCCCACACGCGCGCACACACACGCGCTCCCGCTCTCTCAAGCAGTTTGTGTTTGAAATGAATAATTTATGTCATGTGAATGTTGTGGGTTGAACGCAGTTAAATGTAAGAGCAGCCTGCAGGGAAAACACAGTGGAACATTTCCCGTCTGTCTGTCAGAGCCTCTTTTAAATTCAAATAAACTTTATTCACACGGGTGAGAATCAGAAACACCGGGAGAGCCCTGCACACCCACTGCTGCTCTGGATAAATAAATATTCTATACCAATATTAGCTCACATGAACCAGCAGCGAGGATGAAAACATGCTAGCATGTGGCGTTCACATGCCACAGCCTCAGGTGAGCCCGCATCATTTCCTCCCTGTTGCAGCCGGTTGCAGCAGCTTCCTGTCACGGTTGGAGCAGTAATACGGATTCTGATTGGACGTTCAAGTCATTTCCTCCCTGATCACTCAGATCAACATGGTTGCATCAGATGCATGAAGACCAGCCGCCCGCTACAGCCGGTTAGCTTAACGCTGGCTTTGGTTCATTATTATTCAAATAGATCCCACCAACCTGGACATGGAAACAGGATGGACAACCAACCAGTACGGGACACCATTAGGGCCAAAAAATTAAGGTTACACCAAACACGTTCAAATTTTGAGCTTAATCTAAAAAATGTCGAGAAACAAAATCTTGGAATTTTCCGAATTTGAATATGGAAAAATTGGAAAGGAATCTGAAATTTTGATATCGATCTCAGAAATTATTTTATTTCTGAGTTTAAAATTAAATTACAAAAAAAACAAATTGAACATAACAGAAATTATAAGATTTTTTCAAAAACCTTTAGAAAAAACAAGGAAATTTTTGATTTGTAAAGTCAAAAAATTTGACTTTATGACCACAGAAAATTTTTTTTTTTCAAAAAAAATGTGTGAAACTAATTTGCAAATATTTGACATTTTGAACTCAAATTTCTGAGATGAATCTTGAAATTTGTTTTAGTTTGAATTTACATTTTAAGCTCAGAAATGTACAGGTTTCTGGAAGAACTTTTCTGAGATTAATCTAAAAATTTCAGGGGTTTTTAGCAAATTTTTGGCTTTTCAAACTCAGAAATTTCAGTTACTTCTAGAAAATTTTAAAATTAATCTAAATTCCTTAGTTTTCTTCTAGCTAGTTTTACACTTTTCAAACTTGGAAATTCCAAAGTTATTTTCTAGAAAATGTTCAGCTTTTCAAAACCAGAAATGTTAATATTTTCTAGAAAAATTGTGAGACTAATCTCAAAATCTCAGAAATATTGGCAGAAATGTTCCACAGCGACGCAACACGCCTCGTATGTCTGAGACTCTCGTCTTCATTTGGCTCCATCCACTCGTCTCTCTTGCAGAGTGGAAAGTGAGAAATGACCCTCATCAGCTCCTGTAGCAGCGGAGCTCAAAGAGTGACTTGCAGTTTTAATCATTTAAACCAGAATCTGAATTCAGAACCGGGGCTGATCATTTCAGCTGAGTCTGGTCCATGCCAGTGGTGTTAAAGGATCCCGCGGTGCTTATGGATCCTTATGGATCCCCCGGGCCTCGGCAGCGTTTCGCTCTGTGTTCCGCTTGTTTTATTTCTCCTGCAGCGACCCGGGCGATGCAGACGACTGCAGAGGTGTCACCGACTCGTTGGGCCTCATGAATGATGAATCATTCACAGCGTTTCCTGCAGAAAGCCGAATGTTTCTGCGATGCCGTTTGAAGCAGCAGCTGCAGGACGTTAACCTGATGTTCTTCGTGTTTCTGCCGGATTTTCCTGGAGTTACTTTGTATGAAAATTATCAAATTATGCTGTAAACTTCAGGCGGCAGCAATTTTTACAACCTGTTTAATATTTACGTCCTCTAATGGCTCAAACAGAAGGAGGCTTTGGTAAAAAATTAAAGCCTAAACATTAATAAATGATCACAGGAGAATGTTATTAAAAGCAGAAAATGAATCACTTTTTCAAGGTGGAGAGAAAAATTTCTCTTCCTGCAAAAGTTTCCTTTAACTTTCCCACATTTTTCTAATTAATAAGCAGAGACAGCAGTTTAACGTTTTACTGTTTTAAAATAGAATAAACTTCTTCTATAAGGAGCCCACACACTTATTTTTGGCAACAAGTTTAAGGCTTGGTGTCTGGAAAAGGAGCCGTTTTAAAAACCTCACATTTTACAGGCGATGCGCCGTTACCTAGCAACCACATCAGAAACTTTTATTGCCACTGCCAGTAAACAAGTTCAATGGTTAGGAAATAGTTTCGATGTAATGATGCAATTTTCACGTGGAAGTGTAAGGGTTGAGTTTTGGGGGCGTGGCCAGCAGCAGCCTGTATAGATTTAAAGTGACAGAGGCCTTTAAACTGGTCATGGATTCATAAAAACATGGAGTTTAGAAACTGTTTTTCAGCTTTTCGTTGTGACCACCCAGCTTCCCTGAACCCACCGAACCCACCGTCAGTCAGAATCGAACTGCTCTGTCCGTCAGACACGGGCGCATCGAACCGACAGCCTCAGATTAACGGAGCGTCTCGGTGCTTTTTTTAATAAAAAGAGGAAAAGCTCTCCAGCGCAGAAACAGCCTCCTTATTCACTCATATAAAACAGAGTGTGTGTTCGGGTTTCTGCATGTTGCATCATCCGTCTTCCACTGGTTGGTCTGATGGACAGTCTTAATCCATGAGAGGACACGTCTGTCTTTCCGCCCGCCGTCTTTCTGTCCAGGACCGTAGCCGCTGCTTACGGCCTCATTTCATCCGGACGTCTCTCGTTTGTAAACCCTCGTTAGACGTCCCGCCAGCAGAGCGGCTGTAGAAACATGCAAACTCTGCTCATTAAAATGAAAATACCCGGAACGTTGGGTCCGAGTCGCCGTCTCCGTGTCAGAGTCGTTTTCTTTTGTTGCTGCTGCCGAGTCGGTGGCTTTGGAGTTCAAAGGAGCATTTCAGGCAGAAACGCGAGTCGACAGAAAAGAGATTCTTTATTTCTCCAACTTTGAAGAAAACGGTGGAAGCACCAGTTTTCTCAGTGTCTATGCAGGACCGCAGCTCCGGTTCTGACCCGAACGAGTCCCGCCTCCTGCTGGGCGACGCCGCAGATCGACAGGGAGGCTCTGAACGGCGGCTTTCAGTCTGCAGCCTGATTTTCCTCCTGCGTTACATCCTGTTACAGCCGCTTTGAAGTGCAACATGAAAACCTCCATTACCTCCGCAGAGAACGCGCTTCCCTTTCAGGCCTGTTGCCGACATATTGCACTTTAGTCCCTGGATCATTGTCTGCTCACAACACTTCATCTGTAAATCTGCAGGTTTTATTATAAATTTAACACCTTCGGAAAGTTGGACAAGGTTCAACTGAATGCAAGGAGGCGACAAGTGGAGCTTCTGACTGGCTGGAAAAAAGGAACTGGAACACAACGAGCCTCGATTCATTTTAGATGAATTAAAAGCCTAAAATTAGACCTGGCCTTCCAAACTTAACCCCACAGCTTGACATTTAAATTGGTTCTCCATTAAAAATCTGCATTATGCATCTAAAATACCAGCTTTATTAAAAACAATTACATTTGTTGGAGTTTTGTCTGATTTTAATCAGGTGAATGGAAAACTTTTATGTTTTCCATTTCAATTTCCCCTTAGCAAGTTTTTCAAAATGGCTGCCATTAAAGCAATTGTTAGCATAAAATGTCACAACTTGGATCCTGTTGTGCACTTCATGCTGCACCACAGTTTGACTCATCACTATATTCACACAACTTTAAAGTAATAAAATGTAGCATTTTATAGACAAGAAATTATTCCTATGGGTAAAATATGTATAAATATTAACAGTTTGACATCAAATAATTTAACTAACTCCAAAACAACCATCTTAAAAAGTTGGACGCTAACAAAAAAATTAGTTCAAGATCAAAGAATCACCATTAAATATAATTTCTATGGGTCCAATTATGCATGATTTGGCACCAAAAGCATCAATATGTGATAAATATTAGGAGTTTTAGCTCAAAACATCTTGGAAATGGCTTGTTCAAAAATGTAAGCTGGGTTCTTGTAAACATGTGAAAGATTTTGCTGCAATATGAAAATAAAATCATGGACTGGAGATGTTTTCAGCTCGGTTAGAGAAAAGCTTCTGGGACTGGAAATGAAAAACTGATGGAAAAAGAGCCGATCAGTAACGTCTAATGAGACAAAATGGTGACAGAATAATATAGAAAAAATACAGTTAAGTTTTAAAATATTTTATTCTCCTTTGCTGGAGTGAGACTTTATCTGAAAGCGACGCTTGTTTTAGCCTTTAGCTGATTTTCTGCCCAATCTTAATTGCACATTAATGCTCCATTAAATTGGACCAGTTAACCTGGAATGAATGGATGTTTTTGTATGTAAACTCTGGCAGTAAATCGGCCGAGTGCATTAAAAATGAGTAGAGAGGAGAGGAGGAAACGTCGGGCATAAAAGCTGAGGAGGAGGTGAGAAGCATCAAGGATCATTGAGTTGATCTTCTGTTTTCCTCTGGATAATTTATAGGAGAGACTTTGGAAACTAAAGCAAAACAACAGCAGGAAAACAAAAAGAAACTAACCAAACAAGTACGCATCATAAAATAAATAAAACAAATTAACATTTTAATATATAATTAATGACTTTTTCATCAAATGCAAAACAAAACATTTTCATTGGAACAACAGAGATTTTTTGTTTTAAATTTCAGATTATTTAGCCATCAAATTGGTGCAAAGAACGCCCAGATTAGCATTAGCAACATCTAGCATTGAGATGCTACTTTAGACTAGAATAGTTTTGCTACTTTTAGCACAACTTGACAACAACTCTAGTCTTTTCCAGCGTCCACTCAGATCCGTTTAGAAGTAGAAATTAAGCCCCAGTGGGCCAAGAAAAGCAGTTTGTCTTCCGTCTATGGTTGCGAATGTAGCTTGAGCATTACAGGCAACGCAACGCATTAGTTGACTTAATAAAAAATTAACACGTTAAAGCACCAGCCCTGATGAATAACAAATCAAACTTATTGCATAAGTTAGCCAGTGTCATCCAGCCAAAAGGAGATAAATTTAGACTTTAACCATGATAGATGCAAAAAAGCTAGCTAGCTAACTAGAAGTAGCTACATGCGCCTCGAGTCACTGAATGCAATGAAGACGTTTGCCAGCTAGGAAGGGTATGCTAGCAGCTAGCTAGCGGCAGCCACAACTGCCTTTGGTCACTGATTATGTTTGCAGGCAACTCAAACGTTTGCCTGACACAAAATTTCATGACAGAAAAGAAAAATAAATTATTTAAAATAAGCTAAGCTAGCTTCTCCTAGCTTAGCATCTTTTTTTCTCAACATGTTCTCATATGAAGGAAGTGATGTCAACCACTATTAGTTCAGCTTTCTGCACATTTCAACAACACAGAGACACAAAAAAAAGCTAGTTAGCTTAGGTACGTTAGCAGCTAGTTAGCGGTAGCCGCACGCCTAACAAAGTGCAGATGTTTGTGGATGACTGAAAAGTTTGGCAAGAACCACAAAATTCAAGATCAACTTATGTTTTCTAATGGCTTTAAGACGCTTTACGGCTACATGAGCCTAATCCGTAAACTCGGACTCTTTGGGCCGAATGTAGCCTCCTGCGGTTCCTTCATGATGAAACATCTCCAGAAACTCTTGAGTTTCACGTCAAGAAGCTGAAGTGACAGGCAGAGTGGATCGTTTCATTATTTATTACGACGTTCTGAGAATCATGTCGAGTTAATATTGATGTGCACAATGTGTTGCATTAGCATCTCAATCCGGCTCCTCTACTTTTAAACTCGCTCGTTCGTCTGTAATCGCAGCTCCGTTTGCTGCGTCTCCTTCTCCCACACAAACAGCAGAGTCTTAATAAATTGAAGTGATATTTATATCTGTCGCCAGCCGCTTCATTAGATCTAAGAGCTGTCGCCGCGGCTCACCTGCAGAGGAGTTTAGACGCGAACGCAGACGGGGCGGAGGGCCGCTGCCATAACAATGAGGTAAACAAGACAGATTGAAAGGCTGCAGCCTGAACAGCCGCAGGTAAAGAGACGGACAGAGAGAAATAACCCCGCGGTTTAATCACACACTCAGCGCATCATCCGTCACCAGCTGACAGACCGTCTCCACCGGTTTGCTCTTCCTCCTCGCCGTTGCTTTGCTCTCCCACTCGTCTTCATTTCATCTTCATTATCGTAGCTGTGTGTTTATGTGTGGGATGTCTGACAGATTGGTGTCAGTTTTCCTCTGTAGAGACGCAGTCCTGAACTCGCGCTCAGCTGCTCCGTCTTGTTACCGTCTCTGAAGCGAGTAAATCTTAGAGACGCGCTCTGGTTTGGAGCTTGTACTTGATGAGCTGATAAGCGCATCGCTGCTGGATTCAGGCCACATTTTAGGTTTGATAAGGGGAGGCTTGCTGTCACAAATACTCCAGTTAACCTTCATAGCATTGAGCCAGAAATGTTCTTCTTCAGTGGTTCTTCAAGCTTCCTGGAGGCGTCTTCCTTATCCAAACCTCACGTTTCTCTATAAATGCTTCGATTCAGTGTTTCCACAGCTGACGGTCCAGTTGAATTGGTTTGGTTTTGGTCAAAAGTTGCAATATTTGTTCTATTTTCAGCTGCTGCTGCTTTCTTTCATGAACCAACCAAACCCTTTGAGCAAACTCTTCCCCTCCTGGCCTGTGGGGGGCGCTGCACATTGTGACGGTGCGGTGAGAGGTTGGAGAAGGAGTTAGCAGTGGTGGTTAGCCGCTCTAACCCAAAACAGCAGGACGCACTGTTCAAGTCTTCCACAGGTTAACTTTATTTCTCGTCGGACCTCCACGGTGCTAAACATTATAATCTCATACATGAGAAGAAATATCTGTTACCGCTCTGCACCTCATCATCACCGATGTTCTCTACAGAAAACACGTGAGAGCTGCTTCTTCTTCTATATATATATATATCAGAACAACAAGGAGTAGGCTCCCCCTTGCGGTGAGGCCTAACACAACACTAGGAATCACACAATACAATGACTGTTACATAAGCCCCCCTGGTAAACAAAGGCTGTCCTCAGCCGCACACGACTATAGACACCAGTACAGCAAATATCAAAGCAATACATGGCCGAAAAACTGTAGTTACACATGGGCAGGTATTAAATCACACTGGTATACATATCCGTGGAGAACCGTAACACACAGTCAGCTCAGATTCCCAAAATGCAAACATAAAATCTGTGTGGAACTCTTCTGTGTCTGACTTATGAACACAACCCCTCTATCAAATTTGTTTCAGAACTACAAAAATGTCAACAGAACACATATTATGGAAAAGTACATGCACACAATAACCTAAACAAATGCAATCTTACACCTTGTTAAGTCTGTCAGTGTGGTAGATATTCGTCCATTTATGGTCTGACCAACCAGTTGTTATCCTGGGATGCGCCGGGCTCTCAGATTGTAACGTCCAGTACAATCTGAAGAGTGGTTGGACTCAGGCTCATCAGCGTTGGCCTCCGTCTGAGAGGAGCCGTCCTCCAGGTCATCGTCCATGAGATCCACCTGTGCAGCCGCACGGCAGTCTTTTGGAGTTGGCAGAGTCCCAAGTGTGGAAAGGCTGCATGTTCACAACATGGAAAACTCCAGCATCGGCTCCAGTTTCAACATCAATCAGCCTGTAGTTCACATCGCTGAGCTTCTGACTGACACGGAAGGGGCCTTTGAACAGCGGTGCCAGTTTAGCTGTAAAATTAGCCAAAGCATCCGACCTTGGGTGAGACTTCACTCGAACAAGATCCCCAATCCCAAAGGCAGAATGGCGGCGTCTCAAGTCATAGTAGTGTTTCTGCCTCTTGTGGCTGAGATTCAGCGCAGCCCTGGCGTGGTGATGAGCATCCCTAAGGGTGGCTCTCAGAGTCTCTGGATACTGCACATTTGGGTCATCCAGTCCATCGCAGCTTGGTTGTGTGATCAGGTCGAGAGGGGTGTCCAGCTCACGACCATACAACATCATGGATGGGCTAAGACCAGTGCTGTCATGTGGGGCTGTGCGAAGTGCAAAACAGATTTGCGGTAGAAACTTGTCCCATGCGGTGTGTTTGTCACTCACATAGGCACGGATAGCTGTTTTAAGTGTCCTGTTCACACGCTCTGTTGCATTTGTCTGCGGGTGATAGGCCGTAGTAAGCCTATGTGTCGAGCCTAGAGCTGACACAGTGTGTTCAAACAACTCACTAACAAAGGGAGAGCCTCTGTCTGAAATGAGATAGGTGGGGCTACCATGTCTAGCAAATATTTCACTCAAGAACTTGCTAGCTGCTACCTGAGCTGTGGCCTCTCTAACTGCACACACCTCGATCCACTTCGAAAAATAGTCCACAAAGACCAGCAAATAAGCATTCCCTGATTGAGTACGGGGCAAGGGACCCACAAAATCCACCCCTGTGTATTCCCAGGGTCTTTGGGGTACAAAGGGACCATGAGACCAGCTTGTTTCTGTTGACTTGGTTTTGTGAGTTGGCAGACTGCACAAGGTGACATAACATTTGACATCTCCTGCCATGCCAGGCCAAAAGAACCTGTGTCGTAGTCTCATCAGCGTTTTGGAAACACCAAGATGGCCAGCAGTGGGGTGGTCATGGTAATAGTTCAGCAGGGTGCCACGAAGAGATGTTGGGGCAAAAAGTTTGAGTTCTTTTAATGGGTGCAAATTGCACACAGTCCTTTGGTCCCTGTAATACAGCAAACCGTCAAAGACAGTATATTGTTCTTGGATTTTACTGTCCATTTGAACTGATGAGTCTGATTCAATATCCCTGAGGAGCTGACCCGTCACAGGGTCATCCATTTGCAGCTGCCTCATGTGCGAACGATCCGACAACAACACTGGGGGCAGGGAATGGAGGTCTAAGCTGCCTATAACAGCATGTTCGGGAAGGATATCAGTGGGCGTGTCACTCTGATTAGGCAGGGGATTCCTGGAAAGAGCATCAGGAACTGAATTGTGTTGTCCTGGCTTGTGGACAATTGAAAAGTCAAAGTCTTGTAGTCTCAAAGACCATCTAGCCAGCCGGCCAGAGGGGTTTGGACGGGACATAAGCCACCTAAGACTGTTGTGGTCTGTGAAAACAGTCACGTGAAGGCCCTCAACATATGGCCTGAAGTGTTCCAGAGCCCAAATGACGGCCAAACATTCTTTTTCAGGGGTTGAGTATGGCTTTTCAGCCTTGTGCAGAGAACGACTTGCATACGACACCACAACGTCTCGGCCCTCTTCGTCTTTTTGCATCAATGCAGCGCCCAATCCTAGATCACAGGCGTCAACATGAACATAGAAGGGTCTAGCAAAGTCTGGAAATCGTAACACAGGGGCTGATGTGATTCGGTCTTTTAAAACATCCATTGCTTGTTGACATCTGTCATCCCAGTGAAAAACAGTGTCTTTCTGTGTGAGCTTGTGGAGTGGGTCAGCATGTCGTGCATAACCCTGGACAAAGCGGCGATAATATCCAGTGAGTCCCAGGAACTGTCTGACCTGTTTCACTGTGGATGGTGACTGAAAATCAATGACAGCTTTGATTTTATCATGGTCGGGTTTTATGCCTGTAGGTGAGATCGATAGCCAAAAATGTGAACTCACTCAGACAGAACTGACACTTTTTCAGTTTCAAAGTGAGGCCAGCTGCTTCGAGTCTGTTCAGGACTTCCTCCAAATCTTTCAAGTGCTGCTCGAATGTGGGAGATGCCACCACAATGTCATCAAGGTACACTGCACATGTTTTGTAGATCAAGCCCGCTAACACAGAATTCATGAGTCTTTGAAAAGTCGCTGGTGCATTGCATAAGCCGAATGGCAGCACACGGAACTGGTAGAGGCCACAGTGAGATACAAAAGCCGTTTTCGGTCGGGATTCCTCTGAAACAGCAACTTGCCAATATCCTCGAGCCAAATCCAGGGTCGAGATGTACTGTCCTCTTGCCAGAAAGTCAAGGGACTCGTCAATTCGTGGTAACGGATACGAGTCCTTCTGTGTGACTTGGTTTAAACCCCTATAGTCCACACAGAATCTTGGATCAGAACCAGGTCTGTTCACAATCACCACTGGAGCAGCCCATGGGCTGGTAGAGGGTTCGATTATGTTGTCCTCTAGCATTTGTCGCACTTGATCCTCAATCAGATGCTTTTTGGTTGGTGAGGAACGATACGGGGGAAGATTTATGGGCTTCGCGGTTCCGGTATTGATCCCATGTTCCGCCATTTTAGTGTGTCCGAGATGTCCATCAAAAGTGGAACTGTGGCGGGAAAGAAGATCATACAGATCTGATTTTGTGCTTCCTCCAGGCTCGCCCCAGCCACTTTGACTCCATGGTGTCTGATAAAATGGTCAGTGACATAACAGTCTGCTCAACAGGAAACAGTTCAAGACTGTGGTCCTCATCTTCCTCCGGAGCAGGACAGGGACTGTCATCGATAAAAACCGTCCTTGTTGGTATATGGATGGTTACTGAGGCTCTCATCATAAAATCCATCCCTAATATGAAGGGAAGACAGGTTATGGATGATAGCGAAGCGTTGATAAAAGCGCTTGTTCATAAAGCCAATACTCAGCCAAACCACACCATCCGGAAGGCAAGGAGCGTCGTCCGCTAGGCTCACTGGAGGCCCTTGCCACAGACGTATTTTCTGTGGATAAACTCCATTTAGTTTAATGAGATCTGCACGTACAGCCGAAAGTGAAGCGCCTGTGTCCAGAGTCGCCTCGATGCAGATTCCATTAAAGTTCAGCTTAGTCTTAAATGGAGTGTTCCAGGTAGCAGTAGAATCATTGTCCTCCACATGACCAAGAATGTGGGATTCATTTGCAGGAAGGTGAGGCTCAGTTAACGTCTGGAGGGAGGATTGCCTCGACGAAATATCCTCCCCCCTTTGTAGTTTCCCGATGGCCTTTGGGGTGTTGCGTTTACAGGTGGGCTGAAGTTTCTATTGTCTGTTTCAGCTTCAGGTGTGTCAGAAGAAGTAGTGGGAGTGAGCTCATTATGGAACTGCGCCGACATATGCTGTGGAATGTGGTCCTGATTACAAGCAGGACATGTTTTCGTTGTGTATCCAGGGCTTGAGCACTTATAACAGCGTGGCTCAGCTCTCTGCTGCTTCCAGTGTCTCTTTTGAAGATTCTGGTGGCTATCAGGTCCCAGTACAGCATGCAATTCATGAGCCCTGAGCAGCAACTCCGTACGAAGACACAGGTGAGCCATACAGCGCCACCCTGAATTTTTCAAGTGAATGTTGACATATTAGTTGAATACGTTCATTTTCAGGTGGTGGCAACTTAACTTATTAAACTCACTCAACATATGAGCTACAAATGTTGGGAATGGTTCATCAACCGACTGGACACGGTCAAGTATGCCTCTGAGAATTCGTTCTTGGTTGTCAGTGGGCAGAAAGACTGTTCTGAAAAGTTGGCAGAAGTGCACCCATGAGCTAACGTGTAACCAAGGGCTTTAAACCACTTACTAGGCTCTTTTTAGAAAATGGGGCAACTCATTCAGAATCTGAACATCAGTTAAATTCAGAGTGGACTTGTATGCTGACACAGCCTGTACCAATCTTCTGCCTGCACTTCACCATCCCCAGCAAATACTGGTGGTTCCAGCTTGGCGTGATGTAGTGCAGCAGCAATCACTCTGGTGGTGTTGGTCAGCTCAGCTGAATGAGTCTGTAGGAAGGAGCTATGCAAGTCCCTCTGAGTTCCAGGATAAGGGCTTGAGTCGTTGGAATGCCTCTGACTGATATTCACAGGAGGAACATATGGCGTTGAGGTGGCCACTGGAGCTACAGGAGACTGTTGTGCAGAAGGCCCATCAGACTCACAGGAATTAACCCTGTCTAGATGATCCAGCATCTTCTGCTGCAGGGATAATGTGTTTTGAAGGACATCCCTCAGCTGCTTGACATCGTCTTTTAACTCTTGTACCTGCCGACGTAGGTCTGGAGCTCCCTGATGTGGCGGTATAGATTGAAGAGAGTCAATATCCATGTCAGAGTCAAAAATAGAAAAATCTGGTGCAAATGCCATTTTGCTTCTTTTTGCCTATTTCTTATATCGGCACTGGCAGTTAGGTTCGTAGTCGAGTAACTGTCCAAATACAAACTCCGAAATCTTTTTAAACAGATAAACAAACGAGCTCACGGAAATGTGCTGCTCTCCGCTGCCACAGCTGCGTTATTTGAGCAACAGTCTGCTTGTATCCTTCCGCGGTTCAACAAGTCAAAATCCATAAAATAGTTCGCATGACTGAGCTCCACTGAAAATAATCCACAAAACTCACCCAGTCCTTCAGCAATCGTGGGTTAATTGAGTTAATATGCGGTGGTCTTGTCATTTAAACATATCTTCCTCTTCAGCAGACTCACAGTTCTTAGGAATTAAATTCGACCGGGACAGCTCATCACGACGTCCAGCGATGTGCAGGCAATGAATGGCTCTATCAAACTTTAACACTGATCACGACGTACTCCGCTCAGAAACTGCATCCACCCGAAGCAGATATCCACAAAGAACTTGAAAACTAGGACTTCTAGTCCGAAGCTGAATCGGTGTCCAGGAGGAAGGTCCAAAATATGTTCGGGCGCCAATTGTGACGGTGCGGTGAGAAGTTGGAGAAGGAGTTAGCAGTGGTGGTTAGCCGCTCTAACCCAAAACAGCAGGACGCACTGTTCAAGTCTTCCACAGGTTAACTTTATTTCTCGTCGGACCTCCACGGTGCTAAACATTATAATCTCATACATGAGAAGAAATATCTGTTACCGCTCTGCACCTCATCATCACGATGTTCTCTACAGAAAAACACGTGGAGAGCTGCTTCTTCTTCTATATATATATATCAGAACAACAAGGAGTAGGCTCCCTTGCGGTGAGGCCTAACACAACACTAGGAATCACACAATACAATGACTGTTACAACATTCACAGCTCACCAAACAAACTGGACTTTCACACAAATGGATTCGAATTGGATTTAATTAAACCGGACTAAACAAAACTGGTGTGAATGCAGCTTTAGAAAACCTAATTAACCCAACAGTTACCGTTTCAACAGACAAGATCTCAATCAATTCTTTTACAGCACATTTCAGCAACAAGGCAGCTCAAGTGTTTCACATCATAAATATGATTTTTGTTTTCAGTGGGATTTCTCAGACATTTTGATTTGTAGTCCTTTAGGTTCTCATTTGTAGTTTTCTTTAGTTCTTCCTGTTTTCTCCTCTCTGTGGTTCCACCCACCAACTGAGTCCATCAAAAAACTAAATTTCAAAGAAGCTTTTCAGCAACAAAACTGGAGCCACCAATCAGCTTGTGAAACCTATTAGCTACATAATGGGACTGAGTGAAGAGACCAAATTTGATCCAGTTTCTTTAAGTTTGAACCTTAAAAATGGGGAAAACTTGACCCAGAACGCTCATGGGAGGGAAGCCAAAACTGACAGCAAACTATGAGAAAGTCATCAACAGCTGTTGGTGGACAAACTTCAAGCCATTGCAGGGGAAAATGAGTGATTGCTTCTGCTTTGACGGATTTACAGAAATGATGAAATTCAGCTCAGGAGTCCCATGAATTCCAGTTTACATTAAAAAGAAATCCATGAGGCTGGGCTGGCTGCGGGCCGGTGGCCCGCCATCAATATTCTGCTCCGGTAAGGTTCTCGTACGTCAGGGCGCCAGTCAGAGACGCTCTAATTCGAGTCCGATGAAGGATCGATGGCGAGTCGGACTACGTCTCGATACCGAGGTGAAAAACAGAGTTTGCTGCGAGGCAAACGGGCTTCAGGCTTCGAGCAGAGACACAGGAACAGTTCAAACCCTGAACAGGCAAGTTGATAAACATAAATATCTGAACTTATCAGAACATTATAGGACCTGAACAACTTTCACCAGCTCCATCTGGTATTCTGGCCGGACTACCTTAAACCTGGGCTTTCTGCAGAGAACAGCCTGAACTGGTCATTTTAGCAGGAACTTAACCTGCAGGTCCTCTGGGCCCTCAGCCTCTTCCTCACCTCATTTCAACCCCACTTCGGTTTCATGGGTTCTTTGAAAAGTTTATTCTGCTGCCAGGTTTTCAAACTTTTTAACGACGCCTCTCATGTTCCAGTTTAATTTGCTTTCAGAAATGATTCCTGAGTCACATGTTGGTGTGTTCAAAATAAGATGTTCGATGTATATTAGACCGAAACGGAACAGTTTTGTTTTCAAAGGTTTATCCATCTCTTTATGGAAACAAGTGATTTCTGGCTCATTTTAACCACATTACATGTCATTTGTAGCTTCAGTGAGTAGCTTTTGCATAGAGTTGGGTTGTAACTTATTTACTGGAGTAACTTTATTTTGAAGTATCTCGACTCTTACTTCAGTAAAATGTCTGGATTTTTTACCCACGGAATGAAAAACATGTTTTAGCCAAACATTCGCCTGAAGTTTTAAAGTTTCATCAATTTTTTTATTCAATGAAACTAATTTGGGGAAAAAAAAAAAAGTCTTTCACGTTGTTTTTTGTGACTGACATGAGTTATTGTCATTTTGGTCTGTAAACACAAACATTTCCACTGAAATTGATGGTTTGATGATGTAATTTTTAAATATTAAATGATTGATTACCAGATTTTCCACTTAATAAACAGCAGAGAATTTACTGAGGTTTCTAAAGGTAAAAAAAGAGCAAAAACTAGCAGCAGGAGTGCAGAAGAGGTTTGGACTCCAAATGAAGGAGCATTAAGAGAGTCGGATCCCAGCAGGAAGGAGATGATGAGTCAGGACGTTCAGCTCATCAATGACAGACTAACGAGGTGTTCAGAAAAAAGTTTAAAAGCTTTAAGCCGACCTGGAGACACTGCAGGGACCGGAGATCAGCTACGACTCCAACATGAGGAGCTGAAGCTGCAGAGGCGGATGATCCAGGTCAACCTGGAGGAGAAAGTCGATTCTTAGGATTCAAAACAGAATATAAATGCTTTTCTTCCCTTCCAAACATTTCTGCAGATTTACATGTCGACTCGTTTAGTTTCAGCTAAAGCAGCTCGATTATTTTTGCATGTTTGCAGGAGAAACCAGCTGATTGTTCAAGAAGCATCAGCTGATCGGCTCAGGAAGGAGCAGCATCTTCCTCCTGCTGCAGGTGAAAAACTAACATTTTCTCTGCAGACTAATCACATCTCTGCTGCTGATGCAGCAGTTTTCCCAGGTAAATCAGCAGCTTGTGAAGCAGAAAAGGAGGAACTAATGGCTGTCATGCCCAATCCACAAAGTTTAGTCACTTCAGCTGCTTTTTTAAACATTTATAAGTTGAATTTTTTACAGAAATACAAGTTTTCTACACACATATTAACATATGAATAAACATCTGATTATTTAGGCAAGAATCAAATGTCTAAACAGATTTAATTAATTTCTATTATCTTAAGTTTCTAAAAATTTTATTTAATTTTGTTGATCTACAAAATTTTGCATCTTTAACAATAAAAAAAATTATGTCACAGATCAAAATTAATCTGATTTCAGACTGTTAAATATATTTTTTATAAATTAAAATGTGAAACTGAACAGTAAACTCAGCATGAAAGTCATTCAGTTGGAAAATTATTTTGAGCTTAATAGGGAAAAAAAGAGATAAATGTAGTTTATTCTCAGTTGCTCCTTTTAAAACACTCGAAAGTATAAAAAATAAATACATTTATGTGAAACGCATCATTTTTAAGAGATTAATTTAATTAATTTGTTATAATTTTGCAAAAATTGAACATAAAAACTCTCCACCTAAATCAACCTGACCAGCAGTCAATGGGCCGCATAAATGAGTCCAGGGGCCACAAAAGGCCTCTGAGCCACAGTTTGCACCCCAGTATCATCCTGATCTTGAGATCATCCTTCCTTCAGACTTTCTTCTGCACAGTCACAGAGTCAGTGAGGTGACCCAGGAATGATTCATGTTTCTATTATCTGTTGGTGATTAATCTGTTCAAACATTCATCTCAGCTGTCAGGTTTCACCTTAACGACGATCAGCAGCCGAGTCACATGAACAGATTCATTCCCGTCTCCAGGTGAAGCGGCGAGTCGTTTCCTGTCGCTGGTTCAGCAGAGAACAAACCGCAGGAAACCGTTAAATCGCCTCAGAGTTTGGAGGGACGGCGAAGGTTCAGTTAAAAACTCATAGTTCATTAAAATATAAGAGTTTACTTTTCTATGTCAGGATTTTACACTGAGGAGGTTTTAGAAAGTTAGTGAATCTACTGGAGAGGCTACAGAAACAAGTACAACCTAACCAAAAGGTCAGAGGTCATACCAACACAGGTTTATGCAACCTGTCTACTTTACGGCACAGAATCAAAGATGTTGTAGATAAAAAAAACTAATACATTTTTGCCAAAATGCTAAAATTTTGAGTTTAATTTCAGACATTTTCTAGAAAGAAAAAGGTGGAAATTTCTGAGCTAAATATTTTCCAGAAAACTCCAAACCATTTATAGTCAGATTTATCCAATACAAAGAGTTTATTTTTTTAAAGACATTTCAAACTTGGAAGTTTTAAAGTTAATTTCAGTTGGGAATTTTTTTTTATTGTTGAGTTTTCAAACTCAGAAATTTCTAAGATTTTTTGTACAAAATTTCTGAGATTAATCTTAATATTTTGAGGGGTTTTTTCTAGCAAATTTTATACTTTTCAAAACTTATATTTTGAGATTTATCTAAAAAATGTTTTAGAAAAAACTTGGACATTCAAAAGAGAAAAAAATTTAAATCAACTTGGAAAATTCCATCTTTCTTTTTAAGATATGTTTGTCTTTCCTTAGTTTTTTTTTTCCAGAAAATTTAAAATATAACAAAAGTTTCTTTTAAAAAGATTTAATTAAATAATGAGTAGAAAAAGGTGCAAAGAAATCTCTGACATCCCTCCGTAACTCGTGACTAACTTTTGGACTCACCACACCTGTAGTTTACTACAATGACACACAGAGTGGATTAAAGCTAAAAGTAAAACAATACGCAGGAAAACAATGAAAAAGTGAGAACAGAAAAAAGAGCCACAGATGCAGAGCGTCTCTCCTCCTCTTCATCACTTAGCTCCACCCGACTCGAGTCGCCCCGCAGGCGGCAGCAGACGGACAAACCCAACACACCATCTGAGCCGCAGCAGCCGGGGGCCGCTTCATTTATGCTCCAGTGCGTCCCCATTTAACCGAACGCACCGGCCTGCAGCTCACACACACCTGACCTGATCCACCATGCTTATGAGGACTCTGCACCGACGTTCCCCGGCGACTCCCTCCAACACGCTGAAACAAACGCACCTCGAAAAGGAAAATTTGTTTTTTCTCTCCACTACGTCTCAGATCAAATTCATAGTTCTGATTAAAAAAAAGAAGCATAATTTTCTAGTAAATTAGATTTCCATTTTCCAGCACTGATGAGGTTAGTGATTGAGGGTGAACTGGGACACTAATGAGTCCATTACCTGAGCCACAACTCCCAGAATGCAACTGGTAATGATGCTGGGACAACGACACATGCTCCGAGTCGAGACGGGAAAGAAAACAAACCACAGCGTGCGAGGGAAAAATTACATCTCAGTGGAAAACCAGAAAAAAAAAAGATTAAAGAGACAGTAAAATTACCCAATTTAATGGGAAAAAAAACTATAAAAATGGGTTAAATCAACCATTTAATCTCACAATAAACAGAAAATACATCAATTTTTCCAGTTACTGATCTGGAATCTGACTAAGTGATAATTATACCTCAAGTAGTCAGTATTAAATATGTAGAAAAATTGAAAACTAAGAGCAAACGACAGGCAGAAAAATAAGCACAGGCTCTCTGCCCAGGGCGGCATGGCAAGCGGGATGCCATGCCACAAGACATGAAATAAAGAAAAAGTAAATCATCTCCCTTATTTTGTCTTGTTTTGCTAATTTGCACATCCAGTCGATGAAAAGAGCCACTGACCCCCGTAGTTAGCACAATGCTAACGATGGGACAGTTTGCATTTTGACAATTTTTTCTTCCTTTCCTGCATTTATGAATCTTTACTCCATTTAAGTCTGACCTCTGTAAATAGGTCAGTGGCGTCACTGAAGATCCATTTACCACTTATTGCATTTGTGAAAAATGTTTCAGCAATTTTGGCATTAATAGCACTTTATAAAGTGACTATTTTCATTCTGAACTAAATTTTCTATAGTTGATTTAAGTACCCATGCTTGTATAATCAACTCTGTTTTCCATGAATATTTTGTTAATTTTTTTTTACCTTTGATTTATGCTTTCTGTGTAATACTCCATTTTTCAGCAACAATAATTTTTTAAATAAAAATTAAAAATTATTTTCTACTTAAAATAAAAGTAGAAAAGTACAATATTAGCTATGTAAAAGTAATATAAGAAATTATTTGATGTTTTTGGAGTTATATTTTTTGGGCCCACTAACTTAACTGTTGTATAATTTTTCTTTTTTGGCATTCCTAGTCTTCCATAGAGATGCCACTTATTGATAGGGTAAGTATGCACACAAAAAAGGAGAAAAGTTTCATATTTATTCAAAAGTGATGCAATGTAAATCTATTTGTCTAAATAAAAACACATTTTTAACGACTTCAGATATGGGGGCAGGATAAGGGGTTGCACTCGTTTCCTGTCATTTATTTACTCCCGTATTTACTCCTCATCCATCTTCATGAAGATTCAACAGCAGAAAGTGACAGCCTCCTCCCCAACCCTCGCTAAGATCCACAGGAGGTGAAAGACAAACATTACAAAACGAAAGTCAATATACTATTACGCACACTCATGAAAACTGTCAAAGTAATGTTTATTAATAAGATATAAGCCGGTTTATGGAGCACCTGCAAATAAATGAGCATCGTCTCACCAGTATCTGTTCTTAATAACACAGCTTGTTTGCCCTGAAATGAGCTGAGGGACAAAAAAAAATCTGGAAAAGTGTAATTAAACCAACAGAGTCTTTCAGATAAAGGCTGGTTTTAGGAGGAAAACACTCTCCATCACTGTCGGAGGAAGAGGAGGAGACAAAAGGACTAATATTAGTTTTATCACAGCAGAAAGAGGAGGAGGCGAGACAGAGAAGTATATTCTATGGAAATAGAGCCAGGTAAAAGAAGTTTTATTAGAAAAAAGATAGTTATAGGAGAAAAGGAAACATAAGGGCCTCATTGATTAGGAAGAAGAGGTAAGGTGTGATGAAGACGAAGGTTAAAAAGGAGAAGGGAAATGAGCCTTTTCCTTCCGCGGCGTATGATCGATTACCTGATCATTGTCTGTGATTGGAGCTCTGGCACCGCTGGGTCGGTTTATTGGCTGGCCGTCTCGGCTTCGGGCCCGGTCAGCTAATCGGTTGACCGATTGATCAGCCGGTCCTGCAGGTTACGCCGTCCAATCAGCAGACGACTGACCGTTCGGAAATTCATTAGACGACATTAGCCGCACGCTTGACTGGCGTTTGAAAGGGGTCGCAACAGAGCCGCCATCTTTGAGTTTAATTCACAGAAATCAATCATAATGCTTCCAGACTTTGAGAAAAACACTAAAAAGAACCGCAAAGAGAGGAGGTTAAGAGTTTATACCTCCGTTCATACAGAAGCAAGAAAATCCAAACATTTTTTAAAAGTCAAAGTATTCAGTTTTTTCTGCTCCAACTTTATTATATTAAAATTTTATAAATTATGGCTACAAACTCTAAAATTCAAGCTAGAAAGAAAATGTCGGTATTATAAACGAAAGTGTCCCATGAATACAACTCTGAGGAACCCCAAATCTGATTTTTTTTCCCAGTTTTATACTCCGTAAATAAAGTAATGCAATCCAGCTTTCTCTTAACATGACAGTCAGAACCTATGAAAAGTATTCAACCTTTTGGATGTTTTATCCTTTTTTAAGAAACTTTTACAAAAAGTAGAAAAACTAAATTTGACTTTTTCACAAAAAAAGTTTAATGTCAAAGTAAAAACTGATCTCTAGCCCACTGATTGTAGACTTGAATAAATATTAATGAAAAAGTGATCGTTCCACTGACAAAACTGGTGCCTTTTAGTCAATATTAAGTAATTATTGACGCAAAAAGACTTCCATATGTTGCTTAAAAGTTACTTGCAAGTTAGTACACTTTAAGACAAAACTAAGATGTTTGTACTTGGTAAGTACTATATTGCTGCTATACAGCGCAGCAATATAGAAAGTTTCTACGTTTTTAAAGTTTTCTGTCTAATCCTGGAATCTGCAGTTTGTACATTTCATTTTTCTGGGCCACTGCTATCAGATTTCAGGTCATCTACTGTCTCTGCTGTAAGTGTCATGGATCCTGAGTGACACCAGCATGTAGGTGACGATTTTTTTAAAATGTACTTTTAAATTTATTCATTTTTATCCACACCGGAGGGAACCTGCATTAAAACTGGACGGGTGTTGATGACAAAACTTGGCTGAGTTTCTCTGTTAATGTGCTCAGATTGAAATTCTGAGAAACCTCAGCTTTATTAATTAAAAATAGTATTCATCTCCGTGTGTGTGTGTGTGGGTGTGTGTGTGAACCAGGTTTTTATATCCTTATGGGAACCTATCTCTGTCTACAATGTGGGTTATGGGGACCTTTGCTCTTTGTGGGGACATTTTCTTGGTCCCCATGAGGGAAATTGTTGTTTTCGGGTCAGTGGGTAGGTCTGTGATATGTAAGGTTAGGGTAAAGGTTAAGGTAAGGGTTAGGCTGTAGAAATTAATGGAAGTTGATGTGAAGTCCCCACAAGTGATGAAAACACGACTGTGTGTGTGTGTGTCCGTCTTGTTTCCCGCTGTAATTACATGCATCGTATCAGAATGTGCTCCTCTACACACCGCGCCTGTTTGTTCGCCGTCTTATCAAGAGCTCATGAATTATTGAGCTCCATTTGGGAAGCCTTATCACCGTTCCCATGGCAACCGTCCTCACAGGACACGCTCTGACAAAAACACACTCGATTACAGGAATACCGCATGAAGGGGGCAGAAAGAAACAAAAAGCCCACCAGGTAGATTCAGGTCAGCCAGATGTGGGTGGTGGTGTACCAGAGCCGCCACTGGGATCCGTCCAAACCGGGCATTATTGCTCCACTGATGTTTTATTTGCCGTTTGTGTCTCTGGGAAAGAGTACGGTTCGTCTGTGGGTGTGTGCAGCCGCGTTTCCATGATCTAATTAACTTTCACGAAAGACTGAACTGCTTTGAAAACAAATCTGATCAGATCAGGACAACCTGCAGCTCTCTAATTGGTGAGCAGCGTAGGAAACAGCGCCCTCTAGCTGCAGTGGTGTAAACGTCTTTAAAAAATTCTAATTTGCACTACAAAATTAATCCTTTACATATTTTTTTGTCGTACATAATTTGAAAAATTTGCATGTAATGGTGGAATATGTATGTATATTTATCCTACTTCTCCCCAAAACAAAACAAGCTTGAGGTGGTTTATACTGGTCCGAAAAAGAGTTGATGCGCTAAAAAGATGGAAACATTTCCGAATAAATCCTGGCATAGCAAACCCTCCCATCCACTGGTTTTCTGTGCCTTACCAGAGGAACCAGAACAATTCAGGTCTCTTATGGGACATTTTAAAATTTCGCAGCACAATATGATGGAAACAGCAACTGCAGCATCCAATTTAATTAAAGATAATATCTATTAGCTAATCAAAAGTTAGCTCAAGCCTAAATCTAAAGTTCAATTTCTAGTATTTTAAAATATAAAATTATTTTAAAACAGTGAAATATAATTTTTTTTATCTTGTTTGCACATTTTCCATAATATGTGCAAAATACTTCCAATGACCATATTTATGGTTTTCTAGTTCACTTCCTTATATATTTGTTTTATTTACCCATTTATTTATTTATCTGTATTCACTGTAAATTCTTATTTTGTTTTGCAGACGTTGATAGTCCTTCGAGATCTCAAGATAAAAGGCATTATGAATAAAATCTATTATTTGATCCCTAAATGACAAAACAAGTAGAAATAAAATAACAGAACAAAGCTTGTGTAGAATCAAGAAGTCTCACTTTAACATAAATTACGTCTGTTGATCAAACCTGCAGAAACAGCAGAACCATCTGATCCAAGTCTGATTACATTTCCAACCATTACTAAAACTTTTCCCCCTTCAACTCGTCACCTTGTTACCATGGTCACAGTAATTATGTTGATATATCGGCTGTAATTCCTGTAAAGCCCCAGAGGGACGAAAAAAAGCTGCAAACTCAGGAAAACTGCAGTCTGACTTACAACCCCACTAAACAACTAATCAGTTAATTAGATAAAATAATCAATAACATGAGTTAAGGCATTATTTCTGTATCTATATCAGTTTAAAGTGTTTGTGTTTGCCAATTTATGATCCTTGGGGGTGAAAACACAGAAGCTTGACCCGGTTTGGTCAAATTAAAGCCATAAATTGTGTTTCCATTAACGCCATATTGACTGCTTTTGCTTTATTCCTGCAGAGAGGAGGCCTGCAGTTAAACGACTCGCCACCTGTATGATGGAGAGGAGCGGAAAGCCTTGTGAATATTTATTCTTCGATATAATGACGGCGGACATCGCCTCGATAAATCACCGTCCTGCAATGACAGCGGCGGCGTTACGGATCCGCCGACCTTTGGCAGCAAGAGGAAAAACTCTCGGTTGGAATCCACTTTGCTGAGCTGTGATAATAACAACGTCCAACTCTTCTCAGCTCGCTTTTCACTCCGCTCCATTTCCATTTAAAAGCTTTTTACACCAAAACTTCCTCATTTTAAACTAACTGCCTTTCATTCTACAAACCCGACTCTGCAGCTGGTTTCTGATTCCGGCTCAGTCTGACAGAAAGTTAAAAATAAAAGTTAAACAACCAGAACAAAAAGTCTAAAGTTTCAGTTTGTTTTAATGATTCAATTAGCTGATTTATTGCAACAGGCCCATCAATCAATCAGCTGTAGATTAACTCAATCCATAACTTTCATCCCTTCTTAAAACACAAATGATGAATTTATGCTAACGAAGCTCAAGCCCCCTGTCAGGTACGGTGGAGGAACCGTCATGCTGCGGCAGCAAGCTGGAAATATGTTGCTGCAGTGTTAGATATGCTGCTGCAATAAAATAATAAAGTGAGTTATTCTTAGGATTCTTATTTTGTCGACCTTCACATTTTAATCTCTCTGCAGATATAATTTCCTTCTGGCGATAAAATTTTGCTTAATATGAAACGGAGATTTCATTTGACGGAGGGAGAAACAAACGGAAAGCGGCTGAAGCCTCTATCTTTGTGATGCATGGCGACCGATGCGATCTTTTTAATCAGGGCGGCCCGAGCCCGGTTCTGTCCTTGTGTTTTATTGATCCGGCCCGTATGGCTGCCGAGCAGAAACGGAACCGTCGGCCTCATTGATCACGGCGCTCCGGATTAACATATTCATTTCAGCTGGCATTTAGCTGGCGAGAGACAGATGGAGGAAGGATGGAGGCAGAGGTAAACGAGGAAGAGGAGTCGCTTTTTAATATCTCACTGAAATGACTTTTTATACAGCGGCTGAATGAAACGTTAGAAACGACATTTTAAAACATTTAAAGGCGATTCCGTCTCCCTGAAACAGTAAAAGCTTCGGCACTAATTCAGCTCCGCATCGTCAACGTTACGACTGCTCCAGCTGAGGAGTGGGACTGCGTAAAGAGCTGCTGCAGCTCACAGCAGCTCAAAGCAGCACGCTTGCAGCTCGCAGCTCATCACAACATGCTGCTGCTGCAGCTCATCACAACATGCTGCTGCTGCAGCTCATCACAACATGCTGCTGCATCACTTCTAATTCTCTGCAGGACCCTTCTGAGAACTCTGGAGCTGGACACAAATGAAACCTGTGATTCACAGAACAGCCGTTGGCCTGCAGCGCCGCTCCTCATCATTTCGACGGACCGTAATGGCTTGTCACAGATCAAATTACTTTCAATCTGTGCTGCATATTGAGAGGCCAGTTAGAAAAGGCCTGGTTTAAAATGAATAAAATAAACATAATCTATAGAAATATGATCCACCTGTAAGGTGGAGCCAGTGAGATTTACTCTGCTACGTTTACTGAGTGACTTAGAAAAGAAATGAGCGTCTGGGAGTCGTTTCAGCGAACTTTTACCTTTACTGGAGGGATATATTAAATAACACTCACTCAATGCAAACTTTGCTGCCTCTAATGTTATTTTCTATATGCTGAGGTGTTTGGAGACCAGGTGAATATACAGTAAAATATATTCAAAAAAAGCTATAAATCTAATTTAGCAAAGAACTAAATTTAACTGATGCATCCATTTTATTTTTACTCAACAAGCTAAACAAATATTTCTACAAAAACAAGCACATTTATCCAACTTGTTGAAAACTAAAGTTGTGAAACCAAGTGGTTTCCAGAGGCAGAAATCAACATGTTTGAATTTATTCAGGTTGATTTTGATGTTTGTCAACGGCGAGGCGTCGCGTCACCAAGTTCACTAGATATATAAACACTGATATATGAGAGACGTATAAAAGCAGACTTTTATGCAAAGTCTGCTTTTCATTTGGGACGTTTTTAGGTCAAATTCACCTCTCACTTTCTTCTCCCACTACTCTCCAATTTGCACCATTTCAACTTAACTTTTTATTCTCAGTTTGTCTCCATAGAAACCACACCTGGTCCAGCGAAAATAAATAAAAATCACGTCTCTCTGTGCAGCAGCTGCTTGAGTTGGTAAACCAAATTATGCCACTATGTTCCCATTGCAATTATTTTTGCCTTGTTTTTCAATTTAGTCTTTAAAACGTTCCACTTTTTTTTTTACCAGATGTGATGACTAAACGCTGACTCAGCATGTCAGCATTTGTTGAGCTTTAAAACCTCGTTTATGTGAGAATAAATCGCCAAACTACAGGACTTTATTTAGGACTCAAGGTTTCGCTGACACAAGGCCTCTGCACTGCACACCAAACACACACACACACCCACACACACATCCCCACACGCAGCCTGAATTCACTTTCTCACCAAAGTTTGCGCTAACAGATTTAGTCTTTATTAAATTGTAAACACAATTCCAGTGAATGTTACACCTTTGAACCCTTATAAACTTAAACGTATGCAGGAAATGTCATGTTGCCATGGCGACGTGACTCACTGTTGTCTCAGGCCAACAGGGGCCATTTTTCTGCAGAAGCACATTTTCCCCAGCAGAATTACAGAAAGCTGCCAGTTCGGAAACTTCAAATCTCATTTTCTTAGAGGATAAAATGAGTTCATCAAAAGTGACGACACATAAAAATGTTTTGTAGCGACAATCCTTGAATATTTTAGGCATATAAGGGATTTATCATCATCATGCTATCATCAACACTGAGGCAAATAAATTATGTGGTTTTATGTTTTTTTAAATTGAGTTGTAAAAAGAAAAAGGGCATGGTTTCCTCTACTTTATTTAATTTAAGAAAGGAAAAATAAGTTTTGCAATCTTATACATTAAAAAGTCCAGAAGTCAACCCGACTCCCGGAGTCCTCTGGTGCTCATTACCTCCTTTATAAGAGAATAAATTTCATTAAAACGTATTAAATAAGCTTTAAATTTGGTGCAGTGAAAACCTGCCTTGCGGATGAAAGAGAAAAGGTCATGTCAGTAAAATAAAAAGACTTCTTATTGGAAGGTATAAATGTCACATCAGTTTGCGTTGGATTTTGAAGACGAGCATCTGAGTCGGTGTTATTGCTGGAGGAAAAACAGCCTGAGCATCCGCCTGCTAGCCTGACGGCGTTTATTTAGGCGGCCATTTTGCCTCTAAACGATAGAAGATTAATAGAGACAGGAAGAGACTCACGAAACGCAACCAAAGGTCAAAACCAGGAAGGATATTTTAACCAAGCGTGGCATGAATCTAAACTCTGCAGCCAAATAAAGAAGCTTCAACATGTCATCTGCTGCTTTACTGAACACTGTATTTATTTATTCAGTTAGCTTTAGCAGATTAGCAGCAGAAATTAATTACCTCATTACCTGCTACATGCAATGTTACACACATTATGTGGCTTTTGCTGGTTTAAAGCTGAAGTCTGCAACTTGTATAAATGTTTTTTTACATATTTGTTAAAATTCACCATGTTGTAACAGTTTACTATGAAGAAATGCACCAAAAACAACCAACCGGAGCCAGGAGGAGGGGCTTAGCGCTGTCAATCAACTGCTCACCATTACATGAGAAATGTTTATCCATGGGGGCTACGCTAACTAGCCTAACTCGTCATTCCCAACCAAAGGCTACGCTAACTAGCCTTACCATTCCCAACAGGCTACGCTAACTAGCCTTACCATTCCCAACAGGCTACGCTAACTAGCCTTACCATTCCCAACAGGCTATGCTAACTGCAGCACATTTCAAGTTTTTGTTTGTATTTTGCGAAAGTAAATGAACGTGAAAAGGTATTTTTAGAGATAATGAACAAGTCATCCATAGAACAGATGGATTACATCAATACCTCTGAAAACATTCATAATCTTAGTGCGGCACAATAAAATGAGCGACTCCGTTGCTTTAAGAGAGTTAGTTTTTATCCCATTGAGAGCAAAGACTGAAGTTTCCAGACGTGAAAACAGTGAGCTGCACAAACAGAGAGTGGATGTCGTTTCAGCAGCAGCTCCGGAGAGTCCGACGCATTCATTACAAGTTTTATAAGCTACATCTACAACAGCAGGAAGGCGTCTTTGTTCAGGCTCACCCGCAGCGATACGTTTAGCTCCCGCTGAGCGTTTTTCCAGGAGCAGATCAGAAGTAAGTGGAACAGGTAGCCGTGGCAGAGGCCGTCGAGATCCTGAAACACTAGATTTAGACTCCAGCACTTTGCAGAGTTACAGCATAAAGAAAGAGAGGAGCCCGGCGCTTCAGGAAGGGTTAACATAAAACCTGAAATCAGCAGGGGACGCAGCTGATGAGTTTCTAAAGGGTTGTCACGGTAACGTGAAAACTGTAATATAAGACAGAAACCAATGAAAACTTAAAGTGAAGCTGAGTTTATCCAAACCATCTGCTGCTATTTACTGCTTTAAACATTTTGTTTCTAACATCCATTTTCTACTGATTTTACCAAATATTTTTGGTCTTTTGGTAAAAATATTCACTTAAAATAAACTATCTTAAACTTTTCAGCAAAATATATGAGCTTGTTTTAAGTAGTGATACTTAAAACTGTCAGAGTTTTTCCACTTATAGGATATTTTCCCCATAAGTCAAATAATCTGCTAGTGGAAGTATTAAATTACCAATATTAAGAATTTACTTACTTTAAATAAATTACATATCTTAATTTAAAAGATACTTGAAATAATACTTCTAGTAAAAAAAATACTAGAAACTCAGCAACAATAGATTTGGTGTTTTTGCAGGAGAGAGAAAATGTTTCTCCCTTTTCAGACCTTTAATTTCTCACCTGGAAATAAAATAAAAGTTTGTTTTCTTATTTTACAAACTGCAGCAAGCTGATCCGTTCCCTCAACCTGCAAAAACAAAACTTTACTTTTGATCAGGTTTCTGGTGCAAATATCCTGGTGCACAAGAAATAACCTTAAATGTAACATATATGAGCTTTTTTTAGGTCCATAATTCCCCAATATAATTGAAAAAAAAACCCCAAAAAACTAGATTAATATGGGAAATAATCTGACAGGAGAATTAGCAGATTAAGTAAAATATCTTGCTGAAAAGTTTTGTCTTATTTCAAGGTACTAATATATTTGCACTACAAACTAAGTAAAAAATGTTGAAATATTTTGTGTTTTTGCAGTGCACCTTTTCCTCTTTCGGACGATTTATTCATGCATTCAGACGTATTTTAATCAATTAAATGTTTCCTGACATCAGTACCAACAGGACGTGGAAAATCCTTTGAAGCTTGAGTGAATACATTTAAAGAAACCCTAAAATTATTCAGCAAAATCCCACAAATTCACAACTAATTTCATTAAAAGTGGAAGTCGGCAGAAGCAGCCTGGTGTTTATGGTTCACAGGCGTCAGAAAAGCCACATAACAGGTTTGACCCTGAAGCCAGAGGCTGTTTGCTGCAACATCAACACTTTACAAAATGTTGCTTCAAACTGGGAGATTTCTGCATCTGTCAGAGAAAAGAATAAAAGTCAACATTTCTTAAAAATCATGGCAGGAGAGCAGAAGTCACATTTCTTCCTGACTTCCTCTGAGTGGGACGATGCAGTGAAGAACCAGGACCTCTGCAAACCAACTGCTCTCTGCTCAGATACCAAAGCCTCCAAATCTATTTAGTGCGTCTCAAAGGGAACAGATCTGCGTGTCCCTGCTTGTTTTTTTTACGATAAACATGAAAGTTTGAAACATATTCTGATTTGCTTTCAGTAAATTGCTCCGACTGCAACCACAAAATGGAATAAATTGATTTGTTTCGCTTTCTAAATGACTGAGTAAATATTTTAATGACATTCAAATTAATCAAAAAAAAAAAAACAAAAAAAAAAACTGTTTTTCATTCCAACATCCAGAGTCAGAATGAGGAATGCAAAATACATTAAATAAGAAACTACTGGGGGAAAACAGGCAGTAAAAGGGAGAAGTTGGCTCTGACCACAGCGGTGAGGAACAAACTGAACCAGAAATGTTACCACCCTGAAGGACCGCGTAAGGACAAATCGATTGTATCCGAGGACTCAGAGTTCCTCGAATCAAGCAGAGAGCAGCGAAAGTCAGAGATTTTAGGATTAGTTGTCTTTAAAGCTTAAATGTGCTTCCATATCATTTTTTTAAAGACAGAGCGACTGCAGAGAGGAAGTCGACACTAAAAGGAAACCCATCGACTGAGCGCTCAGTCGGACCACCGACCAACACAGAAACCTGGAGCTGCGTTTCCACTGGTTGGTCGGGTTGTTTATGTTTACTGCAATAAACAGGATTTTATGCTGATGAATGGATTATATTTCACCTGAAAGAACGAAGTTGATTAACGTTAAGACGATGATAACTATGAATTATTATAAATGTATCAAACTGAGGAGTTACTCCATATGTACATGCCAAATATTTGTCTTTATGTTGATGCTATAATCAAGCTGCTAGCTGCCATAAATCAACCATGTCTGCATATACTTTAGGAGACTCGGTTCTATCGGGACCAAACCTGCAAAATTTGTTACATTTTCAGCTGCTGTGGTTCTTTCACAAACCAACCAAACCCTTTGAAAAACTTCCCCTCCTAACCTGTGGGGGCGCTGCACCACTGATGGAAACAACATGGAAACCTCAGAAGAAAACAGGGAGCCAACTGCCTTCCTCACCAAATGGAAGCAGAAATGGAGTCTGATTTTAACGATTGTTGGATTTCTCATTCGTCTTTGGTAAAGTCATTTACAGCTAGCGCTAGTTAGTTGGCGTTTTGGTTGTATTTACCCAGAATGCCGTGTGCTGTAGTTCAATCTTTGCTTCTGAAGCAGCCTCCGGTTCACATACGCATTTGAACCGAACCAGAGTTCACTTCATTCAAACCTCCTCAAACGAACCAAACTGGACAAGTGAACTGGAGTTTCATTAAATGGTCTAGACAGGGCTGGTGTGAACCACGCTATACGGTGCATTGGATTTATTCACCAGGGACATTTCTGGACCGTAGCAGAAATTAAAACCCATTTCTACTATAGTTTTGTGTACATTATATATCCAAATGATGGTGTATAATGAACACCATTAAATACAATTCACATATTATTTAAATGTGAATTGTCTCATCTTTGTCATAGTAGATCGTCTCCCTAGAAGACTTTCAGTTATCTGATAATTGTTGCTCTACTGAACAGAACCAAAGAGCGGCTGCAAACATAATGGCGGCTTGTTAGCAATGAGCTGTCAGGGCTCAGGGCCAGAACCCGTCGCATCAAGGATCATTCGACTGACTCAAGATGCTGAGCCAATAGAAACTACCTCCAGTAGTGGTTATAGTGATTGAAGAAAACCACAGTAATCCATGTTGATAAGCCTGAATGAAGCCTCTCTACTGTTGCCATGGTAACCTGCAGCACAACAGCATCGGAGGAGAACATTGGTTGGGCCAGAGATTGGACCTCTCCCTGGAGACTCGATGGTAAAGTTGAGCGATACGGAATCAGCGGATCCAGCTGCTGCTACGAGTGTTGAGGTTTTCCATCCATCAGTCCATCAGACGGACAGACCCACTGAGAAATTAACCGCCCTGCATTTACACAAACCTGCAGAGGTTTTCATGTTGCAGGAAAAAAACCCGCAACATTCTTAACAGTTGGATCCTCAGCTTGGCATTGATCTCTGAAAGTATATTTCACTACTGACATTTTAAAAAAATTACCTTCCCTTCAAAGCATGCATGTGTGTGTGTGAGAGTGTGTTTAGCATCTGAAAGCAAAAGCTCGCCTCGAGGTATTAACCAAGTCAGGCCTCATTACCCGCACACACACCCGCCTTCGGTCCCCTTCTCCTTTCACCTCCCATTCCCGTTTTCATTCCGTCTTTCTCTCAACCGTGAAATCTGTTCAATCTCTTCAGTCGGTGCGGCTCCTGCAGGTACAGTGACTACAGTTCACTCAAACGGAAAACCCAACCAGAGACGCCTCGACACAATACCAACACAGCCCAAACCACATATTTACATACGCCGAACAGAAACTTCATGGTCTGAAGGTACAGCAAACCAAAACCATCTTGTTTTAGTTTGGTTAGAATTTGTTCCATTGTTTCTATACATGACTTCCACGAGTCTGAACCGGAAGTGATCCGTGCCATCTGGTAAGCAAGCGCAGCGCAAAGCAAACATCAACCACAGCTTTGATATCAGCAAAAAGAAAATGTGCAAGAGAAATTTACATCCAAAAAATGGCTGCTGTTGAATGGAAACATGGATAATCAACGTTTAAAAATGTTTGCAAAGAAGAATAAGAAGGTTCTAGTAACTAGCAGAGTAAGAACATGTAGCACTAAACACGTAGGCTACATGTCTGTCTTAGCTAGCAGGTAAAAGCTACATTAGCTAAGCTAATTTTGCCAATACAGTAAACATGACTGATATTTATCTTAGTATTACACAGAGGTGGGTAGAGTACTCAAACTATAATTGAGTAAGAACTAGTTTTAAGCTTGTGGCTTGTTTGTTGTTGTCATAGCAACTCCATAGCAACTGTCACAACAGTTACCGTACCTACCAAAACGGCAGTCAGCTACAAAGCTCCTGGAAGAGTGACGTCACATGAGAACTACGCTACAAGTTTTGCTAAATGCCACAAAACTTAGCAAGAACAAGTTTTTAGAGATTCGTTTCTTTTGGAAAAGTTTCACATGCATTTTGTCAGGATCCAAACTTTGAGTCCACAAACATCTGACAGGTTTACTGACATTTGAGTTCCTTTAAGAGAAGAACTCCAGAAAACAACTGAGAAGTTTGGGGAAGGAAACCCAAAAGGTTTGACCCAAGTCAGACAGTTTAAGAAGATATTTATTCCTGAGACTGACCAACTGTAGATGCAACAGTTTCATTTTAATAACATAGATGTGGAGTTTGTCAAAACTGGTTTACTTATTCCTCAAATTAATTTGGTTTAGTCAGAACGTCATTTTTTCCCTCACATTTATTGATATTCAAGTTATAAGCTGCTGCTCTTGGCAGTTGGTGGTTACCATAGCAACCAGCAACTGACAACGCCCCCCCATTTTTCTGCTGCATTTATTGGGATCAGCTCTGTTTTCTTTACAGGTATTATAATTTCATAAAGTCTACATGTAGTTCATGTTTTGGATACGTTTTCTACGGTTATGATGGATTTTAGCTGTTTATTTTGGTAACTGCTGGTGCTCATTGGGAGCCGCTGCTCTGCAGTTTGTTTGGGGTTATTCATCATATTTATCATATTTTATTTAATGTACAAGGTTTCTGTTGTGAAGTCAATGAACTGGAGCCGAGACACAAATAAGGGTTACAAACTTTAGAAACTGAGGAAAGTTACAAAAAATCTTTTTTTAAATTTTTATCAAGTTTCCTGGCAAATAGAAATATTTTTGGTAGTTCAAACTAAGCTAAAGCAAGAAAAGCTTGGTCTGGTTTAACTTCAGACTGAGAAATAAAACATGTTTGTGTCTTTATTCAGTGAAGGTTTCAATTGCATGTATGCTCCATGTAAATGTCCATGTGAGAAAACAAACAGGAACAATGGGAAGAAATGAAAGGCTGTTAGACAACCTGCTGAGGACATTCGCCGCCCACTCGGTGCGTCACCAAACGGGAGAAAATCAAACCGAACCGCAGAAGAATACAGACTTAAAGAAGCATAATTCTGCTGTCAACAGACTAGAAAGGAGAAGAAAGTACATCCTGTCATGTCTCTGCTCCCAGCCTGCTCACTGGGCTTTAACGTTAAAAAGCAAAAGGAGAAATAAAAATAAACTCAGTCACTCCACAAAACATTTTCAGAGTACATTATCCACAAGAAAAGCTCAGTTATTTTTAAAAGACGTTCCGATCGCATCAACTATCCATTCATCTGAAATAATCAGTGCATCCTTTCCAGAGGGCATTAGTGGGTTTTTTCCACTCCATCATCTTTATCATCTGAAAACATGATGCACAGGTTGAAAAGAAATAATAGTTTGATTCATAAATACATGTAATTCATATGTTGTATGTTATCAATATATGACCCATTTAAAGCATTTCTTTGATCGAATAACTAAAATATTTGTATAATCAAATAAAATATTTACTATATAAAAACATTTTAGTCAATGGAAGCTAAAAAACTAAAGTTTTAACTGGTTAGGTCTTTATTCTAAACGTTCCTCTTATTTTACTAAAATTAAAATAAAACTGATCATTTAGTTGCCAAGTTGTCTAAAATCAAATATTTTATCATGATTGCATATAATATAATAATATACTTTAACCCATATGCACAATCAGGTCCAAAACTCAAAGCAACGTCAGATTAATTCAAGTTTCACACAAACAAACATTCACAGCAGGTTCTGAGCTACCATCACTGGCTAGTTGGTGATTCTGAGTCAGAGAGGAAATATGATCCCACCTGGTTCTGACCCACATCCCAGAGGTCCAACCAGCCAAAGGTGGCCTGATCCATTCGGAACCAGCAGCTCAATATTCGCTCAGCAGCCTGAGAGCAGCTGCAGGCTGGAAGACGCCGTCCAGCCAGATGAAGGCTGGGAATCAGATTAAACTGTAAGTGAGAATCTTCACAAACATTCATTCAGTTTATTTATAAAATTCACCAGAGCGACTTTCCCAGCGCTTCACAAAGACTGATTGAAACCCAAATCAGTTCAGTTTATTTACAACAAGTGTCGTCTGAAGGCCGTTTGGAAAACAAACGGTTTATAACAGCATCAACTCCTCTTGTACAGGCAATTCAATCCAGTCCCACCGACGGATTCAGAGCCGATTACATGTTTCCAGTCTGATCCCAGCGGAAAAACACTGCAGCAAACTGGTGAAACGTCCCAGCAGGTTGCATCGAATCATTGACTTGGAGTATTAGCTTTTCCTGGACGTAGCAGCATCAGAAAGATTGCTTGGACTTTACAGCAATCCCTCATACCGATCATGCATAAGGTGACAGTGGAGAGAAAAAACTCCCTTCTAAAGGGCAGGATGCGTTTTCCAGGCACAATGAAGTAATTCTAACGCCTTGAAATTGGGCCTCTGTCTCTTTAAGAAGCTTCTGCTCTTTGTGAAGCTCCGCCTTCAGGAAGTCGTCACAACATGGCTCCTCTATTAACCCTTTAACAACATTTCACCAGCATTTCATGGAAAAGCAGCTCCTATAATGAGCTCAGCAGGCGTGTTTGCTAATTGATGCTGATTGGCCTGAAGCAGGAGCTGCGCCTTGAGGGCGGGGCTAGGTCCACCCAGGTACAGCTGAGTGGTTGCCGTGGAGATTCAAGGATGTCTCAAATATGCATTAAAGAATCAAAGCAACACAGCAGGTATGTTTTTGACAAAGGAATAACTTTAAAGGGTTAATAGAGGAGCCATGTTGTGACGACTTCCTGAAGGCGGAGCTTCAGAAAGAGCAGAAGCTTCTTAAAGAGACAGGAGCCCAATTTGAAGGCTTTAAATTGTAAAGTAAAAATTCTTTTGAGTCATATTTCATATATATAGCATTTTTATAAGAGCGGAAGGCAACAGTTACTTGGTTATATAAAACCTCCCTGGCTGGAGGTTTGGAAAGAAGGAGAGACACAAAAATAAAGATTATTTGTTGATAATTAGTTGATTTACTGACTGATATCTTGTTGATAAACTGGAGGATTTGTTGGACTGAACAGAGTTGAACTAATCGGACGGAGGAACGACTCCTCCAGTCCACGTGCGGTTAGTGGAGGACTCGCATGGTGAACGATGCTGCGCCGCTTCCTGTCTGTCGTTAATCTCTTACTGCAGAGCGAGTGGGCGGGTCTGGACTCACCTGAGTTCATCCATTACAAACGGTTTCAGTCACTCCGCCTGGTTGGACTCCTCCATGACATTAATAACCCTCCAGCTCTTCTGTGTGCTGACCCAGATTTCTTAATGATTGCACTAATGTTGTGAATTTATAACAGCATCGACACCTCTTGGATATTAGAAATGGCCTTTTGTAATTTATTTTGTGCATGCGATGCTTTAAATGGGAGAACCGAGACAGATGGCTGTTTTCTCTACGCCTTGATGATGATTATCAGTAATGATGACCGAACGTGAAACAACAGCTGAGGCCGAGTTCGTCGTTTCTGGAAACTCAATCTGCCTTTGCTGCCAGCCACAGAACGGATTTGCACATACGGAGCAACATCACGACACATTTCACTGGACGATAAATTGTCCCAGAGTTATTGTGATAAATGATAATATTGTTGTTTTGAGACCATTTTAAAGTAATGCAATAGCAAAATGACACAAGATCAATAAACTTTCAATTCTACCTCACATTTAATACTGGAAGATATTTTAAATATCCGCAATAAACAACAAATAAACTGAACTATGAAGTTTCTAAACATAAGTCCTTCAAAAAAAAAAAGTTTAGTACGGTTTAGGTCTGGACTTTGACTGGACCATTCTAACATGTGAATATGTTGTGAACCAGTTTACTGCAGCGCTGGCACTTCTCAGTTTTTAACCTGTAAAAAATGTTTGGAGTCGTGTATAAAGACGACCAGCATTCCACTTTGTGGTTTTTTCACATTTATATGAAATATTTGTCATTTTTATGTGACAAAATGTGGAAAAGTTGAAGGAGCCTGAATACTTTTGTAAGTCATCTGGTGGTTATTCTAAATGCTCCAGTTCTTTCTAAACTGCTTCAGGAGTGAATAGCTGGACCTCGGCTGCGTCTGTCGCAATAAATCAATTAAATGATCAATTAAAACGAGCTCAATAATTTCCATTTGCAGGATTTATCATTTTCTCTCTTTCTACCAGAAACTGGGTGATGACGTTTTCATTCTGGTCTCAACTAGCCTTGTTTCATTTTGGATATTTAAAATGTCTTCCAGTTTTAAATGTTCATAAGAATTTGATCTTATGAATGTGTTCCTGCATGATTATCCCACTACAGTTATGTTACTTAGTAGATAATATTGTTCTTCTGGGACAAATTCTCAACAGTAGAAACCTCACATTAAGCCATCTTTGTCCTGATTTCCTGCTGGCAATCTGAAGGACGCCTCGATTACCTGGATGATTATCTGATTATCTCGACATCTATTCTGTCCATGTGTGGCGAGGAAAGAGCCAAAATCTGAGGATTTAACTTAACGTTCAGCTGCTAAAACCCTCTTTACTCTGAAACACAAATCATTAGGATGGACAGAAAGACAGAAAGTGATTTAATGTTTTGGCCAAACCTCTCATCCTTAAGTGCCAAATATCAAAATCATTTCCACTTTTCTGCGCTTCACTGCTGCAAACGGCAGGAAATTAATTTAAATTAGTCCAGATGATCCTCCTTGTTGGGGTTTAAGTGACCATTAGCAGGGAGGTTAATGGGAGTTCAATCTGACCTGGGAACAGAAAACATCTTCAAATTTCTGCTGCGTTGCTCCTGAAATCCAGATCCACGTTTATTACTGGAACGCCAGGGATTAATCAACGTCTGACCCAAACTGGCAATGAAATTTCATGCATCCTTGATGTTTGGCATCTTTTCCTGGCAGACATTTTGACTCCATATGCTTGTGGATTCATTAATACTAATCATGCCTCTTGGCTGCATTACATGGCTGAGGTTCTGTTGGTGATAAAATGAGATTTTCTTCCAGGTATTTGTTGAACGCGGCATTCACCCTGAACGTGACTCAGCAGGAGATTCTTCACCCGTCAAAACAGCGACGATACGGGAGCCATTACTGTCCAAGTCTTCATTTCCTCTGAATGTGCAGAAACACAAACAGGCTGCAGCTCAAACAGAAGACGACAAATCTGATGATGCATCATAGACAGGAAAAATTAATTCTGCCAAAAAAAAAAAATCTAATTTTGAGCCCTAAAGTTTTCTACATGAAATTTACGAACTCAAAAAGTTGAAAATTTGCAAGAAAATGAGCCTCAGAAATGTTTATGTTAACCTCAGATTTTTTTAAAGAAAAAAATTTGTTTTAAATGTTGACAATTTGGCTTTTTTCAGGGTTTTTTACTATTATAACAAAGTATTTTCTAGAAAACTTGAGATTAAGCTTTGAGTTCCTGCAAATTTTCAATTTTGAGCTCTGAAATTTCCTGATAGTTTTACTCCAAAATTATTTTCATGAAAAGCTAAATTGTTTCCTCAGCTACAAGCCAGAATCAAAATAAACTATGCAACTATAGAATGAGTCAATTTTCTCCAATTCATTTTTCAATCATATTCTGATTTATTGAATATAAGCGACTGATAAAATACAAATTGTGAATTAATTATGAGACGTTTCCATCAGCTTATTTGAGTGTTCATTTATAATTTAAGGTGTTTATTTTATATGTAACAGAAATGGATAAACATTCTACGCAAGACGATTAAATTATAAAGTAAATGCAGAAATAGAAAATAAATAAAAAGCTTAAACTAAAAACAAAAGGTAAAATGTTTTTAGAGGTCGCATGCGGTTTTACTTAATTTCTATCTAATTTTGAATTTTTTATGCACCTCTCTAGATAATTAGCTGTTAATTCTTTAAGCTGTTTGTGGATCTTCCTGCAACTGCTGATCAGCTGGGAGTCCAAGCTTCCCTCCCACTGAGTCTGATCAGGTTTGAGAAGCAGTTTTGTAGCAGGAACAGGTTTGACAGAGCACATCACCCCCAAACAAAGACAGATTCTCTGAGCAGCAGCTCAGCTGACAGCAGCAGGAAGGAGGAGGATGAGACGGGACGCCGAGCCGCCGTGCCCAGATCGTCCATCAAATCGCAGGAAGCCTGACAGAGTGATCAGCTGCACAAAAACATCAACTTAAAATACACTCACTTAAATGTGACACTTTAAAAACAAACGCCTCTGATCACATCCTGCGTTCAGTCCGGCTTCAGCTGGTTTTCTTGCCTTTACCGCCATCTAGCGGTCGGTTATGGAAATCCGTCGCTCCATTTGTTCCCATGTTTTCAGATTTTAAATTGAACAAGAAATCTGCAGATTTTGAAGGGAATTTTTTCACATTTTCTTTAAATGTGATGCTTCATGCTTTTTATTTATATATATACGCAATATTCTATATTGAATATTTTTTGCCGATCCTAGAAAAATGTGAGAAAACAACAGAAAAAGGTTCCAGACACTCCGCCTGTTTGAGCTGCACATGTTCATCAAACACAGCGTCAGACGGTTCTTTAACATCAGACCTCAGCCCATTTTTTTTTAGAAATTTTAAAAAATTATTAGTCTTCTTGTATTCTTTGAATTCAGAAGTTTTACTTTAGCACAGACTTTGGGATAGCTGCTTTTATCGTCTCAGAAATGAGGTTTTTATCCCTGTATTCATTTGCCAACTGCAATTTGGTATTTTGTGTTTATTTTTTATGACAGAGTATAAAGATTACCCTAAAATAAAAACATCAGAAAAAAAAGTCAATATTAAGGAAGGTAGAAGAATAAAGTTGTATCGTTACAACTAATGCGACTTTATTCTGGACTTTAAAACCAGAATAAAGTTGCATTATGTGCAAAGAAGACGAGGCTTTTTGTCTGCATCACAGTTGGTTTATTTTGCAATGGAGATACTTTCTGCTCAGAGGAGTCACATGACCACAAACCGGATGTTACTACTGACGACACAGGAAGAGGAATGTGGACGGTGGCAAGGCGTGTTTTTAAATTAACAAACATTTACATGGGATTTTAATTGCGTTTCTTATTTAATGTAAACAGCGCAATTGCAAAATTGTGTTTTTCAGAGATTAGAGGAAAATTGTCAAAGCTTTGCCCCCATTTATAGTAGCTGCTATGCTGATGTTATTCTTTCCTTTTGCAGCTTCTACTGCACGTTTATAGCAAAGTACAGCTGATGTTCAGAAAGCAAGATTTTCCATCAACCCAAATTCACATCGACGTGATAAGAATGAACCAAAACCAAAGCAGCAGCAGCAGCAGCTCTACAGAGAAGGTGAACTGCTGCAAAGAGACCTGCTGCAAGGAGGCCTGGACATGCAAACCACACGGAGGGGACACTGAGCCCCCCTGTGGTGAAGAGCATCTGCTGGCAGGTTGAACCGGGGCTCAATTAGCATGGAGCCTCTCAGCCCAAACGGCCAAACAAACCAAAATAGTTTCATTCACACCCCAACTTCACCTGCAGGAGCCCAACTGCTCCTAAACCAACTCCAAGCAAAGCCAGAGCAAACAGCAGAGCTCCACAAACAGAGAGGAAAATCACAGCAGAAGATCTAAAGACACATAATTCAACTCAAGAGAAACAATCATATTTCATCACACTGCAAAAACTCCGCTTTAGCACCCAGAGCCAAAGATCAGTCACAGTCTGAGAGATCAAAAGTGCTGGAAATAACAACTGTGAAGGTTTTAAACGGTTTACTCACATCATGAGGCTTGTTGCTGGTTTCCAGAAAGTCGCTCTTCCTGCTCAGCGGTTGTCCTGAGTCATTCTCGCCTTCAGCAGCTCCTGGCCCGGTGGGAACACCAACACCTGACCGGGTGGGAACACCAACACCTGACCGGGTGGGAACATCTGCTCCTGCTGCTGACCCGACCGGAAGACCAACACCTGACCCGACCGGAACTCCAACACCTGCTCCCGATCCTCTAATTATCCTCCCACTCTGGCGTCTTCCTTGGCTAACAGCAGCTGCTTCTTTCTTTTTTAGCAAATCTGTTTTCGCTGCCAGTTTCTACAAGATTTGACTCATTTCCAAAATCTAAATTATAAAAATGAGCACAGAAACGAATCCACATCGTTTTAAATAAAAGTGCTTTTACTAAAACGCCTTTCTGCCTAATGTTTTTATCCGAGAAATAAATATATTTATCCGAGAAATGTCTGGTTTCCGTAACCGCCACCTGATATGGAGTGTGGCTCAACATGTCAATTTGAGGAAAATAAACTTTTATTTTATTTCATTTATATAGAACCAAATTACAAGGTTATTTGGATTCTGCCACTTCACGACTTGTTCTGGAAGTACTATCCGTATCTGTGACTCACTTGCGCATGCGCTGAAGAAATACTTCCGGGTTATTCTTAAAAAATACATAAATAAAGTATAGTATTTATTTATATTAATTAAATACTCATTGCTATTTAAGGTCATATTTTCTAGACGATGTTATTAATTAATAGTATTTATTAATTTAAGTAAAAAGTTGTGTATTGAGCATCACGGGGCTGTTAGCTAGCAGCTAGCACCGTCCTTACCGTACGCCCTCTGATCAACTCTTCCTGTGTCTGTTTTCCTTTTCCTGACCTTTCACCCCACGGCTCCTGTTCTGCTTGATTCCAAACAATGTACAGGATGGGCGGATTGGCTATGTGACATTAAGTGACTTTTATTGTTGTGACTCCGACCAAACGCACTGCATTCATTGGAGCTGAATGCACACACACCATCATTAGATTTTTATTTGTTAAACATTTTGGATCGAGTGTACAGTGAACCCTAAAGTATTTCTGAATTTTTCTGTGAAATTATTTGCAAAAACTCCACCTATTTTTGTGACCCATTAATAAATACGTAAATAAACTTATCAGAATAAAGTTGTTCAAAAAATACAATCAAATAAAGTCATGATAATATGACTTTATTAAGACTTTAATCTCTTAATTTAATTTTTTCAATCAGTTTTATTTACAAAGCATTCTTCATACTAAAAATAACTCAAAGTGCTTTTCTTAGCGTGGCCTTATGTCAGGGAAAAACCCCAAACATATACAGCAACCTGCTAAAACAAATAGAGACAGAGACAAAAATGAGATTAAATATACTCGCGAGGAGAGTGCTCAGAGATCTTCTCAGTTACAATCTCCAACTCCACTCTGATCGATCTCTGCTCTCCTCACTCTTCATTAAGTTGGGAAACGCCCTATTTACAAAATGTTTTCGATCACTAAGGGGTGGGGACACAACTGGTCGAAAATAGCCCCTTCAGAGAAATATCTCAACATAACAGTATTTCTTCTAAATAAGGCAATCAACAAGCCACAGCACATTCTTCAGCATGGAGGGTCATTACACATGGAGTTCGGTGAACTCTATACTCCCTTTTCTCTTCCAGCTCTCATGCCTCGCTTATCTGGACTCACCATCAGTTTCCTGTGGCAACACTCAAAAACACATTAAACAGTCACAGCACAGATGAAACATTTGAAAATGATTAAAATGGAATAACATACTTGCCTAGATAAGTCAGTAGATTATAATTTATCTAACACCTTAATAGCTTATGAAGCTAAAATACTAGCTGACACTATTGGCCAATCAAAGCTCTCCATTTTCCTTTGTGCTGATTGGCTGAATCCCCAAAATAAGGAAGATGGTGGATGTTTCTGCAGTAGCACTAATATGGTTTCCACCAAAATGGTTTTAAAGGTATAAACTATTAAAATAGGCAGATTATGATTATATTTCTGTAAAATATTTCATCCACAGCATGAGCAAAACCTCTGACAAGAATATATCATTTAAAAACTTTATTTTTGTTGGTTATTTGCAGATTTCTTACTTTACACTAATGACTTTCCTTCTGCCTGGTCACAAAAAAACCATCTGAAATAATTCAATTTATGGTATGATTCTATTTAGATTTTACCAATTTAAAATTTTTATGGACGAGTCAGTTGATGTCTTTATTTTTTTTAAAGAGAGAAAGAAAGTGTGACTGTCAAGGTTTCCTCATGTGAAAGCGCAGCCCGAGTCGGATCTTCTGATTTGATGGATCAGGAGGACGCTGAGCGCCAGAAGCAGAATCTGTAAAAACAAGAAAACTGTTAAAAATCAAAAACAAGAGGGAAAAAAGCAAATATCTGCTCCAAACTTTAATTTTTCTTATGTACCGCTGCTGCAGGTTTTCTGATCTTTAACTGGTGCAATGAACATATAGGAACAGCCTTCAACCAATAAAATGACAATAAAGGATTCTGGGATGATTATTGTTATTTCAGAGCTAATTTAATGTTTATTACAGAGTATTAATCATTATTATTAAAGGACCACTATTATTATAAAGGCCACTATAGCAAAAAAAGGTAATTTTCTACCAAAGAAATCTGAACTATTTTGAGATGAATCCCAGAATTTTCTTTTAAAAAATCTTAGAAAAATCAGTTTAAAAGTAAAAAAAATTGACATTTGAACCTCTGAAGCTTCAACTTTTTTTTCTAGAAAATTTCTGAAATGAATGAAAAAAAAAAAAGGCAACAGAGCCTGAAAATCCCTGACAGTAAAAGAAAGCATAGTTCAAACTTACTTCGACGCAAAGAAATCCATAGAAAAGCGCCATGCAAAAAGTCGGAACCAATCTAATTAGTTTGTAAAAAATGTCTTTGCAGGGCTGCGGAAGAAAAGGCAGAAATATTAAACATTTTCAGAACTACGACAGAACGGGAATGACGGCTGAATTCAGCTGATTAAATACCTCTGAAAAGATCTGATCCGGACCCTTGGTTCCCTGTTGGGACAAAGATCACATTATAGAACTGAATGTGGTTTATGGGTGTTTTGATAAAAACATGAATAAAAAAACATGCAATAATTTGAATTAGTTTGTTTGTATTCAGTCTTTTACGACAGCACATAGATTTAAAAAAAAAAGGACTTAATATTTGCCAAGAAATTTGGACATTAAACTCAGAAAATTTCCAAAAAAAACAAGAAATTTTCTGAATTTCAAAAGTAAAAAAATTGGTAGAAAAATAGTCAGAATTTTTTAGATTAATCAAAATTTAAAAGTTTAAATTTCCAAAAAAAATAATTTCTTAGATTAAATTAATCTAAGAAATTTTCCAGAAAATCAAGTTCACTTCTGCATGTAAAAAGTCAAACAAATTGATTAAAAAACTCTGAAATTTTGACAATAATCTCAAAAATTTTCCTAAAAAATCTTGGAAATGTCTCCGTTTCAAAAGTTGAAACAGAAACAAACCTTTCTAGTTGATGTTAGATTTCTGTTAAATTATTTTTTTGTTTTTACTTCTGATTGTGACCCTTTTGGCTTTCCATACATCCACTAGCTGGATCAGATCGCCAAAACAAACAAACAGCTCCTATAATATTAGTCATTCTTGCATTGCTTTGGTGTGGAGAACCTTTGGTCGGAACGTCCTGCTCTGATGTATGGATCTTAAATTAATAGTTTTACAGAACATAATTGGATCTTATATAATAAACACAGTGACGTTAGCTTCAGAACAATATTTGTATATCTTTTATGTTTCCCAGTGAAAATGCTTGACATCATATTGTGAAATGATTGCATGTAACCAACCTGAGGTCTGGGTTTACATTTCGGTTTGGCGTCGGGTCGATTTGTTGTGCATTTGCAGGATTCTGGGATGGTCGTCCCCCAGTCTTCTGCACGAAACACTCCGCAGCATTCACTCTGCAACCACAGGCGACTTTAAGTACGTGATCCATCTCAAAACTGCGTAAAAACTGTTAGCTTAGCCTGGTAAAAAGCCTTACTTCTTTTTGAAGTAGTTGAGTCCCGGTATTGTTAAGTATGGAATTCAGAATTTCTTCATCAGGTTTGTAGAAATTATCTGTTACCTGCAAAGTCAGAAAAATTGCATTAATAGAATCTTAGAATAGAGAAGAACAGATTATATGAGCACAAAAGTTACAACAACAAGATTATCCAGGACTTTAAGGAACAGAACACGCTCCTATTGGTCCGCTCATCAAAGCTTTAGTTTTCAATGTTAGATGGATCAAAGTCGGTAAAGTTCGATGTTCCACAACCAAAACCGGTGATTGCATCATCAGAACAGAATCTAGTGACTGAAAAGAGAAAAGTAAGGAAACCAAATAATCTCAAAATGTAGTTCAGGTTGCATGTGAGAATGTAAAAGATGCTTTATATGAAGAGATTGAAGTCAGAATATGAGTTTCAGTGCAAACTGAAATTAATCTAAGAAATTTTCCAGAAAGTCAAGTTCACTTCTGCATGTAAAAAGTCAAACAAATTGATTAAAAAACTCAGAAATGTTGACAATAATCTCAAAAATGTTCCTAAAAAATCTTGGAAATGCCTCCGTTTCAAAAGTTGAAACAGAAACAAACCTTTCTAGTTGATGTTAGATTTCTGTTAAATTATTCTTTTGTTTTTACTTCTGATTGTGACCCTTTTGGCCTTCCATACATCCACTAGCTGGATCAGATCGCCAATATTAGTCATTCTTGCATTGCTTTGGTGTGGAGAACCTTTGGTTGAACCAGCATTAAAACTTCTGTCAGGAGCTGCTTTGAAGAAATCATTGAGAAGAAACTCATAATTAACTGAATAATAAATACATATAAAAGAGAACAAAATACTCCAGAGAAACAGAAGGTGGGTAAATATTAGGCAATATTACCACTTTTCTATAGATAGTGAATGTAATCCCCATGATCAGAAAGATGATCATCATGATTATCGTCAGACTTGCGAACTGTAAATGAAACCAAACAAACAGTAAATCAGACTTTGTGCTGATGGAAACAAAAAAAGTAAAACTTTTGTGGGAATTTTGGAAAACGTCTTTTTTTGCGTACGATCATCAGGATGATGTTGTTTTCTGTGACGGCGCCGTAGATTCCCACGACAGCGATGAAGAGGACGACCAGGGCAAACACCCATATCTTCAACGGGTTGAGATCATTAAACCCAGAAACCTGAAACAGAGACGCTGGATTGGAGTCATAGTCACTGGCGCAAAAATGCGCAATATGCTGTGCATAGGGGCGCCGCTGGGGGGCGCCAAAGCGATGGCAGAAAAATTATTTCTGTATTATGTACAATGATTTATCGTAGTGCCATAAGAAGCTTCACTTCTTCCATCTAATCTGATGTTAATGTTTACCTTGTAGTTGGAGTAAAGGGACAGCACGGACACATGAATGATCACAAATCCAATAACCTGGAGAGGAAAGTTAAAAACTGAGTCAGTGTAACAAATTACATAAAATGCAGACAATAAAGCTTCATTTGAATTGTTACATTAGGGTTTGAGAGTAAAATAAGACTTTAAGAGTGCAAAAATGTTTTACAAGGGTTTTATGTGGATGCATTTTGGAAGATGTTATTGCAACAAAAAGACACCAGAGGGAGACAAAGTGTTGAGAAAAGTTCTGCTTCCATCCATCTTCCTACACCCTTGTCCCTTACTGGGGTCGGGAGGGTTGCTGGTGCCTCTCCAGCTATCGTTTCGGGCGAGAGGCGGGGTCACCCTGGACAGGTCGCCAGGGCAACACAGAGACACACAGGACAAACAACCATGCACACACTCACTCACACCTAGGGACAATTTAGAGAGGCCAATTAACCTGACAGTCATGTTTTTGGACTGTGGGAGGAAGCCGGAGTACCCAGAGAGAACCCACGCACGCACAGGGAGAACATGCAAACTCCATGCAGAAAGACCAGGGCCGGGAATCGAACCCAGAACCTTCTTGCTGCAAGGCAACAGCTCTACCAGCTGCACCACTGGGCAGCCCAAGCTCTACTTCCATTTACATTAAAAATAAAACTGACAAAAATATAAAGTTATCAGAAAACAAAACAATTTCAAACATAATAGAAGAAAAAAGGCAGGCTTTAATATTTAAGATTTGTTTCAGAAAAAAAATATTTAGATCAGTTTAAAATCAGAAGATATTTTGAAAATAAAAAAATACAAGAAATAAAATATGAGTTAGAAGATCCAGTAAGAGCAGCAAAAGAGGTGCCAAAATATACAAATCAAAAATGAAATGCAGGCAAATCGGGTTTAAAAAGCAGCATAAAAACACATGAATATACTGCAATATTTACCTCATTAAAATGAATTTGTCTTTAGTTTATTAGCAACAGAGGAAAGAGAAATATGAGTCAAAAAAAATAACACGCCAAACAACTGAGTTAATTTGTTCCGTATAATTTGTCAAACTTACTTTATTTATATTTGTTCAACATGACCACTTAAAAAGACTCGCTATATTTACTTGCATAAATTTAATTAGATTATTTATAGGACATTTTTAAGTTGGATCAACTCTACAAAATTGGCAGAAAAATGCAAAATCTGTATTTAGTTGCCTTTTTTCACCTCATTGCAAAACGAGCTGAAACATTTTATGAAAAGCTCTTTTATGCATAATGCATAATAACTTTGCCAGATACTCTGGAGATTAAATTAACTGTAACTGCTATAACAATCTGTTGCATGCAGAATAATTCAGGAACGGAATTGTTGAAGTTAAAATTTGTTCTTATTTCTTTTTATCTTTGAAAGTAATGTACATTTATCCATACATATATAAGTGTTTTTGCTACATGTGTTTTTATTACATGCTTAGATCTGCTATTGCTTTCGCATTGCATAAAATGACTTTTGAGTTTGCAGTCTGAAAGGGGAAAAAGAAAAGTGGTTTGGTGCCGACCTGTCCAACTCATGCAGAACGGAGTGTTCCAACCACACCGAGATACTGAGAGAAGAATTTTGATATTGAGAGAAGAATTTTGTCTAGTTCACACGACCTTCTTCTTATCTGTTCCAGCCGGTTTGTTCCCATCCCTTTAGCGGCTGGACAGTCATGTAACTAGGGCGTTCCTATTTTAATAAAAAGCGTTGAGAGCGGAGATGTTTTCAGAGTAGTTTGGGGCATGTAACTGAAACACATCTCCGAACTCCTCTCCTCGCGAGTTTGAAACTAATTCTATTGTCTCTGTTGTCTCTTTGCAGTGTGTGTGTTAAAAATGTTTGGAGTTTGAACCTAACAGGAATAAATGACCAAAAAACAGATTAAAAAATATTTTCTTTTAAAATTTAATTTTAATTTTAAGAAAGTTTCGTGTGAAATTTGTAAAATGTGAATCTCTCCAATCTTGTGCATATTGGTGGAAACTAATGAAGATCCAAAGAAACAAACATTTTCTCCTACTACACTAAAACGCTGGCAATGTAAATACTTGGTTTAAGGAAAACCATAAATCCTTGCACTCACCACGAAAAACACATTGAGGAGGATAAAAGCCAACTTGAGGCAGGAGTTTGCTTTCCCCATCTTTGTTCTGGATGCTGCAGGTCAGGGTTCTGGAAGGTTCTGCTAACAAATACATGGGCGGGCAGCACAAAATGACGTCACATCCCGGGAGGTTCACTGGAAAGCATGTGCATTTTTTAGAGAAAATCACTGCCAGGAAAGAAAAGCCGAGTGCAGCTCAATCTGCAGGTTGTGCAACGCTGGCGGGAAATGATCTAACGGGAATCCATTTAAGGTAAAAAAATTCAATGAGACGCAAAGAGAACAAGAAAAACACCAAGAATAAATGTTGTTTATGTTGGACAGATTTAGAAGAGTTTCTTCCAGTGGGTTTAGTTTATCTGCTGTGGTTGGCTCCGGTCAGAGGGGCCCACTGGAGAAAGTGGGGAGGGAGAAAAGCAACATAGTGGGAAAATGAGAGCAGAGTTCCTTGGAAGAGTCCATCAAGACTCAAGCATCTGCAGCCAAAACCTCAGGGAGTTCTGGACGGTTTCCGTTCACGTCGAAAACATCCAACTTTCTCCAGTCAGTAAAGCTGAGTAACATTATGACCCCTGAACTAACATCACACACTTCAATAACATCTGGAGCAACGGGCAGATATCAGGAGCAAATACAGACGGGGGAAAGTATTTAATCGCTCCCCAAGTTCTCCCACTTAGAAAGATGAGAGGCCTGTCATAGGTCAGAGGTCAACTATGAGACAAAACGAGAAAAAATCTGAAAATTACATCGTCTGAATTTTAAAGAATTTATTTGCAAATAAGGTGGAAAATAAGTGTTTGGTCAATAACAAAAGTTCACCTCAGTACTTTGTAACATGTCCTCAGTTGGTAATGTCAGAGGTCAGACGGTTCCTGTCACCAGGTCGGCTCATGTTGGCCCATTCCTCCCAGCAGATCTAAAGCAGCGATGTTCTGGGGCAGCAGCATGGACTTCCAAAAGGGTTTGGACCTGGAGGTCTGGGGACTGGCCGGGCCGCTCCAGGACCTGGAAGTGGTTCTTATGAAGCCACGCCTCTGCTGGCCTGCAGGGTGCTGGGATCATCGTCACGCTGAAAGCTACGTTTCACCTTCAATGCTGATGGGAGGAGATTATTTACAAATAAATTATTTAAAATTCAGACAATGTGATTTTCTGATTTTTTTTCTCATTTTGTCTCTCAGTTGACCTCTGACCTATGATGTCAGTTAAGGCCTCTCATCTTTCTAACTGGGAGAACTTGGTGACTAAATACTTTTTCCCCTTTGTAAAACCTGATCAAAGTTTTCATTGCTTACAGGAAACCATCACCGAACCTTTTCTATTTCTGAAAAGTCAGAATTATGAAATTAAATGAGGATTAAAAACTTAAAGTCTGCAGCTAAAGCAACAATTCTCACTTCAGTGTCAGAATTTCTTCCTCACAGAGTTCTGAGATTAAAGTCAGAATTATATTAAATGATTAGATCTGAATGTTAAGTCTAAGAGTAAAGTAAAAATCCTGAGGTAAAAGTCAGAAAACTCAGATTACAATCAGAATCCTGCATTTAACTTACTGGCAAACTTACATTGTGAGTGAAAATAGGAATCCTCATGTTTAAACTGCATTTCAGTTATCAGGTTAAATTCAGATTCCCGTGATTAAAGCCCAAAAATTCAAAGTGCTGCCATTAAACTTAAATTCTAAAAGTAAATTCAGAATTTAAAGTAAAAATATCAAAAAAAGTAAACTTTAAGCTTAAATTCAGTGTTTAAATAAATATTTCAGAATTTTGAGATTACTACAAAAGTCAAAAATCAAAGTTCAAATTTAACGTCGAAAAAAAGCAGATATAAATAAAGATGCCTGGAGTTTTCCCCTCCTTCCTGTAGAGTTTGTTTAGTTGTTGCTTTATATGTTAAACCCATTTTTCTGCAGGAAGATTTATAAAAATCTACAGCAAATATCTGCATCTTCATCTCTGAATGAGAAAATATTTCAAAAATAAAGAAAGATACAAACTGACGGTTTGTCCTGTTACACATTATTATCAGACGTGCTGTGAATCTGTGCAGGGTTGTGGATGTTCTTGCAGACTTGGGCATCATTTCTCCTGACTCGCTTTTCCAGATGTGGCTGCAGCAGGAAACAGAAAAAACTGGAGCTTCGTCTTGTGTTTGAAAGCCTCAGCTGCAGTTTTCATGTTTTCTAGAACATACTTAGGTTTTATTATTTTTAAATTGTTTTTCTCCTGAACTGAGACGAGCCTTTCTCTCAAATCCGTCTCGAATCGTTGGACTTTCTAACTTAGTTTTCGGGAAGTGATTATTTCTCGTCCTGTTTGCTCCTGGTTCTTCCTGTTATTCCTGTTCACACCTCCTGGTGGGAAGGTCTGAATGTGGCCAATAAAAAGGAAATAATTGACCAGATCAGATAAAGAGAAATGGGAAAAGATGTAAAAAAACAATAAAGGTTGTGAAACAGACCTGCTTTGTTAACTGAACCCAATGCAGTGAGGATGCAGCTCCAACTTTTAAAAATGGTCACATTGGTTTCTCAAACTTTATTTACATTTGTTTAACATGACAATTTAATAAGCTCATGTGGATAAACTTAGTTATACTAATTGTGACCATCTAAGCCAGTATGTTGGCGCTGGATCAGCTGCACACTGACGCCTTCTGTTTGTGTCTTTATGGAAACTGTTGGAAAAGGTCTGGCGCTCTGCAGCAGAATGCAGGGCGTTCTCCTGCAGGTTCACACATTCTGCAGCTTCTCCAGTAAAACTCCTGGTTGGTTTCAGTTTAGCTCACACTTTATGTGCAAGTTTTCTTGAGAACATCTGTACCGAACAGACCCTCTGTTAACCTGACACATCGTTATTCCTCAAATGTACAGTCATCCGTTTTCAAGAACTATTAAGAAACAATGTGCAACACCTGACAGGTTGCAACAGCACAGAAATAATGTAGTAGGAAGGGCGGATTGATCGGCGGCTCCACGTTTATTTCTGAAAGTGACAACTCAGCCAGTCAGCTCTGCAGAGGCCTGGTCAGTCTGTTTATTTGGTTCAGTTGGTACAGAAGGGATCCATCATGATAAGATACAGTGTTTATGGGGGAAACATCACAAAATGTGGAAACGTTTGCAAAACATTTTAGATGGGAAATTTTGTGCTAAAATGCAAAGGAAAGAATCTGAAGGATATTTGAGCATCAGCCCATAAAAGCCATCAGGACTTGGAGGCTCATGTCAATAAGCCCTCATTGGAAAAGCTGCCGTTCCTGCCGTTGCTCTATCGTGACGATTGATCTGGTTGATCATGTTAGCGGAGATGATCAATCCCATCATCTGGAAGGACAAGAGGACGGCTGGTTAGAAGAGACACGAGGCCAGAACAAACGGAAGGTTCTGGTCTGACTGTTGGGTTTGCTGCTGCAGGGAAACGTTTCTCTGCTGTTGGACTTTTTCTAAAAGCACCACGCCCTCTAGTGGCCACCAGGTGGCAACAGTGCAGTATGGCAGATCCTCTGGGAAGAGTTTGAGCTCCTGCACATCGTCCCTGAGCTACTATTAGCTCGTCCCTGACGATGCAAACACATGATGGAAACACAAAGCGAGCTAGAAGAAGAGTCTTAGTGCAGAGAAATAACTTCCTGTTACAGGAAACCCTTTTATCTGCCGTCTTTGGTGGCTACGCTAACTAGCTGTAGCATTCATGCCAGGCTATGTTGTGGTGAAGCAGCAGGAGAGCGCTAATCTCCACATGTTCAATTCAAACATGGGAACCACTGGTGTAGGACTTTGACTTTACATCTAAATGTCCTAAAAGCCCATTTTTCTCATTCCTAACTTTCCTTCATGATGACAGTTGGATTGTTGATGATGCACCATTTCTCCAAAATAAAAGCCTTGTGTACATGCATGGCATGGAGTCCAGTTATTTATTAGCTTTATCTAAGGCTGTTTATGTAATGCACATACATTACATAAGGAGTGCTGTTACTCCCAAAGAAGAAAAAACTACAGTGGTAAATATTGACAGAGATGCAATTTTAATTTTCACAATGAAAGTGAAGAAATTTAGAACCAAAACTCTTTTGTCTCCTTTCTTTCAGTGTTAAAGGGTTTCTGTTGCTTTGCAGAGATGATTGTTTGCAGATGAAGACAGAGAATATGAGCAGAACTTACAGCAATGAAAGCCAATCCAAAAAGGAAGCCTAAGGCAATCTTTATGATATATTCAACATAATCCCCAGCAACTTGACCACAGGACTGCAAAACAGAGAGTTGAGGGTAAGTCATGTGTTGCAGCCTGGAGATGTGACAAAAAGGTGAAATGTCATTTGACTGACTCAATACCTTTGAGTAGACAAATGACGGTCCTCCGTATCCCTGTGGGGAACAACAACAACATGTCAAAGATTTGCAGATAATTACTGTATTCTTTAGCAGAAGATTCATTATTAAACCTGTTTGAGCTCACCTGGCTGGATTTACAGTCCGGTTTGTATGAAGGTGTGCAGCTGCAGGAGGAAGGGACGTATGAACCCCAGTCCTCGACTCCAGTCCATCCACAGCAGCTAAACTGAAACAAGACTTTACAGTTAGGAGTGTTGTTGGGTTTTTATACATTGCAACAATGCAGTGTACATTCTGAAACAGAAGATGCTTTAATTTTAACATAATTATCTGTCCATCACTAACATGCATAATGTGTTTTTATTAAAAAGGATTTTATGTGCCTCCTTTAAGACACCACCAGGGGGAGCCACTTAGTCTTACTTGCTCTTGCAAGGTTTTAAGCAAATGTATTTTTTGAGAGTCTTTCAATATCTCCTTGGCAACGTCAGGACTTCGAAAGCTTTCCATGGCCTAAACAGGAAGAAAGAACACGATCAGATAAAACCAGGCAAAATGCATACAAGCTTAAAACAAACAGGAAATGTAGTTTGATGCCATTGGAGATATTCTAACGAGTTATGGTGTCAGTGGGGTCAATATTTGAGTTCAGCTGGCATGTAAACAGACATAAACTTAGGTTAATTAAACGTAACTTATAAGAAATAATATTCATAACAATCAAGCAGCAGAGAAAGTTTATAACTGAAGAAAAGGTTAAATGTTGTGATGTGTGATCACCCAGCTTATGGATTTACAGAGAAACTATTGTTTTAACCAAACGTTGCTAAAAGTGTAACAGCATTTCTAAAGCCACAAGACATTTAATAAAATGAAAACTGATTTCATTTTCTGACAAACTGCATAAGCACTAAATCTCTGCACTAGACTAGGAAGAGGTCTGGCTGGTGTGCACAGAGATGCTGGCATTGCTTTGGTGTGGAGCGCTGCAGTGAGGCTCAGACAGAAAGACTGGTTCTCTGTAACCTGGTCGTTCTCTTCCACCTGAGCCCTGCAGACTGACCTGTTTTCCTAACCCTCCATTTTCCTGCACCACACATCATGCAGTAGATTACCTGGTCTTTTGAAACAATGACAAGGACTCCAACCATTACCATGGCGACCATCCCAATCCCCATCAAAACTGCAAACTAAGGAAAACAGTACGAATAATCACTGAATTATTGATCAACTTAGAATTAGTGTAAATTTTGTCTTGTACATACAAACTTGAGGCCACATTTATTTTCAGTGCGTGCAGCGAAGGTCCCCAGCAAGGAGATCAGGAGGATGCTAATGGCAATCACCCAGACCCAGATGACACTGGGGGCGTCAATCCCTTCCATCTGACCGAAGAGAGCAGAAACACAGGATTATTGTTTCCAGTTTTTCCAGGTTTATTTGTTTTCCCCAGCTGACTTTTCTCCACTGCATTAAATCATTGGCAGCCTGGATCTTAACTCATCGTTTACGTCTCCAGGCTGCAGCAGCATCTCCTCAGAGGAGAAAATCTACAAAACATTAGTAATAAAACACATTAAACTATTGTGTTTGTCTTTTACCTGATTGTAACTGGGACTGAGACTTACTAACCCGTAGATCAACATGCCTGCCAAACACTGAAAAAGAAGAAATTCAACGGTTTATTCAACAAAGCCAAGAAAAATACAGAATAAAATATTTTCTTTTCCTTCAGATTTGCAAAAAAAATCATTTTAACGCTGAATAAAATAAAACGTCTATTCTTGATAACGGTCTTTTCAGCCTGCAGTCTGAGCACCAGTGAGACCCTGTGGGTTTGCACCGAGTGCAGCTGATACATTTCATCAAACACAGTTATCATTTCATGGTAGATTTTCAATAAATGAATTTAAAATGATTAGTTTTCTCTACTTGTCAAATATTTGTAATTTCAGCATCAGATACTAGAGAGCAGCGCAGAGCTGAAAACTAAACTGAAAGAGACTGGACATAAAAATATTTGATATTAGAAAAATAATTCAAATATTTAAACTAAAGTCAAGATTAAAGTGATGTCTGGACAAAACTGTCGGCTTTGAAAAGTTTTTCACTTTTATCAAGGATATGCAGCGACTCAATTTAAAATACACTGACATGAAAAACAATGAAATTCCTTATAACTAAATAAATATTCACCGTTAAGCAAAGAAGGAAACTAATTTAGTAGAAGGCATCGCTGAGGCTTCAGGAAATTGGGAAGGAAAGTTGAAAGTTGAAGGAAAGTTCCTGTTAGTATTAACCAAACTAACAGGAAGTGAATATTTCTACATTTCTACTTTGCTCTCCTGTTTAGTAGTTTTGACAAATTAAAAAGTAAAGAGCTAAATGTTCAGTCATTTTTACATCCTGGCCTCATTAATTGTTATATATTCTATGTGTTTTGAAACGAACATTAGATACATTTTCTACATAAATGAAAAAAATACGTATAGTATAAAAAAAATAAAATCATTTTACTTACTGTAAACAAGCAATTGAAGGTGATGAAAATGGCCTTCAGGCATCCATCAATTTTTCCCATTTTGTCTGTTTTACTTTGACTAGACAGAGAGAACTGAGCCGTGGAGAGACGAAAGTGATTGTGCTGTTGTGTCGTCTGCAGACAAATTGATGAGGGGAAACAAATCTGCAGCCAGTCAGAGAAATCTCACAATGACAGAATGAGGAAGTACCCTAAGAAGGGAGGCCCAGGCCTTCCTCTGCCCAGCCTCTTGTTCCAGCTCCTCCAGGAATCCCAAGGCGTTTCCAGGCCAGTGAGAGACATCGTCCTGGGTCTTCCTCTCCTCCCAGTGGGACCTGAACTCCTCATCAGGGAGTCTCCATCCTGACCAGATGCCCTCAGCTGGCTCCTCTCGACGTGGAGGAGCAGCAGCTCGACTCTAAGTCGACTCTAAGATAGTTCATTCAACAATTTATAGTAAAAGTCAGGATACGAATAGCTGAGGATGAATGCAGAAGAGAAACGAACTAAACCTCTACACAACATGTGACCAAAGATAATAACTCAGCTTATGAAGGCTATGGTTGAAAATAAAACTCAGAACAAGAAATGATGACAGCGATCAGCAGAGTGAGGTCCACAAAGCACCAGAGGAACTCGGTTAACATTTAACAGAACTGCAGACAAAGCAGATATAAACATATATTCATCTCAGTATTGTTGTGGTTGTATCCCACAGTTTGTTTAACCTGCTAATTTCTCTTCTATTTTTGTTTTGTTGTAAAAACCTGTCAGATTTTAACAGTTGCAGGATTTCTCTTTAGTGTTTGGCTGAAGACCACGAGTCCTTCCTACCTCGCTCTCTACACAAGCATGTGAGCTTTGGTTGTATTTACCCACAATGCCCTGCGCTTTAGTCCACTTCCTGCTTCTGGAGCGGTCTCTGGTCCGCTTGGTGTTCACAGTTCACTAATCTGAACCGGGACCGAGGTTTGCAGGCCAACCAGTTTGCTTTTCTCAGAGTTCTGATGAACCGGACTTACTAGGCAAACGGACTGCAGTTCGATTCAAATGGATTGAACAGAAGGGAATGTAGTCCTGGTCTCTGAAACTGGAGCAACAGCTTATTTAGTCTTCTGGAAAAAAGACATGAGGATGTTGCACAACAGCTTATATATATGTGCAGATAATCATGTAGCACCAGCTAGTATGAGGTAATAATACTAGCTTATTAAAGGTAATAATGGGTGATTAGTTATTGACCATTAAAGTTTTTAATCATCTATAAATGATGTATTATGCCATGTTATAAACTAAATGTCAAATGCATGATGTTGAGGGTTCTGTGTTGGTGCAGGAGGATCAGAACCCACATATTGAGGCCTTGGTCCTCATGCCGATGGTCGCAGGTTCGACTCCTGGCCTGGTGACATTTGCCTCTTGTCTCCCTCCGTTTCTCTCTACCCTCTTTCCTGATGCACTTCTTTCAAATAAAGGCCAGAATTTAAAATATCAATATGCTCTTCTGCCTCTAAATGTTTTCTCAAAGAGTTAAAAGCTGTAATCAGAAAGATGAACATTGACTTATGTTCCACCTGAGGAGGACGTTTACATGTTAAATGTGTGAATGTGGTTTCCATGACACCAAATACTAAATCTACCAGCCGGTCGAGGTGAGGTGAGGCATCGACTGCTGGAAAAACATCTCTTGCTAAAGCTGCACACGATTTCTGCACGTTGTCTACGGTGCTAACAAAACCAATGCCCTACTTCTGCGGTGTCTACAGGGGAAATAGAGAAAGCCACAGAGTTCAGAGAAATGCACAGACTCAGTTTCACGGAAAAGGACATTCAGAAAGTCATGGGTAAGGAGGAACAACCGAACAAATTGGCTAAATACTCTGAAAACGGTAGAAAAACCAGCTGATTCTCACACTGGCTGGTTCTCTGAACAACTGCAGTTTGCATGCAGGACCCCAAAGTGCAACATCAGCAAAAACAAAGGTTCATTCATAATACAAAATAATTATGGACAAGTTGAATGTTTACTGCTGTAGGGAAAGAGGGATGAATGAGCTTTTATCTGTTGGGAATGTTTGACAGGATGTGGGAACAGATAACTCTTTAGTGAGTCTTGAAAGTAAAGTAGCATCATAATGTTAGTTTGAAATAGTTTGAAACACTTCTGCATCTAAGCCCAGAACCAAAATGAGTAGAAGGAAGAAGACCAGAACAACACTTTAAAAAGTACCGTGTGGTTGGTGAAAACGGGTCAAAGTAACAAACTGTGGCTAACATGTTCCCACCTGCAGCTTTTACACTAAAACTGTCTGGTGTCAGGAGAGGCTGCGTTCATACGAAATGTTTTACTCTGAGCCGAGAAAAACACCACTTATGTTGTAGGAATCACAACATAAGCTGAGCTTCAACTTTTAACTTTAATCTAGTGAATCTCAGAGTCTTACATTAAAAATAACTTCACATATTTTCAGAAAACAGATTCCTGAGAACATTTAAAGCAATGTTTTCACATTCTTATTCACACAATAATGTTATATTTTATTACCAAAGATGGCTGCCACAGTTTGAAGAATAGGCATATTTGTTGCTGTTGGGAGTTACCTTAACAGTAGGGGCTATGCTGCTGAAACAGGAACCACATGCACAAACTGATAAACAAAAAGGTAAACTTATTAAAATGATTAGATGGAATCAAACTGGAGGAGCAAAACAGAAAAGTCCAGGAAGAAATAATGGAAAAATGAGATTCAGTGCTGAGGAAAGGCTGGAGAACGACGCCAGATCCAGGTGAGTGAAAGGCTGAGCAACGAACAAAAACCGAAAACCTGAGAAGGAAACTAAACAACAAACATGGAGGCCAACTCAATGTGAGCCTGCAAATGATATAAGAGAACAAAGAACAAGAAATAAATGAGAAACTAAACACAAAGTAATGATTCTCCTAACAATCATAATGAACAGAAAGAAATATGGCAAGACCTTTTGGCAAAAATAAGCCCAGAAACACAAAGGATATAAAAAAACTAAAGAAAAGTATCCATCAATACCCCCGACCCGCCCGCAGTAATTTAATTAAGAGATTTTGCTACAAATTCAGTGAAGTAGGACAAAAAAAAGACATAAAGTAAGTAGGTGGAGCTTTGATCTGTTTTGACAGGATGTGGTAAATGTCTGCAGCCTCAATCTCCAGTGAGTTTTAAAGTTTCACTGTTTCATCTGAACCCAAAACCAAAACATAGGAGGACAAACTGAAAGCACAACAGTGGCAACACGAAGCAGAACGACCACGATAAAGTGCAGCAGTTATGGTTGAAACATGGGAAATGTTCAATCGTTTCTACCACAGTCAGGGTTTGCAAAACATTTTCATGTGGCAACATTTTTATTAATGCAAAGGCAAAAACAGCAGGAAAACCTGAACAACATTCTTACATCATTGCATAAAACCCATCAAGACTCAGACGCTCTTGATTGGTCAATAAACCCTCATTGCAATGGCTGGCACTCCGGCGCGACGACTGATCTGATTAATCATGTTACTGGAAATGATCAAGCCCATCATCTGGAAGGACAAGTTCACAGATAGTCGGTTAGCAGAGACAGGAGAACAAAAAGATGATGGTGAAAAAAGAAATGTGACCAAAACTTACAGCAATGAAGGCAAATGCAAAATAGATCCCAATGGCAACGTTGTAGAAAAGCTTAAGATCACATTCATCCACAGCTTCACTGCAATGCTGCAGAAGAGAAGGTTAAGTTACGTTATGGGCTGCAGGCTGTGTGTCCAGAACAAGAACTGCCTTTACCAGACACCTGCATTGCTTTGGTGTGGACAGCTTCAGGGTGCAGCTAATAATCAACTTTTTGTGTTCTGGCTCTTGACAGAATGAATAGACTAATTTCATTGTTCAGTGACTGGATGCACCTCACTGTGTGGTCACTGTGTGGGTTAGGGTTAGGGTGAGTGGTCACTGTGTGGTCACTGAGTGGTCTCTGAGTGGTCCCTGTGTAGTCACTGAGTGGTCACTGTGTGGTCTCTGAGTGGTCCCTGTGTGGTCACTGTGTGGTCACTGAGTGGTCTCTGAGTGGTCACTGTGTGGTCACTGAGTGGTCTCTGTGTGGTCTCTGAGTGGTCACTGTGTGGTATCTGAGTGGTCTGCAGCAGACTGGTCTCTCTGGTTTAAGCTAACGGCAGCAGTCAGTAATCATGGCAGTGTCTCAGACTGATCCGTTTTCTTAACTTTGTCCATTTTCTTGCACCATATTAAACTTTTAGTAATTACCTGGTTTTTTAAAACAATGGCAGCAACTCCAGAGATTAGCATGAGGACCAATCCAATCCCCATGAAAACTGCAAACTGCACACAAAACAATGTAAATTGTCAAAACGTCAATGTAACTTTAATCATTGAATTTAGCTTTTATTTGTGTGAATTCTGTTGTACGTACAGCAGTGAGGAGGCATTTGTTCTCAGTTCGTGCAGCATGGCTCCCAAGCAAAGAGATGCTGAAAACGCCAACGGCAAAAACCCAACCCCCGATCAGGTTGTGCATTCCTCCCACCTGATCCAAAAGAGCAAAAACACAAACGGTACAGGAAGGTGCAAGCTGATTGTTACAGAACATCACCAACATCTATCTGTCTGAACGTACACAGAAGATGCTGTGTGGCTCCCTTCTCCAGTCATGAAATCACGATGAAACGGATTGTTTTTCTCTTACCTGATACCCGTACATCATGGCACGTACCAAACCGTAAATCAGCCAGAAGCCAAAACACTGAAGGAAAGATTTATTCAACAAAACATCATTCATATAAAAACATTGAAAAAATGCACATAAAGTTCACATTAGTGTTGCAGGCTGCATTATTAGCGCTGTGAAGTTTGGCAGGAGTTACAGTTGCGGCCGCTGGCCTCTAGGGGCACCAAGTGTTCAACAAACTCAGTGTTTCAGGAGAATCAATTAGATCATATTTAATGTCATGTTTAATTATTAAAATGATTTGTAGCCAATCTAATCCTGGTGTGTGCTGACCGTCAGTGTTTGTGTTGGGTTTTCTTTTATGTCAGCCTGATTTGATAAAGACGTTTGAGGTTTTTGTGTCTTGGGAGTTCAGAGCCTGGTGGCTCCTTCACTTTATCCTGGATTAATCGGCTCTGATCCTTTACATCCTTTAGTCCTGCAACAGCATTAATCAGTTTCTGCAATTCTGATACATCTTTACTGATCAAACTGCAAATAAAGTGGGAATTTAAAGAAGGTGATAAATTGGGAGTGGAGGGGTTAAACAGTTTTATTTAGAGGAATGTTACTGTGAGGATCAAAGTGTTCCCACATGTCAGAGATTTTCCTCTTGCTGGCTCCATTTCAGACAATAAGGTTCATTTGTGCAGCTTTCAGCAGCAACGCAGTTCAAAGAGATTTACATCATAAAACACAAAAATATAAACTCTTTAAAAAAATCAACAATTGAGAAAACCAGTAAACATTACATTTTGATGAGTCATCATCAACACACATCAAATATGTTGATCAATGTTCATTTTATTTTGGCCACTGAAGACAAATATTCTCCTCTAATGTGGAGAAAATTTGCCACCAAACGACCAACAAGCCAGGAAGCAGCGGCTCACCGCGCTTTTATTTTGAAAACCAAGCAGTCGCGTGACTCCAGTAATGCGCGGCATCGTTTGTTGTCAGTCACGTGGTTTTCAGTAAGAGACACGAGCCTGAAGCGGGGCTCCATCGGACACGCCCCCCTTTTACTCGGTACCGCCTCGCAGCCCGGTTCGGGCGGCCCAGCTCTGGTTTCTCCTGCTTTGTGGTTCGCCGGGGACTTCAGGTTCGGTTTCAGTTCTCCTCTAGAAAGGGTTTTATTTGGTTCATTAGTTTTTTACCCAACAGGGTTTTGTTTGTTGTTGTTTGGTCTTGGATGGATGGATGGATGGAAACAGATTAAAATGTGTTGACATTAAAAATTACAAATATCAATGTAATTATTAACTAAACAAAATAAGTTTACAGTTCACTAGTTTTATTTCCAATTACTGTTTTTTTTTCTTAGCATTTTTAAAATTATTTTAAAATAAAAAGTTTTACCTGCTCGCCTCACAAACTTTCTCTTGTTGACATTATATAAACTTTAATTGGAAAGAACATTACCTCATCATTTTCTGGAAATATAATCAATTATTTACAAAATTCTCAAAATTATTTTACTTACCGTAAACAAAGAATTGAACATGATGAAGACAACTTTCAGGCATCCATTAATTTCCCCCATACTTTCTGCTTTACTTTGACTAGACAGCTGAAAGGCAGGGAGAACAGAGCTGCACTGGCAGAGAATCTGAACAGAGAGAAACTTTTCAGCATGTAAACAAATCTGCAGCCAATCAGTGAAACCCGTCAGTGATGAGCAGGAAGCCAGAAACCACTCGCTGTTTCTCACAAAAACAGATTTTTCATTTTCATTGTTTTGTTTTTTTATTGAAAATTCAAATGTTAAAACTCTATTCTTTTTACTTCTTAATATTAAATATATTCTTTTCATTTGCATCAAAGCAATAAAACATCTTCATGTGTTTCCTGGTATTTTGATGTTCAGCCTAATAGTATCTTGATGCAATGAAGAGAAGCTCAGCTGACCTTTTGCTGTGGACAGGAGAGCAAAGAGTCGTCCTACGAATAAAAGTTCAAAGTTCAAGCAACAATTTATGGCACAGATTGTTGGAACGACCCAAACGCAGGAAGGCAGGCTAATAGAGCAGATGCAAAATGCTTTCTAATGATAAAACCTCCTGCAGTCCAACTGAAGCATTAAAGTTGAAGCGGTGAGTTCGGCTGAGGCAGACCAGAGACAGTGAGGGAGAAGCAGGGATGAATGCAGCAGAGAAACTCTGCAGAACGCCACCACAGCAAACTCAGCTGACGACGCTTCTGCTCCAAAATGAAACTCAGAGGCAGGAAAATGAAATGATGAAGAACCGAGTGAGATTTACAAAATAAAAGAAGAAATCAGGTTTAGACGGAGAAACTGAAGAAATGCAACATAAAAAAAAATCAACAAAACAAAAAAAGCTCCAAACAGGTCAGATATAAAAACAGGGTTAAAGCTGCAGCAAGTCACCAACTTACAGGAAAACTATTGATCTGTTGACATTGGCAGTTATGCTAACTAGCCTTAGCATTCACATCAGGCTACGCTAGCTGCTGTGTCATGATTGACAGCGCTAAGCCCCGCCTCCTGGCTCTGATTGGTTGTTTCTGATAGCGCAGGGAGAAGCCAGAGGAGCTAAATCTTTGCAGATTATCTTCTCATAGCATGCTGTCACATATCCAACAAATATGTAAAAAATATTGTTCTTTAAATAAAAATACATCCTGCAGCTTTAAACAGGAAGCTGAATGAAAACTAAGAGACAAAGAAATGAAAAATAATTAACTAAACACAAAGCAGTGATTTATGGAAACACCCCAACAGTAATAATGAACAACACAGAGAAATTATATGGCAAGACCTTATTGGCATTAATAAAGACCAACACAAAGGAGAGCCATGCTCCTCACGTCCCACAAAGATTGTAGATTTTAGTTATAAATCTTATAATAAAGGATAAAGAGAATAAAAATAAGCCATTAAACGAGTTGGTGGAGTTTGAACTTTCTGTAATTGTTCGTGATGAAATCTAAAACTTCGATATTTAAAGTTTTAAAGTTTCACACAGTTTCAACTAAACCCAAAACCAAAATGTTCCTAAAAAGATGAGGAAGTAAAAGTCCAGCAGAACATGAAGCTTGTTGCTGCTGGAAACAGAGACGATCAAACAGTCAGAGAAAATGTAACTAGAAACATTTACTTAAGAAACTATTAGAGAAAAAGTGACTTTTCTGCACAGCAGCTTCACTTTCACTTCAGGATTATTGTGCTGAAGGAACATTGTGTTACAATTCATGACAAAAGATGATTTAGCAAAACATCCTCCTTACATCTGTGTGAATAAAACACATTATATAATCAATCAATCATGTATAATATATATTAAAAATATTAATAAGGAATATTAAGTTATGAATGACATCAGTGATGTTCAGAAAATCTCAGATTTATTTCCTAAACTCAGAAGAATATGAGCTGAAAATGACTAAGAGCAGCAATTCAAATGATTTTCCTTTCTAAGTTAATATCAGATTAAATTAGAAATCACAAGAATTTTGATTTAATTAGTACATTTATAAATAAAATATTCTTTAGGGATAAACGCTCCATACAAGAGGTGGTTAGTTTTTACTAATTGGTGTAAATATTTTATTTATCAGATTTAATTTGGGGTTTTTTCATACATTTTGAAAAAATAAATATAATTAGATTTTTAAATGTGCAAAATAAAGATGTTTACACAGATGAATGAATTTTAACCAAACCATAAAATATTTTCGTTTCTGGTCATGTAGTTTATCCATTTTTATTCACATTTATTCTTTTTAATTTGCTTTTTAAAGTAAATTTAAAAAGTAATAAATGTTTAGATTCAACACAATAACAGATAAATGTGTAGAAATGTTGCTTTTATTTAAAAAAGTGCAATAATTTTACAAAATATAGTGGAAATGTCTGGAAGTGCATCGTTTTTCCATTTAAACAATAGTTTTATAATAGAGTTTATAATTAGTCCAAACTTTAAAGCTGAAAAATTTCATTACAACAGTTTTGTCTCATTTGATCAGGTGAACATCCAGATCAGGGCTCTGCAACTGTAACAACCCAAAAAGGCCACAAATGTTTAAAGAATAGAAATAATATTTTATTTTTACTGTTGGAAATTTGTTGTCATTTTTAAACAGCCACCATTTTATTTAGATTTTTAGATTTTAAAATGAAGAAAAAATACAAATGTTGCAAAAAGCATGGATAGATTTTGTAGAAATGTGTGGAAAATGAAAAAGCCTTTATTCCAACATAATGATAAGAAAATAGATATAAAAATGTTACAGGTACTTTTAAAGTCATTCTGTTGTGAAAATTCAACCCAATTATTCCATTAAAATGACTAAAAATGTTTATAATCTGCATTAGTTATGTGTTTCTGTGCCAACTTATAAAAAGTTATTTGCAAGTTGCAAACCCCGAGATGGATGAAGAATTAACCCAATGATTGTTTTTCTAAATAATTGTTGAATTTAATGTCTGGAAATGTTTTTCACCTCCCAGCTGGTTGGTGGAAATATTCAGAGTTTTTCTACTACAATTCAGCAACAAAACATAAAGATGTAAAAAAATAAATGTTTTTACACAATCAGTGATACAAACTCAAAACAAGAGAAGAAGTCGTCTCCTCCCAGGACGACTAAATGCCTCTGCACGTTAAATGATGAACAGAGAGGATCTGATCCTGCGGCTGCATGGCAGACGTTGGGCTTCAGTAGCCCTTCATGGCGATGGTCGGTCCTCCCACGCCGTCATGGCGTCTGATCTGATGGACCATCAGGATGGAGATCAGGAGGCCCAACAGCTGGAAGGGCAGAGAAACATTCAATTCAAACTCAAAAATTAAAACAAACTTAAATTATTAGGTCACCGAAAAATAAGCAATGAATTAGTTTTTAATGCAATCACATGCTGGGCAGAAATGAATTAATAAGAGGATCTTACTGCAGTGACAGCGAATCCAAACAAGAAGCCCAGGCATATCTTGAATCCAATGTCCAGTAAGTAAAAGACGATGTTACTGCAGGACTGCAGGGGAGACGGTGGAAATGAAACAATGAGATTTAAACATTCGACATCAGGGCCGTTCAGATAAAAAAAAAAATAGGAGTAAATTTCCACCAAAAACTCAGAAAATTTCTAGAAAAACAAGGAAATTCCTCAGTTTGTAAAGGGGGAAATTTGCTTAAAAGAAAACAGAATTTTTAGGTTAATATCAGAAATTTTCTAGAAAAGAAATGTGGAAATTTTGCAAAGTTCAACATTTTCTACTATTAGAAGAAACAAGAAAATTTCTCAGTTTGAAAAGTAAAAAAAATCAAATTCATCTCAGATTTTATTTCAGAAGTAAAAAAATTACAACCTTTCTTTCTAGAAAAGATGCAACTTTTGACACTCAGACATTTCTCATTTTTTTCTAGAAAATTTCCAAGTGTTTTCTAGAAAATTAGCAAATTCTTTTTTCTTGCAAAAATTCCAAGTTTTTGGTAGAAAATTTGCAACTTTGAAACAAAATTTTAAATTTTTTTTCTAGCAAATTTGTGACTTTAAAAACTTAACATTTCCAATATTTGGTAGAAAATTTTCAAGTTCTATATAGAAAATCTCAGATTTTTGTCTAGCAAATTGGCAGCATTTTAAACTTTTTTCTTTTTCTAGAAAATTTCTCTGAGTTTTAGGTGGAAATGTTTGTGCAGAGGCCTGCACAGGCCCTACATGACGACAATGTTGTTGATAATCTGGTCTAGTACCTCGGAGTAGATCTGATTGGGTCCTGAGGAGTCCTGTAGGAAAACAACAAACGGTCAAACCACAGAAGACCGACAGAAACCAAAAATACCATGAAAATACAGATTGGAGTATTCTAAAAAAAAAAATAGATTAAAAATATCAATGATGACAAATAGATAAATGAAAATAAAAAATAAAAAATCCCAGAATTAAGAGATTCATAATATGAATCAGAAACAAATAAATAATACAAATAATAATTAATTGTAAAATCAATAAATAAAAATGTAAAAATGTGATTAATTATGACAATAAAAAAATATTTTTGAAAAGTAAATTAGAACAAAATGCCTTCATATGTTTAGAGAAAGTTCTCCTCCTGTTTAAAGTCATTGCAGTTCTGTAATAAGAATATTTCAAATAAATTAATAAAAGCCAGAATTAAAAATGAGATTAGTAGTAAATAAATAAACTAATTAATTAATTCAAATTTTAAAAAATCAATAAATAAAATTCAATTTAAAATGTAAAAAATATATATTAAGTATTATAAATTATTCTAATAAAATTTAAATAAAATAAAGCAGATAAAATAATAAAATAAAAATGCCTCTATATGATCCTGGATACTTTTCCCGCCCGACGTACCGCAGGTTTGGATTTACAAGTTGCAGTTCCAAACGGTCCGTTGGTGTTGGTGCATTCACAGGAGGCTGGGATTTCTCTGCCCCAGTCCTCAGGGCTGACCACGCCACAGCACTTGAACTGCAAACACACACAGCTCACTGGAAACCTCTGCACAAAACTGAAAAACATTCAGTACAGATGGAAGGTGTTAAGTCTCACGGTGGCTTGGAGACCCTCAAGCACTTTCCGCGTCTCTTCTTCTTTCATGATAGGCTCGACATATTCTTTGGATTTACTGTCAAAGCCTTGTTTCACCTGCAAACAAATAAAACTCTGTTATCATGAAACCAAACTGTATTCTCAATGCACCAGGTGTTTCTAGGAGGTTACCGAGTTTCTCAAAACAGCCATGACGGTCCCAAAGATCAGCATGATGATCATCCCAATCCCCATGAAACCTGCAAACTGCACAACAAGACGAGTTCAGGTCGCTGACTCCAGATCTCCTGTTTCTGTAGGATTCAGACTTTTCTACGTACTATTTTGAGGAAAAGCTCCTTCTCTGAGCAGGCGGCAAAGATTCCCAGGGCAGAGATGCAGAAGATGCCGAGGGTGATCACCCAGATCCAGCCCACGCTCGGGCCGCCGAATGCCGACATCTGATCGGTTGGGAAGCAAAGAACGAGTTACAGCAAAATGATTCAAATGATTCATGACCTTATACCTAATATCTAATCCAGTTTGAGTCATATAGCGGACAGAAACTAAATGAAATATAAGAATAGATTAAACAAAGACAGGAGATTCTTTAAAAAATACAACATAAAAAAACTGAAAGTGTCTTCAGTCAGAGGCTTCTTCAGACTCATTGTAACGCAGACTGCTACAGGAGATTTTTTCCTGCCCATAGCCAGGATAATAAGAGAGTAAAGTCATAACATTTTGGTTTATTCTTGTAATGTTATAACTTTGTTCTGTATCATTCTCTATGGACTCTATTCTCTAAATTGTATTGTTTTAATTTTGTGTCTTTTCTTAGAATGGTTCGTTATACTTAAAAGCTTTTGTTCATACAGGAAGTTAAAAAAAATCTAAACTGTTTGTCAATTGTAATTGTGTGAAACACATTGTGCTCCTGAGCGCCCCCTGCTGGTTCGGAGTCTCTAGCTTCAGGTTGCATTAATGTACATGACAAGGCGCAGCTGCTTGTTTTGACTTTTTATCTTATCGGAACAAGAAGCATATATTTGTGACTTTTCCTCTAAATAATTTAAATGAAAGATATTTTCATATTTTACCTGGATTGAAGCGGCAGTGGCCTGAACCGCCACGTATATCAGCACACAGCCGACGATCTGGGACAGAAAGAAAAACTCAATTAAACACAAGGAAAACTAGTTTTGCTTCATTTCAAATTCACAAAAGGTTTCTCATATGAAAGGGAGCCAAAAAAGTTTCATTTGATGACAAAATTATAAATAAAACATATTCTTCATCTTTTTATTTACTTTATTAGTAAATGATTTGAGCAACAAAAGAGAAGAATCCTCGATTGTTTTAGGGGATTAATAGTTTATCTTAGGTGTAATTTTAGCTGCAGGACACGAGAGGGCGACAGAGAGCAGAAAATGGGCATCTGTCGTTGGTGACGTAGCTCCAGAAAAATGCCGGGAACAAAAAAAACAAAAAAGGCGCGAGGGAGAAACAGTTTGGGTCATATAACTAATTAAAGAAACTAAAACAGTAACAAACAACTTTCTAAATTCACTTTTTAAGTCTTTGTGTTTCATCTTTCACCAAAGAACTTTTAGAAACTTTTCTCCAACATTTCACAAACTCCAAACTTTCATTTTTCCATTTTCTTTTTCGTCTATTTGATCCAAAATGGAACCAAAAGAACATTAAGTCTTCAATAGGAAGCACTAAAATATTATTAAAGACAGAAAACAACAGGAGGGTTTGATGGGCGGAGTGTAACAGGACCCCCAACAACACACACGCGCACACCCCCCCCACACACACACGCACACACACCCCCGCACACACGCACACACGCACACACGCACACTTTCTGTTACTGGAAGTCACTGCTTATTGGACACAAAGTGGACAAATTACACATCAGAACATCATGTACTCTGTTCATCCTATGTAACTTTTAACTGCAATAATTAAATTACAACCAAAATCTATAAAAACTACAAGTTTTACCTTCACATATATGTTTGAAAAGTGAATTAAGAACAATTTGTACATTTTCCATACTCCAAAAATCCAAAATCTTTTCTATTTTTCCAATGCAGAATAATTTATGTGACTGATCATAATATTAATAATAATAATAATAATAACACAGCAAAAGTTCAAAGAAGCTTAAAGCTGCAAAAATAATAATAAAAAAGCAAAAATAATTTTTTTTAAAAGACAAAAACTTTTGTCTTTTTGTGTTATTTAAAAAGAAATCTGATTATCAGATTTATCACGTTGCAACTTAACATGTATCAAAACTTTACTAATAAAATTAATATTTCAGAGATGCAAAAACATGGAAACGTTTTTAAAGATAACTTCTACTTACTAGAAACAGCACATTAAAGAAGATAAAGAGGCACTTGAGGCATCCGTTAATTTTCCCCATCTTTTCTTTTTACGTCGACGCTGAAGAGCAGAAGGAGAGAGTTTGATCAGGGCAAGGATGCAGGTTGGGTGTGACGTTCAAAGCTCCTGCAGAGAGTCTGAGTGTCTGGGTGGAAATACAGCAGCCAATCAGGACGAGCTGCCCCAAGGTTTACATACTAAAGCATCAAGACCCGTCTAAACAACAGGAAATGAGACAGGCTGGTGCAGAAACAGTTTTGTTTTTTGCATTTAAACAGTTTGAAACTAAGCTGAATTAAAAAGTTTGTTTGCAAAATGTTAAAATAACACAGAAACCCATTAAATATTGTAAACCAGTGCAGGAAAAATGGCTGGAAAATCACTATGAGGGTTTCTACTGCTTCTAAAACAGCCCAAGTGCATAAAAATAAACAGCGATTCAGTTAATATTATTATTATATTATTATTATTATTATTTAGTCATTTTCCAGATTCATTTTCCAAGGACGAAGATTTATTTGCAGTCATTTGTAATAACTTTCTTTTAAAAGAAAGCAAGAAAGTCACAAAAGTCACAAATCAGCAAGCTCTGCCTGTCACCTAGCAACCCCAACGGAACTCTGCCTGTCACCTAGCAACCCCAACGGAACTCTGCCTGTCACCTAGCAACTCCAACGGAACTCTGCCTGTCACCTAGAAAATGAACATGTTTTGTTTAGCCCATGAGCCTATGCTAACATGTTCAATGAAGAACAAAAGGGAAAAGAAAATCACAATGCTTGGAAAAAATAGAAGTATAGAAGAAGTGAAAGCAATTAAAGTTTACAAGGAACACTCTTACACTTGCTTTCCACATTTAACCACAACCTTCTGGTTCTGAACTCGAAACCCAGAGGCAAAGTAACTGAAAAACAAACGCGTGAAATACGCAACACAGTGAGGACTGAAAAGAATGACTGAAGTAGCTCAGTCAATCTCCAAACCGGAACTTAGTAGAAAACCTTCAGAGGAGCTGAAGCGCAGTGTTTCCTAGCAACAGGCGTAAATCCTGGAGAGAATCTGATTGGAGGAGAGCTGCAGTGCAACTCCGACTTCTGCAGTTAAAATTTTGAGTCCAGAAAATGTGACTTTCTGGATTTTGTTTAGCTTCTCTCTCTCTCTCCATTCGTTGAAACATCTTGATTTTTTCAGGTTTTCCTCATTTCTGAATACTTTCTTCCAGCACCAGCAGTTTGAGGAGCAAACCAAGGCACAATGTGAGTCTGTTTACTAGCTGATCCAAACAATGTGGCGTCTGTTACAGGAAACCAACGCATGCTGAAGAGCCTTCAATGAGCTTCAGCTGTGGAGGACAGACCAACAGCAGACGGGAGAGCAGCCTTTCTTGAACCAGGGCTGTCATCATCAATGGGTTCACAAACCTGATTAATCTAAAAGTATAATTTGAAGATAAACATTTTGTCTCAAAATTCTGAGAAAAAAATCTGGCTTGTTCCTCAAAATTCAGATTTTTTGCTAAAAAATTGACATTTTTGTCAAAATTCTGATATTTTTCTTAAAATTAATTTTTTTTAATTTTGTTTACAAAATTAATTTTTTTTTTTCTAAATTCGTCTTCAAACTCAGAAATCTCATACTTTTGCCATTTTCATCCAAATTCTGACATTGTTTTAAATCAAATTCAGATTTTTTCTCCCAGATTTCTGACTTCAAAGTCAGAAACAAACACCGTCCAAATCTCTCATCACCTTATCCTCGCTTTCTTTTCTAAAAGCAAAAACACAAATAGTGACTAATTTTAAACATCCCTTCTGTGAGTTATATTTCAGAATATTAGGGAGTATTTCTGTTTAATTACGAGAATTCAGTCATAATATTTGCAAAAGGATGGAGATTTATTCGCAGTCATTTGTAATACCTTTCCGTTAAAATCGGATCTGGCATGAAAAATATCAGCTTCCCGCTGTCCAACTTCTCTGCCTTGACCTCATGCTGAACATAAGAGGTGAAAATGTAAACATGTCAGAAAGCAGACAGACGTGGTCGTCCACAAAACTGGCAGGAAACAAGTAAGGAAGCCGCACCCTCTCTGCTTTTTCTAATGCTGTCTCGTAGGCAAAAGGACACAGACCTGAAATATTATATCAATATCATTTCTTTTCACAAATTCTGACTTATCAAAATTTGTACTTTTTTCTCAAAATTCAGAATTCCTTCAGAACTTTCACTTTAAACTCTGCAGTTTTACCTTTTTCCACAGAAGTCAAACTTTTTTTTCTCATAACTTTGATTCTAAACTAACAATTTTAACTTTAAAAAAATAATTTTGACCTTAAACTCAAAGTTTTGACCAAGAGTTTTGTTTCTTTTTCTCAGCATTCAGAAATTAAAATCAGTGTAATGAAGGTCTTCATTACTAGGCTGGAAACACTGAAAGTGTGTGTTAAATGATGAAAGAAACAAATACAAACAGATGGAAGTATTTTATTGATTGTATGTGTGTTGCAGTGGCATCTCAGCTGGAACTGATGGTGTCCTGTTAACAGACAAATGAATGAAATAAGTATTGTAACTGTTTGTAATACACTAAAATGTTTGAAAGCCGGGTGCGGGTGTGACTTACCTCTGTCTCTTCCTCTGCCGGGTGGTCAGGCTGAAACATTCCCCGGGGACCTGAGCACCTTTTAAGGTTTCCAGAAGGGACCAAGGCAGATGAGAGAGAGGGGGGAGAGTTGAGGGATCTATGTACTGTAGACGCTCACTGTTAAATTGATTATTTATATAAATGTATTTTAGATCTACTTCAACTAAAGAGTATTTAATAATGTGTATTCGTCTGAAGATGTGGTTTGTTTAGTCAATGTTTGTCGTGTGTATTTACTGTTTTACCCTGTTTCTTGGCGGCGGGTTAAATGGAACCGTCGGCGGCCATAAAGGCGGCGTGCTGGCCACGAGTGGAATGGAGATCCCAGACCGTGAGGAAGCAGGGCTGTGTTATGTGTTTGAATGTTGGTGAATAAACACCTAATGGGCTTCACTGATCCTTGGTCTCCTGACTCCTACTTGAGCCTCCCGCTAAGGGCCAGTCTAACAATCAGATTTCAGAAATCTCAGAATTGACTTTTTTGAAGCACACACAAGGATCCGTCCTTCTCATCAATTTGTTGTCACCTTCCAGCTGTTGAATTGAATTAATTCATAAAAATGGATCAATTAGCCAACAATAGCCATCATATTCTGCTGTTTCGGAGCTCAGTGGATCCCGCTGAGCTCTGTTGTCTCGATGGCACCCCCTGCTGCACAGGAGGGGAAAATATCTCATTCCATGTAAAGAACCAAGTGACGAAGCAGAAACTCGGTTCTGCAGACTGTTTCATACACACTTTGCAAAGTATTTGTGTGCAACATTTCCGAACCGTGTGTAACATTTTTTATTTGTTTGCAAAGTTTTGGCAGGAAATGAACTCTATCTATGTTGAACGCTATCAATGTTTACTAGAGACCTTCAGGTTTTCCTAATGGTGAGGGAGAGAAGGTCTGGTTTTCATCAGCATTCAGCTGAGAGCTGACAGAAAATCCAGTTTGTTCCTCCTGCTGCTCTGTTTCTCATCTCATCGTCGACCCGCTAACAGGAAATACGGGAACCCGTCAAATAAGGAACTACTGCAAAAATTACTGACATTTTCTTTAGATAATAAGCTAAGAAAATGTAAGTTTTGTTTACTGCTGTGTTGTATCAGCACAACTGCAACTTTTGAAAAAAAAAACTGCAAGTCTTGCAGACACAAAGACTTGCAGACTTTGTGTCTGAAAGTCCAATAATCTTCACAATGCAACATGGCAGTTAACTAACGGAGTTACGGTTCAGAGGGTTTTTCATCCAGACGGCTTTCTGAATCCGATTTGGCCACATGGTCCTTTTCCAGGCAGATAAACCCTGGAACTCGGAAATCAGAGATAACTGATTGAAACAGTTGACATTTATGAATAACATGGTAAAAATCTGACTTTGGAAAAAACTTTTTTTCTCTTAAGATCAGCTAAATAACCTAATTTATTAATGTACATTTTCGACTGCGTAATTTTACAAAACATCACAAACAGCCTCAAATTAAATTATGTTTTTATTTTTTTTTTTTACCCTGACAGCTCAGTGATTTACAGGAAACCTCAGTAGTGGGACCTGCAAATGTCCAAGTAAACCCAAATCCCACTTCGTATCACCACTCCGCAGAAAAATGTGGTTTAAAAGCTGCAGTGAGTCACAGAAATATCATCTAAATCACTTTAATAAACACAAATCTGGAGAGTTTAAATAACCAGAGAGAAAATGACCAAAGACTGAGGAGCTGGTGACAGGATGCAGCTGGAGAGGAGCAGGTAGTAAAAAGAGAAACAGAGAGAAACATTAAATAAGCAAATCCAAAAACACAAACAATAAACTAACTGAACTGACACCCGAGATAAACGAGGAGAGCAAAAAGAAACGATCAGAAAAGAAATAAACCAAACAGAACATCAATCAAATTCAAAATCCAAACACCTGCAGATCATAACAAGCAGCTTTTAAATGATCAATAGTCTTTAAAAGTCATTATTTTAAGATCATTTAACCTCAATTCAACATCACAGAAACTAAACTTTACTACGCATTTATAAGCTGGTGTTTTAGCGTTATTTTAGTTCACTTCAAATAAAAAATAACGTTTAAATATCATATAGGAACTTGTTTTAAGTCAATAAATCCTTAATATTGTTAAGGAAAGGCAGATTATTTGACTTATAACAAGATATTTGCACTAAACGAAACCAAAACACAAAGATTTTATGTTTCTGCAGTGAAATTGATGGACCAGGATTTCAAAATGTTTTGAGGTGTGAAAAGATTAAAATATCAAAGAGCTACACATTTTTAATTAGCTTTTACTTCCATGAGTATATTTGTCTAGTAACAAGAGGCATTCTGTTCTGCTGCAGCTCTTTTCTTTTCTCCAGTGTTTTTATAGAAGTTCAGACCAAAGTGAATCCAGATGAGGTTTTTTGGGGCCTGTTAGGTTTGATTGCTAAACAGAACGACTGAATCTAAATAGTGAAGCAGCGGAAAGGCCAGCCTACATTTTGGCTTCGTTTAGACTGAGCTGCTCGACTGACGACTTCTGGCTGCCAGCCTCCAACTCAGAGCTGCAGCGAACGCGATGCATGGTGAACATTCAAAGAAAACTTTCCCGGATTTCCCCTCCTCCGGTAATCTGACCCCCGATATTTCAGACAGGCTCCAAAACCTGCCAGCTGAAAACCTGCTGGGTTGGAAGTTGGCAGGTTTTGGTCCTGTAACTGTTTCTGTCAAACAGCAACAGTTATGTTTCTGTTTGATGCAGAACATCAAGGAGGTTAGTTTAGGTTTCATTTTGACTTGAGTTTCATTTCATCAGAAATGAGAGCAAATCGCAACCACAAGTGCGAACTTGTGGAGATGCGACGGCAGATCAAACAGGACAAAACAGGAGAAGCTTCCCGCCAAGAGAAAAAAAACTGAGCATTTTAGATTAAGACATTTTTAAGAAAAAGTAAGAAAAAATTTATTTTAAGATAAATTTCAGAAACTTTCTAGAAAAAATACAACAAAATTCCTGAGTTTCAAAAGTAAAAAAATGTCAACTTCTGAAACTCTGAAACTCAGAATGAGGTGAAACAAGAAAACCAACTGAACAATGTCAGCTGCCAGTGGCGCAGTGTGATTTAACAATCTGGAAGCGACTTTCCTTCCAGAAACCAAAAAACATGAACTTATATCCAAAAGACGTCTGGTCGGTACGTTAAACACTTAGGTTGTTTCCTGAAGCCGTTGTTGGAAATGATAATTCAATTATGCTAGTTTTAACTTTAAGCACATGTTTAAATATTAGACAGATCAACATTGCCTTGAATAGGACTCAATTTTAAGTTAGATTTAGAGTCATGGCTTAATCCACATAATCTGATCAGTAGAAGATAATTGTACCAGATCTTAGATCCAAATCAGCCCGTTTGATATTCTAGGTGAGAGGACGGCTCTGAGCCATCAGCCTCCTGCTGTGCTTGGATTGCAGCAGCATCTGTGCTGGGACAGCAGGAGGGGGTCTGCAGAGAGATGGCTGTTTCCTGGACCCATATAAGGATTGGGGCCTTTTGTTATGTGGACACCTGAAGAGAGATTGGATCTCACACGGAGATGTGAAATGTTGCTTTTCTCAGGACTTATCAGCTCAGCAACACAGTCATAAACATTTAGAGCATCTTCCCTTTGATATTCAAAACTTAGTCTAATTAGAGAGCAGGAACCTCCCAGACTGCATAAATTAGAGAAGAGACACACCTTCCTTTAAAAGTTTCGGACCTGAAAGAATTAATCAGATCGCTGGGCGCGGCAGCGCCGGCGTTCTCCGGAGACGCTGCGTCTCCGTATTGGTCTCTGTGTTTGTGCATTTTTCTGTTTCTTTCAGGTGATTGATGTCTGTCTTGTGGTTGTGAGTTTCTGTTGATTCTGGTATGTTATTGGTGTGATTTGATGCATTTGCTTGTCTGAATAAACTCTGGATGTGTTTGAAGTAGAACCGTGAATGTTGTGAACTGCCCTTACGCACCGGAGGAAACCCTCGACCCAGGGGAACTAGAGAGGAGACAACGAGCTACAGGTGCTAATCATTATCCTCTCAATACCGTAGAAACCCAAATGGAAGTATTGAAACTTACAAAAGGTAAAACTAGCTGACCAAACGTTCTCTGGGTTGCTAGGTAACGGGCAGAGTTCCACTGGGGTTGCTAGGTAACAGCCCAGAGGCCATAGAATATGACTTAAATAGGAGGTTGTTGAAGCATTAACTTATGTGATTTACTGAAACAAGGGTTGGATGGTTAGTTTTAAGTGCTTGAGGTGTTTTTAGAACCAACAGAAACACAAATAAATGTGTGAAAGTGTCCAAAAAGTTAATTTTGCATAATAGACCCCTTTAATTGTAAAGTTTGTAACTGTAAAGTTGATTCCTGCTTACATGTAACAGCAGAGTTATTGGAGCAACAGTGAGTAACAGCCAAACTCTTTTCCTTTTTCAGAAGTTGCTCAACATCCTGTCATTTAACTCCTGCTTTTTATTTTGAAATCTTGCACAAAATTATAACAGCTCAAAGTTTTGCTTGCAAGAAGCTGAATCACAAACCATGAATTGAGCAACTGGGTTTCTGGGAAAAGTCCAGAAACGTGTCGAACGAAGCATGAGGTCAGGAACGAGGTTTCTTTACTCTCCTCTGTTTGGAGAAATTCTCCCTTCAAGTTCCTCAACTTGTAACATTTTTATTTGTAGTTTTATGGCCATAAATTGTTTTGCAGGTCATAGCTTTTTATTTACGACCCGAGGATGTGACTCAAGGTTGTTTAAATGTTTTTGACTGATGTTAAGGATCAGGGTCAGGCTGATTTTTCACAATGGGGAGATCGGGCGGACCCAGTTTCCAGATTCTCCATACACGATGGCTTCCGCTCATAGAAATGTCAGATATATATATATATTTTTTTCTTCCTGTTGCAAGTTGTCTCTATTGTTGGTAGATTACTGAGCGACCATTTAGGAGGGCAGACCGTGAGAAGACGAGACCTCTGCGTGATTTCAGCTGATTAAAACTGAATCCAGCTGCTGCAAGACATGAAACCAGAAACCATGCTCTGGCTCTTGGATTCTCTCCAGTTGTGTATGCATATGTAATGCACCAACTCTCCACAATCCTCTGCCAAAGCTTCCAAAAATAGGAAAAACTACAATGTCTGCAAGTCTTTTCTCTTTGTTATGAAATAACAAAGAGAGTTATGAAATAACTCTCTTTGCAGTTGCAGTTATGAAATACGTCACTGTTACATAATAGAACCGTCTGAGTCCAAACAATGAAATCAGAGTATAAAAAAATATAAGACAAGGTTATGTTACAGAAACTAAGACGAGGCAGGAAAGGAAAAATCCTTGGTTGGGTAACAAAAGAACTTCAGAGCTTCGATGTAAAACCATCATAACATAGAAAACAAAACGACCCAGCAATCTGGACAAGAGCGTTCAGGAGAGAACGAGAGAACTCACACAATCCCAATGAAGAATCAAAAACCGACTGGAAACGTTGCCTGCATTTTTACAATGCTGGATACTTTGGCGACACCTACAGGGCATTCTGGGAAACTGTTATGATCGCAAAGAAAACACAACAGTGAAGGATAATGAGCAACAACACATTGCAAGCAGGTGAACGGCCAGCAGTAAAAACCAATTTGTAGAGTTTTTAAAGCTGCTTAAAGGGAATCTAGTATGCAAGATTGACGTTTTGCACATTTTTACATTGATTTCTGCTGCTTCTAAAAAAAACCCAAGATGGGTTTTTGCCATTAAGTTATTGTTTTTTGGTGTCTGGAAAATGAGCGGTTTCAAAAACTTCCTGATTGTCGAGTCACACTGATCCGTTACCTAGCAACCTCAGCAGAGTTCTGCCTGTTACCTAGCAACCCAAGCTGAGCTCCAGCACATTTGGTCAGCTGGTTTCACCTCTGTATGCGTTGTACAATGGCTGCTGGAAAAGTCAAGTGTTGTTCTTGTTGACTTATCATCCAGAAACCACTTGCTGCATTCTCACTAGTTGTGCAGGAGGCTCCATTAATGCTTTTCAAGGGTCCACAGTTGTATAAAAGGCTAATGCATCTCACATTAATTGTCAGTCACTTAAAATCAGATAAAGTAGATCTTTGTTTTTACTGATGGAAATGGCACAATTTGAAATAACTTCCTGAATTTTAGCTTCCAGAAACATTTTCCAGTTTACTTGAGGTGATTTTTTGGCTTTTCTTAAAAAGAAAAACTGAACTAAAGGGAGATGGAAACACATTTACTCCCAATTCTCCCATCCACTGGTGGGTCTGTGCCTTACCAGAGGCATAAAACTCTGAAGTCCAAACCTGAAGCTCTGAGGGGAAAGCGATGACGGAATCTGATTGGCTTTTGACATGAAACCTTTACAGCCCGATTATAGAGACTTGTGAATGGTTAGTTTAGTTTGAGACCAAATATGAGAGAATCATTGAGTTCAGCGGCATCTCTGCACTGTGAAGGGTTAAACAATTTCTAATAATTTAAAAACATTTTGTATTTGAGCTAACAGTTTTGCACAACCTAATATTAATCTAAGATGAGTGGTTCATGCATACAGGAAGTAGCGGCTTGCAGCCGCTACTTCCTGTTTATTGTAGCCATTCGTAGCATCAACATCTGATATAATTAGGCTTTTAACAGCCTGGTTCATTCACTCAAAAAATGAAATTCTTTTTTTTTCTGTGTGGCCTTTTAAAAATTCACTTAAGATTCACACACTGTAGTTATTTTAGAAAATATTTTTTATTTTTATTTGAGGATTTTCTGGAATCGATTCTTCATAAGAACATTTTGTGGTTAATCTTCCTTCCTTTTCCTTTGTGGGTAATTAAAAGTTTCTGACGTGTTACTTCTTCACAGTTTGCTCAGCTTTGACAACCAAACCCTAAACTCTGTGAGAAGATCAAGTCCTGCAATGGAGAGTTAATGCCGACTGCATTAACAAAAGCTGCTTTAATGATTGTTGTTCTTACTGATAACAGCTTTGGTGCATTTGGAGACTTAATGTACGACGAGCAGAAAGAGAGGCTGGAATGTCGTGATTTTATGGGATTATACAGAACAATGTAAACATTCATGCATGCCTGGAAGTGTTCTCATGGCGCTGTGCAAGCATGTTTCCTTTTTGTTCATATGTGGGAGGAAAAAAGCCAAAGTTAATCTACGGCTTAACTCATTCAGCATGAAAAGTAAATATGGTGAGCTGGAAAGTAGCTGCAAAAAAATATTTTTTTTTAATATTACGCATTCCTCAAATGTTCAGAAACTTTAAGTGTAAAATTCAAGAAAGTCTCTAATTTTCTCTAATTTCCATACAACCAGGTTTTGCAGCCATGTGAGCAAAAAGGCGTAAGAACATACAGAATCTCATTAGAGCCAAGAATCGTCTTGTTCCAGTTTGTTTGGATTATTTCCCATCATACCCTAACTTTAGATTAAAACAAAACTTTAATAGGTTAATAAAGCATGAATTATGTAATATCCTACATGAAAACAGAACTCAGATATTTTCCTTTGCACCAAAGCAGAATTTTTGTCATGAATCAGTTTTTATAGTGGAGATTTTTCAGAAATGCATTTCCAGGATAAGGATGGGAGATTCGCTCACAACTGCATGTTTTTTTCCATATTAATGTGCTTTTAAATGCATAAAATATTTTAGATTTAAGTTGTATTATACTATAGTTACTGCTGCATTGATGATGTTTAGTGTTAATAAAATCTGTTTTGTTCCTGACAGATTTCGCCAAATTATTGCTAACGCGGTAATAATGCGTTAGCACATAAGCTAACACATTATTAGCTTATGTGCTAAACTAATATTTTGAATATATTTAGCTTACTTACCTTCCCAAAAACGTTGTGAGCTACCTCTGTGTTGAAGCTTTGGTTACCGCCGGATAATTGTTCAAGTAGTTAGATGTTTATGTTCACGCTCTTATTTTGAAGTGTGTGAAGAGTGTTTAACCAGTATTTCCATTTCCTCTAGTCCCGTCTCCACCATAACTGCAATGCAGCAAATTACAAACCTCTGTCTCGGTTTTTGAAGTGAACTTTGGTGTAGTGTGAATTCATATGTGAACGCCAAGAGGACCGGAGAACACGCCAAAAGCAGGAAGTGGACTACAGTGCAGGGCATTCTGGGTAAATACAACCAAAACAAATGCATTAACCTGACATTAGCAGGAGGAATCTGCCACCACTCCATGTTTGCTTACATTTTGTGAAGAAAGGAAGTTGCGCTTTGTGTCGATTCACGTCTTTTTCTTCAGTGGTTCTTGGTGCAGCGCCCCCACAGGCAAGGAGGGGAACAGGTTTTTCAAAGAGTTTAGTTGTAGTAGTCAGTGCAGTGAGAAGAACCACTGCAGCTGGAGAGGAAATAAATGTTGCAGTTTTGGTCCCAATCAAACCAAATCTACTGACTAACAGGAGGAAAAGCACAACTAACCTTTCAGGCAGCACTGCCCACTGCTGATTTGGTCATCATCCCAAACACAGGAGCAAATCCTCAACAGACTGGTTGATAAAGTAAAAGTCAGGGTCTTAAATGTTTGTGGTATTTTACAGTAAGTTTGAACAGAATTGGGCATCATAAACTGAGAACTTCTCCTTGGTTTGGGCTGCAGACAGCACAGCAGGTTTTACCTTAGAGCCGACATAGTTTGAACTCAAACTGCCTTTCAGACGAGGGGAAACATTTACGCTTCAAACCATGTTTGATTTCCTGTGGAAATCAAACATGGTTTGATTTCCTGTGGGTTACTGTGGACCGATGGTAACGATCCTTTTCCTGGATTACAGCTGGCCTTCAGAGGCCTCCATCAAAACTAAAACAAACATACAAGCTTCTGGATCAGCAACGTCAGCACTTCATGAACTGTGAACTGTTTTAAATCTGTTTTAGCACATTTATTTATTATCTCTTGTTCAGAGGCAGACATTAATAAAAGTCTCCTAACACCAACCTTGCTGTGTATTTCTGGCTAAGTGAACATATCAACAGATTCAACAGAAATGTCAGGATCACTTTATCATTCAGAGTCCAGACTGACAGGAAATCCTGTCAGTCCTTATCTGATACTTGCAAGATATCAGAAAAATTAAACTTGGGGTTTGGAAAAATCCTAAATAATGAACTGAAGCATAACATTGACAGTTTTTACTTTGAATGCACATAAAATATGTGGTTTGCCTCAGTTTTTATTATTTACAAAGTGTTTGAGCTTCTACGGAGTATTACTAAAGAAAAGTAATACTAAGACGAAGAATAAAGTCATAATATTTTGAGAAGAAAATTGGAATATTATGAGAATCAAATCAAAACAATACAAACACTAAACAACTTTTATTACAAACTGAAAATATTTCCAGAATAAAGTCAATTAAATAAAATATGACAAAAATTGTAGCAATATGAGAATAAAGTCAGAATATTACTTTATTCTCGTAATTTAATTTATTATTTTTATTTTCTTAGGATGGCCCTAATACTCCGTTGTCCTGTGCAATCAGTCTCAAAAAGACAATGAAAAACCAAAATTCAGTGTCTTTCACACTCTAATTGACACCTTGATTGCATCACCTTCTAAATTAATGGTAATTTTTTGCCAGAGAAAAAATAAACTGAGTGTAACTTATCTTTCATTTCATTTGAATTTCGTGACTAAAATGAGAAAATTAAGTTTAAGTTACAAAAATATCCAATTATCCGCCAATTCTGCCATCTGGTGGCAAGTCGATGTTACTACAGAAACATCGCCTGATTTATTAAAGTAAATATTTATTTACAAAGGGAAGCAAAATAAATATAAAAATGTTAGTTATTTTTTAAAAGTTAGTTTCTGGCATTTATCCTGCAAATATTCTAAAATATATATTTTACCCTGCCTCCCATCTAAAAATGTCAATAAACCGTCAATGTGCTGCGGTTTATTGAAGAAAGCAGGAATCCGTCGCCGTATAAAGTCAGATTTCCAGAGAAAACAACTAAAAACAATAAAATTTAACCCAACTTTAAATGACATGAAAAACTAAATAAATAGATAAAACCTGGACTGTGACTCTTTTTTTTCTCCAAATATTTTTTATTAGAATTTTCTACTATACAAACACATTCATTTGTCTTTGGTCTTTCCGTGTTCCTCCACTTCAGAGCAATCAAATGTTTAGCCTGTAAAAGGTAAAAACTCACAAGCTTCTTTCTTTAAATCCATCTGGAAAGATGTGCAGTAAGCAAAGTTTACTGTCCATTGGAACATCCTTCTCGATCAAACGAGAGATGAACATGATGACCTCCTTCCAGAAAGTTTGAAGCTCTATACATTGCCACATACAATGGAAAAGAGTACCTTTATCTATATTGCATTTAACACAAATATCAGGAATATTTGAGTTGAAATGGTGAAGTCTGACAGGAGTAATATAAGTTCTAAATAACCATTTGTATTGTAATAGCCTAAACCTTGTGTTAATAGTTTGCGTTGGACTCTTACACAAAGAAAGTAATTCGATGTAATCTTTGGGCATCAGAAAGTTGTATAAATCTGCTAATCAATAAATCAAAAATATGAAGCAAACATTTGCGTTTAAATATTAAAACAAAAATATGTCATTTCTTTTTATTGCTTCATAACTCGCTTTTTTTAAGCATTTTTTGTAATTTTTTTTATGAAAAACAAAAATGTAATTTTATTATAAACTAAATGTTCCTTTAAAAAAAACATTACAACTTCCTGCATAAATAGTCAATTAAAAACATTTTACATACAGGAACATTGGAGATGATAAAAATCCCCTTCAGACAACCGTTAATTTTCCCCATTTTTTTCAGTTTTACTTTGACTAGACAGTTGAGACAGAACTGAGCTGTTTCATTGTGCTGTCATGCATCTTCCCCTCATTGCACACAAACAATGAGGGGACTGTGAAACTGATCAGCATAAGAGACAAAATTACAGGGAAAAGATTTATTAATTCAATAACTTATTTATTTATGGTTTTAAAAAGTTTATCTCATTTCCACTCAAGACACTTACTTGACACATTATGTCATAAAATAGTTTTAATTTACAAACAAACAAAATGGAGAAGCAGCAGAAAATCACAGAAACTCCAGGAAGAGACGCAGAAAACCGTTTGGGTTCTTTAGTTTTTTCCTGCTTTCATCTCCAGTTTTACCAGAAATCAATAAACCATCAAAATCCAGTTTAATTCCATTACACTGGATTGAACTGATCATGAACTGGTGAATTAATCAGTTTCCAACCAATCTTCTGCTCAACCATTTGTTGTTTTTAGTTTTATTTATTGCCTCTTGGCCAGGACTTTCTTGAAAGAGGTTTTAATCCCAATTGGTAAAACAAAAGGTTAGATTTAAAAAAAACGTTTTGTTTCATTTCAATGTTCTTGAAATTAAGAAAATAAAACTTTTACTGCAGATGTGACTACAGAAAATCAGATTTAAGGTTTAAAATAAACTTTTTATTCATGAATTAAGAAAAAGGTTTTTTTTTTCATATTGAATTTAAAAACCTTTTTTTAAGATTCTGCAAACAGAACAGGAACATTTTAAGGCTGAGCCGTTTTTCCAACACTGGCAAACATTTAGAAATTAAATTAAATCAGAATAAAATACATTGACATGTGGGAACAGCAAAGCATTTTCATGTCAGTTTTTGCTAATACAAATAAAATGTGAGAATAATATTTATCATGGCACAAAACCCTCTGAAATATTAACTTTAATAATCCCTCATTTCAATATCTGGCTCCCCGACGTTGTCATGACAACTGGTCTGCTTAATCATTTCGATAGTGATGATCAAACACATCATCTGAAAGAGCAAGTAGACAAAAAAGTGATTAGGAAAAAAAGTGGTTTCTATTTTCACAATAGGCTGTTCTAAACCAAAATGATTTCTGCTCTTGATTTTCACGTTTCTGCCAACCTGCTGAAACGCCTCTGCTTAAAGAAACATTTAGGCTTCACACCTGTTAAAAAAACCCACTTTTTTAACAGTGGTATATAGATGACAGTATGTTATAAACTGTTTTTCTCTGTTCATAACTTAAAGCTCTTGTTCAGAGACAACATGCACAGAAAAGACTGAGAAAGTGACCAGAGGAAGCTGAAGCAGCCCACAGGCTGAGGCCACAGATCGGATCGCTCTCTGCCAGCCACATGGAGCTGCAGCTTCTCTAACCGTGTTGTTGAATGTCATCTCTTCTGCCATCATCTGTTGGGGCAGCAGCATCAGAACCAGGGACTAAAAGAACCTAATAAAGAAGGCTGGTTCTGTTCTCCCTCCACATTTTCATACATAATTTAAAAAAAGAGAATTTGAAAAACTTACAGCAATTATAGCAAATCCAAAGAAGATGCCGAGGACAACATTTACCACATGTTCGACATCGGCTCTGAAAGCTTCCCTGCACGACTGCAGAAGAGAAAATGGGGAGAAAGTTGAGGACTGCAGGCTGGAGTTGAGACAGAAAGGTGAAGCTAAATTGTTTAATTCGTCGGGTGTTTGATGACCTTGGCGTAGACGTTTAACGGCCCGGTGGATCCCTGCGAGAAAAAACATTTTCAAAGATTTGCAGATAAGATTTTGTTTCCATGATAATTATTAACCCTTTTTAAGCTCACCTGTGGGCTGGGTTTACATTGTTCATGTGGAAATGTGCATTTGCAAGATTTAGGGACGTCTGAACCCCAGTCCTGGACTCCAGTCCATCCGCAGCAGTGACGCTGAAACACCAGACTTTAAAATTAGGAGAGCTGTTGGATTTTACACATTTCAACAATACAGTGTACATTCTGAAACAAAACAGTAACAGATGCTTCCACTTTAATATAATGATTTGTCCAGAATTATCCATGGCGTCTTATTAAAATGCTTGTCTGCGCCTCTTGTAAAACACCACCAGGGGGAGCCATTCGGTCTTACGTGTTCTTGCCGGAGATGAAGCAACTCTTTCCTGGTTTCGTTATTCGGGATCTTCTTGGCAAATTCAGCTGTTTGAGTTTTTTCTATGACCTCAACAGAAAAGAAGGATACAATTATTTTGGACAATTTTCTTTGTGTGAAAAAAAACAAACAAATCCGGAAACCAGAAAAGAAAAAGAAAATGTATGTTTAGTCTTTGCAGATTCCTTAACTGGGGTCATGCCTTGTCGTTTAGATTTTTACATTTAAAACTCTGATGTAATATTTTCTGATCTTTTTATTAAAATTGTTGTTTCAGCTCAATGCCTGCTCCCCTGACTGATCTGCCATAAAACTTTATTTTCTCTGCACCAAACAAAGCAAGCAGTAAATTACCTGGTTTTTAAAAACAGCAACATTAATCCCTAAGGCGACCATGACGACCATTCCAATCCCGTTGATGACTGCAAACTGCACAGAAAACAATGTAGATCAAGATTAATGATCAAATTAAACTTCAGTGTATTTTTTATTTGAGTGAAATACTTGAATTGTGGTACTTACAGCTATGAGGAAGCGTTTACTCTCAGTGCATGCAGCACATCTACCAAAAATGGAGATAACAAGAAGGCTGATGGCAAACACCCAGAACCTCATCATCCTGGGGGCGTCCACTTCTTGTATCTGATCAATGAGAGCAAAAACTTACAGCTGAAACTGATTGTTTCATGATCAACATCCATCCATCTAAATCTGAAACCAGGTTATCTGGTGCCAGATTAGAAGTCAGCATCTTATCATCAATTGATCCTGGCATTATTGACCTAAATTCAAAGTAAAAGTGTAACTGGACCAAAAACTATTGGATTTTGTAGTTTAGAGAAACTTTAAATTGATGGTGTAAAGCAGCTGCAATAGACTGGCGACCTGTGCAGGTGACCCCGCCTCTGATGACCCCGCCTCATGGTGACCCCACCTCTGGTGATCCCACCTCTGGTGATCCCACCTCTGAGGACAGAGGGGTCACCCTGGTGACCTTAACTCACTTATAGTCATGAACAATTCTACTTGGGGCATTCTGAGTCAACCACATGGAAATGCAAAAGAAGTTGCTATGTACTATAAGTGCTTGTTGCATTAATAACATTTTAAGGCTATCAGTAAGTTAGAAGCACAATTAAAGAAAAAACAGACTTGAGTTGCTTTGACAGAAACAAACTACTATTACAGTCTGCAGTTTGAGAGAGACTGAACTGAAGAGAGTCAAGAGACAATAAATTAATTTTTCTGAAGGCTTTGCAGTCAAACAAATGTGTAAACATATGATCCATAAAGAGATTTATGGACAGCAGGTTCTATATAAAACACAAATACTCAAAGGATCCCATTTAAAAACATGAATTATCTCCTCAGAGTAAATATTCATCTGACTGTCAGGAGTTTAAATATGAAGATTTAACAGTAAAGCTTGTTACCCCTGTGTCAGCTCCACTGGTGAATATCAGGCAAATAAAGAAAATCCCAGAAACCTAAAAAAGAAGTTATGCATAGATTTAGCTTACAAAAACAGGGAAAATAAGTTATTTAAAATTCCAAAAATAGAATAAATATTAAAACATCATGTGTTACAGGTAATTTATAAATCTTTCAGACGTAATATTTTCACTTGGTGAGTCACATAAGGCAGATTTTTAAATAAATTAATTTAAAATTAATTACAAAATACATTTGTAATTTCTGCATTAGACACTAGAGGGCGACACAGACTGATCGATGCTGGACGTAAAAACATTTATTATACGATAAATAAGTGATTAAAAAACCTAAACAGGACAAAACTGCTGATGTTGAAAAATTATGATTATTTACCAAACTCCTCAGTTTAAAATGAATAAATCCTTAGAACTAGACAGACAGAAAGGTCAGGACTGCCGCTCTGTTTTTTAGGCATAAACATAAATATCAAATATCAATACCTAGATATCAAAATAACTGCCAATGAATATTTACAGTTATTTTTATTTCTGCCTCCTTTCCAGCATTTTTTGCTATGAAAATCAAAATTCTGAATATTTTTAGCTGCTGGTCTCAAAGTAGTTAGAAAGAACGTTAGCAAAAATAATCAGTTAAATAAAAGGGTTTTACTTACCCCAAAAGCAATACTGAACAGCATAAAAACATTCTTCAGAGAGCAGTTATTTTTCTCCATGCTCTCTGTCTTACTTTGACTAGACCACAGAGGGAGAGAGAGAGAACTGAACTGTGCAGAGACGAAGGCATGTGTGTCGATAATCAGAGAATCTGAGCAGTGATGTGAATCATTTCAACATATAGAGCAAATCTGCAGCCAATCAGTGAGACCGACCAACGATTAGCATGACGACATAAAACATTACACAAACAGGAACCGTGAATTACCTCATTAATCTGAGGATTTCAAGACATTTTCAAGCAGAACTTAAGAAACATTTTTAACAATAATTCACAAAAAGTGGCCACACCAAAAGCTTTGAAGACGGGCAAAATCACTTTGGACACATTGAGAGACGAGACGCAGATGTTAGACTGACACCAGGGCTTAAAGCTGCAAACAGCAAAATCAACATCGACTTTTTTTCTACAGCATACTTGGCTGTTTAAAGAGGACGTTTAAATGTTAACATTTGTCTGAATGTGGTTTTCACACCAGCAACAAAAAAATCTAAATCTGCAGACAGGTGGAGGTGAAGAGAGAGACTGGCTCAAAAACATTTCTCGCTGCTGATGCCCTCAGACTATTTCTGCAGGTGATGCTGGTAACAAAACCAGTGACCCAATTTAGTGTCAGCTGAAAGAGAAACTCCACCAAGAAGAGGAGAGAAGCACAGACATAAGAGAAACGGACATAATCAGTTTCATGGAAAAAGGTTTTTCACTAATGAGCAATTATAAGTCAGATTGACTCGTATACAGAAGTCTTAGTTGCAGGTTTGAGTCCCAGCTATCAAACAAAGGTCATGAAAGCTGGAGAAAACTTTTTAAAAAGTCTCGATAAGGTCAGAAAAATATTTTAATAAAAACAAAGAGCAGAAGAGAAAATTTGGTCAGTTATGCTAGCTTGACTATGATAACTAACATTTAGATGTGCTGTGGAATTTGCTGTGTTTAGGTTCAGTTTTAATATTAATAACATGCAGCTGGTCTGTTTCTTTCATGTGGTCTTCCCTGTCCTGTCCACATCGGTGAGTTTTACTGTCCTTCATGGTCCAGTTTAACAATCTGCTCAAATGAGCCAATGAAAATTTTAAGGCTCAACTGGAGTCTAAAGGTACAAACCTTCTTTTTAACGAGTCACTTCCGATCAGATGCTTGCTAAGATATGACATCATCTTTGTTTCCCAGATGAATAATTTAAGTGAATAGTCTCATTATTCTGACATCTAGAAAACATGTTTGTAGTCCTGACTGTCCCAAGGACTACATACAAACTACAAACAAAACAAGAAAAGTTCAGTTAGTCAGCATAATATTCAGTATTGCTCACCACAGTCAGATTTTTGTAGTTCTAGAGAACTCCAGAATTAGAGCAGTCTGATGCAGAGTTATGTGGTTAGCCCCAGATTACAGCACCCAGCTGTACATCCCAGCTGCTCATGCATTGCTCATCATGCAGCAGCATGAGAAACAAACACCAACCTGTTTAGCATTGCCTTTAAACTCTAATTAAAGGAACCCAACATATTTGATGAGTATTGGTTTTTGATGATGGCACTCGTTAAAATGTAATGTTTGTTCTGCAATTGGCGACTGCATGTCGTGTTTATGAAGCTCTTTGAAGCAACTTGTTGCTGAAATATGTTGCATAAATAAACCTGAGTGATAAAAAAATAATGTAGTTCTCAACTTCCCACGACCAACGCTCCGCTCCAACTTTGACTTTCATCTGATAAATGCTGACAGCATTTATAAAAACACTGCAAAAATTTATTAATTTCACTGGTAGATTTTTTCTGTTATAGGTGAATAAATCTGCCAGTGAAACTAGGACTTTTTCAACAATATTAAGGAATTATTGACAACACAAGCTCTTATTTTACCAGAAAGGTTACGAATTAGTTTTGTCTTACTTCAAGTATACTAAGATATTTGCACTGCGAACTAGACCAATAATTACATGCTAATATTGTGTTTTTGTGTGTATATCCATATGTTCCTTTATATAGCTGGTATTTTGACAAAATGTGTTAAATTATTTTGAAAAATGGATGTTGTGCTCATGCATTTTCCAGTTGAGATTTACAAAATGTGGTGTTTCTATGCCACACTACAAGAAATAAAAGTTTAAATATCTCACTAAAATGTGTGAATTTTACAAAAGATATTTAATTTTCACACAATTTTTAGTTTTTGCAGATGTACTTGGACCTCCAATGTGTCGTTTCCTGAACATCAGATTGATGCAACTTAGTTTGATGTTTTTCTCCCTTCATTCAATCAAGATGAAGGGAGAACTAAACTTCAGTTAACCCCTTAACTGAAGTTTAGGGGTTAATTGTTATTGTAAATATAATTTTATACATGTGTTGTTTCTTTTGAATTTAATCATCAAAATTAAGAGAAAAAGTTCAGATTTGAGAAATTTCTATTTGTCAGTCGCTGCTGCCACCTTGTGGCATTTAGATGTAACTGCAGACAATTCACTGATTTAACTTTACAATAAACTCGTTTTATTTACAAAGCACACTTCAAAAAAGAAGACAGCATATATATATTAAATTTTAAAACATATTCTGCAAACATAGAAACATTTTAAGGTTAAGCAGTTTTTCCAACACTGGCTACCATTTATAAAATAATCATCTTTAAAAGCAGGAATCCTGATCCAGGACCAGATGTTCCAACAATAAAAACCAACAGAAATTTGTGTCATTAAAGAAAATTAATCTTATGTGTACATCTGATTAGTACGTCACGTTTTCATAAATGCAGTTATCAATTTGGGCTTTTAATTTGGGCACAAAAAACTAAGTGAACTCTGGTGCAGTCGAATGCAAATGTGAACACCAAGCGGACCGGAGACCGCTCCGAAATCAGGAAGTGGTCTAAAGTGCAGGGGATTCTGGGTAAATACACCAAAACAAACACGCTAGCCTAGCGCTAGCGCTAGCAGGAGAAATGTCTCGTAGTCTTTTGTAAAAGACTAAAGACAAAACCTACAACCGCTAAAATCTGACGCTACTCCGTTCTTATTTCCATTTTGTCAAGAAGGAAGTTGCACACAGAGGATTTCATGTCGTTTCCGTCAGTGGTTCTTGATGCAGCGCCCCCACAGGTGAGGAGGGGAACAGGTTTTTCAAAAGGTTTGGTTGGTTTGTAAAAGAGAAACACAGCAACTACATTACAGAGAAAATACGGTGGGAATTCAAACCTGTGCAATCAGCTGTGCATTGAAACAAATAAATCTGTGAAAAAGTAAAAGTCATGATGGTGGAAACGACAAAAAGTCCAAACCCGTTTCTGGTTCTAAGTCCATAATCTCACAGCATTTCCTGTGTTGTTCTCCCTAGCTCCACTTAAAGGCTACATGTTAGCATCAGTGTCCGATCCGTTTGTCTCAGGGGTCAGAGGTCAGGAGAGGGAAGGTTTGGGTTGGTATTTGACTCTGTTGAAGTTGTCGACCGTCGTCTCAACTGGAGGCTTTTTCCAGCAATCCTCCAGCCCCAGAACCAGACACAGAACGATGGCGGTTATCTACAACACGCACGCGCGCGCACACACACACACACACCCCCACACACACACACACACACACACCCCCACACACACACACACACACACACACACACACACTTTGGGACATGTCTGACATACAGTTGGGAACCTCAAGAAATGTAACACATCAACATTTTCAGCAGTTTTCAAAAATTTTTCACTTTTTCCCAGAAATATTTGCATTAAATTTGACAAAAAAATGACAGTAAAAGAACCAGAAATATTACATCTGTTTATTTCTAATCAATTTGGTGTTTAAACTTTTAAAATAATTTCCCCTCCTCTTTTTGTAACAACAAATTTCCAAAAGTAGATATTTATCTAAATGTACCAGACCATCAGACAGAATCCATGTTCACTTTGTGACACTTTGAATGTGATATTTTCATGTTTTAGCTCCGTAAGACGGTGAAAACAATAAGAAACTGCTGGTTTACCGTGATGGTGGCGAAGGCGGAGATTATTCCAATCCGGAGTTTGATGGGGAATCCCAGGTAGCTCTTCAGGATCGGACCACAGGGCTGAGCAACAAATAGAATAAAACTGGTACAGAGGAAGGAGAACATCAACAGTCTGAATGAATAAAGCAGCGATACCTCAGCGTGAACCCAGAGATTATCTGCAGGATTATTCCCAGTCTTCACACAGGATCCCAGTGAGCTGGAGTTACTGGTCTGAGAGCTGAGGAACGGGGAGGAAACAGTTAGAGGGTCAGGGCCTCCAACTGTAAATGTATAAAATATATATTTACGAGAATAAAGTATAATATTACGAGAAGTTGTATGACTTTATTCTTGAAAAATTCCATCTTCATTCTGAAAGTATTCCACTTTTATCCTCTTAGTATTTCCACTTTATTCTCGTACGACTTTATTGTCTAAGTATTATTTTTTTTCTCCTTAGTTTGTCTTGAGCAAAACTCCAGTCCTGCAGTAAATGCTTTATTCCACCTGTGGCCTGTAGGGGGCAGCATTTACTCAAATGTGATGAACTTGTGTTCAATATTTCCTGCTCTGCTGTGCACCTTACATACACACTAACTAAAACATTTACTCATTCTGTCTCTGTGAGACTAATAAAAAAGAACAAAGTAAAAAATACATTTCTAACTTTTGCTGCATTTATGTCTCATTTTCTGTTTCACTGCACATTTTAATTGATTTATTAATTCATAAAACTTTCTGCTTTCATGCTAACATTATAACTACCTGGTCAGGTTTGCTGGGATGATTTTGATTTTGTTTTTCTGTTAGACTGAATTAAGGAGTCTGTGTTCCTTCAGCATCATCAGTTCCAATTAAAAATGCATTTTTCAACTTCAGATGTGCAATTTCTGTTTTCATGCACCATAATCAGTATTTAAACTATAAGGGTAAGAGAAAAAAAATTCCATAAATTACATTTAATTTATATTATCTAAAGAATAAAATAAATAAATTTAAAAATCCCTCCAAAAACTTAAACTTGTCACATAATTTATTGTTGCTGCTGAGCAAACCTCAGGCCAGCAGGGGGCGTGCATGAGCAGGAATCAGGAAGGTGATTTCCCCAATCCGTGAAACTTCTCAAGCCGCAGCAGGAATCCTGAGAAACAAACGTTCAGAGAAATGAGGATGATTTTTATTGCTAAAAAAATATATATTGCAACAGGAAGGCTAACTAGCAATTAAAATAAATATATCTTTGAATTTCAAAAATAATTAAAAATAGTTTAACAAATTAAATAAATAAAACAAAGGGTTAAATGTTAAATATTTTTTTAAATTACAAAATAATAAAAAAATAGTTTAAAAACAGAAGAGTAACTGGCTAAAAAATAAAATACTTAAAAAAAATTTTAAAATTGTAAAAAAAAATAAAAAACAATTATAAATAAAAACGTTAACTGAAACACTGAAGCCTGAATTCCTCGTTAACGTTCCTCACTGAGGTCTGGAGTTTCTGCAGCTCCGTCTGGATGAAGCGCTCAGCTCTGTGAAGAGGAGTCACGTTCAGGAAAATGTCCTCCACAGCGAAGCTCACCTGCAGAACCAGAATCAGAACCAACATAGACCGGGTCAAAGAGAGGAGCCTCAAATCCAGGTAAATCTGAACAAAATGAGAAGAAACTGCAAGACCAGACAACAACCTGCTATCTAAATATTAAACAGATTATTTAGTTAAAATGCTCATTTTAAATGAAATTACTGTAATGACCACTGCAGCCCTGTAGGGGGCAGCAGTGACTCAGGCGTTACCTCGGCTTCAACGTGAACCAACGGCGAGGCGACGATCATCAGAGCCACGAACTCCACAAAGATCAGAGCAGAAAACTGCAGAAGATCAAATTATCCAATTAAAATAACTATTTACCAGGTCTAATGGAAGAAATGTAAGAAAAACTAAAAATAATATAATCCTGGAAGAATCACTGGAGATCAATATTTAAAATAAACATATTTAAAAATAACTCAAATAATCTGGATTTTGGAAAAAAAACAAACTATATATTTTAAGTTACCAGCAGCAGCAAAGGTTTGTAGTTTGAAACCGCAGCACTGATGCCCAGAACAGACAGAACCACTGTGATCGGGCCGAACACCTGCAGAGCCAATAAACCGTCGCTAATCGATAACTGGTCGAACAACTGAAACAGATTAGAAGATCCATCACTGCCAGAATTAACTATACAAAGAATAATAATGGAAAGTTGAGTGAAAGGAAAAAAAGTAGCAGGACTAAACGAGTAAAAACAAAACATGGATATCTTCATTTTTCAGATTAATTTTTCTGATTTCATCCAGAAAAACATTAAAATTTTACATTTTAGCTCTAATGTTTTCAAAACAAATCCAGATAAAAGTCAAAAGCCAGACTTCATTCTTTCATTTGATCAATTGTGGTGAGATTTACATAAAATAGTCAATAAAATTCACAGATATTGCAGAAAAAAGGCCATAAAAGGTGAGGTTGTGTTTAAGTGTCAGCATGGTTACCACGGCAATGGGTACGTTTCCTTCAATTGATGAGAATCCAACACCGATCATCACAACACCAGACACCTGCAGAGCAGAAAGGAGTCAAGACGTTTCCTGAGGGGCGGAGCCTAACGCAGGGGGCGGGGCCTAACGGCGGCAGCTTTCCCCTGGAAACTCTCCTCATCCCCAAGGGGGGAGAGTCGGACCAGAGTCCCATCAGCCGGGAATGCTGCAGGATCAGCGGCTCCCAGCTGCAGCTTTACCGTTTCAGAGAGAAAGAAACATCCAGACAGAACTACAGCAAAGGATTAGAACCACTAATCACCATAAAAAGAGAGAATCCTGACTTTAATCTCAGAATTTAGATTTCTCATTTTAATCCAGAGAAAAAAAATCTGAGTTCTCAGAAAAAAGCATAAATTTAGAGAAAAAAAAACAATTCAGAGAAAATCGCAACGTTTTAACCAGAAATGTGCCGGACATGCAGCTGCTGCTGTTAAAGCTTCACAAGTCTTATTTTGTTATTGGTTATATAAATTGTTTTTGAAATTTTGAATATAATTATACTTTGGTCTGTTTGTTGACATAATTAATGAAAATATTTGATGTTTTGATCAGTACTGGTATATTTTTTATTCTTACTAGTCATTTCTTTAATTATTGGTCCATATTTGTACTCGAGTAAAAATATGTTGCAGTGCTATTTTAGTACAACTTTAGGTTCTGTACCTACTTGCAGTGTTTTGGTGCACTTCACAAACAAAAGACCTTTATTTTGGAAAGTTGAAGCAACATTTGAAAACGGCAACCAGGAAGTCAAAGCTTGTGGACGAAAATGGACAATAAGTCCCAGAAGACCATTAAGTGGGTCACAAAACGGCTTCAGGACATAAAAAGTAATTGCTTTTGTCAACGCCTGGAAAATAATTCCAGCAAACTATTGTGAAAAGCTTACAAAGGAAATCTAAAACTTTGCATAAAATCTATTCAGCAAGTGGAAGTAATCTAGAACATTAAAACAGAGAAAAGTTTAGCTTGACAAATACTAAAGTCAGTTCTGGTTTCATTGGATTTTAAACCTGGATGACTGAGTGATTCCTCACTGCTTCGGCAACCAGAGAGACAATCGGGGTAAACAAGATGGGACACCAACAGCTTCAGATCCAGCTGGAAGCCAAATTAAAACAGGGCGGTTAGGTTAACCTGAACCTAATCAGAAAATGAGCCTCAAAAGTAAAATCCTGAGCCTGGCGGTGAAAGTCTCCTGAGCTTTACGGTCAAGTTGAAAAGGAACATTCAACAGAATCACTGCAATCGACCGATAAGCAGCTCAGCAACAGGAACAGGAAGCAGGAAAAAGTGACTCCAAAAGATAGAAATTAAAATAAAAATAGCCACACAAGCCAATGTAATCACACACGGTGTTCCTGCTGCAATCATGGAAGTGGACAAGCAGCCGGCAGGCGAGCGTTGGTGACACGCCGAGATAAAAGTGGGGAAATGTCGTAAAATGTTCCAGGTGGAAACAAAAAGGTGAGAATTTTCTGGAAATGAAAGAAATGAGGAAACGGTTGGCAGGAAGATGATAAGAGCAGGAAATGAGCAAAAATTAACGGCTAATTACACAAACATGTTCAGGCATACCCCTAACCTTCTAAACATGTTAGAGTTATCAGAATGAATACAGCTGTAACCATGGATACGTCTTTATTTCATAAACTGATTTCCTGAACCTCTACCCCGACCAACACGGCGCTGGTCGACTTTGGATCCTCTTGCATGAGCCTTTCTGATTAAATGACATCACAAATGTAACATGAAGATTTTACTGTGACACTTAAAGGAGTTTTAATTTCTGCAGGGAAAATCTGAAAACACGTTTAAAGCCTGTTGAAGAAAACACAGTATCATCTGCAAAACTGGTGATTTTCCTGTTTCTTTATTGATCAACTCCTGGCATTAATTACATCAGATTTTTTTCCTTAAAGTCATTTATATTGAACAACTTATAGAGTTTATTATTAGAAATATTTTGATAATATTTTCAAAAACAATTTAGATAGAAGGGAGTCTTAAATCTGTTTCTAGTGAAAAGCTTTTCATAACTTCACTTATTTAGGAAAGAGATTTTATCAAAATAAAAACATCTCAATCACCATCAAGTCACTTAATTAGAGGATTTAATCAACCTGTGTGTAATTTAATATTAGCTTAACTATAATACAGCACATTTACAGTGAACATGCCTATGATTGTTGGAAGAAACCTGCAGGTGATCTTTTACTTTTTCTACCAATCCCTGCAGTTACAACCAAAACTAACATTGCACATTAGCTTACACACGTCTCCTTCATGGTAAGACATGGCGTTGGCACCATCATGCTGTGGGGTCTAACAGGGAAGCTGGTAAGAGTCGGATGGAGATAAGTTCAGGAAAATCCTGGAAGAAAACCTGTTAGATAATGGGGTGGATGTTGGTCTAGTCAAAGTCTAGAGCCCAAGAATATTCAAAGCATAAAAAAATGTTTCAAGATCCAATCTGACTGAGCTTTAGTTATTTTTCAATGAAAAATGGTGAAACCTATGGAGCCCCTAAGGGGACATGGAGAGAAAAAAAGAAAAGAAATCCCGACTTACTTTCTCAAGATCCCGCGAAAAAAAAAAGAAAAAAAAGAAAAGTCGGGATCTCGAGATAATAAGTCGGGATCTCTTTCCTTTTTTTCTCTCCATGTCCCCTTAGGGGCTCCGTAGAAACCTTCTGTAAACTTTATCTTTATCAATAATTATTGTTTTGCCACAAAATCTTAAACTTTGAGGTTTAAGATTTTAAGAACCAGAACAAATAGTAAATATTTTAATTAATTTTGAAAAAAGCAGAGTATCAATAGCCTGACACTATTGGTATTTAATTTTTCATAGTTTTGCATTTCTACTTTCCTTATTGTAGTAAAAATGTGGCTCAATATTTTCGCTTTCAAGTTAAATAAATTGGTGGAAACTGATTAAATGTTTCATTTCTTCATTTAGAAAAACATGAAAATCTGAATTACAAACATTAATATAGAAAAGTAAAATACATTGATGATGTAATAATTAAAGGTTTATTTAAAGCCGTTATTAGCTAAAAGAAGAACAATGTAGCGTCTTCGCTGATGATGGAACCGTTTTAGATATTCACCAAATTTAGCATTTAGGTTTTTGTGTTTGGTTAATCTGACATTACAGATGAAAACTTTACATGGAGTTGTTAGCCGTTAGCATTTAGCTTACCAGCAGCAGCACAGTGACGCAGATGGAGAGTCCTCTTAAGTAGCTCCAGCAGCGAGCCATGATGACGGCCGTCTGAGAGCCGAGCTGCAACGGAAAGAGCAAAGAGCCGAGTGTGTGTGGAAGAGAGAGAGAGCCGGGGAGAAAGTGTGTGTGTGTGTGTGTGTGTTGTTTAAAGCTCAGGAGTGTTTGGCTGCAGAAAGAACATGACCAAGTTTGGAATACCAGCTGAGCAGAGGAGAGAAGGGAGGAGGTTAATTAACAGCAGTGATTAAAGATGGCGGCTCTAAATGACGACAATAGATCTGATTATCTAAAACATAGCAGCAGCAGCTGGACTCCTGAAAAATCTGAAACTGCAGCAGGATCATCATCACCAGTCATGATGCTGCTGTTCTCACCGATTAGCCGCTTTCCTGCTATTGTGTTCGTGTCCGAAACTCTCCACACATCAAACAATAAAGCTGCAGGAGGCAAAAATATGTTTATACTTATTTACTCCGTCACCATGGGACAGATAATCCATGAAAAGAAAAACCAAGCTCCTCCAACCTCCATTTCTCCAACAGCCGGGAGGCGGGGCTTAGCGCTGTCAATCATCCTCATTTACTGGGTGCTAAATGTGCTAATGGCTGAGAATCAGACTTTTACAGGAAACCTACCATCATCAGTGGTTATGCTAAGTAGCCTTAGCATTCTTGGCAGGCTACTTTATCAGGAAGTAGCAGCTGTAAACACAGAGTCAGGAGGCGGGGCTTATCGCTGTCAATCAACCTCATTTGCTCACTGCCAAATGTTGCCTTTAGAGGAAGCCTGTTTTGTGGAGTTTCTGTAGAGACTTCCAGTTTTATTCATAGTCACAGCTAAGAGTAATAAAGTGCTAAAGTTCAGAATTTTAATAATTACAATTTTCAGCCATTGTTTTTGTCCAGATTTATTGCATTAATCTTCTGGTGCAGTTCCACATATGAAGGAGGCACAAATCTAATTTTTTGGCGTGAAGAAATCGGAATGGGCGAGGGGGACCTGCTGTGGGAATGTAACTATGGAAACGCTGATGATGCTTTGCTTTCTGACCATATGCTAGCTGTTTTCGCCCAATCCTTGGTGTATAAGGAGCAAAAGGCACAATGTCATTCTGCCTGCCAAAAAGCTTTGGATTCGGTTGCGCCATTGAAAATCAGACATCCAGAACCCAGATTAAACTGCCACACGATCCAAATCTGCCTCCAAGATTAAATTCTCCAAGGCCTCCATTTTCTTTTTTTACACACTAAACCTTTAGTTTTCATTAGTTTTGAAACCTTTTTGAGGAATTTCTACTATTCTGGACAAGGTATTCTGCTCTAAAGCCTAAATTTCTCCAACTTGTGACGATCCAAAACTCTTGACATGTTGCCAGTAAATGCGGGAATCGACCATGGATGGATATCTGCGTTAAGCTAATCTGACACATTCAACGATCCGGCTCCTGGTTTCCCAGGTAATGGCTCCCATCTCCTCGGTTTAAGTGTGTCTGAGAAAAACCAGACGTCCCATTTACTCCAGAGGTTGTGCTGGTTGCTATAAATAAAATACAGCAGTGGGGTCTGTCTGCAGAACAAAACCCTTGTTTGGGAGGATCTGACACCAGTTTTTATAGTTTTATGACAAAGAATAGCAGCGAGTCAAATCGAAGGAACAATAACCAACTTAATAACCAGACACCTAGCCAATGTTGAGGAGGGAAGCTGAAAACTCCTTCAGTGGTGCGGTTTTGTTGAACTCCGAGACCAAATACACCAATAATCAGTTTGTGTTTAGGGTGAATAATGAAGCAAAGCAGCAGAGTGAAGCAGAGAGGAATCCTGCGGTCATTAAGAGCCGGGCTGTGTTGACTTTAGACTAAAAATAACTGGAGGGGGAGAGGCTGACTGCATGTTGCAGACAGTAATGTTGCTGCTTGTTTCCAAAGCTCACATGCACACAGACACGTCAGCTGTTCAAAACAGTAAAGCAAAGCGCGTTCATCCATTGCGTGAGACCTAAACACCATCACAGCTGCTCCACCTCCAGCCTGCGGATGTCAACACCAGCATTCGTCTCAGTTTGACGTTAAAGCAAAACACAAATCCTGACCGAATGTTTAAAATTAAACGCTCAAATGAACCCTACAGGAAAAAAAGATTTCAGCTCTAGGGGGAGACAAACTGCCACAAAGTTTTAGATCCAAGCTAAAAAAAAAAAGAAATTACAAGAATAAAATTATAGTGTCATGAGAATAAAGTTTAAATAATATGATGAATTGTACTATTGGGACTTAATTCTTGCTAAAAAAATGTTTTTTTTAATTACAAGAATAAAGTCAAAATTACAAAAAGTCATAAGATTACAAAGTCATACAAAATTAATATGACTATTCTCAAAATATTGACCGTCATGACTTTAATCCGTTAATATTTCAACTTCATGAGAAGTCAAACAAGAATAAAGTTTAATACGAGAAGTACTAAACTATTTGTACATTTCTGCTAAGAAAAATTAAAAGGGTTGCTAGAATAAAGTCCAAAATTACAAGTGAAAAGGTTTAAAAAAAAATCTTGTAGTACAAGAAGTCGGATGAGAATAAAGGTGAAATAAGAAAAATAAAGTAATGATAACTAATTTGTTTTTCTGTTAAATGGAAAACAAGACTTCAAGTTGTGCCTCATGTGTCAGATTTAAACGGATAACAATATTAAACAAGATCTAATCAATATATTAAAAAAAGGAAATGAATAAATAGATCCACTGAACACAACATGTGTTCAGTTGTTTAAAATCTAAACATTGCTTTATTTTTATTAAAACTCTAAAAATTTGGGAGTTCACAATAAAAGCTCTGTTGTAGAGTTAGAATAATTCCTCGGTTCACAACTACCTGAAATTAAGGAAAATGGATGAAGCCATGCCGGAGAGCTGCAGAAAAAAAAAAAGCTAAATTTATAAGGAGTATAAATCTTTAGAAAGTCATGTTAAAGTTCTCCAAATTCTCAAATGTGTCCTTCAAACTTTGTAGCTTCAGTCTTAAAATAATCCAGTCTTAGCTCCATTTTCTGATGAGTTGAACAGTTAAATATGTTGCTGCTTTTAAAACCGAGAAAAAGGAAAATATTCAATAAATAAATGAGCTACAGATTGTTACTGCGCTCCCCCTGCTGGCCACATCTGGCTACTACATCTAATGAAGAAAATCTAACATTTTGTATCCAAAGAGAGAAAATGTACTCAGCTTATAATGAACACATTGAGTTTATTCAATACTAGCAGAGCTTTTATTTAATACTAGCTCTACTAATGAATTTTATTCTAATTTCAGATGAATATAAGGAGCTGTGGTCAACAAACTCTAGTGCATTTCTGAAAGTTTTTAATTGTTCAACAGAATAGAAGAAAATAAATTTAAGTGGCTAATTGCACAACCCGGGAAATAAATCCTAAATTTACTTGGACGTAATTTCTTATTTAATAACTGAAACTTTAGTTGTTCCGAGTATCTAGGAACTATTAAATAATTTAAGATCAGGTTTTTTCTGGGGTTCAAACATGATGTGACACACAGGCACATTGTTCCTCTAATGAATACATAATGTCAGTTTTCCTTCATTGACAGCAAAAGAATAAAATACAGAAAGATTCAAGGATTCCCCCCCAATTACAGACTAGTATCAAATAGTTTATTTCGAACAAATTTTGTCCCAATTTAGCTCCGTGGTAATCTAGCATTGTAAACAACGTTTCCGTTAGCAGTTAGCTTACCAGCAGCATGACGTCAGAGAGTCCTCCATTTCCAGCAGCGAGTCGCTTGGATCCCCTCGGACGTTTTCCTTCCGATTTGGCAAAGAAGCGTGTGTCTGCAAATCGATGTTAGCATCCGGCTAATCGGACACAAGACCCCGATCCTGGTCATGATGGCTTCCGATTTGTCGCTTCTTCACGAGTAGCAGAGAAACACCAGACTTCCGGTTTACTGCGGAAGTCCTGCCGGTTGCTACAAACATGGCGGTGCGTTTCCATTAAAACAACCTTCATTTGAGAGGCTCTGCAGAGAGGAGGCTGGAGACCAACAAAGGAAAAAGGAGCCCTGCCTCCCCCAGGACAAAACTACTCCATCAGTAAAAATATTGTGAAAAGTAAATGAGCATCAAGTCTGATTTAACATTCAAAAGTAGGACAATTTTAAAGTCAGGCAATTTAAAAAGGCAAAAAAAAATATGCCTTTTTAAATTGCCCAAACACATTTTGAAACATTTAAGGAGACAATTCTGCAAAATAAAAAAAAAATAGACACCACATTCTGAAAGTTACATTTAACAAATTATGACAACATATGGAAGCCAGCTGATGCCAAAGAGCTAATTTTAATAAACTCACCAGCATTTAATTTGCTAAAGTAAATTTCTGCCAAAATAAATAAATTCCAACAGAGAATAAGCGTTTCACAGTTTCCTGTCCGTCAACTTCATCCAGTTCTACAGTTTGTCAATTACAGTTCAACGACCAATACAGCCCAATCCATTCTGGCTTTAGTTGTATGTAGCTTTATTTCTCTTCAATAGAAAACCGACATTTTATGTTACATGGTTAAATGGACAAAAACATTCAACCAAAAACAAGCCAGTACAGATTTTAATAGTACATTAAACTGTACAAGTTCCTGAGAAATAACCAGTCACATGCAACAATATATGGAAGCCTGGTGTTGCCCAGTTAAAAAATAAAAGTTAATACAATAAAAATTAAACAAGCTGAGGATGATTTTTTTTAATGAGAAAATTACAAGAAAGAAAGTTTCAAATCCAATTAACTTTGGTTTGTTAAAGTGTTAGCAAGAAAAGCTATTGAGGCAGCTATTTAAATTAAACTCCAACAGATCCATTCTGGTTAATATTAAGAATTAAACATAAGAGCTTAGTTTCACCAAAAAAAAAAAAAAAACTAAAGAATTGAGCAAACAACCTTTTTTTTTTAAATCTTTCCTGCTCCTGAAAAGTCTTACAATATTTGTACTGGCAGATATAGTAACATGCTCCTTCACAATAAAAGCTCAGAATAACCTGCATTAGCTCTGTGGTTTGGTACGAGTTATGAGGAAGGAACAGGCTGATTGGAGGCGACTCAGGCGGAGGCGGCAACGTTTTTCCTCCCAATCTGACAGTAGAGCATCATGGAGAAGGTCATTCCGAAGAGCTGCAGAGGAAAATGTACAAATTTAACAAAATGCAGAAATACTAGAATAGACAAGCCAAAAGATTTTTCAGGTTTGTAGGAAACTAGAAGCATAAAAAAATAAAATAAAATCTTAAAACTAGAGGTGTTGGATATTTTGGCATCGATAATACTTCCTCAGAGTCGCTCGACCAAAGGAGGTCAGTAGAGAGACGGCTTTAGGGAACATAATACCAAACTAAACAAAATACGTGGAAATGTCAACATTCACATTGAAAAAAATAAATAATATACAACCCTAAACAACCTATTTTAAAAAGTTTATCTGCCAATTTTTTTTAGAAAATGTTATTTTCACTTTAAAATACCAGGACAGAGTGGCAAACTCTGGGAAATTGTCAACATGGGAGAATTAGGGCCACTGACAAAAACAATAATTTGACTAATCTCAGAATTTTGAATCAAATCAAAGAAAATCTCAGAATCCAGAGAAAAAAAATCAAAATTCTGTCCAAAAAAAAAAACTGAAAAAAAGAGAGAATTCTGACAGCAAAAACTATTATTTTTTTAAACCAAAGGTCAAAATAAAAACAAACAAAAAAAATACATGTAGACCAAGTCGAAGAGACCACCTGATTCTGTCCAGTTGACCAAGTGGGGCAGTACCACGCATTACCAGTAGGTGGCGTGAATATTGAGCCATTATGGTTTAAGTGAGATTTAGTGTGTCCATTTTTACCAGAATGGCGGCGACTGCGAAAGCTATTCCCAACGCCACCTCCTTGTTGGTCTTCATGTAATTAATGATTTTGTCATAGCAGGGCTGCGGGGTGAGAACAAGACGCATTCGTCAACACGAGCTGAGAAAGTTCTTAAAATTAAACTCTTCTAAAAGATCAGTGCATCATTTCTGTTGTCTTACATCCTTATAGATTCCACCGCTGCACACTTCAGGTGGAGCGGTGGCGTTGCACTTGCAGGAATCTGGGATTTTGGTCCAGTCTGATGGTCCCTTCGTGAGTCCACAACACATGAGCTGCAAACAAAAAAGCAATAATTATTTTTACTCTTAATAGTGAAGCCTCTAAAGCCACATAGAAGCAGCTAATAAACTCAGTTAGGTGAATCAAAGTGAGAAAGAGTCAAATATAAAACAAACATCTAGTCAGATGGTCAAGAGACTAAAAGAAATTTAAAGAAATAAGCCTTGAAAATTAAAGTGAGGCACAAATGAGATGAAACTTTGGTCTTTTAGACATCAGCTTTATACAGTTTGTGGGATAAATACCTCCCGCTGCAGTTTCTCCAAGTCCGCAATCATTTCTGGGTCCTGGGATGAAAGTGGGGTGAGTTTCTCCAGTCCTTCCTTCAACTGCACAGAAACAAAGTTTAGTCCTCCAAGTGAGTGATGCTTAAGCAGGAACAGAAAAGTATTGTGGATGATCCTTCTTACTTTGCTCTCCACGAGAGCTGCCATGATGCCAGCTGCCAGCAGCAGGATGAAGATGAGGAGCAGGAAGGTGAAGAACTGCAGAGATTGAACAAAATCAATTTCTACACCAGAAGAGGAACAATTTCGAGTCCCAGAGCTCCAGTCATTACAGCTGTGGGACTGTAATCAGGCTGGAGTAACTGTCCCATCACCGTCTGCAACATGAAGACAGGTCAGCCTGTCTGAGGACAGTTTCAGCTTCTATGTGCCACACACCTGGAACAACACCCAGAAAACTGCAGACACAGAGTTCCTTTGTTCACTAGAAATCTGCTGGTGATGTTTTGACAGTCCAAAAATATCTCGGATCAGTTATTGGCCTGCAGTTTCCTCCAGATTAAGCCATTGTTGCATGAAAATGACCTTTTGTTTAAAGTTCATTGATTCTTACCACCAGCAGCAGGCAGCGGCTCTCTTTGTAGGCGCCACAGCAGCCCAGGAAGCCGATCACCATGATGATCACCCCAATGGCGATCATGAGGTCGAAACCAGGAAGATATTGATCTGTAATCTGGAAAGGAGGAGGTGGGGATTAATCAGACATGGAGGTGGGATCCAGCAGTTTCAGAACTGCTCAAGTCATGTAATGAAGTAAAAGGAGTTTCAGTCAAACGAAAATGACTTGAAATGTTTGTTTCCCCAGCATGCAGAGAAAAATGATGCATTGATTCTCAATATAAATGGAGTCTCACCTTGTTTCCATCTTTGCTGACTTTCAGGTAAATCCCAACTGCAAGGATGACGCATCCACAGATCTGAAGAGGAAGAAAAAAAGATTCATCCTCAGTTTGTTTGCTGCAGGTTGTTCAGAGCGAGGGAACTTTCCAGGGAACCAAAATCAGTTTGCATTAAATCAGCAGAATAAACCTTCTTACTCCAACCGGGACAATAACAGAGATAAACTGGCATCAGCCAACATTTCCTAAAACATGGAGTAATACCCCTGCAGGAGTTTCACTGACTGAATGAGGCCAGGTTCAGATCTCCGCCATGACGGACATGAAAAAACAAACATCTGTAATCTAACATCGCTTGTATTTAGTTTATTTCACTTTATAAGTGGTATCAGGAAGCGGTGCGGTCCGCGAACAATCAGACAAGGATGCAAACCAAACTTGTCATTTTATAATTTAACGAGGAAAGATATGGCAGCGAAGGTTAGCAGCCATCAATCATAATCACTGGTAGCTCTCGGTGTAATCACGGATTTACAGCGAACACTTTTTACACGGTAAGACTTTATATACTTTATAAGTAAGCATAATTGGAAATATATTAAATATTACATGAAGGAGACGGTAGCGTTTAACTATTGGTAACCATGGAGACAGTGCCGCACAGTCATGTAGCCTAGCATGTATGGGGAAAAAACTGGTTAGCATCTGGTACGTTTTTAATGCTGAACCAGTTTAGGGGAAGACACCGTTTATTACATAATTATAAAAATCATGTGGTGTGAATTCAAAGTTTGTAATTTGATCAGCAAATTAGGAGGTGCAGGTCGGTTTCTAAGTTAGCCATTTCTAACTGTTGTCTATGAGCCCAACCAGGGGAGCTGCAGATAAACCAGCAGGACCCACCAATAAACTGGCAGTTCTCCCTTTTCTCACTTCCTTCACTGCGCCTCTAATGATTAAGTGACTAGTTGCAAAGGGTCAATAGGAAATGCACCAGACATTTAGCAACATGAACAAACAAACCTTTAGCTGGGAAACGAGATGCTAATGAGATTAAAACCAAAACATCTACTCAAACTCTGGCAGTTACATGCTTCCGTATATCAGGGACGTCAATTAGGTAAAACTTCTTCAAGAACTTCCTGTACCAACTATTATGCTCATCAATTATGCTAACCACTGTTAGCAACAGAAGCTAATGCATTTCACATTATATCCCATCACAATGTAATGTTTCACACAGATCAATGTGTGAAACATTACATTGTTTTTCCTGAACTAGCATTGCTGCATTTGGAAGCCATGTTGGAATTTGAATCATTTAGCCACTAAAAAATAAACTAAGTCAACAGGTTATCCGTTGGGTTGGACACTGAATGAAACTCGACCCATTTGAAACCCAAACCTCTTGGTCCCGGAGCGTTTCGCTGCCGTCCAGCTGCTCAGTGGTGTGACTCCAACATGCATTATTCAGCCCTCACACAAACCACCATAAATATGGTGCTGGAGAGATTTTACACCATAAATATTTAATCTGAAGAGTAGAGAGGAAAACAAAGCAGGCAGCAAGTCTGACTGATGAACTGATGAAGATGCCTGGTGAGGCAGCTGGACCATCACTGCTGCTGCCAGCTGGTTTTAACATGTTACAAACTATTTAAAACATACAAAAATAAAATTATCATGTCTTTGCAATAACTCTGTTTGCTGTTCCATGTCATAAATCCTTGAAAGTGTTATTTTTAAAAGGGTGAGGTTATTGTTAAACCTCTGAATGGACAGAAACAGCAGGAAGACATGATCCATTATTAGCTTTAAAAGCTGCAGTGCCCCACCCAAACCGTTCCACTCTGGCTGAACCTCGAGGATCTTCACACCCTCTGCTGCACACAACCAACCAGTAGATCCAGTACAACCACCACAAATTACTGGCCAAGTAAAAAAAAAAATCAATCCATCATTGCATTTTGCAGTAGAGTTCAGTTCCACTTTTAAAATGCTACGAGTTGTACTTAAAACTTTGTTCTAATCAGAATTAAAACTGAGAAGGATTTTATTAAAATAAACATTTTCAAATTTACATATGAAAAAATTTTATATTTTGATGGCTTAAATCCCGCAAAACCTTCCTGTTCAACTGAAGCATTCGTTATGCAGATGACGCTGTGTTATACACAGAATAAAACGATATGGAGTAAATCACTGCATTTTTAAAAATCAATTGAAATACTTTAAGTCCTTTAGTTTTAATGTAAACAGTACAAATATATTTTTAGTTTTAAATATTAGTTTGTTCAGTTTCTGCTCTTTTTCCATGCAGATTTCAAATCCATTTATTAGAAAATATTTACTGAAAAGAGCAACAACTTTAGATAAAGAAGCATTTAAAGATAAAATCTTCTTTATTTAAAACCAAAAACAGCCCTTTGTTGAAGACAAGCAGCATCTTCACCAGATAAACAAGAATCCTTTCTGCCTTACAGCAGAAAATGCCTGCAGATGGTTTTCAAAAGGCCAATTCAGCAAACCGGTTCTGGAGGTCAAAGGTCATCCAATGAGGATTTTCCATCACAGTTACAGATGAGTCATTAACTCTGCATTGTTGTCCAGTTAACAGATGAACAGAAGTTTGAAAAATAAACATTAAAGTCAATTAAAACTGAATTTCCCCCAGTATTTATTTATTTATTTTGAGGTGGGAAAAACTAAATGCTGACTTTTAGTTGGAATAAAACCTCAGGGAGTCAAAACTGGAGCCGGTTTGTCTCCAAACAGAAGGAGCTGCTGGTCGACACCCGAGGGGAAAAACCTCCATCGTTTCGTTTGTGTGGAAACATCCCAGATCGTAAGCAAACACCGAAAACTGAACAATGACGTTTCAGCCGAAACCTTTTCACTGACAGAAACCCAGAAGCAAGGCAGCAGATGTTTACTCTGAAACAAAGTGCTGAACGCGCCGTCGTTCCACATCTTTGTAGATACTGTGACGTAAACAACGGAACCACCAAACCTGCAGGTTGACATAGCAACCTCACCGAACCAGAAAACAAACACGCCCACTAAACCCAGGAAAAACAAAAACGTTTCCAAAGAAAATTCAACTTCAGGCTTTTTTTATGACTGCAAAAACATGAATGCTCTAAAGCAGGGTGTCCAAAGTGGGTCCTGCAGGCCCGGCACGCTTTAGTTCCCTCCCTGGTTCAACCTGCATCAGGTGAGGCTCATCAGAGGCTGCAGAACATCGAGCTGCTGCAGAGCTCGTTTCTACCACCAGGGGGAGGAACTACAACATGCAGGAGGCCTGGCCTCCATTTGGACTCACCTGCTCTAATTAAGGAAGGTTACAATTAATCCAGATTAGGAGAGTTAAAGCAGAACTTTACCGGTAAAGAAACCAAAGATATTAACTGTGATATGAAGCTTCAGGACTGCCAGGAATAAATCTGGATTAAATATATTTAGGGCATAATCTGAATGGATTTGTTTTTTAACATGAACTAGGCATTTTGGTCAAGATAATCTCTGGATTATTAGTTTACCACTCAGAATATAATTCAACATCTAGAGACAAGAATTACATTTGGGACAAAAACCTCTGAAATATTTAAAACAATTTAATGATTATAGTTAAAGTCAGATTTAATCTCAGCAACATAAAACCAGCAAATTAAGACCAGAATCCAGTCAAAGATTCCCTGTAAGGCTTTTAAATGTAGATAATCTGGATTACATTAAACTGGTGGTCATTCATGACATCAGAATTAGATCACATCTTAATTTCAGAAATCACATGTTGAACTGAGATAATCCATATTTTAATCTACAAATCTTCTAAAATATGAATTCTACCTTCATATGAAAAGACCAAGATTAAAAAAACTTCCTGGAAATCTGGATTATTTTCTGAAGTAAGTGGATTCCTGAGCGTTTTGGTTTCATGTTGTCCTGAACCCAGATCCGAGTGTGGGCGTCTTCGTCCCTCCGCAGTGACTCACAGGCTAACGTCACTCTTTCACAACAGATCAACCTGTTCAGTCATGTTCTCAATCTTCCCTCTGTGTCTGGATCCAGATTATGGAAACTTTGCAGACGTTGATCCCTGCAGAGTTTTCAGAAACACTCGGCTGTTTGTGATAAAGATGTTTGTTTGTTTCTCATCCCGACTGCAGATCCTGATCATTTATTTCTTACTGCTCTGAAACATCAACGCAGGGAAAAAAAATTTAAAATTCACGATTTCAAACGTTGCCATAGCCTCACATATAAAATAGAAAACGTATCTGCCGTCTGATTCCAAATGTTTCTATAATTCAGGACCGTAAAACGGCTGAACTGGGTCAGAACCGGCTGAGATTCTGCTCAGCTCAGCCAGATTAAATCAAACTGGGTTCAGGGTAAATAAAGGAGCTGCCTCAACATTTCCATCATTCTGTGAAAACATGATGTTCAGATCCAGTGAGCATCGATCTGGAGGCGTTTCAGGAAACGACCCAAGAGAAAAGCTTGACTGACGACAAAAACAGAGAAATCTGCTCATATTAAGAATTCAGATTTAAAATCCAAACATTTAAGCACCTGCAGGTAGGAAAAACCATCTCATTAATAAAAGTTTAAATTTATGCACATAACGGTAGTCATTTAAAAATCAAGCACCTTATTCACTATATATATATATACACATATATATTTACACACACACACACACTTCTTGATTAGCCAAAAACTGACATGTGGCATGAACATTGGGTCATTTAAAAATCAAGCACCTTATTCACTATTTACGTCTACACACACCATTTATGATTTTCTCCTTTATTTTAGAAAAATATCCAGGAAAGATTTTGCTGCAGGTTTAAAAAAAGTAAAGCAGCTCATTTATATTAAAAGATTCCAGCTACACTTTATGTTCTTGATTTGCCAGAAATGTGATTATAGTTTGTCTTTCTTTACTCGTTTTCACTGGTTAAAAATGGCCAAAATCAAATGGTGTCTTTAGCGTCTCTGCAGAAGAACTTCATGTTGGAAATTCAAGTTAAAATCAACTGTAGGATCAGCAGAAGCAAATAGTTTAAACTTCTTTCAGGCTCGACCGTAAAAGCAACATCAGGAAGCTAAACTAGAAAAAAACGTGATCGACATCTACAAATTTGCATACCAGAGAGAATTTACATCAATGGCTGCAACCAAAACCTCCTGCAGGCCTCAGGTCAAAGGTCAGAGCAACAAAACTGGATCCAGCAACATCTTGGAACAAGTTCCACAAACATTTCTGGACATGTTCAAATGTTTTGTCAGCGGAAGCAGGGAGCCACGCCTGCGAGGACGAAAGCTTCATGAGAAAAGCTGCTATAGGGCTGCAGGGTACAAAAAGCTGCTGCAGAACCAGTTCAACCAGTTCACTGGTTCAGGACTGCTCAAAGTCTCCATTGCTCCCTGCAGCGCCAAAACTAAACCAGCAGGTCCAGTTCACCAGCAAAATGCTTTGGTTTTTACCTAAATTAAAAATCCACTTTTTAAAAAAGTCATTTTGAACAGATCATTTCATTTTTATCATTTAACTTAAGAAATGTGAAGTTTAAAGCATAAATTCAGAAGAAAATCCACACAAACGCCCGTCTGTACTGCAAGTTTGGTTTTTAGTGCCAATAGCTTAGCCAAAATAAGATAAAAATAACTTTAGACAGAAACAGCAGCTTTCTCATACCTTGTTGAAATGTTGCATGGAGGTTAATCTGTTTGTCACTTACACCAACATGTTGACTGGACCAGACATGGTCCAGTCAAGCGCAGTGAGGCACTTTCAGCATCTAGATTACTACATCCGTCCTCAAGCAACAATTCTGAGGCATTTTACTGAAAAAAACACTCCAGACGACGTTTGTGCACCTATTAGGACAAAACAAGCATCTAAAAGACAAAAGTTCATCTGTTAATGGTGGAATAAGAAATAAAACTTTCCAGGAAGTGGTTAAGTACCATGAGGCCACGTTCAGCTGAGCATTAGCTCGCTCAGCAGCAGAAGCTCCTGCCTGGTCCATTAGCGCTGAAATAAATGCAGCTGAATGAGACCAAGTGGTTCTGCAGAAACAGGAAGCGCTCTAAATGGATCCAGTGTTTCTGAGAGAACCTGACCACACCCAGAAACTGAGCTGGGTTTGTTTGAGGGAGAGGCTGAATATAAAAGGCAAGACCTGTCCCATGAAAATGTATACATCTAACAAACAACATGAGCTGATCAGGTGAGAACAGAAAACAGATTTAAAAGCTTCATTTCAGACCAAAAATCCACCTCAGAACAGGTAGAAAAACTTTAAAAAGATTCTGAATTTAAACCAAAAGATGATTTTTCTGTGTGAGACTCACCCAGAACAGCAGGTTGAAGAAGAAGAACAGAAACTTGACACACTTATTAACCTCCATGTTTCTGTCCAGGTTCCTCAGCAGCAGCAATCAGAGCAGAGTCGGTTTCACCTGGACGCCTGTCCTCCAGCTGCTTTTCTACCTCCGCCTGCAGGTTCCTCCCCCTACAGGCCCCTCCCCCTGCAGGGCGGAGGGGCCTCTAGGGGGAGGAGCCTGAAGGGGGAGGGGCCTGTCCTACATTCTGAACAGATTCCAGAGACTGAACCAGTTCGAGGTTCTGAAATGATTCTTTATTTTGAGCAGATTCCAGTTCTACGTTCTAAACAGACTCAAGATGATGAACAGATTCCTTATGTTGAACAATTCTTCATTTTGAACAATTCTCTGGTTGAACAGCTTACTAATTTTGAACAGATTCTTTATTTTGAACAGATTCCCGAGTCTAATCTAGTTCTAGATTCTGAACTGATTCCAGAATTATTTATAATAAAACATCTTAGTTCACTAGCAGATTGTTTCACTAATAACAACACATTATACCATCTTTTTCATCAATATTAAGGAATTATTTTCTTAAATCAATCTCCTGTCTGCCTGGACAGTTACTTATTTGTTAGTTTTGTCTCATTTCAAGCAGACTCAGATGTTTTCACTAGAGACTAAACAGTAAATCAGATATAATAATTAGCTGAGCTTCAGACCGTCTAGCAGCAGAACCTTCTGCCTGGTCCGTCCAGATGAAAAGCAGAAACTTCAGATAGACGCTTCAAAGACTCAGTCCCACAAAAACCTTCCGGTCTGTTAAATGTGCGGCCGGTAAAGTTTCTGTCTCAGCTGTGAAGCTGATGTTCAGCATTTTTCTGCGCCGTGATGCTGCAGTGAAAACATGAAGCATTTCTCTGGAACGTGTGAGGAAGGATGAGAAGGCAGCGGCTGCAGACGGGAGGCGCGGCGGCTGCAGACTTGAGGCGCGGCGGCTGCAGACGGGAGGCGCGGCGGCTGCAGACGGGAGGCGCGGCGGGAAAAGGTTTCCGTTCTTTGGCAGCTCCAGCACAGCTGCATGTCGCAGCACATTATTTAAAGAAAACAATTTAATAACCTGATGCGTGCACGAGACGTTTCCTTCCTCTTCTGTATTTATGAAGAAGAGGAAGTTATAAATACACAAAATATAGTTGTGGTTCCCATTAAGTTGTTTTCATGTGGAAATTAAAGTTTATCTTCCTGTCAGATTATAACCTCCAGAATAAAAGCAGAGAAAAAAATCTGGAGAAAATATCAGCAATGACGTCAGCCTGTGAAGAGTTAAGAGGCCATTTCCAAAGATGAATTGATTCCCATAATCTGAACAGATTCCCGGCTCTCAGGAGATTATATATTCTATATAATTATACATATTTATATAATATATTATAAAGTTCTTTAATTTAATCTGAATGTATTCCCAGACTGAAAACTAATGTTGTTTTTTAAAGAAATTCGTGACTTTGGAACATTCCTGACTCTAATCGCATCAATGCTGAACTGATTTTTTCCCCATAGTTACTCATCTCATTAGTTACTGCTCCATATTACTGTAGACATGAGGTTTCACCGCCATCTAGTGGCAGCTTTAAAGAATTGCAGCCAGCCAGTCGGTTCCCTCCCTTTTCATTCATAAAGCAGCAGAAAAGAGGAAGGAAGCGCGTGAGCGAACCGAGTCTGAACTCGCTCTTTAGTAAGTAAACATTTATATTCTTCTGTTTTATTGGATTGCAGGAATAATCCCATAATTTCTGCGGATGAACTTTAGCCAAACTTCTGCTTTCTGCTAAACTTCTCAGGCTCTGTTTGCTCTCTGATCCCCACTGTAAAAAACAAAAGAAAGCCCCGTGAATGTGAAGAGATGTGAAGGAAAAGAAAAGGTGCTTCCCTGTATTTTCTACTTCATGCCATTTAAAACTTTCAGGTTTGCTTTAATAGAAATGTGAAGACTTTAACATAATAAACTGCTAAAAATCTGTCTCAGAGTTTACTTAAACGATTTTAACTTATATGAGTTGACTTCTCTTGTTTTATTACAGAGAAGTTTTATAGCTTAGATTATAAGCTATAAAGAAGTTTTATAGCTTAGATTACTAAAATGTCATGTAAATGCTTCCCATACATTTAATTTTAAACAAAGACAACCTTTGGAGCAACAGGCTCCTCAGGTTTGGTTGGTTGGACTCAGAGCAAAGAGAAACAACCAGAGCAGCAGAAAATATAACAAACTGTTGTGACTTTGGCCCAAAACATCTTATTAAACTAACACCAATTTATCCAAATGTTTTACATTCATGGGTTTTTGGGTGATTAAACCAAACCAAATTCATAGTTTATAATGAACTTTTATTTAATTAGGATCGTTTTTAAAAAATAAATCAAAGACGAGCTTCAGTAATTTAGCATTTTGTGTATTTTTTGTTCTCAGCTGGTGGCTAAACAACAATGTCGACCATTAAAGAGGATCTTTGGAAGATCCTGGAGAACCTGACAGGCGACCAGTTCAAACCGTTCAAGTGGCTCCTCCAGGATGCTGGGAATGACCTCCCAGCCATCCCAGTGTCCCGGCTGGAGAAGGCGGACCGGCTGGACACGGTGGACCTGATGGTCCAAACGTACGGCGAGGCCGAGGCGGTGAGGAGATCGGTGCAGGTTTTACAGACGATCGGCAGGAATGATCTGGCACAACGTCTGTCAAACACAAGATCGGCGCAAAGAGGGGAGCTCGATAACGGTAAATATGAAAACTGGTCAGTTATTGTTCTTATAATCTCCCAAAATTCTGACAATCTCAGATTCCTGAGTTTAATCTCATAATTTAAGTTTGTAAGCCATCATTTAATCTCAGAGATATGTGTGAGGTCAAACAGACTCTGGTTTTTCTCCAATCCAGGCCTGACTGCTGTTCCTTCCCAATGTGAAAGGGAAAGACAGAAGTCCAGACTGAGGGAGATGAAGTCGGAAATGAGGCTGAAAATAAAAGAGCGAGAGCTGAAGATCTGTGAGATCCAGCGTTCAGCAGAGCTGAGCAGGAAGTCTGCCGAGCGACAGACCGCAGAGAGTCTGCAGACCTTCACAGCTTTAATCCAGTCGGTCGAGGAAACACTGTCCCATCTCACCGAAGCCGTCAAGGTGAAGCAGCAAACTTTCCAAACGCAGGCGGAGCAGCACATCAGAAAGCTGGAGGACGAAATCTCAGAGCTGACGAAGAGCGAGGCTAAGCTGGACCATCTTCTCCTCAAGGGAACCAACCTGGAGTTCCTCCAGGACGTGAGAACCTCCGACCTCACAGAGTTCTCCGTTCATCAGCCGTCCTACGGCAAAACCGTCATGGCGTCCGTGGACAAGCTGAAGGAAATGTTTGACGGAGAGATAGAGAGGCTCATCAGTAAGGCCAAGCTGATCCGAATGCAGCAGTTTGCGGTCGATGTGACTCTGGATCCCGACACGGCGCATCCCAACCTGGTCGTATCTCCAGATGGGAAGCAGGTCCACTGCGGCGGCGTGAAGCAGAATCTCCCCGATAACCCGGAGCGGTTCGACACTGCGCCGAACGTTTTGGGCAGACAGAGTTTCTCCTCCGGGAGAGTTTACTTCCAGGCTGAGGTGAGAGGAAAATCGGCCTGGGACGTCGGCGTCGTCTACGGGTCGATTGGCAGGAAGGGGTCGATCTTGCTGAGCCCCGGCAGCAGCCACTGGGCCATCGGATTACGGAACGGAGATACGATCAAGGCGGCCGGTTTGAAACTGGATGTGAAACCGTTGAACAAAGTCGGTGTTTTTGTGGATTACGAGGAGGGCTCCATCATTTTCTGCAACGCTGATTCTGCAGAACAGATCCACCGATACTCAGACTGCTCCTTCATGGAGAAACTTTATCCGTTCTTCAGTCCCAGCAGTTATCTAGGCGGCTTGAACGCCAGGCCTCTGGTCATCTCCCAAAGTCACTGCCATCCAACTCCATGAATTTATGCTTTTATTGCATCTTCAAAGCATCTGCAGTTCAACAGGTTTTATGATTCTCTTTGTACGATGGAGTTTAAAGTCATAATATTACAAAAAATAATAATGAGATTAAAGTTGAAATAATACAAGATCAAAGTCATATTTGGAAAATAAAATCATGCAAGAATAAAGTCGGAATAATATGAGAATAAAGTCATAATTTTATGCTTTTATTCATGTAATTTATTTTTTTATTTGCTGAGCGTGGTCCTAATACTTTGTCACATGTTACGATACTTTATCTGGTGGGTGTTTGTGTAAAACTTGCATCATAAAAACAACGATTAATGATTTTCCGTTTTACAAACAATTTTGCCATGTTTTAGGGTTGGGGTTATTGAAAGGTTCAATATTCCTGTTGAAACTTTGTTTTGTGCTGTAATAAACTCAGTCAACATTTGGTTTCCTGCCCGATAACCTCCAGGCGTCGCTGTGGGAGTTTGAACAAAATCTCACTCATTTAGCTCAGTCACTCATAAAAATATGAGTTAAAGCAGAAGCTAACCATCGTGTGAACCATCCTGGGTTCACATGCATTCACACATTCAGGGAGAGAATAATAACATCACATTATTACAAACACGTTCGCTCTTTAAAACTGAATAAGTTGGAATAAACGGACACAATGACTTGATACAAATACAATAATTTTTGTTTTTACAGTAATTTGAGCTGTTTGTTTAGCAGGAGATGAGATAAATTATTTGACAGATGAATTATCTGGACAAGATATTCAGGTTGTTTATAAACCCAGAGCCTTTTTGCTTAAACATAACATTAAGTTTGATTGTTACCATCATGAATAAATAAGGGTTTGTTCTTCTTTTCGTTTTCACTGAGTCAGATCTTATTCTAGATCTAAATCTATCAGTAATATTTCCACAAACATCTGGGCATGTATTTTTGAAACAGTTTGAAAATAGTGTTTTTAGGTCAAACACATAAATTTCCAGTTAGACAGCGATAGATGACGGATGATATGTATGTTTCAATTAAAACGCCAGTAATGCCTGGAAAATTACAAACATAATTTTATTTTAACTATTGTAATTATTTGTATGTAAAACACTTGGGAAAAGGTTTATTACCATCTTTTTATGTTTGCTGATTCTCTTTTCTCGTCTCTTTTTCTAAGAACATTTTCAAACCATCTCCTTCCCCTCTCTAATCTGTTCACTTCTAATCCCGTCCATCCCGCTCATCCCAATGGAAAGGAGGGATCTAGACAATGTTATCTTTTCACAATGTGTGTAAAGTGTGTTGAATTGATGAGATTGATATGAAAAAAAAAGAGCAATAAATCAGAAACCTGCTGTTTTCATTCTGTTTTGTGTTAAAGTCCATTGTAATAAAGTTCCCATCAGGGACGTCCGATACGATCAGATCAGGCAGAGATTGGAGAAATTAAAATAAACCCAGAAGCATATATTCACATAATCATCCATAGCATTAGTTACCACAAAGCAGATTTGCTTCGTGGCTTTTTTTTAAAAATTGTACCGTCTTGATAAACGTTTTACTGATTATAGTTCTGTAGCAAGTTAAATAAAGTTCAGAGTAAATGTATAAATAAAATCAAAGTGACAATATACATCTGCAGGATATAGTAATATGATAGGTTAATACCTCAATGTAATGGTGCTTGTGTTAGCCTCGTCATAAAGTTCAACAGGGGTCAAAGTTCATGTGCTGAGCAGCAGCTCCCCTGACCTCCTGCTGTTCAGAAAACATTGTGAACTCCAGACCACTTAAAGGCAGTCTAAATGCATTCAGCCTCATTTACACTGTTATTCAAACTAAAATATACCAAAGTATTGATATCAGTGATCCTTCATGAAAACACATCATAAGTGTTTATTAAAGAGTGACACAAAGACATCCTGGTGAAGAACGGATACCTCCATCTTTAACAGGCCAGAGATCCCAGCCTGTTAAAAACAAAGCATGATAGATCCGCTTTAAAGCTTCAAAGGGAGCAGATTTATGATTGACGATGGGTGTTTTACTGTCTGCATGTTTGCTGAAGCTGCTTTCAGTTTGAAAGGAAGCGGACGCTCCTCCTCCTCATGCACAGGAGCTGATAAGAGACGGCGACGTCGACAGGAAGTCAGACTGAACCAGGACTGAAACCATCATACCGTTAGCGGACAGAAACATTCAGCTGTATTTAATCTGCTGGGTTGGACTCAGATGGGTGAGTTTTCCTCTTTTACGCCTGATTCAGCAGCAGGAAATACAGAAACATTTGGAGAAAGAACAGAAACTAACACGTTTTGCAAAGCAACAAACGAGGTTTGCTTTCTGTGTGACCATAAAAACACAAGAATGTTCCAGGCTCTTTGACGCGCTTTAGAAACAGTTTTACATGATTAAAACAACAGGTTCTTGTTTAAATGCGCTAGTTGAGATAGAAAACACCTGAAACAAAACCGGGATGATCATATAAGCAGAAACAGAATCCAAGAGTTTTTAAGCTAATGTTTCCATGAAGGTAAGTCTGGCAGAAAAACAAAAAGTGAAAGTAATTCATCAATCAGTTGCAATGACTTGGAGACATGAATTCAACATGAATTTTCTCAGACTTTGGCGTTCTGTGTTGAGAACTGCAGTTGTGTATTTAGCCTTTGGACAGAACATGGAAGACATTTATTTTAACTAAGTGTTTTTCTGTCTCCATATTTCCAGAAGTTCCCCAAAAGGTGGCAGCATGGAAAAGCTTTCTGTGGAGCTCCTAAATGCACTCAAGAACTTGAAGCAGGATGACTTTGAACAATTTAAATGGTTTTTGAAGCACGATAACATCTTGAAAGGTCAAAAAGGCATCCCAGAAGATGACCTGGAGGGGGCAGAAAGATGGGATACGGTTGATCTGATGGTACGCAAATATAAAGGCCCTGGAGCGAAGCAGGTGGTGATCAATATTTTACAGGCCATTGGACAGAACAACCTGGTGGATCAGTTAAAAAGATTCTGCGAAGAACAACAAGGTAATGGAAAATAACATAATTCTGACAATATAAATGTGGAACCATTAAATGTTTCATTGACGTTTAGTCTCACAAATCTTTGACAGCACAGCAGTGTGAGTGAAATAATAAGCTACCAAACACACACCCTAGTGGAACTCCTGTGCTCAGACTGATGGACGCACTATTTAGTCTAAGTAGAGATTGCTTAGTTGTCATTGGTAAAATTAAATAAAATATATCACACCACTAATTCAGATATGTAAAAACTAGCCTTGTTTGTCCAGATGGAAGACCTAATTTAGGGTGTAGCCCAATGTCGTTAAACATGGATGCCTCGCTTTGTTTCAGATCTCAACCCTCAGCAGTTATGTTTCATGGCAGAAGGCATTGGAGAAAAGGAAGCCGAGTTGGAAAAACTCCGTGAGTTTGCAGTGGATGTAACCTTGGATCCGGATACGGCGCATCTTGATCTTGTCCTCTCCAGTGATGGGAAACAAGTTTATGACACTAATGTGACCAAAGATCTCCCAATGACCTCCAAGAGATTTGACACATGTGCCAGTGTAGTAGGAAAGGAGACATTTTCCTCAGGAAAGTTCTACATTGAGGTTCAGGTTGAAGGGAAGACTGATTGGTCTGTTGGGGTGGCCCACGAGTCCATCAACCGGAAAGGGAAGATCTGCCTCAGCCCTGACAATGGCTTCTGGACCATATGGTTAAAAGACAAGGTTTATGAAGCTTTGGCAAAGCCTGCAGTCGTACTCCCTCTGAAGTCCCGTCTTCAGAAGGTGGGAATCTTTGTGGATTATGACAAGGGTCTCGTCTCCTTCTATAATGTAGATACAGCAGATCTAATATATTCATACAAAAAGTGCTGCTTCAAAAAGAATCTCCTGCTATATATTAATACAAGTAGTAACAGCAATGGTAGAAACTCTGCCCCGATGATTATCACTCCTGTGGTTGACAAGATAAACAAAGCAACACTGAGGAGCATCAAGGAGTTTGCAGTTGAGCTGACTTTGGATCCAGATACGGCACATCCTGAACTGGTTTTATCTGACAATGGGAAACGGGTCCATCATGCAGATGTGAGGAAAGATGTTCCAGACAACCCAAAGAGATTCAGTGACCATGTCAATGTTTTAGGAAAACAAAGTTTCTTCCATCAAAGATTCTACTTCGAGGTCCAGGTTAAAGGGAAGAGTGACTGGACTATAGGAGTCGCCACTGAGTCAATTGAAAGGAAGGGAGAACTCACACTGCAACCAGAAAGTGGTTTCTGGACAATTTGTTTAAGGAACGGGGAAGAATACGAGGCATTTGATAAACCAATAGTTCGTTTAACTAGAAGATTAAATCCGGAAAGGGTGGGAGTATTTGTTGATTATCATGGAGGTCTGGTCTCCTTTTATAACGTAGATACTGCTAATCTTCTCTACTCTTTTACTGGTTGCTGCTTCGCTGAGAGACTTTTGCCTTTCTTTAGTCCCTGCACTAATATTGGAGGTACAAACTCTGCTCCTCTGATTATTTCTCCTGTCAGTCTCTTTGATTAGATCAATCATATCATCATTTGAAAGCGCTGAAGACAGCCTCTGTCGATGAGACCGCTCCAAAGGAGGAAAGCAAACTATAGCATTCTGGGTAGAACCACAACAAACACACGCGTCTACTTCTAGAAGCAGAAATGGGTTGTGGTCTTTTACCAAAGAAAAGAGAAATACTGCAGCCACTAAAATCTGTTGCCCCTCAATTGTTTACATTTTGTGAAGAAGGAAGTTGTGCTTGGTGTCTTCTTCAGAGGCGTCGTTTCCTTCAGTGGTTCTTGGTGGAGCGCCACCACAGCTGAGGGGGGGAACAGGCTGTTCAAGGGTTTGCTCCATTTCCAATGTGAAAGAGAACAGCTAAAAATATAACAAATGTTGCAACATTCTAGACGACTCATCAGGTGTGAAAACAGATGACGGTAGGTGATGTAGCCCAACACCATCAATGAGGCTCTGAAAATCCTCAGAAACTGCAGAAACATCACACTGGACCTTCAGTACCTCCACCAGATTCTGGGACCTTAATTTCAAAACTGAAATTCAAGGTTTTGTCTTAAATTTGGACGTTAAACCACTGGGGAAGAGTCCAATCCCTTTTCCTCTGGCCCAGGCAGGACGTCTTGACGCTGTCCTCGGTGAAGCGGGTCGACCCAAGGGATGCAACTGATGTAGCCTGGATACGTCTTGTGAATCTTTACTTCCCAATACAGGCTGCAGTAATCTCTGCTGTTTGTGCGCCTTTTTTCTTCCACTCAACTTCCCATGAATATTCTCAAGTTCTTGTTTCTGTTTTTACTAGTTTGTTTTCATCCAATAAAACTTTGGTTTTCATCTGAAGTTACAGAAAACGTAAAATATATGTGAAATGACTCTATAAGATGGGATTTCTGAGCAGAATTACTGAGATACATTTTTCAATGATGTTCTAATGTATTGAAATTCATCTGTATTGTTGCACCATTTATGTTTTATTTTGAAGAGTGCACCACTTCATGTTGTCCTTAATTTCACAGATTGTGTAAACCGTTTCCGTTATTCTCTCAGTCCTGATGTGAATTACGTTTCTTCCCAGCTTGAGACTTTTTCCCCTTTCAGCACCTGCAGCTCCTGTGTTTGCTGCTTTGCTAAGTGCTTTGGTTTGTGACTCAGCATCATGTTTACAGACAAGTAAATCATTGCACTGGCTTATTTGGTGCTCCAAGTACTGCTGCGGCTAAAGGACTTCATTCATCAAAGTTTGAAATGTTGACCAAGACTTTTAGACCAATAAAAAGCAATTCTTAGAAAGCAGGAACTTTGTTTGTGTTTTTTCTTCTCTCTAGAAGTTTACTGGAGAGAAGATTTGATGAAGCCTGACTCTATGTGTGTCATGTTGGGTTCCAGTTTCTTTACCCATACGCAAAGCATCACCAGGAGAACAAGGAGAACAGCTAATCAGATACATGAAGTTTATTTCAACAATGATGAGAATGTTGGACTCCCCAACATGCAGCCTCCAGTCACCATCTAGTGGATGGAGGATGAAGCAGCAGGCAAAACCCACAAAGAAACAAAAACCCGGGTTCCCAACACTATGTTGATAAAGCCATTTTTAAGAAGCAAAGCTTTGCTTCAATGCTAATATATGAGAGATTTTAGTATTTTAGGACCCAGTAGGTTAGGAAGTAGTTTTAACCTTCAACTTTTTTCATGCAAAAGTTCAAATAAATCAGCAACAAACTAACCGTGCAGTTCTAGAGGTCAACTGCTGATGGAAAACCATTATTGCACAAATCAAAGACTCAATAATTAATTTAGTCCAGCTTACTGCTTTCCTCTCCTGGTGTTTTTGAACATGAACCTCTTTCTTTGGAGCATTCTGGATGAATTAACGCAGAAACAGGCCGAATAATCGACCCCAGAAATCAGCCAGTCAGTGGATGACTGGAGAACCACTCATGACAGTTTCCTCAGCTAAACGTCTGACTTTCATTTTCTGCCACAATGTTGTAAAAACACTGTGTGGTGTTTAGTTTCTTAATGTTTCCAACCAGTGAGGATTTGATGAAAAACGATCAGAAACCTGGTCAACCAGCCTCCCATTAGTTTCTTCTGACAATCGCAATAAAAGCTTTTCACCAAGTGTGTTTAGATGAACTGAACAGTTTATTTAAATTAATATTTAACATTAATACAAACCAATCATGCACATTTCCAACAGGAACCTTAATGTTGGATCTCTTTGGCATCGAAAAGTAAAAAAATATGTTTTTCTCTAAACTAAAAACCAATTAACCTTAAATCTTTGGAAAAATTCACATTAAATCCAGAAGCGAGCTTTTAAACAAGCCCATCTATGCTAACCATAGCAATAGAACCCAAACCTGTAGATGGGAACCAACAGCTCAGCGTGACTCGCCCCGACCGGCCGACCAGCTCAGTACTCCCTGCTGAATCGCTCGTTGACTTTGGCGACGGGAACGCAGACGGTGAGGCCGATGAGGAAGAACTGCTTCTGCTCCTCCAGCCACACCAGCAGCATCTTCACCTCACCGTCCGCGGTCCGGTACAGCATCTGGAAGTCGTGGCCGCTGTAGTCGCAGGACATCTCCCTCTGCGCCATGGTGATGTGGATGGGCGTGCTGATGCACCAGAACGGTTTCTGGAACTCGTCCAGCAGCGTCAGGCTCATGATGCAGCAGTTCTACAACAACGCAACAGAGAAACATCAGAACTGGACTCGTCAAACAGAACCTTCCTCTATAGCAGCATTTCTCACAGGCCAGGCGCTATTTACCCTTAACAACATCTCAAATGAGAATATTAGCACCTGGACCACTGATAGTCCAGGGTCTAGAGAAAGACTGGACTAAGTGTCAAAAATATTCACCAACACCCCCAGGCTCATAAAATCCAGGAACTGTTAAAGCTGCAGCAGATCAAGGCGAAGCCCTGAATAGCTCAGGAACAGCTTGGGAAGGCCTCTTCCATGTTTTCATTTCAAAGACATTAGAAGTTTACAGGTAGAAACAGCAGAAAACATCATTCTGGTTAGATTTGAAGGAAGTTGGTGGAAATCGACTCTGCTCAGGTTTTATAATGACTTGGATGATCAGGTGAGGTGTGGAAGGAAGTGACATCACAGTGGTTGAGACTGAGCCATACCTTCTCGTCCAACATCAGTGTCTGACCTAACAAATCAACGTTTTGACCATAAACTCTCCTAAACCTTCCTAGAAGAGTTTAAGCTGCCAGAGTTGCAAAGGAGTGAAACATTGTAACAAACTAAGACTGTTTTATGTTCATTAAGATGTGAATATTTTTACCACTAAAGCAGCTGTGAGTCAAAGGCGAACAGCAGATATTCGTAGCAACACAGAGTTGTGACAGGAATCATATTCAATGACAGGAATCATGACTTAACATGATTCATGTTAAATGAATTTAAAAATATCTAATTTAAATTAAATAAAAACCAAAAATTAGAAAAATTGCACATTACTGCCACCTAGTGGTGGCAGAGTATCTGCTCAAAAGATGTAGTTTTGTTTTTACCTCCACTGTTCCTTTCACGTCCTCATGTCTCCAGGGAAGCCTGACGCTGCCAGATAGCGATCTGTGCTGAGACAGATTTGACCTCTGGATGACCTTGAGCTCCACCAGACCGCGCTGAATCTGAGCTGACCTCCGCCAATCAGAACCGAGACAAACAGGATGAAAAAAACATCATTTAGGATGTTTTTAAACCTACAAACATTTACCAAACATCTAAGACAGGGGTGTCAAAACTGAGGTGCGGGGGCCATTTGTGGCCGTTGGACTGATTTCATGTGGCCCCCAACTAAATTTGTCCCGTAGATGCAAATGGAGACTTTCAATTTGTAATCATGGCAAAAACTGTTAACATGATTTTCTTACACATTAAAATGTTAAGCGCAACACAAAGCATTTGTGTTTTTATACCCCAGTTTTATTAAGAGGTAAAACCAAGAGGCTTTTACTTAAAGTCTTTACTTCGTTGCACCCAAATCAGCTATCATTCTTCCTTAAACTAGGCTACGGGTAGCAAGTGTTTTGATAGAAAGTCACCCAAGTCCTTATATTGTTACTGAAAATAAATGCATTCAATTGAGCCCAAAAGAAACTGAAAACATGCTAAGTTAAAGCAGTAGTAGTAATACATTTTTGTAGGAAATCTCAGAAATTTACTAGGAAAGAAAAATCACATTTTTAGATTGATAACATTTTCACAAAATTTGGAAATGTTAAAGTTTTTTCAGAGATTAATCACGAAATGTCTGAGTTTTTTGCAGAAATGTTATAATTTTTTTCCTTCTACAATGGTCCTAACACACCATCGTTTATTTGCTTGATTGTAGGTTGTTGTTGTTTTGGCCCATGACTATTTCAGAGTCTACTTTATTTGGCCCACTTGGCAAAACGTTTTGACTTCCCTGATCTAACATATTAATCCTGACTTTTCACATTTCAGTTACGGAAACTCTCAACGGAAAATCGTGAAAATCTCTCAGCTTTTGTATTTTGATCACCTTTGTGGCAAAACAGCTGCTGGAAGTGTCCTGACATGATCTCAGTGCTGGTGTTGTGCAGGACGAAGTGCAAACTGTAGCCGTGAAGACCCAACTCTGGGTCCTCGTCGTCCACAGAAGGAAGCTCCACAGGCTCAGAGTACGGGCTGCAGGAAGGGACAAAAACAGCTCTGTGGCCTCTAATGCCTTTTACTTACTAAAGAAACCAAAGCAAAATAACAGGATTTGGTTGAGATTGAGAACGTTCCTCGAGACGCAAGACCAAAGTTACCAACTTCCACAACATTTAGTTCTTGTTATGAAGATTATTATTGATGGAATCAGCTAAAGTTTCTGTTTTCACACCAACATGTGCTGAATATCTGAGGACATAAATACAGATATCTATTTTGTTATTTCTGATTCCAATGTTGACCATTTACATTTATCCCATCTAAAGAGAACAACAAATAAAATAAAACTGTTTCTGCAGGTTTTTAAACAAAGAGAAGTTTAAACATTACAGGAAATAAAGAAATTATATGTCAAAATATTTATCCCAAAGCTTTATCACATTTAATTAACCTGTAAAAAAAAAAGAGATGCTGTTGGTTGACGTATTTATAAGTTGAAAATGCTGGATGGTCTTCATTTAATGTATATTTATAAAGATAGATTTTTTATGTTTTGCCAATCACCAATAAGAGCTGATAGAGGACAAATCAGTCTATTGCATCTCTAGGTGATTAATTGGGGCAGTTTCAATAAATCACTGCTATAAGAAGAAACAAATGACATTATGGACAAATTTAAGATGTTTGGATTTTAATACCTAAAATTAAAACGATTCAATTTCACATTTTTTAAAGCTGTGCAAAACTAAAGATTATTTTGCACCAATCAGCTGATTGATGGTAATCAACTGCAGTGACGCACTGCGACCTGCAGAGGGAGCTCTTACTTAATTTTGATCAAAGTCAGTTCAAAGTTTTAAGTTGAGAAAGTGATTTTAAAATGGATACATGAATTAATTCACCACTCATGGACTTATTGATCTGTTAGTCTAGTTTTCCTCTCCACTTCCTGTCTTTGCCGGGCAGTGAAGTGAGTGAGAATAAAGGAAGCAGAGCGGAAAGCAGAGACCCACCAGGCTGGAGAGCCCAGCAGACTTTTCTCCACCAGCTTGTGGAAGTGAAGGCAGATCATGATGAAGGCCACCTGGTTCTTTCCCTACAAACATTCAGACGTTAAGAACCTGAAGCATCCAGGCTCTCCCTCCCAGGCTTCAGCACTGATGGGGCCCATCGACTCCCTGCTTACCCTCCAGACTCCAACGATGACCCCCGGCTGCAGAAGCAACACCTTGATCAGTTTGTCTTTGCCGATGACAAGAAACGGGTTTCCTGTGTCCAGCTTTAAGATCAGGGAGCGCCAGTTGGGTCTGGAGGACGAAGAGGAGGAAACGATGGGCTTTTCAAACACAGAACGACAAAACTCCCACTGACTGGTTCCTGTACGTACAAATGGCATTTACTGCACAAGTCTAGATGAATAATCCCCTTTAACACCCGGACGACCACAAGGTCATTTTGACTGCCATGGCAACGTGTGTTTATGTTTGTATTAATATTTGATGGAATAGTTAAAGCCTTGCTGGTTCCTGGCTTTTCCTAAAACTGTGAATTTACATTAAAATTGTTGGGTTTAATAACAAACTGGAACTTTCAGGAATAATCAGTAACTGAATTATTTGTATGATAAAACAAACTCAATCATTTCCATTTTTGGATGACAGAAATCTTCAGTCTGATGTTTTGATCCTTTTTTTAATCACTTTTTGTTTCTACTGTTTTTCTGCCTTAACTTTAAAGTCTATTGAGCTCTGAGTTATGATGCCATTTCCATGATATTAATTGAAAACAATAATATCATTTATCGCAAAAACTTCTGGGAAAATTTATCGTCCAGTAAAATTTGCAGACACGGCAACAAAAATGAAAATCTGTGGAAGCTGCAGATTCTCATTTAATTTTGACCCAATAAAATAAGGACTAAAATGTGTAAATATGGTAAATAATATTTTCTTGCTTTTATTGCTCCTTTTGCCAACTTTTGCCATCTTCTCTGTGTTCTTTGTCTCAAACTCTATTTCATATATTTTTATGCAATAAGAACATTGGTGTTTTAATTTTGCTTAAAGTAAAGTAAGCTAAAGCTGTTGATTTATTGTAATATATATTTATTAGAGACAAATTGACAGAATTAGCTCTTCTATATTTGTTGTAACAGTTCGATGATGATGTTTGATACAGGCAAAACCTGATGCACAATTAAACCACATATTAAATTAAAACAGGTGTATTTTGGCCTTATTTTGTGTTTAAAAACATTATTTAGCTAGTTAAATTAAACATTACCTGTATTGTAACATTGAAAGGCAAATTAAGTGAAGTTTGAAGGCTGCAGTCGCTGGCAGCTGTTCTAGTTTTAACCCCCTCAGACCTAAAGAAGGTCCAGTGGAGGGCAGGTTAGCTGGTTAGCTGACCCAGTGTGACCTTTACAAGGTGTTTTTTCCTGTTTGGTCGTTTTGGCACATCCCATCTCTTCCTGAGCATCAGGCCAGGACAGCAGGAGAGAACTGGCTCTTACTTCCTGGTTTTGATCTGAGGCTCCTTCCTGACTCCGTGCAGCTGAATGGTGCTGATGTGATGAAACTTCATGTGTATCACATCGCTCCACTGAACAATCACAGACGACGCAAAGAAGTGCGCCTGGCTCTGCTCCAGCTTGTGCTCCTGACCCAAACGCTCGCGCAGCGTCAGCTCCCAGCTTACATTCAGGCTCCTGAGAGACACACAGCTGGAATAAATGCAACATTTAAACGAAACAACGTTTCTCATTTAGTTCTTCCCACCAAACATGGAAATCATGAACATATTTATCTAAACTCACAAAGCTGACTCTGCAAGATACATTGCATTTTGTCATATAAGACAAACTAGAATAAGGCAGTGCATGAAAAATTACATCTGACTAAATATCATAAATATATTCAACAAAAATCCTAAGAAATTCTGACTTTTTCCAGCCATCCTGCCTGACCTGAGGGCCCACTCCGTCTGCCCCGGCAGGCCAGTGTACGGATTGATGTCTTTCAGGGATTTCCTCCACTTGTTCATCTGCTGTCCGGCCATCGATTTAAAATACAACCTCTTCCAGTGGCTCGTCGAGCAATCCTCCCCCTCCGCCTTGTCGTCCTTCGCCGAGCACTTCTCCTCCGACGTCGTCAGCCTCCAGTTCCAACTGCCGAACTCGGACATGTAAATCCTCTGCCACAAGACGCTGCAGGGATAAAAATCCAGAGGGAGAGGGACCTTCAGACTCCGTTTGGTCATGGACCTGGAGAGGCTGAAGAGCTGCTTGGACTCACTCGTCGTTGGAGAGCTGATGGAGGAGTCGGCTCACATGGCTGAGGCAGAACAACGAGGACGGGTCCAGGTAGGACAGTATCTTCACCAGGACCTCCGAGGGAAGACTGGACAAAATGGAAACTTTTTCTAAGAAGTTTAGGGGCAACTCCATGCTCTGCATACAATTTATTAATCACTTGATCTATTCTTTTATTTTTACATTTTTGTTGGAAGCTACTAGCCTTAATGTGCTACATCATCATCCCGCATTAGCAACCATTGGCCACTTAAAGAAACATGACTTATTTAAATCTGAAAATTCGGCCTTATCTAAGAATTTAGATTTTCATCTCAGCATTAGGATTTTAATCTAAAAATTCTGGCTATAATTATAAAATTCTGACTTTTTTCTTCTGATTTCAATCTAAAATTGAATTTTAATTTCAGAATTTACATATTTTTTCAGAATTCCGGGTTTAAGGTGAAAATTCTCTTTTTAGTTAGTTCTAACATTCTGCATTTTTTCTTTTATTCTTACTACATATTGAAGATATTGTTCTATTGAAAACATACACAATAGGAACTGTCAGGTGAAAAAGACTGCTGATAATGTTTTTTCCTTTTAATTTGGACTTTAATAACGTTTTTCTTAACTTGTTTAGGCTAAAAAGCTCCGGAAATCAGAGCAGGCTTCGCGTCACAAACCAACCAATGACAGGGCTCGTTCTCAACGTTAGAACCAATCAGAGAAGAGTTTGCTTGAGTGCAGCGGATATTGTGGTCTCTTTAATTAGCTCACCTTTCCAATAGGTTTAGCTTGCATGGAGATGATTTTCTTCGGAAGCCTTCTTTTGTCGGCCCAGCACGGGAACTGAAAAACAAAGCAATTAAAATAGATGTTTAAAAAATTCGTATAAACAAAGACATTTAAGGAACCATAAAGAAGCAACACCTAGCTTCCGTCTCGTCCCCCGAGCTTCGAGTTCCAGTTTTCCTCTGTCGCTCCTTCCTCCTTTGGCCTGAAAATCCTCTCCCCTGGCCGGGAAACCTTCCCCCGGGTCGCGGCCTGCCTCTGCCGCGGTTCGGTTGTCCCGTCTCCGGAGCCCTTTGGCCAAGCTGCCGCTGCAAACCCTCCGAAAAGCTTCGAAAAAACTCACCTCGTCCCGCCGCCATCACTGCGCAGCTACAGAAGCTTCCTGTGGGCAGAGAGCAGAACCCGGATCATCCGCTAGATGGCAGCAGAGATGCTTCTAAATCCCAAATATATATTTGGGATTATTTAAGATATTTTAATATCAAGTTTGGCATTGTTAGTATTTCAATACATTCCTGCCTTAAAATAAACTAAAATTCTAATTCAAAAATACTTTATTTATTCCTAAGGGAAATTCAATGTTATTGTAACTCAATCAATGAGAAATGGAAGGAAGGGTCTCCAGTAGCAGTGGGTCTTGCAATGCATCTGAGGAGGCCTCTGACTGAAGATAGTTGCTAATCCAGCTCCTTTGCTATTGGTGCTCCTCTTTACATCACTGTTAGAAACCTGGGCAGCATTTGGGTTCATAGTTCAGATATTATTTGAGTTTTTGAGATGCTAATCTCAAATGCTAAGCTCTCTTAGCATTTAAGGTAAGGGAAAATGTCTTTCGGGCTGCATAGCAACCGAAACCACAGGGAATAATTGGGTGTTCTCACACCAGCCATGTTTGGTTTCTTTAATCAAAATGCAATTCATTACGGGAGGCGAGAATACGTAATAGACCAAAAACTCTGGTCCGCCTACAAACTTTGTTCTCGGTTCAGTTGAACCGAGAACCGAACTCTGATGCGCTTTGAATGCATATGTGAACATCAAGCAGACCAGAGCAGGAAGCGGACTCAGCACAGTGCGTTCTGGGTAAATGCAACCAAAACAAACCCGCTAGCCTAGTGCTAGCAGGAGAAATGACTCGTGATCAAAGCCTAAAGAGAAATCCAGGACATTAAACAAATATTGCGACTTTTTCCCAAATCAAACCGATTCTACCAAATTATCAGGTGGAAATTAAAACAAATCAGAGCTAACAGAGCTTGAACTGAGTTTTTATATGAAGAACAATGTGTGTGTGTGTTTGCTTCTCTTTGTAATTTAACTAAAAGCTGAGAAACCTGAGATCACACACTCACTGTTATGTGAAGCGCCTTGTCTTTGTCTGTAATGTCAACATGTTATTGGTCTCCAGGCAGCTCCATAAACAACAGAACGCTGCGTAAAGGGGCGATGCCCTCATATGGAAGATTTCAGACACCTCACACTCGTTCGGAGTCTCCTGGGAATCGGAGCGGAGAAAACCGGAGATCCTCTGAGATACACGTGGTGAGTCCAGCATCTTCACACATCTTTATTCTCACCTAAACATGCTAAATCTAAAATTTTTGGATGAAAATTTGGGGAAAAGAATGAACACGTCTGGTTTTTAAACGGCTTTTTGTCTCTAAAAAAAAAAAAACAAGTTGGAGAAACGCAGCATCTCATACCAAGTGTCAAGCACGGTGGAGGAAGAGACATTATCTGGGATTGATTCACAGCTACAGGGACAAATTCTAGTCCAAACTGAGTCATCTACAGAAAAAAGACAACACAAAGCCCGAAAAATAAAAAAAAATCAAGGTTCTGCAATGTCCTAGTCAAAGTCCAGACCTCAATCTGATTGTAAAGTAGTGACAGGAACATCAGACTGAAGCAAGAGAGGTTAGAAGTTCCTCCACATTGATAAACAACGATAGGTGTTTATGCAACAAGCTGCTAAATCATCTGCAGTTTATTTTTCTAATAAAAAAACCATAAAATAGGTGATTTATTGATCTGGGACAAAGTCTGCGTTTCTGATGCCAGCAGTATTCCACTTTCCGATGGGTCATTTCAGGTTATGTAAATATAAACGATAAGAGGTCACGTTTTACACAGCAGCGTCACTTCATGTGTGAGAAGGAAGAGAGAAGAAGACGACAAAGAAACTACAAATTATGACAGAGTCTGAACAAAGAGAAAAGGCTGACGAACGAGAGAATTAGTTCATAAATGCAAAAAAATTACAAATGGAGGGAAAATCTATTTTACTCAAATGATCTGAAGTAACCTTTCAGAAGCTAAAAAATAATTAATAGAATTCAAAGAATGTATAATTTTAAAAAACCTTTGTCATTGTTTTTAGCAAACAGAAGTAATTTTGATCGTCCTAACTGACCCAAAACAGGAAAAACTTCGTCTGATTTAATATCAGACATTGAAAAAAGGAAAATTATATTGAAATCGAAAAACATTATTTGTTTTGAAGGGGAATGAAAAGTTGTAGGTGTTATTTGAGCTTTTGAGATTTTTTTTTAGCTGCTCTCAGTTGCAAAAATGACTTGTTGCCATGGTTACACATCATATTTGTCTAAAAGTAACAATTTCTCAGTTATAAAAAGGAATTAATGAAAATTAAATATTAAAAGAAATTTTTCAGCTGGATAAAATAAAATGTTGCTAACATCTATTGTATAATTACAACAAAGTGTTAGAGTCTTTCTAATAAAAAATAAAACAGAATATTACAAAAATAAAGTTATAAAATTACTATTACTTTATTCTTGTAATATTATGACTTTATTCGTATAATTTTATTTTATTTATTTATTTATTTTGCATAGCCCTAATATTCTGTGATGTATATTTTAAAAATCCCACCATTTTTTAAAATGTAATTACTAAAACAGATTAATAACACATCTATATACTGTAATAACATAATCAAGCTTTGTTATAAATAAATTATAACTATCTTTCCACTAATATTATGAGTGGGGCCCCATCTGGGCACCTTTTGGGTGCGCCCCTGGTAGGAAAGGGCGATTTAAAGGAGGAGGAGGAGACATAGGGGGAGTAGCAGAAGGAAGAGGAGGAGCTGAAGATGGAGGAAGAGGAGGTGTCCTGCTCAGTGGAGACCAGAGGAGAGGAGCGGCCGCCATGTTAACCAAGAAGCCCGGAGCCTCGGTCCTCCCGACGGGTAAGCATCGCTTCTGTTCCCGGCGTAGCGGCCTCTGATCGCGGCTGCCTCGGGACTTTTACTCCGCCTCGGTTTGATCCGACCTCCGGGAGGAAGGCAGGGAAGTCCCAGCAGGAAAGGCTGGGAGGTCTGCTAGCTTACCTGGCCGCAACAGCCTGCCTGTCCCCGGACTCCAGCTCGTTAATTTATCCGTAATCTCCTAAAGTGGAAGCGGGGGGAGGAGGGGCAGCAGCTCGGAAGGCTTACCGATCAGAAGCAGCTGAACCGGGGGAGCTCCGGGCGGCTCCTTCGCTGTCTGTCAGGTTTATTTTTAGCCCGCAGATGAGAGTTGACAGCGGCAGGAGAAGCGGCTTTTCCTGCTGCCTCTCCCTGGAGCCTGTTTGCGCCTCCTTTGTGGAGCCTTCCCGGGGTGGTGCTGCGCCGCTCGGACGGCTCTCTGTGGGGGTTCGGTTCCGGGGGTGTAACGCTGGATTTGGTGTTCGGGGTATTATTCGCGTGTTTTCCGGTTGCTTGGTGATTTTTGGCCTTCAGGCTGGTTGGCAGGAAGACGGCTTCCTTTTCAGATCTAGATCAGGTCAGTCGGTTTATTATTTAAATCTCCTTTTTATGACATATATCTTCAGTTTTGAACTTACGTTGAAGCTTGATAAAGTGTTTTATCAGGTTAAAGTTGTGTCGCTGCTGCCAGCTCTGTGTTTTCATTAAACCTGTTGTTACTGCTGTCTACTCTGAGATTAGGGATGGGCGACTTGGTAAAAATATCACGTGTTGTTCTACAGTAATTATCTTATTAGAATGTTCAAACACAGATAAATCTAAACAAATCTTGTTTGATTTAATGGAGCATGTAAATACTTTTTAAATGATACATGTTGGACACAAATTAAAGGGACAGTACGTCCTAAGCCTGGATTCTGGGGTAGTTTTTGTTACTCTGTTCCAGTTCAGACCTCTAAGAGGCTGTGATGTGAATATTCAGAGTTTGGATGATATTGATATGAAAATATGGGCCTATATCTGATTGTTAAGGTTACTGTTAACGTCTGCTAATTAGCATGTCCATGGAGAACCTTGGATAACGAGCTAAATGCATTTAATCTTCCATTAGAAATGGTTAAGTATTTTTGAGGTTTTGCAGGAAAACCACCAGAAATAAAAAAAAAATGTAGATAATTACTAATTAAGCTGTTATTTTTTATGGTTGGAGTGCGTTACAGATCCACCAGTCAGTCTGAATCAGACTGGTTATTAACATGTCCAAAAGTAAAAAATCCAATTAATATTTTTATAGAAGTGTGATTACGTTTGTTTTATAAACATTATTCAGCTAAACGTGGCCATTTTTCTTTGAAATAATCTTGTATATCATTGAGTTAAGTCACAATTTAACTCTTAAAAACATGGTCCTAATTATGAAGCTGAAACCGTATTCAAACTGAAATCTTACTCTATCACTTAGTTCACTCCCGTTTAATCCAGTCATAATTTAATTAGTTGGAATCAGATTATCTGTCCAGCTTATTCAAGTTGTAATTCAAGCGGACCAAAAGAAGGAAGTGGACTACAGTGCAGGGCATTCTGGGTAAATGCAACCAAAACAAACGTGCTAGCCTAGCACTAGCGGGAGAAATGGCTCGTGTAAATAAAGAGTCCGCTAAAATCTGATTCTCCATTTTTGTTACATTTCCCAAAGAAGGAAGTTGCGCTCTGTTTCTTTTTGATAGGTTTTTGTGTCGTTTCCTTCAGCAGTTCTTGGTGCAGCGCCCCCACAGGCGAGGAGGGGAACAGGCTTTTAAAGGGGTTTGATTGGTTTGACAGAGCAGTCAGAAAAAGAACCGCAGCAGCTGGAGATGCAACAAATGTTGCGACTTTGGTCCTCAAAAGAACTGAATCTTCTGATCTATCACATTGGAACATAATTCAAGATTCAAAGCTTAAACCCGAAACATGCTGTCCAGTATTTTTCAGTTCAATGTAGTTATAATTCTGTTGAATTGCACATGGTTCAGTTTACTTGAATCCATTCTACTCTTATTTCAAATGAATGCCAAAGTCAGCTGTTGGATCAGTGGTACACTAGGCGCTCCAAGGCTGCAGTCCCTAATGCGATTGTCCTTGGTCTCATTTATCGGACCATTTTCTGCATGCCTTCATTTTTTCTCTTGAGCCTCTTTCCTGTTCAATTACTGTTCAATAAAGTGCAAAAAAATCAATACAGCAAGGTAAATAAAATACACCCCAATTTATTTAGGTTCGTTCCACTTTGCCTTCATTCAGCTTGTTTAAATCTCCAATTAAAGCCAGTTTTGTGATTCATGTTGTGATTCAGTTCAGTTAGGACTAAATTTACCCAAAATCCAAATTCATAGCTTTGGTTGATTCCATTTTCTCCAGATTCAATAAAAATAAATATTTAAGTTAATGTTTATCACAGTTTAATGTAGTTACACTAAATGATAAATGAAATTGTATAATGTTTTATTATTATTATTATTTATTTCTGGACTCCAGTTAGATTGAATTTCTCTCCACTTCACTAATGATCCAGCAGCTGACCGCTTAAATTAAGTTAACTTGTTTAATATGTCAAAAATATGTTGTTTTTTAAATTGAATCAACTGAAAACATCAGGGATAAAGATTTCTGTTTGGACTCTTGACAGGTATTTTCTTTGCAAGTTTCAAAAAACAAGCTGCTTATTACCTGCTTAAAAGTCTGAAGCAAAGTATTTATACCAATATGGTATTAAGAACTGTAACAAATCCTCAATATTATCAAAATATTGTTAAATTGTTAATTGTAGCTTATAGTCTTAGCAAAAATGCTAAGATTAGTCTGTTTGCTCATGTTACAAAAGCTACAGTTAGCATAGCACACTGTGTTAGCTGCAGATTGCTAATAACAGAAAAACAATGTCCTCTTAGCATAGTAATCGCTGCTAGCATGCTAGTCTTGGTGAAACGCTAAGACTAGCATCTTGGCTGCTGTTAGCATTTTAGCTCATAACAGAATAATGCCTGCATAGCAGATTGTTAAAGACAGCTGCGTTTCCACAACAAATGTGTGCAAAACATTTTTCATGTTCGGCTTTTCCAGTAAATAAGAAATGCAGTTAAAAATCATACCTGAATAAGCTTCTTCACACAATAAGTCATTAAAATGACAATGGCAGTTGATGTAAACATGGCCGCCACGTTTCCTTTGCAGTTTTGCGAAATGCACAAAATGCAATGGGGCTGAAAAAACCCCTCATTCTAGCAAAACACTTTCTTTTTTTTCAGGTGAACTTTTCCTCTCAAATTGGCATGTTTCCAGTTAGCTGATATTTGCTGCTGTTTGCAAACATGCTGTTTGTAACTTGTTATTCAGAACTAGTTTTTAGCACGATGGCTACATGCTAACGCTAGAATGTTTGTGATGTTGGCATTAACAAAATATGTGCGGCATTTTGTAATTTAATGATTATAACTGACAAACCCCCGACTACTGATGGACTTCAGAGCCCAAACGGATGCATTTTGGACCTTACTTGATAATAAAACAAACTTTATTACGGTGCTAAACGGCACACACAGAGTGGCAGATACTGTTGATATTTATACAGGAATCTTCTCCTGTCAGCTGCAGACTGGATAAAAGCATAAAGTCACCTCTTTTCTGTCCTGCTTGCCTCTCAGTTCACGTCTTGTGTTGGAATCACAAGCTCAGGAGTTTCTTGCAGAACGCTACATGAGTCCAACATGACAGCATGTGAGCGCTGGGGTCACACGTTAATATAAAACCAACACCTGCAGCTTCCTCGCCTCCAACGTTAAGCTAATCCAGTGGGCCGCGGGTATTTTTAGCTGCTTGTAGAAAACTATCTGGGCAAAGGGAATCCAGGGGAAATGTTTTGGCAAAACAGAGTCTCAGCATGACAGACGGCGAGTTGTGGACTGTTTTTAAACGGCACAGATGACGCCGATGGGTTAGGGAAGACTGGATGAAGGGTTTGACGTTTCTTTGGCTGCTGTATGGTTATGTTAAATCCACACACGCACTAAATTCACTTCTTAACTGAAATGAACTGGACTCCAGTTAGATTTGGAGTCCATTCCAGGCTTTTCAAGGCTGGAATTACTTAATATTTTCTGTTCTTCTTTTCATAAAATGCTGAAATGGTTTTGCTTTTGAAATACTTGACCTCAAGTGGCCCAGTTCTGTTTTCTGAAGACGTTCTGTTTTTAGGAGGAAATGTTAAAAAATGAGCCACGATTTAGAGTTTGATTTAAAAGAAAATTGAAGAATCAGGACATAAAGATAAGCTCCTTTCTATGCTTGTCAGATTTATTTTTTAAATATGTTTTAATTTATTTAACTAAATATGATTCTTAAAGGAACCACAGGGGGATTCTTGATTTTTATTGTTTTTTTACATTTTAATAATATGGCTTAACAGCCACTGTTCTCTTCTTATACGTGCTGAGAAGGTTTTTACACGTTTCCTCTGGTGATGAGCTCCAAGTCTCTTAAGTTGGACAGCATCCCTGCCATCACCCTAATGTTTAACTCGTTCCTCAGACTCTTTATCAGCTTCACGCCTGGACTTTGGTCCAGGCCCATAAACATGACGGTTGAATTAAAGATGGCCTTACATCTAAATGTGGCAAAAGTGTGAATCACATTAAAAATGGCCGCTCTTTTCCAGGTTCGGTGGGATTGAAGATAAAGTCACTTTCTGTCTCACCTCTGCAGTTCCTCTGATTGTTGTGGAGGAACTGCAGTCCTCTTCCTGTGACGTTGCGTTGCTGCTAGCTTGATCCTGTTGGACAGATGACCTCACGTTTGTCTCGAGAATCCTTTGGTATACAGAAAAGATCATTAGTAGCAAAACGAACCCAAACCACCACCCCTCCTCTACCATGCTTTACAATTGTCATGAGGACATTATTCGAGGGGCCTTGAGGTTTTTTCAGATGCAACATTGCTAAACTTTTTATCGGGCTAATTGCTAATTGAGCTAATTGATTTGAAGCTTTTCTTTGGGTTGAATTTGCTGGACTGGTCTATATTGGGAAGATTGGCTCTTGCAAAGGGTTTGAGTGGGAAATGCAAAGCAACAGTTTATTTTCTAGAGCCGTTTCTCATGTCGTTCCATTCTGGTTGACTTAACACATCAACCAAGCATTTTGGTTGATGGTGCGTATGATGGTGTATTACGGCCATTACCCACAGGGGAAAGAAATTAGAAAATTAGCAAGAAAAAAAATTATGTTTTAGATTAAGTGCAGAAATTTTCTGAAAAAAATGTGGAAGCTGCTGAGCTCCAAACGTAGAAAAAAACTTAATTGAATACATTATAGGGAAAAAAAACTTTAAATTCTGAGCTTGTGAAGTCAAAACATTTTTTTGAGCTGAGACATATTTTCTAGAAAATTTCCAAAATCAATCTCAAAATTTCAGATTTTTTTTGTGGAAATGTACACAAAAAATATTTACAACAGCAGAGCAACAAACAAGCTTTTCTAGAGACGCCTGCAGGATCTGCGTTCCAGTTACAAAATGTTGTTAAAACTATTCGTCAATATTCCGCTAATGTCAAAAAAACACAATTTATTTGGGAAGGACATTCAGCATGGTGGCTCGCCTTGGCCCGGTATCGCAGGCGTGTGGCGTTCCGAGTAAACAAGCACTGAGCCTGTTGAATGTGACGTTTAGCCAATCAGACGGCAAGGAAACAAATGCTGCGTTCCCATTAAACTCGAAAATGGGAAATTCCGGCATCCCATTTTCCCAGTGGGCTCCAAGTTCTTCTTCTTAAGCTGCTGCCCCCGCGACCCGACTCCAGATAAGCGGCAGAAGATGGATGGATGGCCCAAGTAGCCCCTGTTACGACAGCTGACTTTGCGTTTCAATATGGCTGCTCCTCGCATTAACAACCATAAGCAGTGGTGGGAACACCCGCCTGAAACTCTAAGCTGAACAAATTAAAAGTGATGTTTACTAATGGGAAGTAGAAATAAATGATGTTTATGAGCACTATTGCAAACAGAGTCTGACGTCAAATCCAGCTTCGAGTTTCCAAGGTAACCGAAACGCAGAATAAAATACACAGAAGCCAAGGCAACCGGCAGAAAGTCAATGGACGTTGCAGACGCCTTTGTTTAGATTGTTCTCTGCTAAATAGTCAGAAAACTATTGCTATTCCTCTCACCCACCATGTTTGTTTACGCTGAATTCACGTTTGGTCTCGAGAAGTTCTCCGAGATTTCCCAAATGTCTGTGAGTGAAATCGGCTCCTGTGCTTTGGAAATCGGCCGACAGTTTTAAAATCTTGCCATGTGAGCCAGACTGCTGGCTTTCACTTAGGATCCTGAATGTTTTTGTTTTTTTCCTCAACGATTTTAACTGTAAACTTCTGGAGGAACTTGAAAGTTCACCTTGGAAGGTTCTTGACTCTGAACCAGGAAGAAGGAGCCGGCTGACAAACTCGCCGTCTTTCCTATTTGCTTGGATGTTGCATCACAGATCGTTGCTGTAATTGCGGTGTCATCTCCGTCGGGTCATGTTTCAGGTTACGTGAGCTTAAGTACCGAAGCTCGACACGCCGTGGTTTTGGTTTTCAGACCCAACACGTCTCTGTCTGGAAACTCTGCCTCCAGTTGTTTACAGGTTTGGTGTTTGGGTGGAGTGGGGGACACGTTGTACCACTGTGGGTTGTGTTCTGGTTCTGTTCCACTCTGGTGTCTCAGCTCCAGGTTTTACACAAACAGACTTTTAGAGAGAATGGGCCCTGCAGGGAGATTGTTTGGATTTGACCCGGTGACGAATACCAGTCGAACCGGCTCTGGAAAACGGTTTCTCCTCTGCTTTCACCCGAGGAAAGTCGGACAGTAATCAATTTCTCGCTGTAAAAATGATTTTTGAGAAGCATCTGAAAAGTCAGACTGGTGGGTTTGTTTTGATTCAGTAAGATCTTCTTCCTTCAGGCGTTCAGTGGAAAATTACATGGGTTCTGGTCCAGACGAAACCAGTTTCCTCTTCTTGCTTTAACGTTTGTTGTGTTCACTGTCCCTGGGACGTCAGAAACCTTTTTAATTTTAGTTTACATCAAAAAGGCTGAAACTAATGATGTTCAGTAACTGATTAACCTACTGATTATTCATATGATTAATTGATTAATTCTGACAACTAACCCATTTATTTCAATTATTGATTGATCGTTTCAGCCTAACACAACATTGTTGTCAAGGTTTATTTTTAATCGGTCATTCCGCCCTCAGACCGAATGAGTCGAGCGGCGCTGTAATTTCCGGGTCACTTTGGGAACTTTTGCGGCCCGCTGGGCGTCCCTCCACTTCGCTGCTCTTCTCCCAGCATGCCGGGCGCTCTGGCATTTCCAGCCCGGTGTCGGGTTCGCGTTCAGAACCGCGCCGCCCCACTCTGCATCTGTCAGGTGTTGGGCACAGGAAACAGAATGTGCTTTCCAGTAGAGGTCCAGTTGGAGCCTCGGTGTGGATTGGTGGATTACAGTTCTGATGAATGTCAGACGAACTCCTGCAGATGAAATCAAATCCTCTCCATCACTGATCCAAACCAGATTTCTTCTCGGTTCTGGCATCATGAGTCGCGCGGCTCTGGTTTCATGCACATTCATCTCCAAACTAATGTCTTATTTTTTCAGAAGAAACTTTTAACAGCTGATGTCCAGCGCAAAAGTAAACAAATAAAACCTGGATGTGAGGAAAGCCGTCCCACAGCATCAAGCTGCCACCACCGTGTGAAGGCTGGTCGATGGGGCACAAAAAAACTAAAGCCCTGATCGTTTTATTCAAATCAAATCCTATTTTCAATTTTAATAGTTTTTGTATTTCTAGACATTTATGTTTAAATGTTAAGATTATTTAAATTTTTTACACAATTTATATGAATATATTCTCTCGAGGTAGGTTTTTTGAAGGGGAGAGTTGATCTATTTAGAAGTTTGATATTTTTTTAATCAGTTTTTTATTTGTATTTTTTATGTTATGATTTTTCATGTCATTTTTAGTTGTATTTTTTAGCAGTATTTATTTTTTAATTTTAACCCACTAACTTTTTTAAGGGTTCAGAATTTTTAAAGTAATTCTTAGCTTTATTTTGAGATGTATTTTTTAATGTACTATACTTTATTTTTTTTTAGAAGTTTGGACTTTTTAATGCAATTTTTATTTTTTATATGTTATTTTTAGAGGCTTTTTTAAATGTATTTTTTAGTTTATTTTTTAATAATTATTTTTTTGAAACTTCCAGTTTTACCCTGAAATATTTGAATTTAGAATATTTTTTTTAAAAATCCACTTTTTGTTAAAAGTATTCTTTCTCAGTAGTTTTTTCCAGGACAGTTTAAGCTCTTTGAACACGTCTGGTTCAGAACAAACCGTCTCGCGTCGGAGAGGCTGGTGAAAGTAGCAAATGTTTAATATTTAACGATGATGCAGCCATTACAGGCAGGAGGTCATGGAGTTGACCCGCCAGCAGCAGGAACCAGTCCTCCCTGGCTGGGCTCGGGTTGAGCAAACAGACTTTATCTAGGACCCGTCATGGCCGCCCGTCGCGCCTCATTAGCAGGATTACAGCGAGCGTCCGGATTACAGCAGCAGAAACAATCTGCACGCTCGGGAAGCCTCAGTTTGGAAACGCAGGTGGAACCCCGCCGTGTCTCTGATCAGAAAAATTCTACCCAACTATTCCTTCACCTGATTTTCAGTTTTAATGTGTTGAAATTATCCTGAAAAAAACAACTTGAAGGGAATATTTTAAAAAGAAATCAGTCTTCTGTTGAAAATGTTCCAGGATTAACTAGAGATCCAATCAGCCAATCAGAATCCGCCATTTCCCCGTGATGCGTTCTGATTGGTTATCAGAATGTCACGACTGTGAACAGGTGAAGCTGAGGGGGTGATCTTTTATTTCATTCAAGATAAATAACTCTTTAAAAAAGTTACAAAAATATCTCTAAAACATAAATTAAAATTATGTTTAATTTTAAAATATAAACACCTCTACAAATAAAGTTTGAAATTGCATAAAAAATTAAAATACTTCTTAAAAATAAAAAAATTTATTTAAAAATTAAATAAAAATAATCAGAAAAACATCTGGAAAATGCCAAAAAAAATCTTTTAAAACCTAAAACTGTGTCACATGGCATGCAACACACTTAACTGCTCTTATCTGTTAGCACTGATCTGAACTGTCTGAATCTCTGTTTCGGTGTGTAAATTAAAATGACCTTCAATTTAATGTAAATTCAACTGGTAAAAGTGTCAATTTTCTATTATTACTATAGTAAAACTGACGATATTATCATGCTTCTTTTGGAAGGACAACATGCAGATTCAACCTTTTGCTTTATTGGATTGTTTTCGGTTCCTTAATTTGAATTTTTGCCTGATTATCGTAGAAACATTTAGTTTCCGACCAGCTGTGCTTCAGACGGAGCGCCATCTTTACGTCTCCTCGGAGACGACCTGAGGCGTCTTTGACCCAACTGGATCTGTGAGGCGAGGAAGACATGAAGCAGATAAAACTGCCTGGAGGAAAAGTTTTCCTCTGTTGTGGCTCATCCAGCGTGACCTCTGACCTCTGCGTGCTGTCGTCACATCTTTGCTAAAGGAGGTGAAGCTGCAGGAGAGTTGAGGGATTACCGCGCTAAAATAAAACCTTCATCCGTCTTTAGGCGAGTCAATCTGCTGACCGATTGAGTCCAGAGCAAAGCTGCTCCAGAACGGCCTGAGCAAGACGGAGAGAAGAAAGAATCCGATCCAAACCGCACATTATCCGCTCCTCTAACGGCTCAGGAGTCACTCAAATATATATGCAATCTATGTGCTGTGGAGGAACGTCTGCAGGATTATTTTAACATTTTATGGGCTGAATGGCTGATATAAGATCGTCAGATTTACCTCTGGACATTGACTAGGCCACAACAAGCATGTTCTGGCCATTTATGAATGCTGATTAAAAACAAAATTTAAATAAATGCATTGCAAAAAAAAACAAATTAAAAATGCCTGTAAACATAAAATAAAAATAATCTTTGAAAAAAAAATATATTTTTTCAAAATACATTAAATCTTAAAAACATTTGACAAATGTTTAAAACCTAAACCAGTGTGTGTGGATCTAACGCACACAATGGTTAGATTCAGTGAAATGACCGGATGTGCTTTGTTTGTCTTTACATTATGACGTGTTGCATTGTGGGAACTTTCAGCCTACTTCCTGTCGTCTGACTGGTTCTGTTCAGGTGATTTCTTGATTTTCCATATCGCTATGGATTGTGAAACTGACCTCAGATTTAACAAAAGGAAGTGATTACAGTTCAGCTCATTTCCCTTAACGGAGAGGGAGCAGAGTACATTTACCAGACGTATTCTGCAACATCAAATTTCTACTTTTTTAAATTTATTATTGAGCAACTAAATAAAAAATAAATAAATAAATGTTTTTAAATATTGTTGTGGCTCCATGTGCTTACAGCTCTTTCTCCCTCTCTCTTCCCTTCAGGCAAATCGGGCGAGCCGGTCTGCTCTCCTGGTCACAGCGGCTCTCAGACAACATCGCCCGTTGCCCTGCCACCACTGCGCAACAACAACCACAACCCCCTGACGGTACACCCACCCCCACACACCCACCCCCACACGCACACACACAGCGGCCTGTTTCTCAGCGTGTTTTTGCAGCTGCAGCATCTCTGATGTTCCTCCTGACTCCAACAAGCTTTGATGTTTGGGAACAACCACCAGGTTTCTAGCCCTCAGATTCTCCTGCAGGTGGTGCCACTAAAGGTCTGAAAGCCACAGGGTGGAGCGCGAACGGGTGGAGCGCGAACGGGTGGAGCGCAAAGCAGCCGAAATACAGAAGATTAATTTATACCAGTTTATGTTACTCAGTCCATCCAACCGTTCATCCATTCATCCATCTGAAAGCTCTATTCTGAAGTCTCACAGAATCAGTTTTTTCGCTGCCTTCCATCCAGTTGAAGACTCCAGGTTTGTTCGTCGCTCAGCAGAACTTGGAACGAAAACATTTTGATTTGGACCTGGATTCTTTTTATCACCGTCAGCAGAAACTTTTTCTTTCCTCTGATTGAATCTATGAGTTAGGATTTCAGCTCCAACTGGATGATTCTGAACTGGTTTAAAATCGGACGCTTCTCGACCTCTGACCTGTTGGCCCTTCCTGACGATTCATTAGCGAAGCAGCCATATTCTTTTCAGGTGTGGGCGGAGCCACGACTTCACAGTCGGCCGTTTGTCACATCTGACAGCAGAAACTCGCCAACCTGATCTGGGAGGGACGGTTTGATGTCGTGTTTCTCTCTCACACACACACACACACAACTCTTTGAACTGAGCCGCCTCGCTGTGTGTGTGTGTGTGAATTCGGCTGAAAGGAACCAGGTGTGCTGGTTGCCACGGCGACGGGGGGCGACTCGAATCCATTGATAAGTACGAGCGTAATCAGGCTGTCGGCATTCATACGTTCATTCTGTTCGTCATGTTTGTGTTTATTTTTCTAGATGATCCTAATAGTTCTGAGTTCTCTTCATTCTCCTAAATAACAAATTTTAAAAAGCAGCAGGATGTTGTCAGGCATGTTCAGTTATTTATGGAGTTAATGTACAAGAAACCTTCAGTATCATACACTGTGATCAGAAAACCAGTTAAGTTTCAGATGATCTTTGTTTTTAAATGAAATATCCAGATAACAATCTTCATCTTTGGGATTTTAAATAATAAGGTGAGATAAAATAACATTTGTTTTAAATCTTGGAAAACTAAATGATAAATTCATGGATTACTAAAATAAATTACAAAATACAACCACAATTTTAAAAACTTGCAATATGGTGATGTTATATAGAAAGTTGAGTGAAAGGAAAAAGTGTGGTAAGGAAAATGTGAACCACCAGCAGCAGAAATGAACACCGACCCACACAGCCAGAAGAACCGAAAACTGGTCCAATAACACGTGTGTGTGTGGATGTGCATTATGCTGACGCCGTCCTCTGTTTCCTTCTCCAGGGAGGTTCTAAGCCCACCATGTCGGATAGCACCCAGGTCTCGTCTCAGTCGCAGGTCCACATCACCCAGCTGTTTGAGGAGAACTCCAACAGGCGTTCGGTCCTCAGCACGCAGCCCAACGGCCTCACCCCGCTCAGCTCCAGCCGCCTGGGTCTGCCGCTCCCAGACCGGCAGGGTTCAGTCACCGACGCCACCCATCATGGCCGCCAGAGCACCACCATCACCAACAAGCAGGGGGACGCCAAGCCAAAGCCCTGCCCCATGACGCCCGACCTGGCCATGAAGCAGTTCATGTCCAAGCTGTCATCCTTCGAGCACCACGAGGTGTTCAGCTACCCCGAAGGTGATCCGTTTCGACCGGAGCCGCTGCCTGGGGTGGGTGTGTCCTGGGAACGTCGCCGCTGATTTGGTTCGTTTCTGTTGTTTCAGTGTATTTCATCGGCCAAAACGCAAAGAAACGCAACGGCGTTCTGGGAGCAGCCAACAACGGCGGCTACGACGACGAGCAGGGGTCCTACATCCAGGTGCCACACGACCAAATCGCTTATCGCTACGAGGTTCTGAAGGTGATTGGAAAGGGCAGCTTTGGGCAGGTAGGAACACGCTGGCTTCACATTTGATTGGTCAGAATCAGCGTCACCTTCCAGCAGTTTGTCGTTTAGACTTTGTGTTTTTGACCCAGTTTTACTTTACTGCAGCTGTTTGAGCCGTTTTGGTCCCAGTTCTGGTTTCTGTTCTTATATTTGTTCTGCTTGTTATCTGGAACCTCCCTGTGGTTGGGCAACTTGTTGCTGTTAGTTTTTTCCGTAGTTTTTGCTCATGTGTTGATTCTTAGTCTGTTTCCTGGAGTTTCAAGTGTCTGTCTGTGTTGTTTTGTCTCTGTTGCTCGTTTTAGTCTCGTGGCTTCGTTGTTTGGAGATCATTTGTTTATATTTTCCATGTTTTTTCTGTCTTCGTTGCTTTAAGTCACTCTTTCTTGTGCTATATGTTTTGTTGTTTACTCAAAAAAATTTTGTCTGTTAATTTCAAGACTGCAAGTAACAAAACTTTTAGTTATTGATTATTCTAAGGAATCAATTAAAAAAAGCAGCACCTGTAGATTTTTTGTTTACCCACATAAGCTTTTTTTAATAAAATTTTAGAAATGCATTACTGGATGCAAATAAACATCATGTGTAGCAAATGATTCATCTTCAACTAAAAAATACAGAAATTTTTACCTTGTATGCAAAATGTATTGTTTTACAGTTTTACCTTAATTACTGCTCTGAAGATGTTAATCCCATTTGAGTCTTTACACTCCAGTTAATGATTAATCCATTACTAAATTAATTGACTATTAATTCATCAAACGATTAATTGTGATTAACCTGATTAATCGTTTCAATCCCATTTTATTTTTGATACAATTTCAATTGTTTTTAATTTCTCAATCGTACTGTTTGTGCTTGCTGGAGTGTTTTTGGTATTTTAAATGTTTATTACAGTTACATTCGGATTTATGTTTCCACCTAAAATGCTTGTTGCTGTTCAGGTCAGCTTTGGATGGCATGTCGATGTGAGGCTGCCTGCTCTGACAGATTAAACGTTAATCAGCGTGTCGCCTTTCCCCGCCTGCAGGTGGTGAAGGCCTTCGACCATAAAACCCAGACCCACGTGGCTCTGAAGATGGTCCGCAACGAGAAGCGCTTCCACCGGCAGGCCGCGGAGGAGATCCGCATCCTGGAGCACCTGAGGAAGCAGGACAAGGACTCCAGCATGAATGTCATCCACATGCTGGAGCACTTCACCTTCCGCAACCACATCTGCATGACCTTCGAGCTGCTCAGCATGAACCTCTACGAGCTCATCAAGAAGAACAAGTTCCAGGGCTTCAGCCTCCCGCTGGTCAGGAAGTTCGCCCACTCCATCCTCCAGTGTCTGGAAGCGCTGCACAAGAACCGCATCATCCACTGCGACCTCAAACCAGAGAATATTCTGCTCAAGCAGCAGGGCCGCAGCGGCATCAAGGTAAAACACACCAGTCCCTCGTGCAAAAACACAAAACCTTACCAAGTATTTCAGTCGAGTTTATAGAGCAAATATACTAATGGACTTGAAATGAGACAAACCTCCCAAACACATAGGAGCTTATCTTAAGTCAACAATTCTATAATACTGATAAAAAAAGTTCTAGTTCCACTGGTACACTACTTCATTTATTGCAAGATATTTTTTCCATATTGCAAGTGAAATAATTGTCCAATGTAACTAGAACTGTTTCATCAATATTAAGGAATTATTGAAAAGTCACTTATAAGCACAGTTCAATAGTAACTAGTTACATTTACTCCATTAGATGTACTTGAATAACCATTTTTAAATCTACTATTTGGAGTATTTGTGCTACTCTGTACTTTTTACTTTTACTTGAGTAAAATCTGTAGATTTTCTACCCACTGAATGAAGAACAAACACGTTCGTACCAAAATTCACCAGACTGACACACCTGCAGGTTGTTACTTTCAAAGATTTTATATTGAAAGGAACAAACATTTTCTTTTTACTTGTATGAATTATTGCAATTTTAAAACCAAAATACAAAAACTTCCACTTTTATAATTTGATGGATCTGATTATGTAATTTTTAAATATTAAATAATTGATAAATTGATCAGTTACTTGATAGTACCTTTTTACTCTTGGCTCAAACTTTTGAGAACCCACCTCTGCTTTTGTTCTTTTCAAGTCTACGAACATATTTGCTCCAGAAATTAGACCAAAAGCAAATGTTTACGATTTGGTGTTTTTGCAGCGTATTTCAGGACTCTGTTCTCCTGCAGGTCATAGACTTTGGCTCCAGCTGCTATGAGCATCAGAGGGTTTACACCTACATCCAGTCCAGGTTCTACAGAGCTCCAGAGGTGATTCTAGGTAAGGAATGCTCCAAGCTACAACAATCCGCTCACAATAAAACACATCTAAATGTGTGAAAAAAAAACATTTTATTACCTTTTGGCAAATTTCTTGATGCCCATACCAGTTACAAATGTTTCAAAAAGCTATTTCAAACAGTTAATTGCTTTGTTTGACCAGACGTTGGACCTCGAGAGGTGAAAGGTCTTCTTAAATCATGTCAGAATCTAAATTAAGGGTATACTCCCACCAGTCCCGTTTAGTTCGCTCTAGTGGAACTCCGGTTCGTTTGGGGGCTGTGAATGCGTAATCAAACCAAAAAAGCAAATTCTGGTTCATTTTAAACCTCCGTCTTGGTTTACTTGAAGTGAACTCTATTGGTTCAAATGCATATGTGAACACCAAGTGGACCAGAAACCTCTCCAAGAGCAGGAAGCGGACTCCAGTGCAGGGAATTCTGGGTAAATGAAACCAAAACAAATACGTTAGCCTAGTGCTAGCAGGAGAAATGATTGATCTTTTACCAAAGACAAAAGAGAAATCCTCCAATCGCTAAAACCTGACTCCATTATTGTTGACATTTGATGAAGAAGGAAGTTGTGTCTTCTTCAAAGGTTTTTGTCGTTTCATTCAGTGGTTCTTGGTGCAGCGCCCCCACAGGTGAGGAAGGGAATAGGTTTTTCAAAGGGTTTGGTTGGTTTGATGCAGAGCAGTATGAAAGAACTGAAAATGTAACAAGTGTTGAGTTTTATTCCCCAATCAAACTGAGTCTGTCTGATTATCACCCCAATTCCTCTAAAACAGCTTTTCAATAGAAAGACTTGGAAACGACTTGGCAGTAATCATCATACTAGAAAACCGCTTGTTGAGTTGCAGAAATGTCTTGAAATCAGTTTCTTCCTGAAACATAACGACCTGTTGGACTTTGTTCTCCAGGCTCCAGGTACGGGATGCCCATCGACATGTGGTCCCTGGGCTGCATCCTGGCTGAACTGCTGACCGGTTACCCACTGTTACCAGGCGAAGACGAATCCGACCAGCTGGCCTGCATCATTGAACTAATGGGCATGCCCAGTCCGAAGCTCCTAGACGCCTCCAAGCGAGCAAAGAACTTCGTGTCGTCCAAAGGCTACCCGCGGTACTGCACCGTCACCACCATGCCCGACGGCTCCGCGGTCCTGAATGGAGGACGTTCGCGACGGGGGAAGACACGCGGCCCGCCGGGCAGCAAGGACTGGAGCGCCGCGCTGAAGGGTTGTGATGACCCGCTCTTCCTGGACTTCCTCAAACAGTGTCTTGAATGGGACCCGGCGCTCAGGATGACGCCGACCCAGGCGCTGCGCCACGCCTGGCTCCGGAGGCGGCTTCCCAAACCTCCGTCCGGAACCACAGCAGAGAAAGTCGCCCCAACCAAACGCACTGTCAACAATGGCAACAGTTCCATCAGCTGCATCTCCACCTCCACATCTACCACCACTTCCAAATCAAGAACTAATTTGGCGGCCATTACAGACGCCAACGGAAACATCCAGCCGAGGACGGTGCTGCCCAAACTGGTTAGCTGAGAGTGAATACACCCCACCCACCGTGGTGGGGAATTAAGGCTGAGTTCAAAAGTAACCAGCTAGACCTGAATAAAACTGGTCTATCCAGTTGTGAAGCGCATTTGGTTATTTATTACGCTGTTGGGATGCATTTAAATGAAATGCAGTCCTGACGATGGATTATTAAAGAAGCTAACCAAGCTGGGATGCAACCTCAACTAAGGAACGCTGGGTGCATTCGGAAACCTCAAGTTCAAATCATCTGAAGCGGATGAGATGTTTTGAAGTTTGGGCAAAAGGACGGTAAAGTGACGACACGTGGGGCGGTTCAGACAATCGGAACACATCATTCTGCTCTGTAGCTCCAAACTCACAAAAACACATCAGAAACATGGTGCTGATGGAGGGAACAAGGCTTTTTAAAATATTTTATAACAACAATCTTTTTAGCTGAGTCATGAAATCAGTTTAACACCAAAAATGTTGAGTGACTTCAGTCTTACAAGTTTTTATTGACATTTTTAGGGTTTCACCTTCAGTTTTCTGTCATCAGCTGATGTAGCGTGTGTCTCTTAACCCTAAAGCTTCTTGGTTCATTTCATTTTTGGGGTTCTGTTGGGCAATGATCCAAATCACGTCAAAACTCTCTAAACCCTGATTTTAAACAGCTACCTGAGGGCTGGCTAATGGAACTAGTTAGCTAGTTTTATATTATAGCGAGTAGCTAGCCATGTTAGCTTGCTGGCATAGTGCCTGTTAGCTGGCTAACTGCTAACTAGCACAAACTGAGTAAGTAAACAGCTATATATTAATGTTTAGCTGTACTATTGCTACCTATGTTTGACGTAACTAGATAGCAGTTAGCCTAGCACACACAAAAGAGTTAGCTAACAGTAGCTGACTCAGTGTTTGCCTTGTATATCAGTCATTTGGCTAGCATTAGCCGTTATAGCCATAGCATGTCAGCTCTCTACTGCCGGCCTTATCATTCTCAGACAGAAGAACTAAATATTTCTACTTTCTATGATTTTAAGTTTGTTTTTCAGGTTATAAAGCAGGTGAGACAGTTGAGATCCCAGAAATGGTGGTTCTGTTTACGAGAACAGGCTTGATCCCTCTTTATGAAACCAAATGTGAATTTTTGGGGCTCGCCCAGGCTGATGAAGGAGTCGTAACCTCAGAAGGTAAATTCAGTGTGGTTTACAGACGAGTTCAAATCGAGGCCTCTAATGGTAAAGAGGGAAAAACTAAAACGAAGCATGAAATAGACATGTTTTTACAACAAATCTATAAAATAAGTCACAATTTTCATATTTGTTTTACTGTGAATGCTGAAAAATGCACATTAGGGAAAGATAAATATTGTCTGCAGTAAAGTTTATTAAATAGGGAACTATTGTAATTTCTCATCAGATTTCTTCTTTTTTTCCCCCACAACCTTAAATGGTAAAGATCATTAAACAAATTTATTGGACAAAAACCACCAGAGTAAATACAGAATTCAGTTTGTTATTATTATTAAACATGTAAATATATTAATAATCAAAAATAAGCAGAAATTCTGGAGGGGAAAAATACTTTTCATACATAATGAGGAGAGGAGAACGCAACCCCGGTGAACCAAAATCAGATTTTTAAAACACTTGCTGTTTTTATTTCATTTGATTTTATCAGTTCTTTATTCACCAAACAGAGCAAAATGGAGGCCTTAAACCAAAAGAAGCTAAAATATTTTGAGAACATTGAAAACACTGTATTAAGGTTTGTTTTTCAATCTGTGTAAATACTTTCCTAACGTCTCAGAGTAAAAGTACAGCAGTGTCAAATCTGGATCAGAATATTTGGAAGAAGTTCTTTTAAAATATAGATAATATGCTTTTAAAAATCTGCTTCAAAGGAAGAATAACGAGCTTTATTTGTAGTTGAGCGAGATTCGTTAAAGGAACAAACAACAAAAAGGAAGGAGAAAAAAAATTAATGAATTAGACTTTTTAAAAAAAGCTGCATTCAAAATAAATTCCCTTTTACTAAGGAAAAATGAGAAATGTTGTGAAATGTAAGTTTTTATAAAGAAGTACAGTGGGATTTTAGAGCTGGTGGTATGGCATAAAAATTTAATCTCCGATTATTTTTATGTAGCAGATCTGATTTCCAATCTTAATTTTATTTATAAGATTTAAATTACAAATGACAAACCATTTTCAAAAAGTGTCATTTATTTTAACGGCTTTATTAGGGCCAGGATACAGAAACCTTCATTCATTATGAGAGTATAGTCATGGCAGGATGTCTTGAAATGACAAGAAAAGTCATTTCAACGTGAAGAAAGCTTGGATATTTTTTTTAATTACTACTTCAGTTTTCTAATATTATAACTTTGCTCTTGTATTTAAAAAAAAGAATATCTTATACTTTGTCGTAAAATTGGAAGTCCAAACAAATAAAACTGTAAAACATGCTAAGCAAGCAAAATGGTAAAAAATAAAAATAAATAAAAAAATACATTCAGATTATCCAAAAATGTAATCTTTAGATCGATTCATCGCCAGCCCAGATTTAGTTTCTTCATGATTTTCTGGTGTTTTGTTTTACATGTAAACACAATATTAATACGAACACCAGGTTCTCTCTGGTCTTTGGGCCGTTAGCTCGTTTCTGGCACCGCCTGAATGTTTATCAGCTTATGAAGGAACCGACGTTCCAGATCTCACTGCGATCCGTCGACGGTTTGGTTTCTGATGATGTCGGTGAACAATAGAGCAATGATCAAACTTTAATCCTGATCCTTTTAATCAGTGTTGCTAACCATCAGGGAGGGGCGACGACAAGTAAAGCATGTTAGATTTAATTTATTTGTCACATTTTAATATTTAAAAGTCTAATCTATGTATGTACAGTGATGTGCAGTTATTACTGTATACTTGAATGTGTGTGTGTGTGTTTGTTGCAGGACGCGTGTGTGCAATATTAAAAAGTTCTCTTAAAACTTGTTCCCTTACAAACAGACGATATTCATATACAAACAAAATCTGAACACAGTCTGAAAATAAAGTCACATGAGGAGATGGAGGATGAAGATGAGGAGGAGGAGGACAAAGCTCCCGGGCTAATTGGTGTCCGTTGACGTAATGTAGCACATAGGAAGTGAAAGACAATGACGAGATGCACAGGAGGAACCGCAGATGCTACAAGCTCCGCCCATATCAGGGGAAGCCCCGCCCCCTCCTGGTGCAGGAGGAGGGAAAAGTAGAAAATGTGGAGTTGATTCTGTTTTGTTTTGATAAATTGAGTTGATTGTATGTTTAGTTTAGTTTTTTTTAATGTTTTTTGTGAGACGGAGTGCTGAGAGTCGTAACTTTGTGCCTTCAGTATCTCGATGCCATGCCACGCCCTCCCAACACACACAAACGTGATGTCATTATTCATCTAATCCATTATTAGCTAACGCAAAAATACCAACAATATCTCATTTTCCATTCTCCATGCCGTGTAGCTGTATTTTACAGCCAACATTACATGAGTGTTCCATATGCTTAAAAAATGGAAATTTGCCATTAAAAACAAAGTACTGCAGTCTAATTTTCAATTTTTGTCTTGATTTGGAAAAATAATCTAATGTAAATGTTGGATTCCTCAAGTTTAACATATTTAGCTTCAAAACTACTTCTGGATTACACATTTGGTGCCATTAGTTGCCTTTTAGTTGACTGAACAATTTGGGAATCACGTTTTTTATCAAACATTTCTAGTTCCACTTTCACAGATTAAAAAGTATTTGTACAAAGTTTGAATTTAGCTAGTGATGCCTCAGGTGGAAAAATAAAAAACATTTTAAAAATGAAAGGATTACTACTTATTTGTGGAAAAATTCACAAAATACAGCAGCAACAATAAAAGCAGTGGGGGAAAAATGAAAGATGAATTATGTGTTTCAGCCATGTTGGATTCTAAGAATAGGGTTGGTGAAAAGTCTCAAACTAAAAACTATTGTGTCTACTGGATGCAAAATTTTGAGACTTTGAACATTTAATGCTCCTGAAGTCCAAAGTCAAGGTCGAACTGTTGCCAATTTAAGCTAAAAATGCAGTGCAAGACTTTATAGTGTAGTTTTTGTAGCACTTTAAACAGATTCCAGTTGGGTACTAGTTAATGCAGTTGAAAAAAACTTTCAAATCTTTGCATCCAAACCTGGAGTAACTCAGTTGGGGTGGCCTGTTGTTTCTGCTAGCATTGTGACATTAAAAACAGAGGAATAGTTATTTGTAATTATAAACATAATCAGGATAAAGCCAATTTCCAAGCTTACCTGAATTCAGCTTCCGGTATGCTATGGCTGCCGTTTCCGTAGAACGTTCTCACCTGGAATCTGACGTAATTCCCAAACGCGAGTTCCAACTTCCAAGACAAAACGAACGGACAAAAATTATAAATTTAGACTTCTGACTGAAATTAAAACACCAAGAGAACAGTTGTCATAATGCCATCACTCTCACATTTTTAATTTGCTAAACCTACCTGTGGGCCTCTGCAATGTTTACAGATCCAGCAGAAGAGACCAACAGCCCAACCACAGATCGTAGCTTTAAACTGCTCTGCACTGACATTAGCATTTCGTGTTTGTGTGTGTTGGAACAGAGAGGGACAAGTTTAAGACATGGCAGCACAATGTACAGACACATATCAGCCAACTGTCGTTTACTAACGACAGGGCGAAGCTAACACTAGCCGTTTGCTGCACTGACGTTGGTTTTACCTATTGAAGCTACCACTAGCCTACTGCTAACTGAATGCTAGTAGCAAATAGCAAAGGGTTTTCTTGCTCTCTGCAGCTACGTTGAGCTCTTCACCGAAGTTCTCAACCAAGCTGTTAGTATTAATGTGGTTGTTTTTGATGTTTGTACCTCAGATTGCATTACTGTTGTCATTGATATGACTAACATCCAGGGCATTTGGTTTAATCTACCAAAGTGCATTCATTCCTTTACAAAAGTAGCTACATGCTAGCTACTCCAGCAGTCACATATAGGCAGTCAGAAAGTAAGAAACAAGCAAAAATACAATAAAGAGACAATTTTTAACATGAAAAAATGTTTTAACTTACCTCTTGGAAGCACTCGGATAACATTTTTTTGTTCATGTGAAAGCGGCTTTAGCCTGTTAGCCAATTAGCTCATTAGCCATTTGGCTTCTCTCGAGAAGCTTCCGCAGCCAGACATCAGTGAAAAGTTTCTATATCGTTTGCCAGCTGGGTTTTATTGTTGATTTTTTAAAGTTGTAAATATTGTGCAAAAGTGTTTGAATAAAAGATTTTGGGGAGGGGGGTATTCAATGGGCTGTGGTGCCACTGCACGGCCAGTTTTATTTTGTACTGTATCTGCTGTACAGAACACAGAAATTGACACTTTTCTAGTGAGACTTTGTTAAATTTTATTGTGGTGGAAAAAAATTATTAATAAAAACACTTTTATTGTCAATCTTTTGTGTTAATTTTTTATGGAAAATCTGTTTCTTATATATACATTTCTAAAAATGGTCATAATAACCTGATCTCTAAATGAGGCTTGCTAACCTATGAACCTTTAACCCATTTTACATATTTACATGGATGAAGAAAGTTCAAGAATAATTCAATGTTATTAAAAACAAATTCAGAAAAATGTTCATTTTAATGTTATGAAGCCCTTACTCTAGCTAGATCATTCATCCACATCTTATCTACAGAACTGCAAACCATGGAACATATAAAGTAAATATTTAATTTTTGTTAGCTAATCACAAAAATGGGCAGTTAGGTTAGTGGCATTAAAGAGAATGGAGCTAAGATGACTTTTTGTTTTAGTTATATTTGTTTTAAACAGAAATCTCCATTTTCCCCCCAAACAATTAGATGATGGAAATGAATGTAATCCAAACAACTCCTCAACCATTTAAAAAATATAAAATTACTTTTATCAAAGTAACATAAATTTTGCTTACAGTATGTTCAAATTCCTTTGGTGAAAATGTTTTAAAAACCGTATAGCATCCTAATCCCACCCCTTTCTATCTGTTTGTATTTTATTATTTCAAAGGATTAGGGATGAACGATATGTCAGCTTAACATCAGACCCATTTTTTTATATTCTGGTTTATTTTTAAATTGAGATTCCTTATTTTGTGCCTGAAACTTAATTTTAATGTCTTTAAATTTTAGTTTTAATGCTATTTTTTATTTTATTTTATTTTTGGGTGTATCTAAAGATGTTTTAACGTTGGATTACGACTTAAAAGTTAGCCAGAAAATGGATCATCTGTGTTTTGTCTTGACAAGGTTTATAAACCCAATTAGGAAAACAACTGGTTTTACATTAATGAGTGTTTTACTTTGCTGGTGGTAAATACATAAAGGCAATTGTTGACAAATCTGCTACTTTATATTATTGAATTACTGGCCTTTACAGGTGAATATTTAGAGTTTTTTTAATATACTTGTCTAGTCTCATTTTGATTGTCTTAAGCCACACAGAGAAAATGTTCTTTAAAAAGCAGTACCAAAAAAATGTGAAGAAATTTACAGGAATCAGAGGAAGCTGAGTGATTACACTGGGTTTCCATGACAACGCAGGCTCTTTAGGTGGTAATAAATGCAGAGTTGACAGGGAGGGGGGCCTGACATCATGAAAGCCGGCGCTGACTGTTGATAGCGCTGCTTAGATTATCACAACAGACGGGGCTGGAAACGACACACAGGAAGTGAAGGCGACACTTTAAAAATAACTTCAAATTTTTACATCTGGAGAGAGAAATCAGCTTGGCAAAACAAGCAATCACAACGTTTCACTGAAACAGTAAAGATTTCCCTGAAGAGGTTAACATATTCCTATTAACTCTCTGATATCATGCAGCCTCATGTTTTATTTTAATGTTAGGATGTTACCTTCAAATTTTCACATGTTGTCACATTAAAATCTCAAATTGTTCTATATGTTAATGGCATTTTATGGAAGTAAATAATAGGTTTCCAGCAGCTTTGGCTGCTTTTAAATTTGCTAGTTGTGAGCTCAGACTGGATGGAAAACATTTTTAAACATTTATGTTCAAGTTTTGTTCACAGTCTTAGTTGCGTTTAGGTCTGAGCTTTGACTAGACCATTCTAATACATGAGTCTGATTTAAATCAGAGGAGTCCAAAATGTGGCCCCAGGAGCAATTTCCAGCCTTCAGACTGACTCTGTGTGGCCCTAAACTACAATAAAATCAATGGCACTAGGGAGGAGTCTGACAACGCTTATTTAAAAAATGGTTGTGACTAGCGATCATTTTAGTCAAAATAATAGATTTTTCTCACAATTAATTGATTAATCGGGGAAAAAATTGGCACATTCTGCTGATTTTTCACTTAACCACTTCAGCTTCTCATACAATATTACAAATATGTTAAAAGATGCGATAAAAAATAATTAAATACATTTTTAAATGCTAAATCAAACATTTTATTGCCTAAAATGCAACAGCATGCCATTCTTTTAATATGTGCTGAGAATGTCCTGACAAAGATAGAGAAACAGAATCATACCAGACTTTTTTATTTTATTTAAATATTAGGCTTTGTTTATAGTTGTCCAGGAAAAATATTCAGGGGAAAAAAATGTAAAATACAAATCTGTTTGTTGTGTCCTTCTGCTTCAGGTTTCTTCCTTCTTGCCACTTTGTTTCCCATTGGTCATTGATGAGTTAATTAATTCACCATGGCAACCAGGGCCAGCCATATGATTGGAGCAGCTGTGGAGGAGATTAGCAGGAAGGACACAGCTGCTAATTATAGAGTAGCATGCTGCCAGGGTTAGCCAGCTTGGAGCAGCTGCTGCCAGGCTCAAGGGCAGGTGGCAGCAGCTTCGGTCCAGATTGGTTTCCTCAGAAGAACATGTTCCCAGTTCTAAACATTGGATCCTGGAGAATGTCGTCCAAGCAGATCCGAGGGATGAGGAAATGATTCAGTCTCTCAGACCTTCAGCATAAACCCGTCTCCTTCCTGGTTGGGTCAGCCAATCAGGGTGAGACCTACAGGTGAGTCAGGAGGGTTCATCTGCTGACTGATGGAAAAGAAAAAGACTGCACAGCTGAACCGGGTCATTCCAGGTCAAACGATCCAGGAAATACCGCCTCAAACATCCAGTTACTGCTAATTCATGACAAAAAAATAAATCTTACTGTCCAGCTTCATAATTACTCCAATAACTTTTCATGTAAAAATGTCAAATTTAATTTTACCCAAGAATTCAGAAACATTTTGCATAAATTAAAAATTTTCTTTGACCAATTTTTTCAGCCAAAAGTTAATAAAATATTACATAACTTAAAATATTGTAGTAATTTTAAGTAAAATTACATGATAATCAACATCTTTTTACATTGATTAATCTATCCAAATTTCATTTTCAATTTCAATAAAATTTTTTCCCCCATTCAGAATCACTGACTTTGTGATTTAGGCATATTTAATTAAATGTATTTGCATTCAAGTCTGTCCCTCCAGGATTTCACTATTGTTTTGGTAATTAAAAAAATTTAAATCACAAATTTTATGGTGCTAATTTACAAGGAATTTTGCAATATTTGTAATTATATGTGCTGCCAGTGTGACCCTTCCACTTAATATATTTCTAGAAATTAAGTGAAGCTGTAGCAGAAGTATAAAATACTGCCACCTGCAGGTGGGAGTTAGCTGTTATTAGCTGTTATTGATCAGATATGATTATTTCTGATCTCACCAGGCCCTTTTATAGTTTAGACAATAAAATACTCACTTTTATCACCATTTGCCGTCAAAGCAACATCACCTGTGAGCTTCAAATAGCCCACATATGGTTCACATGTAAATACACGATTCATGCAGGTAAACACACTCAGCCCTGCTGGTTTAATACATCATCCAGAGTGAACATAGAGCTGGAAAGCCTCGGATGTGTTGAAGTGGTGAAGAGGATGAATCAGGACTCTGATGTGCTGCAGATCTGAGGACAGACGAAGATTTACCTCCAGCACACGGAAATAAACCTGTGAGAAGGTCTATTTTAAACTGGATGCAGTTCAGAGCTCAGCAGGACGCTGTAACCCGATCGACTGCAACTCGCTGCAGAAATTATGGGCCTAAATTAATATCCACTCACAGCCTAAATGTCACACGGACTGGAGAGTTTGAAATGTGGCAGCAGAAAACTCATTTTACCGTGTGAATGGACCTGGCTTCAACTTTATCTGCTAAGCTGCACATAGCTGAGGTTATTTAGAAGAAGAAGGAGGAGGAGAGAAAAGGAAGGAAAAACAGAAAAAAGAGGTGATCATTTTTTCGTTTTTGAGAGAAGCTAACGAAAAAAGGAGGAAAAGAGAAAAAAGGATGAGAAAAAGAAAAGGGGAAGAAAGAAAGAATAAAAAAAAGGAAAAAAAGGAAAAGAGAAAAAAAATTATGTTTTTTATAGATAAAAAAGGAAAAGGGATAAAAAAAAAAGCAGGAACAAAAAAAAAAGGATAAAGAAAAAAAGAAAAGACAGAAAAATGAAAGTAGAAAATGAAAAAGAAAGCATATTTTTTTATTATTTTCAAAAGATATAGGGAAAATAAAAAGAAGAGAAAAACAATAAAGAAAAGGAAAAGAAAACAACAACAATAAAAAAATATAAAGGAAAGTTTAACTTTAAATTTTTTGATAGAAAAGAAAGGACGCTGCACATTAAACTAAAATATAATTAAGCCCAGAAAATTCAGATGGGAAGTAAAGCAAAACCAAACGGATACATAACCAGGAATGAATTGACGAAACTCAGGTCATCCAGGAAAAATAGTCATAAAGTCACATTCAGAGACAAACTATTGACTATTGATAGAAGAAATAAAACCTGACAAGAATTAAAAAGGTGAAACGCAGCCAAAGGACACCAGGATGGAGGAATATAATGAGTGACTATAACTGGAAATGGGGAACATTAAATGTTTCCTCTTCCCAGAGGAATCTGTTCCTTACTGAGGCTCCACTGCAGGAGTGGAGCAGAGGTGTGCAGACCTCCCAGCATGCACTGGGGTGACACCTGAGCAGGTGAGGTGTAAGTCAGAAGGTCTCAGAGCTAAAGATGTGAACATGGCGAGGAGAAAACAGAGCGCAGTGCAGCGACAGGTGTTGAGCTCATCACCAGCAGTGAGGCGGTGTCGTGTTTGCGTTGCTATGGGAACGTGCTGACCACACCACGGCTGCTGGTGTCGTTACACGGTGATGCATCTCTGATGTGAAAACGAAGACTGATATCACCTCGTTACACACACTGTGATTTATTCAAGCATTTATTTTTGTGGGGCGCCGTTTATAAAATTACACGGTCAAAAACTAACAGCAAAGATTCCTTTAGCCTCTCACTAGAGACAAAACATGGTTTCCAGTCAGATTTTCATCATGTTATTCACACTTTTATAAATGTTATAAGTTTTAAACTAAATATTTAATTAGCAAGCTAAATGTTTAGTTTACCAGCGAACTATTTAGCTATAGGCTAGAAATGTTATTTCAAAACTAAACATTTAGTTTGGAGCTAAAATGTAATTTGTTAATTAAGAAGCTGCAAACTAAATATTTTGGTGAAGATGGTTTGTCAATGCAGCAAAGTTTGTGGATTTCTTCCTTTCCATGCTTTTTTTCTTCCACTTAACTTTCCGTTGGTATGCTTGGAAACAGCACTCTGTTTTACTTCATGTCTGTTTGCAGTGAGTGCTTGAAACTCTAGGCAATAAAAGCATCTCAGATCTCGAGAAACTGCATGTGGCTCCTAGAAACCTTCAACACCAGGTGTAAATAAATCAGTGCTAATCTGATCAACTTTTGCTACTAATTGGTCTGGGAATAACAATAACAACTCAAAACCAAACCTAATTAAGTCTAAATTTTCCAACATGTTTTCAGTGTTCAACCAGCATTAGAGCATCAGATCTGACCCACTCCAGCCCGGTTTAGCCGGTCAGAACAACTCCAGCAGCTTTTCAAGTATCATCTGAGCATTTCACCTTCCTCTAACCCTAAATATAACGCCAGTCATGGAAAGAGTCTGTACCTGCCTGTGTGTCCATCTGTCTGCCTGCAGCTGAATGCGGCCCCCGGCAGGCACACACCGATCTGCTGCGGGGGTCTCTGGGTTCATGGAAAACTCAGAGGGTATCAGATTTGTCAGGCCAGAGGTCAGTTTATTTCCAGCGTCTGTCTTCATCACTCGAACGCCTCACGCACAGGCAGGCTGGGTCCGGTCTGTCTGTCCGGCGTTCCCTGTTGGATTCACAGAAGTTTGCAACAATCCCTGACACTCCTTCAATGCAAATTTCCTGGATGGATCTCAATGGTTCTCTGACAGAAAGAGATGTTTAGTAAAAGTTAAAGTGCAGAACATCAGACTCTGCCATCTAGTATTTAAAATTTGTAATTGAAATTGGGCAATTACTTTTGTTCTTTGAATATTGTCTCAATCATATACGTCAAAAAAACCCCAACTAAATGTGGAGATTAATCTGAGAAATCTTCTAGAAAAAACCATATTTTTTAATTTGAAAAGTTGAAAACTTGTGAGAAAAAATCAAAATTTTAAATTAATCAAAAAAAAAGTTCTTCATTTTTGGGGGACATTTCCGAGTTTGAAAAGTCGTAATAAATTGCTAGAAAAATCTCTGAAATTTTGCAATTACTTTTTCTTGAAAATTTTCTATTTTTGATACTCAGATTTTTTTAAATTTAATTAAATTAACAAATTTAGGTATTTATTTATTTATTTATTTTTTAGAAAATTTGATTAATCTTCGACCCCCCAACAATTTGACATTTCTGTGTCTTTTTATCTCAATTTCATTTCTAGTTCTATTTCTTTCCTTGTCATTTTGATTTTTCTCTTACAGATCAACGTTTCTCTCTCTCTCTTTTTTTTCTTAAAAAAAACGTTCTCTTTTCCTCTTCCTTCGACATCAATACTTTTTTTTCATTTCATTAGTTTTCTTAGAACTTGTATTTTTTTGTCATTTTCAATTTTTAATACATTTTTTTTGTCATTTCGATTTCATATCAATTTGGTATGACGTCATAGTCAGATTGAGCTAATTGACGGGAAGTGTCGAAGCTGAGAGAAGCTTCCAGAACCGGCACTAATAAGAGGGAGTTTAGCCGTTATATCCTTAAAGAAAAGAGGTAAAACATATCCTCACTGGGTATAAAGTATGTGCTAACTGTCAATTCAACATTTAACAAACAATTTTCCATTTTTCAGAATGAAAAAATGAAGTATTTGATGTGGACGGAGCAGTCTCAGCTAGCTGCAACCCTTGATGCTAGCTCACGGAGGAAGACGGTTTTTTCCTTGGTCAAACAAAACTAACGGTAAGTTAAGAAGTTGAGGTTTGTGTTATTTTTTAATTCTGTTAAGTCTTTTTTATGTTTAAAGGTTAAAATTCGCCGAAATATTTCAAGGTCAATGCTGACATTCTGACTTCCGTTTAGCTAACTGTTAGCGCTGCTATGCTAGTGTTAGTATTTAGCTTAAAACAATGCAACCACTGTTAGAAATGTCGCTAATTTGCTAGCCTAAAGGTTATTGTTGTATATCAAAACAAATGAATTTAATCGGTGCCTCGCTAACGTCATCACATCCTTTAACGTTTTCTACATTTCGCCATGGTTCAGTCACAACCTTGTATGTATTTTATCACTTTTTTTAGACAGACTAGCACAAAGCAGTGCAAAAGTGTGGTAAATAAAGTGGTTTATTTAAAAAACGGCTGTATTGCAAATTATTGTTATTTCACATAGTTATATGAGCTCATCAGTCTCACTGAATGCTCAGAGTGGTGGCTCCAATGTAACGGCATAATAATAATCAGCAGCGCAATAAGGAGAAACCAGACTGGAAGGGAAGTTTTTTAGCCAAAATTCAGGCACCTCACTCAGAAAAATGTGGGTGTTAAAATGTGTGATACACATATCCTGTAGGCCTTAACATTTCTGTATTTTCTTCTCATCTTCGCTGCTTCCATTTTGTTTATTCAGAGTTACTAATTAAAAAGTTTAAAAGCAATCAGATTTTATTTAAGGGTAACATTCTTCACCACTTGAAGCTGCTGCTCTTGAGTGACGCTTGACTTCACCCATTGATAAAGTTGCTGTTGCTGTTTGTGTCCACTAGATGTCAGAAGTAAGCTTTGAATTAAAACATGTTTTACACAACAGCAGGACCAAATTACATCTGAAGTTCTCCCATTACATTAAAACCAGTAGTTTCATGATGAGTGGATTTTAGACAGAATAGGTAGGACTTTATTGATATTTCCCTTATTATCCTCAAACAGCCTCTTTTAATGACATTTTACATATTAAGGGCATAAGGTAATCTGTTTTGTGCCCTCAGGCGACACGAATGCAAAATGTTTATCTGACATGGTGAGAAATTGATGTAAATTTTTTACAATACTTCTGCAGAAGCTAAAACAAAATGGAGGATATAGCGAGAGAATAATTCTATATAAACACGGATTAATATTTAAAAATTAATGTGAAAAAGACACTTTAGTGTCTCCATTTGTCAGCAGACCAAAGTAGATGCCAAAGATTTTTTGCACACTTACAGATCAAAGCAGAAATCATTACAAACTGTCGTTTTGAGAGAGAAAAAATCTGCATCAAATCAAATTGTGAGATAGTAAAAGACAGAGCCAAAACTGTCATAAGATAAATCATCCTAGAAGTCATTGCGATAAGCAGTAATATTGTTGTTTTCAGAACATTTACTCGCAGTATAACAGTAATGGCATAATCATAATTTAAGAACACATTATGAAAGATCAGTAAACTTTAAATTATAATGAACATTTAATTCTGGAACCGGAAGAGATTTTAAATATCTAAAATAAATAAACAAAACAACCAATAAAATGACAACATTTTCCCTCCTAAAAAAGTTTAGTCGAGACCAAAACACAATACTGAAGACTTTTATCACTCAGTTTTTGTTAGAAAGAGAAAAAAGTAAAAATTACTGATATTGTTTTAATTTATTGTGATTTATTGATTTATTGCAACAGGTCGATTCAGAACCACTTAAAGATGTTAACTAATGCAGACGTCATTGAAATGTCCATTTTTTATTTTTCAGTCAGAGTTGTCTTGCAGTGACATCTGGTTGAAGCTACATAAACTGCAGCAGTTTGGGCATTAAATTGAATATTTTGAACATGAATCCTGATAATCTGTTAATAATAGTAATATTGTTGGTTGGGCTGCAGAAATAAGCCAGCATTTTCATCTGGTGTTCATTTAGGGAAGTAGTTCAATTAATTGAGATAATAAATAGCAGGACTGGTGTGAATCCGGCAGGAATATTGTCACAGATATTCACCATGAAGTTGCAGATTAGAAGATGGCATTTTGTGAATTGTGGACAACACAAAGTTGCAGAAAGCATTAGAATGAGTTTTCCTTTTCCAGCTCTCTTTCAGTCAGCATATTAGTTGTATGACAGAGAGGACAGCTGTCAGTGTGTGTGGTTGCAGTGAGCCTGCTCAGAGCTTCCTTTGCAAGAGGAAACAACACATAACTTCATGGAAATGCCACAGTGTGTTTCGAATATGTTAATGAGCGCTGAGAGTCAGAGCATTCATGCATGTTCAAAGACACCAAGGTGTTACCTGCTTTCATCAGTCAGCATTTTCACTGAAACCCTCAAACTCTTTGGGAAGAGCTGTCGTTAACAAGCTGGCGCCAACCTGAGTCAGCTTTTTTTTTGTGCACTGAAAAAAAAATCATTCAAGTTTCATTTACACACCTCATCAGTTTTTATATTTTAAAACATGATGGCGTTTCAATTTGCAGACAAAGAACGACACGACTGCAGAATATATCACAATATGATTGTTTTATATCAGACAATATCAATAATTATTGAATAGTTTTTTGTTTTAAATATCTCAAATCTTTCCTGTTTTACCCACAGTTTTCACTTCACTCCATTGCTTTTTATTTTTGAGTTGTTATAAGGCGAAACCTTAAAATGCTGCCGCGCAAGCTGCCCAGCAGGCTGTTGCTAGGTAACCGAAGAGCGAGAGAGTTGGTTGATTCCACCAACGTTGCTTACTTTGGATTTAAGGATTTTTTTATTCTCATACCACTTTCGCTTGTTTGTGGTATGAAATTCAGACTCGGGTCCCAGATTAAGAAAAAATAAAGAAATAGATAAAAAATAAGTGATTTATGTTATTCATGTATAGTAAAAAACATGTATGTGCAAATACCCTCAAAATGTTGAGTGGCTAAACTCTTTTATCTGCCTACATTTCCCAGAATGCTGTGGGGTTCTGGGTCAAAGTTCAGTGATATTTTTGAATATTTTATCAGACGTATTTTTTCCTTGATATTTGATCACGCGTTTATCGTCATATGTATTGTTAATGATTTATTGCCCTACCTTCAGTTTTTAACTGTGGGGAGATCTGGACTTTGACTAGGCCATTGATGAGCTTGATGGACTCGCATTTGATTCTAGAATACTTTGGTGCATAGAGGAGATCATGGCAGATCCTGTAACTGGAAAACAAGCCCACATCACTAACCCTCCACCACTTTGCTTTACAGCTAATATGAGGTGTTTATGTTGATAAACGGTTTATGCAGATTCTCTCTAGTTTTGTGTGTTGTTCTTGTTACTACTTTGCAAACCAAAGTCCTGCTGCTGCATTTTGTTTTTAGAAACCCTATAGAGTTTTTTTTTATTTATTTTAGCATTTTCTAGGTAAATTTACTGGGATGTCCATTCCTTGAAATGTTTTATCTCTCATTCTGCAGAAACTTAATAAAATAATCTATGAAGACGCTTGCATCAGGAGCAGACATGTATTTATTAAGCTTTACACATGCATGCACCAATTTTTGACAGCTGTAGAGATGCTTAAAAATTTCGTCTTGGGAATTTCAGCATGGTTTTATTAATGGTTTTTAGGCCTGATGTCATTTAAGGCTGTGAAACCATGCAGCCTTAGCGTAAAGATTACTAATACTTTCCTGCGGTTAGTTGATATGTTCCGCTTTTTGACTCCATTCACAGCCTGATGGTTTCCTAGTAGTTTCACACAGCCTTCCAATTTCAGCCATCAATGATTCAGCTCCTTGGAGTTCAGAGGACAAAATTGTCTGATTTTAGAAGAATCTGCTACAAATAGAAATCAGACTTTCCCTCATACCATTAAGGACGAAAGCTGCTTCACTGATAAAGCATCAACTAGTTAGATTTGTCATTACTTCCTCTGGTGTTCTGATGTATTTCTGTTTCTCCTCCTGATCTTATCAGGAACCGGCAGCTTGATTCAACAGTCTGTTTGTGTGGGCAGTTCCTGTGAATATCAACAGAATTCATTCAAATCATTTTTTTCTCTTTTGAAACCATTCAAGATTCAGTGCAGATGAAAAAAAAAACAAATTACAATATCTATTATGACTCCAGTTAGGTTTTTTTTTACTGTTTGAAAAGCTGATTTGAAAATGTCTCCACAAATTCAGTTTTTACTTGTGGAAAAGCTAAGCTAGCGGTGTGCTACACTCGGGTTTTTCTTTTATAGGCTAAAATTTGCCCAGTTTATATCGTCTTACTGACCGAAATACGTTTTAACAGCTGATCGCTGAATTAGCGTCTGAAAAAGCTAAGCTACAGGTGTGCTCTGTACTGTTTTTGGACAGTTGTTGTGTTACCGTGGCAACAATGTATTATTTTCACAACTGGAAGAAGCTGATTAGCATCCCAAAAGAGCAAATAATACCTGAACTACTGAAAAGGAGAAGAGAGCAGATTCATATCCCCTACTCCAGCATCTTCCCAACCAGATGGAAATTTAAAAAGGAGCAGCAAAAGAAAGTGAGGTGGATTAGCAGAACATGTTGGCCTGTCTGGACTGGAATGAGATAGAAAGTCTCAAGTCAGAGGCCTCTACAGATTTGTTGCAAGCAGGAGATTTGCTGCTACAGGAGATTCCTCCTCCTCCTCACATCACACACAGCAACTCTTTGAAGATACTTGGAGGATTTGAGTTACAACAGCACTTAGTTAACCTTTGGCATTAAATAAAGTGTTTTTTTAACGGAATTGAATTAGTTTGGGCCAGTTGGAAATTATTCAGCAGATTTCTGCATTAGTAAAATAGGATTACTCATTTTAAGACGAATCTACTGATGTGCATTCATGTTGAACCTTTTCACAAATTTAGAGATTACTGGACGCCACCTGCGTGGGATACATTATTTAAGTTTCTTAAAAATAAAAATTTTTAGTATTTGATGTTTAAAACAGATACTTGAGCATTCAGTCTGACTTTTAATCTCGTTTCTGTTCAAAAAATTGCAGTGAAATGTGGTTTGTTTACATTGTAAATACTTCTTCTTTGATTTGGCTGTGTTGAAACTTCCGTTTCTCTTTCCTCCCTTTTGTTGTAAAATGTCTCTGAGCTCCCAGACAGTCCTGAATCGTCGTCATTGTTGCAGTTTTGCCAGTCAGGCACCATCTTATTTGTGGTTTCCTGTCTAATATCAGCTGGTGTGCTGCTGAACCTTTGCTGCTGTGCTGATTTTAGATGCGTTTTTATCTGTCGTGCAGCGTCTGCAACAAGCTGACTCACTCTGGAACCCACACTCTAACAGTGACCACAGACACAGAGGTGGGGTAAAAGTTGACTCCTCGTGTTCCTCTCGGTGTTGTCAATGTTTCCTTTAAAGCCCTGCTGAAGTGCTGCTTAGCACCCTGAGCTAACAGACCCTCCACCCTAATTATCGCCAACAGTCCATTCAGAGCTCTCATCTTCTGCCGCCTTCAGAGGCTATTTTTATCTGCTGATAGAGCTGATTTCCTCCGAGTGTTTGCTGCAGATTCTGCCTCATTCTCAGTTTCAGATCAACTTATTTTCGATCGGGACGCTCCGAAACTCTGCTGTCATTTAGCTAGCTGTCAGCTAGCAGCCCACATCTCTGCCTGTTTTGATTGAAAAAGAAAATGCCAGGTAGCCATTACTTTATGGTGGCTTTGCAAAGTATTCACACCTCTAGAACTCCACCACATTGTTTTATGTCATAACCATGAATTTTAATAGATTTTATTGCATTTGTGGATGTTATTTTAGAAAGTAGGGAAGTTGCCACTCTTCCAGAAATCTGATCTTTCTGGAGGAGTAGCAGATATTTTTCTTTTGAAGGACATGGAAAATGGGATTTTTTTTGTCTTACATTTTTACTTTTGGGCAATTTTAATGCGAACCGTGGCAACAAAGAATTTTTTATTTATTTATTTTTTACAACTGTTAGCAGCTGATTAGCATCTGAGGATTACAGGATGTTTCTCTGGAATATCATCTCCCTTCATTTGGATGTTGAGCTGTTGGCATATCAGACAGTCATACAGCAACAGTCTTCAGTCAGAGGCTTCTTTAGATTCACTGACTGCTGCTGGAGATTCTGCCTGCCGACAGCGTCACCATCCACCTCTCTTTAAATATGCATGGGCAAAATGAGTTGCGATTGCGATAAAGTGGTTTTCATTTTAATTACAGCATACTCAATAAAAGGCTCATGGTTTAGATTATTTTCAGCTACACTTAAAAAACAAAGTATTTCTGGTTTTGTTTCCAGTGCAAATATTTTAGCACACATGAGATAAGACAAAACTAGCTTGTAAGTAACTTTTTTTAAGTCATTAATTCCTTAATATTGATGAAAAAGTTCTAGTTCCACTGCCAGATTATTTCATTTATAACAACCTGCTGCCAGAAGCAACAAATCAAATAATCGCAATAAAAACAGTAATTTCCATTTGCATGATTGTTTTTCTTGTGAATCTCTCTTTTTCTACCAAAAATTGGGTGACAAAAGTCTTCAGTCTGGTGCTTTGGACACAACTGGCCCTTTGTTTGAGATGTCATAATAAATGTTGCTTAGTACCAAGACCTCTAACAACATGATCTTTAATCACAATAACTTCTAGGACAGTTTCTTTTATTACGAAAGGCTAAGAATCATCCCAAAACATAACCCTTCCTCCTTCATGCTTCACAGCTGGTTTCTTTTCCTGGAACGGTTTATTTGTCCAAATAATTCTGTTTTATGAATGATGTCCAACGAACATCAGTCAGGATTTATAATCTCTCGTCCTCAAGGTTTAGTTAGGTCTTACACAGCAAAGGTTTTTCTTCTTTCATTGTATTTGGAGACTTCTTTCAACATTTTGCAGTCTGCTTTCAGGATGAACTTTGCTTATATGACCAGATCTAGACAGTGGAGTGGTTAATGTGAGAACTTTATATCCTTAATTCGACTCATAGGCTGATAAAATTGACTTTAAATTTGTATGGTGTTTAGTTTGAGGTCTTTCGTTGGTTTTGGACAAAATATTCTCCTTTGATGCACACAGAGTCTTTTTTTCTGTCCTGCTTTAATGTAAAATATATAAAAGATTGGCTTTTTCCACGTTGTCCGAAAGCACATTTACCAGAAAAAAAACCCTGTTTCTGCTGATCACGGCTCTTTTGTTTTATATTCTGAAACATTTTCTTACACATTACGTACGTGTGAAGTTATCAACACAAAATGTAAACCTCAAAAGCCTCGTCTGTCACTTTTGACGTGTACGTGAGAACGCACCTGCATCACTAATCGGATCTGAACCAAACTGCCGGCAAATTATCCTGAACTTTCCGCTCTTCATGCATGACAAAGCATCTCTGGATAGTTTCGGTTCATCACACTTGAATGTTTTCAGCTTTATGACTCTGAGTCAGGTTTTTTCATGCAGTACTGAAAAAGGCCTCTTTCACATTTGATGACCTGCAAAATCATTCTTGGCAATTAAATATCTGAAAAGTGTGGCCTGCATTTGTTTTTTATTTTATTGTGAAACAGTTCAATATTTCTGTTATCCCAGAAAGAGAATCTCATCTTATACAGATTCATCTGGCATGCAGTGAAATATGTCTTGCAGAAAATGAAAAACTCAAATTCTGTCTCTGAAAATGTGAATATTGTGAAAAAGTTCAATACTGTATTCATAGAAAGTTGAGTGGAAGGAAAAAGAGGGTTAAGGAAAGATGACCCAGCATCGTTTTTCATAAGAAACAGAGATGCTTCTAAACATTGGAGAATTGTGAGCTCTGGGTTTTAACGCAGTTAAACCCTGGTTCTGTGTTTTTTTTTTTTTTTTAGGTGTTTTCCTGCTGCCCGACTTTAATAACTGGGTGATTAACAACCTTCTGTGTCTCTTAATGGCCTCAACAGGAAGTAAAACAACTATTTTGATCGTGATTCATATGTGAAATCCATGGTATTTTTCTGCAAGGGTGTCTAAAAATTGCAATAGTTTTTGAAAACTAGCATCTGTTTTGATTTTGCCTGGCCAGAGAACTGTGCGAAAGTCCCTGCAGTCAAAATGGCTGCTAACTGTGACCAAAATAGGTAGAAATGATCGTATTTCATATGAATTCAGTTTTTTAAAATACAATTTTACCGTTTTAGGAAAACCCAACTAATGTTTTATGCCTGCGCTTTTCCTCACCATAGATAAGTTTGAGACCTAACGACGGGTAACCATGGGAACCAGTGACGGTTTAAAGGCAGGCCAGCACTTTCTCTATCCTCTCTGAAGGTACGTGTATGATATGATTTAACTTCCCTTTGGGATAAGCCAAATATTTATAAAATCAGATTTGCATGAAAACCTTCTTGACGCTGTAAGTTTGGATGAATTAGTAAAATTAGCATGTAGAGAAAATGTACTTTTATAGTTTATGTTTGGGACTGGAAACGTATAGAAGACTCGTCTTTATAGTGTAGCTGCTTAAGTGAACATAAATGGATGTAAATCTGGAACTATAGGAGGAACACCTGATGGAAACTAATGCAGCTGTATACTTTATGAATTAGTTTTGTTTAAAGCTGCAGTTTGTAGCTAAAAAAAGCAACAAGAGATGCATACTGGCTTATTACAGCAGCTGGAGGACAGCCAACTGAAGAGGCTCTCAGACTGAGCCTTGCAGAACTCCACTCCTCTTGTTTTTGCTAGAAAAAAGGAGAAAAACAATCGGATGGACTGAAAAAGAATTGATGTTTTTATTTTCGCTGCCAGCGGCGCTGAGAGGAGCCTCAGGGTTTTCGTTGACCACACAAACAGACGCGGTGCGGTGGGAAAGCACAGCTCGGGTTCTTAGAAGTCACAGCTTCACACACAAACACACATAGCGCCTGCAGTGCATTGTGGGTAGGCGAGCAGTTACTGTAAGAAACGTCTACGGGTTTATGAGAAGTGATGTAACAGGAAGTGTCGTCGCTGTGGGGTGGAGGGCTGGGGTCCGTCCAGCTTATCTCAGCTGCAGCAGAAGTTTCCCGTGCCTGCAGTTTGAGTTCGGTTGCTAGGGGAAACGTCTCCGGATTATAACAGAAAACACAGATTAATAGTTAATCTGCAAGAGTACATGAAAATAAATCTGCAAATAAATGCTTTAAATTAGAAGAAATAGATAAAATCATGGTGAAAAATTACATTATGTAGAGCTAAATGGAAAAACTGTGTTTGTAATTTTAAGTTCGCCTTTGCTACTTTGTTGGAGGAGAAAATACATCAGAATGGCTTTAGATAATCAACTGATAGATGATTTCCATATTCTCAGAGGACTCTAAAGGCCCCAGGTAGCAGGTTAAAGGTTAAAGTTCATGACAGGAAAACTCAGAAGAGATGAAGCAAATAAAAATTTGGAAGGGACTCTTTCCTCTTATAAAATATTGGCAACAAATTGAACTTTAGAGATTCATAAAGTGCAACATTTTACAGTAAGTCAGCCTATCAAATGTGAAGCACGGTGGTGGAGGGTTGATGCTTTGGGCTTTTTGCATCCACAGATAGAGTTATTAAATAAACTATGAACTCCTCTACATTCTAAATGTGAGGCCATCTGTCTGACGGCTGAGGCTTAGTCCAAGCATTGTTAAAAACAACAGAATGGTTGAACAGGCCTAGTCAAAGTCCAGATTTCAATGTGAAATCAATATATCCTGTAGTGAGAGCTTCAGAGACATGTCTGCAAACCTTAAAGTGTAACTAACCCCCCTGTGAAAGCAAAACTCCACCCCTAAACAAATTTTTATGAAAGTTTCACCAAAGTGGGCGGAGCTAGGAGACTGGGGGCGTGGCCAGGTGTGGGGATGAGCAGTTGGGGGTCACAGGGCTGTGGACAGGTTGAAACAAGCGGTGCTGCCAACTTAGTGACTGAAACTACATTTAGCTACTTTTTCTATTATTGGAGGCCAAATTTATACAGAAGTGAAAAGATAAAACCCGAAATAACATGTTTAGAGAGTCAGACTTATACTTTCATGAACTTAAACAGTGTTGGGAAGAAGAGGCGGCACTGTAATGATACAAACTGATAAAGTCAAACAGTTTCATCCTCAGATCATCTTTCTGTATATTTAGCCTACTTCCTGCTGCCAGACAGGCCCCAACAGGTTGAGTTCATTCTACACGTCTGCCAATAATCACATCTGGTTGAATTTTGTCCATTTATGATGTTACAGGGAGAACGTTTGCTTTCTCAGTTTGGTTTGATAGATTTTCTTCTTGATAAATACAATCTTGTTGAATTTATTCTGATTTTCTTTATTTCATGTTTGAATGGGTTTTGATGCACAAGAGCAGCGACTCAGATTAAATCCATCATTATAACAGTTAACTGACAAAATCTGAAATCAAGAAAACATTTTATTTTTGTCAACTGAAACAAATAAAAACACTAATAATTAATTGGGAAGAACTGCCACTAACTGGAACTATATCGTACGCTTATAAAACTAACATAACTTAGTTTTTGTGTTTGTAAATCTATTTATTAGTCAAACGGTTTACATCACCTGTCGACAAATTACACTCAATCCAATGTATAGATAATCATAATAATACACTTCAATCATTTTGAATTCTGCACCTAAAAATTAGCAAAAGTATTAAAAAACTAAAACTACTACTTCAACTAATTAAAACTAAGCTAAAACTCAACAATATTTACTTAACAATAACTAAGAAAAACTAGCAAACACACCCTAAAAACCTATTAAAACTTAATTAAAATTAAATTCAGTTTTAATAAAACTATTCTCATCCTGGTCTGAGCCACAGAAGAATAAAGGCGACACGTTCAACTGAAGTGCTTTCTGTTTATTTCATGCTAACCTGTCAGCTTGTGCCAATCAATAAATACACAATAAATAATCAACAGTCAGAACAGAGTGATTCACTATTAAATAAAACTCTTAAATACAAAATAAATACAAAAAAACTAGAACATGTCAGCAAAAGCGATGAAATCCCTGACGGCTTCTGCTGTAACAGTATTTCCTCAGTGCTGGGCTTGAAGGTGCAGAGAAGTAAAAGCACTTCACAGTACATATCACAGACTTTGGTTTACTTTGTACTGTAAACGTCATCAGCTCTCCAAGTCACTTAAGTAAATACAAGTTTGTTGATACAAAATTCACTGAATATCAAGAAAGAAAGAAACTAAAACTTCGTTTGGACTCTGTTTACTTTCATTTAAAGTGTCTGACCAATCAGAGGACTCCTCCCCATCTGGCCCCGCCCATTTCTCTGCCACTGTCCAATCAGAGTTCAACACACTGTATCCAGGGTTATGTTTTACATCTAGCTGATCTTCTCAGTATTTTACCCTCTGATGTTTTTAAGTGGATGAATCAAGTATTTCCAGGTAAAGTTATTTATCCTAATCTTTGCAGCATCTTATTTCAAGTAAATAAACATTAAATCCCATCTAAAACTTTACAACATTAGATGTATCAAGCTTAGCCTGATAGTTTGTTGTTTAGTCAATAAATATATACGTGTATGAAAGAATCCCCTAATTACAAAATCCTTAATAGGCACTTTAATTTCAGTTTTCGTTATTTGACATCCTTATTTCGCTGGTGTTTCTGTAGCTGTTATTGCTGCCCTTTTGCTCGTCTTTCAGGCTGCCAGGCGAGACTTGGTCTGCCGGCGCCGCCGCCGGCGCCTCCTCATGACGTTGTCCGCCAGCGAGTTCGCTTTCTCGTAAATCCACGGCAGCTCCCACAATGCTTTGCCCTGCACCTTGATGTTGTCCATCTGGAGAAGGAAGACCGGTCAGTTTCCAAATAATATCAAGATCATCCAGTGATAAGCTGCATCTGTAAATGCTTAATTAAGACCTTGAAAATACTCAAAAAGTCCAGCTTTAGTCTCTTATTTAAATTATTTTGGGTTAAAATAAGGTAGTTGATCTTAAAGCTTCTTTAAAAGTCTTTAGGATCTCCTGGAGACTTTCACAAACACTTCAAAGGTGTTTTAACAAACCCAAAATGGGCCTTTTTGAACCCAAACATCAACCTTGACTTTGAGAACTTTAAATATTGTTGAAAATCCTTCAGGTTTAAAAAGCGTTCACAGTTTAAGACGCCTCACAAGATCCTTACTAGAAAAACCACCTAAAAAACCTTAAAAAACGCTTCTCCAGATTTCAGCAGAACCAAGTGAAGAACCGTGTCCGTACCTCAATGTGTTTAAGTTTCTGCAGTTCGTGGAGAATCTTGAATTGCTCCTGATAGCTGTGCCGCTTCAGCTCCCTGATCTTCTCTAAAACTTTGATCAGATTGGACCTGGTGTCGCCGGCAGCCGACAGTGCGGTGGTGCTGGGGCCCGATGCGCCCGCTTTGTCCCCGCTGGTGGCCGGCAGGGGGCTTGGAGTGGGCAGCTCCTTCAACATGTGTCCAAACAGCTTCTCATACGACTCCAAAACACCAGCCATGAGCAACATCTGGGACTGAAAAAGATGCAAAAAAAATGAGTAAAAAGAGTTTTAATTGTCCATTTTTTATTTTTACTACTACCCAAATAAGTTAATCAAGCCTGTTAATGCAACAAAAACAGCTGCTCATCTCTTGCTTGAATTGCATGTACCAGCCTTGTGGTGCTAAAGGTTTTTCACACAGTGGAAAAACTCTGTGGTTTCCCACACAAGAGTTAAACTAAGTGTAGTGTGGGCCATGAAGGGGAATGCCAATGCCACCCGCTGCCTGTTAAACATGAATGTCACATTCCAGTTCTGCTCATCTGGATGTGACCATTTTACATGGTGTAGATGCAAATTCAGGTGCAGCGGGAGGGTCAGAGGTGAGAAAAAAAGTGTCAGACTGGATAAAACTACATCAAATCGAGGCTTTTTGAGGCGTTAAATGAGTCACAGGAGGTCTTAGGAACGTTTTGCTGTAAGGAAAAAGTGAATGGCAAACCCTCTGGGGGCTGTGCACGCCAACTGGTCACTAAAGCTATGCTAAAAACTCCAGTGAACCCCAGAAATAATGTCTACATGTGCTACAAAATAGTCTGTGCTTTATTTACGTTTCCTTTGTGACATATTCACCAGATTCTTTAAATAAATTCAGCTCTAAAAAGCAAAATAAGCTCCCATGGTTACAAACTTTTAGCTGTATTCAGCTAAATTCCACATATTTACCCAAATCACAGTGAAGAAATGATCCTTTGGATTTTCTGATAAACCTAGTCCTTTGTGTTCAGGATTTGCTTTGTACTTTGTTCCTCTACTGATCTAAACCTGAAACTGATCTTCATCTTCACATGAAAACCGCACCTTTCTTCTCGAGAAACGCCGGCCTGTGCCACAAAGAGCTTCAAGTTTGAAATCCTCTACAGTCGGCTCTTGAAACTAACAAATTGCCAACTTTGTGTCACAGTTTGGGAAGAGTGAAAGTTCCAGTTTGAAGGAAAGAAAAACCACAATAACCTCAACATAAACTCCTGTGTGATAAAGTTCAGGTTTTTCAAAGTAAACAGAAACACCAGCTAACTGCTGGTTTGGTAGCATCAGCAACAAAACAGCTTCTAAAACTCCACAGGCCCTTAATACACCGACATGTAGACTTACACACTCAGAATGGCAATATTTAATCACCAAAATCCACTTTAAATCCAAAATGCTACATAAATATGTGAAAATAGCTTCACTATATAAATATTAGCTCAAGAAGTTAGCCTAGCTTAGCATAAAGCTAACCAGAAAATGCTAGTCTGGGCATTCTGAAGCTCTGAAATATTTACTCTCTGCGTTGTGATAGATTATTTGTAATAAATAATGGATTTTTCTGTAACTATTCGACAGTAAATATCTTTTTGACAAATTTTCTATTTGTCGGTTTTGCTGGATTTAGAGCATTTTAAATAGGGGGTCAAATTTAAACGTGTAAATACAAATTACAGTTTGAAACACTAGTAAAAGTTTTGAATAAACATATTATGACATATTATATGTGGGAATTGTTTTAGTTTCAGCTAAGAAATGTCTAATTTGACCCCAAAGGCTCAGAGAAAATACTGGGTTAGCCTAATGTATTATGTCTCATTTGTTTGTGTTGTAATCAAATACCTTATTAATGTCAGTGCTAATGTTCTTTATGTTGTACTTTAAGCAAGCGGCGCTTAAACGTAACGGCTCTACACCAATGTTGCAACACAACTATGAGAATTAGAATAATTCAACTAATCAATAACCACAATGGGAAATCTTTACATAATTCATAGCCAAAGTAAGGACTTTACACTATTTTATTGTTTATTTCTGTAGCTGTTATTGATTCAGATGTTTGATATTTACCTCCATTTTTCCTTTCAGTTCTTCTCTGGGGAACACGGGCTTTTCGTCGTATATATCTGATTTAGAGATTTTCTGCAAAGAGAACATAAACATTTGTCTTTATAATAATAGAAATAATTAACATTCCTCCACATTTAAACAGACTGGCATTGAGTAAATCTCAGACTTGCATTCTGCTTGGCTTTCAAACTAAGATAAAAACTTAGACATGAAATAATTAAGCATGATTTCTGCAGAGGTTCACAGCAACTAAAAGTATTTTTGGTGCAAATATTTTACTAGACTGGGAAAAAAGACAAAGTTAACTTAAAAGTAACTTTGCAACATGATACAGGAGCTTGTTTTAAGAAAATTATTTCTTAGTATTAAAGAAAAAGTACGAGTTCCACTGGCCTAACATCAGACATTTTTCCATGTTGCAAGTGAAATAAGTTTTTGTCTTTTTGTCCAAACATGTAAGGTTTTGTGTTTTTGCAGTGTAAGTCTGCAGATTAAAAGTCCTGAAAGTCTCATAAATGAACGTTTTTCTAGATGTTTACTGTGGCTGGATTACAGGACATTTGTTGTTGCATTGGCTGCTGAAACAAACTTGAGAAATGAAACAGAGTTGGTGCACGAAAGCAGCAGGTTGGCCTTTAACCCACACAGGTCTACGTGTTTGCGCAGGGGTGTGTGTGTGTGTGTGTGTGAGTTTGTGGCAAGAGCATCAGGAAGCAGCAAAGACCTCCACACACTCAGACTGCAGCAGCTCGGCTGCCGGCGCCGCCGTTCATACTCACATAGTGCTGCAGCAGGTCCTGCAGGGTTCTGTTCATGTCCTGAGGGCGATATGACCCGCTGACCTGACCTACAGACAGCCACACCAACAGGCAGATCGCCTTCCTCATCACAGCGCCCATCCTCATCATCATGCCGCTCCTCTGATTGTTTGCTGAGGCGTCGGTTTGATTCCCGGATCCCGATGCGATAGCCAGTCGTTTTCGATCCTTATCGGAGCGACTCGGAGGACCGTCTGCTAGTCGTGTCTCTCGCCCTGAAGTTGCCTCAAACTGTCTCAAAGTTGTCATGAAAGGTTTTATTTATAACAGCCTGCGAGAGAGAGAGAGTGATGCAGAGATGCAGCAATGATCTAAGTGTGAAAATGTGGTTGTGCTGTTTCCTTTAAATCACCAAACTTCATAGAAGTGGGTGAGGGGTCTCCCACTCATGCAAGTTCAACAATTTTATAAGTTTCTGATAATTTCCTCTCTCTCCCCTGGATTTGATGGGAAGTAAAGGTGCAGCTGGTCATTTTGGGGGTCGGAAAGGAGCAGGGTGCTCATGCTCTGCATGAGAAGAAAAGGCAGCTGGAAAACGCTGCGGTGGTTTAGGCTGCAGCCTGCGACGGAAAGCTTTAGATCCAACAGAAACCCCATGGAAACTTTTACAAACGCTGATCAATCTGATGCGTTTCGGGTTTCACTGGGAAATCTGAGGAGTAATTAAACAGCTGGTCTCAGCTTGAATAAACCATTTGGCTGGATTTATTTCTCATTTTAACCAAATGCAAAAGAGAAACTTTATGAATATTTTTTTTATTTTAGAGTTTATGACAATAATGATGCACAATTCGGTACAACTTCCACAGTGTTTAGACAGCAAAGGCAAAAACTCTGTATTTCTGGTCTGGTTTCCACTGCAAATATCATAGTAGTCTAGAAATAAGACAAAACCAACATATATGTAACTTTTCAGCAAGAAATAGGACCTTGATTTACCAATAACATGTATAAACAGTAAATTTTCATCAATGTTAAGGAATTATTTACTTACATCAAACTCATGTAAGCAAATAATATGCACCAAAATCAATAATGCATAAGTTATAGCTAATCACTTTTTGTTACGCAGATAAAGGAAATAAACAGGAAGAAAATGTGAGATTCGGAAAAGAGTAAATTTTTTCTTGTTTGCAGGAAAGTCTTGCTCCTGATATATTGACTAACTGTAATCCAGTGAAAAATTCACCTATGCAGCAAAAATCTTACTAAGTATTTTATATACTTTCTAGTGCAAATATCACATTTTACTCAAAATAAGACAAAACTAACTTGCAAGTAACTTTTCTGCAAGATACAGGAGATTTTTTTAAATTCAACAATTGTTGAATATAGATAAAAATTACACCTTCCACTGGTTGATGTTTTTCTTCCCCCCAAAAGTGAGAGAATCGGCCAGTGGAACTGGTATTTTCTGTCTGATAAAATACAATTAGTTTTTGCAGTGTAATGAAGTTGGTATCAACAGATATTGATAGATGTTTTGAAGTGTACAATGAACTTCTGATCAATCTCCCTGGACATTAATGCCCCCCAAACATTGAAAATAATTGTCTATGTTTCACAACATGATTAAGCTTCATAAAATATAAAAATGCATTTTGCGGAACCTCTGTTCTATGCAGGACCCAACTCTCCATCAGTGAGTAAGAAAGTTGCTGAAAAGCTACTAGTTAGTTCTGTTTTGTTTTAAGTCTATCAAGATATTTGCAGTAGAAATAAGATGAAAATATTTGATTCTTAATTGGGGTTTTTTTTTTGCAAGATCTCAGCTGTCAAACTGCAAAAACATAAAATTTGACTAAGTATGAAACTGTCAAATATTTGCAGCTAATCAATGAAGACATAAATGAAAAACTGATTTTATTAGACTCGTCTCAAGTGATTAATATCTGTCCTCATCGCAGCTTGTTGAAGAAGTTAAACTGATTCACATTTGATTGCAATGAAGCAGATATTCACTGATATCTTCCACAATGAGGAAAAACTGATTTCTGATGAGCATAGCTGTTCAACTTGCATTCAAAGATATATATGGAAAGTTGAGTGAAACGAAAAGGTTTGGTGAAAAGCAAATTGTTTGAAATGTATGAAATATTGGGGGATAACTTCTTAAATTGAATTTCATGGGCTGCCCAGTGGTGCACTTGGTAGAGCTATTGCCTTGCAGCAAGAAGGTTCTGGGTTCGATTCCCGGCCCGCGTCTTTCTGTGCATGCGTGGGTTCTCTCTGGGTACTCCAGCTTCCTCTCAAAAACATGACTGTCAGGTTAATTGGTCTCTAAATTCTCCTTAGGTGTGTGTGCATGGTTGTCTGTCCTGTGTGTCTCTGTGTTGCCCTGCGACAGACTGTCCAGGTGACCCCGCCTCTCACCCGGAACGTTGGCTGGAGAGGCAGCAGCACCTCCTGACCCACTAAGGGACAAGGGTGTTAGACTTGAATTACTTGTACACAGTGCATTCTTAGTTGGCATGTTTCTCTCTGGGTGCTCTGGTTTCCTCTCAAGCTCCAAAATGGAGATCTGCATCAACATGAAGGGAAATAATCAATCTAATTTACTGAAATGCACCTGCAGTAGATCAAGTTCAGACTTTGTGTTTGTTGTGCAAAAATAAAATAAAAAGATATGAGGAAGAAAAAATGAAACAATAAATGTTTTTAGATGAAAAATGCTTCCATAATTTGCTTAGTTTTACGTATGTTTATATATTTTCTCTCATGACGTTCAGCTTCACCAGGAACGCATGTGACTCATAATATGATGGAAAAACAGAATAAAATACTGACGATGTAACCTCTGCTGCAGTGGATCATTTCACAGAAGCAGCAGAGCAGAAAGAAAAGGCAGAATGACTGTGGGTGGCGTTAAAGGTTCTGCCCGGAGCAGAACCGGTTCTGATTCTAACAGGTCTTTCTGTCTGCACATGAAGTGAGATAATTACCTGAAATGTTAAACAGAAGCAGTTCTGCTGCAGGGACTGCTATCGCATCACTGCTGCGCATGTTTAGGGTGGGAAACAACCTGCTGCAAGATGCAGCAGCTGCAACCTTGAAAGAAGGAAATTAAACCACAGGAGGGTCTGCACTTCACAGAAAGCTTTGTAGTAGACGAGATGTTTGACTCAAAACTTATTTATTAGCATTAATGATTCTGCATTAGATGTAAATAAACACTAAATCTTGCAGATGTATTAATCCCTTCTTTGCAGAACTAGAACAAGTTCAGTCAGATTGGTTTCAGAACATCTGTGGATATCAGATTATGAGTTAGGTTTAAGTCTGAACTTTGACTAGGCCATTCTGGCGTTTGTCCTGCTGGAAGGTCAAAATTTCTGCAGGCTCTTAAGATTTGGCTCCTTCATCTTCCACACCATGATGCTTCCACCACCATGTTTCAGCTTATAGAAGGTTTTGCATGCAGACGACCTTCATCCTCATTTTCTGTTTCCTGAAAAAATGACTTTCTTCTGTTAAATCCAGATTAATAAACTGCATTATTTATAGTTATTATAAACCAGTTTTACTTTATAGTTAGAAAAAAAGTGTTTTTTGGACTTCAAATGGATATAAGTGAACATATTTCCTGTTCTCTGTGAGATCTTTATATTGTGTTTAATAATTCTCTAAATGCTGCAGCTTTCTGCAGGTTGGATGCACAGTAAACTGATCACATCCAGACCAAACTGTGGACTGCAGGAGAAAAGCGACTGTGTAGGCCTGCGGTTTAGAACGCTCTGCAGAGTTAAACGTCTGCATGAAGGGTTAACTCAGCGACACAAACACGCAGCAGCAGATAAACTAGAATCAGGGCCATTTTATATAATGGTCTGAGTTTTTATCAAACTTTAACATCTTGAGCTTCATTTGTAACTTTTCCTCAAAAGGCAGAAATATTATCAATATGAAGAAGTTTGAGCCTGTTGGCGTTTTAGAAAATGGACTGATATTTATAGCCATGCATGGTTTCTGTTCTCATTCATGCAAGAAATAAAATATTTTTTACTGAGAAATAAATCGCAGATCTTTTCTCAGTAACTTAAAGTTTTTTTCAATTTCTGTTTTATTCTTTCATTTTTTTCCTGATAAAAGTTGAACAAAATGCTGAAACCCTCTTCAGTCTTTTTTTTTTTTATTTTTTTTTTTACATAAATAATTAACTTGTCAGAGATTAAAGCCACAGTACAGTGTGAAGTACGGTGGTGCAGGTATCATGATGTGGGGATTTTGCAGCCAGATTCAGTGTGAACTCCACATAGAACAGTTGAAATTAGACCAATAAACTAGTTTTTGCTCTTCTGATACTGTTTGTTCTCAGGTCTTTTTCAAACATATTTTTTACAAGTTTTTAAAAGTAATTTAAAGTCAAATATATGATTAAATGTTCAAAGGTTTGAAAAGAATGCTTTGTCCCAGTGTATAAAACAAATCAGTAAATTGTTGTGGTATTTTCTGTCATAAGACAAACACTTTATGTTTTTGCGTTGATTAATTTCTTATTGGGATTGTAAAAACCAAAACAGGCCGATGTTTGTGGTTCTAGTTACTCCAAATTAAGATTAACACAAAAACTTAGTTTATAAATGAGAATCTATATTTTATACCTAATATTTCTTTGAAGGAAGTTATTCTGTAAAAAATGTTGCCTTAAAAGATGAAAAGTGTCCACATTAACTACACCTGTGGGTCAGATCTGCTAAAATTTCAGAGTCAAAGACGCCACTGAAAATCATTCAAAGGGCCACAAATGGCCCCAGGACCGCACTTTGGGCACCCCTGATCTAAGCTGTCGATCGTATCTCTGGCTTTCTTTCTGCAGCTGCTAACATTATTATCCCGGATTCAGCTCCATCTTTCTTCAAATCCCTGCAGGAAAAAAAACATTCCCACAGCACTAGGCTGCCACCACCGTGTTTCAGTGTGACGGTGGTGTGTTCAGGGTGCATTGAAGGGATTCTTGTTGTTTAGTAGCAATGAAAAATAAATTCTAAATGAATGTAAAGTTTCAACCTTTTTCTGCTTATATTTTTTGTAAATGTTTGGGTTTCCTGTTGAATGTTGAATGAATTTTCAGTGAACTTTACAGGAAGCTCAGCTGCAGGTAACTGACTGAAGATAAAGTTTTCTAATTTTGTTCCCTAAGTCTCTTATTTCCTTCCTCTTTGTATGAAATTCAGCTTTGAGAAGCGACAGAAGAGCCTTCAGATGTCTGACTGCAGCTGCAGCCACTGAGCAGAAAAGACGAGAAGAAACGGAAAGCAGGAAGGTGAGGACACTCAGGTGTTAGAGCGCTCGGGTATCCCCTGCTCATGCACAGCAACGCTGGAGTTTCACAAAAGGAAGTCCATCTCTGTTTGAAGGAAATGAACTGTTTCTTCTTAAATATGATCCTGGATGTAAATAATCTTCACAAAACTTCTGATGAACCTCGGGTAAAATCCTCTCACTGTTTTTACTGACGATGGTGATTCAGTCACCTTCAAATTTTAAAATGCAACAAAAGCAAAAAATGACATTAGCAGAGCTTTTAGAGAACAATGCAGGTTCTTTCAATCTTTCAAATGATTCTCTTGTCTTTTTGACTGAAGATTGTTGCAAAATCTCTAATTCAGACTTAAAGTTGGACTTTTATATAGTTCTGGCCGTCAGCCATATTGGTTTATCTTAAAATAACTTCTTTTTTACTGACATATATATAAAAATCAGGATTTTTATTTATTTGTCGTTCATCTTGGTGAGTCATATTTTCTAAACTTTTGGAGAGTGGACGTTTGTGTGAGCAAGGAGAAATCCCAGAGTTGGGTTTAGGGCTGCCCCTTTACGGCGAGGCCTGAGTCAAAGGCTGCGGTTTGACGCTGCAGTTAGATGCTTCTCAGTGTAGGAAGGTGACGACAGCAGGAAGACAGAAAAAGCCGAAAGGTCTTTTTACCATAAACCAGAGGAGTGTGAAATGAGTTAAGTGACGTGGTGAAGGCGTGATCGCTGACCAGACTTCAACATGCAACATAATCAGAAGCATTATTTAAAAAAATTACGCGTTGCGAAATGAAGTGGGGAAATTATGTCAGTTTGAAAGGTGTTACTATAAAAGCTGCAGTCGTTGGCAGTTAAAATAAATTCAAAATATACAAACCGTCTATGATCAGTTTGGGGCAGAATTCATTTCCATGAATAGTTTAGAATAAATTGGGCTGGTTTGCTTTTCCTTTAGATCCAGATTTTTACTGCAAACATTAAACGGCTCCCAGAACTTCTGTGGAACTGACCTCTTCCTTCCCACCTGAAGAAATGTGCTTATAGCTCAAGTTAACTAAAGACTCGCTGACGTACCAGAACTGTAACATAAGGAATTACCAACCAACAGACAGACTGGCGGGCGTTGGGGCGTTTGGGTTAGGAGGTGTGAATGGAAACAGGAACAGGGGAGGCAAGGCGGGTTCTTAGCCACCTGGCATCCCTTCACTCTTCCTGTCGGATAGTAAGATATACCTACTAAAAATATACTACTAAAAAGTAGCAGTCTACTTGAGAGTTGGTAAAATTTAAACACAATTTCAGATTTAACTGTATTATTGACAGAAAACAACGTGAAGCTGAGTGGAAACATCACTGGTACTGGAGCCCAAAACCAGCTGCCTGTTGCATCCAATCAGCTCTACAAGCTCCATAAAACAATTGATTTATTATTAAATATGGGCAAAAAATTTATAAAAATCAACAGTTTTCAACTGGTTACATGTGTTGTATAATCTATCCATCTATTGACATTTTCTGTTCCTGTTTATATGGTTTTGTTCACTGACAAAAATCCAACCAGTCTGTTCTGTACAACACCGCAAATCTGGAACAAACTTCCAGTAAAACAGCAGAAACACTGCGCTCCGTTAAACCAGGGCCAAACCCTCCCTGTTCAGAGCTACCTTTAATTTGAAGTAAGTGAAATATTGACCAACATACTTTAACTTGGTGATTTTGATGTTTATTACTCGTCTCATAATTGATTATTGGTGTTTTTGAAATGCCTTGTTGCTGAAATGTGCTACATAAATAAACTTGACTTTACACTTTTTTTTAAGCTTTAGAACATAATATAATTAAATAAATTGAAAAAGATTTGTTGCTGCACATTGAAGTAAAACAAAAACACAACAACTTTGTTTCATTTACTTGATTATACTGAGATGAATACCAGGCTACTTACTGTAACTCATATTAAAACCTGAATTCATACCAAACCGTGACTTTTGTCTACTAATTAATATTTTGAAGGCGTTGACACACCCTTAAAAAGACTTAAATTAATTTATCTAAAATTACAGCCTGAAATTTAAGACCAACTTAAAAGCTGGTCTTAAATTTTGTAAAGGTGGAATTATGTTATCTTGTATTTTCTGCGAAGTTTTCCTCACTGGGTTAGGGTAAAGTTTGAGTTGCATCTTCGTAGTATTCTCTGATTCCAGGTGTTTGAGGCTACCGCTAATTAGCTGCTAATGTGCTCTTGCTAGCTGTCTAGCTAGTTTTTTATGTGCATCATGACTAAGTGCAAACTTCTTGTTTTTCATGCATTTTTATTGTGATACACGTCTTAAAGTTCATTCATAGTGGTCTCAAATGTGAGTTGGTGAAACCTTAATTTTGTTGTTTGGATTATAGCTGAATAACCAAAACCTCCAGCTAGATAATCTGTTAACTAATTAACAAGCGTGTGGAATTAGTGTTATTATTAACAGGACTTGTCATTTCATTTTATATTTACGTTTTTCTGGATTTTTTTTTACATTTATATTTATATAGCCACATATTCTAGCCACTACTTTCCTCTTCTTAGTGTTTTATTACATCATACAGTAGAGGGGAAATCCCTCCACATGATTGGTGAAGAGAAGGGAAACCTGTTCATGCCTGATGTCACAGGATAATCATTCCACTCACTTTTTCTTCTCTTCATCTTAAATGTCTTTACACAATAAATGTTTTCCTTCAGAAGGTGGGCTTTAGTCCCTCTGATATTTTCAGACATTTATTTATTCATAAACTTCACATACTTTAGAGTTTCCTTTTAGTTGCCGAGATTAAAACGAAACCGGCTGTCAAGTTTATATCCTGTTTAGTCTTTATATGCCTTCAGTCCTGCTGCCCTATTACTCAACCAAAAACAATCGGCTCTTAAACTTTAGAGATTGATTCCCTCTGTAGAAGAACACCGCACCCACTACAACAAGACGAGACTGACTTTATTTCAAATTTTAAAAAAGAAACAGTGACGTGGGTAAAAGTAAACTTGTCTTAAACCAAATCAGAAGGTTTTGTTGCTTCCTTTTCTTCACCAAATGCAAATAAAAATAGAGTAGCATCACGTTTTAGTGGTTGTAGGACTTCCCTCTTGTCTTTGGTAAAGACCACGACCCATTTCTCCTGCTAGCCTCGTGTGTTTGTTTGGGATAAATCAAGCAGCAAAGTTAAAATCGTGTTCTTTGATTTCTCCACTGCATTTAACACAATTTAACACAGTTAAGCCTGATTTTCTCTGTCAGAAACTCTTCAGGTGCATTCAAACCACTTCTGCGTAGTTTGCTTTAATCCAATTCCAGTCCAGGTGGTTTCGGGAGCTCTTAATATGTAAACAAACTGATGCAAACCAAAAATGCAAACTCTGACCGCCAAAAAATCTGGGTCTCGGTTCAGTTGAAGTGAACTCTAATTTGCTTCAAATGTGAATGCCAAGTGGACTCCAAGAGCAGGAAGTTGACCATCGCTCGGCATTTTGGGTAAATACAACCAAAACAAACTAGCCTAGTGCTAGCAGGAGAAATGACTCCTGGTTTATTACCAAAGACAAAAGAAAAATCTATAACCGCTAAGATTCGACACAACTCCATTTTTATTTCCATGGGGTGAAGAAGGAAGTTACGCTTAGTGTCTTCAGAGGTTTTCATGTTGTTTCCTTCAGTGGTTCTTGGTGCAGCGCCCCCACAGGCCAGGAGGGGAACAGGTTGGTTTGACTCAGAGCAGAGAGAAAGAACCACAGCAGCTGGAGGTGGAGCAGATGTTGCAGTTTTGGTCCCAAATCAAACCGAGTCTATCGGAAACTCTGTGTGAAAACAGTCTTAGTGAGACTGAAAGATTGAGAGTCTAACCAGGACGTTAACAGTCAGGAGCACCACAGGGAACTGAACTCTCACTATTCCTTTTCACTCTGTGCAGAACAAAACAGACTCCTGTCATCTTCAGATATACTCAATGACTGTGCAGCTGTCAGGCAGATCAGACTAACATTAACTTCACTGATGCGATTCATTCAGCCCCTAAAATCCATCAACTCAGACTGTTAATAGGAAACCGATTGATCCGAGTGTCAAATGTAACTTTAAAAAATGTCACAAAGCAACATTTTGGGTAAAGTTCTTTGTTTTTATTGAACTAAAGACAACACAATAAATTAAAAATAAATAACTCCTAATAAATAATCATAAAATAAATGCAACTCAGTCAAGTGGAACACCAGAATGTGAAATGGCTTCAGGTGACCTGTTAAATAATTAAACTGCATACAGTAACTGTGAAAGTGAAAGTAGACATGATCACCGAACACAACTGGGCCTGTCACAAAAACAGATTCTGATGGACAATAAATTCTCCCAGAAGTTAAGATGAACGATAATATTCTTGTTTTCAAGTAATGGTAATAATGGCATAAAAATGGAAAAACACATTCTCAAAGGTCAGTAAACTTTAAATTACAATGAACATTTAACACTGAAATCATTTTAAATATCAAAAATAATTAAAGAAAACAAAAGAACAGCAAATAAAATGGATACTGAAGTCTCTAAAAACAAAATTATCCTTTTAAAAAAAGCATCAAACTGAAGACTTTTATCAACAATAAATCATGCAATTTAATTTATCATGTAAATAATTGATTTATTGGTTTTATTGGACAGGCATAAAGCCAGCTCAACCCAAGTTATAACTTAAAAAAGAAAAACAGAGGTAAAAAATTATAAATAAGCAGTTAAAGTGAGAGGATGGTTTGGTTGGTTTTTAGTCAAGCTGGTGAATAATTGACGGTTATTTTGCAGAAGCAGCGTTGGATTCGGCCACAACAGAAGCTGCCTGGTAGATCTGTAGGAACTGAGCCAGAGCCTTTTTCTGCACCATGGGGTCGTCCACCTGCAGACAGAGGAACCCGCGGGTTAATTCACAGAAAATTACAGCCGATAAATGACTTCTGCTGCTACAGTTAGACTCAGGGAAGAGTTAAATCAAAACAGCAACGCTGCGTTTTATATATAATCTACAGAGACATTTAATCAACTAGATTTGGTAACACTTTGTTTCAAGAGCTGTCAAGAAGGAGTCTTAATAAATGTTTACAGCTGTTGTCATGAAGTGTCATTCAGTAAATAACGACACTATTAATGCAAAGTGGCACTAAAACTTGCATTAAAATTGGTCTAAGTGTCAATTTTGCATTACTTGTTAAATAATGACGCTTAAATGCAAAGTTAAAAATATAATTATTTACCAAATGACACTTCCTGACAGCATAAACATTCATGAAGACTCCTTCATGTTTAAATTAAAGCAGTTTGTTCTCACTTCATAAAGTAGTGATTGTATAAATAAACAAAATTATCCTTTAAAAAAAAAAGCATAAAAATGGAAAAACATTTTTATGCTTCATAGTTTTTTCATTTTGTCGGTAAATGATCTTAAAAACAAAACGATCATCAAAACATATTATAAGTATATTATTAAGTCATGCTTCTGCTGTCTGAAAGCTGAATCCGTCTCGTTTTGAAAAGTTACCACAGGTAAAGATGGTGGATTTCTAGACGTTCGTTTTTGAACGAATGCATCACTGATGGGAATCAGTTCTCATTAAATGACTCAAAGAAATAATGAAATAACCAGAAGACGCATCGACAGCAGTAAGCAAAATGTTCAGATAATTCTGGACAAAATCTTGACTTCTCATTTTAAAACATTGTGATTGTCTCATGACCAAAATATTTAAGAAACTCTTAAAAAATGAAATTTACCTTGATTCTTTCCAGCTCTCTGAGCACGTTCTCTATGTTCTGATTTCGACAAGTCAGTCGGCTTTTCAGCTCCTTCGCCTTGTTCTCCAGTTTGGTCAGATGTTGCATTACTTCAGTCCGCTTCGGTTCTTTCAGCCGGTCCAGCAGGTGCTTGCCGTGGTGTTGCCGGACATGCGAGAAGATTTGCATATAGATGTCCAGAGTGGCATTCATCAGCTGCATGTCTTCTTTTCTCTGTGAAGAAAGAAGCAGCTCTTGGGAATCAGAGAAGCCTTGTTTTTCCTTCTAAGATCGATTAAAATAACTCTAAAAGTAACGTTGTAACGGGCGTTTGCAGCAGAAATGGTAGAAAACTTTACTATATGTATTGTTTGACATTTAATCATTCATAAACAGACTGGAGATTCTCAGGACTCAGTTTTGGGTCCAGTTAAATTGTTATTACAAATGTGTCCAAAGTGAACATATAGACACACACATAGAACCAGATGGAGGCTTTTAATCTGCGTTTTTATAACTGATTTTTAACAAAAAATAAAACCAGGAGACTTTTACTGAAAAGTCAACTTTGCTGGACCTAAATCAGCAAAAACTTCACTAAATATTGCAAACGTATTGACAGAAAGTGACCCAAATCCTGTTGTTACTGAAATAAATGTATTCAGTCGAACCCAAAAGAAACTGAAAACTAGATGTCTTTGTTTTAATACAGAAAACATGTCAAATTAAAGTTTTGTGCTAAAAGAAGTAATACCCAAAATTTTCTTGGAAAAAAAAAAACTTGCAAATTTGATAGAGAAAAAAATTTAATTTTTAGGTTGATATTTCTCCAAGAAGATATGAAACATTTCTAAATTTCAAATGTTGAAAATTTTACTTCGAAAGATTTTTTTTAAAAAATTTCCACGTTTTCTGGAAAGTTTCTGAGATAAGTCACAACATTTCTGCGTTTTTAGCAGAAATTTATTCCTATTTTCAACTATAAAGGCCAAAATTCACCACCATCAGATTTTGGATCTTTGTTTTTGGACTTTTTAGTCAACAATTCGAGCCCACATGGCAAAACGTTTGTTTGCCCTGCAGACTGGTTTAATTTCCAGCTCTTCCGCTTCTCTATTGTCAAAATCTTTATTACTTGTTTTCAGTGGTGTTTAGTTTTTTTGCAAACCTCATTTCATAAGAGCAGAGATACGACAATACGAGGACCAGATCATATTTAAAATATAAATTTCAGGGGTGCAGAGGTTTAGCACACCCACGTACGGAGGCCTTAGTCCTCGACGCGGCCGTCCCAGGTTCGAATCCCGGCCTGGCGACCTTTGCGGCATGTCTTCCCCCTCTCTCATTTCCCTCATTCCTCTCCACTAACTATTAAATAAAGGCCACTAGAGCCAATAAAACCTAAATAAATAATAATAAAATATAAATTTCAGGTAGCTGTATTAACCTGCCGGTCTTTCTTTATGTGTCATGTATCGCCAAGTTATTGCAGTTAAATAGAACAAAGATAATTTCAACACATTGTAAATGTAATGGCTTTAAAGAGGTTTACTAAATACCAAAACATAAAATAAACTATCAGAATAAGAAATAAGCTTTCCTGGAAAAAGTTTTTTCCTTCTTGTAGTTTCACAAATTGTTTAGTAAGATGGTAAATGATGTACATTACATTTTTCGCTGCATGAATTATGGATCAGAAAGGATTCCTCTGACCGGCTCCATTTCAGACCCAAAAGCGTCTAAATGTGGTCCACCATGCTGTTTGTTTACCTGGCAGGAGGTGTTGATGGTTCTGATGATGAAATCGAAGAGAGGATCTCTGTTGATCTCCAGCTGCGTCAGGCCCTGAAGCAAACATGATGCAGTTACACTCACTTCCATCCAACATTAGAAACTGGAGACCAAACATCTAGACAAGTTAAAAATCTGGATTATTCTTTCTTTAATTAATGCACTAATTGTATTTTACTAGGTTTGACCAAATATACAAGCTTTCCACTGTGAAACTACACAGTGGAATATCTTGAAGTAAAATTTAAAATAAAGCCACATGAGAGTCGAGAAATTTCCCTGCTTTGTGTCACAGATTATTGAGATAAAGTATCTGTTATGCATAAAGGTTCCGATTGTTTTCGCTTTCACATGATGTAATCACGGCTTATCTCTGAGAACAAAGTCAGCTGCCTTCCTCTAACAATTTGATAAAATCTGTGAAACAAAACAAAACTGCAGATAAAAACTCCTGTCAAACTTTCAATGTATGACACTGTAGGATAACTTCATGTTTAAGGCTACAGGAAGCTTATTAATTGAAAGTATAATTGTCAGTCATTGGTCACATGCATGACCTCATTTGTACTGAGTGGAAACCACAAGCTGAGTAATAACGTTCAGAAAACCGCTGCAAAAAAACAGTTTTGGGGAAAGTGTAAAAGATAGTTCAATTCAAAGTCACTTTACAGATATTATACTCTACATTTAACAAAAAACTGATCAGATTGTAGTTTTTAAGTAATCATGGTCATTTGGTGGCAATGCTTATGTTTCAGCTTGTTAGAAATTTAAGAAACATTTTAGTCTGTGCTGAGTCCTTGTTCTAGCTCAGCGTCTTGTCTTGCTTTTCCAATTACATCCTGAACGAAAATTAATAAAATCAACATCCACCTTTAGAAAGAAAAGAAAAAGGGTCAAAACGTGAGCCCTGTGGGACACCCACCAGTAAACTTACCAGATCAGATGCGATGGACTCGTGACTTTGTTTTAGTTTTTCTGAAACGGCCTGAAATGGCAGAGCGTAAGCCAGCACGCCTCCCAGTAAGACCAGGAGACCCAGTGAAGCGTTGCAAGACGGCATGTTGGTTCAGTAAAGTCACCAGAGGCTCTGAAGAGAGGACTGACTGATGCGCTGCTTTGACCTGTACCTGTATTTATACAGCTACCTCCATTCCCAACTGCCTCATGGTACATCTGATTATGATTGTGGTTGTGGTCTGTGGGCTTTCAGCAGCAGCACTAGAAACTGCAGCACCGACATCAGTTTTCTTCAAAAAGTCACTTCGCTGCTTCTAAATCTGCACACAGAGGAGACTCCCTGGTCGCGTTTCCATCGCTCCCATTCTCAGAGTGCACACACAAACACGCAGGAGGAGGTTACCTGGTGGTTTTACTGCAGAAAGACCACCAGAATTCATTGAAACATCTTTGTGGTGCCCTAAACATTGCACAAACCTCATGCATGCTTTCTGAAAGGTTGCAGAACTTCATTTGTGTGCATCTTAGATGTTTGCATGCGCAGATTCATTTGAAGTCTATGAAAAGTCTTCAGTTTTCCCCTGAAAACCCATCGCAGGATGCTCTGGTTTTGCAAAGCTGTTGAGTGATGGTTGATTTTTTTTTCTTTTTTCTGTGCAATTGTTAGTATTTTTTAAGTTTATTTGTGTAGCACATCATCAACAAGGCATCTCCATGTGACGTGGAAACCCAAAATTCCACATCACATAATGGTAAATTAAGATCTGTGACTATAATAATGATGATAATAATAATGGAGGAAGTTGGGTTACGGTGTGAGAGAGAAATTCAAATGATTGATTTTTAGAGAAATGTTTATCTAAGAGTAAATAAAGCATTTTCTGTTACATCTGTCACCAACTGGAAATTTTGTGCTTTAATTTTTCCAGATGCCGTTGCACCCGTACCAAACGACCACTTTATAGAAGAATATTATTGGTTATATTGATAATTATTATTGCAACCAATCCATTTGCAATACTATAAATGGATTGGATTGCTCTGTTGCAATTACTATTTTTACAAGAAGAAACATATGTTTAGGATTTATTATCAATTATTTATCTGGAAACATTGTGTTCGGAAGATGGTCCATTTCTCATTTGCCTTTGTGGCCTTTTGCTGATCAAAAAGCTGTTTCAGTTAAACCAAAACAACTAGGAAAACCAGATCCACCAGCATGTGCTGCTCCATCCTGTCGGGTTTCTTCGTCCCCCTTCATACGGACAGTTATAATTTAACTTGGATTACAACCAAAGAAGAAATTCAAGATTACAGCTGGGTGAATAACCCAATCCTAACTCCAATAATACAGTTTATTTTATAGCTTATTAAGCAAAAACACAACATATCAGATCATTATTTTGCAAAGTATTTTTTATTATGTCAGAACTATATAATTGATTAGTTATCAAATGTTTGTTTTAATCATGACAAACCGAATCTCATAATCACGTCAGATCAGTCCTACTAACTTCTCACTACCGACTCATTTATATAACTAAACTTCAATAAAGTAACCTTTTATTAAATGCACTGGATTAACAGTTTGTTGTATTTAATAGAAACTGTATTTCCCTGAATCAGCCCTTTAGCTGTTATTGGTTATCTTCCTGTCACTCTAGAATCTTTAAAGGTTTTGTTTCTGGCCCAGATTCTGATTAGTTTTCATATTATACACACAGACGATCGTGTTGCTCATGAGTTTTAGACTCTGCCAATACACAGATTGTTTATTAAGCTGCTTTCTCATCGGGGTCGTTAATTTAACCTTGAATTCTGAATTGTTGGTCCAAGTTGTGCCTTCTTGGGGTCTTTAAGCTGATGCCTGGTGGTTCTGTGCCACATGGGGAGAAGAATCAAACAGTCATCTATGAAGCACAGAGACGTGAGATGGGAAAGATTTGTACCCATTTGTGGATGATTACACTCTGACCAGTAATCAGGTCAGAGTGGGTGCTCTGACCCCTGAATAGTAGTCTGTGCAGCCGAGTGTGGTCAGCCAGGAAAGACCCCTCTCATTTCCAGTACTGCTGTAGAAATCATTCAAAGTGAAAGCTAACTCTTCTTGGGAATAGCATAACACGTTTCCTGCTGCTCACATATTTGGTATGAAGAGTTGATGGTTAACGAAAGAAAGCTTGCAGGACTTGGCAGCTAGCAGAACAGGAAACAGGAGAAATCGTGGAGGTAAATATAGATTAGCTCACGTAGAGTAAAGGGATGCAGAAAGAAGGGCACAAACAATATATATCACAACATGTTTTCAGTTTAAAAGTTACTGTAGAAATGAAAACAGTAGGGGTGCACCGGTTGCAGTTTTCTGGCTGATCGTTGATTACCAAGCTCTAAAAGCCCTGACCTGCTGATTCTGATTTTGTCCCAGTTTGATGACCTGCTGACCTGCATCTCCTGGCAGGACACCAACTACAGGCCACTTCGTCACATAGCAGAGTCTCTGATTGGTTGATGCTCCATGTCGAGCGGTGAAAGTTCAGATTTTTCAACTCCAGTGTTGGACATGCTCAAAATGCTCAAAACGCTTCTACGTGCTGCTATGTGCCCTCGACGCTCCTCCACATAGGCTTTGAATGTAAAACAGACACACCTGATGCTCAAATCACGTTTGGTGTTAACTTAGCATAAATATTGTCGTTAAACAATCTCCCAGAATTAAGGAAATTGGTGCAGATAAATCAGCTAGCTGATAAATTGGTGTACCTTTCGAAAAAAGCACATATAGAGCTTTGGAACGTGACGTCACTCTTGTAGACGGAAAGAATTTCACAATTCTCAGATATTTTGAATCTCAGTTACTTAAAAATAATTCTTACCTTTGTTCGAACCACAACGTATTCGCTATCCGGGGGCGGAGAGATGGGGGGGTAAAAATGTCCAAATCATGAACCCAGCCATTATTAACTGGACATGTGCCTCCATTGACTTATAATTCTTGAACTGATTCGCAGTGTAAGCACTGACACCACAGACCAGGTTTGCAAATATGTCTGTGAATGTCAAATGAGGTAAATGATCGGGGTTTCTGCTCCAACGTTTTATCTCAATCGGGTCGATTTGTCCAATATTAGCTATTTTTTCCATGTAGCGTTGCTAGCCTTCTGGGAGAAGCTTTTCACTTTTAGCCCACATTGTTTCAAACTGCTTTTCAGCATTATGGAAGAGGAGGATACAGCGGTAACACCATAAAAACACCGGAAAAATGTTGTTTTAGCCTTGAAAGATGGCGCCGAGCGACATAAACGCCCCGCGCCAAAGCTCTATTGAGTGGAATAAGTGCAAAACATGATGGGGTTTCATTTTGACTTTTGGGGAAAATGAAACAATACTCGCTATCTTAGTTTTATCCAAACATCCATTGCGTTTTTTTAGATGTGTGACTAATCTGCATTATGTAATATTAACGCGTTAATGTTGACAGTCCTGGTTTAAATCCAAACTAGAGCCAGATAATTAACATTTTTTGCACCTGCCTCTTTAACAAGCTCTTCCCTTTCTGCGCCATGCTGCTTCCCGATTGCTCTGTTTTGATGCCAGACAAATGCATCATCAACCAGCATAACCCATAAAATCTGTTTATTTGCGATTACCTTTTGTACTTTTCTGTCATATTGGTCTCAAATTTTATTCTGAATTATCTTAAAAAGTTACATTTGAGTTGGTGAAACCTGCAGAATCCCTGTTTTTAACTAACTTTAAAAATGAACTGAGCTTGACAGTTAATTTTTCAACTGGAATGGATGAATGAATTGAAATGACTTGTTTTGCAAAGTGTAAGTTTGTTAAACTTACACGAAACTAGGAATACCCAGCATTTTAGAGGAAGAAAATATTTAGTTATTATTTTTTATCTAGAAATTAGTGCAGCTTTTCATCTGCTCAGATCTTATGACTCGGATATCAGATGTGCATAACAAAACATTCACAGAAAGTTGCCAAGTTTAAAAAGCAGAGAAATAACTTTTCTATAAGTGCTGTAAGCACATTATTCACTGCAGTTACAATGGGATGGATGTATTATCATCTGATCATATTGAAACAGAAACTAATCGTAGCATTAGCTTACCGCTTTGATGGAGAAGTGTGGGTGTAATAAATCTATTCGGATTGTAGCTGTATGTGTTGAGTCTGACTCAATACAACACAGATTAGCTCCAGTTAAGAGCAAAAACTAAGATTATTTACAATGTGAAAAATTGTTAACCTCCTTAATTGTGGCAAACCAAAAGGAATATAATTTTTAAAAACATAATTTTTCGGTTTGCTAAGAGAATAGTGAAGTTAGTATAACGTTTATATCTTTTATTGAAGCGTGTAGTTTAAGTTGTGCAGTTGTTTTACTTCATAACTCCTCGGCTGCAGTGTGTGCTTCTGCCTGTTGATAAAAATATCAGTAAACCCACTCGGTTTCACAACTGAGTGGGTTTATTGCTACTCTATCACAAAACACATGTAGACACTCAGGTGGAACAAGTGAAACACACTGGATTATTTAAATATATATATTTTGAATTGATTTGAACATTTACTTGGACTAGGCATCACAAATGACCTGTTTTTCTTTCCTGCATTTCCTTAAGGCACTTTACTTTTTTTAGAAGGCCTGTTTATTTTTAATATGCAAATAATACTTAGCTTCCCACTTGTTGCATGCTAATATATATCTCACAATCAAAAGTAAAAAGTAAAGGAAGAACAATAATAGCTATAAAACACCATATCCAAGGAAAAAGAAATGTCACTAAGGAGCGTTATTGTCCCTCAACCCTTTGTTCAGCTAAGAATAATTAAACGCAGCCAAATTAACACACCTATTTTTCACACCAATATATATTTACACTTCTACAAGGACATGGCATCCCTGTTATCGCCGTCTCAATTTTTAGAAATTTTCTTAATGGTTTCTTAAATTTTGGTTTTACTATTAGCTGTTGGAAAAACTCTGATCATAGAGTTGAGTAGGAGTAGTGGAAAATGTCATCTCTGGAAGCCAAATCTCTTCTGAGAGTAGAAATTGATTTCGTTAGTAAGCTGCACCATCCCTGCATCATTTCTGCAGGTGGAAATACCACCACAGTGAGTGTAGCGAAACTTTGGTCGTCACTGTGGCAAAGTCAGAGTTGGTGTTTCCCGACCGCTACGTTCTGCTCTCCTAAACCTATTTAACAAATCGCAGATTTTATAAAGCTACAGAAGCTTTTAACATTGTTTCTGGACTCCACAACTGAAATTAAAAATGGTAATTATAAAATACAGTGGATGGAGATGAAATAAAAATGGAATCGGCGCATCATTTCTGCAGCCGGAAAATGCCACTGCGAGGCGTTCTACGAAACCTGATTCGTCACTGTGGCAAGATCACACTTTTCCCAAGTAAAAATAAACTCTCTAAGAATTCCCCGACGCATTTAATTTGATCCAAATTAGAATAGACTGAGTATAATTGTATGTAGATGGTTTTTGAAGTATGTATTGTTTTTAGATCATTTTTTAAGTAACAAAATTAGTTTTATAACAAACTACTCAGTCTATGTTCATCAAATATGATTGTGATAATCATGTATTTATCCTCTTAATCAATGAACTAATCAAGTATTTTAATTTGTTTGTGGTATATCAGCAGCTGTTAGCTTTTCCTGGAAGCCCTTACTGGTACAGGTGCTGTCAGAAGTTCAGGGCCTCTCATCACTGGCATGAATCTCATTAAATTTGATCTTTAAATGTTGAATCTGGTATATGCTTGTCTTCTAAGAACAGTCTATAAATTATCACTAGTGTTTTGGTTGGATTGGGAAACTCAAGCCAGAAGCTTCGTGTTAATCAGCTATATCCATTTCAAAAAACAATTTCAATTCATGTTTGGGATTCTTGACCTGTAAGAATATCAGATTGTGTCCTTGTTTCAGCCATCTGATTGTTGATTTGAGGTGAAGTTAAGGAAGTTAGAGGTAATCCCCACAGATTATTAGATCTATTCCACATCTGTCAGTGAGAAATACCCACAGAAAGGAGCTGCTACCACCAAAATCAGTAACTTGATTTAACAGAACCACCATGGCATAACTGCTATGTATGCATTACTTTGGTCCAACATCGCTGGTTCTTCCCATTGAATCTCTTGAAGTGGAGTTGAAGTGGCTTGCAGCACAAACTGTTGGGTTTGGGAGAATGTGCTTTTGGGGAAGGAGTCAAGAAGGAAGGATTGACCAATCAGAAATGGATTTGGAGTAATGAGAGTTATTCCACGTTAGAAAGTCAAAAAGATTTCTGACCTTCTATAAAGTTTGAGTGTTTGTTTTGGACCGTAGAGATATCCCTCTTCCTCTCTGTCTTTGGTTCTACAAAATGTTCTTCTTCCCCTATGTTAGGTTTGCTCTTAGATTTAAAAGTTATTGTTGAGATGCAAGAAATTCAGCAAGAAAAATGTGGAGTTTTAAGTGAAGATAGGTGTTTGGACAGTTTGAACTTTCAGAGGTATGGGAGGATAACCTTTCACTCTGTAAGAAATCTCTATCTGGGTCAGTAGGCCACAAGTTGCCACACCGAGGAAGCATAATTTACACTCAGATAAAAACCAACTACCAAAGCAAGACCACTTTTAATAGCCTGTAGCCTCCAAATCAGGTACATTTCAGGGTTTTGTGTCAAAGATTGAAAGAGTTTTCTTTGCTTAAAAATATAAAGCGACACACATTTAAGTGTGGATCGAACAGTTAGGTGCAGCTTTATTTATGAAGCATTTCTCATTTTGTAGTTTTGATTCTGCTGATTTATGCATGTATCTCCCTTCAATGTTGGAAGATGCATTGGGTAGTTTTAAAATGAATGTTTAAAATCAGTACAGCAGCATTTACTTTGGGGTAAATATAGAACATTTTCTACCAGTTGCACATTTATGCTCCCCACATGCAAAGTCTGTGCTGGCTTTATGGGTAGCTGCTAACTCAGTGGAATTAAGTGGTCATCTGTTAGGTTTTTAACTGAATTCCTGCAGTAATTGTTTCCTAGAAGCCTCTTAGTAAGTTTTTGTTGTTTGTTTGTTCCTGCGGGCCAACTGCCAGACACATGAGATACACCACATCCTCTAACATGTAAGGAAGGCTTGACTGTGCTTCTGCTTGGCAAGAGAATCTGCTAAAGTGAAACTGAAACGCTTCTGGTGTAGCTTTCTTTTAAACATCAATGCAATAGTTCGATAACTCTGAGAGTCTCAAATTGCTAAATGAGTGAGATAAAGGTGAATCCCTCAAATCAAGGACTTACTGATTTACAGTAGTTTTTATGCAGAAGTTAAGTTTTTGAAAATAATATTTATTTTACTGACTCAACATACCGGTTTTATGTTTAGTCAATCAACTGTTTCATACAGGCTTTTTTATTCTTCTTCTTCCTCTGCAGATCTTTAGACAGCCTCCTGTTTTCCCAGTGTTGTTTTTGACACCGGTTGATGACAGTGTGAGAATGGAGGTGTAAACCAGCAGCTTTGGATCTGACTGAGCGCTCTAATCATGAGGGCAGACCAATAGTGATTGAGAACCTGAAGACGCAAAGGTCTTCAGGAGACCTTCACAGAGATGATGGCTTCAGGTTTTGTCTCACGTCATACTTTAGTCAACATGAGTGTGAAGAGAATTGACTTAGACTCTTGTTCTGAGACTTGAGTCTTTATCTTGTCTGTTTATATGGAGATACCTTAATGTGAAACGTTGCATTTGATTTATTAGCAAATTAAGTCAGCATCAGTTTACAAGATGTCTGCACAGCCTTAAAAAGTCTTAACTTCATGTATCTAAAATTAAGGCCTTGAACAAGCAGAAGCAATACAGGCAAAACAACTTAGGATAAACAGTCGTTCAATACTCGCTTCCAATGGCCAACATGTTACGTAGTTGCAATGGGTCATTTGGTAAGATGTATTGTGTTCATAAAGCTTGGCACTATGGGAGTTAAGGGCGTAGAGGGACTTGCAAAATATACAGTTTTTGTCTGTAAATTTATGTCGTGATGCAGATTTTGAATTTTGGTCGTTACTGGTGATTTGGTGAAAACAGCAGAAACCTTCACTTTATCTCTTGGACACTGGAAAAGCCTTTGAAAACCACCAAAATGTCCCAGTATTGTTGGAAGTAGTCTATTTTGGAGGAAGTTTTAGTCCTGTCTTGATTCATGGCTTGGGCAGAGTGTTTGGGCAGACCTGGCAGGAAGCCCACTCTTTGGAGAAGGAATGTCACACTTGGACTATATCAGGATTTTCTCTGCTGAAACCACACAGAACCAATAGATTCTCCCATCTTCTACAGATTTCCCAAACAATCAGGAGGATTCATCAGTGAAAATAACTTTTTACTCTTCCGATTTTCATCCTTGCAACATTTCTGTTTTTTCTTGACCATAACAGGTTTCTTCAGTATTTGCAAGTATTGTGTATGGAAGTATTGCAAGTACATGGAGTGTTCACAAGACGAAGGTTGTTAGCTTGGGTGGCAATGATGTTATGAAAGAGAGAAAATACATTTACTTTGTTTGCAACATGTTTGCACGATTAAAATAATCTTCAACAGAAGATTGGTGGCAAAGTGAGGGAAGTCAGTCATCCAGGTATTTAAAGTTAATTGGTTTGCTAAACGCTGAGCAGCTCGAAACTGAATTGGGTGTAAAATGTGTCCCGAAACAGTTTGGGGTTTGGTGTCGTCTTCTTTATCCTGAGCATGACTCTTCTGCAGAGGGGCTGACTCAGCAGAGACGCTGAAAAGTTCAAAGTTGTGTCAGCATGTGGGGGTGGAGATCAACTGTGGGTTTTCGACGGTTGTCCAGATGTCTTCGTTGGAGTTTCCAGGTAAAGAGGAATAAACTGACTCAGCTTTATGATTGAGAGAAGCATTCCTTTAATCACAAAACCAAATTAGCTTTGGTTTGAATTTAGTTGATCTTTTGTTTCTCTATCTTCACTTGAATTGATCTTCTCTTTTAACTGATTTTTAGTTCATATCATCTAAAGAATCAAAGCATTTACCAAATTTGCATAAAGGTTTAGTTAAAAAAAGCAAAATTTTTTCTCTTTGTTAAAATCAGTGATAGTGTAAACATGGCAGCAGTAAGCTGAATGCAACTGGAGGTTTCGTAAAACTCGAAGAGACGACTTGAAAACATCCGACATGGATGCAAACATTAGGAGATACAATATTTACTCTAATTATGTAACATCTAATGTGAGGAAACCAGATGGAAACGAGACAAGCAAACAAAGCAGCTAGTTTTTCAGTTCCTGTAGTACCACGATTTGACCAGCGGGGGGAGACAAATCCAAATTAAATTGGAGCCACTCAAACCAATAACAGTCAACAAAAATACAGAAATACAGTACTGCTTTATTTATTTACTTAAGTATGTGACAAATTCAGACATAAATACATGTGACACATCTCACATAAAAACATCTTCCTTCATACGTTACATTAACATTTCAAGTAACTAAAACTCAAGAATATTTTGTGCATTCTCAAATATATTAAATATGTTCCCCAAAAATAACTTATGTAAGCCTGTGTGAATACAATAAAAGTATCAAATAAATATTTTTGAGAATGAAAGCTCTTTTCAGAAGTTCAGAAAAACTTCTGAACAAGTTTTTCAGACAAGTACATAGTACTGATGACAAGTACATAGTTTTCAGTTTTCAACTGTTTCCACTGAATTTTTCACATTTTACATCAGTTTTAAAGTAAATTTGTGTTCCTGGTGATGCAATAAAAAGTGCATTTCATTAATATAATTGATTTTAAATACATGTTAAATAATTAAAGTGCTTTTTTGTATCAACATCAAATTTTAAATTCAGATCAAATTTTTTTTTCACAGTAAAATCAGATGGAAACAATGAAGCTGGAGGTAAAAAATCCTGACGATTATGAGGTTTAACCTGCTGCTGCTGCTGCTGATGATGAGGTTGTTTATACTGATGATGAGGAAGATGGTTCTCATATCAGCTCATCAATCCATCTGAGGATGAAGCTGAATTCTCTGACGGCCTTCAGCGCTCCTTCGTCTCTTTTCTGCAGTCAAATGAAACGTTTCTATTAGATTTTAAATTAACATTCACCCGTCAGTCTGTAGCATGCATGTTTACCTTTTTTATTTTTCTCTCCATTTTCTTCAGGGCTTTCATATATTTTGAACGCTCTGTGGAAGAAACCTAAAAAGGGAGAACGCAAATTTAGACATAAGTTGAAACAAAATGGCTTTGATTTCAGTTTGGGATTTACAATAGAGCGATAGTTCTGGGTTCAATTCCCAACTTTGTTCGTTTCCTGTCTGATAAATAAAGGCTACGAGAGCAAAAGACACAAAGAAAAAAACTAAATTTGACTTCTTTAAAAACGTAAATATTAGTCTTTCCGGGTGCTCCCACCAGGGGGCGCCACATTCATTAAATTGTCAGCATCTGAAACTTCTTTGTTTATAAATATTGTTCCCACCGTCCTCTGATACTTTTAGTTTCTCAAATATAGACTCCAGTCAACTGGAGGACCATTTGTGCCTGACGCATTAAATGTAGTTTATTGATTCATTTTATTTGGTAGGTCCAACTTCGGTGCTCATTTCTAGTCTCCTCCATTTCTAGCCCCACCTTCTTTGTTTTCAGCTGCGCACCCACTTCCAAATTGCACATCACAGCAGATCTAACCACCATCACTCTCTACTTTCACTCTTGCAGAATCCTTCTATCATAATTCACTCCTGGAACTCCTCTTTCTACTTGAAGTATTTCCTTATCTGTAAATCCTATGCCAAAACATAACTTCACAAGATTCTCAACATTCCTCTTTTTAATTGTTTTTTAATTTTCCTGTTCTCATAAAATCAACCCCTCATCCTCCTAATATTACAACTTTATTCTGGAAATATTAATTAATTCTTCTCATATTAATTCAACTCTATTGTTGTAAACTGTATTTTGTAATATTTTGGCTTTATTCTGGATATTTAAAGGAAAAAATCATAACCTGGCCCTCATATTCAATCATAGAGCCGACCTGAATTCAAAGTTCAAATAAATAGAAACTTGTTAAACAAGATGGCCGCCCTGAGCGTGCAAACATCACTCTAAACTGTCAAAACTCAAGGAGTGCAATGGTGTGTAAAAAATGCAGATTTACCAACAATTAAATCTTTAAAGATAAATAATAGATAAAATCAATTTATCACCGGGTTGTTCCCTGTTCCTACGCTAGCTCACTGTTAGCATCTCTATTCAGGCTCTACATATCCTCCTTCCATGTTTCATTTGTTTTAGCTTCTGAGAAAATAATAGGAGTAAATGAAGAATGTTTAAATCTGCACGTAATCTGAGCACAATATTTACTTATCAGTTGTAAGTTTTAGCTTTCAACTAAGCTAAAATGTAGCTGTAATTATCTGCACCAGCGACCTTGGTAAAGATGAAAAATGGTTTCTAACTGAAAATGTGAGATAATTTCGCTGTTAGTCACATTCATTTTTATGAAACTTTCCAAATAAACAAGACGGACTTAACATTCAAAGTTTGGTCAGAAATTGACTCAGCACTTCAGTCTGACTTTCGGTTTAATGACCTGATTCCTGCTCAGCTCTGCAGAGCTGCAAAGCGTTTTGGCAGCAGATTGAAGAGGGTTTGTTTACAGTCGCCTACTCACGCAGTGCTGCAGCGTGTGGTGCAGTCGGTACAGCAGCTCCTCGTAATGTTGAGGGAGAAGCTTCTTGATCGCCGCTGTGCTGAACACGCTCCTCTGGTAGATGTCAATCATTTCCTGCAGCTCCAACCAGCCAATCAGACGCTGACGAGACAACAGTTCAAATGTAAACATTTTAACTCGGTGAACTCTGCCACTTTCTAATAGCGTCTAGTCTAAAGATTGTGACAATGACCTTTGCCATTAAAACCAGGCTTCACATATCAAGGCGTTCAGATTAGATCCAATTAATTGGATTAACTGGAGACTCAAAGAAAACCATTTGCTCAAAGAACAACAACCTCAGATCAGTAATCACACCAAAACTGAACAAGATATAAAAAAAACATGATTTTTATCTAAATATGTTCTGCACAGATTCCTGCAAGTTTCATAGTTTTAATTTCATTTGGATACAATTCTGTATTTCAGTAAGTCCCCTATTGAACACCTTTTACTATCCAATTATTAATCAGTTAATCCAAAAAAAAAAAAACTCAGTTCAAGTTTAAGTGTCTAAATTAAAATAATCTTCAGAGTGTCAGTCGGTCAGAATAATCATTAGAATAATTGGTTACTAAAACCGTCATTAGTTTCAGTCCTAATTTTTTTAATTAATCAGCTGTTTGACTTGACGATGACTTTACGAGTCAGGTTTTATTTTATTAACGCTGTTTGGGAGTTTTGGTCCATTATAACGCGAATAATCTTCACTAAGCGCTGCAGTTTGTTAGCATGACCAGCTAACCTTATTCTATATGCATTTAAAGTAAACACACAATGAAATCTGCCGGTTTGAAGCATGAAAAGTCTCTACTTCACTTAGTCAACAAGTTTTTGTTTATGTTAAAATAAGGTTGAAACAAATAACAGAATTAATCGCGATTAATCGATTACTGAAATAATCAACTAGTAACCAATTAGTCATTAACTGGAATATACAGACTCAAAGAACAACACACTCAGACCAGCAATTAAGCTAATTACTTAAAAAATCTGTATACATTTTGCATTTAGGACGATAGAAACAACTTTTTCTGTAAATATGATTTATCAGAAATTTGTTCAAATTTAGCAAAAAAAAAAAGTCCTTATAAGCACCTTTTATGATCCAATTATTAAATGGTTAATTTAAAAAAAAAATGCATCAATTAAACCACAAATGATCAATCAGATACTAAAGGAATGCTATGTTATTGCATTTTAGGCAATAAAATGTTTTATTTAAAAAAGAACTGAATAATTTATTTGCATCTTTTAACTTATTTGTAATATTGTTTCAAGTGAATCTGTAAAAAATCTGCAGAATGTATCAATATTTTTTTTTATCCAGTTATTCATTTAATCGTCTGAAGTCTGAATAACCAATTAGTAAGATAATCACTAATTGCAGCCCTAAGGTCTTTGTAAAGTGCAGCTTTTACAGTACAAAGACCGGCTGAATAAACGTGTTGGCCGGCGTTTATTCTACCTTTTCTCTGTGAATTTATACCTAATAATACTAAACGTTTTAAAATGGCCGCCGGTTAGTCCACACACTCCACATCTGTCCGAACATCACAACCAAAATAACAACAAATAAATAACTTAGGCTGGATTTCTATCTCTGCAAACATCAGCAGTCCGTTTTTAGTTGTCGTGTTTCATTTTATCCACATTAACCGGAAGATATTTAAAATAAATGACGTGTTCTTTGGAAAATGTTGCGTTTTGTATTGTTTTTTTCAATATATTGTTTGAAAATGGTTCCAAAGCAACAAATTTTCGCTTATCGCAATAATTTCTGAGACAGTTTATCATGACAGGCCGACATGTTGTACAATTATATTAACATTTTTCTTGTAAAAGTTTAAACTTTCCTGCGTTTGGGTTGGTTTATTGGATAAAAAGGATGATTAACCAACAGCTTCAGCAGCTAAATTTCCAATAGAGCATGAATGCATCACTAATGTAGCAGAGCGAAACTCTGAGCTCAACACTTCCTCCCTGGAATCAGCCGCTGCGCTGCGGCGGCGCAGCAGCTGGAAGCCCAGAGCCAGGCGCTGGGTTGGCTGGCAGCGTTTGTGGAAGGGAACCGGTGCCGTGCCGAGAGGTGTGAAGCCACCACAGCCAAGGCGCCATTCAGGCCTGGTGAAGTTACGGGTGTGGTTGTGGTTGAGGTAAACCGAGCGGACACCGTCATGGTGGAGAGGCGAAACCTCAGAAAGTTTGTTCCACAAAAGCTTTCGGTGCCAAAGGAAACGAGACGGGATCAGGCAGGAAGTGGATTTACTGACCTCAGGACATTTGGTGCAGAACTTTGGCAACAGTCTGGTCCGGTGGGAAAACCTCTCCTCCTTCTGCACATGAAAACAGACCGGGTTGACCTTTTAGCACTCGCAGGGCTCCACTTTTATTTGTATTCTTACAAATACAGTAAAAATATCACAACTTCCACTGATAAAATATGAGCATCTGATGTCTAAACTCTTCATCAGATGCTCAATAAAAGGCAAAATTTAAACAAAATATCTTCAATTCATTCTCAGCCTCATTGATTAGTAACATTATTAGCAGGTTTTACCCCAGAAATCGATCAACTATTATTGATCATAGACAGATTTACATGTCCTTTATAATTAAATATGTTGTTTGATTAGTTCATAATCATCAACAGGAAATTAAAGTTAAATCTAGACGTAAACAAAACAATAACAGATGCTTAATTTCTAGTTGTTGGATTCAGTAGCAGGAAAGTGAATAAATAATTTGTGGTGAACTGAGAGATGAGACAGGAACTGATCACAGCGACCAACAGAAACAACAGCTGAACAATTTCAGTTGATTTTAAACTAAAATTAAGCCTCAGCTTTTGTAAAAATTTGACTGGATGATCAAAATCGTAATAAATTTCCCATCAGCGTATTGATCCTACCGGCAGCCTGTCGATCAGGACGCTCGTCTGGTTCCACAGATCCCGCAGCAGCCCTTCGGGTATCTCCCGTCGGCAGGTGAGCCCCTGGCCGGCCGTTGCCGTGGTGACGGCGGCGAGGCAGAAGCAGAAAGCGAGCGTAGACATCCTGACGGTGGGAGGCATGCTGAGCTGCTGCCGCCCGTCTGGTCCGCCGCTGCATTTATACAGCCGAGCCGGCCCCTCTGCTGACACTCCCACCGGCCTCTCCTAACCTCAACACTTTCCCAGGATTCTCCCTGCTGATGTCACCTGCAGCTTGGCTTCTCCTTCCTCCTTCCTGCTGATGTCACTTCCTCCCGCGTATTACCAGGCTCCTGGTTTTGGCGTTCAGATGTGAGGTTAGATAAAACTAGGTTGCGGTTTTTGTGCTGGCAGCTGAGGAATCGGTGACTCTGCACATTTGGCTCCCACCTTTGACGGCTCTCCGACCCAGATCAGAGAGTTTACAAAGATTTCAGCAAGCTGGCACCATTGAAGGAGCAGAAGAAGAACCGTCTGAGTTAAGACAAAGTTCTGCTCTTCCTGGAAGTCAGAACAGTAACCAGGTCAAGCAGCCGCACACTGAGTGAACGCAGCTGCTTCACGTTTCAAATGGCAAAAATGATTCAGAAGAGACACTTTTTCCCCCTCATTTGTAATTCTTGTCTTTCTCAGGCTTTCTTGTAACCAAAAGTAGTTCATCAATCACGAGCTTCCAAAGAAATCACACAAGAAGTTCCTCCAGATCTAATTCAGATCTGGGCAGTTTCTTTCCAACCAGAGTTATCAAAGTGAGCTGTTCATCAAATCTGACGATAAACGCCTCACCAGGCGTCGGCAGTAAACGTAGAGGAAAAGCTTTAAGTATCAGAAACACGAGCCGATATTTATCGTAGTTGATAAACGGCCTGAATGCGTTCGGCTGCACAGGATTTAAAACCCGCAGCTGCATGTGGCACCAACGGTTCAAACGCTCCGACTTCAAACTGTCGCCGTCCTCGGATGTTTGGTCTGAAACCAGAAACAAAAAAACACAAAGATAAACGGCAGTTTATTTAACAGGGCAGCATCAATCCCTGAAGGTTCAGTTAAACTCGGCAAAATCAAAACCTTACCAAGGATTTCTCATCTGGTTTCTAGTGCAGATGCCTTCGTACGCTTGAAACACGACGAGAAACTTTTCAGCAAAACGTAGGAGCTTGTTTTAGATAAATAATTACGTTATATTATTAATCTGCCAGTCGAACTTGTACTTTTAATCAATATTAAGCAATTATTGACTTATTTAGCTGAAAAGTTGCATGTAAGTCACTTCTGTCTTATTTCAAGTGTATAAAGACATTTGCACTAGAAATATAGTTGGTAATATTTGGTGTTTTTGCAGCGTCGGCTGAGATCTCCACAAAAACAGGAGAGAAGCAAATATAAAACTGCCAAATGTTTCCAACACTTCAATTAAAAACTAAATAAATGAGAAACTGATTTTTCTTCCCCAGCGACTAACATCTACACAGATTATGGTAGATGTTATTTTTTTGTCATTTTTCAAGCATATTAAAATATTTGCACTAAACTCGACCAAAAATTGTTGGTAAGATTTTGTTATTGTACTGAACGGGTTTTCTATACCACAACAGCCATTAAAGGCCTAATAATTTGGAGAATATCTGCAGTTTATTCACACTGGAGGATTTCTGACTGTGAGTTGGTGAGAAAATTGCTAACAGAAGAAATATTTAATGCTTTTTGTCTTATTTCTATAAGAAAATAAAAGTTTTGAAGCTGAATTTGAGCAATCTCAGAAACTTATTTTGCCAATTGGACACATTTAGTTAAATATTCATTTAATTCTCACAGCCCAGAATTTGGCTTTGAGAGGAAGAACTTGTTAAATTAGATGACCTGATATTTTGTGGCCTTGCTGGTTTATTTTCTGTGAAGACTGACTCTTGGGTTGGTTCCTCTCAGAGCTGCGGTCAGATTAAAGTAGGTTGTAGCTGAGCTGATGGTTCATCAGAGGCAGGTAGTGACTTTGCACTTTAGTTGCTCCTCAAAGCAGTTTTCACAAAAAAACAACTTGGTGCATGACCCATATTTGTTTATGTTTGATCTTATTCTTTTGAACTGCAAGCAGCTCAATGGCAAAGTGTTTCTTCAGGGAATTGACTGCTGGACCCTCCTCTGCAAAAAATCTAAATCTTACCAAGTATCTTTTGTCAATATCTAGTGAAAATATCTTAGGAAACTTGAAATAAAACAAAACTAACTTACAAATCATAGAGGATCTTGTTTAAAGTCAATGAAAATGTACCAATTCCATTTTATTTCACTTATTACAGAAGAAAGACATGTTATAAGTGAAAAAATCGAAAATATTTAGGTTTTCTGACATATTTACTGTAGAAACTTGAAAACCACTTCTTGGTAAGTTTAGTTCTTATGGTTTTCCTTTCGTAGGTGTTTCTTCAAATCAGCTGTAAACTGGTGAAAAACAAACAATATTATTGTTTTGAGACCATTTTCAGGTGATATAATGAGATAATGGAAGAACACGTCCTCAAAAAGCAATAAACTTTAGATTCTAGCAAACATTTAACACTGGAAGACATTTTAAATATCCAAAATAAGCAAAACAACAGAAATAAATTAAATTAATCTTTGTAAACAACAAAAATGGATAATTGAGGCCAAAACACCAAACTGAAGAGTTTTGTCATCCAGTTTTTGGTAGAAAATTTGTTTTAAATGATCATATGATTGATTGGGTTATTGCGACAGGAAGGTAAGAATAAAGAGCCTGATGGTGAAACACTGACACACTGACTCTGGCATTCCCAGGTATTAACTGGCCTTCGTTGGGAAATTCATCACCTGAAATTCCTTTATGCCTGTGCCAAGATGAAGCAACTGTAGCTTTTCATAATTATGCAACCGCGATACCTTAGTCACTGCAGACTTTTAGTGAAAAATCCTTTGTTCTTGTTCCTCTGGTTGTTCTATAAATAGAGAGGAACCAACCTGCCGTTTCTGGCCTTTGTGACGCTTCTCAGTGTCATAAATGTTGGTTGTTAATTTATTTGACCTGTTTTGCTCTCACAGTTTTGGTAAAAAGAAGGTTTTCCCTTTCAAGGTTAGAGTTTACTCTAAAATGATCTGGTCTTATTAATCTTTACGTCACTGTGGAGGAATTTTGGTCCAACCTCTTTTCCACCGCTGCTTCGTTTCGGTAACATTTGCAGATACTAGTTTCTCCACAGATACACTTGCTTCTTTTCTTTTCTAGTTGTTTTCCTGTAAATTTGCAGACATTAGAGCTAATTTTCTTCTACGCTCCCATTTTTGTAAGATTCTGAGCTCAATTTTTACCAGTTTGATGCTCTGATCAGGTTTTATGCTCCCCATACCGACACCTGGATTGGCTGTCAATTTTTAATTTTGTCGTAAACAATCCTAGCTGCATGATCTGGAACAAGGAACCATAAAAATCACCTTCATTTAGACAAAAACATGAAAAACCTTGAAGACACAATGCAGCAACTAAAAACTGCTTTCAGTAATACAATATTTAACAAATTGAAAACAGGACGGCTAAATTATTCTGGAAGTCACATCACGCAACACCGCCAAAATAAAATAATATCAATTAAAAGAGGAACCCTTCAAAGTAAAATCTAGGTTACATTATATGAATTATCATTAGTTACTACAGAGCATGGCTAATTGTTCTAATTATGAACAAACTGCAGTGGATTATTGAAGCGTGATTGGCAGCGCTAAGACCCGCCTCCTGGCTCTGATTGGTTGTTTCAATTTCATAGCTGCTTTGAAGGATGACGCTTCCTCAAACTGCCAAACTTATTAAAACTTCAGCACGTGAAGCTGAATAAAACAGACAAAATAACTATTAAATGTTGAGAAAATATACAGTTACTAACAAAATACAGACATAAATATTTACATACCGTTTACATCCCTACTTTCTCTCCTCTCTGTCTGAATTCAAACTTTTTCCATACTCTTCACTAGCGCCCTCCAGTGGTGGAAGGTAGCACTACATGTCACAAACAAAAACAGCAGAAAAGATTAAATATAAAATAAAATGCGGCTGTTAGAACTGCACTTAGATATTTCTTTCCAATATTTTAAATATAGTCCATGAAAAAAGGTGAGAATATGCACATTTTCAACAAATAATTTGGAGTTACGTTCCACAAAAATCCGGTAATCCTAAGCTAATAAACTGGGGTTCATTGCTTTGTTATATATGGTTTATGAAGAGCTTGGACGCCGCTTTTCTAAAGACACCTGGACAAACTGCTACCAAAAACTGATCCTAGTAGAGTTTGGTGAGTGACATTATTGTACCAACAACTTAACAAACCTTCAAAATAAAAGTCTGAAGTAATTGCACTGCATTTTTAACCTCAAATCTACATATAAAAATAAGCCATATGAACGATGGGTGCATTCAGTTTTTGGACGACAGTTATTAGACCCAAACAGATATAATGTAATGCAGAAAACTTTCTGTGTTGAACCTGATGACAGATTGATTAAAAATTATGGAGCCGCTCATGTTGTTGGTTCTGATTTATTTTTCTAAACCTTATGTTAATTTTTTCTGGTTGAGTCGTTGCATGTTTGGACGATTGTTCCCTCTAGTTCTGGATTCTCCGCAGCTGGAACTACCTTTGTTATTTTACTTTCGGACAGTTGTTGTGGTGCGTAACCATGGAAACAACAAATTGTTTCTACAATGCCGAATGCAGCTGATTAGCATGTCGAGACGTCATGGATGCAGAGATAGGAGGAAGTTCAATCCATCTCTTCCATCAATCATAAACAGTAAACATTGTATCCCCTACTCCAACGTCTCTCATGTAATGAGGGTCATGCTTCTTCAGTCAGAGGCCTCTACAGATTCGTTGCCATACTGACTGCTACTGGAGATCCTTTCTCACCAGAGCATCATTTTTATATTAGTAATATTTGATTTCACTTTGGAATGAATGAAGTATTTCTGATTTTAATTGAATGATTAAAAATGTTACAAGACTTCCTTTATCACCATTAAAAAGGATATGTTCAGTAATGTCCAGGCGTTCTGTAAATAAAAGTCATTTTTTAAGCTGGAACAGCTTTTGTTGTGCAGTCAGAGTGCAGTCTACCTCGGTGTCGTCGTCACCCAGCTTTAGGTTTCAGGAGCAGTATCACCTCCTGGTGGACTGAAGGAGGGTTGACTTGGTTTTCTGTCTCAGACTCTGTGTGTGTCAGAGGATGGCTCTCTGTAAACGCATTTATATGACTGTTCTTCAACGCTCTGATTTGTTTTATTATGAACTGTTTTCCCCTTTAAACACTATTGCTTCTATAAATAACTGCTGGAGTTTGTGTCAACACAAAAGCTAAATTTAGATAAATAAACACACACAGGCCGAACGTTTGCTGGCGTTTCTTCTATTCCGGGTAGCTTGCATGTGGGAAATCCCCTGATGATGAAATCACTCAGGCACATCTCTGCTAAGCCCCGCCCCTCTTTGGACAGGTGAATTACAGGGAAGCTTGCATACTTCCACCCCTTTGTGCTGCAGATTATCAGAGCGAAGTGACGACATGATGGTGAAAGTGTCTGTCAGCAGAATGCTAATGAGGGTGACTAAACACTGCACAGTCTGAGTTTTAATTCAAAGTATTGCAGCAAAAACAAATGCAAAACCAGAGGAACTTTTATCAAAAATCCTAAACATTCAAAGTATTAAAAAACCTCCAGAAAGTCCAGCTGCTGAAGGTCTTTCTGCCTGAATTCTGCATCTTTTCCCTCCAGGTTGATTAGGTTAGTTGGCCTCTCTCTGGTAGTTTGGTCTTCAAATAAACTGCAATCTTAGTTTTGCTTTGCTCACTTTGTCCCACAAACACACATGTCAAGCTTTTTCTCATTGTCATGGAGCTGAAACTGAGCCTACACCATTGAAACTAGGTAAGTAGGTCTCGTCTGCTTGTGGTCTCAGCACAACTTATGCACCAGTTTAAATGTCAGTGGGAACCACAAAAAGTCCGCCAGGTCTTTTCTTATGCCAGCCATGACAACACATTAATATTTTAATCAATTCATAGCATTTTAAATGGTGGTAAACAACATTTAAAATTGTTTTTGGCAGGTTTTGAATGTTGTTAGTTTGCTTGTTTGTGATTTTTCAGGATTTTTATCGTCTTAGAACTTTTTTTGGTACTTTTTTCAGTTTTGTTACTTCCTTTTAACCAGTTTTCTGAGGCAAGTTCTGAGATTTAAAGGATCTGTGTGACATGATTGATGCCATCTAGTGGTCAGATTAGATGCAGCATGTTTTTCAAATCCAATCCCAAGTGGATCAACTTAAAATCTTATTTTTGTGGCTTTTATTGTGGTAAAGACTCCCAAGACTAAAGTTCATCAATTAGTTGGAGGTGTGGACAGTCAAATGTTCCTTGTCTTCTGGTTTCTGACTGCAATTTGTGCAATATATTGATTTATAAATTTGTAGTCATAGAACAATACATCATATTAATAATCTTTAGTACTTTAGATAATATGCAGTTTGGGTTTCAGACAGTCACCTGTGAGTGCCTGTGTTTAGTTTCCGGTTGCATTGGAGTAAATCATCCCAGAACATCCATTCTCATGATAAGTGGGTGGAAATTTGTATCCAGGCCCAAAACCAGTTGAAGTAATCCCTGAAGAGTATCGTGAAATATTTCAGCAAAGCTTCAAGCTACAAGCCAGTTTGCTGTGACTCAGAACTGCCAATCCTACAGTCATCTCAGGTCACAAAGCTGCAGACTAGCAACTTCATCGCATGCCCAGATGCAGCAGGAAGCATCAGTGTCCTATTTAAGAGTTGCTGCCACAGACAGATCTAACCACTGCTCACCCAGCAGGCGCCGTAGCCCTTAACTCTGCTGACTGTGTGGGGGGAGGCGATGTCATGAAACAAATCATAGTAAATCATAGCCAATCATAGTAATCAATAAGTCAATTAATCGCATAATAAATTAAAATGGTCTCCATCATTTTCATTGGAGGATCATTTTTCTCTCTTTTCTTACCAGAGTTCATAATAAAACTCTTCGGTTTGGGGCTTAGGGTCTGAACTAGCTGGCTCGTTGAAGGACAGTGTTATCTCTTCATAATTCATTTATTGTTTCTATTGTTTAAAATCTCTTCCAGTTTCACTGTTCGTTTTTTATTAGAATTTAAACTTTATTGATTTTTGAGAATGTGTTTTACATTTTTATTATTAGCCCATTAAAAATGCATCAAAACAACAATATTATCGTTTATTGCAGAGACTTCTGGGACAATTTATCATCCAACAAAATGCATCCTGACAGGCAGATTGGTGACAAAATGTTAATCTGAAAACTAAAACATTTTGTTTCAGGGATTTCTGAGAATTTACTAATAAATCCACCAATTTTTAACTGGGTGGATTTATTACAGGAGAGTAATTTTATAATAATTAGAGTTTATTCTGCGCCCGTCTGGTCGAGTTTTAACAGCAGCAGCATTTCAAATCAAAGAAAACCTGCTGCATAAAAATAAACCACTGGCACATATTCGGTTTCATTTCCAAGCTTTTAAAGTTGTGCGTCACTAAAGCGATGCTCATTTAAATGATTTAAACGTTTTCTGTGTTTTAACGGCAGCAGATATTAATGCATCGCTGAGCGGAGAATCGGACTCCGCAAACTTCTCACTCGTCTCAATCTTGTCCCGTTTTCTGGCACAAAAAACCGAATAAGTTTCCAAATTTATTCGGAAACTGTTGTGATGTCGATGCGTTTAGAGTTTTGTGAATCATTTGATTCCAGATTTGAATATATTTCTGATGTTGCACAGTAAAGGCTTATTCAGTTTTATTAAAAACTGCAAAATGTGCCAATTTTTTTAGCTGATTAAACATCAGAATCATTTATAGATCATTCAGGTACTAAACAATCATTAGTTGCAGCTCTGCATCAACCTGCCTGCTTTTCTGGGTTTCTACGGGGAAAAGCTAAGAAAAGTAGCCATCTCGGGTCACAGATTTAATTAAATAAAATTTTTTATTACATTCACTTTGTGATAAATATGAATTTTCTCCTGAATAAAATTAGGTCGTGCCATCCGCAAATAAGATGTACTTAAGAAGTTTAGAAATTAGAAGAATATCATTAAAATACATTAGAAAAAGTAAAGTTCAGGTCCGAGGACTGATCCTTGTGGTACTCCACAGCTATATGGTATACAGCAGATTTTCTATTATCAACTTCTACAAGCTCATCTCCTCTGACTCCATTTTTCTACTCAATAATATGGTATGATCCTTCGTATCAAAGGCTACAGAAATACTAAATATTTTTGTTTTTTTATCTATGAAATTTCTTCTACCAGTTAAATTCACACAGTTCAAGAAATTGGTCGACTCCATGCAGGATGTGAAGCAGTTCTGACTTGCAGTTGATGTTTTCCAAGCTTTTTTTCACTTTAAACAGTAAATATTACTCTTTGGAAATGAAGCGACTCTCGGATATTATGGGAAATATTCCAAGTTTGTTTGAATATATTCAGATAAAAACTACAATGAGGATTTTTTTAGCTTTAGTTTTAAATCTCTCCTCTGTGTTTGGATGCAGTTGGATGTTGAAGATTTGATATTATCCTGTTTTTGTTTATTATTTCAGTCATTTATTGACTCATTTATCCAGTTTTCCTTGAAGCTTTTTGGGTTTGTGTGTCATGTTTTCATCGTGTGATTCAGCGAGAAGAAAACAAACCAATAACAATTTTATAAGTTGAATAAAATAAAATGTGACCCATCAGTGTTTCAGCCGATAAAAAGAGATAAAAACACAAGGCTTTAATCAAAGTATTTATTCTTTATTTTAAAAACGTCACCAATCAAACTTATAGCAAGCAGTTCAGTGAGCACATCCCAGGTGCAACGTTCAAATACTGTAACTGTTTTAAAAGTCAGCCATAAAATGGCAACACAATGAACACCAAAACTCCGGTATTCAACAACAAACCCATCAAAAAGTATAAATATTTTATGAGTAATAATAAAAAAAGAAATTTAATATGATCTGCAATTAAATAGACCAATAAATAAAAGTACAAAAGTTGCTGCAATAAAAATTTAAATAAAATAAATATGGAAGGAGGGAAGCATCGGGAATCAGTTCCTGGTGCTGTTGGCGCCGTTGGCGGCGGCTCGGGGCTCCTTGCAGAAATCGTGCAGGTATGTGAACAGGATGTCGATTTCTCCAACGGCTTTATTGATGCCGCGCTCGCCCTCCATCTGAACAAAAACGATAAGAAGGAACATTTATTAAATCAATTTAAAGCCAGCAGCCAAATCCACACATGGATTAATAATGGAAATTAATTCTATTTCTTTTGGTGGTTTTCAGATTTGGACCTTTGTTAAGAGTATAAATTCTCCTTTAGAGTTTTATATTCAAGCCTTTTTAACTACAATTTCACTTTTGGGCTGCTGATGGAAATATAAACTAATATTTTAACCTTTCTTTTGGTTTCACTGCAAAAACTGAAAGTCTTACAAAGTATTTTTGGTTTAGTTTTTAGTGCAAATATCTTCGTAGACTTTGAAAAAATTCAAAACCAACTTTTCAGGAAGATATTTGAGCTCGTTTTAAGTAAATAAAAAGTGAGATTATTTAATTAACAAGATATTTTTATTATAAATTAAATAATCTGCCAATGGAACTGAAACTTTTTCTTCAATATTAAGGATTTTTGAGTTCAGCTTCTTTTTATCCCTGAAAAGATTCTTGTAAGTTAGTTTTGTCCTATTCCAAGTTTCTGGTCAAGTCAAAGTTTATTCATATTTACAACAACTTCTGATGACCAAAATGCTTCACATTAATTGAAGCATCATAGATAAATGACAAAATAAGAAACAAAAATAAGTTTGATAAAAAAAAATAAAGAGAAGAAATAAATAATTCGAACAGAAAAAAAGACATGCTTCATTTCAGTTGCAGCAATTTTCCACAAACTCTAATCAATCGATTCTTTGCGTTTTGTTGGTGTAGTAAAATATTTACAGTAGAAACTAGAGTAAAAACATTTGGGCAGGTTTAGCAAGGAGCTAAATTAGGATTTTATTTAATATGCTGATGATCCAAATTATCGGCAGTCTTTCTTTCTTTTGTTTGCCATCTTTTGATACGAGTTTCTTTCTGTTATCATAATAAAACCCAGGCAGCTTTGAAGAAGTAATAAAACCAAACAGCGGGCTGAACTCACCGTCTCCAGCTTCCTGCGAAACTCGACGGCGTGGCGATGGTCGTGGTAGTGAGTGACGTTCTGCAGACAGACGAACATTCACAGGGTTATCAGTTTGAACTTTCTGTCTGCGCGCGCGAACCGCAGGGAGTCGTTATCAGCGCCAGAATCGACCGCAGCGACTGAAGAAAGACGGTTTCACGTCTGTTCTTCAGCCCTGATATGAAGTACAGTTCTAGCCTCAGACTGTAGCGCTTCCTGTGCAGCTTTATTAGAGAAGTGAAGACTTACGCAGCCGTGGGCCTGCAGGTCGCTGCTGACGCGGTGGAGGCCGGTCTGCAGCCGGTGCATGCTGGGATGCTCCATGCTGTATTTGTGCAGGATGTTGTTCAGGTAGAAGTTGAGGATGTTGGCGTGGAGGCAGCAGATCTCCATGTGGTTCTGGAGGAGACGGAGATCTTCAGTAAAGGTTCGGCTCTGATGGAAATCTGTGATTTTAGCTGAATGGGAACCAGACTCACCTGGTCGGTGTTGACTTTGGGCATCAGCCTGATGCTGGTGTCCTCCTCCAGCTCTTTCCTCTGACCCTAAAGCCAGAAATAATCACCTTTAGTCCCACGAAACCACTCAGAAAACATCCGCCATGTTCTTTTTTGCGTGAACTTACATCCTGCGACAGATTCTGGACGTCCTCATGCATCTTGGGGTCGTTCAGCGGCGGGGAGAGGTGCACTTGGTGGACGGGGTGCGACACCACCTGCCCGGTCCAGCCAATCAGAAAGAAGATGGCAAGAGCGGCAGCGGCCGATCGCAGGCAAGAGAGAATCGTGGCGTTGTCGAGCTGCATGGTGAACCGTTCGTGGAGAGCAGAGACGTTTCAGCTGAAAGAAAAAAGCAGAAATGTTTCAAAAATCTGCAGCAGGTGATGGAGGAAGCAGATCTGCTGCTGAGTGTTACCAACCTGTCTGCAGGTGCTGTAGTGAAGATGCTGGAGCGTCTCGGCCCTTTATAGTGATCAACCCTCCGCCCCCACTCCAAGAATCTAGGACAAGCAAAAAACCCCAGCACACACACACCAACACACATACCAACACACACACAGGTCAATGCTGGTCTGCCTGTTTACTGTTAACAACACAAAGAGGAAATTACCTGTCATTCAAGGTGTGATGACTAATATTACTCCCCATCCACATGTATAAAAATATTTTAATTATACTTCTATGTACAATTTCCTGTCTATTTATATGTCTGTGTGTGTGTGTGTGGGTGTGTGTGTGTGTGTGTGTGCATTAGTTCCCAGGTGAGTGAAAACCTGGAACTGATTATTTCCCTAGCAGAAAAAGAAACAGGTTCACATGGGCTCTGCTTACCAGTTAAAGTGTCCGGGTTATTATTACGGTGCAGAGAACAATTAGCATAAAGGAAAGAGTTTCTCTGCTTTCAGCTGCAAATTTATTACTGTTTAAAAACAAAACAATAAAAATGTGCATCAAAACTCTTAACCTGCAAAACGACTAATCGACATTAATCAGCTGTCATTGCATGACCTTTCACCTTTTACCTCTGTTTCCTGACATCATATTTGCTGATTTATGTCAAAAAGTCGCCACAGTTTATTTGCAACAAATCCACAGATGCAACAATGACCTTTCACCTCGCAGCAACACAAACGTAGAAGTTATGCAACCTGGCTTTAACCCAGTGATGCTTATCCAGATCAGTGTCGGCGTTGTGCTGATTCAGTGTATCAAGTAGAGAGCAGCCCTTTATTACTTCATGTCAGACTTGAATCTGTTTATTAATCAGTGCCAACTGGGCTCAGCTTAGATAATTCAACAAAAAAACTATTATAAAATCTCAGGAAGTCTCCTGAAATTAAGTCGAGGAACATTTGAATGCCAGATTTGTTTCCCTCATTACATAAACGGAAAAACGTCTTTTAAAATTCCTTTTCAAAGCCTTTTCTCTCCAGGTAAGACCCAGCGTGGCTTTTCCCGTCAGCCGTCCAGGTTTTCCTGGTTCCGCCTTTAAAGATCAAGTTGCTCCTTCCTTTGTGTTTTCCCTCTCATTGTGTCGGTGGTGGGTGTGAATCCCACTCAGGTGGAAAGGTTTTCTAAACTGAGGCGTCGGGGGAGAAATTGCCTCATCTAGTAAAATACAACAACAGAGGCGATCCTTTTTCTGCATGATGCAACAGGGTTATGGTCAAAAATGGTGATTTTATGCAAAATGCATCTCAACAGCAAATAAAAACTATATTGATGATGTGTAGTTTTTATATTATTAAACTTTTAAATTCATGTTCACCAATAGGCACAATAACAAATTTGCGGTAAACGATGATATTGTTGTTTTGAGAACATTTTAATAGCATAAAAATGCAAGAACACTATATCTATAAATCTATAAACTTTAACTTCTAATGAGTATTTAACAGTGGAACTGGAAGACTTTTTAAATGTGCACAATAAATGAACAAAACAAAATTTTTGCCTTCTGTGCAAAAATGTTTGGCAATAAAGGGGTTAAGACTCAATCAATCAATCAATCAATCAAGTTTATTTCAGGCACCAGGCAGTTCAAAGTGTTTTACATCATAAAAACACAATCAACAATTGAGAAACCAGCGACAAACATTAAATTGTGACACCAAGATTAAAATCAATACAGTTGAATATGTTGGTCAATCTTACATTTATTATGGTTCAAAAGCAACTTTAAAAACACCAGCAGACGTCAGAGCAGCTGAAGTCGCTGCTACAGTCAGAGATTCAGTGACTTACTGGTCTCACCAAGTTTTAAATGCTCTTTAAATTTGACTTGGTAAAACTTGAGACCCACATCATTTGGACCCTTTTGTAACAAGCAATTCAATGAAGACAAAATTAAATCTTTTACACCAAAATGTTTCAATTTAAGGTCAAAACTTAAATCTAATCTTTTATTTGGGTTCGTTAATTAGCCGATTTCAGCTGCATCGTTCATTGACTGCAAGGTTTTCTGAAACTACGCTGTGGTTCTTTTTCCTGGAACTTTTTTCATTATTTCAAATAAAACTGACAGAATAACTCGTAGCATCAGGCCTGCGTCACAGAAGACGTCTCCGGTTGTGACCCTTTGACACACTTTCTGTCTGTTTTTAAAAAGCAGCGTGAATCCAGAGCACCAAGTCAGCAAAAAAAAAGAAGAAGAAGAAAGATTTAATCCCAAATCCAGATGAATTGGATGAAATCAGGAGCAATTTAGTGGAGCTGATCCTGGTTTTTAATGAGTTTATATTTATGTTCTGCTCAGTTTGAAAAGTACAAATGTTCAGATTTGCATAACGTGACCACAAACTGAACTTTCCGACTGATTGCATATCCTGTTGCCCTAAAATTCAGTGTCACGCACAGTAGTATCAGAAACCTGCATCCTTTACAACGTCTCAGCCTCTCATGCAGCAACAATGCATCCAGGCTGTGCAGCCGAAAAGCATCTTTTCTAAAAATGCTCGGCAGAAAGTGAAGAATAATGAAATGCTGTGAGGAACAAAAGATCTTTTTACATTTTCTGAATCTCGTTAAACCTGTCAGGTTTAGGTTTCAGTCAAACTTATGATATAATACAAGCTGACTATTATAATATCTGGAGCCGGAAATTGAACCAACAAACTCACGAAGTTACGGCTGCAAAACCAGGAATTGGAAATGACTGTAATGCCTGTTTAGATTATTATTTTTCAACCTAAATAATTTATTTTTTATCTTGCTAAGAGTTTGAATTATTATAAATCTATTCCTGTATTTTAAGACCTAATAACTTGTGGTATTGTTGTTGTAAGTGACGCAAATTATTTTTTGCGATTGGGACGCAGCAAAGCGGTGAAAACAGCAAACTGTGGTTTGACTTCTGTTTTATGTTATTATTTTGAAGTGAATCTTTTTCCCTCTTGTGTTTCTTTCCCATCATTTTTAAAAGTTTGTAAAACCCCTGAACATCAAAGCACAGCCACATTGTTGAGCTCATGCTGGTCATTTTTAATCTGGATGAAATAATCAACAGAAACATGACGAGTTCTCAAACAGTTGGTTGTTTGGTTAGTTTGGTTTAGTTTTTTACCTGAAATGATTGGTCTGGGCATTAAGGCGACTTCCTTTGGACGTTAGGTACTGATTTTCTTTTTTGAGGAGGAAACAGCCGTCATGTAAAGATTCACACAAAAACTGGTCGGATCCAGTTTTAGACCAGAAGTAGAAATGGATTCATCAGACTCAATCCAAAAGATGTGCAACTGAGTAGGATGACTTTTTGCATAATCTGTATAATGTGCATTTGTATTGAAGACTGAAAAAGACAATAATATTTACAATTACAGTAAATCAGTGCAGAAAAACAATACAATAAAAAATGTTGCTGGATGATAAATTGTCCTAATAATTATTGCGATAAAAGACAATATTGTTGTTTTGAGGCAGTTTTCAGGTAATCTAATGAAAGTGACATCATAATACAAGTTCGCTCTCAAAAAATGATCAACTTTAAGACATTTTAAAAATCCAAAATAAAACAACAAACCATAAGTACTAGGAATTATCAAAAATTATTAATAATGGGAATGGAAATTATTGAGATCATTTAAATTTATCTTTCAATTAATTTCTTATTGCCACAAGCTTAGAAAGTTTACAAAACATTTTTACTGTAAAACCTAAATGAAAAGTAGGTTAATTAGACAATTTCCCTGAGTCAGGTCAGAGCTTATATGCTACATTAAACCTCCGTCCTCCTAACGGATGATGAAGCAGCTCATGACTAATGTTCTGTGAAATCTGTGACAGTCGTCTCATCAGTCAGCGAGGATTCGGAGACGTTTCCTCTGATGAAACGGCCTGAGCGACGTCACTGGAGCGCCGCCGCCTCCGTGAGCTTAGCGTGTTTATTCTGCGTTTATGAGGGGAATTGATCCGCCGTCACACCTGTTCTTCCTGCGCTGCAGCGTCACCGCTGAGGTGGAAAAAGGTTCCCGTGATTCTGCTGGAAATTCCTGCTTTAATTAAGATCAGGAAACTGGATTTTACTGCATTCATTTATTTCCGATTCCTGTGAACCGTAAAACATAAATAAAACCAGAATACAGAGATTTGCAGTTTAATTCACTGCAAAGACGAGATGCTTAATGTTCAAATGTCGTTTTCAAATATTTGGTTCTGCTCATCATCATTTCAGTTTTTATTTATGTTTCATTCATTGTCCCAGCTAATAACCAATAAATTAATGGCAAAGTAAATTTAAATCAGCTCAATAATTTCAATTCTGAAGATTAATAGTTTCTTGACGGACAATTTAGTTTTAATGTTTTATTTATAGTTTCGGTTTTGTGTTTTATTTTGGATATTTAAAATGTCTTTCTATTTCAGCGTTATTTGAGAATAATCTCAGAACAATATTATTGTTTATTGCAATAATTTAGTCAGTAAAATGTTATCCCAACTTCATCAGTTATTTGTTTGTTGTATTTACTCTGGTTCTCTACGTGACAAAAATCCCAAAAGCAGAAAAAAAATCAAACATATTGGTAAAAAAATCATTTAATTGAATAATTTTCCTTCAACTTTACAGTTTTGCTCTACATTTTCCCTTTAGAATCAATTAAAACTGAACTGAAAAGAAAATGTTACAAAGAATTGACAGAAAGCAAGAAACAAATCTAGAAAAAGAATAAATTTAATCATTTAAATCCTTAAATATCAACAAATCAGGAGATTGTTGGCATGATGGAGGTACAAACAAACAAATTCACTACATTCACAAGTGCTTTATGTCGTTTTCACACATATTGGCTCAGATCAGCTCAGTTTATTGATTATGCATTACTGCAATGTGTTTTTACTCAAATAAAAATAAAAAGTAGCCGTCCATAAAATTTCTCAAATGAGTAAAACAGTAAAAAGGCGACTCAAGTACTGACTGAATATAACATTATTCATTTAATATCACGTGAAATTCTGGGGCTTTAAATGGTCAAAATATTGGAAATAATTAAAATAAACAACATAACAACAAAATCAGACGAATGATTTTCTTTCCAAATCAAATTATTTTGATTTAAACTCATTAAACATGAACAAAAGCTGCACGTTTGTCTCAATCTGGTGAATTTTGATTAAAACAAGTTTGTTTTTCACTCAGTGAAGTTACTCAGCTACTTTTACTCAAAGTATCAACATGATAAAATATAAAAATATTCCTAAATGTATTTGTTCCCATAAAGTTACGCAAGTAAATGTTGGTACGCTGTAAAAATCTGACCAAGTTTACCCAAACTAAACACCTAAAACCAAGCGACGTCCTGCTGTCTTCTTCTTAAAAACCTACGATTTTCACGTTCACTTAAGATAAAAACAATTCTGTTAAAAATAATTTTCTACAAAAATAAAGATCTCTGATGTCTGCAACGTTTACGACGTCATTTCTTTCCCCAGAAGTCGTCCCGTCTCTTCTGAGCACGCTCCAGGACGGCGGACGCTGCGGAGCACGAGCGCCATGACATCACTGACAGCCGGTCGTCTGGGTGACAAAACATCAGATTTAAATGTTTTCTATCAATCAATCAAGCTCATTTATATAGCATATTTCCACAATAAGACAAAGTGCTTTGCATAATAAAAACACAAAAATCAATAATTGAAACATTTTTCCATCGTTACACTTCAAAAATGTTGGTTAATGTTTCATTCATTATCTTCAAAAGCAACAGTTAGTCTGGATTTAAAAGAACTCTGTGTTTCAGCTCAGGATCCACGATAAATCGGCACCAACATCAGTATCGGCCGATATTAGTCATTTGTTAACATATCGGTATCGGCCCAATAAAGCTGGGCCATTTTTAGCAAACACTATTAATTTTCATCCTGTTGCTTCTCTTTATGGTTGTTGTTTTTTTTTTAAATATAATATATAATATCAGTAAATATTGGTTATTGGCCAAAAAGCAATATTAATATTAGATATTGATATTGGTCTAAATTTTCCTATCGGTTCCTCCCTGATTTCAGCTGTTTTCTGCCTCATAGAAGCTTAATGCTGCTGGTTCTGATTCCATGGACCGGACCAGAACAGCAGGTCTCTAATGTGATAGAAGACCGACTTTGTAATTGTCTTTATGCGTCTCTGAAGGTCCAAATATGTCAGTATTTTAATGCTAAGCTGTACATTGATTTACATGCTAACAGAAGTATTTTAAAGTCTATCCTGTCAGTGGAAGGACTTCAGAACTGGGTGATGTGGACTGCATGAGTTCTGGTTTTAATCAGAACTCATGCAGCAGCGTTCTGGATCTGATTGATTCTCTGTTGTGGTAATCAATGCGAGTAAAGATAAATGACTAAATGCCTTTCTGGGACATTAGTCCTTTAATCCTGTAAATGTTCTTCAGGTGATAGAAGGCCGACTTTGTAACCGTCTTTATGTGTCTCTGAAGATTCAGATCAGAATCCATTAAATGGTTTCCTCACCTTCATCAGAACCGCAGCCTCCTCTGGAACATGGCAGCTCCCTGAATCTCAAACCCAAATCACCTGAGGAGGGAAAAAACCTGATTGGTCTCAGAACCACAACAATCAGCGCATCCCTCTTTTCTCCTGTTTGTCAAATCTTCCATCTTTTCTATGAAAACTGATCCGTTGAGAGAAAGAAGATGAGGAAGTAAAGAGGAGAGAGGGACAAACCCGAGCTGTTATCTAACACTCCCTCCTCTGTCTGTCTGGGTTTAGTTTCCCTCTAATGCCTCAACATAACGTGGCAATAAAAAGGGTTTTTCTTGCTGATTCAGCAGCAGAGCATCAACTTTCTTTAATTCTCTGTAACTGGAAGGAGGAACTTTTCATCTCCTTTCTCTCCTAATTTCCTGAATTTAAGGAGAAGCCAGTGAGTTTTGTGATTTGCTCCTGGAGGAATATTGATTAAATCCTTTTAGCTCTTCGTCTTTGCAGTTTAAATATTATATTAAGAAGCCTTTCTAATGCATGAGCTGACAAACGAGACAAAAACCAAATGACTGGCGCTTGTAGTGAGCATTTCAATATGATTCCTTCCTCAATTTTAGATTTTATATCAACTATAAAACAAACATTTTTTCAGTATTTTTATTATTGTTATATTTATTTTGTTTGTTTTTATTCCTATCTGCACCAATAACATTTTATTTATGTATTTATATTTACAGTTAATAGTTTTTTTTAGTATTTTTTTCTTGCCAAATTCACTGATTTGTTTTTTGTGCAATAAAAATAGTTATTTTGATTTAACATAAATATGTGGATGAAATCAGAAAACCTTAGTGTAACATTTTAATTATGGAAAGCCTTCAGTGCCAGAAATGCTTCATGAAATGCTTCATTTTCACAGTTTAATTTAGATGCAGATTAAATTGATCACAACTGGTCTAATTATTAAAAACTTTCTCTGACCTGAAACTGGTTTTAATTCAGTTAAATTCATCCTTTACGTTTCCAGTGAATCTGGAGTTGCAGTTCTTTGCTGCTGCACAGCAAAGAACCAAATTAGAGCCTTTTATCATCTATATGAACACGTTCCAGAACTGTTTGTGAAGAAACAGATCTCAGTAGGAAGACTATAATAAGAAACAAGTTGTTGACACATTGAACGAAAGCATTTCAATAGAAGGTTTAGTGGAAGGAAAATGTAGAAGCAGATGCAGCAGCTGCACAGGAATCTGAAGCTCACCGTTGTGCTGGAAGTCCGGGTGCCGCAGCATTCCCTGGATCCCATGCTGCGGCGGGGAGCCCAGAGGAGGCGGGGCTACTGGAGAGGGAGGAGTCTGCTTCGTCCTGATTGGTGGATTCTGAGGGCTGGGGGTCTGTTTGTTGGTAGGAGAGGGGCTTATAGGCACGTTCTCTGGCCACGCCTCCTTCAGTTTGAGCGGCTTGTTGACGCCGACCTCTGACCCAAATTCTGGTGAAGCGAATTTCTGGACAGATAAAAGGTCACATGACTCTTTACTGTATGACATCGTACATAGAAAAAGGTTTTGTTAGAACCAAGTTACCTGTTTTTGTTTGAGAGGAGAAGAATCATCCCTGTTGGTCGGTTTTCCAACCAGTATAGCTCCCCCTGGAGGGCAAACAGGACACATGTTTGGTATTTTTTCAGAATATGACTGAAACACTAAAATGAAATGGACACAGAGAAAGTATTTATTAAAAATGCCACCAGGATTGATGCAGAAGTTTGACTCGGATGAGTTTTACTGCTGATGCTGTGGGAGGCAGCGCTGCATGTCTGAGCCTCAATGTCCAAGCTGAGCTCAGCTGGGATTTTAGTTCATCATGGATATTAATTATGGAATGCAAATGTGCAAGAGAGCAGGGCATTCTGGGTAAATAAACCCAAAACAAACATGTCAGCCTAGCGCTAGCAGGAAAACTTACTCATGGTTTTTTACCAAAGATGAAAGAGAAATCCTGCAACCGCTAAAATCTGACCCTCCTCCATTTTTGTTTGCTTTTTGTGAAGAGGGAGGGTGCATTTTGCTTTTGATCTAAAATTGAGTGTTTTCAAAAATTACGTGTTTCCATTAAACAAATTTAATTTTCAAAATGTCAAAGGGCACAATTACATTGTTCATGGAGACACACCTGCTGCCGTTCCCTCTGCATTAAACCGCTGATATGCAGTGTGCCTGCTTATTGCATCGTGATGTTTACATGAGTAAAAATGTCCAATATTAGCTGAACAGTTTCTGCAGAGTGCAGAAGTCAGTCGAGTGTTTGCTGCATCTGAGCGCCGTGAGGAAGTGGTTTATTAATTGCAGTGAGCAGAATAAAGAGAGAGGAAATGTTGCATGTTTCTGCAGGAAAAGAACATCTTTAGAGAAACAAACACCAGAAGCTGCAGCCTGATCAGGCTTCTGCTTTACCAGCTTCATTTCATTTCTGAGCCGTTTTCTCGGAAAGCTTTCTAGGTCTTCTGAGGTCTTCAAGACCTCAGCTTGACCTTTGATCTTCCTGGAAACACTTGACTCTGTCAGCTGCAGGTGGAGCTTCTTAACATGGCCAAAGCTGTAAGAACTTTGTTTTTAACTCTGATCCAGGATTGCATGTCATGTTTTCCTTGTTGGAAACCAGAAACGTTGGCGTGAGGTGAAGATTAGCATGGGGTTTTACGGCGCTGGGCGGTTTGCGTGTCCTGCCGGTGTGTTTACCTGTGGCAGGTGTGGTCAGGTCATGGTGGGTCCTCTGCACCGGCCTCGTTTTCAGTCTGGGAGTCGGTAACCTTCCCTCCTCTCTGAAAACACACGGTTGGTTCCTGAAAGCTGAGGTGGCTTTGATCTGAGTTTCACTTTTGACACACTTTCTGTCAGAGCTAGAGATTATCTTCAGGCAAAAATACACTCAGGTTACAAACAAACACTTCAAATACACTCAGAGCATAAAGCTGCTATCACAGAGAAAAGACTGAACTTACTCCTCCGTCTCTCCTTCTTCTGCCCAGGCTGCGTGGCGTTCAGCTCCGGGTCCCGGTTCCCGCCCGGCGCTCCTCTGACTGACTGACGACCTCCTGCTGGACACACTGGAGCGACCAGACAGAAACCAGTTCAGGTCAGAGGTCAGATCAGCTTCCTGCCTACAGCTGGGCGATACGGCTTAAGAATAAAATCGCAGATATTTTTTTTAACCTGTTTTTTTTTCTCTACAAATGAAATTATTTTCAAAAAATGGCTTTTACTTCATTCGCCTCTTTTGTGAGTCGGACAACGAAGCGTCAGGATTAATTACAAGAATATATTCATAGTAATAGCAGGAAAAAATGCAACATTTTACCAGGAAACATTTACAATCAATAGTTGTTTTATTGAAGAAAAAAAGCTTTTTTAACCAGGACGGGACGGTGAGCAGCTCGGTTCATGTCGATCTCTCTTCAAAATAAACTCTGTTTGCAGGATCCATTGAAAGTGATGCTGCTGATGAGAATTTGATGCTGGTGTGTTAAAAGTATTTCCTATGTGTAAAACTTGTGGAGCCTGTTGCATGTTATTGTTTACCTTTGGAAATCTCGAGCCTGCGTACGGCTGGCAAAAAAACGATCAACAAAATGAAACCGAGAGAGGAAAGTATTAAATTAGTGCAGTTTGTCACAGTAAAGGGAGAAATAAAAACTTAAGGAACAACTCGTAGCTGCTGTTTTCTCGCTGCACGGCACCAACAGCTCTCTGTCTTTTATGGGTCAGCGCCATAAAACACAAACGATTCCCTCACAAAGAATAAACATTCAGGCCGTTTTGATGCGATTATTGATAAGTGATTGCTGTGGTAGATTAGCGCCCGCTAACCGCTGCTGTTAGCTAAGCTGACAGGTGGCTGATGAGCTCATTTACACACCTGGTGTGTTCAGGTTTAACTTGACATCACTTTTAGGTCTGCACTGGTGGAAGAAAAGAAAATCCAGATTTCCTTTAAATGAATCTCTAAAATCGATTTATCGCTCAGCTCCACTCCTTCCTGCATCGCTCCTTACCTGGCCAGGTCCAGGGCTTCTACGCAGGAAGCGCTGCGGCTGTGCGGCTCAGGTGAAAGATCACGTTGGGGTGGTGTGGAGGGGTCGGAGTCGGCGGGCTCCCACAGGGCGTTCTGCTCAGACAGCAGCTGGCTCAGATGGTCCCTGGAGAAGTTGGTTCCCCAAGCTCTGCGTCGGTACGCCTGGGCCTGCTGCCTGCGCTCCTCCACCTGGACAGACAGGTGAAAACCACCTGGGCAACGGCTTCCGACCAAAAACACCGGCCAGCAGTCCGGCCAGCGGTCACCGTCCAGCGGTCACCGTCCAGCGGTCAGCGGCCAGCGGTCACCGGAAAGCGGTCAGCGGCCAGCGGTCACCGGAAAGCGGCCAGCGGTCACCGGAAAGCGGCCAGCGGTCACCGGAAAGCGGTCAGCGGCCAGCAGTCACCAATTTTTCTGTCTCTGCTGTCAAACCTCAGCCGCTTCGCTCCGGCCGCGTCACTACAGCTGAACTCGTAGATTCTGGTAAACCCGACGTTCTGGACCCTGGATAACCTCTGACCCCGTTTGTGAAGCTAACCCCAGTCTGTCCACGGCCCAACCTTGACAGGAATCACCTGTCAGCGGTTCATCACTTCCTCCCGCCGGTTTGTTCGTGACGTCGGCTCACAAAGAGCGAATGTGATTCATTTAGAGGATTAACTGGTTTTGATGACGATATTTAAAAAACACATAAAAGCCTCTGCAGAGGTAACTTTTAAAAGTTTGGACTCGGTGGTTTTCATCTGAGTCTCAGCAGGTGACTCACTGCATCTGCATCCTTTCCATTCGAAAGGTGGAACTGAACCGACGAGGTGACGGGTTCCGACCTGCCCACCAAGATGGCCGCCAAAATATAAAACTCCAGCAGACAGAAACGACGCTTTGCTTTTCCACCAGGTCACCCTGAATTAGTTCGACTTCTAAAGTATAATTTATCTCCAAGTTATTGACTTTACAGTCATTTTTAGCTTCTTTACAAGCAGCTTCACATTTTCTCTCAGTTTCCTAATAAAACTTTGAAATTATTGAAAAACTTTAGAACTTTTTTAAAGTGTTTTTCTGCTAAAATTATGACAATATTCTCATGATTAAAAAGATGTCCTGTCACAACAACAAATGTTTCTGGACGATAAATAAATTATCAGGATAAACGATAATATTACCTTTTTCAGGTAACAGAAAATATCCTATTGATATTTAAGAGCCTTAAATATCAATAAACCTTAAATTTAAATGAACATTTGACACAGAAACTGGAAGACACTTTAAATATCCAAAATAAATTAAATAAATAACAGAAACAACTAAAAAGATGAATTATTAAAAAAAGAGATATCTGCGACTGGAAACCGGTTTTGGTAGAAAGAGAAAAATGATAAATGATGCAAATGGAAATTATTAAATTATTGTTTTATTTAAAAATGTGATTAAGTGTCATATAGCTGAAATAAAAGCAACTTTTTGGAAATATTTTCTGTGATCAATAATATAAAAATAGATTAGAATTTAATCTACAAAATCAGATTATATTCTTAAATATCGCCCCGCTCTGGTTCTGCTGCAGTCACCTTCCTGTTTCTGCCACCAGGTGGCGCAGCAACTATTGGTTTTCTCTAATTCTTCCAACTTGACGTCTGGCAACATTTTAGTTGTCATTAAAGTCGAATTCAATCAAAACGTTTCTGCATTGTTTCTGTGTTTTGGTCATTTTGGGCCCTGATGTTGGTGCTGCATTGATTCTTTCTATTTATTGCATCAGCAGATTAACTGCTGGTGGTTTGAAAACAAACCAGCAAAACACCCCAGCAGCTGTAGAAACTGTTTTTTCCTGCGAAGCAACCAGATGCAGGTGCTTTTCTTAGTATTTTTGATGCATTCAGGCGAAATCTTTGATGTTGTGCAAACGGCTGCCCCCCTCCTCAACAGCATTTTCCACAGGGCTGTTGGGAACCGACCTGACTGTGAGTAACGCAGGCAAGTTTCCCTGAAACAAACCACTGTGGTTTCTTCTGCTGACACTCAGCACTTTGGTTTTTCATCAGCAACACACAGAAAAACCGACTGAAACAATCCCCTAAAACACAGCTTGAGTGAGATTTCCTGCTCCTCCTGCAGACAGTGAACTCACCACCGGCGCTGGACTGTCCTGCTGCTTCAGGCCCCTCCTCCACCTGACCTGCTTTCTATTTCTCTCTTAAAGAGGCGGAGCTTTTATTGTCTTTATTCTGTTTGATTAAAGGCAGAAACAATCATCTAAACTTCCTGTGTGAGTAAAACTGTCCTTCCTGTCAAAGGATGAGGAGGAAATTATTGCTGCATCAAACTGTGAAGTAGTTTGATTATTTTCTCCACCCTAAGCCATCTCTGGGCTAATAATAAAATAATCAATAAGCTCAAGGTAACTTTGCTAGCTAACAAAGGTAAAGCTAGCAGGTTAGCAGCTAGCTAGCTTTTTATGTCCATTATGAATAAATAATGTATTGTTTCTCCCCAGTAACAGCCAGAGATCTGGAACAAAATGGCAGCCATGACGCATCCAGAAACGCCTCCATTGAGCTCTGCTGTAACCGCACACAAGCTTTGACCAACCAGTTCGGTCTGATCCTTTTACCTCTTCTGTTTCTAATCTTCGTGAGTCCAAATAGCTTCAGCCTAGAAGTGAGATCTCATTTTAAATCGTCCGCCACCTTTAGTTCTGTTAATTTAATTTGGATTTTTTTTTTTCCTGTTTCTACACATTTGTTTATAATTTCTTTAATTGAGTCGTTTCATGTTTGGACCATTAAACCATTTGCTTCTGGAAGGATTTTTGCTTTAATTTTTTCTTCTTTTTTTTTTACTCTAGGGCTGCTGTTGGCATACGTAACCATGGCAACAAGGTGTTTTTGCAGCCAAGGGCAGAGAGAGAGGGGGAAGACGTTCAGCTGATGATGTCATCCAGGACGTGTTATTTATGAATATTTAGCATGTCAGAATACTACAATACTGCAACATTCTTCAGTCAGAGGCTTCTTCAGATTTGTTACGAGACTGACTGCTACAGGAAACCTTAGAATTGAACTGAATTTTGAACTTCAAAGTTCAACTGAAACTTGTAGGTGGAGTTTCGATATCGAAGGCGACATTTGAAGTCTATTTTTATAACTTTTCCAGCCTCTGATTTTTTCTACCAAAATATTTTACAGTAGGGGATAAAAAGTGTTAAATATCACAGAATTGAAAGGCAGTGTGATGAACGTAGATTGACCTCTGACCTGCTCTTTGAGGTCGTCTGTGGCTCCGCCCCCTTTCGGGTTCCTGCAGAGAGGAGAACGAAAGCTGGACTGATACTCTGTCAACATCCTGCCAGACACATAGGAACGGTTCCACACATCATTTCACCGGCCTGACAGAGACCCTGAAACACACTCGGCCTGGAACTCACCTGTGTCTCCTCCGCACCTGAGCTGGAGGTGGGGCCGTCGTCGGGGGCAACCGGGATCCACCGTCGCCCTGAGTGGTCTCCTGTTTGAGAGCAAGTTCGTTACTCTGTGCATCCAAACTTTTCCTTCTGTGAGTCTGCAGGTAAAAACAGGACAGCATGTTGGCAAGATCAGTCAGCAGGTCAAAGGTCAAAAAGCATAGCTGAAAAGAGTGGCTACAAGATCAAAAGAAAATCTGATTTTTTTTGGTTGATTTCTTTTCTAAAAGAAAAATTACAATTGACAAATTTTCTAAAAATGTACGTTTTAAAAAACCAAAAATGAAATAAGATCAATTAGAAGCTAGATTTTCTCTCCTGTGGGTGTCGGGGTGTGTGTGTGTCTGGCTGTGTGTGTGTGTGGGCGCGTGCGTGCGTGTCGGGGTGTGTGTGTGTGTTACCCACTCTGTATGTGTGGAACACTGAATGTCCCAGATGTCTCCGAAGGCGCGGTCCAGAGGGCGGGGCCAGACCCTGGAAGCTCCGGCAGTACTCCGTTTCCATGGGAACGGGGTTCTTCTTAAAGGGCGGGATGGCCCTGCTGCTGGAGTGCAACACCTGCGAGATGGGGTCAAAGGTCAGCACCTGAACAACCACTGAGAAAACCTCCAAAGAGATGCGATCTACTGGGTTTGGATGAGGCTGGTGTGCCGCCATCTGGTGGACAAACAGGAAAATTACAGTTATAGTTCACTGATAATCAACTGAACTATATCAGTTTTTTCTTCTGTTTGTATTTTCTTTTTACCCAGAATGCAATTTTAAAATGACCAACTTTTATTTAATGTTTAAGTGCAATATTTCACATAAAACCTGAGTCAGAATGTGATAAATTACACTTTAATTTCAATTATAATTTTAAAATACAACTTTTTTTCATTTAATCAGTAACAAACATCTTTTGCCTTAATAAAAACAATTATTTTCCCACTAAATGTGTTTAAGGTTCCCATATCTGGTCATTTTGATTAATTTTGGTGAAAAATGTCTGATTTTAAAATCGCTGCCCCCTTGTGAGAAAGTTAAGGTAAAACATTTTCAGCTTTTTTAACTACAAAATAAAAAAATGCTTCAGGAAACTGAGTGGCAAAAACGGTGACAAAGTGCAGAATATAATGTTTATTACTATGCAACCGTCTGATAAGGTGATAAATCATTAATTTACGAATAAATAATAATTATCTGTATTACTGACGAATAATAACAGACTGCTGTCTGTGGTTTATATAACAGAACAAATGTCTGAGATGCAATAAAAGCAAATTAAAACTTCCTGAATTCAGCCACAACTTCTGTTCAACATTCAATATTTCATTATTCTACATGTTATGTCCAAATTCAGTTAGCTGTATTTTGTTGGGCATCATTTTACATTTTATCACAATTATTTAGTGATTTGTATTTCTGTGTTAACTGTTTAAGTTAAACTTTCCAGTTTTACTAAACTGCTGAATTCCTCATTCTGTCGTAGTTTGGCCATTTGTTTGTTTTTCCTCAGAAATGAATCCCAGTGATATTAATAATAAAATAACCAGTATGCTGTGAGCTTTTCTGCTTCCTGTATATTGAAGTGTTAATTATCTTGTTTGATTTTAACTGAAATATTAGGAAATCTTTTTGCTTTTGTTGATTTTTTTGTTGTTGTTTTGCTGGATTAGGTTGATTAATTCTGGGGTTGATTTATTTTTCATAAATTGTGAAATTAACTGATTAATTAATATTCATCTATCCCATTCAGCTCATTCCAAGGCCAGAGATTTTGGTAACAACATGTGTTACTCAGCTGCTGTGGTTCTCTTTCAGCAAACTGTTCCCCTCCTCGCCTGCGGGGGCACTGCACCAAGAATCACTGAAGGAAACGAATCGACACTGAGCACAACTCGTTTCTTCACAAAACGTAAACAAAAATGGAGTGGCGTCAGATTTCAGCGGTTGGAGAATTTTTCTTTTGTCTTTGGTAAAAAGACCATGAGCCATTTCTCCGTTAGCGCTAAGCTAACACTAAGCTAGTTTGTTTTGGTCTGATTAGTATTCATGCCTCATAAGCGAATGGCGTTCGTGCTTCCTGATGGAAAACAGGAAGTCGTTATGCTTAGACGTCGTTCTCACCTGCTCTGCTGTCAGTAATGGCGACGCTGCAGATACGGGCTTCTTCCAGCCAAACTGCCGGTAGTACTCTGACCTCTGACCCCAGGCCTTGTTGACCTGCAACACAAGCTGATCACATCCTGCTGCTTCCAGTTCAACATTCCAGATGGTCTCACCTGGTTTCCCGGCGGCTCCTCGGGTTCTGCAGGTCCGCTGGGCCCAAAGGGGCGGAGCTTCACTGAGAACACAGAGCAGGTGTGAGACCAGCAGCGATCTGGACAAAGCCTCAAAGTTCTCCACATTTACCAGATTTTCCACCAGCTACTGGTCTGGATCCAGGTTCTGGTTCCGATCCGGGAACGTTTGATGGTTTAGAAACTGGAGAATCTGTAATTTAGGCAAAATCATGGTGATGATGTGAAATCCTGGAAAATCCTTGAATTTGGAAAGTTCCTGATTTTCAAACTGCACAGATTTGTAATAAAATCAAATCTAACATTTTATTAAAAGCCTGAAATTTGGAAACAATATTTACAGTTGAAACCAAATGTTTTTAAACAACTAATAAAAAAGATATGCATTTTGTCCATGAAGTTAAATCAGATAAAATTAATTCTGTTTGCTAAAAACTTAGCAAGAATATTTTTAGTGCTTTTAATCTGAGCAGGAAGATAATTTACTTTATCCTGATCTATTTCTAATTTCTCAGTGAATTATTGATCTGATCTGTTTATTTGAAATAAATAAATTGCTTATGCAAATTGGGATTTTTTGTTAAATTAATGTTTGGTTCTCAGATAACTCAAAACTTAAATATTATATTTTATTTCACCTAGAATACTGCCACAACAGGTTATTAATTACATTAATAAATGATATTATAGGAAAATGAAACTATTTTTTAGTTAATTTGTGTTTTTTTTATTGCCAAAATGTGATGCAAAAAAGTTTGAAAACTTGAAAATGAGAATTTTACTGTGGGAAAAGTTTAGAAGCAAATTTTGACTTTTCAAATTAAAAAAATTATAGTAATAGGAATAGTTTGTTTTTTCTTGGTGCGTTTTTGAGATTTCAAAGATGCTTTGCAAGGGAAAAAACAATCCCTCGTTTTATCTCGAAAATTGAAGATTATTTTTAAAATTTCTAGAAATTTACTTCTTTTTCCCTTTTGCTCATTTTTTGTGCTTTTTAAGAGGACATTGATAAAAAATAACCCAGTAAAATAATTTAACCCAGACTGAACCGAGCGTCTCCTGTTCCCCTGCAGACACTCACCTTTCCTGCCAGTAGAGGGCGCTGCTCCGCAAACTAGATCTGCTGGAGAACCAGGCAGGAAGTTACCGGACTGGGCCGCACCAGATGGACCGGGTCTCTTCAGTCGTTGGAAACCCGGAGATCTGCTGATCCCTGCAGATGCAAAACACATTAGGAAGCTGCTGATTCTTCAAACATCCCCGTTTGTTGCTTCTGGATCTAATTTCTTTGTTTTTTTTTTTTAGATAAAAACGTCATAAGAGGTTCTTACGGTTCTGATCAGGGCGGAGTCGGGTCAGTGGGCGGCAGCGCTGAGGCGACACGCTTCTGGAGCGAGGGACGCCGTAGCTCTTCTGGTACTCACTCTGACTCTGAAACAGAAACAGCTTAGTTCTGAACTATAATAAAATAAAAATTACCAACATCTCAGAAATAAGACAAGCAAAAATATTGAAGGAATTTAGTTTCTCTAAAGTTCAAATAATAAAATGAATTAATTGTTCTGGATTATTATCTGTTGGTGAAAAGGTTCTGCTAATCGAGCTCCTTTGTTTTTGCAATTGATTGTGTACTTCTGTGGTTGTCCTTATCTCCATACTGGAGGAAAACGACTAATTAAATCATAAATTATGTTTAAAAAATAAGTAATAATGACAGCAGGTATGTTACACACATAGAATAGTCTTGAAATGAAGCATCTGGTGTTGATCTGTTGGTACTTATTTAATTTCCCTTTGGGATCAATTCAAATTCAAAATGTCTGAATTTGAATTTGATTGGGGGGCCCGAAATAAAACTCCGCCTAGGGCCCCAAAAGGCTTGGACCGGCCCTGTTTGGGCTACTTCACTACAGACTAAAACAGGCGACATCTGTGCCTGAAAAATCAGTTCAAATTAGAATAAAGTCCAGTTAAGTCAACATCTAACATTCTAGATTTGTAAAAATAATAATAATTAAAAATGAATCAGTCAGAGGTAATCCAAACATGATAAATTGGATTATCAGATTATATCAGATTAAAACCTAATTAATCCCGTTTCTGCTGAGTTGTAAACCGAAGCGACTCCTCACAACAACTCAAACTTAATATAAAGCATTTTTTCATTTCACAGCGATCTTTAATCTGGTTCCAGCCGTTTTTAATCGTGCTTAGCAGCAGCTACGACCGCTAGCATCACTCTGTTTACATCACCTGTTTACCTTGAAGCGGACCGTCATGGCGCTCCTGCTTCTTGAGGTAGCACCGGGAAAAGTCGCTCCCCGGAAGCAAAGCCCCAATCTGGGCGTCCTAACGGGCTGTTTTAGTTCGGTTTACCGCTGATTCACCCGGAGCTACGCGCTAGCTGCCAAGCGTCAAGTTACAAGTGTTGTGTCGAGCTGAGTTACCCCCTAGATAATCGCTTCCTTACCATATGCGCCTCTACACCTAGAACTACGGCCGCGGTTGATAATATGGTGCATTCAGCTCAAATCGTACATTAGATAATTACACTGGAATGAGTAAATAAATAAATGTATTATTAACAAATACCACTGAGGTGTTAATCAATGATTTATATAAAAAAACATTTGCTATTATTTTCAAATGTTCCATGTTGTACATTTTGGTGTTAAACAATAATGATTTTATTATATTTTTAGAATATTTAAAGTTGTGAATTGTAAAGAAATGACTGAAAATTTTCATTGTATTTTATTTTTTGACCAGATTTAACTTTTTACTTTGTTGCGACCTTTGTAGGAAAAAACTGCCAAAAAACTCAGAAATTTTGAGATTAATCTAAAAAACTTTGTAGAAAAAATTTAATTAGTTTCAAATGTTTGACTTTTGAAATTCAGAAATGTCTGAAATTAACCTAAAATTTTCTGGGTTTTTCCTATCAAAAGTTTTAACTTTACATACTCAGAAATGTTTTTATTTTTTCTAGACTATTTCTGTGATAACTCTTAAAATCTCTGAGTTTTTGTGGCTGAAATTTACTAATTTTTTCTGTCTACAACGACCCAATTACGTCATCATAACCCTTTGTTAAAAACTTAAAATAAAACTAAATTACAGTATTAATGAAGTGTTGAAAACAGTTACAGTAGATTCCGTTATATAGATCCCTATGTACGAGGTGTACTTGAATGCACCGAGGTCATCACCTTAACCGTAAAGGATGGTGTAGAAGCGCAATATCGGAACAGCAGGGCAAACCAGATGGGAAATCACAGCTTTAAGGTGGAACGCCTCTCGACTCAACACCGCGTTGCCATGGCAGCGGAGCGTTACGTGCAAGCGTGTTATGACGTAATTTCTTTTTTTTTCTTTTCCATTCAGTTAAATTGAATCATTTTGTAATTATTGAGAATTCAGGACAAAATGTAAATGTAACAATCGACTCTGAGGGGCTAAATACAGATTTTTGTTTTTAAAAACTACCGATCCTTTTCCTGCCACCTAACTATGTAATATTTTGTCAGAGTTTATAGGATAAAGTGAAACAAAATGTAAATACATTTTTATCCATCAATACGAGGGAATAACTGACCAACACGTGTTTCTGTTACAAATTGCACCAGTTTTATTTATTTAAGGCTTCTTAGTTTTGTTTGTTTTTACATTTGGCTTCGCCCCCGTCCACTCTGCTGCCTCTCCTGCTGCTGCGGGTTTCTGGAATGAAGAAACCAGTTCAGACGACCTCCATACCAGCTCTAGCCTGGTGCTTCACAGGCTGAACTGGTTTCTTTTACATTTCACTGGTCACTGTGCCATACAGTGTAAAAATAAAGAAAGGCGTTATTTCAGTCATTGGGAATTTTTTCCACTTTGTATTTAGCTGCAGTTGCAATCGTCACTTCATTGTAAAGTTGGACATTTTAAGGGATTCCAACAATTAAATGTATAAAATGGTTCATAAAACACTGTAATGTGGGTGTAAGCAGATAAATGGACAGGAGAAGTTTATTATTGCACACCATTTGAACTTTTGTTACATTTCCTTTGAAAGCATCACACAAACATATCTGCTTATAGCTACATCACAAAGTTTTATTCCATTTTTTTTTTACAAACCCCACAACTGAAAAATGCTAATTATTAGTACAACCACTACTGTTAAGGCCTCAATATTCTTCAAAACAAAGAGATTTCCAAACAGACATCCAGAATCTGAGTTTGGCAAATGACGAAAGCCAAACATCGAAAGCCCGATGTTTGGAGGCCGGAAAGGTCCGCCTGCAGCCACGGCTCTCACAGAACGCCAACTAACTGAAACATCCGAGGAAATCAGTGTAAAAGTAGCTGCAAAGAGGTAAAAGGACAAAGGCATTTATAAAACACATTCTCAGAAAGCTGGGGAAATTAAATTGCCAAGCACTGAAAAAACGAGACGGTAATGCGTTAGATTCTGTTTAAGCACGCTCTCGCCCCCTGCTGGCAGAAACATAGCGGTCCGATCACCGCAGCTGCAAACAGACCCTCCGTCTCCTCTGACTGGCATGCAAACCGTCACAGCACCTCCTGGAGGTCAGACCGGGTACTTACTGAACACCAACATGCTACATGACTGAATGTACTGGAGGAGAAGCAGAATACTGGCAGCAGTACCGCGCCGTACCGCAGTACAACACCGCAGCAGAACTCACAGAGGTCCAATATACTGGTTCTGTAACGCCACTCATTAAAAACAAAAATAATCTGCTGATCACCAACTTTGTGCAGCTCCACAGGCTAAATCCACACCTGGGGAATAAATTTTAAACCCAAACTACAAATACTTTTTCTGTTTTCTGTAACTCCATCTCAGTTATTCTGCCCAAATAAATATTCTGGACCAGTGTGAGTCTGCTGTCTGAAGGCAACATGTTCGCCCATCACAGCAGGTTCTGACTGAGCTCACTGTGCTGCTAACACGTTCGCTAACTCACTAGCTTCGCTCTTTCATCAAAGTTTTCTCTTCCTCAACTGATATTTATCCACAAGTTTACAGCAACATACAAACATTTATTACTCAACAAAAAGAAAAGCTTTCAAAAATAAGCACAGAACTGTTGTAAATGCTAACTTACTAGCAACTAAATTTAGAATTAGCTTCAGGTACAGGCACTTCAAGCTAACAGCTAAAGCTAGTTATTAGCTAGTTACTTAAAACTAATAGTTTTCTATATACTTGTATCTATAACTTAACGTACAACAGCCTAAAATGAATAATTAAAGCTAGTATTAGCATTAATGCTAACACTAGTGATTAGCTTTAAATGGCAGTACCTACTAACTTTAGCAACTAGAGTTTAAAAGTTATTAAGTAGCTTCAAAAGCTTAAAGATAATGTTGCGTTAATTTAGCTAAAAGCTAAAGGTAGCGCTAACATTTTAGGCTACCCAGGTAGCATTTAACTTTGTCTTATTTTATAAAGCTAATACCTCCCAAATAGTGGAGCATTAGTGTTTATAATGATAAATTATCTTATATATTATAATTATTAAAATGATAGTATATTGAATTAGAAGAATGCTGTTAGCATACCTTCTAACTAAATCAATTATTTCTTTGGAATAATGCTAAAGCTAAATGCCATCAAAAACAAAAAAATCTGAATTCACCAACACATTTTCTATAATTCACACATTGTCCCAATACAGTTTCCCAGTAGAACCATAAATGGCAGCTGATCTGTTTTAGTAAGTTTACTTTAAGTTTATAAATTGATTTTTTTATTGATAGTGACGTGTGTCCTGTATGGAACAACAACATGATCATTATTCACGCTGAAAATTTGCTCAGATTTATTGAAACCTGAATTTTAAAACTGCTGCATCGTCACCTAATAAAACTTTTAGTTTTGAATTGAACCGGTTTGAACTTTAGCAACACAGTGAGCTGACCTATGACCTGCTGCACACCGTTAGCCCCGCCCACCCGGAAATTAAAACTAAAAAACATCAACTGACTTTAGATTTTTTTTTCTTTTTACATAGAATTATAATAAGGACTGCCATAACAATAATAATAATCACTGTAAGGATCCACAGGTTTAACCACAGCGGTACACACAGACAGCCGTCACTGTGGCAACCGCAGTGCCAAGATGGCTGACGGTCAAGCTGCATGCGGTTGGATTTGAAAAAAATGCTGGAAAACAAAAAGTGAAAGGAAAAGAAACGATAGGGAACAAAAAAATAAAAATGAAAAATGTTGGAGGCGGCTCCCCCAGCCTGGAGCAGAGCCTCAGCAGAGAGCATGATGGGAAATGAAGTTTTAATCTGGGAAGTTGTTTGGAAAAGCCCGCCCTCCTCCATCACTGTCATCATCATCATCGGATGTTTTTGAGGGATTGTTTCCAAGGCAACAGTCTCCGCTGAAGGGATGGGAAGTGGTCGTCACGGTAACACAGGGTTTAGCGGTGGCTGATATTGATGCCGTGTTTGTGTTAAAGGGGCGTGGCCAGCTGGAAGATGCTCTGTGATTGGTTGGCTTGAAGGTTGTTGGTCAAGTCGGAACTAAAAGAGAAAAAGAGACAGAATGTAAACAGGAAGTGACGGACAGAGAGTTTTCAACATTTAAATATCAAACTAATGTTAATGTTGCGGCTCTTTGAGTATTAATGTTTAATTAGTTGATTATTTGAATAATCGATTAATTAATAGAAATTAATTGTCTCTGAATAAAGTATAAAATCAAATAAATTCCACTGTAAAAGGCCACAAAAATGACTGAACAGGGTAGAAATGTTTCTTGAAAATATTTAATTACAGGCAATAATTTAAATTTTAGCTTAAATTTGTAAATAAAGTCATGTATTACGTGTTAAAATATTTTCAACCAGATAGAAACAAACTCCTAGACTTCATCTTTGTTTCTCTTCTTTGCCATTTTAATTTAATTATTCTGTAAATGAAAAGCTGTGAAGCTTTAACCATAGGGGGCTTTAACTAGGACAGTGAGAAAATGGAAAACGCTGAGAGCCAAATCGACTTCCTGCCGGATTTATAAATGAAAATAGCTTTTTTTCCGGTTGACTGGCACTAAAAGCTGTTTGGTCTGAAACATGGAAAAGCGTTTCGGACTCACCTGTCATTAGAGAAGTTGGCAAACGGGCTTCTTGCGATTATTTCCTGGAGGGGGGGTCTTCCTGTTGATCTGCCGGACGAGGTCGTAGAAGATCTGCGGAAACAAACGTCACGTCGTCTGTTTCTGGAGGGCGAAGGCCTTGTTTGTTTGTTCGGTCGGTTCAGGTGCGCTCACCTCGTTGACGTTTATCTTGCTCTTGGCCGACGTTTCCAGGAAGGCGCAGGAGTTCCACTGGCGGGCGAGGCCGACGCCCGAGTCTTTGGCCACGACGCGCTCCACCTCCAGGTCGCATTTGTTTCCCACCAGGATCATGGGAACCTGCAGCGTCGCAGCAGATCACATCACCTCATTTTTAATGACTTCATCCTGACCTTTTCCTTTTGGTTTCAAATCATTTTTTACATTTCAAATAAAATTAAATATAAACATTTAAATTTAAAACATTTAAAATTTATTTCACTGAACATCAAAGTCTAGTTGTTCAGAAAACAGATCCTGACTTCTTTTTACATTTAAATCCTAATTATTATAATCTGACAAAAATGAAATATAGACACTTATTATTTGAGAAAGCTGGACTTTAACAATTTTAAATTGTGTTTTTATCAATAAAATACAAAATGTTTAAATAATCTCCAAAAAAAGAATATTAAGCCTAATTCTAAAATGTTTTAGTGAATTGTTTTTCTTATTGCCCTCAAAACTAAATACATATGGTAAATATTTTAATTGAGGTAATTTATTACTTCAAAGTCTCTCCATGTTAATTATCCCAGAGAAACTAAATCCTTTAAATCATTTACAGGTGAAGCGAAACAGGAAGAGGGAAACTGTATCCTGACTGTGACCAGCAGGGGGCAGCACAGCGAAAGGTCAGACATTTCTAACATCTTTTTTTTTTACATTTAACCTTTAAAATGAGTTTTTACACAAACTGATGAAAAATTAAAGCAACAAAAAGCTGCATAATTCAGACAGAAATTAGATTTTGTTTCTCGCCATCTTTTCTATATCTTCCATTAATTATTTATAATTGGATTATAATTTGACATTTGCAGCTGAAGTTTAAAATATTTCACAGGAAGTTGATTTTTTTCATTTCAGGAATATTTTAGTGCTGAAGGTTTATAGCATCCTGGTTTGTGGGCTTGTTTTGAAGCGGTGTGTGTGTGTGTGTGTGTGCGCGTGTCGTACGTCCTCGGTGTCCTTCACTCTCAGGATTTGCTCTCTCAGGTCCTGAAGGTCGTTGAAGGTCGACTGAGCGGTGATGGAGTAAACCAGAGCGAAGCCCTGGCCGTTCTTCATGTACAGGTCCCTCATGGCCGTGAACTGCTCCTGTGGAAACACCGGCGGAGGTCAGGAGACACTCAAACGCAGGGCTGACCTCTGAGCAGCTCTTACTGTTCCAGCCGTGTCCAGGATCTCCAGCATGCACTGCTGCCCGTCCACTTCCACTTGCTGCAGACACAGGAAGTGAAAACTCAACGTTATCCTCCAACATTTCTACATAAACTCCCTGCGTAGCGTAAAACCTGCCTTCCTGTACGAGTCCTCTATCGTCGGGTCGTATTTCTCCACAAAGATTCCCTGAACAAACTGGACCGTCTGCACAGAGAGAGGAAGAGGAGGAGATGAAGAAACAGCGTCACGCCTCACAGGAAACCAGTTTGTTAGAAAACAACATTTCTAAATGTTTACAGGTATTTATGCTTCATTTTCCTGGTCTGGTGAAAAATTTGTCCTTTTATCAAAGATGAAGTCTGAATTTCTAAACAATAAATGTTTTTTCCTTTGATTTCCATGTAATTTAGACCAGTGGCTTTCACTGGGTTAAAACCCAACTTCAACATCGCAGGATCATCATTTTTAGGACGAATTTGGTTTTCGGAGATTTGGGATTTTTTGTAACCGACACGATGTCAGCCAGGGCGGCCATCTTGTTTTACAACTTCTATTTATTTACAGGTGAACTCTACTTTGGAATATTAAAGCTAGAATAACTTTTATTATTATTGTTATTAAAACAAAGTAAATATATCAGGAGAATAAAATCTTAATTTTACAAAATTCCAACACTAAAATAAAACTATATTTGTTGAGCATCTTGTGAAGTTATGCTTTGGTATAAGTTTTACAAATAACATTTTATACAACTATATAATTTTCTTTAAACACAGTAGCATAAAGTTATTAGTGTCAGGTCAGATTTTAATTTTTTTCTCATTAAAACAAAGGTTTTATAGTAATTTAATTAGTTTCTAATATTGTTACTATTTTCTGTAATTAAACAGAAATTAATCATCAAACAGCTCACAGAAAGCCTGACTGAAATAAAAGCCACGTTTTGAAAACATTTTGTGATTTCTTTTTTATTTGCTTGTATTTTAACACAAGCAATAATGTATTAAAATCTAAAAATGTTTTATTTTTAAGCCATATCACCCAATTTTTATTGCACTCAAATGTCCGTAACATTGTTTTGAATTTAATTAACTTTAAGCAGTAAAGTGTTGATTTAAATGTGTTTTTGTCTGCAGATGGTCAGGAAAACACAACCAGGAAGTGTTGGTAGGACTTACCAGCGCTGACTTCCCGACGCCTCCTGATCCCAGAACAACCAGTTTATATTCACGCATCCTGACTGTCTGTCTGCTGGGAGAGAGAGAGAGGAGCGTTAGAGCGGCCAATCACAGCGCAGCTCACACCACCTGCAGCTGAGCCCTCAGGTAAACTCAGAACAGATGAGCTTCAGGTCATGTGATCACACAGCTGGCGGAATTCTCTCCTTCCTGGTTACGGTTGCTATGCGCAGGCATGTGAGCAGCCAGCGTCGTCACGGCAACGCAGGCAGAAGAACTTTAGAGTCACGCTGACTGTGAAAAAAGGCTGAAAATAAATCAAAGTTTTATTGTGGTTTAAAATGTTTCGAACATTTAGATAATTTTATTTAATAAAAACAACTAAATCTTTACTATTTAAAAAAAAAATCTGAATCCATAAACATGGAATAAATATTAAGAGGAAGCTATGTTAAAATAAAAGTTTCATAATACACTAAACTTTAAAAATATCAAATTACTTTTAATTAGGAACTAAATCTATTTAACATTCTATAACATTTATTTATTATTTTAATGTTGATGCTAATAGTTGAGTAGAATTAGAGGATTTATATTTACTAAAGTAACATTTTTAAAGAGCTTCTTCTGTGAGATATTTAATCTTTTCTCAAAGCTGAGGTCGGCTGTTGACAACTCAACTTTAAATACTTTAAAAATGTACTTTTCACTATGTGTACAGGTAATTAATAAAGATTTTATGCTTGTAAAATTGTTTAAACATAAGTAAATGTGTTATTAAAACAACGTCCTTCTAATTTTACCATCAATAATAACTACAATATTACCATGATCAGCTGTTTTAACAGAAAATATGTGGAAGGATGAGCTTTAACACTTAAAACATACAATGCAGATTACTCTGACAGCCCATAATACTCTGGTTGAATTTTATTTGGATGAATCTAGGCAGAAAGTTTCATAAAAGGTGCAGAAACTGAGAGGATCTGAACACCTGGCATTAATGCTGTCATTATTTCTGCTGCTTATTTAAAATGAATGTAAAAACAAACTGAAAAACTCATAAAACTGAAAATCTGTTGCCTTTTCAGGATCATTTAAAGTGTTCAGCTTAGATCCAAAATAAGAAACGGCCACCGCGTCCTCACAAGAATATGACAAACTCTCACACTCAGCTAATGAGGGCCCACTGAGATTGCCATGGCGATGAGGTAACCATGTTTAAAGCAACAAAACAGAGATTTCATCCAAAACATCCAAGAGACAAACCGATCAAACACCAAGAAAAAAAATCTGATTATTCTCTCTTATTATAAATAAATTCAGAAATCCACCATTTCCTCTAATTTTGTTACAGTTAGCGGCCATTTTCACCGCTGTGGAGTGAAATTAACTGAACTTTGACTAGACCACTCCAGAACTTAAGTCTACTGCAAGATTACTTCAAAACAACAGAGTCCAGCTGTGAAGTTATACTTGGCTGATTAGCTGTTTGCTTCTCATATCTTCATCTAATCCCTAGTCACGGTTCAAATGGTAACCAGGCAACCGTTCGAAAACATTCTCAAATTACCCAGAAACTCCTGCACTGTTGCATAGCAACAACATCCCGTTTAAGCCTTGTTTGAGTTGCTCTGATGTTTAAATTCATCACCAGCTGAAAATCAGAGAAACAGCCGATTTAAAATGTCTTCATATCTTTAAAGGTCGATATTAGTGGGCAAAGTGACATCTAGTGGTGCGAAGGCTGAACTGCAATCTTCTCCACTGTTGCAATGTTAAATTTGGGAGATTTAATCTGGATTTTTAATCTAGGAGGAGACAGCCAGGTGAGGAAGAACTGTTCTTATCTACTGATTCACTATTTTATCATACAGACATTAGGCTGCACAACAACGTGCTATCAGCTAGCTGCTAGCTAATGACTTTGCTAGCAAAGCTAGATAACTAAAAGCTTCTTCCTGTATCGTTAATGATGGCGGTCATTCCTCAGTGTTGCTGATGCAATAGAGGCACATCGCCGTCCAAAACCATCTCTATCTGGATATATGTCCCATCTTCTCATCTCCTTTGCTACATAATGTAATTGCATTTATTCCAGCGTTAGGTAAATGTATCTGGAAGGAGAATAGCACTTAAATAAAAGTCCAACCAGGATATTCATTTAGAATTAAAAATAACACACTGAACTACCGCATTATAATTCGCACCTTCAATGAATGGGATATTTTAAAACTTTTTTCATACATTAGGCGCACTGCATTATAAGACGCATAGAATAGACGCTACAGTAGAGGCTGGGGTTACGTTATGCATCCATTAGATGAAGCTGCGCTAAAGGGAATGTCAACAAAATCGTCAGATAGGTCAGGCAAATTTTATAAATAGATTACAAACCAGCGTTCTGACAACTCCGTTCGCTCCCAAAATTAGATTACAAACCAGCGTTCTGACAACTCTGTTCGCTCCCAAAATGAATAAACAGCTGTTTTATTCCCGTAAGCGTGGCTCTTAATAGGAACCATTCTGGGGTCTTTAAGCAAACACAAATGGAAATGAAACCGCATGCTTCGCCCAGTCATATTTCCCAGCATGCACCGCGCGCTTCTTCTTCTACGGGGGAAAATGAAGACGACGGCTAGTTACCGTAGTTGCGAGACCTGTTGTGGCTCAATATTGGCCAATGTATAAACCGTATTATGAGGCACATCGTCGGCTTTTTAGAAAATTGAAGGTTTTTAGGTGCGCCTTATAGTGCGGAAAATACGGTAAATATAATACATGTAATAATCAAGTTGCTCCAGTCCAATAACAGCGTACAAATGATGGGGAAAAAAGTAAGTAAGTAAGTTCAGGGTCTGGTTCGCAGAATATGTAGTTAAATTAGTTTCACAATTATTCAATGAAAAAAAAAAACTAAAATGCGGTTAGATGTGCCCCCTTTTTTTTTGAGCACCTGCCCCTTTAGTGATCTCTGCACGGCCCTGGTTAATCTGATTGTGATTATTCGCTGATTCTCACTAAATTAGAGTCAAAAAGTTCATTTATTTCAGAATTTATTGATATTAATTTTCATGATTATAACTGACAGCCAACAGAAAATTCAGGTTCTCAAAAAATAGATTTAAATTAGTAATAAAATAAGTAGGCCTTAGTCGATTAATCAATTAATCATGATTAAACAAATATGGAAATGACCGTCAACCAATTTAGCAATCGATTAATCGCTAACTGGATCATACAGACTGAAAAATGGGTGAAAAAACCCCCCAAAACTGTACAAAATATATTTACATTTTGCATTTAAGATAAAAACCTTCTTTGCCTGTCAATATGTTTTAGTTTCACCTGGTTTTAATTCAACAATAAAATGTTTATTTTCTTACATGAATAAGAAACAGTCGTTTGGATCCCTTAATGGTTTTCTAATGTTGTGTAAATGAATATTCATCAGAATGTGACTACTTTTTATACGATTAATCATCAAAATAATCGTCAGTTGCATTCCTAGAGTTATTCGTGCATTTCAGGCTGCAACATATCCCCAAGGAATGAAGCAGGAACAGATTTGAATCCCGATTTGTTTCTTTATTCAGGAGATCGTAAGGAAAAAAAATAATTAAAACAACAAAAAATGGAAAGCAATCTGCAGATTTCTCCAGCTGCAGAGCATTATAGGAATCTCAGGTAGCAAACCCGAGGACTGTGAGTTTCAACATTCGGACTGCACCTGAATGCATCAGCACAGTCAGATTTTATTGCTTCAGGCTCTGTAAAAAGGGCTTGTTTCTCGAATACACGGCGCACGTCGGTGCTACAAGTCGAGACGAGTTCAGCAACTCAGGAATCTGAAGTTTCCCAGAACATCATGACTAAAACATGAAATCTTCAACTCGTCACAACAGGAGGCGAGTTAAAGATCAGAGGTAAGCTTCCAAACGCCTCGTCTTACCGTTAAGTAACAAACACAACAGGAAGCTTAAATGAGGCGCTGCATTGGTGTTTACAAGCAGGAATCATCTAAAACCCCGGATGTTTTCCTGCTACTTACATTATTATTTAAATCCAATCAAAACTTAAATTAAGGTTTCAGTCGAGTCTGAAACAGCAGCTGCTGTTACGCATCATACGTTTGAATATAAATGTTTCATTCATGCAGTTTTCTCCCAGAAGATACAGAAATGAATTAAAAGAATTAAATTAAATGTTACTTCTTTTTACAGAAAGGTTAAAAATGAAGTAATGATTTAAATTTAGTTAAAAAAGACCAGATAGAGGCTGCACATCAGAATCAGTTTTCCCTCGAAGTAATGAAAATTTACTGACTTATTTTTAAGTCAGTAAATGCATCAAACCTGAGAGTTTCCACCATTTTTAACCTAAAAATCAAACAGCAGCAAGCACTTTGAGTTTAATAATACAATAAATTATACAAATATAATCCAGAGATGATGTAATGTCTTAAATAAATAAATCTGAATTTCTCCCAGTCGGAGCCAGAACTCTTGGCTAATTAACAGTTTTTAGTTTTATTTGCTCCACAAACACCTGAAGTCTCAGAAAAACGATAAATTTTAACTTTCTTAAATATGAAATACAATTAAATAAGTTGATTAAATAATGACTTTGACTCATCAGTTTATATACTTAAATATTTGGATGATTCCTGCTGGATGTTTTATTAAAATATCTCTAATAAAACCAAAACCAGCAGCTGAAAAAGTCGCTAAAATCTGAAAAAGAGGCGTGTTTTTGTTCATTTCTGCAATCAGGTGATAAAAGGAAGTCCTGGTTTATAAAAAGATAAATTACTTTAATCCAATGTGATCATTAATAATCTCAGTGCTTTTGAAGATTAAATCTTCCAACTATAAATAACTTTTTTTAAACTGTTTGGTTCGATTACAGTAATAATCACCCAAATATATAAAGGTAATGTAATTTGCATGATTTCTGTGTAATTTGAACCAAAATGGATCCTGTATCAGTCTGTAAAGTGTTTTGAGTTGTAATTAAAGCAACAGAAAACCAACACGTCCAGTGAGTCCAAAGCTGCGCTGGACTGATGGAAACTGTTCAACTTCTGCTTCTCTGCAGCTCAGAAAGTTTAACTTCACTAATTTATCAAATGTTTAGTTTAAAACTGCAGCAAAGAAACTGAAACAATGTCATTTTCATGCTCAGCTGTGACGAGTTCATGTTTTTAGTCAACAACTTCCTCTTTATTTTCTATTTTTTACCCATCTTTGACATTTGAACTTTGTCCTTGCACAAGAAACATTTTAATTGGCTTTACTTTAGTTAGAGGATAAGATCCTGATGGTTTTTTAATGTATTCAATAAAAACACTTTAAATACTCATCTATTTCTGCTTAATCAACCAATTAAACTTGAAAAAGGTTTTTTCTCATTTTCAGGCCTCATCTGTAATATTTATTAAATAACTTTGTCTCTCTTAAATGTGATTTTCTAACTGGACAAACTTTATCATGGATAGTTTTTCTTAACATTAAAAATGTTATTCAGGATATATTGTGATTACTTTCTGTAAATATTGTTGACAGACGTAAATTACAGCAGAATTTTGTATTTTTACACCCTCAGATTTGATTATTTGTTAATTTTATTACTATTTCAGATTAAATCCAGTGTAAGCTGCTGTTGTATGAATATGTTTTAACACTGAACTCAAGTCTTCGCCTGCATACCCACACAGACTTTATTTGTGTCGTTTCTGACACCAGCATCTGCAGTTTGTTTATATGTGACACAAGAGGCCCAGTTAGTGAAAGTACCGCTGATTAAACAGAACTTTATCAGAACCTGTTGTTTTATTTCATCACCATGCAGCGTTATTAGCCAACCTGCCTTTTTTCCTGTTTCCTGACTGCAGGTTAATCTGCTGGAGTGAAGTTGGACCGAACCGCCACAGATCCCTGAGTCCAGCAGAACTAGGTGGGGCCTGTCAATACTCCTCTGTTTGCTGCTGACATTACAACAAGCAAGGGAATAAACCCGAGCTTTGTGTGGAAATAACAGACCCAGTGTGAGGCAGACAGGATCCTCTGAACTCCTCCACTCAGTCTCACTTCACTTCCTTTCTTGATCCTCCAGCGGAGCAGCGGGGGTTCCTCCGTGCCGCGGCCGCCCCTCAGCGCTCCCTGCCCGGGCTGCTCATGCGGCAGGCCCCGCTCTCATGGAGGACCTGATGCAAAGTATAAGCTAGAGCCCTAACATTCCGCTAGCGATCGGATACAGAGTCGGAGCCGGGGAGACAGCCGCCCTGATGCCACCCAGCTGTCTAACATCCGTTAGCTGTCCGTCGGTCTGTCCGCCGGTCGGTCGCTTCCGCAAACCCAGCCCAGCTCGGTTCGCCTCGGACCGGCCTGTCCAGCTCCCTGACCGCTCCTGTCTGTCTAAACCAGCACTCATACGGCCGGAGGGTAACCTCCATCCAAGAAATGAGGATAAAATCAGAAGAAAAAGGCAGAAAAAGGAGGAAATCATCAGCGATATTACTTACAGTCATCCACCCGTCCGCTGTGCTGCGCGTCGCTCTCTCTCCCGCTCTCTGTGAAGCTCTCTCGACCAGAGCCGCTCCCTCCTGCCGCTCCTGCGCGCTGACGTCAAGTTGCACGCTTAAACGTGACATCTTCCGGAATATTTTTTCAAAATAAAACCATCAACGAACCAGAACATATTCTCGGGGAAAAACATTTCGTTCAAGCCACAAAAGTTTACTCATAAAGCACATTTACAACAAAGTGCTTCACAATAATCACACCAACAGAGGTAGATAAAAGATACAAGACAAAAATTATTTTGAAAAAAAAAAGACAATAAAATTAGCAATAAAATACCAATAAATATAATTTTGAGCTTATTTAAATTCAGTTGCTTTGAATATTCTATTTTGACTTTGATTAGTTTCTAAATTACTCTTAAGTATGAGTGTGATGTACAGGTGATGAATTCAGAAAGTAATTTAGGAAGGTAAACATTATATTGAAATTACACAAGAATATTCAACTAGCTTAATTTCAATCAATCAGTCAACTGTATTTTTTTAGTTTTATTATTTAAAATAATACTAAAACTAAAACAGGAAATTCTTAGTATCTTGCTTTAAAATGAGCATTAATAAAATTTACTTTCATATATAACAGCAATAGATTCAGCCTTGGTTTTTGTTGTTTTGGCAATACTTTATTTTGAAGGCAGAAAGTCTAACTTCCGGTTTAGCTTTAATTCTGTCATGTAACATCTTTTTTCAATTTCTAACAGCTGGTTCCCGCTTCCTGAAGCATAAATTACTTTTATTCTGTTTCAGTTTAATTTCAAACATAAGATTAACAAAACCAATGTTTAAAAATTCAAATCAGAAATACATTTCCTTGTCAAAATACACTGTAGTCATGGAAAATATGTTAGTTTAGCGGCCACAAGAAAGCATGGAAAAAGGTCATGTGGTCCAGATTTACCCTCTTCCACACTGATTGGCACATCGGGATTAGAAGAAAGGCGGATACAGTAGCTGCCTGTGGGGTCAACTCAGGTTTCTACAGTTGGTCAGGTTAAAGTTCAACAACACCATGAGGTCAGCAGACTATCTGAAAATGCTAAACAACCTTATTTATTTCACAAACGGATTGTTTCGTCACTGATGACATGAGGATATTCCTAGAAGACGATGCAGGCTCTTTTTTGACCTGGCAGAATATTTCCTGCCAGGTCCTACAGGAAGCAGACATAACCAAAATAAACATTGGCAAATATTGTTGCTGCTGTGTGAGTTGCATCAAAGTACACATTGATTAACCTAAGTATTACACAGTGGAGCAACACAGAATCTACAGCGTAACATAAACAGGTTAATTATGATAAAAAGCAGAAAACTCTGGTTTGGCTTTTCCCAAACTAACAATTAAGGAAACATAGAGCAACATCAGAGTTGTTTGCTGTCTTGGTTGCTGGTTCTCCAATTTTATTTCTTCACTGTAACTTTAAAACTTCAAAATGCTGCGATTTATTCAGAAAAATATCAAATATTCAGGTTCAGCAATTTAATGTACTGGAGTTCCTAGGGTCCGACTCTCGGCTCACTTTGATATCTATTGCTTTGTGGATGACACAATAACATATTTCAGTCTGAGTCTTGTCTTATTCAGCTCAAGTCTGAATTGTGATTTTGATCATGAATCTTTTAATAGTTCACTGGTTGAGCTACTTCCTGGAGTTCCTCAGGGCGGTAATCTCGGCTCACTGTTATATTTTAGTCTAAGTCCAGTTTTATTTTTTTGGTTGTTTGGTATTTTCTACTCCTGTCAGTTAAAGTTTTAATTATGATTTTCATTGTTAAACTTTCACTCAACACATGTAAAAACACATATAGAGGAAACCTGGTTGATACATTAAATAATAACTTAACAAATCTACAAGATGTGAAATGTTTTGAGAAGTTAGACAAACAAAATAATGATACAATAACAAACATTTCTCTAAACAGTAACAGCTATAAAAATTGTTTTCTTAAAAAATATATTTTTCTCTACTTTTTGAGGTGATGGCAGAAACTGTGATGTAACATAACAAAAAATTATAATTTTATTTTTAAATCTTTAAAAAGTCTTAATTGTGATTCTGATCATTAATCTTTCACTCAACACATACTCATAAAAACATATGTAGAAGATAAATTCAATTAAAAACCTTAAATGTTTTGACAGAAGTTGTAATTAAAGCTTTTTAACACAACAAAATAATGCAAACTGTCATTTCTCCTAACAGATTCAGCAATTAAAAATTGTGTTTTATTTAAGTATGGATTTTTTCTTCTTCATTCTGAGATGGTGACTGGGCAGAACTGTGAAATAATTGTCCTTCCTGTTTGCAGTTTGTGTCCAAAAGAACCGAAAATGACGTGGCGACCTGTGGGTGGGTGTCACAGCGTAGCGGTGATGCTAACGCCTCGACGGACCCACATGCTTCTCAGTTACTGGTCTTCAAACACCCAGCAGATCTGCAGGATGTCCAGCCAGCTGGAGCCCCGCAGGACGAGGCGTTTTCTGCTGTGAAGACACACCCAAACAGGAAGGAGTCACCGAGAATAGAGCGGCCTCCACCCAACCAGCTTCCCTTTCACTGACACACACTTCCTCTAAGTCTGTTTGTTTGCATCATGCAAAGTTCTGCTCATTTTTCACCCAGAACTACAAAACATAAACAGCCTGGACGCAACAATAGAGGAGATTTCAACTCCTGGCTGTTAAATTGGGACGTTTGGTCATTTTTATGCTGTTTCTTCCCAAATTAATCATCCTGCTGCCTCCCACCTTTCCAACAGGCGGCCCATCAGAGCAGAATAAATTACCGAGCTTCAAAGAGGTAAAATCATCAGCATGTCAATGATCCAGTTCCAGGCTCACAGATATTCACATGTTGCTAAGAGACCAGATGAATGAGCATCACTGGGTTTGTTTACACTCTAACGAGTTTCTGCCTCATTTATGCAGCCAATCAGAGGCGGAGGCAGCCGAACAAGAAGAAAGTCATCTGAGGGAGAAATCCATCTTCAGGTGAACATTGCGCCAGGTAAGAAGGTGAGTTTTATTCACAGGAAATATCTCAGATTAAACTCAGCACTGAAGTGAACTTTGGCTCCCTCTGCTGCTGTGGAAACAGAGCAGAAACTTTAGAATAGGGATGTCCAGAATAACAAATTCAGCATAATCTATTTTAACTAAATAAATTATCTGATTTTTATGTAGGAACAAGATTGTACATCCAAAAGTTCAAATTGTTCAATTTTGAGCTCGATTGAAGAAAACTGGAAACTGTTCTGAAGAATAGAAACCAGTTGTAGATGATTTGACTGAATCCTGTTTGCAACCAGCAGTTCAGTGGAAACATTAAAAAAACAAAACAAAAACGAAGGAAATGATCTAATTTAGCAGCTCATGCTGACACACGCTGGGATTTCCTCACCACAGTGAAGCAGGATGACTTCCAGTTTCAACATGAAAATATTTCCCAATATCTTCTCCCTCGACGTTCAGCTCAGGTCACAGATGGGAGAAACTAAAGTCTGTTTGAGACATTAGTTTCTCCCTAACGCAGAACTAGATCACAACTCAAAATATGCATTTTAAGTTTAATAATTATCTAGAATACACTTTCCTTTTCTAACTTTTGAGCAAGGTTTTGTAAAGTAATAAAAATGCATTTCCATGAAATATACATGCAATATTTCCACAAAGGTTGTTTTTTGGTCAATAGGTTACAAGCTACATGCTTTTGGAATAAATTTTCTACAAAAATCAAATGATTCATTGAAGAAAATGTTACTTTTGTGGATACAAGCAATTTTACAACTGAACTTAAGGCATTTATTTATTTTTCCATTCTTTAGGGTTCAGCAGATCAGCGTTAAGGAAAATAAGTTAGCTTCTTAGCACATCAGGTATTAGCATTTCATGTAGCATTGTGGCTACGTATTTAGCGTCCCAAGCTGCAATTAGAAGAATATTTACGGTATGCTCTACAAAATCAGGAAAAAACTGTAAATAGGGTAATTTTGACCTACAGAACTGACATGAAGATTTTCATTTATCAACTTATTTTGCTTTTTTGCTATGGAGATAAAAGAAATGTTCATCTGCAAACACTGACATCTCTCTGCTATTTTAATCATATAGTTTCTGACGTGTTCAGAAATTAGTGTTTGGATTACTTTCTATTTGATAAAAAAAACAGATTATTGCAAAAAAAAAAGTAAAAAGGCCAAATAAGATCTCTCCTCCTGCTTTTTCCCTGCATGTAATGCAGTCACCAGTGTTTTATAAGTGGCTCATTAATGCGTGTTTGTTTATGTAACCTGATTCAAACAATAAAGCAGTCGGAATACGTAGGCAGGCAGAAATGGACCTTTTTTTATTTTTCTCGGGTGATAAACAACAGTAGATTGTCCTGACCAGACCAAACCGGATTAAACCGGTCTAGGCCAGACTAAAATAAGCGAGACACAATAGAACCAAAATCCAACCACAGCTTACCAGACCGAACCGGCCGGAACCGGTTCAAGGCAGCTGAACTCCCAGAACAGCCAACAGAAAATCGATACTTTGTTTTACTCTATGTAACCATGGCAACAGCCAGCATGGTCCAGTCAGGTCTGGTCAGAAGGAACCTGGTCCGGTAATCTCTCCTCTTTCTTGCTTCCTTCCCTCCTTGGATTGAAGAAGTCAAGGGCACATCTACTTAATCAGAAGAACAACGGAGAAGCTGATTGGTCCACAAACAGTAAAGCCCCGCCCATCAGTTCTCTCCCCCAAAGCCTCCTATTGGTTGCCTATATCATTTGCAAGGATCAGGGCGGGCCTTCCTCCCATTGGTCGCCACAGCCTGAGGCAGAAAAGACTGTTTCTCGTATATTTTCCTCCTATTGGTCCGTTCAAATAACACGCTAACTGTCAGTCACTCAGCAGCGGCCAATCAGGTTACAGTACCTGCAGAACTTTATGGAATTATGTAGAAAAGAGAGAAAAGAAAAAAAAAACGATGCACAGGGAGATCAGCCAATCATTTCAACTCATGGGAGGAGCTTCCAAATTTTCTTTTCTAGATTAAATTTTTTCGATCTTTGTTTGTCCGTCAGTTTTCGTCCTTTTTTCCAAACGCAAAAATCAGTGCAATGCATCATGGAAACAATCGATCTCTAGGAGAGGGTGTATCACTACAACTTTGTGTGTGTGGGGGTGTGTGTGTGTGTGTGTTATGTTGGTATGGAAACATGCTGCGGGGTTAGCGCTCCAGCAGCGGGATGGTGCATCGTGTTAATTTGTTCTGTCCGCCTGTTTAGCTGGTGTCCATGGACTCCATGTTGGCGGAGCTGGAGTCTCTCTGGATGGAGTCGAAGATGGCCGCTAGCTCCTGATTGGACGAGATCTGGGACTGGAACTCTGACATCAGCGGCGACTTCTCGGCCTCTGGGATCGTCAGCAGCGCGACGACCGCTCGCATCGCCGACCGCTTCAACTCGTCCTGCTTCTCAAACTCCTGTTTCACCGAGTTTGCCTTTACCTGCAGAGAGACGCCATTTTATCCTGCTGGTAGGCGGCAGCTCATCTCATCCAACACACTCCAGTTTAATTTACTACACACAGACCAATTCCATTTCTATTTATGTCACAGGCAGTCCAAAGCATTTAAATTGACCCGGAAATTAATTATTTATAAATGTAGTTATAAAATTCTCCATTGTAAAAAGTTCAATAAATTCTCGTAAACTGTAATCCATTCTTGTTGAAAATACGTTTAATTATTTTACGTTTTTAATTGAATGAATTGACGCTTTCCAGATACGTCTGGTCCAAAACATGTCAACTGAATCAAGGTGTGTTTGCAGCTGTACCTTTGTGGTGCAGGTGGCTCTCAGTGGCTCCACCAGTCTGTCCAGTCTCTGCAGCACAGCACTGGGACAAAGTGACGACAGTCTAGCCAGCATCAGGAAGGTCAGCATCTATCAGAACCAACAAGAATTCAGCCATCAGTTACTGGACCCAACCAAACACAACAGGATGAAAACCCTTTACTCTGGTTAATGAGGGAAAAGATAAAAACTGAGAACCAGGATTACATGATCAAGTATTTCATTATTTTTTAAAACTGACACTAAAGTATAACATCACAATTTTATTCTTTTATTTCATGTTGGAGTTCTCATAAAATGACTACCTCATTCTCCTAATATTAACACTTTATGATAAAACTGCCACTTCGTTCAGTTAATATTGTTGCATCTCATTCTCATATTATTTGGACTTTATTGTTGTAGGAGTTTATTCTGATAATTAATCACAGCCTGGTCCTAATAGTCCATCAGAGTTGACCTGGATTCAATAAAAGAAGCTGTAAAACAAGATGGCCGCCCCGGGTATGCTGATATCACTGAACTATGGAAACACAAAATTCCAATAGATTTGAAATTAAATCTTCAAAAAGCACTGATTGGCCTTCGTAAGAACAGAACCCGGTCAGGCAGAAGTGGTTTCGGGTCGTCAGACCGACCTTGATGTCGTAGTGGTCCTTCAGCCCGTCCTCCACATGGTTCAGGAAGGTGAAGATGTCCAGCCGGTCCAAGCAGCTGTCCAGCAGAGTATACATGCACTCGAACGCAGCCTTCCTCAGGTCCAGCCCGTCGTCCACCGTGTGTTTGAATGGACCCATCTCCACCTGCGCACAGCCAACAGTCGTCACCACCTGGGCCACGCCCACCTGCAGGTCTCCGCCCGGCGCCGGCTGTCCTCACCTCTCGGATCAGCTCCTTCCTCACTTTGGTCTCGTTGTAAAGATGCGGTAAAACTGAGTCCAGCAGTTCTCGGATCAGGCTGGGTTTGTTGTGGGCAGCAGAGTTAAAGGTTACCAAGGCAACGCGGCGCACGTTTAAGTCCGGGTCTTCCAGCGTCTTCAGGAAATCACCTGGGACAGAAAGCAACCAATGAGGGATGGAGCTTCTCTTCTTCTGAAATAATACGTCCTGAGAAAAATGGCTTAAACATTATGCTGATTAATCGGATAAGAAATTTGGCTCATACTGCAGATTTTTCATGTAACCATTTAAGCTAAAAGATTAAAAATACATTAAAAAAAACTATAAAAAATAAACAATTACATTCTTTTTTAAATAAGAAAATTAAAATGTATTGCAGTGTCGCTAGAGTTAACAACACTGTGTTAAAATCTGCTAGCAAAAGGAATAAAAATCCTACATATTTACGATAAAAGACAGGAATTACCTATGCAGTTCTTGAGCAGTGGGTCGATCGGCTGCGGCTGATCAGAGATGGTGAACTTTACCGCTGTTACCACGGAGCTCCTGGCATACGATGAGCCTGCAGACAGAACCGGACAAACGTCTGACTCCAAAACTACTGGTGCTGGTTACATGGTGATTTTAGTTCTGCTTACCTGACAGCAGATATCCCTTGAGGCGAGGCAGCAGAGTTTCCGGGTCGATCAGCGTCAGTTTGCCCAAACATTCGGCCACAACGTTCCTGGTCCCCTCCTCCTGACACTCGCAGTGTTTGAGCAGCAGAGACCAAACCGACTCCACGTAAGGCTTCAGGCCCGACACGGATGCTGAACCTGGACACACACACACAAGTTAAAACCAAACAAACAGACTACTACAGGCCTTTCCAACATCATACAACACAGATTTGTAAAGCAGAAGTGGAGCCTCCTGCACAACCAACAAGAATGCAGCAAGTTGTTTCTGCAAGTCAACAACAAAAACACTTGTCTTTTCCAGCAGCCATTGTATAGCAGTAAAACCAAGTGAACAAATGTTCAGGAATGCAGTTTGGGTTGCTAGGTAACGGGTGGGACTCTGCTGCGGTTGCTAGGTAACAAGGTAGTGCAAGTGGAATGTAACTGAACAATCTGGACAGACGTCTTAATACGTCTTGTGATAAACCAGCATCAGATGTCAGGGATGTAAATGTGGTGAATCTGATTTTGTGATAAACTGGCCTGCCATACAAGCAGAGCGTCAGCGGACGATGTTTCTTACTGATGATTTCTTTGAGGGAGTGCAGCAGCAGGTACTGCCTCTTGGAGGAGGAGATCTCCTGCAGGACGAAGGGCAGATACTCCGGAAGATTCCCCACCGCGATGCTGCCGAGCGCGTACGACGCCGCAGACTTCACCTGACACAGCAAGGTCAGAGGTCACGTCACTTCACACACTTACAAATATGGTTGGGCGATAAATATAATATTAGGGAAATGTGGGCGGCCATCTTGTTTTAATTCTAGGACAATTTATCGTCCAGCTAAATCTGCTTGTAAGCCGTTCCAGCAGGAAAGTGTTTGTGTTTACCTCTTCACTGGAGGAAGAGAACGCGTCCAGGATGACGGTCTTGAGTTCTGGTTGGCCGCTGAGGTCCACATGGTGGCCCACCTCGCCCAATGAGAGCAGAGCTAGCAACCTGATGGAGTCTGTGGAGCGACTGTTCTTCACATCCTGGCAATCCAAAAGACAGAAATCAGCTTCCACAAGCCAAACCCAGAATATTCTGAACTTCCTCCATGAGGTTTGATTGTCTCACCTGGATGAACTGCCCCACCACAGCTGGCCCCTCGTTGGGGCAGGCTCTGGTCAGAGCCGCCACGCATTTAGCGATGGAGCAGTACGCCTGTTTGTGAGGCAGGGCGGCGCTCTGACTGTACACTGGACCCGTCAGCATCCTCAACAGGTCCATGTAACCCAAACCAGAGGTTTTAGTGGCGACCAGAGCCTGAACAGTTAATAAACCCCAGATTATCGCTAAGTTACAGTCAGAAAGTTCCTTTGGTTCTGGAATTAACACTTAATTTTCATTATTCTGACTTACAGCCAGCACAAATACTTTGGTCCTGTCTCAGGTGAGAGCGATACTTTGGTACCGGGCTCACCTGGCAGACCAGAGAGAAATGAGTGTGAACCTGGTAGAAGTCGAGCATGGCGGCGAGCGCTCCTCCCTGCAGCAGCGGCGACCGGACCAGCGCGATGAGCTGCTGCAGGATGTTTCCTCCGGCCAGTTGGCCCAGTGAGGACGGGTGAGTCACAGCCAGCGTGGACAGGAAGCTCAGCGCCATCTGAGACACGTGCATGTCGCTCTCCGAAATGAGAGGCGGCAGCTCGGCCAGGACGGCGTCCACCATGACGGGCGTCACCGCGGAGCTGAGGGGAAGAAACAAGCGGTCAGGTGGGTGGGGTTCAGGGCGGTGGGCGGGGCGTGCAGGTGTGGCGGCTACCTGTAGTTTCTGAGCAGGATGTCCAGAGCAGCCAGCGTGCAGAGCTTTAGGGCTCGCTGGTTCTTCCTGAGGAAGGAGGCGAGGATGGGAACGGCGTCGGGAAGAACGGGTCGAAGGTCGATTTTCAACGGAGAGCCGGCGATCAGCGTCAGAGCTGCAAACAAAACGACAACATTACGCCTGCTGCTTGCCAGTATGAGCTCATACTCGTATATGAGCTGGTGTTTCTTCTAGCTCATATGCAGTCAAAGGTCATGTGCGGCTGACCTTTGACCGTCGTCAGCCGTGTGATCTCGTTCTTCAGACGCTCCAGAAAGATCAGCAGCGTTCCTGGCAGCTCGCTGGGCAGACGGTCACCTGCACAACAAAACAGTTAGGAGCAAAACATCCGACATTTGAAGATGTGGCGTCGCGTCTTATTTTTATTTATTTTTCTAATGTCACATCATGTGACTGTGAGGCGGCCGTTACCTAGGTTACAGATGATCTGCCCCATACAGGAAATGGCTCGTTCTTTGACCTCCTGGTCAATGTCGGCGGCTTTCAGGCGTTTGATCGTGCAGGTGAAGAGGTCGTTGATGTAGGGGGAGGGGTCAAAGCTGTCCGAGCCTTCTGATTGGTTATCCAGAGGTCTGATCACCTGGAGACCATGAACACATCAATAAACACGTCTGACACGCCGAATCCGTCACAGCCGCTGGTTTGAATCCCACCTTGACGAGCTGCTGGGTGACTAGCAGAGCCTCTGAGGTGATCTTGTAAAAGGGGTCTCCCACGCAGGCCACCACGGGCGGCACGAGGGCGGGGACGTGTGCGTGGAAGGCGTGAGCGGGGTGCGTCACCATGATGACGTGGAGACAAGACAGAGCGTCGATCTTCAGGTTGGAGCTGCTGGATTTATCGTTCAGAGAGAAGATGATACCTGAAACATAAAAACCATCACAGGTCAACAACCAGCAATATCACAGGTTTAATAACGTATTTTCTGCCAGAATGGACAGAAAAACATGTTTGTTCTACTTTAAATCTGAATATTTTTATCATTTTGCCACAGCAAAGTATTTCCAAACCCTACAGATTTTTTAATTAGTTTTATTTGGTCATATTTTAGTTTGTCCAATCAAACAAATTTACAGTTTTACTGACCCGACCTGATTGATTTGGGGTTTTTTCGCACCTGATCGTCTGTAGATTCAGTTTGATTCTCGACCTAAATTGCAACATTTGTTACATTTTCAGCTGCTGCTGATCTTGTTCTCCCTTTGAACAGCCTGTTCCCCTCCTCACCTGTGGGGGCGCTGCACCAAGAACCACTGAAGGAAACGGCAGAAAAACCTCTGAAGACACCGAACGCAACTTCCTCCTTCACCAAACCGAAACCAAAATGGAGCAGCGTCAGATTTTACGATGGTAGAGTTTATTTTTTGTCCACCAGCCATTTCTCCTGCTAGCACTAGTTAGCAAGTTTGTTTTGGCTGTATTTACCCAGAATGCCTGGCGCTGTAGTCCACTTCTTGTTTTTAGATCCGTCTCCAATCCGCTTTGTGTTCGCATTTACATTTCAGAGTTCTTTGCAACCGAACAGAGACCGAGGTTTTTAAGCGGACCAGTTTGCTATTTTGGTCTGATTAGCATTCACACCTCACCAAACGAACCGGACTTTCTATGCAGATGAATCTAGAAAGAAAATGACCCAAAACCTCATCAATGACTCATCCAGAAGAAGCTTATGGAGTCACCATATCTGATTTACCAGCTCAGATATGACCTTAAATAGGAAGTTTATTCTCAAAAGCTCAAGTAAGAAAAATCCTCCTGAGTGATAATGTAGCAAACGCTGATGGTCATTTTTGTTGCCAGTGGCGACAGAACCACTTTATTAGGTTTGGGGGTAAATACTTTTTGTAAATCTACAGGGTTTCTGTTTATTCATGTTACCTGGTATTAGTACTGGGATGTGCTGCGTCAGCGCTCCTGGCAGGACGTTGACCAGTTCGGTCAACATGTTGAAGCAACACTGCCGGGTTTTCACGCTTTTCTCCTTCAGCTGTTTGTGAAGAGCTTTGACGATCATGGGCACCTGCGAAGGGCGAGCAACATTCACACACACACAGAGAGAGAGAGCTACTTCCTGTCACCTGCTTCAGTCTGTTCGGCAGAGCAGGATGCTGATGGTTTCCTGTCACCGTGGGAACGGGTGAGAATAACCAGCAGCATCACAAAGTGAGCAACAGTGCCCCCTGCAGCACAGAAAATATACTGCAGATATTTTGGTCCAGTTAGAGCATCAAATCTAGACTACTACTAATTTTTAACTAAGATTTTATTCTAAATTATGAAGAAATCAAAACTGAAGTGGATGTTGAATGATGCAGTGTTTGCAAAGAGCTTTAAAGACAGATAAATAAAAGATACAATTTACCAATAAAGCATCCATCTGTCCACCAAAATGTCTCAAATCAAACTTTTAATACGTCTGACCTCAGTTTACCAGCCAAAGCTCATCTAAAGTGAGAAATCAGGTTAGAAACCACATTAGAAAGGCTGAGAGGAAAAATGCAAAGAAATGGGTTAAAAAATAAGTTAAAATGAAAAAGTAAAACTTCTTGTGATGTTATACTTTGGATTTTAGCAATAAGAAAATACTTAAGCTTTTAACACATCGGCATCTGATTATTCTCAATAGCAGGACTTTGAAACAATTGTGCCAACAACTGAGTTTATTTTTCCAAGTAATTTTCCAACTTAATTCTGTATTTTTGTGTTTATTCTGCTAATATATTGACTTTATTCTCATAAATAAAAAAGGAAATTAAAAACCTGTCTTATTTTGGCCCTCTGCCTCTTGCAGATACATGCCCAGTTCAGATAGATGATAAAAAATAGAACTAAGTTGATTCTGACGGCGCCATCTAGAGGGAAGAAACTGAATTCCCAGTTTAATTTTGAATCATCACTGAAGAGGAAATAAATTGCATGACAGATTCCTGTCCCTCTCCAAGGTATCCTGACCTTCTACACATTTCCTCACATTAAAACAACAAACTTCAAAGCATTTTATTAACGTTTCCGGCCCACGAAGTCGAGCATAACGAGTCGTCTGCCTTGTTTTTCCCACCTGACTCTGCAGCATCGTCAGCGGCGTCTCGCCCTGCTCCATGGCGTCCGGATCGGCCAGCCAGCTCTGAGCCGGCCTGGTCTGTTTCAGCAGCGACAGGTAGGCGTGGAAAACGTCCGCCTTCACGTTCTCCTCCCTCTCCTGAACACACAGGAAGCAGACGGCCGTCAGCCCCGGGGGAGGAAAGAGACGCAATAATGCAAAGAATCTGAAAACTAACCAAATTGCCCTTTGGTTGCCTAGCAACAAACAAGGTAGACGTTACCTTGAAGCGGCAGACGAGTGCGGGTGAAACGGAGCGGTAAAACTCCGGCAGCATCTCGTGGCGCGTTGAAACGACGGCGTCCAGACATTTGGCCGCCGCCCTGCGGACCTTCCAGCTCATGTCGTCGTCGTCACTGTATTCATCGTCACTACCTGGACAGGTAAGACAAAAACATGTCCAACTTAAACCAGAGCTGGACGAAAAATGGATTTTACTTATTAATCGAATTTTTGTTTTTTGAAGATTTAACTTTTAGAAAATCTGGATTCTCTTTTTTCCACCACTGAACTGCAGAATCCCCAGGAATGAACTGATGGAAAAAAGAAACTCCAGATTTTCACAAAAAATCTCCTGGCGTGGAAAAATCTAACATTTTGAAATTGTATTTGTAAAATTTATGAGATTTTTTAAGCACATTTTCGACTTTTCAAACTCAGAAATGTCTACGTTTTTTTTAGAAAATGTCTGTTTTCTAGCAAATTTTTGACTTTTCAAGTTCAGAAATTTCCCAAGATTTTTTTCTGAAATTAATTTCAAAATCTTTGAGTTTTTGGCAGAAATTTCACCTTTTGCTCTTTATTTTTTATCGACAATCCCCCTGTGCTCACGTTGGCATATAACTCAGTTAGTAGAACTGGACGATACGGCTTAAAAATAAAATCTGATTTCTTCTCTAAAAGAGAAATTACAAATGAGAGGAAATACTTTCAAAAAGTGTCTTTTACTCCAGTCTGAGTTTCTCAAGTTTCTCCAGCTTGGTTCCAACATGGCGGCGGCGATAGAAACATTTGTTACCCTGGTAATCTTCATCGTTCTGCTCGGCGTCCATGGCGTTATCATCCTCGTCTTCATCGTCAAAGTTGTAGTTGGGGTCGTAGGTCAAGTAGCGGAGGCAGATGGAGATGATGGTTGGAACGTGGGGATAAACTTCTTTGGGACACCTGCAGAGAGACGAGTTCAGCCAACAGAAGAAGAAGAAGAAGAGCTGCCGCCGTGGCGCCGCGCTCTACCTCCTGACGAAGGACTCGAAGGCCTGGATGCAGTACTCTCTCAGCTCGTCGTCGTCTACGTTGCAGAACTTCACCACTAGAGGGATGATCTTCTCCAGGTACTCTCCTGAACAGACAGGTCAAAGGTCAGCTCTGCGTGGGGTCAGAACGGTCGGACTCTGCGGGCTGCGTCTCACCGATGCGGTGTCCCGCCTGCCGGCTGATGGCCGCCGTACACTGGATGTAGGTGCGGGTGGTGGACATGTTGTCGTTCCGGCCCAGCTCCGTCAGCAGATGCTCGATCAGGTCGATGAAGACCAGGTTCCCGCACGACATCACCAGGTGGCCCAGAGCCATGATAGTCCTCTGGAAACAGGAAACACGGTCAGGAGGGATTCATGGCAGCGGATTTAACGTGAGGTTCCTGAATGCACCTTTCTGACCGCCAGCCGGGGGGAAGTGAGCTGAGGCAGCAAGCAGCTGAGGATGGAGGGATGGAAGTTCACCAGCAGGCCGCCTTGTCTGGGAAAACAGCAAGTCTGATCAGTAACATCAGGGACACGTTTCTGCTATTCACTTTGATTATTACAGCTCACAGCCAAGGAACACGCAGAGAATTAGGCAAATAAAAACATATTTTTAACACAAAAATGTGGACATGGTGAAAAGGCTGTTAGTTTTCTGTAATATGAGCAAAATGTATATTAATCTCACAATAAATTCAAACATTTTTAAGGGAAGTTTCCAAACTTTTCCATATAAATGAGCTAAAAGGAGTTTTAATTCACTATTATGAGATAAAACATTTACAGTTATTAATGTCTGACATTACACAGCAGGAACAAACTAACTAAAATATAACAATTTAATGTTTTGAAAAAAAATATTTTTTTTTTGATCTGGTGAAATTTTCTAATTTTAAATTGAAATGTTTTTCATTTTAACTTTACTGAAATAAATTAGCTTTTTAATAACTATTTTTGTATTTTTCTGAACCGTCTTGTTGCTGAAATATCCAGATAAACGTGATTGGTTGACAGATTTTGATGACATCATCAGCAACCTTCAGGCTGGATTGTGCTTTCTTTACGTTCCTGTGGTTCTGATCTGCATCCAGGTGTTTCTGTACCTGCACAACATGTCCGCCATGATGTCCAGCGCCTCCAGCTGCACCGACACGTCTTCCTGTTTGGCGATGGCGCTCGTCAGGCGGCCCGTTATCTTCTTACAAACACTGGCAGCTAAAGCAGAGCCTGGAACACAGACAAGGCAAACTACACTCATAATGAAGTAAATTACATCATTTTATTGGCAAAAGAGAGAAATGAAGAATATTATTATTAGAAATAGTTTAATGGTCATGTTTTACCGCTGGAGGCCGGCGGTAACTCTCCTATCACGGTTTTCAGGCCGATGGAGGAAATGTCCCGCAGCTGTTCTTTGTCTGACAGCATGTTTGTGCACAGAGTGTCCACAATCGTCTCCACCTGATACTCCTTCACTTTGCTGACCAGCGGCCCCAGGCTGGCGAATCAAACGCACCCACAGTTACCCAGCAATTAAAACACAAACGTTTCAATACAGATGCTTTTTTGTACCATTTAACAGCCAGGTTCTGAACTTCTCCGTTTTTGTCTTCCAAGAGTTTCAGGATCATTCTGACCACCTGTCAATAATCACAATTAATCAATCGATTAGTCCAGAAACTAAACGTTCACAGTGGATTCCATCCGTATGAACCGACCTTCCTCTCGCTGTCGTCGTCCAGTTTGATCGAGTCTTTCTGAAGTTCTGTCATCAGGTCGTTTGTGGCCATAAACCTAAAACCAGAACAAACCGTTTATTCAAAGTTTGAAAAGCTGTTTGTTCACATCCAGATCAAAGAAATCTAAAGTTGTTTTTTATTAACTTCTCCATTGGAGCCTTCTTCCTTTTTTCCCCGCTATTAATCCAAATCCTTTAATGCTAAATGAGATCTGCTGACAGCAAGTCCAATCCAATAATCACGCTTTCCTCTGCGGCACATCCTGCCTGCACGGCGACTCATTTGCATATGTTTGACAGCGACGCAGAAAAGCTTTAAGAAGATCATTTGTGAAGACTCCAGCAGCGACACTCCACCTAAAAAAAGACATTTCCTCCTGCTGAGCATCCGCTGATGCTGATTTGGTATTAAAGCGCTCCGATAAGAACGACTCCTCAGCTCCGCTCAGCCGAGGTCACGAGCAATTTCCACCGCGAGCGCGGCCGAGGCGCATTTCTTCACAGATTTATGGGACAGAAGCGGCTGCTGTCGGAGGTGATGAAACCGATAACGTCGCCTTGGAGCTTCTCACCAAACAGGCTCCACAGTCTGATGAGGTTTTAGGAGTTTCACTGCTGCAGCTGCTTCTGTTTAATGGTTCAGCTTCAACATCGAGCAAATGAACCTCAGCAAAATCAAATAATTAGCAACAAACTTATTTATGTCACACAAAACAACTTTTTGTCTAATTATAAGAGATTTAGACTATCACAATTCCTACTTAGAATTGTTTCTAAATGCCTAATAATCAACTCAAATATACTTATTTTTTGTAGAATTATACTTAAAATAATTCTTGATGTTTTATTTATTTTAAAAAAGCCCTTTGTTCAAGAAACGCTGAAGAAAAAAAAACAACGCAACAACATAGTCAATAATTAGAAGCACAACTTATTTTCTAATACGCACAACTTTTTGTCCAATATTACAAAACGCATTAAGCACCACAAGCATTGATCCAGTTTTAACTGGGCTACATTTCAAACTGGTTGTGGTGATATTATTGATGAATATTAATAATATTAACGGAGATTAATCCACATTCCTTTAATCCACTTTGAGTTTTAGCATCTCAGCCACTAAAAATCTACATAAAGTTTAGAAATTACAGCCAATGCAGATTCCATCCTGGTCAAATGTATTCAGCATCTGATTTTCTCACATTTTAAATTCCGTATCCATTCAAATATTGCCTCCCTGTATTAATTTGCAATTTCAATACGGCGACTGTGATACGTTGTGCAGCTTTATCTCCAACTAAATCTTCTCTCCCAGCATGCTCTGATTAGCATGCGATAACGACTGCGATTTAGTATCTAATGGAGTAATGAATCTCCACTAACAGTCAGTCTTGCAACACACCTGAATAGGCCTCTGACCAAAGAATGTTGCTAGCAGCCTGTTATGCTAACATCTAATTGACAATTTTCTACATCAGCATGTTCAAAGCAACACTAATCCGAGACATTTGCTTTAGCCGCTCCTTTTTAAATCTCTGTCTGGCCGCTTAGTTAGAAAGATGTGGGAGTAGGAGAGAAGATCCTTTATGATCAATGGAAGGGATGATATGGACTTCCTCCTCTCACACAGCTCTACCAAGTTTAAAATCATTGTTTTGTCATAAACTCCAGACTATAACTCACTCTCTCTCTCTTTAAACAGGTTGCCAGGAAGCTACCAAGTACCCATAATGCACCCCTGTGTGATGATGTCTTTAGAGATTTCTTGTGAGCTAGTCAGGTAAGTGTTAAGAGGAGTATGTGTGAGAGAAGTGTCCGAAAATTAGCCAGAATACCCCAGATGTCAGGTCCCTGAACAACACTGGATACTAAATGCAATATGGCCGCCTCCTGTATGTGAAACAGTGCAGGGTGCACAAACAAACATCTTATCTGAACCCCAGTGGACTGCTCTCTCATTAAACCCATCACCCAGAGACAAAACTGTCCCACCTTGTCAGAAAACACACTCCGCGTTTGAATGCCTCAAACCAACACAAGCCATGTTTACTGGTTTGCTAATGATAGTTAGCATGGCTTCTGATCACAACTTCACGGTCAAATCCAGCCGGCTTCGGGTCGGGACACGGTTAAGTTGGAGGTGTCGTCATCCTCGGACCTGAGTTCAGGGTTCAGATCCAGCTGTAATGAGGCAGAACCCCACTGTTCTGCTGCATGACTGAAGTTGGTGGCAACCATCTAGCAGGCGGGCTAGCTGCTAACCAACGGCCGTTAACCCGCAGCTCAGCTGTCTGTTAACCAGCATCTCCGGCTGGTTAAAACCGTAACGACCCGAACGTTACCCTGATAACCAGCAGCTAGCAGCAAAACACCGGCTGTCTCATCAAATATAACCCGAGGATCGGGCCTAACTACCGGGCTAATGGGGTGACGATGATCAGACAGGTGGAAGCTAGCAGCTAGCACATTAGCATCAGGCCTTACTGAGGCTGCACTGGGTTTAACCAACAATAACAGCGACTTTAACAGGAACCTAGAACCGATCCATACGGCGGAACCACTTGTGCTGATTTTACCTGAAATCCTTGTCGCTGGATGTCATTTTCTCCAGCAGGTTGGAGATGTGGTACGAGGCGCTCGCCATGTCGGTGCTGTTAGCTGTTAGCCTCCCGCTAGCACACTGCGCTCAGTGAGAGTTCCTGCGAGCCCCGCTGCGTGTCTCTGCGTGTTTCTGCGTGTGCGTGATTTTTTTAAGACTAAAAGGGTGTGTTGTTGCTGCTGAAGCCACCGTCCTCTCCGTCTACAGCGACTGTCGCATCCCGGGGCGCGGAGTTTGTTTGAATGGAGCAGCCGTTTCTCTCTGCAGAGGGGCGGAGTAAGCAGTAAGCAGGGATGGACGCAGCGGGGTCGAAGGTCACGGTTCCCACATTTTATTGCTGTTAAAAACAGTGCTAAATCTGCCGGAGGCAGGATGGACGATGGTTTTCTTACCTGCTTTTTCTATTTCCAGAAAAAATATGACTAATCGGGTTGTTTGAATTGGATTACTAACATTAGAGGCAGAGCTACGGACTTAGAACCGAGTCAAACTCAAGTCGAAAATTTATAGAGTTAAAACTTGACTGAATAAATCAAAAGACACCCTGTCGTAGCTTTTGACATGGACCACATGGGTGGCAGTTGCTCAGGGTGGCAATAGAGAAAGTGAGGAATAAAGTATGGCATTATATTCCTGTCAAGAATCCAAGGAGTGTGTTACTAAATTACAGCCACAATTTATTAATTGAGATGTTGCACAGCTATTTGCTTTTTGATTAATATAAGCACTGTAGTTATTTCTTAATAAGTTCCCTGTAGTTTTTGGCAGGAATGTGACATCATACACAAATACTAGATAAAGAATATAACCACCAGTTGTTCCTTTAGCAAGTTTTTTTGTTTTTACAAATACTTTTTGCTATAAAAAATCATCTCATGCAGCATAGTTTTGAACATCTTTGTTAAAAGGTCTTTAGCAATATTTTGAAACCAGATAAAGTGTTTGTATCACTGGTTGTACCAATATTGTACAGGATGCCAGTGTTACCAAAAACGTGTTGCATTCTGAAACACAATACAACACGTTGTGAAACACAATGCAACATGATGGGATGATGGGAAAGTGCAAAATACCCTAGAACACCCCATAATGTTTTTGCTGAAAATCAAAATTCTAAGTATTTCCTTCACTTTCAACAGAAAAAGGTTTCCAAATACAAGATTTCACTCCGTCAAACTCTGTACTGTGATTTGCTTCACCAGGCTGTTATCATGGTTGAAGAATGTTTTTCTACCTTCCACTTAATTTTCATTCACATGCTTGAGTAGATCACATAATTGTGTAAGCTATAATATAACATTTCTGAATCAAATTAAGCCATTTTTATCTGTCCAGTGTTATATTCTCTGTTTATAAGAAGCTGAATTTTGGCAAAATCATTAAAATGAACAGAAAATCATCCTTTGAAATAAATAATTCTGTGGATAATGGATTTAAATAATATATGCCTCACTCTTTGAGTTGATGAAGCAATTAACTTTCTCTGCTTTTTGAGAACATCATCTCTTTAAACATTGGGTAATTTATATTTTTTTATTATCTGATTCTCTCTGTACCCTGAGTTGAAGTCCTTTCCTGTCTCACATTGTGCATGAAGAACCAAACGTATTTTAATGATTAAGGCAGCGGGGGGTTCTGGTTTAAGCACCAGAATGATACCATATATTATATGACCTTAATCTGCAGCTGTTTGAATGCAGTTTTCTGCTTTATTAATCCACTGTTTAGCGCAGCCAATCAGGGCCTCTAACCTCTCTGCAGCAGGTGTAGTCATAGAAAATGTCATCAATGAGAGCGCCTGTCGTGCACCGGATCAGTAAACAGAAAGAAAATCAAATACAGCTGCAGAGAGACGCTGCAGCTTTCTGTGTGTGCAGATTTATTTATTTAGGACATTATCCTCGGCTCAGAAATGATTCATCACAAACACACATCCACTGTGGGTTTGTAGCTGCAGGAGACAAATTAGGGATGCTGTTCATGCTGCGGGTGTTAGTGTGCACCTGTATTAGTCATGTTGCAGAGACATAAATTCCTTCGGACAGTTATGTTCCCCTTGCAGAGGGAAATAAAACTCTAAAAAAAGGAACATTTGAACATTTCATAGTCCTGTTTGGTTTCGGTTTGGAGGAGAAAAAGTTTCACTTTCAGGTACATCGAAGTTTTTGTTTATATCAGGTTTAAAGTTTGGTTTAAAATGAATTAGGGACAATATTTCAGGTCAAATCAAGTGAAAGAGAAGCCTCTGTTTTTAATGTAATTTATTAAAGTTTACATTTAGATGTAGGTGTGATCAAGCAGTAGTTCTCCTGCTTAAATCTGTGATTTGAAAAATCTTTCTCAAAAATTTGATCCACATAAGACTCAGGGAAAGTTTTGGTAAACATTTTATTAGGTTAGATTTTGGAATAGATTTGTTTGCAGTAATTATGATGACACAAAGATCCAGGTTGCTAAATCATGGTGACTTTGAGGTTTTCTTGTTTATGAATGGATTTAAGGTTCACATTCAGCATAAGTTTCAAATTGTCACTAAATGTGTAACGATGTACAAAAATCACATTTCAGAACATTTTCAACGCATTATATATTCATGCTCTTATTTTGAAGTGATTCCATTTCCTCTCTTCATATTCATAGCAAAGTAAAAGTCAGACAGTAGAGAACAAAACCTAAGTATAATAAATACAACATCTAGCATTGTAGAACACGTGAATCTCAAATTTTAATTGGTTGTCGAGGTTTGCAGTCTTTCAAGAGCAGATATAATTTGAATCGAAGTTAGCATATTAGCATTAGCTCCTTCTAGATACCGGGTCGGTGTAGTAGTCCTTTGTTGTACTAATGTTTATGATCAGAGCTTTAGGGTCAGTGCAACTAACTTTTCAGTTAGCGGTTACCATGGTAACGATGTGAGTTCCGCCCCTCCCTCTTTTTCCCTAGTAATGCCTGGAATCACCATAGCAACCAATGATTCAGCAGAACGTTCTTAAGAAATGTTCTAGTTTTCAGATTAGGTCTAAACTAGGTTGTGATAAAAGTTTAGACTGCCTCTGTGTTTGTTTATGGTTGGTTTCAAGTTTTATGTTCAGATGAAATCAAACCGAAATTACAAAAGGATATAAGGTTTAAATCAGACTGAATGTAGACTGAGAGACGTTGGTTTGGTTCAAGGTTAAGTTTGGCTTCATGTGAATGAGGCTCCTCAGAAAGGACAGACGTTCAAACGTGTGATGAGTCACAGATCAGCGGCGTGGGATGCTTGCGAACCCCCGGGCGCTCTCCATGTTGACACATAATGCTGACATATGCAGACTGATTCCAGTGGAGGTGTATCCATCTACTACATGTGTGCTAATGTTTGCACATGACTTTGTGTTGAGGCTTCAACAGCAGCTGGCAATAATCTCTGCAATTTGTCTGCTGCTGCATCACAAACACTCCTTCAGAATCCTGTCAGGAACGAAATTAAGAAGCTAAATAATATGATGGAGGTGTAAGGAAGAGGATTATTTTTCAGTCATTCTGCTCTCATTAGTTATTTGATGAAGACAAGGGGAAAATCAAGCTGGGATGAGTCACTGTAATTATCTTCCCAGACATTAAACAGGATTTTGTTGGACGTAGCGGAGTTTGGAGATGAGAACCGCGGGTGGAAATTTGCTGAGACGTGAAGCGTCTGTCGTGTCACCACAGACCAGAAGGACACTGACACCGAGTCCTTTCCGTTTCCCTCGCCGTGGACCAGAATAACACCTGAAACCATGGTAACCGTACACAAAAGGATGTCATCTAATGAGTCAAAGTGTTCAGGGGGAAGATGGAGAATCTGAGATTTCTGGTTCTCTTCGACACAAAAAGCTCATTTAAAGATTAAATATCATATTTCAGCAGATTATCTTCAGCAGAATTTTTATGCTTTTATGAACTTCAATCCTCACCAAAAATAACAAATCTTTACAAACATTACACATTTTTACACCTTAAGTGTCAGTTTTATTAGTTACTGTATGTTTTGTTTTCTTTATTGATTTTCTCCGAGTATCTATTAGTATTTAAAACTGGGAAAGTCAGAAATTAGCAGCAAAATGATTCTGTTCCATTTTTATTCTTTGTGTAAAGTTAAAGTAAATTTTCCTTCCATTATAAATGTCAAAATTGATTTAGAATGGATAAATACATCAAATAAATGTATGTAATAATGATAAATTGAATCAAATTGTAATAGTAATGTGTTCAAAACTGCAGAAAAAAATTATTATTCTATTTAAACAAACTCATAGAAGACTTGAACAAAAGAAAATAATTTCTCCAAAAAACACACACCCTGATTAGACTTTAATGCATTTGGATAAACCATAAAGTTTAAAATCATCACTATTAAGAAAAAATGTAATAAAATACAGAGATTTAAGGGAGCTAAAATCTAAAACCTAATAAATATTTTAGGTTTTATTTCATCAGTCGTACTTAATTTGGTTTTTTGGCTCCTGCTCAGAAACAGAAGGAAAAGGATTTTGATATTCTCCTATTATGTCAAATCTTATTAAACCACTCAAGGAATCTGGAGAAATGTCAAATAGAAGTGCCTGAGGCTAAACATCAAGAACATCCAGAAAATCCATCCATCAACAGCTGGTGGTCCAAATCAGGAGCTACCAGACAGAGTTACTTTTACAGCTTCACTGTGCAGAAAGAGGCTTCATGGTAGCCCTGTGAATGGAAAAACCCAGCAGACATTTCAAATCAAGTCAATATGCTGAAGTACAGCATATTTCAGCAACAAGGCAGTTCAAAGCGCTTTATAACATGAAAACATAACACAGTAACTATGAAACAGTCAATAAACATTACATTTAGTCAAATGCTCTCATCAGAATCATCAGCAAATGTGCATCAGATACGCTGATCACCTTATCTGACATAGTTTCTGATAATCAAAGGCAACCCTACATAGGTGCGTTTTTAGTGTTGACTTAAAGGAACTCTGTGTTTTGGCAGTTTTGCAGTTTTCTGGAAGTTCGTTCCTTATTTGTGGTGCAGAAAAGCAGAATGCTGCTTCTCCTTGTTTGGCTGTGGTTCTGGATGAAGAGCAGACCAGAACCGGAAGACCTGAGAGGTCTGGGAGGTTGATACAACAATAGCAGAGCTTTAATGTGATGGAAGGCCAACTTTGTAGTTGTCATTATGTGTCTCTTAATGTCCAGATATGTCAGTATTTTGGTAGTAAGCCATTCAGAGGTTTTTTAAAGTCTATTCTCTGAGCTAGTGTGGAAGGACTTTAGCACTGGATGATGTCTCTATCTTCCTGGTTTTAGTCAGAACTCCAGCAGCAGCTTTCTGGATCTGAATGGGGTTTTTAGGCAGACCTGTTCTTTAATCCTGGAAATGTTCATCAGGTGATAGAAGGCTGACTTTGCATCTGTCTTTATGTGACTCAAAAGGTCCAGTTGTTCATCTCTACACCCAGATTTTGGGCCTGGTCTCTGGTTTCCAGCTGTAATAATAACTGAAGTCGTGTTGATTCTTCATCGTTTCTCTTTTGGTTGAAAAATAATGACTTCAGTTTCTGTTCATCCAGAGAAGGTTCTGGTGCTTCCTGTTCAGTGGATGGGTTCGGAGTCAGGCTGTGACATTGTACTGTAGAGTTGAGTATCATCTGGTTACTAATCACATTACTTTCTATAACTTGAGCTAGTGGGAGCATGTAGCTATTAAATAGAAGGGACCCCAGGATTAAACCTTGAGGTGCCCCACATATAACCTCTGTTACCTATTGACACAAAGAATCCCTGTTCTTCAGATAGTTTTGAACCAGTCGATCACTAAACCAGAGAGTCCAGTCAATTAAATCTGAAAACACGTCCCAGTTCAAGGTGAACCCACCTGTGTTTCACTGACTGGATTTGCGTGCCATTAATTCCACTCTTACTGTGAAAAACTGCGTGGATTCCCTGTGAGACAGTCACATGGTTTTCCCTCTCTGTCTGTATTTCTATTCATATTGAGGTCATTCTCTGCTTTTTGTCTCGTAGCCTGCAGAGACCCATTCTTCCACTTCACTGGGTCTTTTCCTGCTCTCTCTCCCCCATCCATCTCTGGAAAACTCTGCTGGGAGGAAAGACGGATGCTTGTCACAGTGAAGGCTGTCAGTTAATCACAGCTGTTGTTGCGAACAATATGGTGTTTTTATTTGTTTGTTTTGTTCCAGTGGGGTTTTTGTTTCCTCCTCCTGTCAAACCATCAGATCCAGTCCACTGCAGATACAATCGTGTCTTTTTCTGCTTTAAGAAACTTCTTCTTAGCTAATCATGAGCTGAAGAGCATGGATTACATGATGGAGGATTTAAACAACCCCAGTATTTGCTTATATGAAATGCTTAAAATTTACTATTTTATCTGTAAAAAGCTAATTAATTTGCGACCCTATGAAGACAAGCTTTTAATACAAAGACTTGAACAAATCTGAACAAAAGATGCTCACATTGGTTTAAATTTTATTTATTGGACAGATCCCAGTTACTGAATATCAAAAACATGTTTTCCAAGCTTATTCAAATTCCTTAAGGTGTTCCACAGGGGTTTGGTTTAGGACCATATCCGTTCTTTGGGAAGCATCATCTGGAAAGATGGAGAACTTGTTACGTTGATGACGTCAAATTTTATTTAGTTAGTGGATCATTTTCTTCTTCTAAACTCTAAGAAAACTTATTTAAACCGACCTTATGCACTCAGTGTTTCACAATCAAACCTTAAGGATTTAAATATCTCTGGCACCACAGAGCAGACTTTCAACAGGATTTCTGTTTGGCAGGTTTTCAGCTTTACTGACTTTATTATATGTATGTTTATTAATTTATATGCTGAATATCTGGTTAGTAGCTCTAACAGTGAGTCTAACTGTTAATTACTCTTTAGTTTTATTGCTCACGCAGGCTTCAGTTTAGCTTTATCTCTATATTCCACTTCAATTTTACTTTATCTTAAAGAGTTTTCAATAAAAAAATAGTTGTAAATATTTCACTATTTTCTGGATTTTGACCATCAGAAAGACGGAAATCTAATGAGTTCACAAACAATTAACTTAGCCTTAATTGTCACTATAATTATTGCTTTTATTATTAACAAATAGTACTTGTTCCATTGGTAGACTCTTTAACTTACAACAAGACATTTTCTCAACGTTATAAGTGAAATAATCGGCCAATGGAACATGCACCTCTTCATCAGCATTCAGGATTTTTTGACAAGTTCACATATTTTGATTAAAGTTACTTAGTTAGTTCTGTCTCATCTCAAATGTTCAACAGAAACGGGACCAAAAATACTTGGTAAGATATTTTGTTTCTTTAACCTGCAACTTTTTATATATTTACTTGGGTAAACTTAGTTTGATTACTTTAATCTTTGTTTTAGTTAAATTGCATCACCTGTTTTCTTTCATCCCATAATGAAATTTGATGGCCAGAGAAACCTAAAACAGCAACAACGCTGCGATTCACTTCACCTTCAATCCTTATTTTCATTTCTTCTCTACTTTGCCTTTAAGACGTGTCTGTTTTTGGCAGAATGGCCCTTTAATTCCCAGCTGAGTGGAGCTGGAGGCTGAATTCCTCAGAGGCGAGTCCGGACAGGATCCAGACTTCAATGCCGCTGTGCAGCTTTGTGTGTGTGGTCTCTGCAGATTCATTAGTTTGCATCTTCTAACAGCATTGTGTCTTCTTGGATCTGCGTTTTTTTATCTCCCTACATCATGTGTGGAAAACACGCTGAGTTGTAACAGATGCTGACATTTAATCTAATCTATACTGTATTTTATCAAAACAGCCTCAGCTGGGTGGAAAAAACAGAGCGAGAAAACTGCTGCAAGTATTTTGTGAATTAAATATTTTAGTCACGGTTTAGTTTTATGTTTTAAAAGTTAGCTGCCTTAAAGTGCTAATATGATTATTACAAACAATTGATATTTGCATGCAAGTTTTGTTCCTTCCTAAAGGTTCATAATGACACATTAGTGAGAAATTTCATAAGTTCAGAGATATAAATCACTGATATAATTCTGCTTATGCTTTCATAAATGAATAAACACACAATTATGGTTATTAACAGAGATGAGTGTGGACATGTCTGCATAATTAGTATATACATTTTTCCAGTAAGCACATCATCACCTCCCTAAATTAACAGCACAGGTCATTTTTTTCCAAAAGTGTTTTTTTTTTTTTTTGCCTAAAACATCTTTTGGAAAGAAAGAGGTGGTTTTCTTTTGCAAAGAATTTTGAATACGTAATACGTAATTTTGGCAAAAATTACGTAGGAGAAAACCTATTTTAGGAAGATGACAAAACGTCTACACTGCTTTTCATATTTTAACAATATTAGCCAATAATAAAGTTTAATTTTATTTTATAAATATATATTTTATTCCTGAGACAGTTACCAGCAAATGTTGAACCAAGATTTAGAATTAAACAAACATTATATATAATATTACTAATCAAATAATAAAAACTTCCACTGGTTTACCTGGCGGAAAACAAAACTTGTTTCAGTTTCTGTTGCTGAAACAGGCAGGACATTGTTTGCGGACGTTTTGCTCCAAAAATACTCATAAATAACATGTAATTAGTGCCTAAGCTACAGGCTCTGCACAGGTGTTATGCAGAAAAGCGGACACCAGAAGAAACATGCATACCCTGTGGTGGAAATGACTCAAAACTGCCACATATTAATGAGAAAACAGACTGAAAAATCACCCACATGGCAACTTTTACAAATATTCATAATATTACATTTCTCATCGATAAATGTCCTGAAAAGACAATATTTTTTTTACGTTGTTAGGTCTATATGAGTCTATTCCATGTCTTGAATGCATAATATCAAACATTTCCATTAGTTTTAATGAAAAGTCCACTGCTAGTCTAGAGAAGCAACGGTTTGTCCTAACCCTGATTAAATTTAACTCAGTCTTGGTAAGGAAACTGTTGTTGCTAAGGTGCTAAGGAGATTTATGTACTCCCAAAATTGTGGGGAGTAGTTACTGTCTCCATTTGATGCTTTAAATAGGTCAGAAACCTACTGGAGTGTAGACACAACAACACTGGTTCATCCAAAAGAGCTTAGAAGTTTTTTTATGCCTGAATGATGATAAACAGCGCAGAACAGACCCTATCGGTTGGAGCTACGGGTGCAGCTACATACTCTCTCAGTGCTAAGTACAGATTTGACACCTAGAAATGACTTTTCCTCCATTTTCTGGCGCCCCCTCAAGTTGGGCGCCCTTATGCCTTGAATATAATGCAGACTCACGTTTTATGCTACTGTCTGGAGCAAAGAGTTAATTGAAACACAGTGAAAAGTAAAAAGAAAACACCTGGAGAATTATTGATCATTACATTATCATAATGAAAGTAACGTGAACTGATTTGACTAAGAATATTTACATTTTACACAGTGCGTAAGTTTGTTTTATAGTAGTGAAAGGGCAGATTCGTGCTACGTCTATCTTTGCATCGATCTCCATCCGCTCTCTGCCACCAATGAATGATGCGCGTGCACGGCGGTGTTGTGGAACCAGTTGACAGCCCGGTAAATGGAGCGTTAATTTGGACCAGTCCGAGCTCCATCTGCGGAGATAACGGAGCAGACCGCGGAGCTGGCGGCTTCGCAAACCGTCCGCCCCGTTCTCCTTCACGGTCATCACGTCACCCTCTCTCTCGTGCCCCCCCAGAGACCACAGAGGCTCGAGGGGTAGAGTTACAAGAGAGGGAGGGGGTAGAGAGACCTAGAGGAGGGGTAGGAGGAGGAGAGAGAGGGAGGTGAAGCAACTGAAGCTACGGCTAACTAGCCATGTTGCTGTCCCCGCCGCCGCTGCTGCTGGTGTGTGACTGCTAGCGGGCCGCCCTGGACTCCCTAACCGCCCTGAGGTGCATCATGCCCGGCTGGAAGAAGAACATTCCGGCCTGTCTCCAACCGGACCAGGAAGGAGGTAAGAGCGGACCCGGACTGGACCGTGCGGGTTCACAGCCACACGGACCGGTGAGCGTGCGTCTCCTGGCGCGTGTGTGTTTGTGGTGCTGCGCGCGCGTGTAATTATCAGTAGAATCTCTCGTGCAGCTTGGCATTGGCTGGGTGTGTTTTTGTTTTAATTAGTGAAACTTGACACCGTGAATGTGTGCGCGTGTCTCTGAGATATCTCGTGCTAATCTCACGCGCAGTGACGTCCCTTTAATTTTTTTTCTTATTAATTTTTGTTAACGCTGTATGCTCTAACGTGTTAGTGATCACCGGTGACCGGTTAACGAGCTGGCGGGTTAGCACGGCTGCTAACAAGCTAGGCGGTTCTGGACCACCGGTGGGTCAGCCAGAGTCTGCCCTTGGTGTCCGGGTAACGACCACCTTCAGCGGGCTGAGGGCGGCAGTCGGTAGGGTCTTTAGCGTCGGTTCGCCCGGAGGTGAAATCTGTTGGTTTGAATTAAATATTGACAGAAGAAGCCTTAATGTTTAACACGTTTTAGTTTTGGAAAAGATCACCATCGGTTTCCCGTCTTAAACCGTGTCAGCATTCTTCCTATGAGGGCTTATAAAGCCAAAAAGTTACTAATAGTGGGCATGTAAACAAAATGTTCCAAAGAGTTGTAAATGATCTGAAAGCAAAAACAGCTGTAGAGAGAAGGAGATAAGGGAGCTTCACTTCTCAGTGGTCGTAATGTTATGCCTGATTGATGTACAGCTGCAACAAGAGTTGGTGCACAAATGTGAATTTACAACACATTTGTGCATCTGTGTAGTTCTGACTGAGTTTTGGGCCAGACTTCTTAACAGAAGTGGTGGAGTTTCATTACAGTTTCTTCTTAACTTGAGCTGTAAGCATGGCCAACAAATATTGGGAGACCCACAAGTTCCCACATTTTAACACACAAGTTCCCATATTTTAACCCACTAATTTCCAAATGTTAGCTTGCTTTTCTATATTTTAAACCTTGAATATCCAAATTTGAACACAATTTTTCAAATTTTTACTCGTGTTTCTAAATTTTAATCCACAAATTATCAAAATGTTTCTAAATTTTATCCCACATTTCCAATTTTAACTGAAAACGTTCCAAATTCAACCCCCATTTTCTGAATTTTCACCCAGCTAGTTTCTAAATTTCAGCCCACAAATCATATAAAACGCAACGTGAAAAGTCTTTAATATGAAAGCTGTTGTTTTGTTTCAGTTTTTGAGAGAGTAAGTAACGTTTTCTTCCTGAAAAGCTTATTTTACTCAAATGTTTACCTTGACCTACTGCTGACTTTCTGTTAGAAAATATTTTTCTGCTGTTGAAGTAGAATCCAGCGGAGTATGGCCACTTCATTAATGCTTGTTAAATCTGTTCAGATGAAACAGAAAACAAGTCGTCCATCTTCCTGATGGACGTCGCGTTGTGGTCAAACCAAAAACACGGATGTAATTTATTCCACTTGTCAGACTCTGCAAACCATTTTCAGCTCTTATTTATGAAGTCTGAGCCCCACAGACTGGTCCTCACAGCTGCTGAAGGAAATGTGGTTTTAAATTGAATTGACTGCATTTCTACAACATAAAACTCAACGAAGATAATTAATAATGAACGTCTGGATTGTGCATTAAGTGGCAGGAAAAGCTGTTTATTTTCAGAGTGTCTGCTTAAGCAGAGACTGGATTGTAATTTTCGTCAGTGTGAGAAATGTCAGGGAGGAAGCCAACCTTGAGTCAGAACCAAGCATGACAGATTCAATGCTTTCTTTTATCTGACCGCCAATAAAAGATTAATTTGTTTTGCTTCTTTTTATCGATCGGTTGATTAAAGCTGCAGAGTTTACGACAGAAGATTGGATTACAGTTGCAAGGCTCAGAGATGTTATCTACAGACTGAGAGAAAACAGAGCGCTGCAAGTGTGAGAAGAATGCGAAGCCGTGTTGCAGTGAAGGCCGTCGTTTTTACACACTGCAGATGCATTCTGGCTTTAATGGCTGGAGTTTTCCTAGAGTAACAAGCCTGGAACCGCCAGAGATCAGTCAGTTTTATTGATTGACAGAATTTTTAGTTTTTGAACAACTCATTTTTTGGAAAAACTGGAATTTTTTACACCAAACTTCAGTGGAAACTTTGGCACACCCATGGCGGCCATCTTGTTTCACAGCCGTGTTTTATGGCTTTTATTTATTTTAATTCAGCTCATATAGATAATATTAAGATGAGGTTACAATTTCTTATTTTTTAATTATGAGAAGTCGTAATGCTACTAAAATACAGTTATACAATAAGTGAAAGTAACGAAAGAATAAAGTGTTAATGTTGCTGGAATAAAGTTGCGATATTAGAAAAATTACAGTTTTTCTGGAGTAACGAGCCTGAAACCAGAAGGGAAAATAGATTTTATAGATTAGCTGAATTTTTCTTTTATAAAGATTTGAATTTTTTGAAAAACTAATTATTTTTCCCACCAAACTGTCAGCACTCCCAGGGCGGCCATCTTGTTTCACAGGCATGTTTTACAGCTTCTAATTATCTGAATTCAGGTCAACTCCACGACACAATGTTAGGGCCAGACTGATAGGTTTAATTATGATAATAAAGTTATAATACCTCGACAGTCGTACAACAACATAGTGGAAATATTTTTAGAATAAAGTGTTATTATTATCACAATAAAGTCGCAAAAATACAGTTATGCAAGAATGAAGTAAAATTAACCAATCCTGATGAGTCACCAAGATAAAAGCAAAAATCACATAAATCCTGTTTAAGTTCATCAGTTATTAAATAGAAAATGCCAATTTGTTCCTTTTTTTACCAGATGAAGATGAGAATTTCTCTCCCCTTCTATCAGATCCAGACTTTTTTCATAAAAGTTTCAGCCTAATTAGCTCCAGAAATAGTTGGCAGATGATCCATCATGGGGTTGAGCGCCGGCCCGGCCCAATTGGAGCCTCCAGACGGAGATGCAGCTCAGATTTACTGTACCGATGTTAAACCTGTGTGTGGAGATCCTGCGGAGGTGATGATGCACTCTGGATGCGTTTACCTTCCAGCCGCTTCACTCCCCCAACTGCCAGAGACACAAAAACAAAGGCTGGAACCTCCAGCCACGAGCAGGAGAGTAAAAATAGAGAATAGGTAAATAATTGATCAGGAAAGCAAAAGAGAGCCAGTGAAGCTCTGCGCTACAGAGCCAGAGCATGTAGGAAATCAGATTCATCTGGCCTGATCTTAGCATGATGACAGCCTGATGTTAGCCTGATGTGAGCCTGATGTTAGCCTGATGTTAGCGTGATGTTAGCCTGATGTTAGTGTTATGTTAGCCTGATGTTAGCGTGATGTTAGCCTGATGTTAGTGTTATGTTAGCCTGATGTTAGCGTTATGCTAGCTTCCGGTCAGCCTCAGCTGATGAGGAATTCATTCTGTAGTTAATATCCATTAGTTCATCCATCCATTCATTTTACCATTGATTTAGCCATCCCTCCATCTTTTATATTTTATTTCCTATATACATTTATGATGAATTTAGCATTTATTGTAAGTGTGCATTTAGTTTTTATTATAAATTCATCAGGAAGTGAAAACAGCAGAGCTGCAGCATGTTTAAAATGAGCTTTATTTGTCCCGCCTCGTGTCGGCCGTCCTCTCAGCAGGGTTTACTGCACAGCTGATGAGGAATTCAGGCTGAACATGAGTTAAAAGAAAAGAGGGAATTCAAAGCACAGACAAAATGGCAGCTGCAGATGTTGGAACAGGAGTTTTGTCATGTTAATTAGTCGAATTTATCCCCTGAGTTTGGGTCGGGAATTCAAATACGACGATAAATATTCTGAGGATTAAGTCTGTTTGCTTCTTCTCAGTTCCCTCTTCACATGATCTCCCTGCTGCTCACCAACCAGTTTCTGACACTGATTCTTTTTTGCTCCATTTTGTCTTTTTCTCAGGTTTTATGAGGAGCGAAGCTCTGCTTGCTCTCTGGGGTCGTTTTGTTAGCCTGATTTCTTCCAGGATCAGAGCGACATCCAGAAAACGGAGCTAAAACCGGGTTTCTGGACATAAATGTTTATATTTCTAACAGTTAGCGATAGTCTGTGTTTCTCATATTCAACAGCTTGGTTTAGGTCTGAACTTTGACTAGACCATTTTAAGTCCTTTGTTCCTTTCTGGGGATGCACAGATATGAACATTTGGGCCGATGTCGATATGGATTATATTGCCAATAATCAATATCTGTCCGTCCATCCATCCATTTTTGTCGTTTTTATCTACTTTATAGTTTGTGTGTTTAGTTTTTGTTTAGTTTTTTAATATGTGATGTCAGATCTGGTTCTGCCGTTCAGTCTGGACCGTCGGCACCAGCTGGGTAAACCCGGCTTGTGTTGGCGCTGCGGCTGAAAGCTCTGGGAGCGGCTGAGTAAATGAAGCGCGGGAGGATGTTCTGCGCGGCGGGAGGATGTTCTGCGCGGAGTGACATCATCCTGCCGTTTTAAGCTTTTGGACTAAGAAGCAGAGAAAATGGTTTTAACACAAACATGCGCTGAAACACACACTGAGGCACACACCGCGTCCTTTAAGAGGTGCTGATGTCAGAACTCTGCTCATCTTTGTGCTCAGGATTACTGAAGCAGACCTGACTGTGTGTGTGTGTGTGTGTTTCCTTCCATATCCCTCAGCTTACTGTATTATCTCCTCCGTTTCTCACAGATTCTGCTCTTACTTTCTCTCTCTCTGCTTCTCTGAAGAACAAACTGCTGACTCTCTGCGGGACTTTTACCCATTTTCATGCGTTCGTTTCAAGTGCAAATATTGTTTCCAAAGCGAGTTACGCTGCCTGTGCAGAGCGGCACTCAGAAGTTTATATAAGGCTGGAAAAATATAGCGAGATAAATGACAGGAGAGAGTAACCTCCAACCGTCAGACATTTACAGAAAGAAATCTACATCTTTGTCCCTGTTTTCATTGATCAAACAGAGTGAAATATTCAGTCTTTATCTCCTGTGCAGAGAATGAAAACTCACAATTTGATGCCTCAGAAAAATACATCAGATTAACAACAAAATGATATTTTGAGCAGAAAGCCTGTTGGTAGAATCGCTGCAGCAGGAATCGAACATTATTTGAGTTAGAAATGTTTAAACTTGACAGGAAATTTATATGCCTAGATAATTATGTGTTATTGGAAAACATTATGAACAATTTTTAACAATTCCTATAAAGTCTCCTATAAAACCAAAAGAAAACACCTGACCTACTTTGTGTTCACATACTGACCAGATCATCATTAGACCTGCCAATTAATCAATTAATCGCATGATAAATTAAAACAAGCATTTCTATTTGCATGATTTTGTCTTCAGTCTTCAGAAAGAGAGAATAGAGAAATAAATATAAATCATTCAAATGTAGATTATTGAGTGTATTTTTGGGTCTGATTGCGACAGGCCTGTGTTGCAGTGCACGTATTGGGGAGGTTTCTGCTCGGCCCGTCTCTCGTACTTCAGCTTAAATGCATCAATATTTGTTCATCTTTGAAGAGTGAGAGATGGCTGGATGGATGGAGACTCAGGTGGATCAAACCTCTTTGTTTTCTGACAGTTTTTAACGTTTTGGTATTGCTCTGCATCTCAAAATGTGACGCTAATCATTTCTGTGCCATTATAGGAATGAGCTTTCTATCAACAGGCTGGATGCTAATCTCAGGATTAGAGTCACCTGTTGGAAACAAGATTATTACTCTGTCTTCGTTGATCACAATGACTTGCTGCCGCCTTGATACTCAACATCCAGCTTTGGCTTTCAGCTTAAACTGAGCATCTTCTGATATTTGGTGATGAAAATCTCAGCAGAAAAAATTAAGACACAAAAAAAAAAGGATTTCAATTCCAGATAGAAGTGAGTGCAAGTCGCACACACACACACACACACACCCTGAGCCCTGGCAGCTTCCAGGTGACACGCTGGCATCACACACAGTCATTTTCCGCGTGGATAAACCCATCTCGGGCGCAGAGCCGTTCACACCTTGTGTCCCTGATGGTCGAGCGCTCGGCCCGGTGCCACAGCCTGCAGAGTCGGACTCCTCTCTGATCCGCTTCATCCTCTATTGTGTGCCTGTCTGCCTCCTGCAGTCGTCTGAGTTTGTTGCTTCCTCCTTTTGAGGTTGAGCTCTGAGACAAAACGCTGCAGGTTCGGTTCAGTCGAACTGCTGCAAGGTGTGGATTCTGGGAAACCAGCGCTTGTTTTCTCCAGGAATGTAGCTCAGTCATGGATTTTTCTCCTGCACAGATGTACTAACCACAGGGAATACAAATGATGTTGCTTGTTTGTGAGCTGCAGATTCACGCCGTGGGTTTGTGTGGATCAGTTCTTCTCCTCAGGAAATCTGGCAAATGAAAATGCATTTCTCTGCTTCCCAATAAGACGTCTGGTCTCTTCTGTGGACCGTCTTCTTAAACATTATCAAGATTAATTCTGTCAGTGTACAATAAGAAGTTAAAGCTTTAAACTACAGTGGATTCCCACCTATTCGTTGATTTTTCTGTGGAGTGTAACTCCAAATTAATCACAGAAAAAACAATTATTTGCTTTTATTTGTACATTAGAAGTAAAACGGCAGCTTGGGAAGCTAAAATACTTTGGTCATAATGCCAGATGGAAAGAACCAAATGGCAACATTTGTTACATTTCAGGTTCTCTTTCATCAAAAGAACCAAAATGCTAGAAAAATTCAGTTCCCCTCCTCGCCTAAGGGGGCGCTGCACCAAGAACCACTGAAGGAAGCATCATGAAGACTGAGCACAACTTTCTCACAAAATGGAAACAAAAATGAAGGCGTCAGATTTTAGCAGTTGGAGGATTTCTCTTTTGTTGTCGGCAAAAGACCACGAGTCATTTCTACTGCTAGCGTTGGCCTAGCATGTTTGTTTTAGTTGTATTTACCCAGAATGCCCTGCGCTGTAGTCCACTTCCTGCTTTTGGAGTGGTCTCCGTTCCAGTTGCCGTTGATATATGCATCTGAACTGCACCAGAGTTTGGTTTGGATTCACACTTCCCCAAACGAACCAGACCTTCTAGGCAAACAGGCTGGAGTTGGATTGGAGCAGACTGTTGTACATCAAGCATTTCTAATTTTTCAATGCACTTTTTCGTAGTTGTTGAATATTTCTACTCTCTTTGAGTAAAAGTTGAAGTTGTTAAGAGGTGGGAATCTGTTGAGCAGCCAAAGAAAAACAATCAAACCTGGACAATATTGATCAAGACTATTGATCAAAGTGTTTTACACAAAGCTCTTTGGTTGAAAGTTTGTTACTCTAACAGACTAAAAACTTTATCAGGAATTTAAGGTAATTATTAAATGGATCTTCATAAACTTGGAGTTTCCTCTAGAAGCATCTATTGATATATCAGAACTTTCCCCTGTTTTTGGTCTTGTCTTCGTCCTTCAGCTGGATTTGGATTCAGGTTGGACCGAGCCTTTGGCGGATGAACGGACATCGATGCTTTGTGTGTTTTTGTGTCCATTAGGAATCAGGGTCAGTCCATTAGAACCACTGATTCGCTCTTTTTACCCTCTTTTACTTCGTTTCCATCTGTTTCGCTCGGCCTCAGGCATCATCAATCACTGCCTGGCTCTGCCCCGCTGCATTGTGGGTAGTTTCCAGCATTAAAGCCCAACAGAAACGTTCAGTTTCCCCCTCCAGACTGTGGCTGATTCACAGCTCCACATGCTGCAGTTCGTCAAAGTGAACAGCAGGTGGCAGCAGAGGATAAACTCTTTACATGGGTGTGTTTAAGTGGAGCATGGAGAACAAGATTACACACACACCCTCACCCCCCCCCCCACACGCTCACACACACACACACACACAGATGTGACGTCCAATCACGTTACAGAGCAGCAGAAGCCTGGAAGTGATATGGAAATGAGCTTCGGCACTTTAGCAGTCTCTTTCTCTCTCCGCCTCTCGACCCGGCGGTCGGTTCTCTGTTCTGAGCGTAAAGCGTTGCTGAATTAGCTTTTGGGTCGCTGACGCCCTCAGGAACGTCTGGCAGGTGAGGAAGGAGGAGTCGAGCTTTCCTCCTGGTCCTCAAAGGTCCAACTTTACCTTTTTTACATCTAGATTGTGGCTGTGGGTCCGATGAGGCGCAAACATTAAATCCAGGTTTCGCTTCTCCAGTTTAGAGGTTAAAATACGTAATTAGGGCAATAATTTTTGTTTGTTTTGGCCCCAAATGTCCAGATAATGCAGACTCTGCAGCTTTGGACTCAAGGAGGTTTGAGTGGCTTTGTGCGCTGCGTGGCTGCAGGTGCCAGACGGGCCGTTCTGAGCTTTTCAGAACCAGCTGATCTACTGGGATTTTCACACTCTGAGGTCCCAAAAAGACAAAATATCCGGTTGGAAGAAGCCCTGTTGGCCAGAGTAGACTGGTTTATGTAAAAGCAACAAATAACCACAGTTACATTTACTTGAGTAACTTTTTAAGTTCTTTTTACTTTTGCTTGAGAAATTTTATTACAAAGTTAAACAAAGAGTAAAATTTCTGGATTTTCTACCCACTGAATGAAAAACAACCAAAACTTCACCAGACATACACCTGCAGTTTCTGTTAAAGTTTCAAAACTTTTTAATTGAATAAAACAGATTTGGACATTTTTATTTTGCCTGACTGTTATTTTTTGTTAACTACATGAATTATTGTCAGTTTTGTCCTTAAAATACTAAAATTTCCACTTAATTTTAGATTTTGTTCCATCTAAAACCAAAATCTGATGATGTAATTTTTATATATTAAATGATTAATTTGATCAGTTTTTTACCAAATACATTTTTAAATTAATTCACTCGAATTAATTTCTTGACTCTTAAAGTTTTTTTTTATTATTAACATTTTATTACATGAAAATGGTCACAAAACAACAATATTATTGTTTATTGCAATAACTTCTGGGACAATTTATCATCCAGCAAAGTTAGTTATTTTAACAACTTTTCCTTTGTGATTTATTTAAAACCCAACATTTAATTTCCCTCTGGGATCAATAGAGTATTTTTGAATTTGATTAAACTACAGTGAGTTTTTAGCGATGTGACAAACTCACATCGCTGCTGCTGGTGGCGTCCATGTTTTAGGATTCTGCGTCTGCAACAAGAGCTGTCAGAACATGACAGAGGTCAAAGGTTAACACAAGATGCTACATATTTCCCAGTATGTGACTGAACTCCCCGCAGACCGGCTGTCAGTCAGCGAATCAGGAAACAGGCGACGGTTACCGAGCAACGCAGGGTTTCACATTTATAGTCAGTTTTTAATGCAACTTTTACACTTTTCTCACCTTTCAGACACAAAGCAGGTGTTTCCCTGAGACTTTATGCGATAAACTAGCAGTCTGCAAACTTTACTGCCATTAGTTGTAAACATAACATTTTGATAAAACATCTACTATGAGACGTTTGTCATATTTGAAGAACCATCTTGTTATTTAGATTTTTTTAGGTTATAAAATAAATAAAACTTCAGTTTGTTTCTGTTCTGGGAGCTGATATTTAGATGGGCTTCTAAACCCTAATTAATTAGACTTTAATCATGTCGTTTAACATTTGTTGTGATAAATTTGGAATTTCAGACTTTGAAAAATCAGAAATTTACTAGAAAAAAAATCAAATTTTCTCAAAAAAACCTGTTTTAAAAGAGATTTTTTATTTTACTTTTGACACTGGAAAATTTTCTCTTTTTTTCTAGAAAATTTCAGGTAAGATATTTTGCTGGCACATTTGCAACTTTTGTAACTCAAAAATTTTGAAGATTTTTCACAAAAATTTCAGAGATTAATCTCAAAATTTCTGAATTTATTCTAGCAAATTTTCTCAACTTTACAAAATCTGAAATTTTTTATTTTTTTCTACAAAATTTCAGGCATTTCTTGGCAGAAATTTACTCTGCGGTTTTCATAATTTTTTAGTTGTCATAATGAATGTAATACATCGCTGTCTAGTGTGGAAGTTGGATACAGCTGCAAACCTCCGTCGGTTTAATTTGATAATTTTCCCCTCCCGTTTCTTCAGTCTGTGTTGTAGTCGGCGTTTTTGCTGCTCCAGGATCTTTTTCTCTGGATTGTGATTAAAAACGAACTCAGACGTTTCCCATCACCTCCCGTCTGTCGTCTGTCTGAACTTTCCCCAGAATCCCGTCAGGTTCTGGGCTCAGAAACGATCAGTTTGAAACATGAAGACTTTAATTTTAGTCCAACCTGGACGCGTCAGACGGTGTTAATTTGTCTCATGTGTTTTTGATTTTTCTGCTCTCGACTTGTTTGGCTTTTCTTCTGCCAACTGGGATCTGCTTGGATCAGCCAGGAGCTTCTGTTGGATCAGCAGTTCGGTTTGTGGATTAACAAAGGAACGGCAGTAATTATAGAGTTTATATTTTCATATTTTATAGTAAATCTGACCACATTTATCCCGTCACTTCCTCTAAAGCAGACTTTATGGATCTAAATATGGATTTAATTAACTGAAATGCAGCAGGTGTTTGCAGAGAGAATTCTATAAATCTGCTTTTTTGCTGTAAAATTCAGACTGGATGCCTTTTCAAACATGCAAAACTCCTTTTTAACAAAAATAATTGAGCAGGTAGTTTGTTGAGCAGGTATGAAAAGGTTTTTTTGTGGTTTTAGCTTTTAAAAAGTTAGTTAATACTTTTCAACTCGAAGATTTTATTTCGTTTATCAAAAAGTTACGTTTTCTGCTCATTCAGGTTGAAAACATCACTTTTCCAGTTTGCTCGGGTTCTAAAGAATATCTAGGTTTGGGCTTTGACTAGGCCATTCTGGGATGCAAAAATAATCAGGAATATTGTTGGGTGATTTTATTTAGAGTATCAGAATAAAGGGGTTGGAGTAAAAATTCAGATTGCTGTTTTCAGTGGTGCTTGAGCCATATGGCTAAAAAAATAAAATATCAGATTTTTTTCACACCAGATTCGATTTCTGATTCTAATCGATTTATTTTCTAGAACAGAATTGAAAAAATTCAAAAAGTGGGTTTTTGAATTGGAGTTCTCATAATATTACAAGTTTTCTCTGACTTTATTTTGTCAATGTTGCAAATTTATCCTGGTAATTAAGAAATAAATTGTATCCTGGCTTTTTAAATTAAATTTTAATTCAAAGGTAAATAAAAAGAAGCTGTAAAACAATATGGTGACCGTAGGCGTTAAAAAAATCCTGATTCTTCAAAAATCAAAAATGTAATTAATTGATCAAATTTGATTTATTGCCCAGCCACACTTTTCAAACCACAGTTTGCCACAGAAAATAACAAACTTCATTCTTTTTATGGGGATTTTACGCAGCAATCTCCATAAACTAAAATTTCTCTGAACAATTGGTCAGCAGAATCAGAAACTTCTGAGCGTTTCCGGCTCCTTCAGTGGAGGCTGGTTTTGCAGGTTTTGTTGACGTTGCTGGTTTTGCTGGTTTTTCTGGTTTGCTGGTTCTGCAGGTGTTGCTGGTTTTACCGGTGTTGCTGGTGTTGCTCTCTGGTCCGGTCGGAGTTGGCAAACTGAGAAGCGTGGACCAGGTGTTGTTTCCAAAAAGGTGGAAGACAGAAAACCAGTGGAGAAAAAAAACGGCGCCTCTTCCTCTCAGCATGCTGGGGAATCCAGAGCTGTCCCCTCCCCCTTGGAGTGCGAAGAGGAGGAGGAAGGTGGGAATCATGGATGAGAAGGAGGAAAGGATGACAAAGAAAGGGAGGAAGGAGCTAATGAAGGAGAGGAAGCACACAATGGAGAGCTGAGATGAAGGAGTGTTTTGTGTGTGTGTGTGAGGCGAGGCTTTTGATTGGCCGAGGCCGGCGAAAGAAGACTGGAGCAGAGGAGGAGAGGAAGGCTGCAGAGAATACAAAGAGCAAGTGTGTCAGAGAGAGTGTGTGAGGCATCCAGAGGTGTGTGTGTGTGTGGGGGTGTGTGTGTGTGTGTGAGAGTGCAGCAGCAAGCAAAAAGCCAAGAGGAGGAGGAGGAAACCTGATCCCACTCCCTCTCCCGTCTGCCTGTGTAGAGCTGCGCTCATCGTCCTCAGCATCGCTGCTAGCTTAGCCCGGCCCGGTTTGGACCCGGTTTGGACCCGCGGCGCGCCGGGATGGAGCGGTTCCTGGCCCTGCTGCGCCTCCTGAGCCGGAGGCGGCAAGGGAGGCGGTACCGGGCGGACGACGACTACCAGGAAGGCTACGAAGACGTTTACTACTACACCAGCAAGTACAACACACACCTTCTGAGTGAGTGCTGCAGGCAGGGCAGCTTATCAACAGATTATCACTGCTGAAGGAGCTCCAAGCCGGGGCTGGAGTCCTCCTCAAAGGACGCCGGAGGGTTCAGAGCGGCCCGGCTGGGCGCAGAGAGCTGGTGCACGCGAGGTTCCCTTCGATTTGACTTTAAAATGAGGTGAAAATACGAGCGCGTGGCGGCTTCTCCATTATAAATGAGGCTTTTCTCGGTTAAGGCGCACACACCCTCTCAGGTGTCCAGGTGGATCGTTGGTAATAACAAGGCAGGAAGTGTTTACAGGAGGAAGGAATGTGGGAAATTCACATAATTCCAGGTTTCTGTTGCGGTTAAATCCTGCTGAACTTCAACGAGGAATCTTAGCTTTCATTTAGAAACACGGATCAGACCTGATTAATCTAAATTACTAATCGATTAATCGTTAGCTGGAGTACACACTTTAAAAAGAAAATGTGCTTAAAGAACAAAGCATGTTTTTCCTCCCTGTCTAAGAAAAATTAGTAAAAAAAAGAGAAAACCTGCAGCTGCTGTTTATTACTTTATCTTAGTGCTAAAACGATTAATCTGATTAATCGTGATGATTTGATTATTGAAATGACTAATTTAGTAATTGATTAATGAAAGTTTATTGATCTTTGGAAAGTGTGGTTGCATTATTATGCTATTAACATTATATTTCTTCAAAACAACAATATTAAAGTTTATTGCAATTTATCACCCAGCAAAATATGTTACTATACCAAATTATGGAGAAAAACTTGTTTTTCCTTGTCTAAACAAAATTAGCAACATAAATAATAATTCAGCACTTCTTACCATCCAGTTGTTAATTAAAAAAATACAACATAAATTTTAAAGGCCTGAGCTTTTCACATGTCGATGTTAGAAATATTTATGCAACAAATGATCAAGTGTTCACTAAAGAGATGCTGAAGTTGCATTTTAGAGTTTAAAAATCTAAATTATTTGTTTGTTGCATCTTTTACTATATTTCAGATATTGAAAAGTGTTTCAATGAAAAGCTGAAGATTGTGGCCATTTGAATCTGATTCATTGTGAGGTCTAGAAATAGACTTTTTCCAAAAGCAGGTTTCTTAATTGAAGAAGTTTATTTTAATAGATCAATGTCACTTCAGCGCTTCGCTTTTCACAAAAACTGGACCAAACTGGACCAAACTGGGTCAAACTGGATCAAACTGGATGTTGTTGGTTGATGTATTTATAATAGTGTGAATTGTCAGTTTAGAACAATTTAGAGCAAAAAACCTTCTTTATAAGAAGCTTAAATCATAAATTTGTGCCCTGACCTCAAAGTGTAAAGCATGCTTGTCAAACAAGATGGCCGCCCTGGGCAAGGAGCACAACGGTGAAAGAGAAACCCAATTTTCCAAAAATTCAATCTCCAAAACTAAAAATGTGATGAATAGTTAAAACCAGTTTAATGCTCAACCCTAGAACAATTTAATAAATTCTCTCGTCTTTAATTTGAGTTTAAATTTGACCGTTTTCAGGCGTTTGCCTCACTAACAGACCAAACGGTTTTATTTCTAACACGGCCATCTCTGACAAAGCTGAGCTGTCTTTGTTCTGACAGCTTCTTCCATCCGTCGCTGAATAAATTTACACATCAGGCCTCTGTGGCTCCACACGCTGATGCCGTCGGATCAGGCTGGATCTGTTGCTAAAAAGGTGGCAGGGCGTGGCGCTTCCTGCTGATCCTGCAGGTCTTTTACTTTTCAGACTCTGATTTAGATCTAAAAATACCAACCGAATCGATCTATTGAAGTGATAATGTTGTTTTCGGCGCCTGGCACATCAAAAGAAGGCCATTTGCTTAAAGAACATAAAAAGCAGCAATTAAATCAAAACTGTACAAAGAATATTTAAATATTGCATCTAAAATACAAATAAACTTCTTTGTCTGTAAATCTGTTCCTCCCAGAACTTGAAGCTAAAGTCTCACCTGGTTTAAAAGAATCCCATTTAAATTTGACGTCTGGCTCTCTCTCCCTCTTTGGCAGCTTGGATGGAACAGACATATTGGATATAACCGTTTTCTCAAGTTTATTTCTTGATACTTGTGACATGCATGACATATCGTACTGTGGTGTCAGTGTTTGCAGTTCACAGGATTTGATGCTAATATTTATTAAATAAAGTGGTTTTACTGAACCAGGCCGTTTGGCATGTTGGAAGCCCAGAAAGCTGAAGGTAAAGGTGAGAAAAATGGGATTTATTGCCCCTGTTGTTGTGCAGACTTAATGAAAATTGCAAAGAGGTTGTAATATAGATGCAGCTTCCACAGCTTGGTCTGTTCTGCTGATGTTTAGGCGGCTTATAGTCTGGAAACGTTGGGGACATGTTGACAGTTGTTCAAATCTGAAGTTTCATCTCGATTTCTGGGCTTTTTTTTTGTTGCTTTTGCTTCTAGATGATTAGAGGAGATATTTACAGTTTGATGTCCTGCAGCTGGTTGGACCCTGGTTCCCGTCGCTGACTGGACTTTTCCAATTTTGTTTCTCGCTGGTTTTCCCCCAAAGACTCAAACAACTGAGTGAATTTAATTGCCTAAATCATGACATCTGAGCATGTTTACATGCCGACATTTACTGCTGACCTTTGACCCTGCTTTGGGAGTGTACAGTGTGTGTGTGTGCTGCAGAGCTGCCAAAAGGCATTTCTCGAAGCTATCGTCCGACTCAGGCTGTGTTGTGGTCACTGCAGCGTGTGATTGTATTTGAAAGCGATTTATGGCTGGTTGACTGACTAACCCGGAGACAAACACAGAAACTCTCGTCAGACCTGCTTTATTGGGGCTTTACTCCCTGATTTAAAGCTAACCTGCTTCTCCAACACTAAGGTGACGGTCGGTGAAACCCGGCTTTTCACCTCAGGACTCACTTTTTATTCAGAGGAAAACATGTTCATGTGTTCGGCTCATTTTTACAAATATAAGCTTTTTAATCATCTATGTAGTTGAGTCATTACTGTATGAATAAATGTGTCTGATAAAAACCAGAGAACAAAATGTATGTAGACGAAGTGATCAACGTCTCAGGAAGAAGTTGTGATCGATATAAATCCCTAAAAATGACTTTTTGGACATAAATGTACATTTTAACATTTGTGTTAAAATGTACATTTGTTTGTTTGATTGGGACTTTATGTGGCAGAGCAACACAACAGTGGTCCATAAATATGAAATGAGGGATAAATCTTTGCAGTTTGTGGTGCAACATGTTAGACTTTGAACTTCTCAGACTAAATGTTCAGATCTGCTGGTGATGAGCAGCTTTCTAATACTTTTAGCAGTCACTGTCACCTGCCTTCCCTCTCCGCTGCGCCATGATCTCGTTGTGTGCAGAAATATTATGATGCATACATTACCACACAGAGCAGTGACTGCTGGATGCTCCAGAGCTCGGAGCGGTGCAGCTCTCAGCCGTCATGTGTGATGCGAAGGCTGCTGACATAGAAAATGTGCTAATTAATGCCTTAAATCGGCGCTTCGTTAACATCTCTGCATCCAACGCGACGGAGATGAAAGATCAGGAAGCTCTGCTGCGCCTGATTGTTCCTGTTTGGAGGAAACAAATCTGCTAAAAGCAGGAACATCTTTGTTTCTATCCCTTCCTGGCTGCCATTAGCAGACCCGTCATGAAGAGTTCGCCTACATGTTTCTTACCATGTGGGAATGTGTTAGACTCCCCTCCACTCCGCCGGATCCAAGGCCCACGTCCTCCACTCGTCCGTCAGCTGCCGTTGGCTCTGAGCCGCTCCGTCCGGAGGCGGCGTTCTTCTCCCGATTATCTTCACAGCCCATGAACACACACGGCAGAAAGTAGAGCAGAAATCCGCGCAATTAATTAATCTGCAGGCCTCTCAGGATTCACCGCGCTTTCCCCTCATTATTTGGATTTGATGTTTAATTAGTTCTTTTAAATTAAAGAACAACTTCCTCATTTTTCCCCCCTCTGATTCCCTTCAGACAGTTGTCAGTTCATTAGGTACATCTGGGTCTGAGTGATGCAACAAACCCGACGCTTTCAGAACGTCCTGCTGGTTTCTGTTCTTGCTGCGTTTTTATTCTCTTAATCTGCAGCTTCATATTTTACCCTCATGGCTGGGAAAATTGGTCAATGTGGCGATTTGAATAATTTCTTCGTAGTTTGAGCAAAACTTGCTCTTTGAAACAACTTTCTCTATAATCTGTTGAAACTCTGGGACTGCTAATTCCACGCCACATCTTTAGTCCAACTCTGGTTCGTTTGTCGATGTGCTAATCGGCCCAAACTTTACAAACCTCACTGTTCGGTCAATGTGAACTCTGGAGCGATTTCAATGTCAACGCCAACACCGCTCCAGAAGCAGGAAGGGGAGTACAGTGCAAGGCATTCTGGGTAAATTCAACCAAAAAAAAACTAGCTAGCGTTAGCAAAAGAAAGGACTTGTGATCTTTAGCTAAAGACTAAAGGGAAATCCTACAACTGCTAAACTCAGACGCCACTCCATTTTTGTTAACATCTTGTGAAAAAGGAAGTTGAGCTCATTGTCAACACAAAGTCGATTTAGGTTCATATTTCTCATGTGACGTCACACTTCTGGGAGCTTCGTATTTAATGCTTTGAGGTGCTCTTGCCTACCAAGATGGCAGTCAAGTTTGTGGACTCTGAAGATGGAGCACCCAGAGGGATTCAAACCTAGGACCTTTTTGCTTTCGGGCAACAATGCAACTTGGATTCTTTGTCACGTTTTTTTGTTTTCTATTCTTACTCCACCTGGAAAAGCCGGATGCAGAGTTCTGGTTCTGGTCGGACTCAGTGTGTCGTGGCTGCGTCCCATCTGGACCGCCTCTTACATGAGCCGGTCTGTCGGACCGAGACTATTCTCTCTAATTAAGGGGTGGCACGTCTCTTCTTCTTCTTCCCGTCACAGCAGCGTGTTATTCACACCCAGTTTATGTGCGCACACAGAAGAAGATGTCATGGTGACTCAAAGCCTCGTGTTCACACACACACACACACACGCCCACCCCTACACATGCACACACACACACCTACACACACGCACAAATACACATGAACACACACACACTGATTTTGTTGTTTTGAAATGCCAGCAGCTGTGATGATAACCTGGAATGTGTGTGTGTGTGAGCTCTGCTTTCATCTGTAAAATCACTCTTTTGTACGTCGCGGGGTCGCTCTCGCCCCTCAATTATTCATCGGCCTGTTTCCATGGTAACCGCTGCGGCCGCATGCGTGTGTTCGGCAGCAGCGGACCGGGCTTCATCAGCCGGCAACGGTGTATTATTACACCGAGGTGCGTTCAGGGACGTCCGTAAACTTGGGCGCTCGGCAGCAGAACCTTTCAGTCCTGGAACCGGTTGGTTTGGATCAATGCTGAATCTGGTTCTGTTTCCTTTTGGTTCCACTTCCTGTAACGCCTTTCCTGGTTTGGATTCTTCAGTTCTAGTTGCAATAGCTGCTTATTTTGACCCAATTCTCGGTTCTGCTGGAGAAATCCACCTCCTGATTTATAATACAACCAGTTCTGGTTCAGAAGCTGGTTCTGATTCATTAACCGTTTCTGGTTCATTAACTGGTTCTGGTTCATTAACTGGTTCTGGTTCATTAACTGGTTCTGGTTCAGTTTGTTGGATTTTAACAGATTTCTTTGATTTTATATTTGACTTAGGTTTGGGTTCTGTCTGGTTCTGTCTGGTAGTCCAGCTCTGGTCTTTTGAATCTGCTGGTTCTGAAGGTCCACAGTGGTTCTAATCTAACTGGTTCTGGTTCTGTTGGGTTTTATTGATTCAAACTGGTAGTGAATGGTTTGGGTTCTTTTATATCTTATCCTCTTGGTTCTGGTTCTGGCTTTAGATTATTTAGGGTTTCTGGTTTCGGTTCTGACTGATTCGGGTCTTTGCTTTGATTAATCTGCTTCTCGCAGGTTCTGGTTTTAAATATTTTCCAAATGAATCTGGTTGGAGTTGGCTCTGCTGATTCAGAACCATTTGTGTGGTTCTGGCCGGATCTTTCAGAACTTTTACCAAACCCAGTTCTGACTGGTCTGATGGTTAAACAGACAGAACTTCCTGTGGTTCTGGTTTTGGGTTAATGTTTTTATTTCCTCCACATTCCTCTGGTTCTTCCTCCACCATCTTTGGTTCTGTTCAGTTCTGACACCTCTACATCCTGGTTCTGTTCCTCATGTTCCAGTTCTGATCGGGTTCGGTAATTTCTCAGAATCTCATTCTTTTAGCTGTAATCTCTCCGCCCTTGTTCAGCTGGTTCTGATTTTATGTTGCTCTTTCTATTTTTGATTTTGTTTCTCTTTGTTATATGATTTTTGGAGCCAAATACTGAGATTAAATATTACTAGAAGTTAAAAAAAGAAGCAAAAAGTTTGGTTTAAAGGTAAATAATAGAGCTGTAGCTTCAAGCTGCGATGCGGCTGTGTCACCATCAGGAGGCGTAACAGTCCCAAAGTGAATCTGATTGTAAATCTGACCAGCAGGGGGCGGCAGACATCAGATTCTGAGACATTAGAAGTTGGACAGAGGATGATGATGCTGATGGGGAGACACGGACTGAGGAAGGCTCACAGGGAGAGAGCGGCTGAGTTATAGTAAAATATCACAGATTATACCTTTAATACACAATGACTGACGTTAATCTGCTGTAATCTGCTGCTGGAACACTGACCTACATGTCTGACCGCTGCCTACTGCGGGACACGCCCCCCGATCAGCTGCCGGCCAATCACATGGCACACAGCGCAGGAGCTGCGCTCTGATTGGTCCTCGCAGCATCAGGACTTAAACAGCTGCAGCCTCCAGAACCGGACCGTTTAATTAGTCTGGGTCAATTTAATAATTGATTTGATCGGATTTGTTGTTAATAAAGCTGCTCATTTTGACTGTTAATCTGTTTCTGCTGCTGTGTCGTCTCTCTTTTCATTTTGTGGTTAAATTAAACATAATTATGGAATAAATAAAATAAAATACAATTATTGTTATAAATATTATTTAAGTAGATAATCGGTTATTTTATTCTGAAAGTTCAGAGGCACTCAAAGTAAAAAATATATTTTTTTAAATAAAAAAATATAAAAAAGAAACTAAAATATAAATGAATAAAATTAAAATAAAAAAGCAGAACATTTATTACAGAACTTATTTTGGTTTATAACAAAAACAGTAAATTTGGTCCATCCATCCATCCAGATGTTCAGTCCAGTGGTGAGATACAGCCGCCTCCCTCCTCTTCTTCCCTCTTCTTCCTCCCTCCTCCTCCTCTTCATCCTCCAATCTGCACAGACTCTTCCTCCCCCTCCCCCTCTCCTCCTTCTCTTCCCCTCTAGCTGATTTTTTTTATTTTTTATCTGAGAGCTTCACATCTGCAGCGCTCTCCGCCTCCCTCTCCCGCCTTCGATGACGGTTTCGGTTTGAGGAGCTCCTCCGTCTCTCAGCAGCTCGCAGAGGAAGAGGAGGAGGAGGAAGAGTAGTATTTCCCATTTTTCCTGTCTTTCTTTCCCGTTCTTCATCGGCGGCGGCTGCACCTGCATGGCGCTCGGGGGGGAGGCGACGCTCGGCTCGGCTTCACTATGATCGCCGTGTCGTTTAAGTGTCGCTGCCAGATCCTGCGTAGGGTGAATAAAGGTAGAGACAGCGAGTGTGCGTGTGTGAGTGCGTGTGCGTGTTAGCATCCAACATACATGCTGCATGTTGGTCGTGAGTCTCTGGTGGCAAACTGCTGACATTGAACATGAAGAGAGGAGAGGGGGTTATTGGGGATTACAGCCAGCAGTGTGTGTGTGTGTGGTGTGTGTGTTAAACGATCTCCTGATGGATCCATCCATTTGATGGCTGCAGGTTGCTGCAGCTCTGGGCAGCGTCTTATTATCCAGGATCTAATATTCATGTGTGAACAGGAAGGACGGCGATGGCTGGTTGTTTGTTTGTTTCTGATCAGATTCTCTGTCCAGTCTGAAGCTTCAGGTGTTTCTTGACTGCTTCTCTTTATTTTGCTTTTCATCACTGTGACACAACTTTCAGGGCGAAACTGTGAGCTCGAGTTTTTTTCTCTCGTCGGAAAGACTTTGTGTCACGCTGAATTATTATTCTCCGAGATTAAAGTCAAACTTCTCGTACTCGAGTCTTCAGGTCCAGCTCTAAGCCTTGGTTCTTACACTAACTGTATTCAGTCCACTTGAATTAAATTCTAGTTTGTTTGCCTCCAGAGTCCGGTTCTTCTGGGACGTGTTTATGTGCAGTCGAAGTTTGGTCCACTTACAAACCTAGGATGTTTTCATACCTTGTAGTCCTGTAGTCTCCGTTCGATTTTGACCAAACTGCAACATTTGTTTCATTTTCAGCTGCTGTGCTTCTCTTTCACTCCAACCAATTTAAATGAATAACCTGTTCCCCTCCTCGCCTGTGGGGGCGCTGCACCAAGAACCACTGAAGGAAATTACATGAAAACCTTTGAAGACGACGCTGAGCTCAACTTTCTTCCCAAAATGTAAACAAAAATGGAGTTGTGTCAGATTTTAGCGGTTGGAGTGGTTTGCTTTTGTTTTCTGTAAAAACATAAATTTTTCCTGCTAGCTTTAGCCAAGCACGTTTGTTTTGGTTGTATTTACCCACAATGCCCTGCGGTTTAGTCCACTTTCTGCTCTGGTCTGTTTGGCGTTTACATATGCATTTGAACCACACCAGAGTTCACCTCAACCAAAACGTACATTCTTGTAGATTGTTTTGATATAAGTGAACTCCAACCCGGTTCAGTCTGCTTTAGTGCAACTCCAGTTTGTTTGCCTACGAGGTCCAGTTCGTTTGGGGGAATGTGAATGTGTAATCAAACCAAAAACACTTAAGTCTTTGTGGATTCAGTTGAAGTGAATTCTGGTGCGGATCGAATGCATATTTGACACCAAGTAGACCGGAGACTTCTCCAAAAGCAGGATGTGGACTACAGCACAGAGCATTCTGGGTAAATGTAATCTAAACAAACTTGTGAGCGTAGCGCTAGCTGGAGGCATCGCTTGTGGTTTTTAGCCAAAGACAAAAGAACAACTGCTAAAACCTATGGAAACCATTTTTATTTGCATGTTGTGAGAAAGAAGTTGAGCTCAGTGTCTTCTTTGGTTTTTGTGTTGTTTCTCTCAGTAGTTCTTGGTGCAGCGCCCCCACAGGCGAGGAGGGGAACAGGTTTTTCAAAGGATTTGTTTGGTTTGGCTCAGTGAGAAAAAGAACCACAGCAGCTGGAGATGCAACAAATGTTGCAGTTTTTATCCCCAATCAAACCAAGTCGGGTGAAAAAACCCGAAATTGTTCAAATTTGAAGCATTTTTCTCTCAGAACTGGATAAGACAGGAGTATTTACCTGACTGAACAGCCAAAGACAGCTCTTCTTTCAACTGTTTCCTTAAAATGTCAAATCAAACATCAACATGAATGTGACAGGAAACATGCATCATTCATCAAACCCTTCAGGGAGTCAAAGCCTCGACTTTTACTGAAAAATGAGTCAGTTTCTGCTGCATGGAGCCAGGAATCTGTCCTTGGGGGCTCGCATGTCATCCGGCTTCTTTTTACATGAAATTATCAATATTTTAAAGAGATAGCTGTTTATTTAACTGTTAAACCTCCAGGTTGAAATGTTAGGAGTGCTAACCTGGGATCTTTGTTGAATCTGTCGTTATTAAGGTTTAAAATTTACAGACATTTTTCCCAATAATCACATTTATTAAACAGGTTTTCTTTTCATTATTGTAGCTATGTAGTTATATTCACTTTACTGTCTATAAATAAATAAATATGTTGTAAAATATGGAAGAATAATCTTGGTTGAAAACACTGAGCTAACCGAAAGACAAAAATGAGCTTTGATGAAAGTTTATCTAGTGATTTATCCACTAAAGAATCCAAGTGAAACTTCTATTAAACGAGAGACTTTACAATCCAGCACCATGCAGAGCGATTTAAGAGCTCTGTTGAGGAGCACAGTCCACTAATGCTGAACTTTAGTGACTAAAAACTTTCATTTGAAGCTTGATTTCTGTCTAAACTCAGCTCGACGTTGTTCTAACTGATTCAGATTTTCCATTTTTATAAATAACGGTTTGAACATAAAAGTTAGAAAAGTTCATGTTTAACTCGTATGTTTAGTTGCGTCACTTTAATGTTGCTGTACTTAAAATACTGAAACGTTGGCTTCAGCCACTCATTCTCTCCTTATTGTAACAATTTATTTAGCTAGAAGTGAAAAGTAGGAACATTTAGATTTATTTTTGTTGTAATTTCAGAGGCTTGTTTATTGTTTTGCTTGATTTTTTTAAAGAAAAAATTTAATCCATATCAAATGTAAACTCCTTTTTAATTTCTCAGATTTTATGACTTGTGCTTCATGTTTTTTTTATCTGCCGTTTCTTTTCGTTTCCGCTTCTTTCTCGTTTGCATAGTTCAAAAGTTAGTTGGTTCAATGTCACGGTTTACTGGGACGTTACAGATTCAATTGAATTATCAGGATTGTGCTGCAGCCTCACAGACCAGGTGAAAACAACATCTGAATTAGGTCTGAATGACTAAATCCTGAGCAAACAGCCAACAGAGTTGGAACAAAACATTTTTGGCAGTTGGAGTTTATTTCAGGACACTTTCTACTCTGTTTCTATTACAATTTAAATTTTATGTTTGTTTTTTACATCAAATAATGAATTAGTGGATAAATAAAAGTAGTAGTGAATTGCTGTTGAATGTAAAATGTAAAAAAAGCTTTTCTTCCTCTGACAACATCAATAAAACCAACAGCTTGTTGAAGGTCATTATTTCTAATTCCATCTGTAAGTGTTCAAGTAAGGTGCAGCGCAAATATTTTTTAATTACAATTTATTGATATATTGCTTATTGCAACTGGCCTATCAACCAAAAAACACTTGTCTTTTCCAGCAGCCATTGTACAGTGCATAAAGCGGTAAAACCTGCTAATCAAACACACTGGAACTCTGTGATGCTAGGGAACATGCGGAACTCTGTCGCGGTTGCTAGGGAACAGGCGGAACTCTGTCGGGGTTGCTAAGTAACATTGCAGTACCTGCAGACTGTTCCATCAGAATTTAACAAAAATTCTCGCAGCCTGACTCTAATACTCTGTCGTTCAATTCACAGATGGGTTGATTGAAATAAAATCCACTTTTTGAAAATGTTTTCTGAATCAAAAGAAAGCCATTTAATTGGATCTGATCTGAAAAAGTCAAGGATTTTATTTTTAAGCTGCATTCCCAGACAGGTAATTTGTTGGATTAATTTTGTATATTCACAAATTAACAAGAACGCCTGATCTGAATGTGCTTCCCTTTTGCTACCTACATTTAGATGTCTGTAAACAAACCTAATATTTAATGTTTCGAACAGCAGATGGTTTATTGGATTAAACGAGCCGTTTCCTCCGGGTCCCAGCAGCAGAACCAGACTGGAAACCAGAACCTTGTCTGCCTGATATCTGTTGAGACTGACTTTGGCTCTGCTCTTCCCTTCTTCTTCCTTTTTAATTACGGGAATCACAGCAAACACTTGAACGAGTTGGACCCCGTCCTTCACTCCAAGCCCCAGGACTCCTAGGATCAAGCTGGGGAATAACTTTCATCATTTTTGCCTCCATTTGAAGTTTTGCAGCTCTTTTTAAGTGGCTCAGTAGGTTTCCTCTCGCAGCCAAACATCTTGACTCGGTGGTTTTTAAAGCAGCACCTCTTAACGTCTGAATTTAACCCTCGGAGAAAAGCTTTGTCTCTGCCACAGCGGCTGCTCCTTCGGTTCGCGTGTGTGTTTTAAACGGCTTTGAATGAGTCTATAATAAGGTACGGAGCGTCAGTGTGTCGCTGTATTCCTCAGAGGATATTAAATATACAACTGAAAACACAGCTCAGCTTTGAAACCTCACACAGTAGCTGCAGGACAAGTAATGAATGTAAATGCAAATGTTGTTTATTTTTAATAAGCAGCAAGCCTTAGATCATGGGTACGGCACATTTTTAAAGACATTTAGGGGATATGATGAGGCAAATTATTATATTATGTGTTCCCAACATAAAAACCAGGACCTGAGAAAGTGTCATCCAGTCAGTTTCTGCCAGCACCGATGAGTTTATAGCCATCGATCTGTTCAGGGACCCCCTGCTGCTTCACCACAGAATGAAGGGAATCACTCAGAACAACCGTATCGATCTGCAGATGCTGCGAGGAGACCTTCGTCAAAACAACAACCTGACCTGAGCTGTTTGTTACACCTGTTATCTGAAGCTCTCTTAAGGTCTGAGCTTTGACTGGGACGTTTCGACACCTCAGTTCGTTTTATTCTTGTTTAGTTAGCCCCAGGACTCCCAGGATCAAGCAGTTCCATTTGTCCAAGCAGGGCTGGACAAATGGAATTTGTCTAGATTACTGTGTCGGGTTTGTACTGGTGACCGATTGTGCTTCTTTGAACAGGTTAGGGTCGGTGTATGGCCTATATAAAACATGTTCAGTTGATTTTTTGCACAATGATGGATTTTTTCTGCTCATTTCTGCCTAGTTCTAGGGACTCGTCACTTTAAATCCAAATAAACTCAACATTTCAAACAGATGCGCAATTATACAACCGTACATCTTTAAAAACCATTAGTCGCGCCTCCTGCACAACCAACAAGAATGCAGCAAGTGGTTTATGGAGGGTAAGTCAACAATAAAACACTTGACTTTTCCAGCAGCCATTATACAACAGCAGTTAAACCAGCTGATCAAATGTGGCGGAGCTCTGCTTTAGTTGCTAGGTAACGGCTGGAACTCTGCTTGGGTTGCTAAGTAACGGGCAGTGCCTGCTGATTTGTTACATTACATTCCAGATGTTTTCGAAAAGACTCATTTACCAGACACCAAAACACATGAACTCACTGTAGAATCACTAATAAAAGTCAACTGGATCCAATCATTTTGTTCAAAATCTAAAATACAAAAGGAATTCTTATTCTGTTTGTAAAAATATAGAATCAGAACAACAAATCAATGAGTCAAACTAAGGCTAGGTTATTGTTTTACGCTGGTGAGAGAACTACGGACTCCTTTTAGACGCGTTTAAAGATCATTTGCTGCTACTTTCCCTCATGTAGTGACGGATGGGGTTGGTTTTCACTCCCCTCCTGCTTTTGGGTTTCATTTCTTCTGAATAAATAATGAGATGGTGTGAAGTGTCATGTTTTGTTGCTGTTCACCTGATTTTAGGATGTCCTGACGCAACAAACATCGCTTGTTTATATTTTAGCATCACTGCAAATGCAAATTTAATCCTCAGTCTGAGTGAATTTACGTCAGCATTTCATCCAAAGCTTTTATATGAGCCCTGTGCAGAATTATATGGAGCATGTTGAGTACATAGTAGTGTCGCTGAGCACAGAAAAGGCTGGATGCTGCTGCCCTACATCTGAAGGAGGAGGAGGAGGAGGCTCGGCTTTCATCTTCACTTAGATATGGTCTGAATGTGTGTGTTACAAGTCTACAGGGGACCAAAACCTAAAACAATCACATTCAGAAGATTCAATTTGGAGAACGAAATAAATACAATCCTGAAATTTTATCTGAAAGATGTAGTTTTAGGGTCAGAAACTATCTTCAGTTCAAGCTGAACCTTCAGGATAGCGATGTCCTCACAGCGGCTGGAAAACACTGAAGTGTTTCCACAATCTCATTTTGCTTCTGAGCCGGGCTGCTGGAACCGAGCAGAGCCCATCCAGATCAGATTAGAATAAATTACAGCCCAACAGGAAGCCAAAATATAATAACGGCAAAGTAAAGAGCGAGATGAAACAGAAAGAGCTTATTTTGCTGTTTTCTTTTAATAATCTGAGATTCGAACTGGATTAAAACTCATAATTAAATCAAACCATTAGTCTGTCTTTAGTTTAGTTTTTTATCTTAAACTTAAAAAAAAAAGTGTTTTCTAGATGAGTAAAAAGTTAGTATCATTTTTTTGTGTTGATAAAAATATATTATTTGGAATGATATTTTTATGTTTCTGTGTGAATTTTGATGTGTTTTTTGCACATTTATTTAGTTTGCAATATTTTTACCTAAAACTGTCTCAGCGCTGCCCTCTTTTGGTCAAATGGAGGCGACTGCAGTTGAATTTTTCTATCGGTTACAACAGACCTGTCAAAAACAAAACACTGGAACTGGAACTCTGCTGTAACGGGTTGCTAGGTAGCGGGTGGAGCTCTGCTGGGGTTGCTAGGTAACGGCGCAGTGTGCGAGGAATGTGACTTAACAGTTGGGAGGTTTTTGGTGTCCTTTTCCAGACACCAAAAACATGGCTTGGTGGGTTTTTTTAAGCACTTTTGTTGCTTTTAGAAGCAGTAGGAACCCAAATGGTAGGACAAAAATGAGCAAAATGTGAATTTTCCATAATTCACCTTTAAATGAATGGATGGAGCTTGAAAACCAGTTTAAGAAACTGATGAAGCAGAAAGTTTCTTGTTTTTTTTTCCCAGAATAATTTAAGATTTATTGGCCAGTAGTTGTCATCTGAAGCGAATTAAAACCAGTCTGAAGTGTTGTTGTTCTGCATCCAGCTGATTGGAGTCTAAATGATGTGTTTTTCTGTGTTTTCCTTTCAGATGAAGGGCCGTACACGAAGCACTCGGCCGGGTCACGTCCTCCAGATGGAGCGCTGGCCATCAGGAGGCAGAGTATTCCAGGTAATACTCCCACCTTCATCCCGCTGATGGTTTAAGACGAGTTACTGGGATTCCTGTGGTTGGTAATGAAGGCAGCAGCTAAAAGTGGAGAACAGGAACAGCTGATGTTTTCCTCCCATTAGTTGTAGGAAGATGCTTGTGTTTGCACTTTATCTCCTCCCACCTGGAGCTGCTGTCCTAGTTAGGACTGCTTTCTGCAAAAACGAGCGAGAAAATGGTGCTTGTTAAAAGGAAGAGTTTAAAGTGCAGAAACTGGTGGAAACGTTTGTTTAATGTGTTTACACCAGTAAGACCAGTAAAAACAAAATCACTTGGAGACATATGATGGTATGATTGTTTATCTAATTTTGTTAAATGTTATTTATTTATATTTTTTATATTCTGTAACTATTTAGTTTGGATTTTTTTTGGAAGAATACTTTTTTAAAATTATTTTTAATTAATTGTATTTTTGTTTTTTGGGGTTTATAAATTACATTTTAAAAATTGTTTTGCATTCATTGGGTTATATTTTAGTTATTTAGTTTTGATTAAAATATATTTTTTATTTTATTTCGTCTTGTTTTTTTATTATTTTAGTTAAATGTGATGCGTTTGGGAGTTTAGTCATTTTGACATAAAATATTGCTTCAAATGTAACTATAATTTTTGTTGTATTTTTTGCAAAGCTTTGTTATTAATATTTTTTTATACATTCTGCTTTATTGCTTCAACTATTTATTTAATAAGTCAGATTCCTATTTGACATTTTACATCCCCAGTTGAAAACACTTTGTTGGCTTCCAGTGACAAGCAGTTGGTAAAATTAAATGTTTTTTCCATTAAATCACAGCTAAAATTAAACTGTGATTTACTTTTAAAAGTGTTGTGCGTTAAATTTCCTGGTTGAACTCCTGGCACAGAGGCTGGAGGTTGATGCTGCTTCATCAGCAGCGAAACAGAGGAGGCACAGTTCCCATTCAGGCTACAAAGAGCCCATCTACAGAAATAGAGCTTCCTGTGAGGCTGGCTTTCTTCCTCAGCTCCTTTTAAGTAAAAAAAAGGCATTTTGTGAAGAAACAATTTTAGAAGTCGCTCCTCTGCAGCTGCAGGGAGCTGCTTCATCAAACATGGGAGCAGAATCAAAGATTGGAGGTTTTCTTTTTTTAGATGGAGTCACTGTTCGCTGCTGTTTGTGAAACCGTCGTAATCCAGGCTGAATGAACTGAGGTGAATCCCTGATAATATTAAAATCCAGCGACTGAGAGAAATCCAGATTTATGTTTTATCACCTGAGGACGGTTCACATCGCGCGGCAGCAGCTCTGTAGTTTCCTCGCGCCCAGCGCTTCCTCTGCTGAATAATTCAGAGGTTTGATAAAAAATAGATGGCCGGCAGACCAGGAGATGTTCAGTTTGTTGGGGTTATTGTTTAATTTCTCCTTGTGTTTTAGAGAAACACTGCGGCGGCGTGTTAGGGTCATTGTAGATGGAAAAAAGAAGTACATTTCCACCAAAAAACTCTGAAATTTTAAGATTAATCTCAGAAATGTTTTTGTAAAAACTTGCAAATTTTGGAGTTTCAAAAGTCAAACATTTCTGATGTTAATCTCAAAATTTCTAGCAATTGTTTTACTTTTGAAGCTCTGAAATTTACAAGTTTTTTTTTTTTTAGAAAATGTCTGAGATTACGTAAAATTTTTTACAGTTTTCACTTGTAAATCTTGGACTTTTGAAACAGAATTGTAAATTTTTTTTCTCCAAGATTTCTGCAATTAAACTCAAAATTTCAGAGATTTTTTGAGAAAGTTTTGACTTTTGGAACTAAGAGATGTCTAGCATTTTTTTTTCTGTGCTTAATTTTGACATTTCTGAGCTTTTTTTCTAGCAGATTTTCCTTTTTTTCAAACACAGATTTTTTTTTTTTTAAAGAAAATTTCTAAGGTTAATCTCAGAATTTCTGAGCTTTTTTCAAGCTGATTTTTCTCTTTCCAAACTCAAATTTGATCCTTTTTTCAAGGAAATTTCTGAGATTAATTGAGTTATTTGGTGGAAATGAACTTCTTTTTTTTTGTCTATGATGGCGCCATTGCGCCGTCGCAGAAACACTGACGATGACCCGCAGTGGCCTGTTTTTCAGACGAGTTTCGGGGCTGCACGGTGGTGGAGCTGATGAAGAAGGAGGGAACGACGCTTGGACTCACCGTTTCAGGAGGAATCGACAAAGACGGGAAGCCTCGGGTTTCGAACCTGCGACAAGGAGGGATCGCTGCCAGGTGACGTCGATTAATTTCATCTGCCTGGAAACTGCGGATGTTCTTTGGGAAAAGGTTCCACGTCTAAACGACACTTTTGGAACAGCTGTAGCTGTCATGCCAAGCCACTAGAAGGCGCTGTGATTTTAGTATTACATTGAACGCGCATGCGCTTTTGACCTTTATCTTCCACCTCATTCCGGTATTTTTCTTTTCAGAGGTTGTGTTAAATTGAACAGATTAAGTAGTACACAGAGCATAATGTTATCGGCCGTTTTTGTTGTTATTTGCCGGCTTATTCGTATAAAAATGCTGCGCTCCAGTTGCTTGTGAAGTGGGAACTTGAAGGTAACTGTGTCAGAAGTTCAACATGGCGGCGCCCAGAAACTAAAGCTTTTGCTCGCAATAGCTCACACACTCATACAATTTTAAGCTCCACGTTCCATAAACAAACACAATTTTTTTAAATTAGTTCGGTTTAGAATTTATTTAAGACGCTGTCGTGTGTGTTGTGTAAATAATTATATTTTCACCACATCTTTCTACCCCGAAGTCCTTACTGAGGCGAGTCGTTGTTGCTCCCAGTTTTGCTCCCAGTTCCAGTTGATTTTGTCCAACTACAACTTATTTTCTGATTGCAGTTCCTCAATCAGAAAATATCAACCCGTCTCCCGTTAACCTAATGCTTGTGTTACACATATTATGACGGAGTATTATAATGTGAGAATAAAGTAATAATATTACCACTTTATTCTGACAATATTATGATTTTATTCTCGTAACATTTCAAATGTATTCTCTTAATGGCTTTTACTTTATTCTGCTAATATTGGAACTTCATTCTCTTATGTCTTTATTCTCGTATAAGTGAATTCTTGTATTTTTTTGAGTTTATTTTCATAATAAAGTTTTTTTATTTCTCCTTAGCATTGCCCTAATACTCTGTCGCATCTATATATATATTCCATATCAGAATGATCAACTTTAAATGAAGCATTTGATGTTCATAAAACTCATAACATCTCTGTTTGTTCAGGAGCGACCAGCTGAATGTGGGCGACTACATCCGCTCGGTCAACGGCATCAACCTGGCCAAGTTCAGACACGACGAGATCATCAGCCTGCTGAAGAACGTCGGGGAGCGCGTGGTGCTGGAGGTCGAGTACGAGCTGCCGCCCGTCTGTAAGTGACTCAGCGTGTTCATACTTTCCTTCCAAGGAGCTGAAATTTATTGAGATTTGATTTTAGGAGCTATTTAATTCTTCCAAAAGCCCAAAAACATTAACATCCCTTTAACTTCCTCACATTTTGACATATTGAAGCAATATTTTAGTACAGTGTGCAGTAGGATCAATGTAGACAGAGAAAAATAAAACATTTCTGCCAAAAAAAACCAGAAATTTTCACAAATTCTCTAGAAAAAACAAGGAAATTTCTGAGTTACAAAGATCTAAAACTTTGTGAAAAATAACATTTTGAGATTAATCTCAAATCTCTTATTGAAAAAACTTGAACATTTTCAACTTTCGAAACTTGGAAATTTCCAAGATTTTTTTTCTGGAAAATTTCTGAGAGTAATCTAAAAGTTTCTTAGTTTTTGCCAGAATTAAGTCTTCAATTAATTTAGAAATCAACTAATCGTTAACTAGAGTATCCATTCTAGTTAACGAGTGTTTACTGGTTATATGTCAGCAAAAACTCATTTGCTGACATAAACAACATACTTAGATCAGTAATTAAGCCAAAACTGTACCAAACATATAAACATTTTGCATTTAAGGTAAAATCTTAATTGTCTGTAAATATATTTTACCCAAAACTCCTTAAGCGGCATTTTCTACCTATTGACCCGATTCAGATTTACCAAAGGAATGCTGCAGTATGGCATCTTACACAATAAAATGTTTATTTCTTAATGTTGTATAGAAAAAGCTTAAGCAGTTTAATGAAAAATCTGCAGAATGTGAACATTTTTTATTTGATTAATCACCAGGATGATCAATAGATTAATCCATTAATAAAGTAATTGTTAATTGCAGCTCTAAATGCGACATGGCCATTCAGACTGCAGTCAGATCTGATTTAGTTCCACATGTGGAAGTGATATAAATCTGATATGGACCTGTGTGTGTTGATGATATGTTTCTGTTGCAGCTGTGCAGGGGTCAGGGGTCATTTTCAAAAATGTGGAAGTGACGCTTCACAAAGAAGGGAACAGCTTTGGCTTCGTCATCAGAGGTGAGTGCAGCTCGGTTTGTGAGTGAGCATCTCAAAAATAAATGCAGACAAAATTATAAAGCGGCTCATTCTTACAGGAGGAACGCATGAGGACAGGAATAAGACCCGCCCCATCGTCATAACAACCATCCGGCCGGGCGGACCCGCCGAAAGGTACCGGCCTCTGCAGACTTTTTGTCCCTCTGGAGCTTCTGTAGGAGCTAAAACCTGCCGCTGTCGTTCTGCAGAGAAGGAACCATCAAGCCGGGCGATCGGTTGCTAAGCATCGATGGGATTCGTCTCCATGGCAGCACGCTGTCGGAGGCCATGAGCATCCTGAAGCAGTGCGGCCAGGAGGCCACGCTGCTGATCGAGTACGACGTGTCGGTGATGGGTCAGTTTTTATTTAACAGGAAGTCATGGTTTCAGCAGCTTCACTGTAAAACTTTTGTTTTGTTGTTTAGGATATTTTGTTATCTTTAATTAACAAAACCTTGTTTATTTATTAAATTTTAGTCAATCTCTTGAGACAATTTAACCCCAAAGAAGACATAACTGCAGAATTCCTTCTCTGTTCAAAAAAGTATGAGAAAGTGTAACTTTCAGTATTTTTTGAAGGAAACATAAATTCCCTGATCATCTAATATTCTTTAAAATGAAAATTTCCAAAAATAAACAAGCAGATTGCTTTGCACATTGATTAGACCTTAAATATAAAAATAATTTGTTACTTGAAGGAAAAGTAAATAATCAGTTTGTGATAATTATTTTAAATTTAGTAAATTAAAACAGCTGACAAAACTTTTAGAAGCTTTTTCTGGATTTACCAATTTATTTTACATGAGAACTTGTTGCCAATCACTTTTTAATCCAACTTGGTAAGATGGTGAGTATAAGGAAATTAATTAGTTGAGGTAAAGAAATTGATCAGTGGAGAAATTATCGTATATATTTGGGCATAAATGAGTAAATTTTGCATTTTGTATAAAGTTTCAGGGACAAGAACCGATAAGTTACATTAAAATAACTCAATAAGGTCCAGAAATTTTTTTTAATTAGCTTTGAAGGAAAATTAGCTTGTAACTTCATGGACAGGTACAGGTGAGTTTGGAAAAAAATTACTTGTAATTTCCAGATAAATTAACCCACAAACTGCTGCCATCAAACCACCTGAGTGCATGAAATGTAAGGGTACCGAGGACGGAGCCCTGTGGAACGCCAACCAGTAAACACCAGTGACTGTTTTCACCCTTTTAGACTCGGTTGCCACGGCGTCGGGCCCCCTGCTGGTTGAGGTTGCCAAGGCGGCAGGATCCAGCCTGGGCGTGGCTCTGTCCACCTCCATGTTCTGCAGCAAGCAGGTCATCATCATCGACAAAGTCAAACCAGCCAGCATAGCGGACAGGTGAGAGTCTGATGCTCTCTGACCCAATTCAAGTGTCGACTGAAGATCTTTTCTTATTTCTTTTGGACTTATTTGCAGCTTAATTTATGTTTGCATTAAACCTTTTTGTATTAAACCTAAAGCAAATGCTACCAATATGGTATTCAGTGCAAGCTAATGCTAAAATGCTAAATCACTACCTCACTACCTCACCTACCTGTACTTCAGGAAGTGATTCTTTGGAACTGACCTTTCACTCGTAGTTTGGTTTTATAGTTGTTTGCTAACTGTTGCTGCTTATATCTAATAGACAACGATAGCGCTTCAGTCAGAAGCAAGCAGTAGATTTTAATCTCTACTGCAGAACAAACGTCATTTGCTAAGTGCGCTAAATGTTTTCAAAGTTAGCAAAAGCACTCGGCAAAGAAATTTGCTTTTCTATTAGCGGACATATTTCCACCACTGATTTTGTTAAAAGTTTTTTCCACTACCATTTGCTTATTTAGAGGCAGCTAAGTTTACTAAACATTTTCAAATTTAGCAAATGCACAAAATGAAAAAAATAACTACATATTGGTGCATTAGCAGATTAGCGGAAGCCAACCACTGATATTCACCAAGTTGTTTTCACTGTCTTAAGCTTCTGGTTGTGATATAGTACCTACAATAATGTCTTGAATTAGCTTTTCACCCTTCCTGCACAATGCTTACGCCCAGACGGTCACATGTTTGTGCAGGTGTGGCGCTCTGCATGCCGGGGATCACATCCTGTCTGTCGACGGGAAGTCGATGGAGTTCTGCTCTTTGGCTGAAGCCACTCAGCTTCTCTCTGCTTCCTGTCAAACCGTCCGCATGGAGATTCTGCCACAACACCAGGCCCGACCGGCCCTGAACGCACCGCAGCACGGTAACACAGAGAAACTGCAGTTAGAGAGCTGCAGATTTATGCCCAGCTCCCCCTAAAGGCAGTTTGGAGCTACATTTAATGTGTCAGATCTCTGCACAAACAAAGTGTTTATGAGGTGGAGCGGAACGTCCCCCAGCGCGGTGTAAACATATAGACATCAAACTTAATGAGCCCTGAACAAACTCAGTGCACTCAGAGGCCTTGAATGCGCCTCAGAGTGATTTTTAAAGGAGATGTATGCTGGCTCTTTTTCACAAGCTGGATTAAATTTCTGCTGAGGGCGTAGATACAACTTAGGAGTAAAATCTCCAATTATTTTCATCCAATTTGAATCAATTTTTTTTTCCTTGTTTTCTTTTTTAAAAAGTGACAGAAAATATTTTCAAAAAGTTATTTTTATTTCAGTAATGAGTATTAGGGCCAGACTACAGAGTTTAATTGTTTAATTATAAAAATATTGTAGTTTAGACACAATTTTACCAGAACAAATATTAAAATTAAAAAAGTAGTTTTTTTATTTATCAGGATTTAATGAGAGCATCTCAGTTCATGTTGTTCTTTCTTTGAAATAGAATCAGTTGTTGGACAATAACTTTAAGCTGATGTGTTGAAACAAACTGTAAATATTTCTATTAATTATCAATTATAACTTCAGAACTTGCCCAACAATCTTTTATCATTTTTGTTATTTTTTGTGTTTGAATTCTCATAAAATGTTGACATTATAACTTTATTCTTGTAATTAAAAATAAAGAAATCGCAGCCTGGGCCTCATCGAGTTGATCTGAATTCAACTAAATTCGGATGAATAGAAGCTGTAAACAAGATGGCCCCATGGGCCTGATGACATCACTGTGGGGGGGAAATAAATCCACATTTTAAAAATATTAAACTCCTCATGTCGTGCTCCCACTAACAAACCGCTAAAAATGAAACGTTCTTAATGTCGAGACCTACGCCGACCTTTTGCCTTTGACCTTTGGCCCTCGCCCTGTCCCTTTGTTTTAACCTGTCCTTCCTCCTCCGTGTGCATGATTGTGCCTGTGTGCATGTGCAGTCAAGGTGCAGCGTAGTCCCCGCCCCCTTCCCTGGGAAACTGGAGGCTCCGCCCCCATCCTCCCTCCCTACCACTACAACACCTACCACCCCGACCAATCAGGCGCCAGATCCCACAACCGCCATACAAACAACCCTCGTACGTCTTCTCTCCTTGGTTTCCGGTTTGGTTTTGATGAGGAAAACCAAAACCACAAACCCGATAACGGGGGTTTCCTCCGTGTCTCTGCAGCTCTCAGCCACTCGTTCTCTCCCGGCTCCATGTCGGCCTACAGCCTGTCGTCCCTCAACATGAGCACTCTGCCCAGGAACATGTATCCCACGAGTCCGCGCAGCACCATAATGAGGAGGAAGGCCAAGAAGAAGGACTTCAAAAGCTCCTGTGAGTCTGTCTCCGGATAAAAAGCTGATTAGCTTCACTTTCTGAAAGCGAAATCAGAAATTATCCCATCTTTGAGTTGGACAGTGGATATCAGGACCAGGATATGACAATTGCTGCTTAATTACGAGAATATTGGCAGAAAAAGACAAAATTTTACTACAAAAATGCTTTAAAATTGAGAGAAAAGTGTTTTTAAGCTTATTTATCAGTTTGTGATTCTTTCTTCTAAATAAACTCAGTTGTCTCTATGATCGTTTCATGATAATCATTTTATCTAATCTGCTAAAAGATTACGTATTTCAATTTAGGATTATTTGAAAGACCTACAGCAAAATTATATACGTTTTCAATTTGATCTTAAAGATGTTACACCAAAATATAACTTCACAAGATGCTCAACGTTTTATTTCTCATAAAATTTTGACTGTATTCTCCTAATATTATAACTTTCTTATATTATTTAGATTTTTTTTGTTGTACAACTTTATTCTTGTAATATTATGACTTTTTGCTCGTTGTTAAAAATAAAAACTTGTAACCTGGCCCTAATATTCCACCATAAAGTTCATCTGAATTCAAAGTGCAAACGGTTGTGAAACAAGATGGCCGCCCTGGGAAATACCAATTTACCAGAAAATTAAATCTTAACGACTCAAAAATGATAAATTGATTAATAGCCCAGCAGTAACTGAGTTGTGACGTTCGTCTGCAGTGTCTCTGGCCTCCAGCACGGTCGGCCTCGCCGGCCAGGTCGTCCACACGGAAACCACAGAGGTCACGTTGCTAGGCGACGGCATCATGGGGTTTGGCCTGCAGCTCCAAGGCGGAGTGTTTGCGACAGAGACGCTGTCGTCACCGCCGCTCATCGCCTACATTGACCCAGACAGCCCTGCAGAGAGGTGAGCAGGTTCACACTGAACATTTCAGACTGTCAGTAATTTCACTCATTTTAACCAAAAGTTGAAGTTTTGGTCTCACAGGGAAAAAATGGATTTGGAAAAATTTAATTGATTCTATCAAACTATCAGTTGGAAAAACACCCAAAATATCTCAGAATATTTACATTATAGAAGAGAAGGGAGACAGGTTACAGTGAAATCATGTTTAATGCACATTATACGCTGCTCAAATTAATCATAATTACAGTTTGCACAATTACTAAATATAATAATTGTTTTCATAATTTTGAAAAGATGCAGACAATTTACTTTATATAATTATTAAATCATGTGCAGGATATAATTCACGTATTATTTTGGTGATGATTCAGTGTCTTGTCCTTAGTGTTTGTTACTATATATATTTGTCTATAAGTGGATGTAAGTATATTTTCTCCTTTCTCCACTGTATTAATATGCTTGTTTTTCTTTTATATGTCTCAAAATAAAGCAATAATAACGTCTATCAAGATTAGTTTTTTTCATGGAGGATTCTGTCATTCTAATGTTAAAACATTCAGTTAGGAAAGTTTTCAAATGCAAGTCTTTCTGATTCCTGTGTTGGTTTGTGCAGGTGTGGCATCCTGCAGATCGGTGACAGGATCCTGTCGATTAACGGCGTCCCGACCGAAGACTCGACCTTGGAGGAAACCAACCAGCTGCTCAGAGACTCGTCCATCACGGCGCAGCTCACGCTGGAGATCGAGTTTGACGTGGCAGGTGAGCGCATCGTTTACCCGCTTTCCCAGTCTGCGGGGATGTTTGTTGTTCTGACTGATGAACAGCGACAATCTGTGCCGGGTTCTGCTTTGTGAATGAAACGCGTCCGGCTGGTGTAAATAACCGCCCACGTCTGAGTTTAATACAACAACACAGCATGCTGTCAGGGATGACTCACAGACACATTGTGTGGTTTTTACAGGCGGAGTGGTGAGATTCCTCTCATACGACAGGTTTTATACTTCATAAAACTTGAGACAGTCTCCAGTTGTTGGGTTTTTAAAAGGCACCTACTATGCAAAATTCCCATTTTGCATTTTTTTATGCTTCAATTTGGGTCTCAGCTGCTTCTAAAAACAGGCCAGGCGCTTTAAAAAAACACCCAGCTGTTTTTCGCCAATAAGTTTGTTTTTTTGGTGTCTGGAAAACGAGCTGTTTCAAAAATCCTCCGAATGTAACCAACCCCTGCAGAGTTCCGCCCGTTACCTAGCAACCCCAGGAGAGTTCTGCCCGTTACTTGGCAACCCCAGCAGAGTTCCAGCACCTTTGGTCAGCTGGTTTTACAAAGACAAGCATTTTGTTGTTGACTTACCTTCCAGAAATGACTTCCTGCATTCTTGCTGGTGGTGCAGGACACTCTACTAATGCTTTTCAAAGATGTACGATTCTATTATTGCACATCTGTTTGCAGCCATTTGCACTTGTGAGTTGGGGGGTGTGATCAGCAGTTTATTTTGGATCTAAGGTGACACAGATCACGAAACATTACCTAAGAATGATTTTATGAGAGAATGTAATGAATGTTTTGTATAGGCCGTATTTGTCCTCGCCTCAGTGCTGTGACCTTCTCATGACATTGAAATTAACTTTCTTTCCGTCTCAGAGTCCGTCATTCCCAGTTCGGGGACGTTCCATGTGAAACTCCCAAAAAAACCAGGAGTGGAGCTGGGAATCACCATCAGCTGTAAGTTCACCAATAAACCGGCAAAACATTATGACCACTGGGATAAAAATGGAGTTGTGTCGAGGCTAACTGTGGATAAATCATCCTTCCATTTAATTTACTCATACATCCATCCATACACAGTATTTATTTTATTTAAAGATTAATTTAGTGATTCTATTGTATGTTTGATGTGTTTTAAGTATTGTTTAAAAACTGTAAGTGCTTAAATGGACAATCTGCAGATTGTGTCATTTTTTTATCTGAATAATTGATAATCGGTTGCTTAAATAATCTTCAGCTGCAGCTTTGGTCAGGCTGGCCTGTTTCTTTGTTACAGTTTGTGTTGTTAGGAGATTTTGAGCAAAAATCAACCAACAATCTGCAAATGGGTCATCGCAGCAGAATAATTACCACAAAGATGGTTCATCAGACACAAATCAACCTTTTTCATGGCCGTCTTTGACCCAAATCCTGCTGGAAACCAGAGTAGAGCATCAGAAGCACAAAGGGTGTCAATTATCTCTAAGCTTCTCTTACTTTTGCTCCGGCGGTTTTCTTTTTTTAAAGAAATGTTGGTGAATTTTACACTGATAAACATCCAGAGTTGATAAATGTCCCTTTTGTGTGTGAAGCTCCGTCCAACAGGAAACCAGGCGACCCGCTGATCATCTCCGACATCAAGAAAGGCAGCGTGGCTCACAGGTAACAGCAGCCTCACCTGCAGCGTCGGCTCATGGAAACGTTTTATTTTAGACGTTTTCAGCTGTGATGCTGCTTAACTCGGCTAGCAGAACCGGGTCTGCAGCAGAAAGCAGCAGTTTGTTGTTTTTAACCAGATGGAGCAGAACAGGAATCATGTCACCTTCTACTCCATAAACAGGGATGGGAATGGATACAAATTTAGTGATACCAGTTCCATAATTGATCTCACTAATCAATTGGAATAGAGTTTGAAACTACAAGAACTGGTTCCTTTTCTACAAGAACTGGTTCCCTTTCTACAAGAGCTGATTCTCCAAAAGAACTGGTTCTCTATAAGAACTGGTTCTCCATTAGAACTGGTTCTCCATTAGAACTGGTTCTCCATAAGAACTGGTTCTCCATTAGAACTGGTTCTCCATTAGAACCGGTTCTCCATTAGAACCGGTTCTCCATTAGAACTGGTCTCCATTAGAACTGGCTCTCCATTAGAACCGGTTCTCCATTAGAACCGGTTCTCTCTTCCTAACCATTACTATGAGATCATAAAGCACTCAGCGCGTTCGTCCTGCTCAGCTGTAGGAATGAAGCTGTTCATGTCGGCGTGTTCTCCTCCCAGGACGGGAACGTTGGAGCTGGGAGACAAGCTGCTGGCCATCGATAACATCCGGGTGGAGAACTGCTCCATGGAGGAGGCGGTGCAGATCCTCCAGCAGTGCGAGGAACTCGTCAAACTCAAGATCCGCAAAGACGAAGACAACTCTGGTACCAGTTCCGATCAGATCCTCCACTGATTTCAGTTTCTTCCTTTAGTTTTAAACCAAATGAACATGTTCGTTTTCCTCCATTTTCTCGATGTTCCAGATGAGCAGGAAGTGTCCGGCAGCATCATCTACACAGTGGAACTGCAGAGGTACGGTGGCCCGTTAGGAATCACCATCTCTGGCACCGAGGAACCCTTTGACCCCATCATCATCTCCTCGCTGAGCAAAGGAGGGCTGGCTGAGAGGTACGCCGACTTTCCTGCAAAAACAGCCCGAAAACTTGATTATTTAGGGATTTTTCAGGTTAAAACTCAAAATTTATTGTGTCTTGATGTGTTTCATAAACAAAGGTTTGGTGTTAGAATGGACCAGTCAAAGTCTAGATGCTCTTCATCCAATCTGATGGAGCTGGATTTTTCTTATTAAAATCCTCTCATTGAGTAAAGTAGATGTTATTGCTACACCCCAACATGCACCAGTGCCGCTACCTTATAACCTTCAGAAATGAGCCATAAAGAGCTGCAGCTGTGAAACGATTCTATATTAGTATTAGTAATTCCTGTAAATGGCAAGAACATAAAGGGTATCATGTATGCCACACTTTTCAGATTTGTATTTTTAAAACATGTTGAAAACTTCCTCTAAATAATTGGGAAACTGTTCTAAATAATAAATCTAGATGTTTGTGATTGAAACGTGACCTGAGTTCTTCTAGAAGGCAAAAAACCTGAAGAACTAAAGTCAATTTAGTTTATTTATTTGATGCAAATTCACCACAGAAGCCATCTGAAGGTACTTTATAAAGAAAAAAAAATATCCAGTTTAAGTAAATAATTGCATTTAATTCAGTTGAATTATGCAGACAAATTTGTTAAGTTAGAGTCTAACGAGGTGCAAATGTTTCCCATTTGTTGGTTTATTTTTATTTAAAAACAGATTTTTCTCTCGCTTATTTAAGAGAAGTTGGTGAAAGGAAGCAGAGCAATCCATAAAAATAATAAAAGGAGTCAAACAGATTAAATATTTGCTTCTGTTACACAATGACACGGACGGCAGGACTAAAACATGAATTGCAGCAGAGTCTGATTTATATAAATCAGGATCTGCGGGCTTCTCAGTGGTGCAGCTGGTAGAGCTGCTGCCTTGCAGCAAGAAGGTTCTGGGTTCGATTCCCGGCCCCGGTCTTTCTGCATGGGGTCTCCATGTTCTCCCTGTGCATGGTGGGTTCTCTCTGGGTACTCTGGTTTCCTCCCACAGTCCAAAAACACGACTGTCAGGTTAATTGGCCTCTCTAAATTGTCCCTAGGTGTGAGTGTGTGTGTGCATGGTTGTTTGTCCTGTGTGTCTCTGTGTTGCCGTGCGACAGACTGGCGACCTGTCCAGGTGACCCCGCCTCTCGCCCGGAACGTTGGCTGGAGAGGCAGCAGCACCTCCTGACCTCACTAAGGGACAAGGTGCAGGAAAATGGATGGATGAATAATGTGGGAAATGTCGCCCCCTGCTTGTTCATAAAAATATTAAAACTTCTTTTTACACAATTTTTAGTTATTTAAAGTGTTATTCACAATTAAACTAAAAATATTTAAGAGTTGAAAATTATTTTTTAACTTATTGTTTTTTCTTTATCTGTTTTGAAAAAAAACTTCCTATTTGAACCTGATTAAGGTTGACTAGAGTGTCTAGTTTTCACTCAAATAAAAAAAAAACATTTATTTTTGCTTGATCATAAATAAAATATCAGAAATGTCTGTGTGTTTCGTGCAGGACGGGGGCGATCCATGTGGGCGACCGCATCCTGGCGATCAACAGCAGCAGCCTGAAGGGGAAACCTCTGAGCGAAGCCATCAGTCTGCTGCAGCAGGCGGGAGAGACGGTAACTCTGAAGATCAAGAAGCAGGGAGAGCGTAAGTACGAAGCTCTAAAAGGGACATTTATTATAGTAGTGCACAATGTTACCGTAAAAATATGTGGATACAATTATAAATGTTATTATTCTCAGGATGGCTGCCATTTCTGAGCCCCTTAAACCAAATATTGCCATGGTGGCAATATTTGGTTTGAGACATTTTTTTAGAAGCCTGTAGATATTTCAGTTTTTTCTTTTCTTTTCCGTTGAAAATAAAAATGACCCCTGAACGCCTCGTCTACCTGCAGTGTCGAGCCCAAAGACCTGCATGATTGGTCCAGGCTTGGGGGCGGGGCTTAACCTGGATGGCCAGGATGGGGAGGAGGAGCCTGTCATCACTGTCGTGCCTCCGACCAATCAGAGAGCGTTCAGCACGCTGCCGTCAGTGGACAGCGCCGTGGACTCCTGGGACGGGTCCAACATGGACAGCAGCTTCTCCGCCACAGGTTCGCCGCCCGCCGTTGGTCTTCACGCCCCGCCCAGAGTCCGTTTGCACCAACCTGTCTGTCTCTGTAGCTCCGCCTTTTCAGTCGTACAGCTTCCACGAATGGCGCGGCGTCAAGACGACCAACAGCCAATCGTCCGCCAGGCAGAGAGCCAATCCGCTGTCGGATCTGGGGCTGAGCGACGACGACTGGGACCGCCCACCGCTCGGAGGGTGAGAGGGCGCTCTGTGGGGCGATGCTGCTGTTCAGGGGCAGACTGGTTAGACTGGTTAGACTGGATCCACTGGTCAGACTGGATCCACTGGTCAAACTGGATCCACTGGTCAGACTGGATCCACTGGTCAGACTGGATCCACTGGTTAGACTGGTCCGAAATACAGGATTTATTGTCTGGTGGTCATTTAATTTAAGCTTTGACCTTTGACCTGTGTCTGGGTTTAAGTTCCTCCAGGTCCTCTGTAACAGCAGTGTGTCTCTGTCTGCAGCGGCTCTAATCTGCCCAGCGGAAAAATCACTGACAGCAGGTATCAAACTGACCTTTGACCCCCCACCACACGAACACACATTCCCCTGTCCACCCTCACCTGGTGACCTTGGACCCCTCTGACACATCCACAAGCGGGATGTGTGGACCGTCTCTGTTCCCTCGTCAGCATGAGCGACCTGCTGCGTGTTTCTGTGTCCGGGTCGGGCTGCTCCTCGCTCTGATTGGTCGATTCTCCCTCCTTCCCTGGCAGGTTCTGCGTGGGTCACGACGGAACCGAACCCGACCAGGAGGAGAACTTCTGGTCTCAGGCGCTGGAGGACTTGGAGACGTGCGGTCAGAGCGGCATTTTACGAGAGCTGGAGGTACGGAAAGATATCGAGAGCAACGTTTAGGGTGAAGGAGTTTTTACGAGGCTGTGAACGGATTCCCAAACTCTGAACAGATTCCCAGATCTGATTTCTTGGCTCTGAACTGTTTCATAGACCTTGAACAGATTCCTTATTTTCATCAGATTCCTTAATCTGAACATAATTCCCAGTTTTTTGCAGATTTTAGAGGATTACTGACGCCAACAACAATCCAGACTTTTCTTCAGTTTGAATATTTTCACTGAACAGATTCTTTCTTTGTTTCTGAACTGATTCTTTTTCATCAGGAATTGATCAGTAGTTATTTCCATTTTGTTTCTGCCTTTGTTTTCATTGCAAATTCAGAGCAGGAGTTCAGCTTATAGAAATACAATTATAATTTTATTTTAGTTTTAATAACTTTTCCTGAAACATTTAGACAAGAGAGAAATGGTTGCTTTTCTTCCAGGACTCTGGAAACGAGACGGGCCTCCTCGCTCTGGTATCCTCCCTCGACTCCACTAACCGTTTTCCTCTATAACTGGTTCTTACTGCTGTCAGACTGGTTTTAACTGGTTTTAAGTGTGTGTCTAAGAGTAAAACGACTTCATGGTGGCTTGATGGCAGCATGCTGGGACAGTTTGCACACAGATGTAGAGATTGGTCTGCTAGATGTGCATGGTGTGAGTCCATGATTCTGATCTGTTGTAACGGGATTGCAGCAAAATAATTAACTCAAAAATGCATTGCAAAAACACAAAATCTTAAATATTTTGGTCTAGTGCAAATATCTTAGTACTTAAAATCAGGCGAAAGTAACTTTTCAGCAGGAGCTTATTTTAAGTCAATAATTCCTTATTATTAATTAAAAAGTTCCTGTTCGATTAAGGAGTTATTGACTTAAAATGAGCTCATTTTCTTGCTGGGTTAGATTTTGTGTTTTTGAAGTGGGTTTTAGATTCTGGGTTAATGTTAACTTCTATACAGATGTCTCGTTTTCTAACTTATTGCAACAAGTTTTATAAATTAAAATGTCTTCTTGTTTAAATAAGAAAAGTCGTAGCAGTGAAACAGCAACTTAATCAGAAGCTGTAATCTGTCACATGATCGTGTTGCATTAAATCGAGAAACATCACAGCTTTTACGAGATATAAATCTCTTCTCATTAAAACAGAAATTTTCTTGTTTACCAAGACACATTTTTTTAAAGGATTTTTTGGCTCTAGTGGCCTTTATTTGAAAGCAGCTAGACAGGAAATGGGGAAATGAGAGAGGGAGAAGACGTGCAGCAAATGTCAGCAGGCCGGGAATCGAACCTGCAACCGCCGGCATGAGGACTAAGGCCTCCATATGTGGGCCGTGCTTTGCCCCTGCGCCACCACAGCACCCCAACCGAGACAAAATTTAAAGAAAATTTCTGGTTAACAAAAATTAATTTCTCCCTTTAAAACAAGAATGTTTCTTATTATAATAAAATGAGTTTGTCGTCGTAGCGAGATGAGGATTAGGTTTCATTTGAAGCTAAATTTCTTAGAGTTTTCATAATAAAACGAGTTTTGAATGTTGTTTTACCAAGAAAGTTTCTCTTTTTAATGAGTTGATTGACAGGCCATATTAAAACGTAAACTGTTTTGTTTGAACAATTTGAATATTATAACGAGATGCTGCTTATTTCCAAGCTCTGGCAGGTAAACGGTTCTGTCCAATAATCTGCATCTGGGTGTTAAACTTGATTAGCAACACAAACTAAAAGTCCTATTAATTCCTAAAACGACCTTGGATTGACCTTCCAGTGGTTTTAATGCTTGCTGGTGTCCTGATCTCCAGGCAACCATCATGTCGGGCTCCACGCTCAGCCTGAACCATGACCCCACGCCGCTGCGCAGCACGCTGGGTCGCCAGTCCAGCTTCCAGGAGCGGAACAGCTCCAAACCGCAGGTACCACAATCCTTTTGGTCTCGTTCACCAACTCTGACTGTTTTCTGAGTGTTTTCAGTGACGCTCGATTGGTTTCCTCAGGTGAACCCGCGCTCCAACACCTTACCCTCTGACCCCCAACGCAGAGCCTTTGCGATGAAAAAGATGAGGCAAGAAGTGAACGACATCCTAAACCAGAACCCTGTGGAACTCCATAAGGTAGTGAATCCCCCCTGCATGCGTTTGTCGCCTGCTGAGTCTCATTTCAACTCTGGCTCTGCGTTTTTCAGCTCACCTTGGAGAAGGTCACAGACCTGGAGGATTTCGGATTCAGTGTCTCCGACGGATTGTTGGATCGCGGCGTTTACGTGAATAACATCCGACCAGGTGGGCCGGCCGAACGGGGCGGCCTCCGTGCCTATGACCGAATACTGCAGGTACAGAACCACGAACAGAACCTGGCAGTTACTAATTTAATCTGTTCTAACAATGTCTGGAGAATTTTATTGCCATATTTAGAGGTACTACTGCGATAACGATAAAGGTTGTTCCTCATAAGCAGAAATACTGCTCTGGAAAAACTTTCTCCAGGAAGCCTCTTACTTAAACACTGTATTATCCAATCCAGCCTGGTTCTGACAACCCAACTTGTTCCGTCAGATTAACCACGTCCGGACCAGGGACTTCGACTGCTGCCTCGTTGTTCCTCTCATCGCAGAGTCTCCAAACCGGCTGGAACTGGTCATCAGCCGAAACCCCTCCTCTTCCTCCAGCGCCGCCCCGCTGGCCAACCACAACGACGGCGTGGCCAACAGCAGGCACTCCCCTCAGCCAATCAGCGCGGAGGTGGGACCGTCAGAGGCCTCTGTGGAGCAGGTGGAGGACTGCGGTCCGATCAAGTGGAACCAGCCGGGAGACGTGTTGGGTGGGGGGCAGGTCACCAACAGCTCCTTATAGCAGACAAGAACCGGATCAAACTGGAACCAGCTGCTTATGACCAGAGTGGGCCGGAGGGGTCAGAGGGGAAGACAGTAATGTATCATGGAAATCAAACTGGTTTGCTTAAACTGGTTCACAGTGGACCTCCCGTGGTGCTACACACACCCTCTGGATGGACGTTGGCCTTTGACCCTTGGAACTGCTGAAGCAGCTTGAAAGCACAGCACTGGACTGGAAGAAGCCTCCTCACACTGTCATCAGAACCAGTTCTACATATGGGCCAACTGGTCCCACTGGAGTCACTGCTGGAGCTACTGGAATGAGTGGTTCCTTGAGTCCAAAGCCAGAGCTGCTGGTCCAACCGGAGCCATGAACGCAGCCAACTGCATTATCGAGGCCCAACGAAACCAGAACCACATTGGATGGTTTTATTCTTCTGGGTCAATGATTCTGGGTTCTAGGAGCCCAACTCTGGACTTATTGTCCTGCCTGTCTGGTGAAAGGTATGTTGGTTCTGGTCTTGGTCAGAACCGCAGCCTGTGGGCTTCACTGGTCCAAGACATTGATTCTGGTCTAGGTTACAAACCCTGGTTCTAAGCGGGCCAAAGCCACAGGTAATGGCCTTACTGGTCCAAGCAGTCCAGAACCAGCCACTGGTTCTAGTTGCGGTCTTTGCGGCAGAGATGTCGCCTCTGCTTCATGGCTTCTGGTCCCAGTATAACGGCTTCAGGCTCTAGTGGTTACAGAACCACAGCAGCACAACTACTGACTGGGTTCGAGTCCTGAATCTAGAACCCAACAATAGATAGAAAGGTTGCCATGGAGACGAGGGATGCTCCAATCCGAGTGTCTAGATCTGTTTGTTTTTTCTCTTAAGACAACCGGAAGGTGTAATTCAGTTTAATCTGTAATAATCTGAACTCGCCGGTCCAAAGTAAGACCATATCACTGCTATTGGTTTCAGGAAATCACAGTCTGGGCTTTGGGTTTCCGACGTTTGGATGCACCTGTTCAAAATGATCTTTAACCTTAATGAAGAAAACCTTTCAAACACTGTTTAACATTCTGGTGAGTTAAAGAAACCCCAACATGACGAAGTGAGGTGTCAGGTTCAGGAAGACAGAGAGTTTCTGGACCTTCCCTGTTTGCTTCGCTTTAATCAAACTCTACTTTGTTTGTCTAGAAAGTCCGGTTTGTTTGGGAAGGTATGGATCCATATTCCAACTCTAAAAAAGAATCTGTCATATTTTCTAAAATTTACCATTTTTTAGCTGAAATATTTCACTTTGGACATTTTGAATCGCTTTTATGAATAAGTCGGTGCTGATTGGAGCATCCCTAACAACCGCGACGGAGATGGAGAATTTACTGTAGGGATTTTTAGTTTTGTGCCATAAATGAGCTGCTGAAGGAAAGATGCAGAGTAATTATGATGATGATGACACTGAGCAGTTCAATGAGAATCTTTTTCTACGGTTTACAGCTGTTGGACTGGCCACACTGTGTATGTCTGTGTGTGTGTGTGTGAGCGGGCGTGTGTGTGTATTACAAACGAGGCCAGTTAACTCCGTTTCCTGTCTTGGCTTTACCCTAATGTCTCTCCTTCCCTCAACCAATCAGCAGCCAGGACAAGAGACGACAGTACAACAGCTGATTGGCTGGAACCAATCAGAAAGCAAACAGTTCCCTGCCTGTGTGTGATTGGTTAGTGTATGTGTTGAGGAGAGCCAATCAGCTCCCAGAAAAGAGGCCAAGCATGCCCCCTGTCCCTCCCTCTTCCAGACCCAGTAACGGTGACCTATTATGCTAATCAATAAGTGTGATTTTGATTGACTGTTGTCAGTTCTCTGTTCGTTTCAGTGGCAACCAAACCTAAAAAGATGTACAGAAGATTAAAAAGAAAAATGGTTGACGTCGCTGTTCACATCTAGACCATCAAATCCCAGTAACCTTCACCTCATAACCACAAAAACGACGTTAAACGAGAAAAAAACCTGTCGAATCAGGAAAACCGTGACAGTAAACACATTTTCTGTGTGTGTTTGAGAGTGAATGATGTGTAACTGTTTACGTTGGGTGTCAGCATCTTCCTGCTCTTCTCAGTCTGAACTCACTATTTAAACTGGCCAATCAGAACCCTCCCTCAGCATCAACAACCAATAGGAACCCGCCCTGAGCTAGGAGGGTCCAATGCATTTTTACTGGTTGACTCTGATTCTGTAATCTGAATAAGCACATTATCTGCATATGGTTAGCAAACATCGAGCACAGGGCTAACACAGCACAAACGCAGTCAGGACTAGTTTAATCACCTAGTAGGTTGTTGGTAATCAAACCCAGGGCAAGCACGGCCAGTCTGTAACTAGCACAGACCTTGCACAATGCCACAACGGGGCTAACGTTTACTAACTGAGCAGTTGCTTAGCATGTGGCTTGCACATTAGGTTTTGAACGGATGCTTCTCAAAGTCAAGGAACTTCCTGATCTAGAACGTGAAATTAAATTAGATCTGTTTTGATGTCAAAACTCCATCAGATCAATAAATATTCCAAAATGTGGCTGGTGGGTAGCCAGTCAGCTAGCAGTGGGCATCCGAGGGCGGAATCTTTCAAAGGTCGACGAAGTAGCCAATGAAGGTTGTCATAAATGTATCCTCTGAAAGGTTAGACTGTCAACAAAGTACGTGGCTATCAGCTGGGCAGGGCGGATTCTTTGAAGGATGTCTTTGCAACCATTAGCATTACATTGTAGGATGACATTTTTCTATCTTTAAGAGAGGAGGAACTATGAAGCTTTAGTGTGGCTGTGAAACTTTGATGGGCGTTCATGTGTTTTGTTGGACCAAATGGCCACTTAGTTCATTTGGTCCCACTAAAACCAGACAGAGAAGTTAGGTCACATCCTGGATAACAAGTTTCACGCTTTCCAGTACCGAGGTTTCTGTAATTACTTTCCTCTGGATGGTGGCCAAGCTTTGCCTTCGAGATAAAGTGATAAGGAAGAACTTGGAGTAGAGAATCTGCTTCACAGCAAAAAAGTCACCAAAGATGGTATGGGAATTTGTTTAGGATTCCTCCTAGACACGCCCCTTTGGAGGTATCCTAACCACATTGCAGCTGGAGAAGAATAGCTTGGGTCAACATTCAGCAATCCTCTCTGGCCAAGAGACATCGTGGAAGTTGGGTAATGGACCTGGTTCCTCCTCAACCTGGTCACTTTCTGAAAACCTAAAACCTTTCCTACTCTGGTCAAAATCAAGAAGGCAGGTTTTCAAGGTCCTCTGTCATCATTGCAACCAATTTTTGTGTTACTTTAGTGTGGACTGCCTTTGATGACATCTTTGTTCTCCCATTTTGTGATGAAACAGAAAACATGCGAGTGCCCTCTCAAATCTGGACTTCTGGCAGCTCTCCTTTACAGCAGAGCATAAATGACTGTGAGAAAGAATAGCACCTCTAAGTTTGAAACTATAGTTGTCAGAAGGCAAAGTTGCATTGCTACTTTGGAGTTTGAAATGCCCAAAGTAGAATGAAGTACTCAAGTGTACTTACTTCACTCTGCAGAGGTCCACATTCACTCGAAGTGGACATCCACTGGACACATCTGTGCAAAGGTACATTTTACAACCATGTATTTGTACTTTGTCACAGATAAGGTTACAAACAGTTGCAAGGATGCACAGCATGGCTGTCGCGCTCTGTGCTGCACTGACAGGTTGTGGTTGCTGCCATGGTGGAGAAGAAATTGAGAAGGCAACCATCTAGCTCATCAGTCTTGCTACCATTCATTCAAGATTGTCTGAATTTAAGGAATTTATCACAAGAAATACATTCAGTCGGTATACTCGCCTATGAAATCACAAACGATCGCAGAGAGTGCATGGAGTCTGCGTTGCTCACAGATTGCTCTGAGTACGTCTGAGTATTTGGGAGCCTTAAGTTCTGCTTTCCACTGAGTGCCTTTACACTTCAGCCACATTCGCTATGCCACACTCAACACACTACAGTAGACAACCTAGGGTTGAGTCCATTGGCCAAAGGCACCTCAAAATGTGGTGGGAAGGGCTAGAATTGAATTCACAACCTTTTGTCTGCAAGATGCCTACTTTTCCTACCTAGCCAAAGCCACCTAGCTTTAACCTTACTTGGGAATAAGGTGGACTTGACAGGATTGGTGTCTCTGCTTCTCTGCACAGAGCGGCGCCACTTGAGATGGTTTCAACATCTGGTTGAAATGCTTTTTAGATGCCTTTTACTGGAGATCTTTGCTAGTGCCAAGGAACCATGAAGCATGGTCTCCATGATTTTGTGAAGAGATTTAATCTAACAAAAGACCTGCGAATATCTCAGAATTCCTACAGTTGAGCTGGACGTCTGGGGATATTCCTGATGCTGTTCCAGCACAAGCCAGCTGGGTAGATGAATAGGTAGAAGGAAGCCAGGCGGTACAAAGATGACAAAGGTGATCATAGCATCCTTGGGATATCCCTGACTTTGGCAAGCACCCGGAGGGTCAGCCCTAAAAAATTACGTTCTGAGAGTGAGAACAATCATAGTACCAAATCTTGGCCTACACCACAAAGCAGGATCAGTCAAAACTTCCCCACTTCTTACCATGTTGTTTTATTTATACCACTATACTGCATAGACCTTTACGTTTGGGAGGAGAATCCAAGTTAAAAATAGGTCAACATCCTTCACTTTCATTAGTTTTACTTCCTTGGACAGCTGGAACAATGTTTCTGCAGCCAACTTACCATGCTTTGACCATTATTTAGCACCATACTTTATATTTTCCTTATCAAAATTTGTGTCTTCAGCTCTGTGGACGGGATTGGCTTGGATTTGTGAAACCAGCTTTGTAGTTGAGGCCAAGTTATCCTGAATGTTCATGTATGATTGAGAGGTAAAACGTGGCTAGTATCAATATATGCAAACCAGGCTACCACATGAACTAAACATTAGCTAACGGCAACATTTTAGCGCTCAGTCAACACAAACCTCTTGACCAATGAGAACACCCAGAGAGCTGAGGGGCGTGGCTTCAGAAGGTCTGACAGTGAGGTCCAAAGCCATACACACTGTGCTTGCGCGTATGTAAATAAAAAGTGTGTATGTATGTTAGAGTGTGCGTTTGTATTTGTGTGTATGTGTGTGTAATATTGCAGGGATTTGCACTCTGGTGATTAACCTCAGCAAAACATGTGCACACAGACACACACACACATATATACACACGTGCACTGCACTGCCATTTAAAATAGTGGGTCAGATTAGATTCCATGTAGCTTCACCAACCAACCAAACTGAATTTTTCTTTTTCTTTAAAGGAACAGGGATGTTGTAAAGTATTTTTGTACAAATTTAATACTTTGGTAGCATGACGTTCCTGGTGTTTGTCCTGGTCCTGTCGGGCTCCACTGATCTACTCCACCCCCCCCTTTGTATGGACTACTACTGAGCAACAATAAAGATGAAAATCTACTGAAATCCATGTTTTTCACATTATTGCCCACACAGACAAATGTTTGTTCCCATCAATTTTAGCTCCTTTGTCAAAAATACAATGTTAAAATATGTGATAAATGATATGTCTGTATCTGCTTCGTCAGCTCTGGTTTTAAGGATTTTCGCAGAAGCTGCTTTGCAGACCTAAACATCTGGATCAGAGAGGTATGGAGATACTAAACGGCAACTTCAGGAACCCTTCATACATAGTAGAACCCTTTAATTGCAATAAAACACAACTTTTTCTATATATTTTTAAGTATACACTTGTCAGCTTACAAATAGCTTTTTATATATGTTGTTACTTTTTCAAACATTGTTTAAAATCAGTTTAATATGTGTTGCACTGTTTTGATAAGGATAAGTTGGAAACCCTTCCAAACAAATAGTTAAGATCTTAAATAATTATAATAAAATATATTCTCGAGTTTCCATTAACACTAAGAAAAACAAAATATGGACTATGGAATTAAATATTACTCTATATGATATGTGTCGTTTGCTTAAATTGAACAAAATGTGGTGATTTCTGGTCACCATCTTGCAACTTTGATGACATTTAAAATGTTTATTTTATACTTAGTACAGCCAGTTATTTTCCAAAGAAGAACATAAATGGATATTAAATAATTTTAGTACTTCATCAGAAAACTGTAAGGTGGACTGATTTATTTAGATTTTATTTATTTACGTTAAATCAAACCTTCTCACTCGGCGCTCTGCTCTTCTGCCTGACCTGCTCGGTGAATCGGTGGGAGACTAGTCTGGCCTTTTCTCCGGTTTGTTGCCGTTACCTCCCGCGGCTGCTTTTGAACGTGGATAATTAAAGAAAACGGGAATAAATTTCTTTTTACTAATTTATCTGCAGGATAAATAAACACCGAGCCCCGGACTAAGGATGTCCACCGCCTTGGAGAGCTACATCAACCGTATCCTGCTGCTGTTAGCCGGCTAACCTGCTAATCAATGTCCGTTTAAGTGAATGGAGACATGCTAGTTAGCCTAGCCAGCTAACAGGCAAACTCCGCGTTAAAAAGAATGAAGACATGCTAGTTAGCTTAACACGCTAACCTCACTAACTATGAGGAATATTTGGTTTATTTTCTTTATTTGAAGCAGTGTCCGCAACAATGAGACAAAAATAGATAGAAATGTTAACAGAAAAATCTGAGAACTCGTTTGCTGGTTTTCGGGAGCCAGTGTTATAACATTATTTAATAAAAATAAGATATCTAGATACGGAAATTGTTAGTTAATGATGCATTAACATTTGGTCTGTTTTTGAAAACGTTACATCTGGAATAGAAAGCCAGAATAATAAAAACGTCTTTTAGTTTTATAATTGCTTCTTCATAGTAAATAAGAACTCAAGATTTTTCAATGTTTTTTCTTGTAGCCACGGTAATACAGTCATATTCGATGAATTAGAATGTTATAGAAAATTGTATTATTTCAGTTACACGTATAGATTAATTACTTAGAGATATGTTTCTAAGCATTTATTGTGTTTTGATCATTTTCTGCCTGCACCAAATGAAAACATGTTGTTACTACTATTGCTAATTATTAAATCAGTATGGCAGTGCTGCAGAAACCTCTGAATGTCTCTCTAACTTCTCATTGAAATGAATTTAACTGTTGAAGTGGTGCAGAGGGAAGATGTTTGCGTTTTAGAAACTTAATTTGAAAACTTCAGAATAACGAACAGCATTTTAAACTTGTGTGTTGTGACTGCATGACGCTGTAGATGTTTGTTTCTTTAACTGCTGCTGCTGCTGCTTCAGGCACCGTGGCCATCGTCACATCAGACGGCAGGATGATTGTGGTGAGTAAACGCATTTTAGCTGAAGGACATTATGAACTGATGTGTTAATTATAATCAGATTTCATTCTCACAATCTTAAGATATTTTTTTCTTTCTTGATGTTATTCAACACTAATTGACGCTAACGGGGTATGAAAGATTAATCTTTTACATTTTATCAAAAAACTTCTTTGTTTTGCAGAACAGCTCTTTTACCGTCGACTTTAAATCAAATCTGTGTTTTGTGTCTGGAGAAAAATAAGTTTTTTAAAAGCTGACTGTACTTTTTAAACTGATTATTTGTTAGGGAACCCTGAAGGGCTTCGATCAGACCATCAACCTGATCCTGGACGAGAGCCATGAGCGAGTTTTCAGCTCCACTCAGGGGGTGGAGCAGGTGGTGCTGGGACTCTACATCGTCAGAGGAGACAACGTGTGAGTTGTTTGTTTCCTGCCTATTAATCGGTCAAGTCATATTAGCAAAAAAAAAAATTGCTAAAAGTCTCACATTAATTTTGAAAATGAGAAAATCTGCTGGAGAAATGGCTCGTGGTTTTTTACCAACTACACAAAAGAGAAATTCCATAACCGCTAACATCTGACGCCTCCATTTTTGTTTCCATTTGGTGAAGAAGGAAGTTGCTCTCAGTGTCTTCAGAGATTTTTGTGTCGTTTCCTTCAGAGGTTGTTGGTGCAGGTTTGACTCTGTTTGCTCTGTTTCAGAGCCGTCATTGGAGAAATCGACGAGGAGACGGACTCCACGCTGGATCTGGGAAACATCAGAGCCGAGCCACTCAACTCCGTTGTTCACTGACCTTTAAGCTCCTCCATACCTTACTCTGCTGTGATCGCCGTTGTCATGGCAACCAAGCACAGCAGGACTCGGTTGTGTTCGTTTGCTAACTGAATAATGACTTTATCCTCTTATGTACCTCTGTTTGTTTGTGGGATTTTATAAATAAAGATAATTGAACTGTTTGATATTGAAATTTGCTTTTCTGTTCTTCAATAGGATACATTTTTAATAAACATTAATTTCTTGTCTTTGTATTGGATCTCTTATTTTTTTTTCTAGGACACAGATTCACTTTACTTTAAGGTATTTAAAAAAATGTATGGAACAGATTTGTTTCTGTGGGATTGAGAAATTCTGGAGGTTTTATTTTGTATTTTCATTAAAACATCTTAAATTAATTCTGAAATTAAAATTTTCTGAAATTTACATTAATACAGCGGCTCATTTCTTTCATCTTTAACGTAAAAACATTCGACAAAAAGCAATTCACGTCTGACCACATTGAGTGAAAACGTTTACCGGCGCCTGGGAGTGCTATCTCCTCGTTAGTATAGTGGTGAGTATCCCCGCCTGTCACGCGGGAGACCGGGGTTCGATTCCCCGACGGGGAGAAATTTCCTTTTTTAATTTTATTTTTTTTCGCTTTAGATCTTAGGTAGTGTGTGTACTATTCATAATCTCCTCGACAAATTGTGCCTCTTTTACATAACTGATGTACATAAAAAGATTATTCATTTAAAAAGGATATTTTCCTCCACTATTTGTTGTCCTTAATTTGTTACGTTCACTGAATGTAATGCTACTGATTGCTGTATCAAATTAGAGGCAATCTATCTGAGACGTTGGTCAGTTTATTTAAAACAGTTTAAATCATTTTACATTTCACAGCTTGCTGCGTATTTTCTAACTGTCCAGCAGAGGGCGCCAATAACCCAAAAATACAATGTTCTGAAAAGACGTATATTGATTTACTAGGAAGGAAAGATTTGTCACTAAAATAATGATTTTTAACGTTTCTTTATTTATTTACCTTCCATTTAATATACTATTTTGCAATTTGAATTTTCTTCTTTTGGTAAAGCCTTGAATTCCTGTTTTGGTAGTAAACTAACAAAAATACTGTCTTCAATTTCGTTACGTTTTAATCCCAGCACGCTGAAAAAGTATGTATCCCTTAAGTTTAACACATTTTAAAAGTTATTACCTAAAAAGGTGGAAGTTTAATGGATAAATGAGAAGATATACAGAATTTTTTTATTTGAAGATTTGCCACTTTTTGTCAGGATTATAACAGAAACCATACAGTGTGAATCAGTTTGATATAATGTCACTGTGAGGCTGTAGTACTTCTGCTATTAAAGTGCATCCATGTTCTGCTTCTCTGTTATTGTTTTTTCCTACAGTCAGAGCTTTCTGCAGCAGGTTGATCTGGTCTGGACTCGGAGCCGGATCCTCATAGTGAATCCGCAACCAGGAGGCACCTAGAACAACAAAAAAGACAAATGAATCAGGTAAAAACCAGGTAACAAGCTTTCATTAGAGTCTCACCTTTTTGTACAGTCTGACCGGGAGACACCAGAAGCTCCGCCCCCACGCAGTGATTGATTGGCTCCCCTGCCTTCGATCGCCCCGCCCCCAATTTCTGCAGGACCTGAGCCAGAACCAAACCGTCCAGACCTACAACAACTCCTGGATGAGGACAAAAGGATTAAAACGTTAATTCAAGACATTGACCACAGTTATATTTTAATTACTTAGAAAATAATAACAAAGATTTAAGGTAGAGTGAGAATGTGAGGTGTGCTCTATGAGGAGATCATTTAGTTTATTGCTGTTATACATTCACTAACATTTCAAAACGTTTTTAAATACAAGCTCGTCTTCCATTTTTTTAAACCAATTTATAATCAGTAATCAACAGAAGAATATTAGGGACACACAAAAAAAGGACTTTAATCTCATTATTCAGATTTTTTTTTTTAGATTTCTGACTTTTGTTCTCAGAATTAGGATCTTCTTAGAATTTTTTTTCTCAGAATTATGACTTTTTCTCAAAATTTTGACTTTTTCTCAGAATGTTTACTTTTTTATTTAAAAAGATTAAAGTCAGAATTCTGTGGAAAAAAGTCCGAATTTTGAGAATGAATTCAGAATTCAGAAGTAAAGAAATTAGAACCTTTTTCTCAAAAATATGATTTTTCTTTTCTTAGATTTCTGACATTTAATCTCAGAAAATTTAAGTCAGAATCATTATTCATCAAGGTTAAACTTTACCATCTGTAGGAGTCTTCAGTTCCAGTTGATGCTCAGATTTCCTTAGGACGCTGTAGTAATCTGTGTGGGCGGAGCAAAGCATCCGGGCCGTCTGATTGGCCACGCCCTGAGCCGTCATCATAGCCTCGAATTTAGACAAGGCAGCTCCGCCTACCACAGCGTCGTAAATCTGCTTTCTGCCCTCTGATAGGCCCGGCGCTAGGTTCGTCATCTCCAGCAGCATTCCGCCTACCGGAGTCAGAGTGATGCGTTCCCGGTCAATTTCTGCCACTCAACAGCTTTTAATATTGATTTTAACACCGAACAACTTGACTCCTAAGGGGTTATTAAGTCAAAACACGTCTGATCTTTTTGTGCAGTTTGGTATGGCAGAATAAGCAGTTATTGTCTGCTAAGGGACTGGAAGTAAGTGCAAAAAGCAGCAGCTGAAGTCTTAATAAAAACTACAAGATGTTCAAAAAGTCTTGAACACTTTTGAGAAAGACCATTGTGGTGGATTATTTCAAATGTAGAATCAAATTTTTTTAAACACTAATCGAAATGTAAACGCTTTGATTTCCCAGTTTTCGTGAACTCCTCATTGAGCTGTTTGGGCAACAGATACTTTTGAGGCTAACGTTAGCCGAACAAACCACTGCAACGGTTGGAGTTTAATAAATGCCAACTCGTTTCAACGCTTTCAAACGACGGTAAACACTAGTATATGTTTTTTTCTGCTACACTTAGCCGTGTTTATCAATTAATTTCCTATTGAGACGATAGTAAATTCCAAAATTGTGAAAGTTAGCTGTCAACCGCAGCACTTAGCTAATTGGCTGTAGATGGAGCAAATTAGTTGCAAAGCGCCCATTTGAGCTGGTTTTAAAATATTACAAGAAAATTATCGACTTGTTCAAGTTTTAATGCACAGTTTTGACAAAAATATGTGATAGAAATGCTTCATATTATCAAAACCTAGTAAAATACGACACTAAGCTAATGCTTTGCTGCTGGTTTCCTTAGTTCATGCTTCACTGGTTAATGATAAAATGCATTCTTTCTGGAGTTTATGTTGAATAAATTATTACTTTGCAGTCTGGGAAAATGTAAAACTTAATTTAAATATTTTTCACCCATATCTAAATAAGTATGGAAAGTTAAACAATGTTAATATATTAAAATATTGATTCTCATCCTATTGTTTATGAATCTATTATCAACCTATTCAATAATAATTTTGAATTAAATGTCATAGCAAAGTATTAAGTTTCTTTATGTGCTTAAAAGACTTTTTCAATGAGAGGCAGTCTGCTTCTCATGCAGCTGCAGGAAAACAACTCCCAACCTGGTGCATGTAACCCAAAGAGCTTAGTTTGGTGGGAGTTCACAAGAGAAGTCAATTTAAGCGTAAAAAGATTATTTAGGATTTTAGGGGACAAATGCAACCTGGAACTCAACTGAAACAACATTTATAAAAACAAAATATGGTATATGTAAATATATAACTGCAACCCTTTAAGTTTGAACTAATTTTCTTTGTATTTTTTGTTTTGTTTTTTAGAAAATGGTTGACCAGGCTGTAACCTGTGGAGAGACTGCTGCTGCTTGTCTGGTAAGATCAGTCTGATTTATATTTATTCATTTTCTGTCGGTAAGTGTTAAATTTGCTGTTCAGTTTTGAGGAAGATCAGAAATATGTTTAGCTGTTTACTAAATCAGTGCAGAACATTTTAAGCGTTAATTAGATGAATGTGAAGAATATCATTAAATAATTTAATCAATTAGTTTTATTTATGATATAAACATTTATTAAAAGCAACTCACAGTGCTGTTCAAAATTAAAACAGTAAGAATCTTATAATCAATTGAGACCAGCTAAACGTCTAAGTGTTGGTCGACCTTGGAGAAGTTTGGTGGATTTCAGCAAATGGTGAGTTTCCTTTTCTTATTGTAGTTTTTTGTTGCTGTTGCTGCTGTATATTCTTGTTGGATTCTTTTGTCCTTTTCATCTTGTTGATCCTTTTGCTCGTCTATGAAAATGATCAAATCTCACATGTAGTTAAAATTTCTTGTATGTTATTTTTTGGCTGATTTCCATTTCTTATTGTCAGACAGTTGATTCCTATAAATGTGACGTTTGATTTTTTGATGCCAAATGTTGTTTTGGGAGTTTGAGTAGAAAACGGCCGTTGACTTTAGCTGTTGGTTGTGAAGCTGAAAGTTTGTGGTTGGAATGACAGACGGAGGACGCCTCCAGGTGGAACTCCACCCCCGTTTCTACGGTTTGTTCTGAGTATTTCAGACTCTGCTGTGGCTTCCTGTTTTATTCGTTAAACACAGATTTAGCTTTCAGTAGATGTTTGGTTTGATCTATAAACCATTGTGGGTCTAATTGGTACCAAAAAGGTTGCTGTTGTTACCGAGCGTCGTGACCAGCTCCATCAGGTCGTCAGGTCCGTTTCCCTTCAGCGTCTCCAGGGATTCGATGACCTCCAGGTTGTTTCCTACACATCGGCCGACCGTCCCATCCATGCGGCTCAGCACGGCTCCCGTTCGGATGCCCAGGCTGTTGCCTGCCTCCATCTGAGAGAAACATCAAGCCTTTACTAGAGCTGGGCTTAGAAATAAAATATAGAACACATCCAATCTCAATAGATTAAAAATAAAAATGTTTCACTTGATTTCCAAAAATACAGCAAATGACAGAAAATATTTTCAAAAAGTGTTTTTTGAGTTGTACAACGGAGAATCCTTGTTTAATTACGATAACTTAGTTGTAATATTAGCAGAATAAATATGCAGTTTTACCAGAACAGCATCTTTAAATTACAAAGAAGTCATTTTAATGAAAAAGCTAATAGATGTTGAGATTTAATGTGAGCAGTTCAGTCCGTGTTATTGGCTCAAACTCCTGCTGCTGAAAATAATTTGATGTGTTTAAATTTGAAGTATTACCTCGTCTCTAAAACCGATACTGAACTTCATAAAAGCTCAACATTTCTCATACATATTTTATTATTTTTCATGTAGGAGTTTTGATAAAATTATTAATACATTCTCTTAATATTGCAACTTCTTTCTGGTAATGTTAACATGTTAGTCTTGCATTATTTAGACTTTTTTCTCATATTAGTATGACTGTACTATCATGAATTTATTCTCAGAACAAATTATATCCTGGCTTTAATATTCTGTCGTAGAATTAAATTTAAAGTCCAAATAAGCAAAAGCTGTAAAACAAGATGGCCGCCCTTAGCTCTGACATCAGTCTGAACTACGGAAACCCAAAGAGTTCATTTGAACTCTTCACAAACCAAAAATTAGATTAGATTTCACCAACGTTTTAATTTAGTTGTTTTCTTAATATGAACTGCTAAGCTGCCATCTTGGAACTGGACTCACTAAGAGCTGAGCGAGCTGCTTGGCGCTCTGCAGGTCTGCGTACAGCGCCGCGCGTCCAAACTTCACGTCCAGCACCAGAGCGGACAGAGACTCGGCTCCTTTCTTTGAGATGATGGAACCTGAAAAACCCAACAGCGGCTCATTCACATGTCTGAACCGATCCCAGCCGTCCCACTGCCGCCCCACTGATCCCAGCCGCCCACTGATCCCAGCCGTCCCCACTGATCCCAGCCGCTGATCCCAGCCGCCCCACTGATCCCAGCCGTCCCACTGATCCCAGCCGCCCCACTGATCCCAGCCGCCCCACTGATCCCAGCCGCCCCACTGATCCCAGCCGTCCCACTGATCCCAGCCGTCCCACTGATCCCAGCCGTCCCACTGATCCCCGCTCAGTACCAGTAATGAGTGGGAGGCTGTCCACGGTGCTGGTAGCGTCCCTAAGAGCATACAGAACCCGATCAGCCGGAACCAGCGTCTCCGTCTGACCCACGATGCAGCAGCCCACGGAGGCCAGGATGGCCCGGATCTGCAGACAGGAAACGCCTGTTTGGTCACTTCCTGTTAGTGTTTCACATCTGGAGGAACAGTCTGGCCTCCTTCACCTGGTCGGCTGATTGCTGGACGTTGAATCCTGGGATGGATTCCAGTTTATCCAGAGTTCCTCCTGTATGAGCTAAGCCCCGCCCACTGATCATCGGCACCTGGCGAAGAAACGAATGCTGAGTTTACTGCAGGTCAAGGGTTACGGTTAGGGTATCCTGAGCATCTTCTGCTTCCTGGTGTCCAGAGATCTCATTTCAGTCAAACTGTATCAACTACATAAGCAACATTTTCAAGTCAGAAAACCGCTTCCTCTTCAGTGCTGCCCCTCCCCCACTTGTTGCCTACCCTAAATATAAGGTGTCATTACAGGAGAGTAAAAGGAGAGGACTCTTTATTGGATCGATTTATTTAAGGTTTCCCAGAAAAGCGCTGATCGGGTCCAGCTGTTACCTTGCAGCCACACGCCGCCAGCGCCGGCGCCAGCACCAGGCTCACTTTGTCCCCCACCCCTCCCGTCGAGTGTTTGTCCACCATCAGCCTCTTCCAGTCGTCCGGCCACCTCATCACCTCCCCGGACACCATCATCCCCCGGGTCAGCGTGCGGATCTCCGCCGCTACCATCCCTCGCAGCCAGATCGCCATCAGCATGGCCCCTTAAACGCAGAGACAGAAATAAAAGCCGCTCGGTTTGGGTTTCGCTGTGACTCGAGCCGTTCCTACCGATCTGGCAGTCCTGCATCTGCTTGTTTGTCACAGACTCGATGAAGAACTGGATCTCCCCATCAGTCAGCTGACCGCCGTCCCTCTTCTTCCTGATCAGATCTACGATGGTCGGCATGGCGGCCTGGAGAAACAAGAATCTTCAGCTCGAATATTTACGTTTGGATGGATTTATTGAGCTTAACACCAACTTTTTATTGGGTTTTAATCAGGGCTGAACGAATGAAATCAACTCTGAGTGAGTTTCTGATGACATCATAACATGATAAAAACCTTGAAAAATTAAATTTGCACGTTGCGACTTATTCCCTAATATTACAAAATAAATGAACTAAAATAAGGTTTTCCAGTTGTCAGATTTTAGTATTTTCTTAGGTGAAGTTTGTTAGTGTAGCACATTTCAGCAACATGACAATTTAAATTGTTTTACATGATGAAAACAGATCATTAAATGACAGTGGAAAAATAGATGTTAAATTGTAATCTGGACCAAAATGTATATATTTTCTAGTAACCACTTTTTATTTTACCACTAATCTTAACCAACCAATAAAATCTGCATTAAATTGAGAAAAGTTAGATTTAAATGTAGCTCTTAGCTGGTCGTAAACGTGAGTGAGGCATCGCGCAGCAGATGGATCCTACCTGTTCTGCAGTCGAAGTGCCGTTGACCTGTCAGCAGAATGACCCACCTGCAGGTCAGCGCAGCGTCAGCCAATCAGAGAGCAGGGGGAGGAGCCAACAGGAAACTCCTGGGTCAAGTTGAAGTTCATGTTGTTTATCTCGGTTTTGTTTGCAGATTGTCGTGTACCTTCAGGATCTGCACATGTTTGGAGAAATACCAAATTAACTCGCTTTAAAAACAGGTGCGATATTTTAAAGTGTCGTTTTTATCACTTTAATCTGCAGTTCATACAAAAAACTGACCAGAATATTTAAGATTTTACTTAGAACTTCATTAATTTGAATATTTAAAATTTATAGAAAACTTCACTAATTTGACCAGCAGAGGAAAAGCTGGCTAAAGCATTTCCTCTGCTGACATCCCCCAGAATGCTTTGCGGTTCAGTGAAACTATTGGATATTCTATCAGATGTATTATCTGCTGATATTGATCACATGTCCGACGCGATTCACATTGTTATAGATTAATTGCCCACAATCAAGAAAAAAGCAGTAAAATCATGAAAACATTGTCCTGCTGCAGAAATGATTTACCTTGACCAGCAGAGTTGGTCTAAAGTAATTATTTAACTAAATGTAAAGAAGTTGACTGGCTTTAATGAGCCTATAAAGAAAATAAACCTGATTATTTGGGTCAGTTTCCTCTGTAAAGTCAGACCTTTTCCTGTTTTAGGGGTTTTCATCAAACAGATAAAAAAAACTGTTTTACTTCATTTTTGAAATAGTTTCAACATTTGTCTGACATTTTTGTCTGTATCACCTCATATTTTATCAGAAAAATATAAATTATAAATATAGATTTTATTCTAATGTAATAATGCAAGAAAACACCAAAGAAATTCCCAGTTTATATTAAATTACTGCTAGTAACTAAAGGTTAAATAAAGTATATAAATCTATGAAAAATGTTTGGGCCACTAACCACTGGATGTACTCGCGTTTACTGGGTCTTATTTTGAAAGAATCAGACAGGAAGCCACCGCTCAGTTTGTAATAAATGACGGTTTATTATAAAGATTACAATCTGTCAAAGAGCTCATCAGCTGTCATCATGTGCTCTCCGAAGCTTAGAAAAGAGAAAACTGCACGTACACGCACGCCACTCACTCCAGAAGAAACCACAGACATACTGTAAAAAGAGGAAGTTAGTGAGGAAGAAGAGGAGGAGGAAGGATTTACACGCAGGTTCAGAGAGTCGGGATCTCAGCCGGTCAGCAGGAAGCAGCAGAGGCTGCGGGGTTTTCCTGATCGTTATTCCGTCTTTCTCCAGATTCGTCCTGGTTTTCATAACTAGCCGCTGATCTGTTTTAGTTTAACCTCACTCTGCAGCGCCCCCTGCTGTAAAAATCTCCAAAGTTATAACAACCCATAAAAGCACAAATACTGTAGAATAGATGAGCGGAAACCAGGAAACTATATAATTCATGAATTAAAACGGATTAACATGATGGATAATAAAATAAACTAAAGTAGTTTCAGTTTATTTAAATGTTTTACGAGATTTTTGCCTCTTTTTGTCCAGATTTATGAAGGTTTTCAGCTTAACATCTCATATTGGGAATCCTCTTCATTTTCTTGCACATCCTAGTCTTTTTTTTATACAATAACAGAATTTTTTAGATGATCTTATCTTTCAAACTTTTAATTAGATCAGTAATTAATTTTCTATTTTTCTATTTTGTTTGGTAAAAGAAAAATTAAAATATTTTCCACAGCATTCTGCAACAGAAATATTAAATAATGACCTATAATATTTTTCCACAAAAAACAACGTATATTTCCTCGCCTTATTAGCTCAAAATTAATTTGTCAGCGCCCTCTGGTGGCTGAAAGCTGTAAAAACGATTCGGTTTTCTCTTTTAGTATTGGATTTAAATTTTAAGAAACTTTACAACGTTTTGACGCGTTTCCTGTCATGTTTCTGAATCACTGCAAGGCTTAAAAACTATTTAAATGAAATATTTATTGGCCTTTTTTTAACGTTTTAATTTTTACCTGCTGGACCAGAACTTGACCTCTGACCCGTCCAGTGTTTTTTTTCATCAACAGCTACTCTAACAGATATTATAAAGGCTTTATTCTAATATAATGTTTTCCTCATAGACTGTACATTCTGCATTTCAGGGGTTTCTATAAAATATTTGTACAACTTTGGGATCATGATTGTAGCTCGGCAGAAGGACTGAGACATGTTGTCATGGTAACAGGCACTGAGCGTTGATTGTGCTTTGGGGGTGGGGGGTGATCCATATGTAGGGGATGTGGGGGGTTGCAGGAAGTTTTATTTTAACTGGGGCCTCGGTTCCCACCAAACTGGTTCCAGTTCAGATTCAAAAACCAAAATCTGCAGGATGTTCCTGGACTTCCTGATGCGTCAAATTTGAGACGAGTTTTCAACATAGAACTGCGTTCACAATTATCATCTGTTTTCGCTGGATTTACAAGCTCTTGCCTGTTTTGAAAAAGATTAAAAAATATTTATAATTCCATGCATCCTTAAAAAGTATTACATTAATTTAGAGTAAAGAAAGTTGACATTAAATTTTATTGTCTCTGAACTATTTAATTTGTATATAGTTTTGTTTTATTTTTTGTTCTTGATGGACTTTTCTATCTAGCAAAAGTTTGAGTTGCAAAGATCTTCAGCGGTCTGTAATTAGCTAACATACTCTTGGTAGCAAGCTAGCTAGCTTTTTCTTTTGCATCCACCATTAGAAGTTGGCTGGATGTTTGTTTTTGCTACTGGCTCACTTTTAAGGATTGTATTTTTATTCACTACATTTGTAGTTTTTTTTTCTGTCTTAAATTTAATTCAAGCTAGCATTAAAAAAAGGTTTTAAAAAGTCTTAAATTAGATTTTCTAGTTCTGTACTAAAAAAAAGGATTTCAGTAAATAAAATCATATTTAAAGGTTATTTTATAATAGCTATCTAAGGTAAGGGCTTATAATACAGTTTAATTTAAGGTTTTATTTAATTTGCTTCATCTAAAAGATTAAATATATTAACTTAAAATTAGGTGCTGCCCTTAAAAATCTACCAAAATTTACTTAATTTTGGTAGATTGGCAATTGATTGATATTTAAACAAGAAACCAATCATATCCACTGATCTTATCTATAGATCTAGTTGATATATTTAATGATTTTTTGGACAAATAAAATTGGCATCGGCTGGTCAGGCTTTTCTAAAAATCGGTTATCGGCCAGAAAACTGCAATCGGTGCACCATTATTTAAAATAAGTTGGAATTTTTCAGAATTTGTGGGTAATACATTTAAATAATAATGCTCCAAATTATTTTTAAAATTAAAATGTCTACTTTCTAACAAAAAAATTGACCAAATTTCAGAAAAATGATCTTTTTCATCATGATGGCCCCAGAAGCTGTTAAACATTTTAGTAGTTCTGGTTTCTGTGTTGCTTCAACGGATGTATGAATGACATGTATCAGACAATAAGTTGAAAGGAATCACTGGGACCAGTTTGGTGTTTTTTAGAAAGACGTACTGTTCCTTTAAGGGCTTCTGTTAATCAGGATCGGCCATAAAGTGCAACAAGCATTAATTAGCTAAACAACAGGAACTGAACGACATGTGAAACTAATTCATTTATTAGCTTTATTACAGCAGCTGAGATGTTTTGATGTGAACTGGATCAGAACTTTTAAAACCAGTAATTTAACATTTCACTGCAGCTTTGTGCTGGAATAAGACACTATATATTCATATTTATATATGTTGTATATACACAATATAATTTATTTAACTATAGCTCTAAACTATTAAATATTCCTTTGGAAGTTGAATGTATTGGAACGTTTTCAGTGTGGTTCATTAAAATCCCATAATAATATATAAATCTAACTGCTGTAAACATTTAGCTGTTTTCTAGTTAAATTCTAGTTAAATTTTCCTCTATTGGCACAAAAATCTACCCTTTTCTGGTTTATAAAAACGTACAAACATCTGGATGTGATGATGTTCCCGTTTGCCTGTTTTTATGTTTGGATTCAACTCCACTTATGGCAGGGAAAGCATCCCGTATATGGCAGGGGAGGAAACTCCTTTTATGGCCTGTTCCTGTGCGACCTTGGTCAGGGCGTTGTAGTCGTTAAGTTCCTGGCTGATTGGTGGGAAGATGCATGAGGAGGAGGAAGGTAGAGTCTGTACAGATGGCTTTGAGCAGATAGCACCGTGTACAGTAAGCCCTCAGAAAGCAGGTAAAACCCTGAAACACACCAACGCCACGACGTCATCGACAAATCATCATGAACTCCCTCCGCCGGGAATTCAACTCATTGTCAAATCATAACTATACATCTGTTTCCAGACGACTAAAAGCTCTGCACGGCATCACCACCACCACTGTTATTATTATTATTACTTATTGATTAATTCTAAATGATCGATTAACATATGAATTCATGTTTGAAGTAACACAAAAGCTTTATGAGTGATTTTTGAGGGGGGAAAATCACAACAGCAAAAAAAAAAAAAAGTCCCAGAAGGTTCTGGATCATTTAGATAGACTGGCTTGGATTGGCTCATTGATCAGCTTATTGATCAGCTCATTGATCAGAACTCTGAGTCCAACTGTGTCTTATGTTTTACTAAAAACATAAGAAAAAAAACATTTTTATTGTGATTTAACTGATAAAACTCTAACAGCTAAAAGTTGATCTTTATTTGTCTGTTTTGGTTTTGATTATTTTCTGTTATTCAGCAACAAAATATTTGGATATTTTTTGGTTTAAAGTTTCTATAAAAACTAGTTTTATGCCTGAAATTCCCTCAAATTTAAGATTAAGAAAATATTTAAATTTTTAAGGCAGCAACTAACAATTATTTTGACGATTAATCAATTATTCATTTGCCAGAATAATTGATATAATTGACGTTTACCGATTAATTGTCAAAATATGTGATTAATCAGGAAAATATAACACATTCTTCAGATTATCCGTTTAACCACTAAAGCCTTTTTATACAATATTACAATAAATTAATACATTTGTTTTTAAAATGAGAAAATAAAGATGTTATTGCCTAAGATGCAGTAACATAGCATTATTTTAGTGAATTTGAACCAGGTGAAAGTTCAACTTCCACTGATGCGTTTTAGTTGAATTTATATTTCTGTGCCGTTTTAGCTTAATTACTGCTATGAACATGGATTTTCACTCAATGGCCTTTTTTGAATTTATATTATCCAGTTAATCAGTTGCTAAATTAGTTGCTGATTATTCCTGTAATCAGTTAATCACGATTAATCCAATAATTTCTGCACAAATATTTTAGTTTTAGTGGAAAAAAAATGTGGAAAGTTGCTAATATTTGAATTAAAGAACCACAAACTGGACAAATCTGTATTTAAACCAACTAATTCTGTTTTTCCCAATTCCTCTGAAATATAATCATCTCTATGTTTGTTGTTTCTATTGTCTATTTATTTTGGATATTTAAAATGTCTCCCAGTGTTAAATGCTCATCAGAATTGATTGTATTCTTGCATTATTATACCATTACCGTCATATTAGTAAAAAATGGTCAATAACAATATTGATATTGAATATTGATTATGGCAAAAACATCTGGGACAATTTATCGGATCTGTTTTGATCTGACTTTCGTCAGATTAAATGCTACGAGTCGCTTTAAGACAAAAACATCAAATTTGGGCCGCAGTGTGGACGTGAATTGTTTGCAATGTGAGTTGAAGGTCAGAGGTCAGAGCTGCTGATTAAAGAGCTGATGAACCAAAACGTTTCAGCGATCTGGGCGCCAATGAAAGCGGGGGCTGTTCTGTAATGGCTGAGATAGTGGATTAAAGAGATGGCCCGGGGTCTGACTTGAGGTCAGGGGCCGTGAGGTCAGAGTTCTGGATGCCTAGAGGTGACTGGTCGGAGGCGATGGGTCAAGTGGAGCTGTCCAGTAACTGTCTGAGGGCCCTCTCGATGTTGATGCGGTGGCCCAGTCTGGTGACGCCCAGCTCCACGTAGTCCTCTTTGGTGAGTGCCGGCAGGTGGGAGCCTTCGATCTCGTGCTCCTGGAAGCGCTGGCGGTGTTCGGCCAGGCCCATGCTCTCCAGCCAGTCGCCCACGTCGTATTTATTCCACAGGTTGAGGGGCCGCTGCCTCCAGGGCCGCAGGGCCAGCAGGGGCCCGCTGAGGACGGGGGAGGGGCAGGGCGAGGCGTGAGGCGAGGGCGAAGGCGAGCGGGATCTGGTTCGTGCGCTGGCGCTCCTCATGACGAAACGGACCTCCTTTGGTTCCGACGGCAGGCTGAGACTTGAAGACTTGAGGATGGTCAGGCCTCGACCCGAGCTCAGGTCGGGCCGCTCGGAGCAAGGCGCCGGCGAGGAGCCCAGGCCCATGGACCGGTCTGAGGGGGAGGGAGACGGGGACGGGCTTCGGCGGGTGACGGGGTAACGACTTCCTGGCCGGACCGTGTAGCTGGCGCCGTATCCTCGCTGTGAGATGGTGTGAAGCTCACCGAGGCTGGAGAACAACCTGCAGGACATCAAACAGGAAGTCACTCCAACAGTTTCCTTATTGGACCATCGGTGACCTTTTATTGGAACGTCGGTGACCTTAATGGCCTACTGGTGTCCAAGACGAATTCCAATTGATCTGATTATTCTTACTCAAGCTTGTAAACTTGTTGCTTCAGAACTCAAGAAACCTTTTAGAGAAATAGTGAAATTTCTTACAGAAATAGAAATCCATTTGCCTTCTCCCTGAGGTCTTTGGATTGTCACGCTCAGATTAATGTGAATCTACATCAGCGTATTGTTGAAGAAAAATATCAAAAGTAAAGTTATTCAGTGTTTCGTGGTGATGTAAAACATGATTTACTCTCTGAACCGACTGCACATCTGGAAAACTGTTTAGGAAAAATGACCAGGCAGTTGAATGTACCTGGCGCCCCCTACAGGAGACCTGCGGCCTGGGTCCAGTGGACTCGGTTCCTCCCCCAGAGAGTGGCTGTCTTTGTTGAGCAGCTGTAGCCGATTGGCCAGGTCCAGTCCCGACCCGGCCCGGCCGCTCAGCTCCAGGGCGGACGCGGAGCGGGTCGTCAGGTCCACCGCTGACCCGGAGGTCTGTCCTCCCAGCGCCACCGGTCGGCCACCTTCATCAGGGCTGAACCCGCGACGCTCGTCGTCCCCGCCCCCCCACAGCTTGGACCGCCTCTGGAACAGGTAGCGAGGCTGCCGGCTGCCGCCGCTGGTGGGGGAGGAGCAGAGAGGGGAAGAGGGGGAGGAGCAGGAGGCGGCGGAGGGGAGGAGCTCGCTGTCGGATGACTGCTTTAGAAGCGGGTCGCGCAGCGCGAGCGGCCGCGGCCGATCGGTGACCGTAGGCGGGGCTTCAGAGCCGACGGCGAGGTGGCGGGGTGAGCAGCAGGGGGTGAGGAGGGAGAGGTGGGACGGGGGGTGATGCCAGCGTGATGGACGGAGGGAGCGAACTGGGGGACAAGGAGCTGTCATGATGGAGACGCTCTTCACCTCCTTCCTCCTCGTCTCCTCGCTTCCCCAGGGACTCCGGGCCGCTTTCCCCTCCCCCCTCGCCTCCTCGCCGTGGCAACAGGGACAGGGAGGAAGGGGGAGGTGGGGCGGGGGGGCTGGCGAAGGCTGGGGGCGGAGTCACCAGGCCGATCCTGCGCAGCTCCTCCCTGGTTTCCTCGTCGCTGGAGGACAGCAGGGCAGGTGGGAGCGTCACGGTGTAAGCCCCGCCCTCCTCCTCCGAGCTGCCAACCGTGAGGCTTCGCCGCCGGTCGATCAGGGCCGAGTGGCTCTCATTGGCCAGCGCCGGCAGAGGGGAGGGTCTCCATCGTTCTGGGGAGGGGGCGGCGGGTGATGTCACTCCCCCCTCGGTCTCTGGCCGCTCCACCTGTCCATCGGGGAACAGCGGCGGCGTGATTCGCTTGTGCCTCAGCTCGGGGCTGGTCTGAGGCGTCGAGTGTTTGGTCCGCTGTTCTGGACTCGTCTGAGGAGAGGTGCGCTTGGATCGAGGCTCGGGGCTGCCCTGTGGGGTGGTGAACGGGGTGCGTTTGTGTCTGGTCTCTGGACTGGCAGCCGGGGTGGGGACGGGCGTGGTGGAGGCAGAGGAGTGTTTGATTCGAGGCTCGGGACTCGGCGTGCGGGCGGTGAGCGCTCGCTCTCTCGCGGCGAGAGCCAAGGCGAGTGGAGACGATGGATCTGAGAAAACAAAAAACAGGGAGACCTTCAATCAGGACTAGATTTGAATATCACATGTTGGTGAAAAAGCTGAGCTGGATGGTTTCTGAGTTCCATTTCTGCTCCGTCTGCATTCTGTAATCAGACATTCAGTCTTTATGTTTATGGAGTGCATCAAGGCTGTGTCCTCGGTCCCATTCTGTTTTTCTTTTTTTTTTTTTTTAAGTTCTTCTTCAATCGATGGCAGTGCCACTAAAGCCAAACCAGTCTGTTGAAGAACTTAACAATATTTACTATATAAAGTAATATAAGTTAAATTGACAAAACTTAAGTAGCAACATTTTTTATGGGTCTTTGAGGATTTTCCTGCTTTGCAAATTGAGTACAGATGTGTTTTCCTGTAGGAGGCGCTATTTTAAAGGAGTTTTGTTGTTTCTTCACTAGCAATAGAAAACGTTTTTCCCTTACCCAGTTTACAATATTTTTTACATTGAAAGAACACAAGATTTTACGAAGTGTTTTTGATTTAGTTTCTAGTTCAAGTATCTTAGTTTTGTTATTATTTCAAATGTACAAACTAAAATAAACAACCAAAGATAGTTGGAGAGATGTTGCGTTTTTACAATGGAGTATTTGAACATACGCTAAACCTACATTTAGGCCCCGTTTCCACGGAAATGCAGTTTTAGGGAACCATAAATGTCTTTTGTAATTATTTTTAATCGGGTTACAACAAAAATCAAAAAAATGTATTACAACCTCCTACCTGACCTTTGAACCTCACTGCCTCACACATAACAATGGCAGATAATTGTTTTGGTTCTGCTCATTCATCAAGTTCATGAAATCCTCTGTGCCTGTTGTGTTGTTCTCCATTTTATGTCCTGCACTCCATGATTAGTGCCACCTACAGGTCTGGTGGAGTAAAACAAGCATTTTATGCTGTTTCATTCTGTTGGGATGAAAACATTTCTGGAAACGCTGCTGTGTGAACAGAGTTTAACGCTGGTCAGCATTAAACTTTAAGGACATGTTTTCAATTTAAAAAGAGAAAATAAATACATTTTTATTTTAAATATTTTATAGATGTATATGTTTGAATCCCTCACACTAAACCACGCAGTCTATCATAGAGCTGGTGTCTGATACAACTAGAGCAGGTGTCAAACTCAGGACCCGGGGGCCGAATCTGGTCCACCATAGCTTTTTTTCTGGCCCTCTAGACTCATAAGTACAACCTGTAAAATCAGTCAAATCAAAGCAATTTTTATCTGCTGCCAAAATGTCATCAGTCAGTTCCTCCAGTTTTTCTGCAAAATTCATGCAAAATCAACTGATTGTTGTGTTTTTTTTTTTGCACTCTGCATAATTATGAGTCAAATTTTAATTTGTCCACAAAAATTGGTAAAAACCTTTGGGTTTAAGTGATGCTAACTCCCACCTGCAGGTGGGGGTATTTCTTACTGCCGGCTCTTCCTCAATTGATGTCAAGTTATGCACTGTGATCAATTAGCGAAAATATCATAGATATTTCTAAATTATCTCCACAAAATTGATTACAAAAATGACAAAAACAATGAAATCCTGGAGGAAAGATGTTCAGTATTATTTAATTTATTTATCGAATGCAGAGACGGCTATTAATAATATTTACACCACCGGCCCTTTAAGAACATTCATGACCGTGACGTGGCCCGAAATGAAAATGCGTTTGACCTAGAGGTTTCCCCGTCAGCGGGTGGAGGAAGGTGTGCGGCGTCGGTGACGGCGACAGGACCGGCGCCGGAGGCGGCAGCTCGCCCAGGTCGTCCATGGAGTGGCTCTGGGTCAGGAGGGGCGGAGCCTGGCTGTCTGACCCCGCCCCCTCCACAGACAGGAAGAGAGAGGAGCGGCGACCCTGAACCCGGGCGCGCTCGGACAGAACCTGCTGCTGGTATAGCTCGGCTCGGCTTGGGCTCATCAGTCCGCCGCCGCCGCCGTCGGGTTTGGACGGATCGTCTTTGATCCCAAGACCTGAAAGGAAAGAAACTGGACTGATTCTGAACAGAGAGGCGCCGCAAACATTTCAGATCCCTGCTGGGAAGTTTGACCTTCAGGCGACCTCAGGATTCAGAGATGAAGATGTTTTAAGTGATGATGAAGGACAGAATCCACTGAACCAAACGTTCACAGTTTGAACAATTTAATGACCACAGAGCAACAGAAAGTATTAGCAGGATACAGTTAAGCCAGATTAGAAAACGGCCTATTTAAAACATGTTAGCATAACGGCTCACACTGTAATTTCTGTTAGAACGCCTCACTAAAGTACTCACATTTTATCACATTACAGCCGTAACCGTATTTATGCAACAACTTCTAACCATAAAGAAAGAAATAGGCAGTATTTTCAGGGATTCCTTCAGAAAACCTGTTTAGCCTGGAGCTAGGGGGCGCTAGAGCACCACCGTGTTTTTGTGTTTCCAATCAATAATCGGTTAATCCAAAGTAACAGATCAGAACTTCACTGTTTAGATGCTAAAAGTATTTTCTAGCTGCAGGGGCTTCGTTTGCTACAAAAGAAGCGTTCGCTAAAGGAATGCTGTTATTGCACTTTAGGCAATAAAACATTTATTTAGGAATTAAAAGATATTTTCTTGTCTTTTAATGTATTGTTAATGTTGCATCAAAAGGTTTAAGTGGGTAAATAAGAAATGAGCAGATTAATCTGTGGGAATCGTTGTTTTGTTGTTAACGTCTCGGTTTATCTCTCTAGTGAATACTTTAGCCAGGCGCTGTGACCTCTGTGAAGGTCGCGTTTTCTACTCTGGATGACGAACAACACAGCGAAGTCAGACAGACGATGACGGCCGATGCTAACCCTGCTCCTCAACAGGAAGTTGTTTCAACAGAGGAGACTTCCTCCTCTGGGGCTTGTTGGGCGCGGCTTGATGTCCCACGTTGGCGTACGGGTTTTCTATCGGTCGTCCCCGGCGACGGGACAGCGGCGAGTGCCCGAGGGCGGGGCTGGTGCTGTGGATGGACAGTGTGGAGGTCTGCGTGGCGGTGTGGAGTGTGGCGCCGGCGGCGTGTCCGTCGGCCTGCTGCGGTGGTGGCGGCGTGTCCTGCAGGATGATCATGGACCGTGCTTTCCGCTGGCGCTCGGCGTGGGCGTGGCTCCTGGCGTCCGACAGCTCCTGCAGCCGGGGCTCCGCCCCCGGCTTGAAGCTCGAGCGAGTCAGGCCCTCGCCTCGGGCCGGCGGCGGCGGCGGCAGGAAGGATGGCGGCGGGCCGGAGTCGAAGAGATACAGCGCGGAGGGGGACGGCGGTGGGGGCGGCGCTGTCTGAGGGGGCGGCGGGATGGAGCCGTCCGTCAGAGACGAACTGCGCGGGAAACGGCTCTCGTGGATCAGAGCCGAGATTCTGTCATCGTCCGGCGTGCCTGTCGAGGTAACCATGGAAACGGGAGCATAAACAACCACGGAGAGTGAAGTTCCCCCCCAAATCTAACAAAAATTGTGTCAAAAGTTTATGCAGCAAAGAAAAATACATTTGTGCCGCTACAATGTTAAAGAAATTTATGAAAATGTTTCCAGAGGTCATGAAAGGTCAACTAGCTGCCCTGCAGCTACGTTTGTGCAGCAAACGTTGTCTGTGCTAATTTTGCTTTGAAGAAATAGTGAAAGTTTAAAGGTTAAAAGGTCAACCTGCCCTACCCACATTATCCAAATACAACAAAATTTGTGTCAAATGTTTGGTCAGCAAAATGTTTTGTTTGTGCTCCTGTCACTTTAAAGATATTAATAGAAATGTTTCCAGAGGTCATTAGAGGTCATCTTCAAAATAAAAGCAGCACAAATTAAATTTATTGCTGCTCAAATGTAGATGAGTTAATTGATGCCAAATGTTTTAGATTTTGTAAAATATGAGCAGGGAAGTAGGTATGGTGGTTGACCTCTGACCTCTGGGAAACATTTTTATTACCATTTGAAATAATGGCAGCACAAATAAAATATTTTGCGGCGCAAACAACCGACACCATTTTTGTTTGATTTAAAGAAGGCGGGGAAGCGGCACTCAGGCGCTGGAGAGTTGACAGATCTCACCGAAGCTCTTGGTTCTGGACATCCCTCTGGGCAGCGGCATGGTGCTCTTCTCCGGGGCGGAGGGCGGGACCAGACCCTGGCGCTCAAACAGAGACTGCAATACAACACGTTCTTTAGCGCCCCCACTGGAGAAAACTGGAACTGCTGCATTCACACAGCACGTCTTGATGCTTAATTCAGATGTTTTGCTGAAATCAGATTTTTTTCTGCGTGGCTTTTCACATTAATATACATCACTGGGTTGGACTGCGCCGATTAGCCACTGTAGCTAATTACCAACAAGATTTCCCCCAGGAAAGCCCAGTGGTAGAGCCATGACAGCAGCCTACTGTGTTTTTGAGTTAAAAAATGTTTCAATTTGACGGGAAATTTTAAAATATAACCAGGTATTTTTATGTGTTATTGGAAAAAATTATTAATAATATCAAAACCCTAACCATAGTTTTTCTTAAAAATAACAAAAACTGAAAATAAATTTTAATTTGTTTGTAGTTGTTGCTTAGTTTCATATCAGTAATTTTTTGTTTTGCTAGAATCGTTCATTAACACATAAAGTCGCTAATCGTTTTCCGCTTGTCTTACGTTGATCTCGGCCTGCGTGATGCGTCGGCTCGTCGGCCGCTGCTTGACCGTCGCCGCCCTGAAGTCGTCGGAGGGGCGGGCCCTCAGAACCACTTCCTGTTGACCTCCAGCCAGCATCTCGTCCAGTTTCTCTGCAAGAGGAGAAAAGCTCAACAAATTGGAGGACAAACACAGAAAACATGACAAATGCAACAGAGACGCCACAACAGAACGAGTTATCAGGGCCGCAGAAACAAACATGGCTGACGGCGACTCTTCTGCTGTTAAACCGTGCAGTGACTTTCTGAAACGAAAATCTGTTTGAAGATCAGTTCTGACATAATTAGAGCTGTCACAATGAATCATGATAAATTTCAGTTCTGATGATTATTTTTTGAAGGGCAGTTTTGTGTAGAGAAGAAACCTCATAATCCATTTTATTTATGGTTTTAGTTGTGGTGGTTTTATTTGGTATGTGTCCAGTCTTAAATTTTCTTTAGAAATTTAAAGTTTATGGTCTTTAAGATAACAGGAAGGTTGGAAAACACTAGATTTATAAAAACAGACAGTTTGCTGCAGAATTTATAAACTTGTTGAGCAGAACTGCTTACTTTTTAAATATTATGACAGATGCATCATTGATGCTAATGGAGAAATTAAGTGTTCTTGTAGTTTATTTAATTAGAGGGTTCCTGCAGATGTTGATGGCTGTGGGCAGGAGGGATCTCCTGTAGCAGTCTGTCCTACAGCGAATTTGAAGAAGCCTCTGTTTTTCAATGGTTTAATTGCACTGAATTCCCAGTAATATTCTTTAAGATTTATATTTTTTGCCTTTAGTTTGTAAACTGTCTGTCCATAGGGGAAAATGTATCCGTTCTTTTTTGGGTAAAAGTTTTTACTTTTCTATCTTGATTTTTGATGTGAAGAATTTTATTTTTATTTCACAGAAACAATCACAACAGGTTAGTTTAGCATATTTTTTCACTTTTAGCATGTATGATTATTTTCAAATTATTACAGTTCATTTAATATTATAGCATGTGTCATTTTTTTTCAGCATTTTCCAGGTATGTTATAATGTGTCATTTTTCACATTTTCAGGTCATAGTTTGCATTGCAGTCATTTTTTCACATTTTCAGGTCATAGTTTAGCATGTGTCATTTTTTCACATTTTCAGGTCATAGTTTAGCATGTGTCATTTTTTCACATTTTCAGGTCATAGTATAGCATGTGTCATTTTTTCACATTTTCAGGTCATAGTTAGCATGTGTCATTTTTTCACATTTTCAGGTCATAGTTTAGCATGTGTCATTTTTTCACATTTTCAGGTCATAGTTTAGCATGTGTCAAGATGTGCAAAAATGAGAAAGGTTAGCTTTGATTCCTCAGAAATGTTCGGTTGCGGCTCTGAAACATCACAAACACCAATCAGAGATACTCAGCGTAGCTCCACCTCCAGGTGTTTAAATCTCAGGCTCTGATTGGCTGAGAGGAGGAGAACACTGTGCATCCCGATCATTAAGACAGAACTTGACCAGAACCACATTGAGGTCCAGGTGACTCACCGTAACGGCGCCTCCTGGCTGCAGACAGAGCAAACATCAGCAATAAAAAACATCAAACTGATCAGTGTGTTTTTGACTCAGTTGTTTTTTAAAACTCTGGTTTAAATTAACTCTGTTTGTTTTAACTCTGAGTTTCTTACCGATCTCCTCCAGGTCGGCCGTCATGGACTTGGACCGCAGCGTCAGCGATGTGCTAGGGGCTCGCTTCGGAGGTGGCGGAGCTAAGAGGTAGGAAACAGGAAGTCACCATGAATTGTTTCAATAAAGCCGGACTTTAACTGTCTCCTAAGACCAAACGGGTTTTATGTCTTGACAGAAGTTACTGTTAAACTTTGTTAGTTTTAAGGAAGTTTTATTTTAAGATGGAGAATCAACAGATTGAATTACCGTATTCTCTGGACTATGAGTCGTTTATTTTTTGTGCTCCTTTTAAAACCCGTATTAAAGTCATTAATTGGCTTTCAACCCGGTTACTTTAGTGTTTTCATTCATTAATTTGTGCTGAGCTTTGACTTTCTTTTGTGTTTTTTATTAGTGTGCACTGCAAAAATATGAAACCATGTCTTGCTTTGATCTTGGTACAACATCTTACTACACTTGAAAAAAGATAAAACCAACATGTAAGAAGCTTTTCAGTAAGTTTGAATTAATAATTTCTTAATGTTGAGAAAATACTAATTCCACTGGCAAATTTGTTATAAAAAACTGCCAGTTTAACTGAAACTTTTGATCAATATTGAACAATTATTCACTTAAAAGCTCTCATATCTTGCAGAAAAGTTATTTATAAGTTCTTTTAAGGGCTGGACAAAAAACATGTGGTAAGTTTTGGAGATTTTGCGGTGTGCTTGGAAACAAACCACATCACAGTAAAACCCTGAAATATTACCTCAGATAAACAACCTAAGTTTAATAAATGTTCCTGGGCTGCAGAATTTTTCTGATAATTACTCTGATTTGTTGATTCAGAAAATAGCAACAAATGAAGTCGCAGAAAAGCAAAAAGTTCAACTGTTAGATAAATCATGTTGGCTTCATCATAAAATGTGAATTGTACCTTTAAGACAAACCTCAGATTTATTTACTGCCGGCGGTTATAAATGCAAAACTCTGCTCTCCAATAACTTCAGGAATTACAGCTTTAATCTGTTTCTGCAGCATAAAACCACCCGAGTTTGTCAACATTTAGCAGAACGAATGAACGCTGTTGCTGAACTTCATCAGCTGCACCTTTCTTCCTGATCAGGTTGGTTTCTGACTTCCTGGAAACCGAGACGACCTTCATCAGCAGGCGACTTCCTCCCTGACGGATCAGAGAGACGACCTGGCGGTGACCCACCTTCACCACATCGCTGCCGTTCACCTTCACACAGCAGAGGTCAGAGGTCAATCTGACGAAGGGTTTAAATTCGACTGGAGGATCGGCGACCTCTCACCTCTATAAGGAAGTCTCCGGTCCTTAGCCCCGCCCTCCAGGCCACGCCCCCTTGATCCACCGACTCCAGGTACTGCAGAGCTGGAAACGCCGGCGTGGGAGCAAACTCCTCGATGGGCGTCTCAGCTGGAAAAAGGTCAAAGGTCAGTAAAGACGACAGCGCAGGGCATTCTGGGTAAATATAAAATGCACTTCCTGAGTTTTGCTAATTAAACTGCAGTTGTATGGAAACATTTTCTGCCATAATCCAGGGGCGCACATTGTGCTAAAAGGCGGTTCCATGTTTCGTAAGCGAGCAGAAAGTAAGAACACGAGAAGTTTTGAGAAGAAAGGCATCAAGTCCTGCTTTCAAACTGAAAATGTTTGTTCTCGACTTGTGGCAGAAACATTCTCCATGCATGTAGACAAACAGTTCAACCAGCAAACACCAGGAGGTTTGCTTGGTTTAGTGACGATCTGGAAACATTTGCCAGAGCTGTAATTCTTCCTGATGCTGAGTTTTTGTAACTTCAGTATTAACTCTACTGTAGTTACTGTGTAACCAGCAGCTGTTGGATGTTTATGCAGTTATTTATCAGCTAATCAAAGCGTCCCAGCAGTGACTGGAAACCAGTGCTGCCATGTGATCACAGCTCTGTGGCTGTTATGCAACAACACAGCGAGGAGTTTTCCTCTCTAGGTTTCAGATTAAAATATCTTTGTTGGTTTGTCCGTCCAAACACCCACCACTCCTCTGTTTCTACCTTTAGCTCCTCGCAGGACGAAGCCGAATCCTTCGCTCTCTCTCTTCTGCAGCACGGCCGTCTTCTCCTCGATCACATAGTCACTGGAACCAGATTGAGATTATTTGGTAACCCAGATTACTGTTCTGCAAATAAATGATTGCCTCAACTTCAAAGGTCTCTTTACAATTTGTTCTTCCATTTTAACTTAAGAGGATAATATGGTTATGTGGAGTATTTAAGAGCAGGCAGTATCTTTCCTGCTGCAGTGAGGGATTGATGCCAGCGATCAGAAACCGATGATGAATTTTAGGTTCTGACCAGAACAATAATCATCACTAAGATGGTTGCAGAGTTTAAACTGAGGAGCTGCTAGGTCGTCGACTACATCAGAGAACACACTGACTGCTCAGACATACTCCACAGAACCACAGTGACTCAAAGCAGGCTTTGAGCGAGGGCCTAACGTGTGCTCCGTCTGAATGGGAAAAGACAAACTAGTCAATGTTTATATTTTTATACATGTAATAAAACAGGTGCAGTTCCTGCCTCTCACCTGTAGGAGGTGTAGTTGTCATAGGAGCCCACGGTGTAGTGTCTGAACAGCCGCTTCGTTCGGTCCTCTCTCGTCTCTGAAACACAGACATCACATGTTGAAGGCTGCGGTGAAGGGGTCGGGGTTCAGCAGAGGTCAGGGTCATCAAGTTGTTACCCAGTCGCGGGTCGTATTGTCTCATCTGGACTTCCTCCACGCAGTCGGCAGGAAACCAGCCGGTTCTGCCCTTCACCGTTCCCTCCCAGAAGCCTCCTTCGCCAATGGACAGCACTGCAGACACAAACCGGGTCAGAACCGGCCCAGACAGGAACTGAGTAACTTTACTTTAGTATTTATTTTTTGGGAACTTATGACTTTCACTGCGCTACATTTCAAACACAAATGTTAGCGGCGTAGAGCTTTTGTGGTTCTACATGTCAGTCGGTTTCAGCAAGTTACAAAGTTCTGTAGAAACACTCAAAGTATCATTTATACTTTTAAATACTTAAAGTACTTTAACTTCAGTAAAGTTGTGACTCAGCAAAATTTACACGTGGTAAATGAGATTAGACAGAGTATCAATAAGTAGTTCCCAAAATCCTGAACAGGAAATGCTGTGCACGACTGAACTGCCATCTTGGTAGGTAAACGCAGCGTAAAGCGTAGCTGAGCCATCATGGCTTCCAGACCAACAAAAAGGAAATGTAGAGAAACAAAATGGCTGCTGCCAGGATCGACCCGAATGAGATGGAGAAACGTGAGGCGGTGTGGACAAGCTGTTCACTATTTAGTGAGCAGGAAGAGTGCTGCACCATGGATGCATCCAATCAGAGGTTAAATTATTTCATAAAGGACGAATGAACTCTTCAGGTGAGTAAAGAGGCTCTGGTGACTCCCAGCGTGGCTACATGGAGTAACAAACACAGAGGCTACTTGTCTGTCAGCAGATAAAAAGCTACATTAGCTAAGCTAACTGCTAGCTTGGCAGTAGGTGCCGCAGCAATTTCACACAGAGGAGGGTGGGGTTCTCAAAATGTTTCTGCTGGATGATGAAATGTCCCAGAAGTTATGATAAAATTATTGTTTTGACATCTTTTTTATTGTTGCCATGACAATCAGTTACAGCTCCTACCAAGATGGCCGTCAGCTACAAAGTTCCTGGAAGTGTTTTGCACTAGAGTTGAGCACTCTGTCTCCCACTGACCTTTGACCCGTTCGCCCCGGTGCAGTTGGATCTCTCCGGGCCCCTGGGGGACATGGGACCGTGTGGCAATGAAGGTGCGCCCCGGCACGGCGCTGTAGAGCCTCCTCTTCCTCGTCTGCGGCGTGTGGGGGGGCGAGGATGGCGGGCTGGTCTCTGCGTGGCCCCCCCCACTGGGGCTGCGGGGCGACACACCAGTAAGAGGCGCTGGCCGGACCGGCGCGCGGTGCGGGTGCAGCGGGGCGTACCTGAGGCGGCGCGGGTGGCGTCTCAGGGAGTGCGTGTGTGAGTCGAGATGCATCTCCAGGCTCTGGAGGGAGGGGCCAGGCGAGGAGGCGGGGCTTTCTAGGGCGTTGTCGCTGGCCGAGCGAATCAGAGAGCGAGGAGACGACAGGCCGTTCCCGGCCGGGTTTCTGGTGGCGCCGACCCGGCGGCGCTTGGTGTAGGACGGGGTTTCTCTGAAGGGAACTACTTGGACACATGAAGACACAGAGTTCACCTCAGCAGCGGCGCCAGCAGGAAAAACGCCACAAACGTTTCATTTTAGATTTTATGAGTAATTACATTTCATATTCAAATTACTTACAATATCACAGTTAATATACACTTTTTAGCTCTTTTATCTTGATTATTGTTTGTATTTACCAAAGTTTAACTGCTCTATGCCATTGCTTTTTTATGTGATGCAAGATTTCATTTTTATTTATATGATTAATGTATAAAAATCTAAGAATGACTGAAGAATAAAGAAATATTCATTTAAAAAGTTTTTTCTGAAATGAAACTAAAGCAGCTGAAAAACCTTCATCATATTAAAACAACAGGGCCACTGCAGTTATATTAATAAAATAAACAGTTTAATTTCAAAAGGAGTAAACCTCTTCCAGAAAATTTAGAGAATCTCAGAAATCGAGAAAAAAACTAATTTCTGAGTTTGAAAAATCAAATATTTTCTCCATTTTGTTCTGCTGAGCTGTTAGAAATGACAGAAACTGTGAAATTAAACCAGAAAGTTTCTGCTCAGCGGTTATTAATCTGCCTCTGGGTGTTTTTTCCAGCCTGACTCTGAATTGTGTTTAAACTCACCAACATCAGACGTTTTGTGGATCTTGATGATTTCAGCCAAATCAAAGTTCCCGGCGATGATCGCCACCTGAACACAAACCAGACGGTTAACAATCAGAGAAGAATGGCTGAAAGATTCATTTTATTTAAAATAAAACTATCTGGTTTGTCTTTTAGCTAAAACGTGTCTTTATTAAACATGTTACTGAACATTATTTTAGCAGTTTGCTTCTATATTCATCTTATCTGCCTGGTTTCCTCAGATCTATAAATATATTTTATTATATTGCAATGTTATGACATATTTAAACGTCGCCATTAAAAACTTTTTTTTTTAATTCTGAGCAAAAGAAAGATTTAGGTCACTTTTATTGAAAGAAAAAAATTTAATAAAAGTGAAAAAATATATACTATATTAATTTTCCAATGAAAGTGCCTTATGTTTGTTTGTTCAATAAGAATAACCTAAAAACATAAATCTGTTTTCTGTCCTGTTTCACCTGAAAGGCCGTCTGGTTGTTGTAGTTCTTTATGTCCTTGTTGGCTCCTCTGAACAGCAGAACCCGAGCGCAGCTGTCCTGCAGAACCGACACCAGACATGTCAATACGGCCATGTGACCGGTCACACACACACACCCGCACACACACACCCCACACACACACCCCCACCTGTGAGCCTGTGTGTCTTACCTGGTTGTACAAGCCACACAGGTGCAGCGCCGTGTTTCCTGAGGCATTCTGGGAACTCATGTCGGCGCCGTAGAACAGCAGGTGCTCCAAGTGCTGCACGTTGCCATAGCGACACGCCTGAACACCAAAAAAAAGAAAGAAAAAACACGCCCACACAGAGGGAATCAGAACTGAACAGAACCAGTCATCAGTGGAGCAATGTGTGTGTGTGTGTGTGTGTGTATGTGTCACCTGGTGGATTTCCTGCCACCCGTTCTCATCAGTGATCCCTGTAACCATGGCAACGAGAACTCTTTCAGCGACAAAGTGCTTTTTGTTTTTTCAGATAAATCATCACTGATGGTGTTTAAGCAGCTCAGAGGTCGTTCCCTCACTCACACACACACACTCACCGATGGTGGCGTGGTCCTGCAGCAGCAGCTCGCAGCAGTAGGGGGCGCCGCCCACCATGGCAGAGTGGTACAGCGGAGTCAGGCCTCTGCTGTCCTTGTAGTCCGGCGACGCGCCGAGGTCCAGCAGAGTCTGTGGAATCACAGCGTGGGGTCAGAGGTCGGGACGGGACCGGGACGGGACCGGGCGGACGGACTCACCGTCAGGGCGGCGCTGTTCCTGCACAGAACGGCCCGGTGCAGAGCCGTGATGCCATCTCTGGTTCTGAAGTCCAGATGAGCCCCGCCGCTGCGCAGAACCTTGATGAGCTCACAGCTGTCCTCCAGCTGGACGGCCAGGGTCAAAGGGCACTCTGCAGGGAGGGAGAGTGTCTCTGTTAACAATCAGAACCGGGTCGACCCGACACCAACACACATCAGAGTTAAACGGTTCAATGAACAGAAAAAAGCTGAGAATCCAGAGAATTTATTACGTTTTCTAACCAGTTTCTAGATTTTGATTAATAATCAAAATCATAAAATAAAAATAATGTATGAAAAATACTTTTTTTTAATATTTATATGTAAATATAAATCAGAATAAAAAATTAAGAAAGATTAATTTAAAAAATGTTAATGAACCGAAACCAAGTGGAAAGCCACAAAAAAGTCAGAGAATCTGTTCAGATAAGGAATCAGTTCAGTGAATCTGTTCAGAGGTAGGTGTTCTGTCGGGTCAGATCTGCTCTTAGCTGAAAAAAGAACCTGTTCAGAGTTGGAAGTGTGTTCAAAATAAGGAATTTGATCCAGCTCTGTTGCCGGGGAGATTTTCGTTCTATTTAAAGTTTTATTTATAACGAGGCGGTGGACAGACGGTCCGGCTCACCTCCGCTGTCTGAGTCGTGGAAGTTCGGGTCCAGGCCTTTCTCCAGCCACTTGGCCACTTTCTCTGCATTCTTCTGGTGAACATGTTCCATGAATCGCTTCAGATTGGCCTGAAACATCAAAACATTCGGTTTGAACAGTCACCATGGCAACAAACGCAGCAGGAAGTCGCTGTGCGAGCCGGTTGCTACCTTAGTGTGAAGCTTTGCCAGCTGTTTGTCATCAACGTAGCTCTGAGTGTAAACTCGTCTCTTATAACGAAACTGAAACAGAGAGAGAGACGCATGAAACCAGAGTTAATTAACAGATCCTCGTTAAGCAGCAGAACCAGGCGCCTTAACGAGGTCAACGTTAAGGCCTCGTTGACAGCAGCTGCAGAGGAAACTGATGCTCAGAGAAACACAGGAAGTAGAAGAACTGGGAACTGAACTGAGGTTTCTTCCCAGAAGTTCACTGAACTGTTTGATGAAAATCTTCTGACATTTTAAATGTGAGAACAATCGCAAAGCTGCTTTCAAGCAGAGACCTTTGACCCCAGAAAGTATTTACACTCCTTAAACTTTCACATTTGGTCACAATATAATAAACCTGGATTTATATGATCAGTTTATCTGTTATCATCTGAGCTGAAATGATTAATCACATTAATCCAAATTAACTGACTATTGAATTTAGTTAATTAAAATGCCTTTTGGTGAAAACAACATATTCAGAGCAGCAATTCAATCAAAGCTGCACAAAATGTAAATACATTTTTCCTTTATAATAAAACACCTTTAAATAATTTTACCAAAAACTCTTCAATTGGCAGTTTTAAATTCCCAATTTGAAGTTTTGTTATTTTGTTGTTGGAGTTTTCTTTTAAAATTACAACTTTATTCTCGTAATATCATGACTTTGTTTTATTAATTGAAAAAAAAAAACCTTAGCCCGATTCTAACATTGTGTTGTTGACATAAACCTTCAAAACAGACAGTTTAAGACTTGATTTAAATTCTGATTGAATTATATTTTCATTTGTTGCAGCCTTTATTTTAACGACTCATCGCATGAACAAACTTCTTCATATGTGACTTTAGTTTCATATGTAAGGGAACCGGTGGTGACGGTGAGTCTGGTTTACCTCCAGATATGGGATGGGAGTGATGTTGGGCAGAGGATACTCCTTCAGCAGGCGCTCCTCGTCCAGAAACTTTCCGGCTCGGCCGTTGAACGCCGGCTGGAAGAGACCATAGTTCAAAACATCCGACAGAGACTGAGTCAACGTCACCAGAACCCTCTGCTTACTGGTCCAAACTGGTAACTCTGGGTCCAACCGCAAACACTTCTGAGAGAGCCGGAGCCAGAGAGACAGACAGACAGGGGGGGACGGACAGAGAAAGAGACAGGACGGACACACAGACAGGTTTGTGTTGTGTTTCATGATCCACGCTTCGGTCCGCGCTGGCGCCCTGTGCGCGCGTTACCGTCTGCTGCAGGTCCGGGATCCCGATTCGGACCACGATGCTGTTTCCAGAGGGCGGGTCCTCCCCGTCGTCGTCCCTGGCGACAGCAGAGCCTGTTGGGTTGCCGTTAGTAACCGCCTGTTGCCGCGGGCGATCATGTTTGGTGTCAGCGGTCGGACTCAGAGGCATGTGGCTGGAGGTCAGAGGGCAAACTTTATTTATTTATTTACGGTTTGAAATGAACATGTCACATGTTGACAAAACACTTAAATGAAAAGGAGAAAAATTAAAATTCACTATAAACTCCTTGCAGCGCGACATCACATGCTCAAGATCCCCACTGAAGCTCAAAAAGCTGCTCGTTAGCATGACATCGGTTTCAGATGTTACCAACATAACGCCCTACATCTTAAATGTATGCCTGATATATAAAATAAAAGGGAGCTCAGTGCTTTTCTACAAATTGTCAACATTACAATAACTAGAAAACTAGGGAAACATTTTAATTAAGAAAAAAAAGGAGAGGGAAGTAGCTCAGTTATGCTAACTTGACTATGACAACTGTAACATGTAGATGTGCTGTGGAAATCGGTGTTCAGGTCCAGTTAAGTAAAACAAGGCGACTGTGTTAGCTTAGCTGAATGGGCAATTTGTAATTTAAATAATAAATAAAAATATATCTATTAGAAATGATAAAGTGATTTACTGAATCAATACATTTTATAATTGTTTTTTAAAAGTGACAGTTGATTTACTCTCTTAGGTTTATTTAAACAAATTTGTTCCATAAAACAGAAATAAAACTTTCCATTTGTTTTTTTTGTTTTTTTATTATATCTAATCATCTCAAATTATAAATCCAAAATATTTTTAATAGTATACCAAGTTGTGAAATTTCATTCATTTTAATTTAAGGTAAAAACTTTACCTAAATTAACTCGCCTGATATGAAAATGTTTTATTTATTTCATCAATCAGGTTAAAAGAAAGCCCTGCTGTGAAGCCGCTGTGATTCCAACATAAATTAATGATGAGTCACAATAAAATAGTTTTATATTCAGTCTGTGCAGACAGACGTGAGTCTGAAATCCTCCCACTGATACTTTACAGCTCATCTGGTCCAAGGCGGCAGGGAACCTCCAGTCTGACCTGCGGACGCCGCATCACTTCCTGTTTTTCACACTCAACAGAGCGTCGCTTAAACTGAATTTTAAGCGACGCCGTATTTTTGCTAAACCAGAAACGTTTCTGTAATAACATAACTGGGCAGAAACAATTAATTTTATGAAATGATTAATCGTGAACTGGAAGATACCGACTCTAAAAAAATCCAATTTCCTGAAAGAACAATTCACTCAGAGCAAAAACTGAACCTAAAAGATTAAAATTTTATATAGAAGATGAAAAAATGTTTAAAATTCTCTTTAAAAAAAGAATCTACTTAGCAGTTTTTGATCGTTTGCTACCAAGAAATTTAGCTTAAAAACTAAAAATAGGACTTTTTATCTAAATATTTAGTTTGGAAACTACATATTTAGTTTGCTAGCTAAATAATTTTCTTTCCAATTAAATATTTAGCTTGAAAATTAATTTGCTTCCAAATATTCAGTTGATAGTAAAGTTTTTACTTCAAAACTATTTTTTTTGATAGATTTCTAGCAAAAATATTTAGTTTGAAAACTATTTAGCTCCTTAATTAAATCAGTCCCTGAACTAAATATTTAGCTCTCAATGAAATACTTAACTTCAAACTAAATATGTAGCTAAATCGTTATCTTGCAAGCTAACTATTCAACTTGCTAACTAATAGCTAATATTTAGCTTCCAGGCTAATTAGCTTCCAAACTAGCTAAATGTTTAGATTGAAAACTAAATTTTCACAAGCTAAATCATTAGCCGCTAAACAAAATATTTAACTTATTAGCTAAATAGTTTGCTTGCCAATTAATGTAAAAAATTAAAATGTAGTTTGAAACTGTGACATTTATAAATGAATCAATAACATGGTTTTAAAAATTGCTGACGTTCAGAAACGAGCTCCTATTTTTTTAATCATATAACAGGCTGAATAATTGCAAAGTTATTGCTGTTCACTTTCTACAGTGCAAACAGCCCTCCATAGCTTCCAGGTTATCCTGATGAAATAAATGCTGAGTAGGGAACTCGTATTGATGCACAAGTTGGAGCTACCCTGCAGCTACTTTGTAATTTGCTAATAAAAGCTAATTTGCTGCAGGTCTCTGGAGCCGCTGCAGTCGATGATGCTCCAACAAAAACATTGTCCCGTCTTTTAATTATCGTTTTCTATTAATCTCCACTGCTGGTAATTGCTAGCTTGCGCGGCGACGATGCCGACGGAGTCAGAAGTTTGTGTCGGCCTCCATCACAGCCTGGATGAAAGCGAGGCAGACGGGGAGGCGAGGCGCGAGTTGTCATAGAAACTGGATTAGCAGGGAATCCTGTGCTAACCTCTCTGTCACCATATGTGTGTGTGTGTTAAAAAAAAAAGAAAAACTCCTGATCTACATGCTCGCTGTTGCCATGGCAACGCGGTTGAACAATTTCTCAGTACCTGCTGACTCTCTCTCTCTCTCTCTCTGTCGACCCACTAAACTGCCTTCTTGTCACAGCAGGATCAGCCAGATGTGAACAAATTCATCAGCAGTTATCGATTTCCAATATCAAAGGTTTTAACGGCGTGAACAAAGTTTTTGTTTGTTTTGGCTGCATTCACCCAGAATGCCGACTTCCTGCTTTCAGGCAGAGTAAAAACTTCTCAGTGGCCATTAATGGACCAGGGGCGTAGCAATAATTATGAGTGAAGGGGGACGTGTCCCACTTCACCACATTTACAGTAAACTGTTGCCACCCTCAGCACTATTTTTATTACTTTGTCAAAGAATCCATTCCTGAAACAACAGTAAAACTTCACTTCAGGTCTTTTACCTCTCAGCACACAAACAACTTCATCAAACAAAGAAACAAATTAGCAAAAAACGTTGGAAACTTTTTGTGGACAGAAGGGAAATGCTGTCATTTACGTTGTGACAGAGTGCTAGCTAGCACACGTCACACCTTCTGTTATGTTAGTGCCAAATACCTGACGCTGATGTGAGCGCATATATCATATTGTTCTTTGTTGAACAAAGAATGATATGCATCATGTAGCTCTGTGTCTGTGCTTGCAACTAAACGAGTCTCACTACCAGCCAGGCCATTTTCATCCAATTAGATCAAAATACGGCACTAACCAGTGTCAACAAACCAAAGCCTTTGGAAAACCTGTTCCTGCCCTCGCCTGTGGGGGCGCTGCACCAAGGACTATTGAAGGAAACAACACAAAACCATTGAAGACACGGAGTTCAGCCTCCTTCTTCACAAAATGTAAACAGCACATTTTACCTTTTTTACGATTTCTCTGTTGTCTTTGGTAAAAGTAAGACTAAGATCCATTTCTCCCTCTAGCGCTGGGCTGCTGCGTTTGTTTTGGTTGTATTTACCCAGAATGCCCTGCGCTGTAGTTCACTTCCTGCCGCTGACCCCTTGGAAGTTGGATGAAATAATAATCCTCTGGAGTTCTTTCAGCTCTTCAACCAGATTTAATTCGTATAGAAAGGAACAATAAACAATGTGTAGCTGAGACTTGAAACTGTTTCTATTTGAATTTTATTCCTTTAATGAATAAAAACTCTGAAAACAGAGAATCTTTTCTTAACTCTTAACATCTGTTAAATTAACTTTAACAGATGAAGAGAGATCCCCAGATCCAGTTTTGTTTAAACTTTGTGAGGCTGACCTGTACGAAGCGGTCTCTTCTGGGTCTTTAACTCCACGCCCCATTTTGTGAACTTCTTCCCAACATCCTCAGGAAACCGAGTCATGCAGTTTAGGGATCAGAAGGCAGAGTTTGCATTTTCCTGAGATAAAATATCAGCCGGCTCCGAGACCCCAGCAGCTCTTTAACTCATAACGATGATTGAAATTTGCAATAAAAGCCAAATCCCCAAACACATTTCAAGATGATTTTCAAAGCCTGCAGAAATGAGGCGAAGGGAACCGAGCAGCTAACTGGAGTCACTAACGACCGCAACATCATTTCCTTCATCCCAAAGATGTCAACACTGCACAGGTTTTACCTCAAAGAAATTATAAAAATCTCAGCTTTTTAGAAAGGTTTTGTTAAGCTAAACAACCACAACTTGTAAAATTTTTCCTCTAAATGTCAGTTTCTGATTAAATTGGATAAAAGTTAATGCTAACGCATTTCAGATATCAGAACAGATGAACTGGACGAATGAAAGGAATTTGTTGAGGACAACAAAACACGTGGAACGCCAATCAGATTATTTGTGATTAATCGATTATAAAAATAATCATCAGCTAATTTAGATTAATTGTGAATTGAAGTATACAGACTCAAAATGAAAACTAATTTTCTGAAACAGAGCAGTAATTAAGGCAAAGCTGGACAAAACATTTAGATTGCATTTAAAATAAAAAAGAACATCTTTGTACCCAGAACTCTTGGAGTTTTAGCTTCACTTGGTTGAAATTCTGGGAAAAAAACAAAACAAAAATCACCTTTTGTTATTCAATCATCGTTCAGTTAATCCAGAAATAATCAACAGATCAGCAGAAAGGCCGGAGCTTTTCACATGTTGATGTTAGAAGTATTTAAACTGCAGATGAAACAAATGATCAAGTGTTCACTGAAGGAACCCTGTGCAGATTTTGCATAATATGTTGACTTTTTTCAGCAACGAGCCTTTTTTGAGTTTGTATACTCCAGTTAACGATTAATCATGTACTAAATTAGTTACATTAATCGCGATTAATCTGATTAATCGTTTCAGCAGGTTTGTCCGTTCAGATATTCCAGCTGTCGGTTCTGGTGTTCATTTCATTTCCCTACGATAAACACTGGAAAAGGAAGCCATGTCAAAGCATTGTTCTGCTGCTTTTGTTCTGAAGTATCACAGAACCCGTGTTTGTGTCCGTTCTGTCCACCTCCAGCTTCGACAATTTTCTCTTTAATCATTTCAGAGCTGAAGGGTTTGATTTTCAGCCTCCACTTCTCAAAGCGATTCACATCCTCCAATCAGAGGCTGTGAATCATCTGCTGGCATTTATAAAACCCTTCCTCCTCCTCCTCCTCATCCTCGGACGCTCGATCGGACCTGCAGCGGTCCAATCAGGCATCACTGCAGCTCAGACAGATGATGGTTCAGGATATTCCTTTTGTTTGGGAAGCAGCCCCCTGACTGCCCACTGTCCAACAGAAAGCATTTGTTGTTTCCTCTTCCTGTGTTTATCTTCACCTGTTTTCACCGTGTTGAACTGAGTCACTGCTGACTCAAAACAAATCAACACAAACAGGTGAATAAAAACAAAAGCATCCAATGAAATCCAGCTTTTCACTGGCAGCTTCACCTGAAAGGAGCTTTGTGACGGCTGTTCAAACAGAGATCTGAGTCAGACTCCTGTTAGCCCAAAAAGGTGAACCAGCAATTAATTCAGATTATGCTTCATTTGGCAGCATTTCCCTCAACTTTATGTATCTCTGTGGATCAGGAGCACCCAGAAAACCTTAAAGTCTCCAGGCGGAGAGCTGAAAATAAAAAGGAAATTAGAGTTAAGATGGGAAATAACATCCAGAATCTGTGATTAGCTAATCGTCAATAGCCTCTAGAAAAACATCAGCAATTATCTTAAAAAGCAGCCGCCCCCGTAACGACGCAGCATATTACTGTAGAAATCATTCAAATGTAGAAACAAGCAGGAAAGTTTTGCTTGTTCACCATTCATATAATTCATATCTGAGCCTTTTAAAGCCATTGTTGGCATATAATGTTAATATTCATGACTTGTAAAGATTTATATCACATCTGTTTTTTACTATCAGTTGTCATGTTCATACAACATTAAGCATTAACATGTTAGCATGAGCTTCAGCTAATATTTTATATGGTTAGTGGTTTGGCAATTAATATTAGAGAACCTAACTATTTGCTTAGCTTTAATATCTACTGCAAACAGATATTCTCCATTACATGAAAAGAAGATCAGGAAAATATGTATAATATGTCTGACTTCACACCAAACGCATTCACCGAATTGCTTATGTTAGTGAAAACTGAAATTCTCCATTACGCCCATAAAGGCCGGAAAATAAAGGAAATGAGATCAAGATCATCTTCAAATATGGCCGCCATCTTCAATTTTTCAATTATTAAAAATATTGTCAGAGTAAAATTTGTTGTTTCTGTCCACTTGAGGTAAAGTTAAAATCTTTTGACCAAGAGGAGCACAGATCCAGGAGTTACAGCTGGAAGCAAGAGATCAGCACTGAACCTTCAGAGCCACATAAAGAAAGTTACAAAGTCAGCCTTCTATCAAATTAAAGGTTATCTGTTCCTCTATCAACCTTCCAGACCTCTCAGGTCTTCTGGTTCTCCTAGAACCAGAACCAAACATGGAGAAGCAGCATTCAGCTTCTATGCACCACAAATCTGGAACAAACTTCCAGAAAACCACAAAACTGCCGAAACACTGAGTTCCTTTAAATCTCAACTAAAACCCAACTGGTTGGAGCTGCGTTTGATTAGAGGTAAGTAGAACATTTATCAATATATTTTCTTATGATTCTTATGATGTCTTGATAAAATGTAATGTTTATTGCTTGTTTCATAATCGGTGACTGTTCTATGTTTTCATGGTGTTAAGCTCGGTGAACTGCCTTGCTGCTGAAATGTGCTCTACAAATAAACTTGACTTTAATTTTAAAAACTTGATACAAATATTTAATGCCATCATGTAGAAACTCTGTTTTACTGCAATGGTAAAATCTAAGCTATTGAGAGAAATGCTAGAATGTTTCGTTACATATTTATAGATTTTTTTGTGGAAATTGTATTTGTAGCTTTTTGTTTTCAGGACTGAATGACGTAAATCTTCAGAGCCGCTGAATTTTAAACAACAGAAGCTGAAAAAGGAAGAAGCGCAGCTTTTCTTCTCCTGTTTCTTCTATTTTCTGCTCTCATCATCTCTTCTATTCAAGCCCCTTCCTGCAGGCTTCAGACCCAGTCGATGGTTTCAGCTTTTTATGCAGAAGCTGCAGCTTCTTTCATCCTTACAGCTGCTGCTGTAACTGTGAATGGGTCCTCCAGGTACCGCTCAGTGGGAGCAGAAGCACAGCAGTTCTTTCCCTGCGCTCATTTCTGCAGAGCGTTTCGTTACATAATGTCTCCTCAGACCTCCACCGTTCCTTTGGGAGCGAGCGGATCCAGGAATTTTGAGAGCTTCAGATGGTCGTTCTGGGAATGAAAGGTGAAATTCTTTGTGGATTAGATCAGCGGGAGGCTCGGTCCTGAAATAACTCGGGGTCGCCATTGATCATTTCCAGCTTTTGTCCTGGGCAGAGCCGCTGTCCTCCCACACAGCCTGAACAATGCAGCAGCTACGCTCTGCAGCTGGATGTGGCTCCGCGGGGCTGAGGGGATGTTTCAACTGTCTGTCACACAGTTTGGAGGAATAAAAGTCAAAAATATGATAGCAGATCACTTCCTTTTGCTTTATATTAATTCAAACCTCTTGTCCATATCCTGCTGCCAAAATCACAAATTTGTCTTACAATTGTGCAAATCAGTCAGAATAATCCTCCAAATGAGGAAACAAGGATAGAAGTTACTGGTTTTCAAAATGGCTGCCTTTAAAAGCAATGATTGACATAAAATGTTTTTCACTTTCACAACTTTTCATGTCACATCAAATGTTTTTAACTCTGGTCATCATATTCAGACAACTTTAAAGTAACAACATGTGACATTTTCCAGACGAGCGATAGTCATCTTAACGGTTAGCATTAGGCTGAGCTAATTTTCTTTTCATGTGATTAGCATTAGCATTCAGATTCTTGTTTAACACATTATTGGTGAGTGAACATAACTATTTGGTTAGTTCAGCCTACCACTAGTAACATCTACTGTTTATTTCAATGCAAACAGATATTCTCCATTATAACCATGGTGGCCATTTTTTTTAAAAAAATGGCTGCTCATGTCTTCTTCAGAGGTTTCAAGCGTAGAAACTTAATTTATAAGCATGTTATAAATAAGTTCCAGTAAATTCAAGCTTTCCTAACCCAGAACTAAATAATCATCACTTGTCTTTGATCATTCTTTGCACACAATTCAAAAAGATGTTGGTGTTTGATAAAAGAGAAATCCACCACCAGCTGCTTTCACAGGGTCATAAAACATGACTGGAGGGCTGACTGTTTCTGTACAGTAAGCGAACCCTTGTAAAGATATTTCCTCTAAGAAGTGTAAGGATTTATGCCAAGAATAAATGTGAGAAGAAATGTCCCTCCACGTTGCTCTTGTATAATTCAGAGAGACAGAATGTTCCTCTTCAGTGTGAAGAGAGTCTGTATTTCCAGCTGACAATCATCACAGTCTGGCAGTTTCACACGTCAAGCAATCGGAATAAAAAAATAATAAAGAATCGGCTTCACATCCTCAAATGCAAATGATGGGTTTTACAGGCTCTGAGTGAACGAGACAAACCCCTTCAGTCTGTGAGCTGCTTCTACATTTTGCAGGAGAGTCAGCCTGGCATTAAAGAAACCTTAACGGGCGAAGACATTTCCCACTGTTTTGATCTAATATGCTTCCTTGAAAAAGGTTAGGATAGGTCTGTGGTCAAGACAAAATATGTCCACCATATTCTCTCCCAAAAATAATTCTTAAATAATAAGATTTTATTCTTCTTAGTTTAGAATGAGCTGTTTTAGGGGCTCCTGTCACTTTAAATCCAATAATTTGCTTCTGGCCACACCCACCAACTCAATGTTTACACTGAGACTTGAAAATAGCTACAAACTGATGCGTAATTATACAACCATACATCTTTGAAAAGCATAAGTGGAGCCTCCTGCACAACCAGCAAAGAATGTAGCAAGTAGTTTCTGGATGGTAAGTCGACAACAAAACACTTAGTCTTTTCCAGCAGCCATTGTACAGCACACACACTGATAAAACCAGCTGACCAAACGTGCTGGAGCTTAGCTGGGGTTGCTAAGCAACGGGTGAAACTCTGCTGGGGTTGCTACGTAACGGACTGTGCTTTGCTGAGGTTGCTAGGTAACACGGATTTGAAACATTAAATTCAAAAGGTTTTTGAAATGGTCCAATTTTCAGACACTAAAAACATCAACTTGTTGTCAAAAAACAGCAATAATGAAAGAACAAAAATGTGAATTCTGCTTAATATGTCCCCTTCAATGTGGTTTTTAGAGCATCACAATAATCGGGGCGTCGTTAAGATTGTTTAACATTTGTACTTCAGAATCTCCTATTTCATGAAGACATGAATAGATGAGGTAAATTTTTCTTTGCCTCTTAAAATGAAAAATAGAAGGGAACTTGTCACTCTTGATCAATATTCCTCAGACAATAAACGGCTAAAGGTTAAGATTTACTGGCCTAAAGCTCACCATAATAACAGCTGAAGCAATAATTAAGTTTAAAACTGGAACATGACAAACAAAACCAGAACCCAAACATATTCCATCTGCATCCCTGCAGTAACAGAGCTTTCAAATGGGTGAATTATCTCCTCAGCATTTCATTAAGCTCTCTGGAGGCCTGCTAATGCATCAATTATTTGATAAGGGGGCTGAAGCAGGTGAACATCAAAAACATGACAAACACCGCAGAGGAATGAGATCGGACACCTCTGATCTGGAGCATACAGGAATCTGTCTGTACGTTCCAATACTGAGAAACGTCTAAGAGCTTCTCCTGTTACTGTTAGCAGGACACACATAGCTGTTACATTTTCCTGCTCTAAATAAATGCAAAAGTTCAGTACCAGGAGTATTAAGTAGAGGCCGTAATGTTTAACCAGTTTACCACAGAAACACTGCGAGCTAACTGCTTTAAGTTGGTGAAGATGAAGGTTTTGCAGTAGTTTGAGCACATAGGGAAGGCTATGAGACATATTTCACTCTGGTTCATTTCAATGCCGTTTATGACCTAAACGATCCCAGGATACAGTCATACAGCTCTGGCATAGTTGGCGTTTTTATGCCAGTGAAAAGGTTTTTATATTCAGGTGTTTCAAGGTCTTTAACACCGTACCAAACTACGATGAGATGACTAACGCTGCAATTTTGTGGCTTTAATAAGCCGAAATGTTTGAAGGCTACCACATTTATTTACAAGGACAAACAACTACACAACAGACTCAATGGTGACTAAATTTAACAATAAATAGGTAAATAAAACAAAAGAAACTAAATTCAAACAAAAAAACAAACAAAACAGAAGCTCTGACTCAAAGAAAAGAGTCTACAGGAACAATTAATTACCGATTAGGGAAAAGGGCACATTTAACCTTAATTAAAAACCTAACAAACAAACAATAATTGATGAGCTTCCAATTGAGAGCCTTTAGATACCCTGAATTTAGTCCTGTGGAGGAAATTCTTGGTCCATATTACTTGCAAAGGAGGTAAATCAGACCGAATTCGGTTCTGAAGCCTCTGTGACAATTTCTTAACTTTTAATGTTAAGAAATCTGTCACTAGCACTTAAGACACAATTAGAATTTAGCAATCAAGATTTTCTCCATTCCAAACAGTTGTTTTTTTATACACATTGAAATAACTGAACAAATATTTGTGATACAGCCATGTCTGTGTTTTCTCTGGATCTAAATCTGAAGAAATTAAGCATATTTTTAATGTCCACCTAAAGACCTCGGTTTCAGTTCGGCTGAAGTGAACTCAGTTCGAATTCAGCGGACTGGTGACCGTTCCAAAAGCAGGAAGTGGACTACAGCGGAGGGCATTCTGGGTAAACACAACCAAAATAAACGTGCTAGCCTAGCGCTAGCAGAAGAAATGGGACCTGGTCTTTTACTGAAGTCAAAAGAGAAATAAATGTGATGTCACTCCATTTTTGTTTACATGTTATAATGAAGGAAGTTGCACTCAGAGGTTGGTGTCGTTTCCTTCAGTGGTTATTGGTGCAGCGCCCCCACAGGCCAGGAAGGGAACAGGTTGTTCAATTACAGTTGGTTATACAGTTTAGTACAACCGAACTGAACTATATCTAAGTTTGGTTGCTTAGATATAGTACACAGTGTGAAAGAAAAATGCAGCAGCTGAAAATGGAACAAATTTTCCAATTTTGTTCCCCAATCAAGCCGAATCTATCGGACTATCAGGTGTGAAAATATCCTAAATGACTTGAAGTTTGTGATTCAAAGCCTTATACACAACCTGTGAACAGAGAACTAATGATTTGCTGGATTGTTGTGGAAATAGTTTAGACTCCATACATTTAAAGCATGCTGAGGTGAGCTTAATCTTCATCAGTGCAGACAGAGTGTCTGCATTGCATAGCATGACATTATGTAATCTTATTATTCAGTCATTGCAGTGATATTTGAGAAGCTCTTGTGGTCATTTTTCAATAGTGGCAAATACCTGTCAAGGCTTCTGATCAAACTGTTAAGGCTACGGTGTCACACAAACAGAGAGATGCTGCTGATGCACAATTTACTTAAAGCTGCAAGTCTTCCTGCTCTAATAAAGCAAGATAAAAATTGTTAAAATACCAGCTTTTAAAATAAAAACATTCCTTTTAGGTCTTTAAGAAGAAATAAACAGATTCTTCAGAGCATACAGATGAAACCCAGTAAGATCCACTCACCTATTGTCAGCAGTCCCATCAAACTTTTCCACAGGACTTTATCAATTTCCACTGATCTCTTCTGGCTTGCTGAGATTCTCAGATGCTTCCAAGCGTCTCGTTTGGTTCTGGTCCAGTCTGATGATCCAGTTTTCCAGTTCTGTTGCCTCTGCTTTTTGTTTTAAGTGGGGGTGTCGTAGATCTTGAGTTGATGGAGTTAAAATTTCATGAGTTGTTCTTTAATACTAGATGAAGGAGTTCCTGTGGATGTTGTTGTTCCTTTTGGAGAATAAGGCTTCGGTAACCTTCAAGTGTTTTCTTCTGTATACTAGTTGAGAAGTAACAGGTCTCAGGGTTTCAGATTGTTTTCAGAGAGCTGCCCTGCCCATCCTGTAGAAAGGGAGAAAGAGTGGGAGGAAGAGCGGGAGGACGTGGGTGGGAAGTAATGGAGAGGAAAGCGAGGATATAGAGGAAGGGAGGAGAGGAAGAAGAATTGAAGGGTCAGAACATGAAGGGTCAGTTAAACTGCTAAAAATCTGACTCAAAATGGCAAGTTTTCAAGCTGAACAGAAATACTTTACTGAATCCTGAATCCTTAGCAGGACACAAATACTGGTTACATTTTCCTCTCTAAATAAATGTAAAGTGTGGTGTAGGTTTACAATGGGCTTTACTGAACTGTTAGAGTATATATACATATACATGCAATTTTAATTATTAAAGCAACAAAGGGAGGTTATAAATTTCCACATAGAGATGCGATGGCCATGCAGTCACAGATGAACAGTAATACACACAACAAAGAGGTATGACAGAAACAAAAGAATGAAGACAGATTAAAAAATGCAACAATTTGCCTCTAAAGACTCAAAACTGCCAAAAGATAAACATTAAAAAACATGAAAAGATCCAGAACAAAAGACACACAATGGCAATCAAGAGATTCAGATAAATTAACATGGATGGATGGTTGCTTCAAAGAGACAAATAACCACAGAAGTACACCAAACCCTATCTGCTACAGGGATTGAGATTATATCCATACACACAATAGGTTTGGTTTTACCATTAAAACATATTGATACACACTTTAACAGATGAATATATATTTTGTTTACTTTTAGTTTTATAGATGGACTGTTGGATAGATGGATGAATGTTTGAAATAATTGGTGGCTGTCAAGTTAGATAGTTAGATTATTCCTGTTTGGATGTAGATAACATGCATGAATTTATTTATTATTCTGCTTAAACATTAACCTGCCAATGAGACTAGAGATTGAAATTAGATAGCTGGCTATAATCTTATGTGTTTATGTGGAAATGTTCTTTAATGTATTGTCCCATTTTTAAAAACAAACTTGAACTTGCTTGGATGAATGGTAAAAAGAAAGTAGCACAAATATATGCAACAGATTTCACAATGCCATTATTAATTAAAAAGTTGCTAAACATTGAAGCTGCACAAAACTTGAAAATATTGTGATGATTTCCATTGTGATATTTGCTTATTTTCTTCTTTCCTCTCCTAATCTGTGCTTCCATCTCTCCATGCCCTTCAGCATTTTGAGTAATGTAATTTGTGTCTGATGTCTGCAACTAAGCATTATACTAGCATGAAAAATGCTTATTTATAACACCTCAAATATATTAGCCATCAATTATTGCACTGAAAAAAGTCCTTGGTTATTTGAATTTTTAACAAGTTGATATTACGATGATGATATATAAGGTAAAACAACCCAAAAACACTAAATAAGTAGATAATATGTAAAACCATAATACTTTCTTTTTACAATGATTGTAAGTAGGGATGTTTGAAAGTATATTTTAAGCTATTTATGGACAAATGAATGTTTTATTGTACTTCTGGTTTCTTCAAGAGCTAAATAAAACATTTGCGAACATTTTAGAGTATACTGGAAATTCAAGAGTTTTATAACACCTGTTTGAAAAGAAATCCCAGAAAAATAGAATAATTATTTAGTTGTTATATTTTCTGGTTTTAATGGCTTCATTGTGGATGAAATTTTCAGTCACAATAACTTTCACAAATTGGGGTTTCAATCTGTCCTGTGAGGATTGTTTTTTCAGTCAGTGAAATTGAAAAATTTGTTGCTTGGAATCTGTTAATTAGTGACAAACTTCTATAAGGCTGTTATTTTGACCCAACAACAGCTACAGGCATGCATGTCCACTCATGTTGAAGAGTAAATTATGTTGATCTTGTCTTTGTCTCCTCTAAGACAAAGAAGAAATGCAATATTATACATATTTACTTGTTATATTACATGCAAATATTTAACTTTTGATATTTTCAGAACTTTCCTGGGAACACAGTTTAGAGAAAGGAAATAATAACTATCATTGGGATAGCCTCTTAGCTTATGTTAGCATACTGGCAGGCAGCTGGTTAGTCGCTAATTGCTAACAGCATGCTAACCAGCTGGTCTATGTGGGTCTGGTTATGAAAGTAAAATGTTTCCACAGCAGCGCAGACAGCAGGAGGACATACTGGAGACAAGAAAACAACTGAAGAAAAAAAACATACTTGACAATGATTAGAAGTAGTTCCTGTGACTCACACTTCCTATTTCCTGTCTCGGTTGCCAAGGAAACGGATGTTTGGCAGGAAAATCTGGGAAGCTGTACAGCACTGATAACAGACAGACTTTGTGAGGGCCCTCACTGTCTAAAACTTGAGTTTGGATCAATAAAAAGCCCTGTGATGAGAAGAGGACCTGCTACTGGATATGAAATTACAAGGTCCCCACAAGAGGGCTATACAAGAACACACACAAACACCCCTCCACACACACACGGTGTTCATGTATCTAAATTTTTTTGTTTCAATATCTAAATATGATGTCAAATATAATACAAATAATATGTGAAATACAATGGAAATGAGCAATAAGGTCCCAGATGTTGTTGCTAATGGTGCTAGATGTGGCTAGCACTGTTAGCCTTCAGAGCTTCCTTCTGCAGGGTTTTTCCTGCTTACAAACCTCTTCACTGGAAACCACCTTCCTCTAACCATTGCCAAGTCTGCACAGGCAGTTCTTACATATTTCTAAACCGAATGAACAAACTTCACTCAAAGATGTTGATACAGTAATCACTGGAGTGATCCAAGCCAAGGCTTTCGTTTTTATTGTAACAAAGGCTGACAGCTGTTTCTGAAAGATGCCAAGCAAGCCTCTGTGTGTGCAACCTCTTCAATAATCACAAACAAGCAAGAGTACATCAGTTGGCAAAGAAAATTCTAGTTGAGCAACTCCACATTCCTAAAGCCATAAATCTAGAGGTCCAACAACAACAATTAATTTAGTAAATCATCTAAAGAGTAAATGGATGAGCAAAAATTTACAGTTTCATCGGATTGTTTCAACTGCAGTGGAAACTTTTGTCTTTGTCTCTAAAGAGCCAATATGATCAGATTATAAAGTCATAATCAGTAGTAAGAAACAAGTCAAAAGCTGCATTATCACTCATTTCCAGAGCAGAATTTAATAAAAGTACATTTTAATGACAAAAAAACTTTTTGCAGCGTCAACTCTGAAAGATAGTAAGTTCTTGACAGAGTATTGTTGTACATATGACAAAGACCATTTTCGGGGTGTGCATAAGACTGACATGATGCTGTCATAAACACAAGACACCTGTTATGAATATGAAGGAGTCTTTATGAATGCCTATGACTGATGTCATAAAGTGTCATTTGGTAAATAATGACACTTATAATGCAAAGTTGCTCTAAAGGTTACATTGAAAGTCTACTAAAAGTGCAAACTTTGCATTAAAGTATTATTTACAAAATAATGCAAAGTTGGCACTTTTAATGGAACCCAGATTGAAACACAGTGGTGGTGGTGTGATGCTATGGGGCTCCTTTGGGACCAGAACAATTTGCAGTAATGAATGGCGTTATTATGCTTAGGGGGTAATTACTTTTTCACATAGAGACAGGTTGCCCCTGGCAGCTTATTGTTCCCTTTACTAAATTAAATAATGACTGAAGCTGCTTTAACTTCACAATCTAGACACAAATGTGCTTTCAGTGGCTCATTATCAAAACAAGTTGTAGGTAAATCAACTTACGATGGGTGGTAGTGTTTGGCTCCTTTAAAATCTACAGATGCTAAATCTAAGACAATAAAACAAATGAAATACTGATTAAATGTTTCATTTAATTTCACTGATTTAATTCATGCATGAAAACGAAACATGGATTCCTGAGTGTCTTATTTGCAGCAGAAACAAACCTGTGCAGCTGCCATCAGAACACCAAACATGCATTTCATTGTTACGTGTGAACAGGACGTGTCTCTGTGCTGCCTTGTCCATCACCATGGAAACCAATGGCAAGAGCTGATAATATTCGCTGTGTTCTCCCTCATGATACACTCTCTGTCTCGTCAAGTTTCTCACACACTGCTGAGAAGACAGAAACTAAGGAAAATCTGCTCGATTTCCTCAACAATCATCACGGTGGTGAACGCCGACCCAAACGGTGCGACTTCACAACAATCGAGAACAAACCGACAAACCCGAGTTTACAGGAACGAGGAGTTCTGAAACACGACGCTGATCTCAGTTCATTCCACAGTCAGACACCAACATTTTCATCCAGATGAATACAAGAATCTTCAAAGCCTCTGCAAACTTCACCTTGACTTCTGAACAGATTACATAAAAGAGTTTCCTGGTGGTTTACGCTCAAGGACCAGATTCACTGCATGACTCAGAAATTCGCAGAATTACGTCTGAACAGATTGAAACGCCTGAAACGAGGAACTAATTAACCAACTAACTGGCTAAAGTGAGAATAAAACAAGCTGACAGAAATCCTTCTGAGGAAAGTGTAATATTTATATAAAACATGCTAATTTTGATACGCTAAAAGCCAAAATTGCTAAACACTCTAAGGATAAAATCTCAAAACAAAGCAGATTTTTTTCTCCAATGTGTCAAAATAAAAAACTATTTTTCATAAGTGAATGCCTGTATTCACCCTTTTGGATGTTTTACCCTTTTGTTGCTTAGTCATGATCAACTAAATAAAATAAATTAATTTTATTCAAGTAAGAGTATAGATACTCGAGCAAAAATACTCCTAAAATTTATTTTTTTCAAAAACGTTACTCAAGTAAATGCAACTGAGTAAATATAGGCAGTTAGTATCCAACTCTGTTGCTGTCAAATAATAATGAAGGGTTATAAAACCATGACTAAATAACCTGAAGTTCATGCAGGATCATTCAGTTAAATCAATGCTTCTGTGCTTTGGTTCAGTTTCTGTTCAATAAATAATGAAGTGGAATTATTCATCCAAGGCTGGAGTTGCTTTAAATCACAATAAACGTTCAATTCGACTGTTTTTGATGTATTTTTTGTACAAATGGTAAGTTAAATGCCTAAATAAATCAGCTTTTGAGATGCATAATGTGTTCAAAAATGTTATTTTAGACATTTAACCAATTGGTTGTGAAGCTATGTATGAGCTTCCGAGACATTTGTTTATTTAATTTAGTTTTAATGTTTGCCGTTTGTATCAGCAGTGAAAGACGACGCAGACAGCATGAACTAGTTTCCGATCCTTCAGAAACTCCCACAGCTCATCGTCTTCCTACAGAATCTAAATTTACATTCCTCCACTTAACATCCAAGTAACGTTTCAAATAAGCATGAGTCGAAACATTACTCACGGGTCGGAAATATCCGAACTGCCACCAGTCCCTCCCTTCACGGTGTGAATCCCCTCAGCTTTAGAGACTCAAGTTCAGTTAAAAAAATGGCAGATTTGGTGCCACGTTGTTACATCATCGAAGTGTCTCTTCCAGCAAGTTTTCCCAAAGATTTGTTGGGGATAAAATCACCAGATGAATTTATTTACACAGTTTTAATCAAGCTGTTTTGTGAAATGAATGAAATCCTGATCAGATGTCTGATTGCATCAAATTGGAGTTACACAGTTTTTAGAGCAAAATATTAACATTAACATCTAAAAACATTAAAGACCAGGCAGTCTGTGTGTGCTGCTATTAAACTCTGTGAGGATTAAAATCAAAATAAATAGGGGAAAGATTAAGAAATTAAAGCTGTTAGTTTTTATTCATGTGGACTGCCGTATAAAAACAGTCAGTTTTTCTGTTTGTCTTGGTATTTTGTTGTAAATCCAAACTAATAATAATGAAAAATACAATTAAAAGAATATAGTTATAAAATTGTGAGCATAATAGTAACATTATTCTCATAATATTACAACTTTACTCTTGTCATTATGACTAATCTCAAAACACTGTGACTTTATTCTCATTATCAGAACTTTATTCTTATTATTTCAAATTTTTCTTAGTAATACTTCTCTAATACTTCATTGTACTGGTGACATTACTTTAGGTGTAACTTTTGTCCTGTTTATTTGCTTATTTTTAATCAAATCTTGTTTTAAATCCTGCTAAGCAACGAAATGATCAAATATGTTCGAGGGTTGATGAACCTCTAGATTTATGCATCCAGCATTTAATCCTGATCTTTACCTCAGTTTTGGTTGAAATGTTTGTATTGTTAGTTCTCCATTTTGAGCTTTAATTAATTACTAAAATGTTTTTTTTTAGTAAGTGACTCATTTGTCTCAGATGAGAGATGGAAGCTCCAAACTGATGAGAGCATCTGCAGATATCCAGAGCAACGAAACGGCCATTTTTATCCAGTACTCCTTGGTGGATGGATGGATGGATGAATCGGTGGATGTACGGGTGAATCGGTGGGTGGAGGATGGATGGATGAATCGGTGGGTGGATGGATGGATGGATGGATCGGTGGATGGATGGATGGATGGATGGATGAATCGGTGGGTGGATGGATGGATGGATGGAGGTCTGATTTTAAATATTTGTTAATCTTCCTCTGAGATTCTCGTCGCTGGAATCGGACCTTGCATGTGAAAATGGAGCGACCCGGTTCTGACCCATCACCAGTTTAGAGCCCAGAACAGAACCAGCATTGATCTGGACCCGGAACCACTGCAGCTGAACAATTCATCCCACCAAACAAAACTCCAACTTTAGTAACAATTCTGATTCAGAAAAAACTTTGATCTTTGGCAGCAAGTTTCCAAACTGAACACGAGCAACTTGCCCTGTAGGGCAACAACGGGGGCAACTTCCTGTTCCTGTTTGCTTCTGTTTTATCTGAAGGGGGGCAGATTGCTCCTGTAGATGTCAGTCTGAGATTACAGCCTACACACTCACTGCTGAGGTTATGTAACACACACACGCACGGGACAGTGAAGTGATGCTGGAGGAAACAGGAAGAGGAAATAAGAGGGAGAAAAATCAAAAAGAGAAGAAGAAAAAGAGATAAAATAAATGATAGAGGAGGAAAACTGGAAAAATGAATGAGGATGGAGAGAAAGGCAAAAGACCCAGAGAGTTTGGATGGAGAATAAAAGAACAGAAAGAGGTGAAAAGAAAGAGAAACCGAAATAAACGAAACAAAAATGAAGAGATGGAGAAAGAAAACTCCAGAAAAGGATGAAAACGGAAAAACGTTCAGAAAATTTTGTTTTAAAGTTAGACAGCAACAGCAGGTGAGTGGCGCACACACACCAACACGCCCACACACACACAAACACACACATGCAAATACACACACGCAAACACACACACCGTCTGAGGGGAAAACATGCAGAAAGCTGCAGAGACTCACCCTGAAGATCAGCGACAAGCTCTCCATGATGCAAAAACTGAACATAAAAAAACAAAACCAGAGATGGAGAGAAGAACCGAGGAGGACGAGGAGAGGAAGAGGTGATGGAGGATGGAGAAAAGAAGAGGAAGAAGAGGTGGAGTATCCGGAGACGTGGAGGGAGAGAGGAGAAGAAGAAGAAGGAAGTGGGAGAGGCAGGACGAGTGGAGGGCTGCTAGGATCAGCCCACACACTGCCAGCATGACACACACTCTCTGTGGCTCGGGGTGTGTGTGTGTGTGTGTGCGTGTGTGTGCACGTCGTCTCCCACTCCAATGCGTGGGTTAGAAAACACACCTCTCTTTTTCTCTCCCTCTTTTTTCTTTGCTGTAAGCTGAAGAGAGAGAGAGAGAGGAAGGGAGAGAGGAGCGGAGGAGCGGCCCCGTCGCCATGGCAACGGTGCAACCGGGATTCAGGTTCCAGCCAGCATCAGCACCACAAACACCGGCGGCATCATCATCATCATCATCATGAACCTGATCTAAAGATTCATTTGCCCGAAACGCAAAACGAAACGCTTCGGATTCAAAGATTCTTTCAGCTTCCACCAATCGGATCGCACGTGGCCCGAGTCACGTGACTCAGGGGTGTTTTCCACATGTCAACCCCACCACAGCACCCGCATCATCTCTGCGCTGCAGTGATGAGGCGCCGTACTGTACGCCTCCATTCATGCCGCTGCCTGCAGCAGCTGCAGCGTTCAGACTGAAGGAGCAAAAATTCATCAAAAGGTTCAGCTATCCCAGAAATTCAGCTCAGAAATCAAGCTGGTACATTTATTTATTACACCTAATAAGAACACAAAATCTCAGAAAATCAGAATATTACTTAAAACCAATAAAACAAGATTTTTAATGCTGAAATGTTTCTTGGAAAAGTTAAGTGGAAGGAAAAAATGTGGTAGATCACAGATAAGAGAACACAGATCCATTTTCCAGGTAAGTTTTCAAACTTTCCGTAGTTTAGAGACAAAACAACACAAAAGAACTGAAAATGTTTTCAATTTAACAAAAGATTCCTCAATTTAAATAATTTGTTTTAATATATAAAACAATCAATAAGTCACTGATCCATCAGGGCTAATAAATATTAATAATCCAAACAAATCATGTGAAAGTAAATAACCTTCCTGCTTAAATGAAATGCTAAAACACAAAATAGACAAAGAAAGTAAAAAACAATCTCTAACAAATGTTCTGTTCTCACTGCAGTTCTTTATAACCACTTCAACTAATTCATAAAGCAGGAACTTTATCTTTAATACTGGTTTAAATATCAAAAGCATTTCCATACTTTCACCACAGGAATCTTTATTACTGCTTCACATAATTAATCTATTTGAACTTTTAGAGCTGAACTGAAATCAGTTTAATAATTAATACAAATGTTTTGGTGCCATAGCTAAGAAACGCAAAATATAACCTGAGTAAAAGTTAATGAGGTTTAGAGGCTGAAAAGCAAAACGCTGGACAGAATCCAACTGCAACTGATAGAGAGAAAGAGAGAGAAGGAAAGAAGGGAGGAAAACCAGACAGGAAAAGAAAAGCAAAGACTGAAAAAGTGTCAAAGACAGAAACAAGAAACAGATGGAAACTCAGAAAGAATCAGAAACAGAAAAAGAAAACGGTTAAAGATCGAAAGAAAGAAGAGGTGAAAATTCAGAGGGAAAGAAAGGGAGGCAGAAAAACAGAAAAAAGAACAGGTAAAAGAAGTAAAAAAAGAAAGAAAAAAAGAAAAACCAGCTGACAAAAGTAAAGACAGAAAGAGAAAGAAATAGAAAGTAAGAACAGAGAGAACACCAAAGAAAAACAGATGGAGAGAAAGAAAGAAAGACAGGAAGGAAGGAAAAAGACAGACAGACAGTTTGTTTGATATCTGCTCAGTGGTTCAGACAGACGAGTTTCTGTCATAACTTCTCCTCTTAAGCTCCATGTTGGTAAATGAGCCGTTTACTCTGATCTCCTACTGAAGCATTTCTGTGCTGGCTGCTGTGATGCCCGTCTGAAATGACGGTTTCAGCATAAAGTGAGGAAACAAACATCCAGTGAGACGCCGGCCTGCTGCCGAGGGATCAGCCGTGATTGGTGACTCGTCAGTTAAACCTGTAAGCTTCCCTCTCTACTTCTGCCGATGCCGTTTGTAGACGAGAACGTCCTTAACTCTGTTTTTGGTGAATAAACAGCGGGAGCAGATGGAGTTTAAATGTTCTGAATGGGTTCGTCCTCCGGTTACATAAGGACGCTCCGCAGCTTCTGCTGCTTCAGACTGCAGCATATTTCTGTGGGATAACATTCCCAATGTGTCAGATTAAAGACTGTAATAATGCAGGGAGCTGACCAAAAACACAACGAGCCCACCGTCCAATCACAGCGCAGCGTGGACTACAGCCTGATGATGTCATCGAGGAGGACCCTGTTACCAGCTGATTAATCAATTAATTGTGTAAAAAAATACCAGATTAAAAGTTTAGTCACTTAAACTTTTTCACACAATATTTAAATGATTATAGTAAACAAAGGATTTGATTCCTTTTTAAATCAGAAAATAAACATTTTATTGTCTTAAATGTACATTAATTGAACTGGATGAAGCTAAAACTAAGTCATATTTACAGAGGCGTGTTTTTATCTCAAATACAAAATGTGTATATAGTTTATACAGTTTTGCCTCAATTACTATTAATATTTTAGTTTTGAGTCTGTATGCTCCAGTTAATTGATCAATAAATTAGTTGGCGACTTGTTCAATGACATGGACAAACAGAAAAAAATCCAGAATGAATCCAGAAACGTTAATTTAGAAAAAGAAATCAGGACATTATCTGAATGTTTCCTCCAAGGTTTTACAGATCAGCACCAAAAAACTAACATTTTACTGAAACTCCTAGCTACTTTGCTCACTGTAATCTGATTACAATGTAACTGTCGAGCTTTGAGCCTGGTTTTGTCCCTGCAGTATCAGGTCCATGTACGCTCCGGTCACCAGATGGTCCTCTGAGACGCCCAGCTGCTCCATCAGCCCCACGGCCACCTGGGCAACAGGAAGCAAAGCAGGTTCTCATCCTCTGGAAACAGGAAGTGTAGCAGCAAAAATGTGCTGAGGTCATCTAATATTTATAAAAAATATCTAAAACTCATGCAGACGAAGGTTCTGCATGAATAGCAGAAATAAAAGCAAGACAAATATCTGAACACATTTCTACAGAAGTAGAAATAATTAACAAATATTTTAATTATCCAAAAGCCTTTAAGACTTTTATACGGCATTAGAAATATATTAAAATATGCAGTTTTTAAAAATAAATTCATTTTACTGCATGAAATGCGATAAGATATGTGAACGGTTCTGTTTGATTTAACATCTATACTGTGCAGAGCTGATCAATTCATTAATCGATTAATAATTGGTAACAAAAGGTCATTAATATTAGATTTTTTCACGATTTTAACCAGATGGAGTTAAAACTTTCATTTAAATATGTTCTGGATTAAACATATTTACAGACAAAAAAGTTTTTTTTTATTATTTTAAATGCAACATATAGATTTATAAACCTCTTTGCTGCATTTTGTGTTACTTTAATAAAGAGAAATAATCCCTGCTTCTCATCATGTGTTCAATAGTCGTCCATTTTACTTTATTAAGTATGAATTCATTTACTGACATGTTTCATTTCAAAAACATTAAAAAATGGCTCCAAAGGTAAAAACCCAAATGTTTTGTTAATTTACCTGCTGTCCTTCATCGACGCTCTGCTGCGGCTGCATCACCACCTGACAAACAGACACATTCCTCCATCAGCGGCTCTGGGTCGATCTGCACACCTGTCTGAGCCGCACCTGTTCATCTCTGACGCTCAGCACCGCTTCTCATTGTCTCTGCTATGGTTACCGTGGAAACGCTCGCAACGCTTTGACGACAAAATGCTTTTCTGATCCAGACGCAAAAGGAGTAGAGGACACGAAAATTGTACTCAAGGAAGAGAAGAACTCCTTCGACATATTTTCACTCACGTAAAAGAGTAAAAAAGTTTTTGGTAAAAAGTTTTGAATAATTGATCAAATTATCAATCATTTAATATTTAAAAAAATATGTCATCAGATGGACCAAAATACAAAGTTAAGTGGGACTTTTGGTATTTTAAGAACAAAAATGACAATAACACATGTAAGCAACAAAAAATAACAAAATCAGGCAAAAGAAAATGTTTAAAAAGTTTTTTTCAATTAAAAACTTATAAAACTTTAACAAAAACTGCAGGTGTGTGTCTGGTGAATTTTTGGTTAAAACATGTTTGTAAATGTAACGAGTTTCTTCTGAACTCTGCTCAGTAGTTTGATCCTTGCAGCTTGAAAACTGATTGGACGGTTTAAATGAGTCGTCGTGTTTTAAATCAGCAGTGTGTGTGTGTGTGTGGGGGTGCGTGCGTGCGTGTGTGTGCTGACCTCCAGCTCCATGAAGTGTCCCAATCCCTCCACTGTGTCCAGGTGGACTCTTGTCTGACCAATCAGGAACAGCCGCCGCTCCTTCCGGACTTCACCTTTAACCCCAAGAGCGTCCGATAGCACAACCTGCAGAGACACATCGTTACTACCGCCATCACCGTCGTCATGTTTACGCTGAAAGGGGCGGAGCTTCACCTTCAGGCTCGGGGGGTCGCTGGTCGGGCTGATGGAGTAGCGAGACAGTTTGGGTCCATCGGTGTCTGGACGCTCGTAGAAGATCAGCTGACCCGATCCGTTCTGAAACAAACAGAAACTGCAAACACTCAAAATCTGACCGAGTATTTTTGGTCTTGCAGAAGTAACTTTCAAGTAACTTTTTAGCTTGTTGTAACTAAACGTACTCTTTCGTTGACATATTTTTTTTTCCTATGTTATAAGTGAAATAAATAAAACTGGTTTAAAACCAGTCTGAAAGCAGTCTGAAACCAGTCTGAGCGCACTGCACAGATAAGCAGAATTTTACCGAGCTGCATTGGTTCTGTTCGTACCATGAAGTCCCGCAGCTTCAGTCGTCCTCGGCTGCAGTTGAAGAAAGTGTCGTGCTGGCGCATTATCGTGCCCTCTGATTGGCTGAGCTGGGCGGCCATCTTGGCAAACTCCTCCGGGTCGCTTACTTTGGCCTTGATCTCCACATTGGACAGCATGGCTCTACTGAGCATGTGCAGAACAGACAGAAAATGAAACCTCACACTTATTGTTAACCTGATTCAGAAACGCATCAGCTAATTTTATCTTTGTCCAGGAGTTTGAAACTTAAAACAATGATACCATATTTCTCATATGGAAGGATAAGGAGTAATCATTTTATTTTACACCCTGCTGAGCAAATATTTATTAATAATTCATTTAGTGGAGAAAACCAAACTATTATTGACATTTCAGAAATCTATACAAAACAACAAGCAATTAATATTTGAGTCCACATTAGTTACAAAACAACATATGGTGTCTAAATAAATATCAGCCAAAATCAGGTTAGGAAGGAAAAAACTGCAGGCATTTCTGTCTTTCCTTTATGGCTTTGCCTGAAAATGTAGATTTTCTGTGTTTTTAAACACATTTTCTATAAGATCAACACATCTTAAATTGTTTGTAGATGTTTTTATATATACATATATATATAAACTCAGTTTTATTCCAGAGAGATAAAGAATATTTTTTAAAGTAGATAATTTAAGGAAAATTTAGTTGTAATAGAAAACGAAGAAGCGTAAATGCTACCATCTGCTGGTCTTGAATGAGATTAGGTTGGCTCTTATTTTCAGTTTTGGCTTTCAACACATAATTTAAAAATAAATTGCTTAAGGTAGTAAAATACAAATCAAAGAGTTTTTCAGTTTTGAGGCCTTAACAAAAAGAAAAAAAAACATTCAATAAAATAAGAAAACATTTATCTGCTAAAGAAATGGGCCAATTCCAGTTTTCTGACTAATTGGTTCATTCTCTCATTTTTAACCAACTGATTTTGAAGTTGGGATGCAGCAATAACTACAAGATCCAGAAGTAATGTCAAATTTATTTACATACATCTGAAGACCATTTTTAGTAAATATCAAAAGTTTTCGCCTGTCGTGACGTCACATTCTGTTTGTACTTTAATTCTGACCAGATTTACTTCGTAACTCAACATAAATATTTTATTTCTCCGCTGTAGCACATGTAAATCTGGCATTTTTCAAGTTTATTGAAACTTGAAAGCTGGTTGCAAATATGAGAACGCCACATTTTCTCACTGAAATACAGCGAAACGTCGAATTTAAAGCAATTATGGCGACCTACCGGTTAGTTTGACGGAGTTATAAAGCGACAGAGAGCGCAAAAAGGTTAAATAAACAATGATTTAATGAAAAAGATAGTTTGTTTTAAGGTTTTATTTACATTTAGTGTTCTTACCTTTGTGTGCTTCCGCAGCTGGTTTTTAGCATCTAATTAACGCTTGATTTTACCGCGGGATGCTGCCTCCTCCGGCTCGGAGCGGCAGCGCAGACCTCAGATCAGCTCCCTGAGAAATGGAAGGCAGAGACGAGGCTCCAGAGACGAGACCAAACTGATCGGAGAACAGCGCTGAGGATGTGACGCGAATGCGTCACTTCCTATAACGGAAGTGACGCAAAGATAAAAACATACTAAGATGTCTCACTCCTCAAATATTTACCACTGCTTTTTCAAAAATAGAATGATCAGATTAGGCTTATTAGTTTGATATATAAAGTTAATTATTTTTTATTTTATTTGATATTATAGAGATTTTAATCATAATTTTCTCGTTCACCATTAACTTATCTTACTTATTCCATATTATAGCAGGTCTTTTTGTCATCTTTGTAGAAATAATTTGAAAACTGCTTTTTGAATTTATTGAGCTACTCATTGTCTAATATTACATTTGGTTTGATGATGAGACACATGAAAATATGGCAGTTTTTAAAAATATAAGCAAATGGGCACATTTTTAGCCACTACATCAAGTACTGAAAAAACATAATTATCATGGAAAAACTTAAATATTTTAGAAAGTGAAACTCATCTATTACATACTGCAAACTCATGGGACACAAAATTAACTTATTTATTTACCCATAAATTCATGTCTCAGAAACTTTTAATATTATTTTTTTATAGTCTACACATACAAAGTTGAGTGAAAGGGAAAACGTGCGATCAAATCCATAGTCAACAGTCATCCTTATGTAATATTTATGTTTTTTTTTTTTTTTGAGAAATTGAATTTTGAATTCAATTTGAATTCCAAAAAACCTCAAAATTCTGAAAAATTTGCTCAGAATTTAAACTTTTTAATCTCTGAATTCTGATCTTTTCCTTCAGAATTCTTTACTCCCTGAATTTTAACTTTTTTCTCAGAATTGACTTTTTTGCAGTATTCTTTTTATTCTCAATATTCTGACTTTTTTCTCTTACAATTCAAATGTTTTTTCTTAGAATTCTGACTTTTTTTCAGAATTTTGCCTTTTTTTTCTCAGAAAATTAAAGTCAGAATTTTAAGAGAAAATTCTGAGTTCTTGTTGTTCTGGAGCCTGATCTTCTTCCATGCGGAGTTGTAACAAGTGCCAGAAGACAAAACACAGAACGTTGACTGACACAGCTGCTATTCGTCAAATAACCACTAGATGATGGTAAATTCCAATTAGAAAAATTAACAAATTGATGGTAAAAACTTTCTTCTATATTTAAAACATCAGTTTAACTTAAGCTTTTGATTAAATGTTTCCCTTTAGCAGCTCAAGTAAAGCCACTGCCTCTAACCAGCTGCTTTCATCTATTTTCTGCCACTGACTGTGTTTCTGTTTTTGCACTTTTACCTCCACAGCTGTCTATGCCAACACACACTGCTGAAACATGAGCACATTTAGCCCAGCAGCTCATCAATATAGACCACTCTGTGTATGTGTGTGTGCTGCCTTGCATTACTGGGCAGCTGGACAGCATCATGATGAAGAGAATCAGGAGCGAGAGAGAAGGGGTTGGGTTGCAGCAAAAGCAAATCTGGACGGCAGCCTGATGGACAGCAGCTCTGAAACGGACCTGCAGATGATTGTTTGGATTCATTTTGCTGCAGCAGTCTTAAGTAAACAGGAGATAAGAGTCATGAGAAGCTAGTGGGAGCGTCAAACCCTGTGGATTCAGGTTTCTGTCTCAGGATGACTGTCACTTATTCGAGTAAAGTCGCCAACGCCACCTTCCTGAGTTTCCACCGGCTGCTGCTGCGCTGGAAGGGGAGCATCTACAAGCTGCTGTACCGGGAGTTCATCCTGTTTGCTCTGCTCTACACCGTCCTCAGCCTCGTTTACAGGTCACGCACCCCAACCAGCTTTAAAAACTAATTACACACTTTAAATAGACGAAATAAACTGTCATAAAAGCATAAAAATAACATTGTGTTTGCATTGTAGCTGTGTCCTTGTTTAATAAGCTTTAGTTAGGGTCCAAAGTCTCTGTTGGGTTTATTTTGTGGGTCAGATGCTGAAATGCAATGAAATCTAGAAAAGTATGAACATTAGTTGATTCTGTGAAAAAAAATCTGGATCGCCCTCTTCTGATTGGCTGCAGTATCTCATAAGCCCCGCCCATTCTGCATTCAAATATTTTACAAAAGACCTAAACAAATTATCAAAAAGTATTCGTATTCATAAAAATGGTTTCAATTTCATCTTGTCACAATTTTAGTTTTCAAAGATTTTACACAATTTTCTGAAAAGTGTGGCATGCATTTGTATTGATGAATAATTACAAATATGTTAACGCATTAAAAATCTTCATTAGTGCAAATAGTGGTTGTTCTTTTAATATACAAAAAATTATATATTTTTTGTATATTAAAAAATATACAAAAAATATATATTTTTTGTATATATACAAAAAATATATACTTTTGTATATATTTTTTGTTTTTTATTTTTTATACAAAAAATAAAAACTTTTGTATTCATACGTTTCTGGTACTCCCGTAAATCTGTCGCACAAGTGACATCCACTCACAGGCGCTTCACTCGGGCTCATTTTTGCTTCTAAAATTGATCTGATTGGATGCTCAGAAAGATTATTGTTGTGTTCAAGTTGTGCTGACAGAGGTTAGCCTGTTAGTGAAGCTATTCAGGCCTAAAATAGCCTTTCAATGCTAAACATGTAGCAGCAGCAGCAGCACTGACGTCCCCAATGCTAATGTTAGCATCCAGATCTCTAAAGACATTCCATGAAAGTTCAGGGGTTCCTAAAACACGTTGACCCAAGGCTAAAAATAGAAAATTAAGCATATTACATGTATTTTATCTTGAGCTCATATTCAATAATTTAGCAGAAAACGTTTTTGCCTCAATATATCTCAGTTTGTTAAATTTGGTCAGGTACAGACGGAAAACAGGCAACACAAACATCTTGCTGCAAAAACGTTTTCCTTTGTCTCAGTTATTTTTGCTTTAATTCAACAAATGTTTCTGTTTTTTAACTGAGAGCATCTTCTCCGTCCTGCAGACTCGTCCTCTCAGAGCAGCAGAAGAGATTATTTGAGAAACTTTCCATTTACTGCGACAGATACGCCGAGCAGATCCCCGTCACCTTCGTCCTGGGTACGTTACGCTTCCCAAAATCAATTTTATAGCGACTTTTATGCAATAGAGGCTCAATAAAAGATAAAATGCACTAAATATGTTTATAATCTTTGCATTTTCCATCCAGGCAGCACTTTGAAAAGAAATTAATCTTTCTTTCTAAATATTGAAAGAAATATTTAGCCATATTTTTGGCTTTGTATGGGTTTTTTTGTCATTCTTTATTAATTTGGTCATTATTATTTTTGTATATGTGGATTAAATGGGGAAGTAGAAACACTTTGAGTAAGACTATTTGAAATATTTCTGCTCAAGTATGAACATCAATTTCATCTGAGTTGTTGCACAAGACTGAAAAAACGGGCACTTTGGTGTAAGAAGCACAAAAATCTGAAATGTATCAGCATGTTTTGTTTCCAGAGAAAGCAGAGCCATGCAGAGCCTGATGGGGTTCTGGTTGCCTCATTAGCAGAGCACTAATGGAAACAGATCATTAAACAACACAGAAAACTAAAAGCAGGATGAGTTTCTGTCGTTTTTATCCAAACTCATTCACTCTGGCACTGCGGACTCAACATGGATGCTGTAGCCAAAATACGTTAAAGATTTTCTAAGGTGGTTGTTACAAATTAGTAAAAACATGAATATTCTCCCTACTCTAAAAATAAAATGTGTTCTACTTTTAAGACAGGATGAAGAATCTGCGTATTGTTTGTATTTTTTAGGTTTTTATGTCACTTTGGTGGTAAATCGTTGGTGGAATCAGTTCGTTAATCTTCCCTGGACAGACAGACTCATGTTCCTCATCTCCAGGTGAGTAAAGGTGGCTCAACCCACCACGTTTGGTCCGCTTTAATACAAGCCGAGTCCATTTGTCTGTAAATCTGGTTCATCTGGGGAGGCGTGAATGAAAAAATGTAACCAAAAAAGCTCATTCTGGTTTGCCTACAAGCCTCGGTCCTGGTTCAGATGAAGGGAGCTGGTTTCACTTCAACCTGAGTGCATTTGAACCAAAGCACACATCGGTTCAAATGTATCTGGATAAATGCAACCAAAACAAAAACAAGAAGCTAGCGGGAGAAATGGCTCCTGGTCTGTTACCAAAAACAAAAGAGAAATCCTCCAACTGCTAAAACCTGACGCCGCTCTTTTTTACCAGTAGTTTCCTTCAGTGATTCTAGATGCAGCGCCCCCACATGGCAGTTATTTCACTTCATTATTTCGTTTTCTCTGCCTCCTTTAGTTGTGTTCAGGGTAAAGACGAATATGGACGCCTTCTCCGCCGGACGTTGGTGCGCTACGTCAACCTGACGTCGCTGCTCATCTTCCGCTCTGTCAGTACGGCCGTCTGTAAGCGATTCCCAACCATCGATCATGTGGTTGAGGCAGGTCAGAGGTCATTTGTTTGGATTATTAATGTTTGACAGATGAAGGGTTGCCTCTTTCCTGGTTCTGTCTGTCCCTGATGAGGCATTTGAGATCGGCTCATTAATGACCAATTAGAGCAGGACTGAGCGCAACAGATTGAATGAAGAGTTAAAACCTGAGACATGGATAAAATTCTAATAAGTCGGTTGATTTTACAAGAATTACGTCTTGAGTCAAAGGTTGATTCTCTTTCCAAGTTTAACCAAATCATCAGCATCCAAAAGAGGAAGTTTGATGAATGCATCGTTTCGTCGGCAGGTTTTATGACTCCTGAGGAGAGGAAGGTGTTTGAGAACGTCCGTTCTCCCCACCTGAAGTACTGGATACCCGTCGTCTGGTTCTCCAACCTGGCATCTAAAGCCCGGCAGGAAGGACGCATCCAAGATAGCATCGACCTGCAGAATATCCTGAACGTGAGATTAACTCTGTCAGAGCATCGGTTGAGCTTTTGATAACTTTTAATCTTCTAATAGGGCATATTCACATAGATATTTATATATGAAGTTCAAGATCCCAGAAGTTTGTTTAAGTTTGACATCTATAAAAAATGAAAAACATCCAAAAATGACCGTTTGGTCCAAAATGGCCGACTTCCTGTTGGGTTTAAGAAATTTCTCCGAGAGATTTCTTGTTTTAGAGGATTCTGCCTATGTGCCAAATATCACCTCTCTATCTCATGTTAGGGGGCGCTGTAGAGCCGTTTAGCTACGCCCATTTTTAAATCCACTAAATTATTATGATTAGTGATAGTGATTTTTAACAATAATTTTCCAATTTGTGCAAATTTACTCTACAAAAAGAACCAAATGCAGAATTAAACGTTTCATAAGTTCTTCGCTTTATTAATGATTTACCTGGATTTATAAACTTCTTCCACATTAAATTTGAAAACATTATTTTTGAGATAAAAGGCTCTACTGCAAAAACAAACCCATTTATATCCCACTTAGTGACCACAGGAACCAGAATGTGGGTATAGTATGACTCTGGGTTTGCTGCAGAGGGGCGGATGATGCCGTTTTTCCATTTACTGTATCAGCTTTCAGAAATCTGAGGTCTGCAGCTGGTGACAAACAGCTGCTTCCTGTCTGTGCTCAGGAGATGAATCTGTTCAGGACGTGGTGTGCGACTCTTTTCGGCTACGACTGGGTCGGCGTCCCACTGGTTTATACGCAGGTCAGTCCTGAAAAACGGATGCAGCTCGTGTAATCTCATCAGGGAAAATCACTGTAACCGAATCAGAGCTCTGAGTGGGATGCACTGTTTGTGAAACTCGTCTTTCTGTCTTCAGGTCGTCACTCTTGCTGTCTACACCTTCTTCTTCGCTTGTCTAATCGGTCGGCAGTTCCTCGACCCAACTCAGGGTCACCCCGGCCACGACCTTGACCTTTACATCCCCGTCTTCACCCTGCTGCAGTTTTTCTTCTACTGTGGCTGGCTTAAGGTTTGATAACAATTCCTGAACTACAGGTTGTAAAAATAACCTTGAATCTGTGAATGTAAAGTCAGTGAAAAGTTTTAAAACAAAGAAAACAGAATTAAAATATGCAAGATTTGCTAATCATGCTAAGAAGCTAGTTAGCGCAAAAATTAACCCTAAAACACTAATTGTAAACATTACTTCTGCTAATGCTAACGTGCTATAACATCATATTTAATGAAAGCTAATGCTAAAGCGCAAGCGTGTCCTCAACAGGCTCAAATTTGTCATTACACACCTTCCTGAGCTGCTTTAGCTTCAGAAACTTAGCTTAGCTTACAGTGCATTAGTGTAATTGTGCCAAATATTTCTGTAGATTAATCTGCACCATAATATAAACCTGTTGTGTTGAGATTTTTTGCAATGTCAAAGAGAAGAAGTTTAGATGACCAGATGCTAAGGCCTGGTTCTGGGCTTTCATACCTACTTTAATCTAAAGAGATGGACTAGCTTTGATCTGTCAGCTTTCAGCACCAGATGAACCAGAAAACAGCAGGAATAGGTTTGTTATAAGTCTGAAATCAAGTGATATTTGTATTTTCTTAGGTAGCAGAGCAACTGATCAACCCGTTTGGAGAAGATGATGATGACTTCGAGGCCAACTGGATTATTGACAGAAACCTGCAGGTCAACGACTTAAAAATAAATCAAAATAATCTTATTTATTTCCTGTCCAGAAGGCTGCAAAATATTCTGGTTTATTTTACTAATAATGTCTATAAGAGAGAAAACAAGTCGAGTTCAACTCCCAAAAATAAAAAACTTGACATGAACTCGTCCAAACTGGACTTGATTATTATTAGCATTATTAGCTAGTGACGTCGGTGGATTATTATGGGATGTTAACGGCTCAGAACAACATGTTTATGTTAGCTGTAGCTTTATAATAATTACCACATTAATGTTTCTCCAATTAAACGCTGTATTAAATGACTTTGGTTCATTTACGAACAAAATAAACGTGACTTACCGCCGACAATGTCTCGCTGCTAAGCTAGCGGCTACGTTACCATGACACTTCCTGCTGAGAATGTCAAAATAAAAGCGCTTCCTGTTCGGTTCATTCAGTTTATTTACTTTCTGGACCAATCTGTCTCGTTCATTATGATGTAATTTATAACTTAAATTTTAAGGTTTTGCTATTTAGAATTTAAAACAAGTTTTAAATGTGGATTTAGAGAAAATAGAAATTCAAAACTAACCTCATTTTTTATAATACAGCATAAAAAAACAGACTTAAATAAGATTTACTGCAACTAAAAATACATAACAAAAGCTGTTTAAAATAGGACAAACTAATTTTTACAAAGTTTTCAAAATAAATTAGATAACTTGGCATTGTCTCTGGATTACTACTCGTTTTTCTTTTTTAAGTTACGTTTTTGGGAAATGTTTTGTAAAAAACCTTTTTCTCTGACATGAATTTTAGAAACTAAAAAGGGCTTTTTAAATCTGGAACATGAAAAAGTGCATTTGTGAATAAAAAAATGTGAAACTTTTGGTTCACCTGTGGTTGCGGCTCACCTGTTGGTCCAGGTGTCTCTGCTGGCGGTGGACGAGATGCACATGAACCTTCCTCACATGACCAAAGACGTTTACTGGAACGACAGCGACGCTCGTCCGCCTTACACTCTGGCTGCTGCAGATTACTGCATCCCCTCTTTCCTCGGATCCACCACCGACATGGGGTCAGATTTACCAAACCTTCATCCATAATGTTTGCAGGTTAATTTGGAGAATAAGTGAGTTTATTTCCACCACTTTTATAAGGTTTATTTATATAATTTTTGCAGACTTTCTGACATCCTGCAGCTTGACGAATGTGAGGTTTCAGACTGTCCACCTCAGCAGCAGGAGCCTCTGCTGACTCGGCGACAAGAGTCGGTAAAACTACACCTTATATTTCATAATATTTTACATCTATTTAATTATTTTACGCTAATATCAGGAGTGTAGAGCAAATATAAGAACCGGAATGTGGCAAATTCAGGCCAGTTTGCGTGGTTTTCTAACACATTTAAGCCTTAATGGAAAAAAAAAGATAAAAGAAAATACAATTCAAATTTTATTTCTGCTGAGGAATAAATTAGGACACCCTCACATTTAAACCCTAATTAAATGTGATAAATAAATAAAAAATAAGTGGATGACATGTAGAGAGCATAAATAAACCACCATTAACATTATTTTAATGCTCCAGACTGTTGACGTGACATCTGAGCAGTTTATGATTGTTTAGGGATTTAAAAAGACCTTCAGATCATTTGGAAGCAGCCAGAAAAGAGTCTAATATCTGTTTATGACAGAACTTTAGACTTTTGTAGATAGAGAAAAAAGGAGTAAATTTATGGCAAAAAAAGAAAATAAATTCTAAAAAAACTAAGTTGAGCTCCAACAGTCACAAATTTCCTAGAAAACACTTACAAATTTGCAAATAATTTCAGAAGATTTTAAGAAAAAACATGAAAATTTCAGTCAAAAATGTTTGAAACTGAAATTTTGAAAAATGTGATTTTCTATGATCGTTCTAGAAAAAAGTTTAATCTCAAAATTTCAGATTTTTTTCTAGCAAACATTTTTAACTTTTCAAACTCAGAAATGTTCATGTTTTTTTCTAGAAGATTTCTGGGATTAATTTAAAACATTCAGAGCTTTTTCTTGCTAATTCTTTTAATATTCACAATCAGAAATTTAATTTTAAAATTTTTTTTGTGTGTAGGCTTTGTACTCTAAGCCTTAAAAACTTTCTATCCTTAATTAGATGTCCTGTGGTTGTTTGGTGCTCTCAGGTTCTGGGTCGGGTCCGACGCTTGCTCAGCGTTCAGGAACCTCCTGACCTCCGACATCCTCGGCCCGTCTTCAAGCGACACAGCAGCGACGCAACCAGCAGCTTCTTCCTGGACTTCAGGTGTCGGCGCCTTAAACACAATCCGGTTCAATGTTCCGATGTTTCATGGGTTTAATTTTTCTGTCAGGGGGAACGCAGACATGGGTCCATCCTGCTCCTTAGCCGTCCCTCCATCGTCTCTGGACACCCTGTCCACCTTACGTGAGGTCAACAGCAACCCGCCGTCCCCTGAGAGTTCATCGTCAGCTGTTTTCCCGCGGCTGGTCGTCAGCCCGCCGCTGTTCTCCGACGCCTGCCACAATGGGGAGACTTTGAGGAGACATCAGAACGGTCTGGATCACTCGCCAACGGAGGAACAACCAAACATGGAAACTACAAGGTGACCATTGAGTAGCTGCTGTCGACGTCTCTGGTTTGATTTATTGTCTCATTTTAGAATGTAAACATGTTACCCAGCCCAACCTGGAGCGATGAGGAGACATCGCTCGCCTCGTTAAATCAAGAATTGATTGCATCTAATTTCACCAAAGTCTGGCTCATCAAGAAATCACATGAATACAACGTGAAGAAGGCGAAAAGCTTTTAAAGATAAACGCATCGCCTCCTCTAGAGAATCCAGATCAAATGATCTGTCTGAAAGTCGTCACGAATCTTTCAGACTTTAGGAACCACAGTAACCGAGTTTTATAACTGCCCAAATTTAAAAAAAAACTTGTTTTTCCATAAAAAGTTTAAAAAAGGTTTTTGGCTGAATTATAATTGGTTTATTTCTCAAAACTGCAATTTTAAACTGCAAATTATCAATCATTTCATATTTTAAAATTACATAATCAAATGGACCAAAATAAGTGAATATTTTGGTATGTTAAGGACAAAATGGCAATAATTAACATAAGTAACAAAAAATAACTAAAGCAGGAGAAAGAAACTTTTTCTAAATCGTTTTTTCAATATAAAACTAATAGAAACTTTCGGTTAAAACTAGTTTGTTTTTGGGGTGCTGTGGTGACGCAGGGGCAAAGCACAACCCACTTAGTCCTCATGCTGGCGGTTGCAGGTTCGATTCCCGGCCTGGTGACATTTGCCGCATGTCTTCCCCGTCTCTCGTTTCCCCATTTCCTGTCCAGCTACTTTCAAATAAAGGCCACTAGAGCCAAAAAATCCTTAAAAAAACAAACTAGTTTGTTTTTCATTCAGTGGGTCGAGGATCCAAAAATTTTACTAAGGTAAAAGAATAGCGTAGTAAAAATTCTCCTAAAAGTACATTTTTTCACTGAAACGTATTGAGGACATTTGGCTCTGAAAGGCTTAAATACTTTCTAAACATACCTGTAGATGCTGTGTGTCTCCACCTCTTTCTCTCTTCAGTGTTTCTAGGACCGACTCCATCTGTTGTTCTCCAACTCAACTGGGACCGAAGGAGTTCCGCTGGACCACGGTCACCATGAAGAACCGGCTGCCGGTCCGGCCGCGCGGCCGCCAGTTCTCCCTGCAGTTCTCCCGGCAGAGCTCCAAGGCGTCCATCCGCAGCCTGCCGAGTCCCAAAGGCCTGGGCCGCCGGAGGAGAGGCCTGGGTCGGCATCCGTCCCGCAGATCGCCCAGTCCGACCGCCAACACGCTCCAGCTGCCGGACCTGGATTACGACGGCGAGTTCCAGGGAACGGCAGGAAACGAGGACAACGAGGAGGAAACGGACCAGAACGAGGAACAACCAAAACCTCAGCAGTAAAGTTCGGATTAGAAGAGAAAAAATGGAGAATATTTTGGTTTTGAAAATACTGATCTGATTAGGAGGAAAGGAAAAGAGTCATAACATACAAGAGGTGGCAGAAGTGAAACGCAGAAAACCAAAGAAGAAGAAAATGGAGGCAGCTGGATTCTGGTTTTGGTTCAAATCCTGAACTAAAAACTCGACCTGACAACTTCCAAAGGTTTATTTCCATCAGGAGTTCGGGTTTAGCTGTTCGAGGCGGATCTACTGCATTTCTTACCAATTTTCTGAATTGGGTCTTGATGGGCACAGCGAGGAACTGGAGCCACTTTAGATAGAAGAGAAAAGAGTTTTTTTCTAAAAATATTTAATTTCAACATTTCTTCTGGCAGAAAGAAAAGTTATTCAAACTCATAAAATCCTGATTTTTCTAGAAAGTTACTGAGATTCATCTAAAAATTTCAGAGTTTTTCAACTTTACTTCAAATCAGATTAAAAATTTTTTTTTTTTGTTGCAAATTTTTAACTTTTCAAACTCAGAAATTCCCACGCTTTTTGTAGAAATTTCAGGGTTTTTTTCCCTGGAAACTGATTCCTGTTTTCGATCTAAAACGGCCTCTGATGGGTCAGATTGAAGTTGCTTTAAAATTAAATAAAAACACGAAGGTAAACAAGCCAAAAGTGTCAGAAATTGGTGATCAGCATAAAATGAACAAAGCATAAAAAGGAAACAATGTAAGAAAGAAACAGTGGGTTTATAGTTTTTAATATCTCTAAATACACATTAGAAAACAAGATGGAAGCTAAATTAGCCAAACGTCATTTTCTTGATCTCTTCTCTGGCCATCTAGTGGCCAGAGAAGAGACTGCAGTCCTCATTACAGTGGAAAGAGGAGCAAACCTCTCAGCTTCAGTGTGAATATTGGTTGTTTAGGAAACTTTAACAAACAAGCTAAATGTCCAGATTTATCTTAAAAATAAAACTTCGGCCTGTTTCATGGAGAGGCACAGAAAAAGTTATTATATCCTCGTGCCAGAGGAAGTACTCATCATTCGATGGGGTGTCTGGCCTGGGCAAGTCCGATTCGGTCCAGTCCTCTGTCGAAGATGCTGTAGTACTCAGTCAGAAATACATCTCCCAGAATCCACAGCGGGCCGTCAGGGGAAATGATGTCAAAGGCCTGGAAGCCGCTGAAACACAGATTCCTGTTGCCAAACGCCTCCTGATGGCCGCAGACCAACAAGAGGAAAAAACTGATTTTCATGACAAATTATCGTTTCGTCAAACATTAAACTTGTGATGTTGGAGGCTTAACTTTTTACTTTGACTGAACTCTTGCACCTTTACAAACGTCTTCTGCTTCTATGAAGTAGTACTAAGTGGATTTTTATTCATTTTCCATAACAGAATAAATGTTGAGAATAAAATGGAAATAATATCTTTAATAAAAGGCAGAATATCTTTCCAAACAAGATGTTTATTTTCTAAAAATCTAATTTCTCAGCTCATTTGCACATCGTAGTTTAACTTTTGTTTAATAAGTTTAATGTTTTTTTCTTCAGGTGTTTACTTTTTCATAATGTTTAGTTTTTTCAATAATTTTTCCTCATAATTTAAACTTTTCTTGAAATAAATTTTTCTTTCTTTAGTTTCAACTTTTCTAAGAATTTCAAAGTTTTTCTCATTTTAATTATTCTCTTGTAATTTCATCTTTCTCATAATTGATTTTTAAAAAATTTGTTGTAATTTAACATTTTTCTCGTGATTTCAACCTTGCCTTGTAATTCTAACTTTATTCTCTTAAACTTTCACAGATTTTTAACTTTCTTTTGTAAACCCATTTTTCATCACATCATTGCAACTTCTTTCTCACAATTTTGACATTTTTCCCATAATTAAAATTTTGTTACATTTTTTTCACTTTCTTAATTTTAAACTTTTTCTCATAATTCACACTTTTCTCTTGTAAATCATACTTTTTCTGTGTTTTTGTCACTCTTAAAACTTTATGATCATAAAACATATTTTAAGAATTTCAATAAAAACAAAAACTATTTTCAAATTATTTTTAATTCAATTTGGAAATTGCATTTTATGTCAACTCTCATCTCTTCTTGATATTAACATCAAAATTTGACAAAAAAAGGCAAACAGGAGAAATCATGAAGGGTAAAACAGCCAATAAAACCATTTAAACAAGCAAACGTCATCAGCAAAGAGCCTGACAAGCAACAACAAGCTGAAGTTTGTTGTTGATTGCAGACGGCGCCTCACCTTCCTAACGTATTGCTCTGATGTCAGCGTGTATTCCTTCCCACCCAGGATGAATGTGACGTGAGGCAAACTGGACAATCTGGCACAGTCGATGACGAACTGAAACAAACAAAACAGTTTTACAAGCTAATATGATCACATTTAGCTAGATTTGAAGTCCTAGATTTCCTCATTTGATCAACAAAAGCAGATTTCCTTAAATGTTCCTCAGAGGTTCGTTAGAGAAAAATCGGCATCATGATGACCAAATATACTGAAAACAGGCCCTGACAGCATCATGCTGCGGGATGACACATTTAGATCAGAGTGGAGGTTCACCTTCCTTTACCTTAAGCATCATGCGCTGCTTAAGGTAAAGCTTATCTGCATGGCCTAGTCAAAGTATATACTAAATCCAGTTTAGAATCTCTGTTAAAACTTGAAAACTGTTGTAAAAAATTTTGCAAAATGGGTGAAAATTTCATTGTGTCGATGAGGAAAATCTCAAAATGTCATTTTTTTCTCATTTTGAAACTCATAAATTTCCAAGTGTCTTCTAGAAAATTTCTGAGATTAATTAGAAAATCTAAGATTTTTTCCATGCAAATTTTAGACTTTTGAAACTCAGATTTCTAAGTTGGTTCTGGAAAATATTTTGAGATCCACCTTTAAATTTGTGAGTTTTTGTCAGATGTCTAATACGGCGTGGTATTACGTCCTAGGCTGGGTTTCAAAGAGCTCCACCTCTCCAATATTTGTGGGCGTGGCTCCAATCATCTGCTGCAGTCTCAGGATGTCATTGGTCGGTCCACCAATCAGGGAGGTTCCAGTATCAACAATGGCATGACATCCCCAGGGACAGAAGGAGCTCACGCCTTGCACCGCCACGCTGAAACAAGACGGCCATGTTTATTTTCTGCAGCATTTACATTCTTTACTGACACCTAGTGGTAGCAGAGCGTAATGCAGCTCAGTTTACCTTTCCATCTTAATCTGCCAGTATCCTTTAGTGCTCACAGGCAGCCAGTTGATTGGTCCATGGTACATCGCTTCATCTGTTCCTCCCAGCAGCAGTTCTCCTTCTGGAGTGCTGGTTTTCGTTCTCCTGCAGAAACAGGGAAAAGTTTAAATAAACAACAAACATACCAGAAACCAGAACTCAAGGTAAAACCAATCTAATTACACACATGTAAATTCACAGAAATACGTCAACGAAACCCTTTAATCATTACCTTATTGGTAAGGAAAGCCGTCTTCAACCAACCACTCAATGAGCCTATTGAGGATCTAAGGTTCTCCTGGTGTAAATGTACCTGCTGAGGTAGAAGGAGAACACTGGCTGGTCCACCGTCTTCTGCGCCAGCATGTTGTCAAAGACGGGATTTCCCAGGATCTCTGCCAACGATTGGTAGGCCAGGCCCAGAACGCCATCAAACTTTGCCGTCACAAACGCAGAATCTGGTTCGTACACAGATTCGCCAAACTCTTGGTTCAAGACGGTCAGAGCCCCAATCTGAAGCAGATCACAGCCAGAAGAAATGCAGAAAGTTACTCTCCAGATTGAACGAACATCGCTGCAGGTCAAAACAGACACCTGACCTTCAGTGTGTCTCTACTCATTACTCCCAGCAGGTGTCCCGATCCGTAGTGGATCCCAAATGTCCGTCCGTCATGGTGGAAGGTTTTGGATTTGAAGGCCTGGAAACGTCGGTGCAGTGCTGCAAACAGACAGGAATGCTCTCACCAGTCCCCAGGACGCCACAGTGACACACAGACCTTGAACTTCTTATCAGTTTGCAGCAAACTTCACCAAAGTCAGGCCGTCCTGACCAGAAACACCCCTCTGACATTGGAAGAGATCCTGGTACAGACGCTTAGCTCAACAGTGTGTTTCTGGTGGCGTACCACAGGCCTGGCTGACGCAGTACGATGACGGTACCCAGAGGTCGGCCGACCCGGTGTCAAAAATCACAGAGAAGTTCTGCGCCGGACTCCCCAAGCTGATTTCACCGAAATACTGAGCCTAGGACACAAAAACACCAGAGTTTACTAACTAAAACCACTGTTACCAGGCTAATACTTTGTTTAGCTAATGTTAAAGTGCTACGCCAACCCGGTATTCAGCTGGTTTCAACTTTTAATAAAGTTTTTTAAATTTAAGCTTTTAATCAAACAACAGGTTGCACTTTATTACCAAACTGTGCAGTTTGAACGTCAAGCACTTAATTGAAATTCAAGCATTTAAAAAAATTTCAAGAACCCTACATGAAGACAATGCTTTGGAGTGAACATCATTTAGTCCCAGACTTTGACTAGGCCATTGTAACACATGGATAATCTTTCATTAGGTGAATTCTGCAGAACTGGATTTAGTTTAGCTGTGTCAGTTTTCAGGTTCAGAAATGTCTCCTTGTTTTGGTCTTTACTCTCAGCAGTTGCTTCACTTACATCCATAAAGTTGTAGATCTTCTCACTGGAGCGTCTGAGCTGGAGCGACGGCGTTCCGGGTGGGAAGCACTGAGCGTAGCGCCGGTTGAACATGTCCGGCCTGTGGTCCTTCAGGAAGTCCTGCAGCACACCCTCAGTTCTCAGCTGAGCACGGATGGAGGGAGTCCGCCTCAAGGGAACCCTGAGGGCATCAAACTTTGATTAGATCAGGGGTTCCCAAACCAAAAATATGTCAAGAAATTTTTTTTAGCATAAATGTTGCCTGTATCATCTGATTTTAGTTGGCCAAATGTTCTGTTATCAATTAATATATTATGACTTTATTACCAAATAACATTTTCATCAAGGGATCCTTTTTTGATTACAACATATTTTATATTAATCATATCAAATTGTATTTTATTTATACAACTCTTATGGTTTTTGTAGCAGTCATAAACTTTTACATTTATTCCTGCTAAGCTGAGAAGCCAAGCAGTTTGATGAATGAATCAGAAATAAAATTTAAATAAATTATTTTATCTTATAATTTATATTGGGAAAAAAATAAAAATTGAATAAGACAAAAAATTGTGATAAAAATGTACAGGACTACATTTTTTTTTATCTGAGACCTCCACATCGCCTCCTGAAGTCCCCCCACGGTGCTGCGGCCCCCACTTTGAACAACACTGATCACTGAAATCTGCATTTTCTGTAAAAAATAAAATAAAGAGACCCTGATACCTTTATATTGAAGTTTTATTTATGTAAGGGGAAAGTATTAATCCTGATTCTCATTTTTTTAATCTTGTGATGTAATTGAGTCATTTTGCGCCAGTTTGTCCATGAAGTGACTGGCTGGATATAAGAAGCTGTTGTTTTCCTACCTGATCATCGCTGAGCTGGTCCATGCGGACAGCAGCAGGAGCAGCAGCCTCAGCATGTCCGGTCAGAGAGACAGATGCTGGTCAGCAGAGGAGCTAAAGGTTTATCAGAGCTACTAACTGCTGATTGGATGTCACTGCAAGCTAAACCCCTCCTTCAAACTGCAACTAAACATTTCAACACCAAACTTCACTCAGAGATAAAACAATCTCTATCTTCATCAAAATTAAAAGGTTAAGCAACCTTTGAATTGTTTGGGAAATCTTCTAAAACAATTAAAAGTTTTCAAAGTTAGCTAACACGCTAAAAGAAAAGGCATTAGCGGACTAGCGGAAGTGTGCCCACCACTGCTGGCTCGTCTTGACAGAGGAGTTTGAATTGTATTTCATGAGATGTAGTTATTAAAAATAAATAAAACAGCGAACATGAGGAAAAAATTGAAATTTTGCGTAAACAATCTTCGTCCACTTCAAAATAAGAGCACCAATATAAATAACTAACTACCTGAATAATTATTGAGTCAATAACTAAAACTTCAGCACATGTCGAACATTAGACAACTTCAAAGTTTCCAAAACAACCAAATATAATAGTTGAACCTATGTGTGTGTGTATATATATACATATATAAATTTAACCAAAGTTAAGTGCATTAGCTGAGCCCTTTCAAAGTTAGCAAAGATGCTAAAGCGCTAACTTACCTCTCCTACTGGCGCATTAGTAGAAATTATCCACAAAATGGAGGTGAACAAAATGCCTTGAAACATTTCTGGATAACTGGTTGAAAATTGAAGTTATTTTGGCTGATAAACTGCCAGTTATTACAATTTATGGGGTTTTTTTGCCAGTTAATTTAAAAATATTAAGTAAATCTTTAAGGGACTAGCAGATTAAATGAATCTGTCGTCACTTAAATAAATAATAACTCTGCCAAGTAGCAAAATAAATGAGGGGAGACGGACCCAACAGCAACATGTGGTTCAAACAAGGAAAAGCGAAAGAAAATATATCAACATTTGTGTTTAAAGTGACAAAATGTGAGTTTTTGATTTGTTTTGAGTTTGACGATGAAAAACTTTCCTTCAGTAAACCTGGGTGGTTCTGTTGACAGCTGGTTGTGTAACATTGTGTTGACACTTTGAGGTCTGGGTCACTCTGACCTGAACAGGAACATTGTTGCATCACACAGAAAACTTCCTGAAGCCTCTGAAACTGGACTTCTGATGGAGAAGTCCATGCAACAAAGATAACTGAAGCCTCAAGTTTTATATTTTAACCATCAATGAGCTGCATAAAAAACATTTCACTCACAAGAGGCAGAAACTTGAGCTTTCGTTTTTATTTCAGTAAACAAAAACAACATCCAAACTTCCTTTTCTAAATGTTTGACAGCAAACTGTAGCCAGACATCTGCGGCGCTGCGATGCTAACAGGAAAAAAGAAACCGAATCTGGATACACAGAGGTGATAAATAAATCTCATCCGGCTCCTGGTTTAGCAGGGGTGATGGTCGGGGACTCTCTTCCTGCGGGAACAGTCAAAGTAAATTCAGATGAGGTGAATAAATAGGAGGAAACCGTCTGCAGACTAGTGGAAATCTGACCTGGGAGCAGCTTTGATGATGTTGTCGACCCTGAGGATCATCTCCGCCGCCTCGGAGGCGCTCAGCAGCATCTGGCGCTTCACCTGGAACGACTCGGTGATTCCCAGAGTCACCATGTCGCCTATCGAGCCTTCAGACATGTCTGCCGCAAAACCAGCAGGTTCACGTTTCATGCAAAACATTCAAGGACTTCTCAAGCATTTTCAAGGTAAGATGTCAAACTTTTCCAGCACAATACAAATAAGCTAAAAAACAAACATTAATTACTGTTATTTTTTACATATTACAGCAGGGAAAAGTAAACTAAATAAAATGTTGTTTTCACTGGTTCAAGAAGAAAATACAAATTTAACAAAAAGATCCCCCAATAACATTTAAGATATAAAATATAAGATTATCAATAAATCATCATTTTCATTCAAAGGACAAATTTTCTATCCAAATTAGATATTCGGTTTAAATTATGTGACTGAAAAAGAAAGACTATAAATAAATACTTTTATTTAAAACTTTTATATATTTTGTCAAACTGTATTAAATCCCATCAGCATCAGGTTAGCTTAGCCAACTAGCATTTTCTTCAATAAAAAAAAATATAAAAGGAATTATTCCTAATATAATTTTCCAAAAAATAAAAAATTAATACGCAAAACTAAAGTTGATTTTTAATTATTTTGAATCGGTTGAAAATTTCTAGAAGAAATTTTGATTCTCTAAATCATTTTTTTCTGCGCCTTTAATGAATAATAAATATTCATTAAATTGAAGCAATCCAAACAAATCTCGTTGAACTTACTGCTTAAAATAAATAAACTCAAAATACAAAGAAAATCAGCAAAAAAAAATTCTCAAAAAGTATTAGTAAAATAGAAACCAGCTGCTGGTTCTCACCCAGTCCATATGTGGTTTTGTTCTCTTGGTGTGCAGCTCTCAGTTGAGCCACCAGGTCGGCGCTGTCGTATCCGGCGTTGTCTGCAATGATGGTTGGCAACTAAGGAAGAAAAAGGTAAAAATGTTCAGTTTGTCCAAGTTTTGATGTCAATTTTTAAGAGAATCAAACGCACCATCGTGAGAGCCTTGGCGAATGACTCCATGGCAACCGCCTCCTTTCCTGGCGTCCTATTGGCCAAATCGCTCACCACCTTGGCCATCAGCATCTCAGAGCAGCCTGAAGGGGTGATAACGAGGACATGAGGGTGATGAGTGACCACACCAGCGGAAGCTCCTCAGTTTTGACTGAATTCCTCGAATTTTAATAAAAACCTCATCAAAAAGTCCAGATTTCCCTCCAGAAGTTTGAAAATCACCAAAGGATTCAGAAATCTAGACAAACTCTTCAAATACACAGGATTAATCGAATTTTCAGAATTTAATTATTTTTTTTATTTGCCATTGGGTTTCCATAGTTACTGCTGGTGTCAGCTTACCACGGGCGGCCATCTTGTTTGACAAGCGTGTTTCACAGCCTCTATTTATTTACACTTTGAGTTCAGGTCAATTCTCCGACAGAATATCAGGAATAAAGTCATAAGGCAATATAATCAAAGAAATAACAAAATTCTTGTACTGTGGCACTGATAAGCCATCATACAACTCAGAGAAGGGCTGATTGAAAAAATAAATCTATTAAAATTGGAAATCCGTTGTGGTTTTACTCAGAGGCGTCGAGGATTTTGTACCTCCTCCGTAGACGGTGCGCGGCTCCTTCACAGTCTGAGCCAAAACGCAGAGGGCATCGTGCAGCGAGCGCTCCGCCTCGTCCAGGATCTGCTGCGTCGCTCCACGCAGGACGACGGTGCAGGCCTCACCTAGGAGGAGGGCCAGGTCAAAGGTTAAACTCTAGGAGAGGGGTCACAAAGCAGCAGCTTCAATCTGCATAAAGATGGTCAAATAGATTCTGAAACAACAAAAGTGTCCTAAAACATAAAAACTATTTTAATTTTTAATTTTACATCAGAAGTACAAAAAAAGTCTCAACATAAATTTTTATCTTATTGTAATTTTGTTCAAGTACACATTTTTGGCACTGTCATCTCTCCGTAGTCTGCAGCATTTACATTCACAGCTTTAAATGCCATTAAACTCAAACTTTAGACCCAGACTTAATTTAAATAATTACATTTAAATCTGGAACATAAGACTACAGTCTCAAACCACGAATCCAAGTGAAGTTGGAAGACATTTATGTTTTCCAATCAAACAAAGATAATTTATTTCCTCTTTGAAGAGGACCTGTGTGTTCGTACCCATGGCAACCCCAGAGAAGTGGATGAGCGTGTCCTCGCCGATCATCACCTCCTCGATCAGCTTGCAGTGGCCGAGCTTCACCATCTCCGGGTGGTCGAAGGTGGAGGTGATCTCGCCGCCTGCGGACGCAGATCGACGCGAACGCATCAGAACTCAAAATTCGCCCGGTAACCGCAAATAAATCCACTTACAAACCGTTTAACGGATAATCAGAGGCGAGGACGAAACATACCTGTGACGAGAGCGAGACGCTCGACACCGGCGAAGTCGGCGTGCTCGATGGCCATGACTCCAGCCTGAGCGAACAGCTGCTCGGGGTAGTTATAGATCAGCTGCCTGAGGCAGAAACGTTAAGTATTTACACCCCTGGTACTTATTCAAGTGGTTTAGAAACACAAACGTCTGTTTATTTTATTAGGATTTGAAATGTCCAGACCATTTGCCATAAAATTGCGCAAATTGGATTTACAAAAAATAAATTAATTTAATGGGAAAACACAAATTTTACTAATGATTCTGAACAAGGATTAGGTCATTTTCAGCTTTACTGAAATCAGCATCTTTTGCATAACTGCAATGGAGACTCTTCTTGCATCAGGCATCAGAGGAACATTAAAGCTTTGCAGTTAAGAGCCGAGCATCTGAAAACTGTGCAAACTGGAATTAGGAATAAAACTTTGCTTCATGGAAACAGGCAAATTTAGAAAAAAGAAAAAAACAAAAGCTGATTTTTTTCAAGCGAAACAGTTTTTGTGCTGGAATGAGACGGTTTTTGGTTGATTGAAATTAACGTCTTTTGAAAATGTTTTCTCAAGTCACATGATCAACAAGCAGCCAAAACAACACAAACGTGAAACGATATGCTGTGGTTGCATGACCTTTGACCTCTGAGCGTCTGTACCTGTTGATGAAGCAGTTGATGCCGTGCTTCAGGATTCGGTCGACTTTCTCCTTCATCTTCTGCTTCTCGGCTAGCTCGATCTCCGCCACCTTCGCCGTGGAGTCGACGCGAACTCTGGAGCCGAAGATCTGCCCGACGTCAGAGCAGAACAAGAGACAACGTAAATGAGTTCCGATAGAGCGACTAATAACTTAGACTTTGAGTGTTGTAGTTTGCCCTCCATCCAGCTGAGGGCGCCACTCGTCACCCATAAGCAGAACCAGTTAATAAAAAAACAAAGATGGCGGGGCCATAAAACAACAGGAAAGTGAAACGAGCCAGACGGTTTGTTGTAGGGTGTGAAACGAACTTTATGTGCCTCTGTTTGAAAATTTAAACACTATATTATGCATATTATGACAAACGTTGCCCTTAATGTTATGAGGACATTCAGCTTTCTAGAGAAGCTGCAGGTTTCTAAGAAAATGGCCGCTTATCAGTTAATTGTTAGTCGATACATAAAAACAATCAACTATAGATCAACTCAAAAATCTATCATTTGTGTCCCTACTGCTTATTTGAGAGCCCCTTTAGTCAGAGGCTTCCTCAAATTCTCTGTAACACAGACTGCAGCAGCCATCACCATCTACAATAACAAGTAATATTGAATTAAAATGAGTTAAAACAGCATTTAATTTAGGATCAGTAAAGTATTTCTGATTGATGTTTACATGGATGTTGGCCGGTGCTGGTCTGGACCATTTCCTACCTTGATCTTGTCGGTGTCCATGCCGGTGTTGGCGATCAGGATCTTGACGTTCTCCAGCCTCTTCGGTTGGTTCACGCCGATCTTCTTGTCCAACAGGAAACCTAAACGGGTTCGCCGAAACGTCACAAAGAGCCAATCAGGAAGCAGAGCCCCCTCCGTCCGCCTGACGCGAGCCTCACCTTCATCCAGGTAGGAGTCGGTGAGGCTTCCTCCCAGCTTCTTGATGACGTGGATCGCCTCCAGGTTGCCGGAGCCTTTCAGCCTCATGACGGCGTTCACCGCCAGCTTGGAGAAGTGGTCTTTGTGGTGCGTCAGCAGCTTGGACGACAGCGTGGTGCGGGCGATGTTCAGCAGGTCCTCCTGGAAGCGGTCCGGGTCGTTGCTATGGAGACAGGATGATGATGGGACATTTGTTTCATGAGTTACAAATTAAGTTTGCAAACAGGAAAACATTCAGGATTCATACAATTGAAACCTCTTATCTGTCATGTATTACTGATGTTACTGTTGTGAATGTTTGGTGGTAGTTCAGGGTTTCTGCAGGCCTGACCAACTCAAATTTAAGAGCTTTTAAAGACCATCATGAATAGAATTTAAAGACATTTAAATTTTTGATCAGAATTTAAGACCATTATGAATGGAGTTTAAGAGAAATGTACAAACTTCATCCAAACTACTGCTGATAAATTTGCACAAACCCATGATTCATGAAAAAAAAACAAGCTATCGAGCTAAAAATGTATGTTAGCTAACAAGAGTCTTGAGCGACAGAACGAAGTAAAAATATCTGAGTGCGACTCAAACTTTTTCCTGACAGAAATGTTGCAGGGAAAACAAAACAAAAAGATTAGACAAAGCCAAATTGTGTTTTTGTAATTAGTGGAATATTTTTATTCAACTGTAAATAACGTTTCTGACTCAAACATGCAGAAATCAGTTTCCAAATCTTGAAAACACCTGACTGATAATCAAGCTTTCTCAAGGATTTCCAGGATGTTTTCTGACCTGTGGTCGACAGCTGCCTCCCTCAGAGCCTCCCTGGCCACTTGAGTCGCCTTCCTCCAGCCTGAGATGATGGTCTGAGGATGCAGCTTCCTGGCAATTAGAAGCTCCGCCTCCTGAAGCAGGAAGAGGAAGATTGAGTGGAAGGAAAATCACACATGCCCCCCAGGTCGAGTTACTGTATTTACCCTCAGCAGCTCGGCGGCGAGCACGGTGACCGAGGTCGTCCCGTCTCCGACTTCATCGTCCTGAACCTTCGACATGTCTGCAGAGAAACTACATCAGTTTGGCTCAACGTTTCCGGCGCCGCCTCAGATGAACAAACAGCCTTTAAAATTAAACTGTAACCAGCTGGTCAGATGAGACAACTTCAGAGATACATGAGCAACATTTAAGACGTTTTTCATTCAGAGCATTTAAATCAAACAACTTTTATAGTGAAAATAAAAAACTAAGAATGAAGGACAAAAAAACACTGGGTGGATGGATGGATGAATGGTTGGATGCACAGTTGGGTGAATGAATGAATGAACAATCATATTAACAGAACCAGTCATAATAAAACATCCGTCTGGAAGTCGAGCTCTGTGATTGGCTGGAAAGACGAACGAACAAACTAAAGGGGCGGAAACAACCTTCAGACGACAGGAAGTGGAATGAAGTTCGGAAACCAAAATAATTGCACTGCCAATTTTCACGACACGTAAACAATCATAATCTGCTGAACATCAGGAACTCAGAGAAACCCGTGTCTCTGGGAGCAACGTTCAGTTTCCACCCACCAACAAGAACTTTGGCGGCTGGGTTGTCGACGCCGATGGCCTTCAAGATGGTGGCTCCATCGTTGGTTACCGTCACCGTGCCGCCTTTTGCTCCACTGAGCAAAATCTTATCCTGCAAAACAATCACTGCACGTTACTCACCAAAGAAAACCGATGAAAGATTTAAGAGTAAATCTTTCATCTCTTAAATCTCTTAACAATTTTCATCTGTAAATCTTTAAGAGTAAATTTTTCATTGGCGACTCACCATTCCCTTTGGGCCCAGCGTGCTCTTCACCAGATCGCCAATGGCGATGGCACCAACGAAGGACGACTGTAGATAAAAAAAAAAAACAACCAAGAAATTATCCAGAGATGCCAGAGTGTAAAATGAAGCTCCAAAAATAAACATTTGCTCAAAACCCCACCAGTCGTGCAGTTTCTGCTTTTTCTTCATCGGCTCCATGTTTGAAGATGCTGACCGGAGCCATGGATAAGGACGCCTGAGGAAGAGGAGGCTTTCAATTAAACTCACAGCTGATCTTCTTTTACTTAACATCTAAACTCCTTCAAACATTATAATGCATGAAAACAATAATGTTTAAAATAATCACAACAATTCTTCAACTGACAACTCAAATTAGTACATTTTCACCAAATGCTACATTTTACTTTTTTCTGTTACAGTGGTACTAAAAAGACATTTTGGTCAATAAAAGAAACAATTAGCTTATTAACATGTGTTTTGATGCATGAATTTAGAAAAAAATTCTTCTTCTTGGTTTCATTGTTAATTTTGCGATGGATATCTATAAGAAAAATTTACTGTTAATGTTTCCTTTAAATGTATAGAAACCCTAAAAAAGCAAAAAACCAAACCTGTTTAAAATGATAACAAATAAAAATGATTAATATATAAAAGGGACTTTCATAAATCATGTTTTGTTGTGTATTTGAACAATTGAATAGTTTTCTGAGTTGCATAATAAATTTTCTCTGTCTGAATAAATTTACATGCATTTCCGTTCCTTTTCATTCGTGGTTTCTTGTAGTTGATGCATAAACTATTCATGTTTGTTTAATTGATTCAAATTAATTGGAAAAAAATCAGTTGATACTTTAAGGGCTATAATTACAGACTCGAGGCGTGGCCACAACTTTACTTTCTGAGAACACGTGAACGCAGCAGCAGCTTAGCCCCGCCCCCCTAGAAACCGCTAGAAGCTTTCACATTATTTAAAAAATTTACACAAAAGCATAAAATAACACGAACACGCAACACCACTATTAAACTACAATAAATTGAGCTGTTTTTATCTATATGCCAGCCCATGTTAGGTCCAGTTCTTTATTCCGGGCGGATTTATTTCGCTCATTTGTTCCTGAATGACAGCCACAAAAGAGCAGCACTGAGCTAACTAGCATGCTATAGGCTAACGGGGAAGAACATAACCAGCCACACTGAAAATAAGACGAAGATATGAACTTAGAGGAATATGTTCGCAGATGTAAACCCGACCGCTTTATCGCAGTTGAGTGACTATAAAACCTAAGACAAAGCCGTTAGCTTTTATCCGCTAGCGTAACCACACCGCCCCATGTGCCTGCTTTTCACCGGTTAACACATCTTGCTAAAATACGGTTCAATAACCTCAAAAACAACGGAAAACAAGTCAGGGACCGATTAAAAATCTGCGTATTGGTCCGTTACGGTAAAATCTCTCATCTTAAGGTCTGAAAAGAGTTTAAATAAAAAGGAAACTCACCATGATGACTGTAATTCAAGGGTGGAAGCAAAGCACGCACACCGAGGAAGGGCTGAACGTGGCCGTGACGCAAAGACGTATCTGCGTGATGGTGCGTTCAAGGTACATAACGGACAACGATACATGGTACAGACAATTAGAATAAATATACTTTTTGTGATATTACATGAGATTTAACAAGATCTTCATACCTTTAAGGCTGTTTAAGTATATAGAGTTGGCCTACAAATTAAGACACGTTTAAGATACATTCACAGGGATCCACAAGCCTTTTTTCTGGCTTGTGAATCTGATAAAACTGATAAATTTTCCCTGTGTCGCTAAAATCTCAGAGTGATTTGACTAAATGGTTTCAGCTCTTGCAGTTCCAGGATGAATAAACTGTAACTAAGTGCCAGAAATAATGAATAAAAGTGGTATAGGTATAGAGCCTGGAGGTATCCAACATATGCCTGAATAAAACCAAGCAGCTTAAATAAATTTGAATCAAATCATCTTCTTTTTGAGATTATTTCTAAACATGAGAAATTAAATTTTTTACATATATAAATTCCAGAGTATTTTTACTCAAGGCATCCGTCCAAGAAATGACTCAAGTGTTCCTCAGTACTGATAAATTGACCAGTAGTAAACTGATCAAATTATCATTCATTTAATATTTAAATATTACATCATCAGACAGACCAAAATATGAAGTTAAGTTGTTATTTTAAGGACGAAAATAACAAAATTAGGCAAAAGAAAATGTTTCCAAATAAGTTTCTTTGAATAAAAACTTATGTGTGACTGTCTGGTGAGGTTTTGGTTAATTGTTTTTCATTCAGTGCAAAAAATATCCAGGAATTTTACTCAAGTAAGAGTAGAAATACTTTATAATAAAATTACTCAAGTAAGGGCAAAACTCAAGCACCCTTCCTTGACTTACTGTAACTAGATACAACCCAACTCTGATAAATGGCCTAAATCCAAAAGCAGGAGTCCAATTCTCCATGGTGGAAAGCCATATTTGGTGTTTCCTCTCATCCAGTCAAAGGAGCTAAATGATTGAGACACAAGTGAGGTGAGAAGATCACATTTATTTCCTCATTTGGTGTTGAAAGGTTTTGTAACTTCTGGTTGTGCATCATCTGATCCTGCGCCTCCTGCCGTTGTGGCAGGAAGACTGGACCGGGAGGCAGTAGATGTGCATGGGGAACTTCCTGAAGTAGCTGCTCACCCACGGTCTGCAGGACATAACAGGAAACTCACTTCATGTAAGCGACTTTATGAAAATGTATGAAAATCCAAAGCCCTGTTGATGCATGTTCAGCTCTGCTGTGTCTGGATTTACTTGGCCACACGCTGGCTCAGACTCAGGAAGCACAAGTTCTGCCACAGCAGTTTGTTTTCCTGCTGACGGACCAATTGAGCTTCCTGCTGCCACGCAGCGTCCAAACGCTGAGACTCCCGCAGCTCACCTTCGATGTGCGTCAGCTGGGAAACAGCAAGACAATAAATAAATCCACTTCATTTAGGTCATTTCAATGTCAGCTAGTTATCTACCAAACAAAGGAAAATCAGAATAAATAAGTAAATTTAATATTACGTCAAATGAATATCAAAACTAGGGAAAAACTGTTATTTTATCATTTATTTTTTTGACAGAGTATTAGGACCAGGTTAAGAAAACAAAAAAATAATGTTACAAAAATAAATCATAATATTCTGACTTTATATGACGTAATTCCATAAATATTTTATTTGGGAATAAACTATTTGTTTGAGAATAAATATTTCTTATTCTAGAATAAAAATATTTAAATTATCAGAATAAAAAATTCTCATAATTTTATTATCATATTATTTCAACTTTATTCTCATACGACTTTATGCTACCAGTATTATTATGTTATTCTGAAAGTATTTTATTCGATAAGATATTTATTCTCAAATATTTTTATTTGAAAATGAAAATATTAGAATTAAAAGAACAAAGTTATTCTCAGTTTATGACATTTTACCCACAATTGATTAATTGCTTTTATTGTTGCTGTGTTTGTAATTATTAATTTTTGTTTAAAACGAACAAATGTTTCTTGTAAATAAAATTTTGGATCTCAATGAGAAAATCTAAAAGTCAAATAAAAAAATACAATATTTATTTAATGTCATATTGTATCAAATAACTCTCATTTTATTTACATTTAAATAACTAATTTTCACTTTGACAGTTAATTTTTATTTTTTACGATTAAAACAGAAAAATGTTGTTGATCATAATTTATTTCTAAAGACAATAAAAGCCGAAAAGGTTCAAGAGGTTGAATACTTTTTAGTGTTTTTAAAAGTTTTTAAATGCAGAATTGGGTTGAAATATCCTAATTTTATGATGTTACAATATACAGCATTGTGCAGAAGTTTTGGGTCATGTCTTGATTTATTATATCTTCCTTCACAGCAAAATTAAATAGCTTTTTTTTCCTTCACTTGTCCAGATTTTCTCTGCTGGCCGATGGAAACAAGGACAGAAAATCCTCAGAGTTTCCATGAACATCACCTCCTCCAACAGAGTCCTGTTCTTCTCCAACTTCCTCGGCTGATCATAAGCAGCCAGAGGAACAGAGTTGGACCGAAGCCGAACGTCTCGTCTCTCTGTCCTGGTCACACCTGGTTTACCTGTTCCACCTGTCTGCTGCTGCCGCTGGGCGATCAAAGGCAGGAAGCCAGTGCTATCGGACCAGAAGAGAGAGAGAGTGATGAGTTCATATTTCACCTCATCATGCTGTCGTCCTGGTGACAACATGATGATAATAAAACCCAAACAGACACAACCGAATCCTCTCCAGATGTAAACCTCAGCAGGAAACAAAAATACATTTTAAAATATTGAATATGATGCAGTCTGATGCAGTAAAGAGGGATTTTCTGACATATTTGACCTCCCATTACACATGAAGGCAGTTACAAAGTCAGCCTTCCATCGCCTGAAGAACATTTCTAGGATTAAAGGACTAATGTCCCAAGAAGATCTAGAAAAATTGTCTTTACATTTTCCTAATTTATCAGTCAAAATATCAAACTAAGCCTGTTTTTGAATAAAAGGTCTGGAGATTTGTGGCCCTACTTAATACAACATTAAAACAAAATTAAAACATTAGTTTGGTCCCTACAAATTTCTATTTTGGATATAAATTTGCCATTGAAAATTTCAAAGAAAGAGAAATACAAAAAGTTTCCATCTGCACCAGCAGCGTTTAAATCTTTTCTACTCAAAGGACCGCAAACGGCCCCTAGACCACACTTTGGACACCCCTGCTTTGAATCAAGGCTAAAAATCCATCTGACTAGAGTTGCCTGAAGATATTTGATATGTATTGATGATGTGGTTGACAGAATTTGACCAAATGTTCTGTTCATTTCTTGTTTAATAATTGGTAACTCTTACATTTTATATTATGTGTAAAGCAATTTGAACTGCATTGTAAACTCAAATAAAGTTGATTTAAATGGATTTTTAAAGTCAACTTTAACTATGTAGTAAAAATAAAGTAGCATAAACTAACAATAAAATTTAACAAGTCAAATTTTTAAAAACTGTCAAGACCCTCACATTTATTTCCACATCAGATGCATTTAAATCTGATATTTTATTTAAATCAGCTGGTTGGAGCAAAGACACTCACTCAAATGCAGAGTTTTGTAGTAACTTGTTACTCAATTACAATGATTTGAGTAACGTTGTGCTTTGAGTAGTTTTATTATGAAGTATCTCTACTCTTACTTCAGTATAATTTATGCTACCATCTTGTCTGATGTCCTATAAAACCTAAATCTCTTGACAGTTTGCCCCAAGATGTCCACAAACAGAAAGACAAACGGAACACGTTTCTCTTCCAGATTTGTTTTCAGATCCATCTGATCGGGGTAATGTATCCCACGGCCGAGAGTATCACAAACACACACATCGACACACACACGCTTATCAAATTCATCCGACCCGACCGAGTTTCCGTCTCCACTGCAGACGGCGGCAGTTCTGCAACGCGCGTTACGAGCTACCTTTCATCTTCAATGCTTTCTCTCCATAAACCAGCCGTACAAAACCCCGCTGCGAGGCGGTGGGCGGTCCGAGTCGCTTACCTGTGCTCTCTGCTTTCAGATTCCTCCTGGATCTGAGAGAGATGCCTGGCTCCCATCCTGCCCTGAAACAAGACAAGCAGCAAACACAGAGGATTCAGTATCAGTTAATTACAGACGGAGACCTGGAAGAGGAGAGAGACTGTTTCACCTGACAACGGTTACCGCGGTGACAAGAGACATCTGCCCATCAGTATCGGGGCTGATAGACGACACCAAACACACACATGGTGTGTGTTTGGTGTCTAATCCCACACACACAATGACAGCCGAGTGGAGATTAGTTACCTTTATCCTGTTAGGAACGTTACACCTGGTTTTGTCTTCTTTTATGAGGTTTTACTTCACGGCTGGAGCTGAATTACGGTTCCCCACAAAGTCACATATAAAAACACAAAACTTCTGCCAGCAGCGCCGATGGCATTCAAGAATGATCAAGATTTTTATTAACAAATATATATGTTTACTGCCGACTACTGCTTTTTAAAAATTCACTTATGATTTCTAATTGTTATTATATATAGTACCTAATACAGGGGTGTCCAAAGTGTGGGCCAGGGGCCATTTGTGGCCCTTGAAATTATTTTGTTTGGCCCTGATCAGATGTCAAGAACGGTACAAATTTGGGCAACAAAAATAAAAAAAACACGTAAAAACCCAAAAACGTGGAAATTGTTTAAAGTCTGAAGCCCATTCAATGTTTTATTGATATACATATTTTATAAAACTGTTGTTTATTGCTGAGCGGATAAAACTAAAACGACATTTTTAAAACCAGTTGCTTAAATTTTTCAATCTTGACCCCCGGGTAAAAAGTTTGGACAACCCTGACCTAACATGTGTTTACGGCTTTTTCTCTTTATTTTGTGAAAACATCAATTTAACCTGAAATAATTAGAAATCAGCGTTTAACCCTTAGAAATTAATCTAATTATGAAATCTTAAATGAAATCATAAATATCAGTCATCAATCCAAACATCCCCCGTATTTTAATTGGCAATTATACACAGCAATAATATTATGACAATAAATATTAACAATAATGAACTGAATATTAAGTAACAGGACGGCTGGAACTTACAGGGTCCATTTCTGGTCACGTCTTGTTTCCGTCCCTCCTCTCCTCAGACGAGGCGTTTCGCTCTGAGGCCTCGTTAGTTTGTTCTGTTCGTCCTCCACCTGAATTAGTCATCAGTCTGCTGGTGAGTAATCAGCTCAGGTAGATGACATCATTAAGAAGGGAAATACTGATAAATATTACATTTACAGAAATCCAGAAACAATTTTAGCCAAAGCTGTGAGCAGGATGCCGTCTTCTTTTGATAGAGGAATGCTAATAAATGTAATTTAACTTGCAGCATACAGATTTGGGTAATTAAGGCCTCATTTTGGATAAAAACATGTTTTTTGTTGAAACTTCTTTCATATAAACATAAATAAATCAGACTACTCTATCAAAAATCTGAGTGTACACTAAAAAAATGTAAAGAAATATCAAAACTTTACTTTATGCTGATTATTTAAATAAGCTATAAGAAAAACAAAACTCCAAACAACTACTACAGATCACTTCTATGAAAATATTAAATTGATCAAAGGTGAGCTACTGCTCTGAAAAATGAGTCACCGAAATGTAACATCATAAATCTACCCGTTACCTAGCAACCCCAGCCAGCCAGCCCGTTACCTAGCAACCCAAACAGAATTCCAACAGTTTGGTCAGCTAGTTTTACCGCTTTATGTGCTTTACAAATGCTTTATGGTTGACTTACAATCCAGAATTAATTAAAGAAGTGTTAAACTACCTTTCATGTTCAGGTTATTCTTCACTCTTCTTAGTCGTAAAGATCTTCTGGTTTCTAAAGTCTAAATTAGTTGCAGTTCTGTCAGCAGACTGGATTAAATACATAAAAAGTGAGACGTTTGGATGGTGATCAAACTCTAAAACATCATGCAAAATGTAAAAAATTTAAAGCAACCATTAGAGAACATTTAAAAATATTTTATTAAAGCAGTTGGGATTCACTCAGCTCATAGAAAAGATCAAGTTAAACACTTTTACATGCATAAATAACTCACGACTTCACTATATCTTTCTTTCAGGTAACCACAGCATTTTTGTATTATTTAGACTCAATCCCATTTCATCCAGTCAGCACAACTGCAAAATTGTGTTTCTTTACATTAGCAGAATATTGTAAAAGTTTTGTCCACTTTTATAATGGCAATAAATTGAGTGTCTCCTTCGAAGGTTTTTGTGTTGCTTCCTCTGGTAGTTATTGCTGCAGCGCCCCTGCAGGCAAGGAGGGGAACAGGTTTGTCAGAGGGTGATTTGTTTGACTGCAGTGTGAAAATGAACTGCAGCAGCTGAAAATATAACAAACGTTGCAATCTTGTCACCAATCAGACCAGATGTGAAAACACACTAAATTTTGTCTGAAATGTCAGTAAGACCCTGGCAAAGGTCAAATTATTTCAATCAGGAGGCTTTCAGAAACTAAACACCCAAACATTAACTGAACAAAACCTCTGAGACTTTGGCCCAGTAAGATCAGAACCGCCACCAACCCAGGTTTACATCAAAATAATCCACAGTATCTGAGTCAGTGAACATTTAGAGGTCTGGGTATGAAATGGGATTGGGTTTCACAAATCCATGTATTTAATAATCCATAAAGCTGCCATTGTAATTTCAGATTTTAGTTAAAAATATAAATTTTTCCCTTTTTTGCCCATTTTGTGTACTACTTCATTCTCACAACAACAGAAACATCAACTAATTGAGATATTTTAAATACTTAACAGATTTAAGACGTTCATTTCCTTTAAGTAGCCAACAGACGTGTAAACTGCTAACCAGCCATTTCTAATCTCATTTCTAATCCCCTCAGCAAAGATTTACTACTCTACAAACTCAGGCTGTATGTAAACAAAGGACAAAATTTCAAGTGCTTCACTGGGGAAAAAATACAAACAGCAGGTTTTTTTATATTTATTTTGTTTTAATTTTTTCTGAGCCAAGATCAGCAAAGCAAGAACAGATTTAAAGTGACTAGTTACGTAATCTGAAGAATTGCCTTCATTTCACAATAAAATGCATTTGTAATTTATAAAAAACAAAACAACATTACAAGAGTGTAGTAAAAGTTCTCTGGTTTTTTATCAGTGAAACCAGAGATCTGCTAGATGAGATCATTTGTTTAAATTAATTTTCAGGAAGAAGCTAAAGCTTATGTGTGTGTGCAGCGTCTGTAGAAGTAGAAGTAATAATCTGTAAAGAGCGCCCCCGCGAAGTGGTGGTCAGTATTGCAGTTTGCTTGACCCTGGAGAAACGTGCAACAGTTTGGTCATTTACATGGTTTAAATAAATGTTTATACAAATTATCCAAGGGATTTTAATGTTTGTAATAAAATACACATTTGTCATAAATATAGTTAGTTAATTACAATGAATATGTATAATTTTCTAATACTCATAAATTGGTAACTAGCAGCTATTTGTGATTTAAACAGAAATAATTAGTTTCTTACAGCCACTGAAGACCGGAAGTGATAAAAGCTGTACTGAAGCCGAGCCACATGAAGAGGCCACTCATGTTCCCCCTGCAGAAACAGACAAATGAATCAAATCAGGAAATTATTCTTCATCTCTATCCACTGAACTTTACCGTCACTGGATGGAGAATTTGTCACTTTAAATGAATGAATGTCTGTCAGGGTTTCTGGGTTTGGTTTGTTTATTTCTCGTTTTCCTCTTAGCTCGTCTTTTATGTCTGTCCTCCCTCAGTGATTCTAGTTAGATTTATTTCTATGTCTAGTCCTTTTAGTTATTCTAGTTTGTGTGTTCCTTAGTTCCTCTTGTTATTAAATCAGTCATATTTCTGTGCAATTCTCTTACGGTTTCTCATTATGTCTTTGTTTCTTTATTTCCTGCTCTCTTGTCTTCTCCTGTGCATCTTCCCAGCTTCTCCTCAGTTGCTCTAACTATTCACATCTGTTACCAATTAGCTCATCTGCCCTGGTCCATGGTTCTCACACACTACTGCATTTTTTAAAGCCTCATCACATTTTGTGTTAAATCTTCATCTCCACTTACGCTTTCAGCCTTTTGCATTTCGGTCGAAAGCTACACAACACCCTGATGATGGCTGAATTTTTTTGTTTTCTCTCATTTGTTAACCTATTTCCAACTGAACAACCTGGACCAAATACATAAAAACCTTCCAGAGAGGGTAAAGTCAATTTCTAAAAAGTTTTTTCTATGGTTATTAACCATTTATACACACGATTTCCCATTTTGTGTGTAATATTAAAGCTGATTTAGACAAAAATGCAATAAAAACAAAAGATGTACCTGTGTGTTTGATGGGTATCTATCTTTATAGTAAACGCCTTGTTTCTTTGATGCAGAACAAAGGCTGGACTCATCTACAGCACATAGATGAACCACCAACAATTCAGCAGAACTGAAACATAATAAATAACATTTTACACAATTAAACAATCTTCAAAGAAAATAACTTAGTTTACTGCTAACCAGAAATCAGTTAGAAATACGCTAAAACTTGGATAATTTATTATTATTGTGAGGTTTTATCCTTAAAATATTATTCAAAGCAGCTTAGTTTACTATTTACCAGGGAGCAAAGTAAAAGCTACTGCTAGTAAACAACAAAAATATGGCATTAACTGACTAACTGCTATTTTAATAATTAAAATAGTAAGTCACATACACTATAGGGCCTAAATATGAGGGGAACAATTTTGCCATTATAAGATAAATTTGCCCCAAGTGGAGGAGTTTAAATATCTCAGGATCTTGTTCACGAATGAGGGAAGAAGGGAGCGGGAGATCGACAGGCGGATTGGTGCAGCCTCTGCAGTAGAAGGGAGGCCCAGCGGACCGGAAGCGGCGCTGTACCGGTCCGTCGTGGTGAAGAGAGAGCTGAGCCAAAAAGCGAAGCTCTCGATTTACCGGTCGATCTACGTTCCTATCCTCATCTATGGTCAGGAGCTTTGGGTCATGACCGAAAGAACGAGGTCCCGGATACAAGCAGCCGAAATGGGTTTTCTTCGCAGGGTGGCTGGGCTCTCCCTTAGAGATAGGGTGAGAAGCTCAGTCATCCGGGAGGGACTCAGAGTAGAGCTGCTGCTCCTTCACATCGAGAGGAACCAGTTGAGGCTCGGGCATCTGGTCAGGATGGACGCCTCCCTGGTGAGGTGTTCTGGGCACGTCCCACCGGGAGGAGGCCCCGGGGAAGACCCAGGTGGCCTGGGAACACCTTGGGATTCCCCCAGAGGAGCTGGTCCAAGTGGCTGGGGAGAGGGAAGTCTGGGCCTCCCTTCTTAAGCTGCTACCCCCGCGACCCGACCCCGGATAAGCGGCAGAAGATGAATGGATGGATGGAAAATAAATTTTACTTTGAAATATTGTTCAAATGAAGAAAATCAGGATACTGTCAGCTAGGGAGCAAAAAGACTTCCCCTAGCTAACAGCAACAGTATGATGCTAACTGGCTAACAGTAATTTTGAGGAGTTTGACTTTTTTTGGGCAAAATGTTTAATAAACTTCAACTTCATAGGAAGCAGCCACAGTAAAGGCCATAGATCTGATCTAATGCGAGGTTTAAAATGATTTCTTCAGGGTATTTTTTTCATCCTTTGGTAGCAAATTAGGAGCAGCTAATTTTACCTAAAGCTAAGAAGCAATTATTAGGAATCTGTTGACAAGTTCATGGCAGCTGAAGAGTGAAAAAGACAAATTTTGCAAAATTCTTAAATCCATCAAGGAAAAAGTTGAGCTCTCACATGAGAGACAAGGAGTTTCTGCAAAATATTTAAGCAAGATTTATTTGTGTAAAAATGAGTTTTATTTTCTGTTTGGTTCCATCAGTCCTTACTTCATAAGCAGCGTGACTCTCATGTTGATGGGAGCAAACTGGCTGAGAGGAATTCTAAAAACGTATCTCTCAGGCCTAAATAAAACAAAGCACACAGAAAAGTTACTACAGCTCATCTAAAGAAGCAAATGAATATTAACTGTTGATTTATCGTTTAATGTCATATTAATCTACTTACCCACATTCATCCCTCATGCAGTATTTGCCGTCGATCACCTGCTGGCTTTCTTTAATCATGAATGTATGAATGGTTGTGTTTCGCCCTGATGGAGAGGAAAGAGTCTATCAATCACGTAAAACACAAACATTAAAGTTTATGGTTGCTAAATAATAGTGTTCCTGGCAACCTTACTTTTGTGAGCTTCTTTCATTTTGACAACATGTTTAAATCTATTTGTCCTTCACATTAGTCATATGTAATACTCACAGTCTCCAGCAGCTTTCAGGCGATTATGTTGTTCTTTTTCTGCTCCTGTTGAACACAAACACCAGCCTGATTCTGCTCTTTCATGATGCTGCTCATCTGAATAACTTATTTGGGTCTTCTGGGCTGCTGTTACCTGTTCTTGTTGGGTTTCTGGCAATGTCAGAGGTCGGGATGATGGAGAAGGAGCTGCTCTCTGGAGACGGAGGGCAGCAGAACACCTTATCGCAGAAGAGCAGCTCGCAGAAGCTCACATCAGGAGGCCAGGAACCAGGAGGCGTTTTTGAGACTGAAGTTGTTGGTGCTGAGACTGGAAGTGCAACTTACTGTTAGCATATTAACTTTCATTTCTGGCTTTATTTTATAATAGTTTGGGGTTTCTCAATTTAGTCCCGTTTCAGCAGGACATGCTGCAACGGCTAGATCCCCCCCATGTCTCTGCTGGAGGCCAAAAAAGCTGTCGGCTGCTTTCAGCTGCCAAGTTGTCAACATGACACGCTGATAGGAGTTCTAAAAATGTATCTCTCAAAGCTAAATATTAAATGAACGTCTGGTATATAAAAGAAAAAGGGATGCAATGTTTGCTACTAATTTAGGACAGCTAGATAACAAGGTCAGGAAAAAGTTTTCATCAAGAAAGGGGGAGGGAAGTTGTTCAGTTATGCTAGCTTGACTATGACAACCTTAACATGTAGATGTGCTGTGGAATTAAATGTGCTTCAGTTCAGTTAAAAAAATAAAAAAGGCGACCTAAACACCCACTCTGACTGATCAGCAGTAGAGCAGGTGTTTAAATTAGGTCATCAGCCAACGCAGTGTTAGCTTAGCCACTAGCAGCTGTAGCTAATCTAAGAGAGCAAGAAAAAAGCGGATTTATTTTATTCTTCAACGGTTTTTTTGTGTTATTTTTTTCAGTATAAATTTTTTTTCAATTTCAGTTTTGTTAATTTTATTTAACTACAATAACCTTGTACAGACATAAATATGGCAGTGAACGACTGCTAGCAACATAATATCATATTTGCAATGGTAAGTGTGAACAACAATTAGAAGATGTAAGCAACAACATTCATGAAAGTCGCTTGCAAAAAAGAAAACAAGTTTTGATTTTCTGCTACATCTAAATATTTGAGATCAATAGATACTTTTGAATATTTCCAGATTGATTCAAGGGTGGCGTTGTAGAGAGAACAGTACCTGATGTAGATGCTTCTTCTGTCCACGTAGGCCATACAGTGCTGGTGTTAAAGGAAGAAAAATTAAATTAAATCACATCATGGCCACCACACAACAAAATAAAGGTATCAGTATGGAAACTATATGTTTAAACTTCCTTAATGGAGCAAGAGGATGAATATTCCCAAGAGTTATTTATCATCCAACTGTTTTTTGAAGAAAAATATTGATAGCTACCTGTTGCTGGGAAGGATCTCTTTGTCTGCCCTCTTCAGAGTGACCAGGTAGAGAACTGAAATGGAGATTATACTGCACCCAAAAAAAACACAAAAATCACTTTTACTTATATTTAACTTTATACAGAAAGATGGGCAGTAACATAACTTTCCTCACCAGATAGCCATAGTGATCAGGAAGGTAAAGAGACTGGCCAGGAAGATTTTATTCTGAAGATGGCGGATAAATTTCTGACCCCAGGCCTTTTTCTGAGTCGTGGTTTTACCCGGATCTGGGGTTGGTGGCACCGACCCATTAATGTTGACCTGAGCTTTACTGCTGGAGAACACACAAAAACTTCATCTATACACCAGCAAATGTGAAAAACATTAGTAAATTATTGCATTAATTAAATGCAAAATAGATTCATTAAACCTGAAGTGATATATTTCATTCTGTTAGTTCTGTATGGACCTAAATTGGGCCCAAAATGTTTGTTTAAACTAAACTAAAAAAAATAATCTGAAACTGAAAAAAAAAAATTAATAACAAAAGTTTAAATTAAAAGCAATTGGAAAAAAATCCAAACTGAAAAAAATTTAACCTTAAAAAGATTTAAAACTGAAAAAATAAAAAAGATTGTAGCACCACGCCCCCTCCCAAGAAGGATGGAGGCTTTACTGATGAACATTGAGATTTATTGGAAATAAACATTTAGTTTTACAGTAACTATACTCTGGTTGATAATACAAGCTCAGTTGATATGTAACATTCACTGATTTTTCTTATCAACTTTTAATTTCTTGTCATAAATCTCTAATTTTGCGTGTGCAGCTTGACTTTCCTTTACTGCTTGTAACTCTCTATATAACGCTATGTAATGCTCTATATAGTTAATCCAATTCCCTGCTGTGTCTCCTACATTTCTCTTATCCTTTTTCTGTGTGATTTCCTCTTGTAACTCGTTGTTTTGGCTATGAATCTTGCTTCTGAGTGGTGACTTAACAGTGATGCAGTGTCAAATATGGACTTGGCATGTTCATTTGTAAAGAGCTGCTGGATGCATCAAATTCATCTACTCCTGCTAATTGCTCAGAAATTATTCACATAATGCCTTTTGTCACTGATTAGCATGAATCCATTTGCCTTATGACTTGGAAACGTGCTTTATGCTCTGAGTTCACTGTAGACTTTTGTCATGTCATTTACTTCAATATTTCTGCTAGCTGTAAATCCCATAGATCACTTTTCAGGCCTTTCCTGTCTATCTGACCTGGGCTGCCCAATGCTCATAGAGGGTTAGCAGTTTTTCCCCTCTCTTTTATTTTGTTAATCCCTTTGATACAAGAGCATCTTCTCCGCTCCGTAACGTTTCATTAACGGTTCCGTCCGTTCCTCGTTCCTTTTCCATATTTTCCGTTACGTTAATAAACGTTGCGGAAAAACAATTAAGCGAACGAACGAACCGTTGCGCCAATTCGCTGCTCCGTGCCGTTGCCTTCTCGCTCTCTCTCTCTCTCGCTTCCTTTACCGGAAGTGAAGCCCTTCATTTTCCGAGGAACCAGCTCTTACTATCGCATAAATGAATGATTGAGGCTTTACTGAGGAACAGTGAGGTTTATTGGGAATAAACCCTTAGTTTTACCGTAAGAGCTTCATGCACACACACAAAAACACAGTGCAAAAACCGTAGCGTTTTTAACTAACATTATCAGATATAATCTAAAAATTACACCCTAGTTTTTGTATAAATAAAACAAATTCACAGTTTTAAACGATCAGTGTTAGAAACAGCCTTATTTACAAAAAAACATACCCTGCTTCTCCATCAAAGGGATAGACAGTATGATTCATTTTATCAATACTGTTCCAACTTGTTTTTCGTTCTTTGTTACCGTTAAGCTGCTGTTTTAAAATATACAGCGGAAGTTCACGTGTCAAAATAAAGGTATCAAATAAAAAACCGGAAGTTAGCCATAGAGTCTTGGTCGTTTTCATGTCTATGGTATTGACCCTTTGCATCGTTACTCAACCACGGTTGACATCGGAAGTGAGGGACGGGAGTACTGAACAGAGCAACTGAAATTGTTTCACAAAGTTGTTTTTGCCCGTTTATTCATGGTAGACATAAATATGGGCAGTGAAGGACTGTGGCACACCTGGTTGGTGCTCATAGATGGCTGTATTTACGAAAGTTGGAAATAGCTAGCTTAGAAACCGAATAATGCCTCCTCCCTGGTAAGGTGTTGATCAAATTACTGACTTTGCCTGAATTCACACCACATGTTTATGTCACAGGCATAAAAGGCGTTTCATCTTACACCGGAGCAGCATTAAAAACGTACCAGATGCTAACCAGTTTTTTCCCCATACATGCTAGGCTACATGACGGTGCGGCACTGTCTCCATGGTTACCAATAGTTAAACGCTACCGTCTCCTTCATGTAATATTTAATATATTTCCAATTATGCTTACTTATAAAGTATATAAAGTCTTACCGTGTAAAAAGTGTTCGCTGTAAATCCGTGATTACACCGAGAGCTACCAGTGATTATGATTGATGGCTGCTAACCTTCGCTGCCATATCTTTCCTCGTTAAATTATAAAATGACAAGTTTGGTTTGCATCCTTGTCTGATTGTTCGGCGGACCGCACCGCTTCCTGATACCACTTATAAAGTGAAATAAACTAAATACAAGCGATGTTAGATTACAGATGTTTGTTTTGAATGAGCGCATTGGTTGTTTTGATGTCCGTCATGGCGGATTGGGCGAAGATCTGGATAGCGTGACGTCACGTGCAAACGGTCAATAGAAATAAAACGAAGTAAAGGTCATATGTGCTAAAAAAGGTGATGCAAAAAATAGGAAGCTTAATTTTGGTTTGTTTTACAAAGATCTTTGACTGTAAAAAAAAAAAAAAAAAAAACTGGAAAAAGTGATTTGAAAGATTTGAAACGGATATAAATGAAATTTGAAATAGAAAAGATTAAGATTTGAAACTCAAGAACAAATTGTCATTAAAAAAATTATTTAATTGAAAAAAATTAACCTGAATAAAAAAACACTTTGAAAATGAAAAACAATACATCTGAAAAAAATATTTGAAACAGAAAAAAACATTTAAACCAAAATTAAATTGATTGTAAACTGAAAAAAATACATATATGAGAAAAAGATTGACACTGAAAAAAAAATCTATTAAAAGATTTGAAACTGAAAACATGCATTTCCCCTCTCAGTTTCAACTTTTGACCTTGTTTAGGCATAGGGGTCAGAGGAATCATGACAGCTTTGGCAGGTGGTTAAAAAATCCCAGGTGTTGCATTCAGGAACAGTGGGGACATTGAAAATGTATTTTAAACATCACCAATATTGCCTGATTATGAGATTGTTTTTTTAAAAGATAACATGCTTCACCAATATAACCTGCTTAAGCCAAAACACAAGCAGCATTTTTTCAAGATACAAATATCAATGAGAAAAATATAATCCTGACAAATTTATGCAGCATTTGCAGTCAGTTTTGGGTATTTCCCATGCTCTTAAAGAAGGTCTGAAGTTGGTTCATTGAAGGATTTACTATTCAGATAAGTAAAGGTGTCGTCTGCTGCAGCTCCAGCTATAGACGGGTTATCTAATAATATGAAACTGCTGGTTCTGCTTCCAGACATATAGCACGTGTTTAGAATAAGAAAACTTCTAAATTTTCAGGATAAGTAGGAAGGTGAAAATATTTTACTGTTGCCTCCTGACTGTCCTTGATCTATAATACCTGACTAAAGCACTCAGAGTTAGGCTAACAGTGCATAGCAGCGTCTAGTGACATGAAGCTTTGGCAAAGCAGAATCGAGGTCAATGTTTTGCTCTCATTTAGCTGGAAGACATTCATGTTTGTTAAAAAGCTGCAGGAGAATCCAGAAAACCTGTCCTTGAACTGCAACGTCCTTCAGTTTCTATGCAGCCTCGGTTATGCAACAGTCATTTTATCAGATTTTCCATGCTGCTGCACGGTTACAAGTAATCTGTCTCTGGACTTAGAACCACAGTTTGACATCGGTGTTGAAGTTTTATTGAAGTTCTATTCATGCTTTTATTTTGAAGTCTGTCTATGTTGTAGTTCTGTTTCCTGTCCTCATATTCTCTTATTTAAAAAAAACCTTTATTAAGCAAGTGGCAAGTATACAACAAACAAATTCATAGGAAAAAATTCTGCTAATTACGTTAGCATAGCGATTTAGCATTAGCAAGATTATTGTTTCTGACTAGCGTGTCTAATTTTTATTTACCGGCGCTAACCACAATGTATTTAATTTTTTATTTTATTCCCCAAATGAATCCCGTCATTAAATTATAAATTCAGACCTTTCAAATATATTGAAAAAAATCTAATAAACTACATCGAATACATTTTTATTGTTAATGTTTGTAGGACCATCTGCGATTAGCATTTTAGGTAGCAGCACTCACTGAAATATCATTTTTAATTTGACTCCCTAAATAAAATCTTTCATTAAGTTATAAATTCAGACATTTAATTAAAAAGGTGGAAGCCAATCTAGGAGGATCTTTTCTTGGCCCAGTTGAAGCTTTCAACTGGAACCCGTTGATAACTGCCTGTAATCTAGTTAATCTTGTTATTAAACCCCACCCTTTGGAGACTTTCTCATCTCCAGCTACAGATGTAAAGATTAGATAAATAAAAATGAGTACCTGGTGGAGCGCAGACTGCCTGTTAGACTCTTCAACTTTGCTAGTCTGCGGTTCCAAACTTCCAGCTCTTGGATACGAGTCTCCAGGTTGTCCGTAAGTTTCGTCAACTGCTGTACAGCTCCCACGTTCTCCATGAAGATCTGCTCCTGTAATGGGAAGACAGTGATGTTAAGGCCATACCTGCCAATATGTTGTGAATTTTCTTTATCATTTGTCGTTAAAGGTGACATATTATGTTTCTTAGGATAGCTGAGCTATATGAAACATGTTTATTACATTTTTTGCACAAAATAATTGTTATATAGTTAGATTTTAGTCTGGCCAGTTCGGAATGAGCAGTTTTAGGGCGTCTTGTTAAATCTAAATAAGCTGCTGCTGGTCACGCCCCCCAACTCAACATTTATGATTCCACATAAAAATGGCTGCAAACAGATGTGCAATGATACCAATGTGCATCTTTGAAAAACAGAAGTGGAGCCTCCTGCACAACCAACAAGCAAGAAGCAAGTGGTTTCTGGATGGTAAGTAAAAAACTAAACACTTGTATCTTCCAGCAGCCATTGTACAGCACATACATCAGTAAAAACAGCTGATCAAACATGCTGGAACTCAGGCTGGTTTGCTAGGTAACAAGCGGAATTCTGCTGATGTTGCTAGGTAACGGCGCAATGAGACTTAACAATTAGGAGGCATTTGAAACTGCTCATTTTCCAGACACCAAAAATCAAACACACATTGCCAAAAAAATGGCAGAACTGTTTTTAGAAGAAGTTGAGATCCAAATGAAAGTATAAAACTGAGCAAAAAGTGAATTTTACATAATAGGTCCCCTTTAAGAATTGCACCTTTGAATACAGATGATAAATGTAAAGACACCTTGTCAACCATGAGGAAATTTTGTATCACTTCTCCGTCTGAGCAGACGACGTCACCGACCTCCATGACCGCCGATGGAAGCAGCTCCTTTACCTCCTGAGCGATCACTCCTGCAATGTCACATGATTTTAATAAATATAAAACATTTAACCCTTTTAGAAACCACAGTGTATCAGTTCTAGCTGTGAATGATCACCTGTCTGATGGGTGTGATCTATTCCCATGTTGGAGGCAAACTCTGGCCTGTAGTCAAACTCTACTATCCTCATCTGATTGATTCTCTTAAGCAGTTGCTCAGAGTCGACCTAAAAGACAAAATTATTTCACTGACCTAACAGAAACTCTGTGGGAACTGAAGAACCCCGGCTTGTTTCGTCCTACCTCCTGTACGTTCTGCTTGGCTCGGTTGTCAGAGGGTTGCATGATGGCACCCATTACCTTCGCATTTCCACACACCACCAGGGCTTCATCTGGGGAGTCGGTGTTGATACCGACCCGACCGTGACAGACCGCAGTGTCCGGCGCTGACCCATGCTGCCACAAGGTGTCGCTGTCCGTCTCAAACTGACCTGGATTGGACGCCTTAAGGCGTTGGACAACATCAGTTTAATTCAACTGGTAAGGCTGGGTGGTAAGTCAACTTGATCGATTAACTGGATTTTTGAGGATTAAACTGTAGAAAAATCTGGATTTTTTCACACCAGTGTGCTCTTTGGGCTTCCATAATTCAGAGAGCACGCCCATGGCGGCCATCTTGTTTTGCAGCTTCATTTTTCTTGTAATTTTTAGACCTTTTTCTGGTAAAATTGCATCTTTATTCTTCTATTATGACTATATTCTCGTAATTAATCAGAAATTCTTAAACCGTGACCTTGATAAGTACGGAAAACCCACAGGAGGGATAACTGAAATAAAGGCCACTTTCTGAATTTTTTTCTCATTTGCAATTACTGTTTAGAAACAAAGCAAGAAAAAATTAATAACATTGGAAATTTGACCTGGTATGAAAAAAATCAGAGATTTTATTTTTAAGCCATATCTCTCAGTCCTACTTGCAGGTTTGATTATTTAAATATTGATATACAGAAAGTGATTTTACCCTGACAATAATCTTCTCTGACACCAGGCCAGCCAGAAGAAAAGTCTCGTCTTTGACGGCAGCATAAAAGCCAACCACCATCTGGAAGTACCTGCACATATCCACACAGTTAGCATTTATTCACCACTGCAGCTCATTGTTTCCTGAGTGTGCCTGCTGTCAGACCTCTGGTCAGGGTTGGGTTTGCCTTTCTTCCTCATGTTGTTGGCTGTTGTCTCACTAAAGTGCAGTCGACCAAGAGTTACTGTGGTTATTTTGCCACCAGGCAAACTCACCCTGGATGATGACAGATAAATGTTTTAACACATAATTTTTACAGTTTTCTGCTTCTAATTCTACTGAAATTGTTTTCAAAAAGTTGAGACAGAGGGAGATGTATATAAAAAGAAGCTCTACACCCAACTATTGCTAGCTTGGTTAGCTTGCTAGTCGCTATAAAATTTTAGCCCAATTAAAGCTAAACTTTGAAAATGGGTTTTCATAATTTTACCATTTTTATTAAAATCAATATTTTATAACATTAAATATATATTATAAGCAGTCCAACTAGTTTTGAGGCTTTGGCTTTCAAAACACCCAGCTGCTATGCTAGGTAGAGTACATTTGTTTTTGGCATTCAAGGAAAACATGAAGACCAGACTGAAGTTTGTCATTAAAAACGTAGACAAAAATGTTCTGGAATAATGTTCTTTGGATAGTTGGGTGAACATTTATGAAGATTTATGTAGTTTTACTCCAAACCTGACGGGGTGGAAGGGCTTCTTGCTGCGGTCAGGTTGAGACTGCTCTATCGTCACCTCATGGCCGGGGGTTTCAAGCTATAAAAGACACAGTTATGATTTGTATTTCTGAGTACTGGGAGGAGACGTCGTCTTTTCTACATTGAAACAGAAGATGATGTGAACCTTAATCCCAAACACTTTAATCTGGAAGTGGTCGATTTTCTGCAGACCGCTGGGTGTTTTGACATAATGTGGCTCTGCAGCCACACCAATGTGAACTGTGACCTGGAAGTGGTTCTTCTTCTGGCACACAAAGGCCTCATCAGCTGGAGAATAGTTAAAGCCTTTATCTGTATCAATATGGTACTCAGGAGGCGCCCTAAAACAGACAACATAACACATTTTCTGTTGATTTGGTCCAACTTAGCTCCATAAATAGTTTGTGAACATGCTAACTAGCTCCACACTAAATATTTAGCTCTGAGCTAGCTTAATGTTTAGCTTACCAACTAAATATTTAGCGGCAAACTGAATACTTTGTTAGCAAGCTGAATATCAGAAACTAAATATTTAGTTATTTCTGAGTTAACTAAACAGTTCATTTTCAATCTAACTATGTAGTTAGCTTTAAGCTAGTTAAATATTTAAATAACAAACCTAATTTTGCCTCAGTCCTTTAGGTTGGTACTTAAAATATTTAGTTTGTAGCTAAATAATGAAATGTAATTTTTGACTGAGTAACTTCATGCTTGTCATGCCCTCACCCAATAATAATTAAACCGTCTGGTTCAGAGGGATTTTTACTTACAGTGTTTGGTAGCTGATGTTGCATAAAGTGCTCCAGTGTTCCCACCTGTAGTGTTCCCATCTGAGCAACTGGGAGGAACTCGGACCTGGTCCAATTAAAGTATTTCCAGTGCCAGCGTTATGTGTCCTTTCACAACTAGCAGCATCAACTGCTGCAAACGATTCCTCAGACTCAGATCTCCTTCTCTTTTTACTGTCCTGGGAACTGATGAAAAATTAAATACAATTTCATAAAGATTTAAACTCACAATAATGTCCTGACTTAATGTAAAATATGATCCAGTTTAGTTTTACTTTTACTATCTAAGTTTTATTAAAGCGCAGTAGAGTCGAACTAAAAATAAATCTATCAATAAAAAGAGTCAACAGATCAACAATCTGATAAGGAGAAGTAATATATTATGTAAAAGTTAAAAGCAATTACACCTCTTGGTTTGAACTCTAATCATAAAATAGTCAAATTCTGTCCACTGAATGTCATCAAGTTCATCAAAAGTTTCCCAACCTGAACCATGCTGACGTCTAATCCAGGATTATAACGGCACACTACTGTTTTAATCCAGTTTTAACTGAGGGTGTGACATTCCTGTTGTTGAGCCATTCGCCCATATCTCCCTCTCATCAGTGATGAATCACTGTAACTCATCTTAGTCTCATCTAATGACAAAATTTTACAACTCTGTGGCATTTTTGGAGCTACAATACTATCATAAAACAGTGGGCAGATGACAACCTACTTTATTTTCAACACAACTGAATGCCTTCACAGAAAGTTGTTTGTGGATGGTAAGTCAACAACAAAACTCTTGCCTTTTCCAGCAGCCATTGTACAGTGGTAAAACCAGCTGACCAGGCTGGAGCTCTGCCTGGATTGCTAGGTAACGGGCAGAATTCTTTTGAGGTTGCTAGGTAACGACACCGTAGCATGTGAGTTAATTAATATCTGGGAGGTTTTTGAAATGGCTCATTTTCCAGACACCAAAAAAAAAACATTGATTTATAGTATTTTTTTAAGTGCTTGAGCTGTTTTTAGAAGCAGCCGAGACCCAAATCGAAGCATAAATTAGAATTTTGCATAACAAATCCCTGTTAAAATGAAGCAGACTTTGAAGGTTCTGTTAGAGTGAAGCAGAACCGTTGGGATCGATATTCAAGCAAAACACTTGTCTTTTCCAGCAGCCGTTGTACAGCGCATACAGCGGGAAAACCAGCCAACCAAATATTCCCTCACAAATCCACACACAGCCATTTCCAAAAACCAAAAGTTTGCTTACCAGGTATGCGATATGGAGACTGAACCCAGCACACAATGCGAAGATGAGACAGGGAGGTTTTGGACCAGACCTTGGTCAGTTATGGTGGAGATGTAGGTACTGGTTGGAGGTAAGGGTGGGGAAGGAGGTGTGGGTGGAGTGTAACCTTGCAAAATGCTTTCTGAATTTAAGTAGTGTTCAGGTGGGTGGTTGGTATCCTGATGGACGGGTAGAACATGTGGATCAGGTGGAGTCCTAGACTTTACAGAAGAGTCTGTGAGGCCCAAACCACAGAGCTGGTTGTGGGTCAGAAAGTCAGAGTGTGGCGCGCCCCCGCCACCATCTTTTAACCGACAGGAAGTGGGTCGAGTGAGTTGGTCAGAGTCGAGGGGAGTGGAGCCTTGATTCTTAAAGTGACAGTACGTTGTTGGTTGAAACGCCTCTGGACGGATGGACCAACCGAACCGTTCATATCCGAGATCTGCCAACAGGAGAAAACACAACATGCATTAAAAATATAAAAACAACAGAAGCCTTTATAACATGTAGATGGACACCAAGACATCTGCACTAGAAATTAGACCAAAAATGACTTGTTAAGATTTAGTGTTTGTGCAGAGTGTTGAAAGCTACCTGGTATCTGTGGAGGAGAACAGGCCTCCGAACTCGAGTCAGGAGGAGACTCAGGAAGCATGCTGGAAAAAAAACAAAAACAACTAGATATCAGTTCCTTCCTACACAGAGCCGCCTCCGTCAGCAATCTTCACTTATCTGACAACCAACTGGGTCAGTGTTAAATTATGGATGTTGCATAACAGAGTATGTGATACTGGAGCAGAAAGTTTCCCACATTAAAATTAATTCTCATTGTACTGTAGCTACAACAGGTTGATTCTCACAACTAAAACTAACCAAGAACAAGGTTTCAAGGATTTCTGGGTATTCTTGGTTAACAAATAACTCAATGAACACAATAATTAAACTATTTTCTAATCTATCTATTCAATCTCTGGTCTTATTTACAGTTAATCCTCAAAGTGTTTTATTGGTGCCTGAATCACTCCTTGAGCATTTCTTCAAATGATTAAATGATCTTCCTCAGAGACTTACAAGTTGCTGGGGTCCATGTCGTTGCTGAGGTATTGCTCCAGGATGCTGGTGTCTACAGCAACGGAGCTGTCCAACACACTACTGACGTCCTGACCTGAAAGGTGAGCAATATGGTGGATCAGGACTCACAGAGTGAAAGGAAACTAACATACATAACTCTGTGATCACAGTTGATAATTACAGTCACATAATTAGATTTTTTCCTCATTCTTCTCAGGGATTCACTGATATTTGGGCCAGTAATAATAAATGATATTACATATATTTCCATACTCCTTCCATAACATACCTCTTATTGAAGGTGTGATTTTATCCAGTGCATGATTGTCCAGTGCTGACAATCCTGCACTGGATCACCATCACCAACCATGTTTCATAAATTTTTTATTGCATTAGAAAAGGCTGATAGAAAAGGGAAAATGTCAAAAAACGTCCTCGACTTCACAAAGAAGGTGGTTTTTGGCTAATGCTGAAATGCTTAAAAGACTGTTTATCAGTAGGCAGACCCTGGAATGTCTTTGGAAAATTCTTAAGAAACAAGTGAACTTCTTCAAAAAATAAGTTTTCTTAATATGCTGGAAACACTTTTAAATCTCTCCAAACTAATCTAGAAACTTAAAACCACTCTTTGAGATCACAATGAGCAACACAAGCTTCCTGAAGACTTCATGAACCTTGGTAGCATAAATTTAAGACTGTAATGAGTAGGAAGACCTGATCTTCCTATAAGATCACCGACCAAGTCTTAAGACTCACCTGCATATCTCTCAAACCTCTTCTACACCACCTCTCTCTTTGGTGCTTAATGGTGTGTTGCATCTTTGAGATGTTTGAACCAACCTTACCTCATTTGAAAGGTCATTGGCAGACTAAGTTCTGCTTGCAATATGAACCATATTCAGTGCAGTTTGTTTAGTTAAACCTCAAAACCTTCACAAGAGCGACTAAATCATGATAGACTGATGTTCTTCAAAGATGGTTCTGGCTACCTCAAAGGTAGAAACACCTCAAACATGCCACAACTATAAAGGTCTACAGTGCCTGAAAACTTTCTGAGCAACAGTCTAAATTCTCCATGTCAAACACGTCTCGTCAGAAGCTCTTGAGGCCTGGGAGATTGTCCCTGGGAGATTGTCCCTTTCTCCTAGAACAAGGATATCAAACTCCAGTTCTTGGGAACAAGTGTCCCGCAACCTTTGAAAGTGTCTCAAGTCCAAAGCAAGTGACCTAATTATGGGATTAGTGTTGATACAAAGTCACTGGTCCTCAACTAGAGTTTGACATCAGCGTCCTTGAACCTTACTTTAGACTGAAGAAGATGAAGAAACCCTTCAATTACTTGAGCTCTGCCTTCAGTTCAAATTGAAAACCTCCTCAAAGAAACACCAACTTATCAAAACACCAGAACATTCGTCAAATAGCCCTGGACTTTCCTTGTTGCCAACATAAGTAGATTCAAAACACTTGTGATCTGTTGAGGATTAATTTTTTCAATCAAACTTCAAGAGGACCTGCTTGTTCATGAAAACCACATCTGTCTGGGGAATGCTTGAAACTATGGAGCCCCAATCTTGGATTCTCATGTTTAGGGATAACTAGGTCTTCCTTGAAGTTCTTTAAAACTTTGTTTTGCAGTTGACTGATATTTTCAGGTGAAGATTTGTGGAACGTCTCACCGCTGAAGAATTGTTGCAGTGCTTCGTTCTCTCCAAGAACCTGGAGCGGTGGCCCACTGGCTCCAGGCTCCATGCTGCCATGCATGGGGCGCTGCTGTGCTGGAACGTGGAGGAGTCAGGAGGAGCTCCGCCTGCAGCTACTGCTGACCAGGACAGTGAGAATATTACAATGCATTAAGAGGGTAAATATTGGGGCTAGAAGATTTGCTTTTTCCATTAGGAGTCTCACACTCTGTGTTCACAGTTAGATAATGATCCAAAGTTCAAGGTTGAAACCTTTTGTTAAATATAGAGAAGGTTTAGCTCATAAATGGTATACGTTCCATCCTTATCTTGGTTTACAACAATCACCCAATGACAATCCTTTCACTTATATACTGCCCTGTATATGTTGTAGATGAATAGTGGTTTGTCTAGTTTAAGGTGTGCAGCTTCTCTCAAAGGTATTAGTCAAAGCCTTTGGCTAGCAAGGATAACAAACAAGCATTCATCTCTCCAAAAGACATCAGTGTTACTTTCCATTGAAATCGATTCAATGTCCAGAGAACTAAAGACTTTCTGATGGATAGGAGATTTGGGATTATTTTTTGCCTCACACACAGCATCTCTGTACTGAACTCGATGCTGCAGAGGAGCAAGAACTTTGATGAGAGTCTGGTCTCGTCCTTAATCACCCTGAGAAAGCTGGCAAAGAAATGGTACTGCGCCAAGAACGGATAAATGGAGTGTGCATCAAGTGATGGCAGCTGCAGAGCTGTGGTTGCTGAATAGACACTGTTGGTGGGCTTGTTTTAGTTCAAATTAATAGAATCTTGAAGCCATAATCAAGTAAGGCTTTCCTACCATCATGGTACCGGTGCTGAAAGCCAGGCCTGGTCATTAGCATTTTAAAACAACGAATGGTGAAGAACAATTTTATGTTTATCACAAAGTATAAAAAAAGACTAAATCTACTGGTTTATCTTTTCTTCAGAACTCAAAATAAACAGTTTGGTGCTGAAATTTGGCTCTAGCGTATCGGGTTTATCAAATGTTCCCTCCTAAAACCCTTTTGTCATGATCCATGAGTCTTTGGGTTTGATTTTCTTTTGAGTTTGTTTCCTCTTGGTTTATTATTGTTTAGGTTGAGTTCAATTCTCTGTGTTCACATTAGGGTTTCCCATGTGGGAGTGGATGAAGTTATTTGTAAATCTGCCAAATTTAAGACCGAAATGACCGTAATTTAACACAAAATCAGACTGTTTGAGACCTTTTTCAAACTTTAAACTTAAATTTTACATGTTTTATGACTCAACGGATAAGAAGCAGTTTAATAAATCAACTTTGCATGAAATAAAAAATGTAAATAAAAAGGCTTAATGATGCAGACATGCTAAATGATTGTGATGCTAGCAAAGTTAGCTTGTTTGTTAGCCTTTTAACATGAGATTTTTATTATTATTCTGTTATATTCTATAGCTCTCTAAATTATTTCTCTCAGTTTTAAACAGAGAGCAGATTGTTTCCCTTGGAGACAAATAAAAACAGGTTAGCTTATCAGTAAATATCAATGCTAGCAATCATTAGCATCAAATCTGTTTTGCCTGTTAGTTCTTACTTTAGGTCACAGTAATCATAACTTCAAGTATTTTTAAAAATTATTTTATAAATACTTTAAGACTATAAAGACTTTTTTTTAATGAAAATATTGTCCAGGGCAAAAGATGCCCAGACTTTAAGTCTGATTTCAGAAGTACATGTGTTTCCTTAGTAAGGCAATTTTAATAAATTGGTCGAAACATTTAAGTCTCTAATGATGCACCAGTTTTCATTTTGACTTGGACTCAAGATCCTAAATGTTTTGGTTGCATCTCAGTGTCGCAGCCTATAACTGAGCTCTAAAAATTACATATTTGATTAGTATGTTTGTATTTTCAGCTCTGGACATCACATTGTTCTGTTCAAACACCACAGAAAATTAAACGTAACCTCATAACCTACTGAACATACCCCTCTGTAAACTTCCAATGCAGAGTTCAAATTGCCAGTTCGTCAATCTGAGTATTAAGACTTTTAATATATTTTCAACTTTTAAATCAACAGCTTCCTTTACAGTTTGTTAAAACTTTCTCATAGGCAGCAAACAGACCATAGGAAACATTAATGTGGTTCATAAAAGTCACATAACATCGAAATTACAATTAAACTACAGAATTCAAAGACCATTGATCTACTCCTAGAATCCTACTTTCAATGTAACTAGTTAGTTTTCTTTGCATTGTCCTTCATAACGAGAAGCAGATTTGGACATGTAAGCACCTCTGGATATTCATGATATTTACAGCTAATTACATAATTATTTGTTAAAACTAAAAGAATCGCTGTGATCTTTGTTTCAGCACTAATGGTTCACCGTAAGGCAGATAAGTCCATCTTGTTTAAACAGAAACCATCTCAACATGTTTGCTCAAACACACCTGGTTCGTCTCCAAAATGGCTGTCAGCCAGTCGGACAGCGGCTAAATTTATCCGACCCGCTCGTCTTCAGGTACCATCCATGTGTGAGAGCGAATTCAGCTCCAGAATCAAAGTTTCTACCAATATTCCCAATGTCAAACCTCTTTTTGTGAGGTTCCAGCCGGTAGAGTCACTTCTTTTAGGTATTTTTTAAAAATCGGTTTGTGGTGCCTGTCTGTGGATCACCTGTGTCCGTCAGGTGGACTTTGACCTTTAAACAAGAAAAGGTAAAAGGTGTTCACTCATCTGACGCAGTCACAAAGCAGCCAGTCACCTTCCTGTAACACTATTTTACTTCCATTATGCTGCACTTGAGCGCAAGTATATCACTTATTGTGCTTTTTCAGGTGAAAATAAACCTGCAAAAAAACTCAAATGAATAATTGATGTTTGAAGTGTGAGAATTATGTAACAAAGTAGAAAGCAAAACTTAACTCCACATTCATCAAAGGTGAATTGAGCACCCAAAAAATGAACTCAGAAGGAGAATCACTTCTGACACAAACATATTTTCACTCTAATAAAAGTAAAAAGTAGCCGCCCAAAAGATTACTCCAGTAAGACTAAAAAAGTATTTGGTAAAAAGTATCGAGTAACTGATCAAATTATCAAAATTAGATAATCAGATTTTACCAAAATATAAAGGACCAAATGACAATAATTCATATTTGTAGCAAAAATAGCAAAATCAGACAAAAGAAAGTTTCTCACTAAACTAACTAAACTTTAAAGAAAACTGCAGGTGTGTGTCTGCCTGGCAAATTAGTAATTAAAGTTTGTTTTGTATTCTGTGAGTACAAGTAGAAATTTTACTCAAGTAAAAGTAGCGATACGCCAAGTAAAAGTAAAAAGTACGGCATAGTAAAAATATTTCTAAAAGTATAATTTCTGAAAAAGTTACTCAAATGTATTTAACTGAATTTGTTTTATTCCCACAGAAAGACAAATTCTTTCTAAAGTCCTAAAAACCAATAAATTCAGGAAATCATAAAATGTCAGACCATCAACTCAATGGAGTTGGGGTTGGTGGAACACACACCTCCAAATTGCGCAGCATGACTCACAAAAAAAACATGTTTCAGTGTAAAAACAACCCCAAACATCAGTGTAAAAATGACACATCCTGGAATGCAACAGTGTTTTCTACAGAAAAACCCCCCACATCTCTAATCAATGCATTCACTAATTTACACATGCTGAAGTTCAAATAATGGGGAGAAAAACATGTACATGAATTTAAATGTGGTGTTTTATAACTACAGATGGACTGATTTAATGGGTTTCGGTGAAAGGAGAAAAAACACAGGCTTCTTTTATTTGGCTTAATGAAAAAACGTTTGGGGGGGAAAAACTCACACTATTGAGTTATGCTGTAATTCCACGTTTGTCCAGTAGATGGCGATGTAGCATCATCTTTAATTTTTTTTTTCTTTTAACCCAAACAGGTGAACCATCTGGACAAAACTAGTTCAAATTATAAAATAACAATTAAATTAAATAATAGGCTTCAATTTAACCAATTAGAACAATTAAACAAATAATTATGGGTATGAAATAAACCCAAAAACAGTTTATACGACAGATAAATCAAAGTGTAAGATCCATTTTGGTTCATTTGCAGCGAGTGCACCTCATCAGCAGCTAGGTGAGTCAGACTCTGTGGTTTGTTGTGAATAATTGTGCGATTGTTTTAAAAATAAGCCAGAATGACTCACATCAGTTGAGTTTGAACAACTGGAACATAAAATTAGCAGCTTAACACTAAAAATCCACCCAAACATTCAAACAGATGTAAGTGAAAAAACCTGAGGCGGATGGTGGACAGGTGGAGAGGGAACCAAACAAGATCTAAATAATCCAAGACTGATAAAAAAGTGAAACTAAAGACAAAAAATAAGTAGAAATTGAGCTCAATTCAAACATACTTTAATTAAATGTTTTTGATCTCCAGTAGCAGTCAGTCTTACAACAACTCTTAAGGTCTCTGACTGAAGACTTGCTGAGGGTTGTTCACAGCTTAATTTAACATGTCCTGAATTCACCGTCAGTTGTTGCCAAGCACTGCTGATCCAGCTCATTTGGTTCTTCTTTACATCTGTCTGGTTGAATGTTTAGTCAGCCAGGCAGAAAGATGTTGGAGTAGGGGATATGATGGTGGTTTGAACTTCTTCCTTCTCTTTCTGCTGACAAAAATCCTTGACGCTTCTCTTTCAACTCATCTGGCAGAACTGGAAATAGTAAGCCCAGGGGAGTCACATCGACCCCTTCAGATCAAATTGATCAAAAACCTTAAATAATATTTTATATTTGAAAAGTTTTCCAAACATTAAACTTGTGTTAAAAAAGTCCACTTTTAGGTTTTATTTAGTGATTCATCCACATCAGTCAGTGAGTCTGACTCATTCTAGCTAGATAAAGGTTTATGTTAAGTCAGCTATTTAATCAGAAGCAGTCATGAAGTCACTGTTCCACATCAGTACATCCTGAAATGTGTCTACAAACTCAAAAAGGTAGAGGATGACTGAGCCAATTTTATACTTCACCAGGGCTGATCATAAAGATTTAGTCATCAGTTATTCTAAAAATGTCCGATAAGGAGATATGACTAAAATGGGGGGAACTTTGACGCGTTTTCAAAGAGGTGGAAACGTCAAGGCTACGATTATCAGCGTGTTACGAGTGATTTACTGTAGAATATCAACCAGCAACTTCCAGGCATTCAGACAAGTCACCAGAGACGTTAGAGTCACTTTTTGGTCAGCAGTAATGTCCATCCACCAGCCTGCATTCGGTCTCCACGGTAACCATCTGTTTAAATGGCTGATCCATGTTTTGTTTGCCATTAGGAGCATCCAGTTGGGTTTGGACAGCGTAGCATTGGAGTGTCATTAAAACTGTATTTATTTAATCCCTTCTAATAGTGAAACTCATTTTATATCAATTTAGTACGAAGAAGTTTAAGAAATTTTAAGAATTTATTTTAAGGATCAGCCGATATAATAATATAGCAATATCTGGTATCATAATATCTTGCTGTTATGGCTAATAACCAGTATTTACCAATATTATAAATATTTTCCTACCTTTTCAACACCATGAAATAATCACCAGGCTGAGGTTGCATCTCTGCTTCAGGCCTGGTCCACTCATAGCAGCGTAACTGGGAAAACGAATACATTTTTATGAGTTTTAACACAAAACTCAGTTCAAAGTCACTAAAAGCTATTATCCATAAAAACTCTGAACAAAGGGGAGATTTTAGAAAAACGCAGAATAACTTCTTTTTAACTGAGTAACAATATATTGAAGTAATGCTACTACTAGCTGTTGGCTTTCTAGTAGCTGCATTAGCTTAGCACTTTAGCTAACCTAATAGCTAAGCAGCTATTAGGCCAAATTACTTAGTCAAAGAATAGGCAGGAATACAAGTCAAAGTACTTATTTACTCTGAACAGAACATATTTCTGTTCATAATAAGAAATAATATTAATGCGTAACCCTGCAGCATAACCTAGCTTAAATGCTAACTCACCAAAACGGTTTTCTTCGACACAACAAGCGCTGACTTATATTGGAGAGGCTATTTTTTCCCTCAATACAGACATTTTGACTTTTTATTTGGAACATTATACCAATTTGTTCATAATTTGTCTCTCACATAGAAGTATGCAGCACCCGGACTACATATGTATGCCTTTAGCTGTGAACTCTGACTTTAATACGTCACGGAAGAGGCATTCAGGGAGGCTCTGAATTTAGAGTGGAAAAGGATTTGGCGAAATTAGTAAAGAAACCAACTTGGTTTACATTAAATGTAAACTTGTTTGCTAATAGGGATAATAACAGACTCAACTATACATTTTGCAGCACTGGTGATTTATTTACGTCACAAACTGGAACTTCAAGCTAAACTTTACAAACTCCAACAAACATTCAAGGTACTTTACAAAGATTTACAAGAGGACAAGAAGAACACTTTTGAAGGGAAGAACCATTTGACGTTTTCAGGAAACATTTAATTTGTTTACAATTTAAGTGCTGATTACAGAAAAGTGCAGCAGCAAACCTTTAACACAGCACACATTCATAGTCATGCTTTGTGATTATTCTTTTTTTATATATTCATTTGATTGTTGCTGTGGTGACACATAAAACAAAAAGGGCGGAGCCTAAGCTTAAACCCCGCCCCTTCTGTTGTCTGGTTTATGTTTTATTTCTTGCAAGTGAATGAAAGCGTTAGATATTGAAAGTACAACACTGAAAACGTGTTTTTACCAGAAATCACCACTTCACACACTGAAAAACATATCAAGACCAATTCTTTTACCAAAGTTATTGAGTTTTGTTACAATTAGACCAACTGTGGGGCAGTTTTTGAGGGACCATGATCTAAAATAATTTCCATCTACTTGTGCATTTAGGTTATTTTGAAAAGCAAAAGAAAATGGGATAATATAAAAGAAAAACCTGCCTGGATAACACTCAAGGTGAAATAAACAGAAAAAGCTGAGATATAAACTAAAAATGATCACAATAACGAAGGAAAACAGAGGAAATCCAACATAAACACAAAGATCAGAATACTGTAACCTGTTCAAACCCTGTAATTTATGCAATGTGTCAATAATATATCGAATAGTCATCATGCAATTGCAAAGTTGTGGGTTCGATTCCCGGTTCCTCTGGTCATGTTTCTGAAATTATTACCTCGTGGTTACAAATAAATGGAGATTTTAAAGGGGGCTGGGGTTCTGTTATAACCACTGACCTTTGATGCAGATGCATCTTAAATGTTGCTGAATTTATCCAATTGAATTTATTTAGAGTGAAATAACTTGTTTGTATTTTTTGATTCCCACCTGAAAAATGCAGCAAAAAGGTTCCAGAAATGTGATTCACCCAAAAAATAAAATAACTTTGCATTAAAAAAAAAGACACCAACCAGTAAGTGTGGAAATAACTTGTTCATACTGGGAAAACTGCCGTTTATATTTTAACAGCTCCACCGTTTGAAATGTATTTCTTAAAAATCCACTTTTATTTAATTCTTTGTCAAAATTACATTTTAAATGCCAAATTGTATGGAAAATTCCCACAGCTGGATTATTTTAATATTAGTTATAATCAAATAATCAAGATTAAAACAAATCTTGATCCGCAACATTTTATTCTTCAGTTAAATGAAAAGTGTGGTGAATCTGAATTTCAGATACAAAAAACTAAACTTTACATGCAATACTTGCTTTGAAATTATTCTAACTAATAGTAAACAAATGTATTTTTTCCCATACATTTTTGTCATTTGTCTTCAGACTAAGTCCTTAAACTGCCACAACTATGGAGCACTTTACTGAAAGTAAGAAATTATTTATTTTTGTAAAAGTTTCATGTTTTATTTGAGTATAAATAAAGCAAAATTCTGGTTAAAAATCAAAGTTTCTATGTTAACTAAAGCAGGCTTCACTTCTTAAACGTATCAACTGTTTTCTTTATGTTAGATTAAAAATATATCAAAATATATAAAGTAGCTTTGATTTAAAATCCGACAGAGTTGATTTATTCAAAAGCAAATGACTCTAAAATATCCATTAAATCACCACAAGAAGCAAAGATTAAAATTCTTCCTCTAAAAATATATAACGTCGGACCATTTTTAAAAAAAAATAAATAAATGAAGTAGAAAATGTTTCTCCTGCCCAAAGTTTAGCAGGAGGTGAGAAAATCTGCAGGTATTTTAGGTCACATTTCTGTAAAACAGTGTTCACAATCACCACTTCACACGACAAACATGAAAAAGACAAGCGTTAAAAAACAACTGTAATATACATACAATAAAAACCTTTAAAAAACAGATTTCTCACAGTCTACATAAATGAAGATTGTCACAGTAGCGCCTATTTACAACACAAAAACAGATCATTTTTATACTCCTGACAATGAGGCCAGAATGAGCTTAAAACATTTCAGGTTGAATGGACGGATGAATCTGCAGCCGGTTTTCTCCTCCAGGTTGATGAAACTCTCACGCACGCTGCACTTTTCACACTCGCTCGCAGAAACACGAGACGTTAGCGCGAACATTTGGTGGCGCGTTGCTGTAAAACCATGTTTTAAAATGAAACCCTTCATGATGTCTGCGACCCTCTGAAACAAACTGTCTGGTCAAAACAGGGAAAAAAAATAGAAAAATGAGTTCAGGCTTCTCTGCTGCTACATTTGCTGGACCTGTAGGTTTGATCTCACCTGACAACAGCTGGACAAGCAGAGTAGAAATTCATGAGATCTGATCCCTTTAGGTCATTTCTGGATGAGTTTTAGCTTCTTTTCGGTGGGATTACCACATAAAACACTAGAAAACAAAAATAAAATCTAAAAAATGAATTCATATTCTCAGAAATTACAGTCATTCAGCCACCGAGATTCACTTTCATATTTTTCTCACATTTAAATGTTTCAGATTATCAGGTTAAGAGTCACGCCAACCAACAGTGTTGGTGATAACAGGGAATAAAGGGAGAACATACAACGCCGCATAAAGGCCATTATAGGAAAAAAATTCATTTATGGCAAAAAAATTTGAAAACTCCTAAATATGTGAGAAAAAACCCTCAAATTTTTAGATTAATTTTAAATAAATCTTGAAAGAAAGGAGTTTTCTGATTTTCAAAAGTTGAAAATTTTTGACTTTTCAAATTCAGAAAATTTCCAAAATCTATTTATATTTTCTACTTTAGAAACTCAAAAAGAAAATTTCTGAGACTAAACTCAAAATTTCTTAATTTTTTTTGTGGAAATTTACTCCTTATTGCTGTCGTCGTCATAGAAACCTGCTCCACTAAAACATGCAGGATTGTCTACGTTGGACAGCTTCATTCCATGGCCTAAACAAATTATGTTCATTATGTTTTGCACAACAGATTTTAGCTGTTTTAAAGCAACTTGTCACTTTAAATCCAAGTAAGCTGCTGCGGGCCAAGCCCCCAACTCACTGATTATACTCACAAACAGATGCACAACCATACAACAGTACAGCTTAAAAAGCAGAAGTGGAGCCTCCTGCACAATCAACAACAATGCAGCAAATAGTTTCTGGATGGTAAGTCAACAACAAAACTCTTGCCTTTTCCAGCAGCCATTGTAAAGCGCTTAGAGCAGAAAACCAGCTGACCAGGCTGGAGCTAAGCCTGGGTTGCTAGGCAACAGGTGGAATTCCACTGGACTTACTAGGTAACGGCGTAGTGCCCATAAAATGTGAGTTAATATTTGGGAGGTTTTTGAAATGGCTCATTTTCCAGACACCAAAAACACTAACTTGTTTTTTAAGTGCTTTAGCTGCTTTTCGGAGCAGTTCAAACCCAAACTGAAGTGTAAAAGTGAAATTTGAATAACAGCCTCCCATTAAAATGAGGCAAATTTTGAGGTTCTGTTAGAATGAAGCAGAACCTTTGAGATCGATATTCAAGCTTTTGTCAGGTGAGACCAATAAACGCTACTCGTGTGAGTTCCGTGTCCGTTTAGGGACGCTGGGCGGCCGACGGCGACTGCTGCGTCTCGCTCCGCTGCTCCTCCTCTTCCTTCACTCCTTCCACACCCACCAGCGCTTGAGTCGAGTCACACGACTGTTCTCCGCGTCTTCGTCGTACGTTGAATCCAGCGGCCGTCCTCCGGTCACGCCCCTTCTCTGTAACTTCGACGCCACCGCTCCCCTGCAGGCGCGAGCCGCCAGCGCTGCCAGCTCTGCCCTGGCGAGCGGGTTGAAGAGGAGATAGAGAAGCGGGTTTACGCAAGCCGGAAGCGGCGTCACGAGCAACAAGACTCCCTTCGCGGCCTCCGGCCCGGCGGCGGGGAGCCGCAGGAGGGAGGAGAAGGACAGGAAGGCGACGGGGAGGTAGAGCAGGCAGTCTGAGAAGAGCAGCCAGGCGACGTGACGAGTCAACGCTGCGTCGTCGTGGGAGTTGAGTGGAGCTTTGCTGGCGCGGCAGTAGAGGCGAGTGTAGGCGAGTGTCATGACGAGGAAACAGAGCGAGTCGAAGAGCACCAAGGAGACTGCGAAGGCCAGCGAGGAGGAAGAGGACGACGACGAAGGCAACGGCAAGCAGAAGGAGGAGCTGCTGTGACCGGCCATCAGCGGAGGCAGAGTGACGAGAAGCCGAGCAGGAAGCAGAGGAAGATGGACAGACGGATGAAGAGCGGCGACGAAGAACGACCTGCAGGAACAGAAGTTAAACTCGGCTGAGCTTGAAAATATTTATAAGGCATCAAATAATTCAACCTTCATGACGCATTCGAAACATGATGCTGCGTATTTTATTCAAGTTTGTGTTTGATCGCTCAAAAGCACCAATGATAAATATTAGCTCTGCTAATGCTAATGCTAAAGAGCTAAAAACAGAACATGTTACATAATAATAAATCTACAGCGATTAATTTGGCCCATTGCACAGAAAAAGGAGTAAATTTCCACCCAAGGTTTCTTAGCTCCAAAAGGAACAAAATTGCTGAAAACCCCAATGTTTTATGATTAATCTCAGAAATTTTATACAGATGAAAATTTCAAAGTTTCAAAGGTCAAACATTTTCAGCTTTTTCAGGAATTTTTTTTTACATTAATCTCAAAATTTAAGTTTTTTCTTGGAAAATTTTGACTTCTCAAACATAAATTTCCAAGATAATCTAAAAAGTACTAATTTTGATCTACGATGGCTCTTGCATGTAGTTTTATGTTAGTATGTGTCATTAGACGCCTCTACCTGCAGGCTTTGCACTCATGTTGTCAGATTTGAAGTTGTTGAGTTCTGCTAACTTTGTTTCTGATTTTGCCTAATTGATCACTTTACCGCTGGTCAGAAACATGGAAGACATCAACAGATTTTAAAATGTTTCCTGTTGTGCAGCAATGCATTCTGGGTGCAGAACAAACATTCGATGATGAAAACTTTAAGGCAACTGTGAGTTTATAAAACAGCCACATGAATTAGGATTGATGGCAGAACGTTGGTCCTGAGGTTCTTGGTGATAAAGTGCTTGTTGACGTTTCCTCACCGCTGCTCCTGTCGGTTTTGCTGCTCTGTGTTGCTCCTGCAGCAGACAGACATCGCTCCAGAGCCGCGACCGTCAGCAGGAAGAGTCCGGTCTGAGACGCAAACACACACAGGAAGCCGCTGAGGCGACACAGGAAGCTGCTCTCCCACTTCACCCCATACCTGCAACAGAAGAGGCATTAAAACCCAGGAAGCCGCAGAGAAGAGGAAGTTAGTCAAATAATAACTGTATTCAAACCTCCAGAAGCTGCCGAACGTCCAGGCGTCCACCGCCGCCAGCCAGCCGCTCCACACTCCCATCAGGCCGTTCACCAGAGCCAGCAGGCCGATCAGGAGCTTGGGGGGCGTGACGACGCTGGCTGGAGAGAAGAAGACCGACAGGACGACGAGGCCGTTGCTGACCAATGAGATTGCAGCAATGAGCCAGACGCCGCCGCGGATCATCCAGCTGCCAAGAAGACGGAGACACGGCCGGAACGGACCTGAGACAGAACCACAGGTTAGCTTGTTTAAAGCTGCGGTACGTCACTTTAGTAAAAAACTGTTTTTACATATTAGTTTAAACTGATGCAGTATGATATACCCCAACCAATCAGAGCCAGGAGGCAGGTTTTAGCGCCGTCAATCACTCTGGGGCTCTGCTACATTGCAGCTAGCATAGCCTGTTGTCAATGTTAAGACTAGTTAGCGTAGCTTCTGATGACGGTGGTGACAGTTTTCCTGTAATGCGATCGGTTTCTCTGTCATTAGTACATTTAGCAGCGAGTACATACGTTTGATTGACAGCGCTAAGCCCCTTCTCCTGGCTCTGGTTGTATTTAGTGCATTTGTTTAGAAACCAATAACAGATCATCTGCATAATATTAAACCATAACAACATAATGTTAAATATGTAAAACACATTCTCTATAGAAGTTATAATTCCAGTTATAAACTGATTCTGCAGTTTGTTATCCAACACTTCAAGCTCACATCTCTGTTTTCCCAGCCAGCCCCGAACACATCACCTACTCTCTCTCTGATTGGTTGACTGACTCCACTGCTAATAAAACTAGTGACTGTGAATTGTGGACTTTGGCTCCAGTCTGTTGTTGGACCCCAGGACTCTGGAATTAAGGCTCTAGGAGTTTGGATCAGACTTCCACCCTCCTGGCCAAGGACATAACCCTTTGTGGTTATTTCTGCCTGACGGTTCCTCATTTGGACACAAATTGGACTCAATCTTCTCATCTCCGATCTGGATCGTAGAAACCCGGCTGGTAGATGAGATACGTTCATTTTGTACATTTACATTTATTGCAGATTCTCTCTATCCAAAACTTTAAGGTTTAAGGCTTTTTAAGGTTCCACTCATGACTAGCTCCAACGGGTCGCACAAAATCAGCCAATGGACAAGTGGTATGCAAATGAGATGTGGTGACATCATTAAGTAACAGGACTATATATATATATATATAAAAAATCTTTGTAGTTTCAGATTTTCTCAAACTACAAAAAAACAAAACGAAGTTCGGTTTGATCTGAAAGAGTCTTTACAGTCAGAGGTTGGAGAGAAATATATATATATATGTGTGTGTGCGTGTGTGTGTGTATATGTATATATTGAAAAAAGTAAACATAAAGAGACATTTTGCTACCTGGAGTTGGGCTGCAGTGAACAGAGTGTTGAGGTTTGGGTTCGTCTTCAAACTCCATCAGAAAATCGTCCCAGTCCTGGTCCACTGCACACAAGCAAAGAGAATAAAAATGCTGTTTGTAAAATAAATAAATTACTTATTAAATGGGTTTTTATTCTGGATAATTCTATTAAAACCAAATTTCCAAAAAACAATGAAGTGAGGTCCCTCAAAGCTCAGTTCTAGGGCCACTTTCATTGAGAACCTTTGTATTCTAATATATTTACTGTGTTATATTCTCTTCAGGATGTATAAATTAAATTGATCCATATTGTTTTATTTTGATGGATTTATTTTTGTTTCATTTCATCTTTATAGTCACAGGTACGAGGGCGAGTTGAGTCCATAGACAGGAAAGAATAGAGGTAAATGTTTGCTAAAAAACTAAGATAAAAATTATTATAGAAAACATGGAAATTTGATGAGTTTTAAAAGTCAAAAATCTGTCAAAAAACTTTACATTTGAAACTCAAAAAGTGTCAGTTTTTTTTCTAGAAAGTTTCTGAGATTCGGTTCAAAAGTACAGAATTTTTCTTGCAATTTTCTAACTTTTGGATCTCAGAAATTTTTTTTTTCTTCCTAGAAACATTTTCCAATTAATCTCAAAATTTTCAGAATAAAAATGCAGAAAGTTTTGAGTTTCAAAAGTTGGAAATGTACTAATTTTTTCCGTCTATGCAGCGTCGTACTCTGTTATCTCTGGTCTGTTTATTTTTTAAAATATTTTTCACTTTTCTGTCTGTCCTTGAATGTTTTCTTTTTGCATCAGGAACTTTTCGTTTCTTGTTTACTTTGACTGGAAAGGAAAGGAGCGTCTCTCGCTGCAGAATCTGCTGCCTCTTCCCTCTCCCAGGAAAAACCTCCGTCTCCTCGCTTCTCACAGGAGATGAAGGCGCAGCACTGGAAGGCGTAGGGCAGCTCCATCACCCTGAGGAAACAACTCTTAGCATTTATTCCTAGAAACTGCAGAGTCGACAGAAAAAACATTCCAGTCAAGAGCCACCTGACTCGGGGCAGATCTTCTCGGGGTATTAACTCCATCAGCTGATCGTTTCCCACCAGCCGAATGCGAGTTAAACTCTGCAGGCCAGTAAGAGGCAGAGAGGACAGCTGATTGGACGACAGGTCGCTGGAGAAACAGAAAATGCTTCAGTTGTTCACACCAAAGTATTTCCACCATCAGTAATCTGATTTTACTGCTTAATGCTGCTAACCAGGGCAGTTTAACCTCCTGAGAGGCAAAACCTTCTGATTATTAAAGGTCTGAATGCATCATAGAGGTTTGCAAAGAGTCTCTGGTGTTGCAGAAAAACTCACAGTTTGGAGAGAGACGTCAGAGCAAAGAATGAGTTTGGCTTCACGGATGACAACCGGTTCCAGGATAAATCTCTGCAAAAGGAAAGGGATCAAATATCTATGTCACACAAAGCAAACTGAATGAGGATTTATGGTTAAAGTTCAAAGGTCTTTGTCCTTCCCCAGTCACAGCTCAAACTCTTTCTCCTAGTTTCTTTAAACTCTGATTTAAAACATTTGTCAGCCGTGTCTCTATTCACGCTGCACGCAGTGAGCAGCAGAGCATCAACACGTCGTCCGAACAGCAAACATCTGTCCCAGGGTTCATCGCACAACGTCTGCAAGTTTTATGGACCTGCTAATTGCAACCTCAGTGGTTTGGGCAGCTTCTCCAGCTCTTGTGTCACCAGCATCATTTTTGCTTCTTGTCACTGGCAACATTCTCATCTTCAGCTGCACTGTCAATATGTGCAGACTCTTATCTGCAGAGTCCCACATCTCCATCAGACCAGCCTTAACATCGTTCCTCACTGCAGGAGTCCTTTATGCTCCTGACTTCACCTACTCCTCACGTCTCCAGGGTGTTGCTCAGCGTTGGAGTCTTCAGAGTGACGGTCACTCCTAAAATCTTTAGAGCCATTGCCACTCCTCAAGTCACTCAGGAGTGACCGGCACCTAAAGTCTTTAGAGTGATGGCCAATTCTATCAGTTTCCCTCTGTGACTCGTCTGAGCGCCGGTCACTCCTCCAACCCTGAGCTGCAGCCATTTTTTGTTCTGTCTGTCTGTCTGTTCTGTCTGTGTCTGTCTGTCTGTCTGTTGTGTCTGTCTTGTCTGTCTGTCTCTGTCTGTCTGTGTCTGTCTCTGTCTCTATCTGTGTCTGTCTCTGTGTGTCTCCTGAATGCTGGTCGCCTGTTTCTAGTCTCTAAAGCCTCGTCTCTCCTGGACTCTCAGCAGCTCCAGTCATCCCTCCAGTCTTCACATCCCTGGTACTCAGGCTGCAGCTACCACACTTCTAATCCCTTTTGTTGCAGAATGCTTCGACAATGAGCCACCTCTCCAGCATCTTCTTCTCTCTATTTAGATTTAGGTTCTTCTGGTTTATTTATTCAATACATCTAAAATGTTCTTGGAAATGTTTTGCATGGCGGCTGCAGGGATCTGCTTCATATTTCATCCCCTCTGTTATCTGCCTCCATTCTGACGTTTTATTGTCAGAGTGTTTTGTCTTTTTTGTTCTTATTTGCTTCTCCTGAAGTGGAGAGCCTTGAACTCCCTCACTGACTTCATGGCAGCTGCTCCTACGACAAGCGGACCACCTGGATCAGCGCCTCCATTTGGAAGTACTTAAAGAGGTTTCAGTCGGGTTCATGGGTCAGAATCTGAAGACCAATTAAATCTGCACAGTGTGTGTTCTCACAGCGAGCGAAGGGTCACCAGGCCGGTGAAGGTGTTCTCCCTCAGCTCCTCGATCTCGTTGTGGTGGAGATCACTGCAACACACAGATTAGTCACACTAATTTCCATTGCATCACTTCAACTTTTTCTACTTTGAAGCGTTTTCCTGGCTTCTGATTGGTCTTAAACAGACAACACTACTGCTAATTGCTCCCATGATGCACAGCTGGATGCGTTTTACTGGTTGCCAAGGTAACCAGAGACTTGATAAATGTGCTTTACGGGCCTCAGAGGTTGACAAAACCTGTTCCTTGCCCAGATAAGAGAGATAAACTCCTTCATTAAAAGGAAATGAAGATAAACCTCACATCTTCTGGATGCTTTCACAGCCAGTGAAGCTGGGAAGAGTCTGGATCTTGTTATAGGAGAGGTCGCTGCAGACACAAACACAGATTTAGCCATCAGCGGTCAGGGACGTCCAACAGTCTGTGAACGCAGCAGCTTGCTGCACATGAAGGTGGAGATGTTTGTTCTTCTACAGGATCAGCTGAACGATGAGCGTTGGGACTATTGGGACTGGTTGGCATGGAGATGATGAGACGACTTACACCAGTTGAAGGTTTGGAAGCTGCTCACACATTGAACCGGGGAGAGACGTGATCCGAGCTCCAGTGATCGTCCTAGAAGCCCAGACAGACAGAAGGAAACATCTGTTTGAGAGAGCAGGAGCTTCAGCCTTGAAGCTCTGATCCTGAAAGCAGCATCTTAAACCTAAACACACAATTTAAAAATGAAGCATGCTGCAGTTCGTCTCACTGACCAGCAGGTTTCTACATTCTGGGCCGCAGCTCTTCAAACTTAAAACATGTTTTTTAAAGATTTATCACTTCGGCTTCACTTTATCTCAGTCCGGCTCTCAGCTAGTCTCTCAAAGTCATCTGCAATAGCATGAAGCTATTAGCTTCAGGATTACAACGCCCAGCTTGGTGGAGTAGCTCTGGCGCCATCATCTGGTTTTGTTCATATCTTTTGGTTGAGTTGTTGCTTTTTGAATATTTATCTCCTCTTGTTTCAGAGGCTGAGCAGCTGGACGGGGTTTTGATTCCGAAACTTTTTCAGTTTCAGTTGTTATAAAGCGTAGCCACCCGATTAGCATCTGAAAAAGGCTAATAAAAGCTGAACTTTGACCCCAAATCCCAGAGGAGTTTACACTGGAATCAGAGCAGGACAGTTCCAACCAGGTTTTCCATCCCCTACTCCAACATCTCTCTGCTGGATTTTCTAACGGATATTTAAACCGGAGTGGCAAAAGCAAATGAGGTGGATAAGCAGAGTTTGCCAACAACTGATGCTATCATCTCTGCTGCCTGGATATTCAGCAGCAGTCTTCAGTCAGAGGCTTCGACAGAGTGGTTGGAACACTGACTGCTAGCAGAAACCCTTCCTGTCCACAGAATCAACATCCAAAGTGATTCTTTGAAGAATCTTGGATGATACAAGTTAAGACAAAATTACATTTTTCTTTGGAATAAATCAAGTATTTTTAAAAACACCAATTATTGGTGACATCAACTATTATCTACAGTAAAACTTAAAATAATTAACATTTTAAAAATTTTAATTTATGTTGGGGGTCAAATTGGAAACCAGGTTCTTTGACTAGTATTTTTACAAATATTTCTTCTGAAAATACTCAGAAACATTTGGAGTATTTACCACTAAAGACACAAAGCCCACTCTGCTCTGCAGAAACGATTTAATTCAGCCATGTTGGAGGGTTTCCATCATGAAAGTGAAGTTGATACAAATAAAAAATATTTTCATTTTGTTCTATTTACTCAAAACCTTTAGGTGTGACAAACCAAAAGAAATCTGTGAAGGACTGACACTTTTCACAAGATGAGTTCTGACAACATTCTGGGATCATTTGATGGAATTGGGTCAAACTGGGGCTGAAAGGTCATTTTAAAGGCAGACAGTGGAAAAACTGGGACGGTTTGTTTGGTTGCCGTTTGCATTTCCACTTACTGGTTACAGCTGAACTCAAGCCACCTTCAGAAATGAGTTTAGATGGAAAAATACAAGAAAATAAACTCTGCAAATGTGTTTATTATCACATGGAAATTTGGCTTAGCAAAGGGAGGACGAAAGGGCTTTTTAATTTCAGGCTGAGCTGCAGAAATAATAAAGCTCCAGCCTGCCAGATAGGATAATAACTGCAGTTTTTAATAACAACAGTTTGATTTGGGGTTCAGCTCTGAAAACACACAGTAAGAGGGCTACAACAGCAAACAGATATGAAACATTCCTCTGTCAGGGTGTGTGCGTGTCTTACAGGCTCTCCAGACTCCTGGTTCCCGACAGATCTGGAAACTCTGCGAGTTCTGCCGCACCGTTCAGAGAGCTGAGGGAAAACCAGGCAGAGAAGTGGATTTACGTTGAGGAAACAGAAAATGTTCTGGGCCCCGTTCAGCTTGAGCGTTACATTCTCTGTGTAATTAGCACCTGATTTAATGAGGCTCAAGCTAAAAACAGAGTCACCCTCAGCTGACCTTCACCTTTCATCTGTGAATGAAAGGAAAATCCTCTGGCAGCACAGAGAGAAATTAAATCTGCACTTTAAAAAACTGATTGATGCACAGAAGAAGAAAACACTTTGATCTGTTATCAACCTGGTTTCTGTGGCCACTAGGGGGCAGAGTTGGTTAGCCTCGTCAGTGACCAGAACAAGAGCTAAACCGTTCAGGTGTGACTGGAGCAGCTTTAAGCCTGGTGAGGCAACTTTCCCAGATCTGTCCTCCAAAAACAATAAATACATGTGCAAATGATCTAAGCTGTTCGCCCAAATGCAGCTGGATTAGCTCAGGATTAGCGCAGTGACTGGGAGCTAGCAGGCATTAGCTGCTAGCATCAGGTGACGCTAATCTGAGGCTATGTTTTGTTTTTTTAAACTAAAGTACGTATAATAGAGTTTTTAGATTTTAAATGTTTCTACAGAAAATAGTTTTGCATTTCTCCAAAGAAAAAAACAAGATAAATTAATTCTGTTACATTTTACACAAACAGCGGCCATTTTGGATTTTCAGTTTGACTTTCCAAGTCAGAATTTTAACCTTCATTTCTTCTGTCCCTCATATTCAGCAACTTTATCCCAAAATAGGACAATAAGTCAAAAATGTGGCTTCATGTTTAACTGAACAAGTTTCTTTAGGTTTTGTAGCAGAGAAGAGAAGCAATATGTTTTATTCAAGTAAGAGTGAAAACGTATTCCGTTAAAAGTCTGAGTGACTGATAAAATCATCAATAATTCAATATTTAAAAGTATAAAGTTAAGTGGAAATTTTGGTATTTTAAGGTTGAAAATGGCAACAATTCATACAAGTAACAAAAAATAACAAAAACTTTTTTCTATATCAGTTTTCAATAAAAAAAAAAACTTATGAAATTTTATCAAAAGCTGCAGGTGTGTCTGGAGAACGTTTGTTTTGTTTTTCTTTCACTGGACAGAAAATCCAGAAATTTTACTCAAGAGTAGAAATACTTCAAAACAAAGTTACTCAAAGTACAGCGAAGTAAATATACCTGCAAATTTCTTTCTAAAAGTAGTTTCACTAAATGTAATTAAGTAAATGTAACCAGTTACTAACCACAGTTAGCAACACACTCAGACAATGACAGTCCTCTGCACATGTGAACCACTATGTGTGAATTACTTAGTGTGATACAAACAGGCTGAGCTGCAGCATCACCACCTTTACTTCCCAGAATGACTGTTTCTAAAAGCTAATTAAATCTCGAAGTTTTAACTGATTTGGGTGAGTGTGTGTTTTCCTCACAGCGTCCGAAGCTCCGGCAGGTTCTGGAAGGCCGACCGGCCCACAGACTGAATTGGATTGTCATAAAACAACCTGCCAAACAAAAACACATTTGTTTTGTTTTTTTAGGCAATAAACTGCAATAGTTAGGGCCATTGGAGGTGAAAAAAGGAGTAAATTTATCCCAAATAATTCAGAAATTTTGAAATTAATCTCAAATAAAAAAAAAAACAAAACTGAATTTCAAATTTGAAAATTAATCTAAAAGATTTCCTTGAACAAACCAGAACATTTCTGAGCTCCAAAAGTGAAAATTTGGAAAGAAAAAGCTCAGAAATGTTGAGATTAACCAGAAATTTTCAAGCAAAAATTTTGACATTTTAGGGAATTTTCTTGGTTTCACATTTTCTGAGATTAATCTTAAAAATTCAGACTTTTTCTTTTTTTTTTTTTACATTTTTTGGAGCTGAGAAATGTTAAAGTTTTTCCTATAAACTTTCTGAGCTTAATCTCAAAATTCATGATATTTCTGGCAGAAGTTTACAAAACAAAATCAGAAAAACAGGGTTTTGGAGCGATTTCTTAATAACTCCAGACATACAAGAAAAATTGGGCTGATATCCATTATCATTATAAACTATGAGTAATGTTAAGAGTTTTCTGGGTCGTTGGTACCTACAAGGAGATCAGAGACGGGTTCCCAGTGAAGGCATGCTCTGGGATGGACTGGATGTTGTTGCTATGAAAACCTCTGAAGAGAGAAAAGAGAAATTATATTTATTCATCTTTTTTTTAATAATTGAACTTGGTGCTTTTTCTAGGCAGAAGATTCAGACTTACAGCTCTTTGAGGTGGCTGAGTGAGCGGATGGCCGTAGGAAACTCAACCAGGCTGTTGTAGTTTAAATCTCTGATTAGAAAAGACAAAAAATATTCACAATAAAATTATTTCTGCTGCTAGCGTTAGCTTCATGTGTGCTAGGTTGATGATGATAAATAAAACTGATACAATGTTTTCAAATGTTCTAGAAAGCATCTCAATGCTAACAAATAGCAGCAAAACAGACGAAGCTAACGAAGCTAACGTTGCAACACACTGGCTGGAAGAGCTTTTTGTACCAACTAATAAACTAAATAACCTTAACAATAATATTTCTACTTATTAAACATTTTGTGGCAAAAAATGTTTCTGAAATGAAAATGTTGCTCATTTGGTTGATGCTTTTCAAATCAAATGTGATTTATTTTGACTAATTAGTTACTTTGATGGCCTTTTAAAGCCATTGTAGATAGAAATAAATAAATTTCCCAAAAAAATAATCTCAGAAATTGTCTGGAAAAACAAGGAAATTTCAGTTTGAAAAGTCAAAAAGTTGATTGAAAAAAAAAAATAAACAAATTAATCTCAGAATTTTCTATAGAAAAAAAACACAAAAATCTGAATTTGAATAGTCAAAACTTTCTAGAAAAACTCAGAAATTGAGACTAATTTCAGAAATTTTCAATAAAATCCATGACAATTTCTGATTTTTGGAAAATGAAAATGTTGAACTTTTGAAACTCAGACAAAAGTTCAAAAAGAAAAACAAAAAGTCTGAAATTTTTGTTTTTCTCAAAAATTTCAGAAATTAATCTCCATCTCAGATTTTTTCTAGTAAATTTGCTGCCTACAACGACACTAACACGCCGTCATAAGTTATAAATCCTGCAGTTTTAAACACCAATCATTTTATGACTTAGTTCATCAACAACCAAATGAATAAAAAATATAAATAATGTAAGCTACATCTTTTATTAGTAACAGAACCAATAATGTTGCCCCTGAAGTGAAAAACTCAGGTACTGGCAACACCTCAGATCATTTCCACCTGGTCTAAACTGAGACGGCCGTCTTTACGCAGTAAAAGTCCAAATCTCTTGGAAGCCATGTTTCCATGTCCTGCACATACCTGAACAGCAATAATAGGACATTTCTGAATCTTGGGGTTGGGGTTGTGTAACAGGTCCTGGTCGGTTCCTGGTACTCTGGCCTTGTAAATTTCTGTTGGACTGTGTTTGTGTCCTGCTACAACAAGAGTCCGATTCTCCTCAGAGAGACAATAAAGGCCAATCTTATCTCATCTTATCATTATCTTGTTTTATTGCCTCTTTATTATCTACTACATGCTGGTCCTACCAAATCTCCAACAGAGTCGTAAGTTATTGACCTCCAAAACAACAAAAGGCTGAATTGTGAATTGAAACTTATTGGACCTTTATAATGGAGGTAAATTAGGACAGTATGTACCATGTCAAGCTATTAGAGACAATCAGGAACAGTTTCTTCAGCATTTCCATTTGAGTCAACGCTGGAAATTCAACATCTTGACTGATTTTATGAGAATCTTCTAGACAACAGACACAACATCAACTTGTAACCAACTGAAAAACAACATCTTCACTTAAAATGACAGATTGAAACAGAGAATCTTTCAAAATATTCATAGTAAAACAAGAATTTCACATTTATGCAGGAACTGTCAGCTTTACATTGAAATCTATAAATAATCTTGGTTATGATTATTGGAATAAAACACCTTGTGTTGACATATCAGACCAAATATGGAAAATATCTATTAAATTGATACCTATGTCATCATTTCTGCACTGCAGATTGTGTTTCTAGTTGTGACTGTCGGCTTTACCGAAGTCTAGAAAAGAAAACTAGATCTCTAAGGCTGTTTTCACACCCGATTGTCTGTAGATTTGGTTCATTTGTTACATTTTCAGCTGCCGTGAGTTTGTTTGGTTTAACTCACGGCTCTGAGTGAGTTAAACTCACTCAGATAAATATTTAGAAAAACCTGTTCCCCTCCTAACCTGTGAGGGCGCTACACCAAGAACCACTAAAGGAAGCGACACAAAGACACTGAGAGCAACTTCCGATTTTTACGATGGCACTTGACTGAAAAAAAAAAGTAGTAAATTAAAATCAAAACCTTTTAGACAAATCTCAGGAATTCTCTAGAAAAATTTTGGAAATTTCTTTTTTTCCAAATGGCAAAAATTTGCGAGACAAAAATAAAACAACTTTTGGTCCTACAAACTTTGGTCTCGGTTCGGTTGAAGTGAACTCTGGTGCAGTTTGAATGCATATGTGAACAGCAGGTGACCCAAGGCCGATCCAGAAGTGAGAAGTGGACTATAGCACAGGTTCATACAACCAAGAAAAACCTGCTAGCCTAGCGCTAACAGGAGAAACGACATGTGATCTTTGGACAAAAGAGAAATCTGACTCCGCTCCATTGGTGATCAGTTTTTGACTTTGAAAAGCCTTTTTGTGTTTTCAGTTTCCACATTAATCAAGGTAAGAACAAACTCCGCATCAGGAAAAACAGATGACTGTTGCCTCAAATATGAAATGACCGTCTTTACGATGCGTTTGGGTGGAGATTTTAGGCTCGGAAAAAAATTCATGTGAACGTTTTGTTTTTCCAGCTTCATGTTTTGCTTTAATCTTTTCTGTTTTGTCTTTTAACTTTATTAAAGAAACATTTAACCGTCCCTCCTTCCTGCTCTCTTCTCTTTCATCACCAGTAGAGACTAGAGCATTCCTCGAGTCCACATGTGGTTTCACTTAGGTCCTCTCATCCATCTCTGGGATGCAGGTGGCTGCTCCACAGACACACACAGCCACTCACAAGCTCCCACATTGTGAAAATACCATTAAATTGAAATCGTTTCAATCTGGTTCTGAGCATGAGAGTCCATGTGTGTGTTCAGAGGATCGCTGCTAACAACAATAGTGGAGCTGCGTTCTTTCCAGAGATCTTTTTATGGAGTTTGGAAGGTTGCGATTGTTGATGATTTAGAGATCCACAAATCGTTTGAAGATGTAGGTTTTCATCACGTTTTATAGTGAGCGGATTAAATTTAACGAAAGTTGAATCAAGCGCAGGTGGAGCAGCAATGTATTTATCGCCGCCTGGTTTTATTTCCATTTTCATACCTTGCTGCTTATTTCAACAGGAGAGTGTCGTAGCGAACGGAAAAAAAAAAAGGTCATCTACATTTGGGAAGATAAATTTTGCGATAATTTGTAAAAGAACTACCAAAATAAAAGTTTTGTCTTGCAAACTTTTATCTAAACTCCTACTTCAACTGTTCTTGTCGCTTTAAATATTTAGCTTTCTAACTAAATATTTAGTTTGGACTTAAATTTTGTGTTTGTAAACAAATTATTTAGCTACATTTTTACTTAGCCAGCTGGACAGTTAGCTGGTAAGCTAAATATTTGATTTGGCCCTAAATAATTTACATGGAAACTAAATATTTAGCTTTCTAACTCAATATTTAGCTTGTAGCTAATTGTTTCTAAGGCAGCTGGCTGAACTATGTTTTATTTGGAGGAATCATAATAAAGGGATCCGAAAACAAAATGCACACTTTTCAGATGTATTATTTGCAGAAAAATGTGAAAATGATGCAGAATTTTCCTTCCATGGTTTCAGTTGAATAAAATCCACACTGAATGTTGCGTCTGTCGGGTGACGACTTTGATTTTAGTCTTGGCTTCGGTTTTTCCTTCCCAGATTCTTGAATAAATTAGTTTATTCTTGATTTGCTGCTTCCTGAGAGACGTCAGCGTCTGGTTTCTCCCCTCAGCTGAAATCAGTCTGAGCTGAACCAAACGGCTGAATTCATTAATCCCCGTTTCCGTTTGCTTCTCTCCGTTTGTGTTTGTAGTTTTGGGCGAGCATCAGAGTGCGCCGCGGTTTATTATTGCTGATTGTACAGGTATACAGCCTCCCGACTCGCACATAAACACATGCGGCCCGGGTGTGCATAATTAAGATTAGCATAGAGGCCGGGCCACACACAGCGCACGCTTCTGCCCAAGTATTTCCAGAGCAGCGCTTAAACCTGAACATTTTCTGTACACACAAACATTCCTCGGACGGCACACAAATACACTAAATCACGCTCGTTTACATCCTGGATCCTCAGTTATTTTCTGTAAATACCCTTTACAATAAGTAGTTATGTGATTTGGGAAAGAAAAACACCTGGGTGGTGATATAAATCAGAGAATTATTCGTCTAATTTGCTGATTTATTTTCTTTTTTCATCAGGAAAGGCGTTGCTGCTCTGAGTTTGATGAAGACAAGAAGCCAAAATTTACTTCTGCAGTAAAAATGTCGGATTTACAACATTGTGGGCTGGAGTTTTGATGCCCTTTCCAGTAAGAAATAGATATTTTAATAATGCAAATTTATTAGTATAAACTGTTTTATTGTTGGTTAAATATGTTAACTGAAATATGTTTTCTGACAAACTTCTAAATTTACGAAATCTGAGAATCTCTTACCTTTAATATCATAAATTTATGCCTTTAATTAGAGAAAACTAACATTTTTTCTTGCAAGTTAATATTCTTGGAGTTTTTTCTTGAGAATATACAAAATTAATTTTAAAAAATTGCTGCAATTTAGTGAGATATCTGTGTTTTAGCCTTTCACTGTCAGAATGTTATCAGAAAATTTTATTTTCTCCTAATGTAGAACAATAAGAGCAGCTTCAGCTCTTCATGCTGGTATTTTCTGACAAAGTGAATCTGTTCAGAAAGGCTCCCGGGTCGGACATGAACCTGGAGAAAACGATGTTTCAGAACAGAAATCTGCCTCCGTGACCCTGTGACCCTGACTTAACCCTTACTGCTGGAACTGGTCATCAGACAGAAACTCACAGCGTCTCCAGACTGTGGAGTCCGTGGAAGCAGTTGTTGCCCATGGAAACGATCCTATTGTTGTTGAGATGCCTGCGGAGAGAGCGAGAGAAACTGATGGACTAATGAAGCGGACAAAGAGAGAGTATGTGTCTTTTTAGAAGGGGCCCTGAGGCTTCTCAAGAAGGCTTTTTTCTCCTTTTGGTAATTTAATGCAAATTAGCTTCAAGCCAATTGGACAAAAGGAATGACAGCGGACTTCAATGGCGCCGCTCTGAATGCCGTCACACCGGCACAAACGGGGAGTTTGCATGTTATTACAGAGCCAACATGGACAGACAGGGACAGCAGGGATCAACAACATAACAGATATTTCTGTTTATTTACATCAATACAGGACATGACAACTAGATTAAAACCAAAAATCAATAAAACACTGAATAGTTTAATATTTTATAGGTTTCTCTATCAGGATAACATTAAAAATTGAGTCATAGTTTATATACATTCTTTACAAAAAGTAAAATATTTCATCTATTTATTTAGCATTTTGCATAAATTGGTGCTTAAAGCAGCTTTTAAAAATAAAACATACTTTAATAAGAGAAATGTGCCGTTATGTGGCCAACACATTCCTCAGTCACATAGTGCTGCTCAAAGCATTTTCTAAAAAAATTGAGTGGAAGGAAAAGCTATTAAATGCATGTGATGCTAAATTTATGCTAAACTTGCTAGCATAACTTCTGTTTTGGCGTAGGTTCCACTTTAGCATTAGCTAAAAATGTAAGTTACGTTAAAACATAAATGTAAAAACATGTAATCTGTTTTAGCATAACTTACATTTAACATAAATTCCATTTTGCTATAATAGACTTTCTAGAACAACTTTATGACATTTTGTTTTAGCATAAAACATGAATTATTAAAACTTGCTAACATAGAGCTTCATTTATAGTGAAAAAAATTATTTAGCATAAAATGTAAGTAATGACAAACTTGCTAGCACAACTTCTCTTTGGCTTAAGTTCCATGTTAGCTTTAGCTAACGCTAAGATGTAGATTAAGACAAAACAGAGATTCTGTTATAAGACAACTTCTATTTAGCATACGTTTAATTTTTGCATTCATTGCGAAAATGGAAAAATGATCATTTTCTGCTTTGTGATAAAACAGAATTTGTGATGAATTTGCTAGCAAAGCTTAATTTATGCAAAAATTTGCTTCAGCATAAAGTCCAAGTATTGAGCAACTCTTAAAAAAAAAATTTCTAACGTAATTTCCTTTAACAAACATTTTGTTTTAGCATAAAATGTAAATTATGATAAATTTGCTAGAATAGCTTTGTTGTAGCATTGTAGTTTTTGCATTTTGTGCATTTTGCCCTTCTGGGCCATCATTAAAATGCACAGTATTAATTTTGGAAAAAATTTAATTCTAAATTTAACATGAAAGAAAAATAGAAGATGTATTGAAATGTGCAGTATGAGTCTGAAAGCAACTGCTTCAGACGCAACCAAAGGCTGTAAAATAAAACATTTTGATTCTCTTTCTGTACTTACAGCACCACCAGGCGGCCCAGCTTGCTGAACGCGTGGTCAGGGATGTGGGCGATGTGGTTGAGGGCCAGCGTCATGGCCTGCAGGGTCGGCAGCTCTCCCAGAGCCTTCACTGGCACCTCCGTCAGGGCATTGTCATCCAGCCAGAGGTGGCGAAGCGAGCGCAGACCGAAGAAACAGCCAGGCGGAACGCCGGAGATGTGATTCGCATCCAGTCGGCTACGAAAAACACAAACACAACGCAAAAGGACTTAGGAAACTTCCTCTTTTGTTCCTGATGAGTCTGAGTAGCATTATGTTGTTGTGTTTCCTGTGAATATCTAAGATAAACTTCTCTTTTCAAAAGAGTCCAAAAGAGAGGCGTCATTTAAAGTGGTGTCACAAACAAGCAACAGAAAACCTTTTAAGCCCATTTGAAGACCTAGAAGAGATTAACGAAGTAAAAAGCTTTGCTAAATCTGAAGTAGTTTAAGAGGAAAATTAGGCATCAAGTGTTTGAGCAGGAAAGGAATGATAGGCAGTCGGTTCAAGAGCCTCTTAACGAGCCTGCAGGCTCTCCGGTCCAACTAAAACATTTTCATTAGCTCACACTTACTGCTCAGAGCATTTAAGGAGAAACATATTCAGCAGCAACACAAACAAAAATATATATTTACAAACTCCAAATAATTAAAACTCCAAATCTTTTATTCTTCTAATTGTTTTTGTAGCATCATTGCTGGAGACGGCAAAGAAATTCTGAATATTTGCAATTTCTTTATTTTTCAACAGAAATTATGGAAATTTTAAGCATCTATTTAGTTTTGAATTTCTTTATATTTTAACTAATGTTTAGACAAAATCTGAAAAATAACGTTTATTTAGCTTGAAAGAATAATCTGCTTTTCACAGAGGCTGACAGACGCAAATACGCAGCAAAACACAAAAGATGAACAAACACAAAAACCCAAATGTAACAGAAAAACACTGAAAAATATACTGTAAACTACAATGTCGTAGTGTATCATTGTACATAAAAAACAGCAACACTTTCACCAAAAAAATCTAAAAAATTGAGTTTCATCTTAAAAATGTTTTACAAAAATGTGAATTGTCAAAAAGTTGAACATTTTTTCCATCTTTGGAGTTTGAAAAGGTTTTTCTGCAAAATTTCTGAGATGAATCTCTCAAATTTCTGCATTTTTTGGGTGGAATTTACTCTCTTTTTTTGTGCAATATATGGCAAAAACTAGTTGTTTTTTTCCTTTACATTTAAGTTATTTAGAGGAAAAAGTTAAATTAGATTTACTGTAAGAAAGAGTACATTTTATTTAAAATGTCTATTTAAAACACAGCTCTTTGTCACTAGTGAGGCTAAGAATTCAAAAGCAACTGTTTAATTTTAGGGGAAGGTGCTGTAGCTTTAATTTTGCACATAATAATGTCAGTAAATGGATTGTGGTTAAGAATTATGTGCTTTTCTTTATTAATCTGGTTCTGTCTCTTAGGTTGATATAAACCCAGCAGGGCTTTCATTTGCCGTCCTGCAGAAACATGTGGAGCACTTTGTGTCTGTCTGAGTGTCCATCCTAACAATGACTCCTCTGTTCGGCCACAAAGAGACCAGAAGGATGGGACTTCACATAATCGTCCATCAGATAAATTAGAGACCTTAGTCCTAAAGACATCTCCATTCTTAAACCCCCTATTTGAACACACACAGCTACAGTTTCAGTATAATTACTGTGTATCATCAGGCTGAGAGTACACACTGTCTGCACTACATACGTTATGGCATGTGTGCGTGTGTGTTTGGGGGGAGCTGGGGGGGCAGGATCCTTTCCAACAAAGTAAAATGAGTCAGGATGGGTGTGTGTGAGTGCAACCGGCGACCACTAGGGGGCATCAAAGCTGTCGGCTTACTCAAAATATTTCAGACAAATGTTTCATAAATTCATTAAAGTAAAAATAACAGGATGAAAGTAAGACAGATAGTTACTAAGTCTCCAATTCGGACATATTTTCAAAGTTGGTTGCTTGGCTGAAGTCACAAAGTGAAACAACATTTCTTCAAAGCACAGTTCGTAATGAATAGCGGTTAGCATTAGCCGAGATGCTAGCGGTATTTTAAGCTCCTATCTTTTTGGCACGTCGAAGCATCAGTGTTGGTGTATTTCGCTCACCTCCGTCTTTTTTCCATCGTTTTAATAATGTTAGCTGTTCAATTTCTTAGGATTCCTCAGGAGCCCGTTCACTATGGCGGCCATCGCGATGGCGCTCAAACCGGAAGCGATTTACCTACTCAACCTTTTCCTTTTGCTCGAGTCGAGAACCGAAGAGTCAAATCTGAAAATTCCTGAATTTTTTCCGGTAATTTATGTTTTAAATTAAGTTCGGAAGTGGTGCTACATTCGTTTCTTGTCTCGTTAATTGTGATTTTGTTGCCAGAAATGTTTTCTATAAAAACATAGAGCTGCCTTGATAAATAACGTCGACTCATTATGACGTCACAGCTAGCTAATGGTAGTTTGTTATGCAAATAAAACAGCGTTATAGTCTGTTAAGTTTAACACTTTTAAGATTAGTAGTGCGCTTAAAATAAAATACATTTCTGTATATTCAGATATTACTAACAGTGTCAGTTATAGGCGATGTAAGGGTTGTACACTCTGAAAAATATAAAATTATGGCTGAAAGTATTTTTAACTCATTGTTTTGAATATGAATCAGTGTCGCGCAACTAAATATGCCACCACAGTATTTTATTTATTTTTGTTTGTAATTTTGAAATATTTTTATGTACAATTTATTGTTTTTTATTAACAGATTACATTGTTTGCAGTTCGGCATATTAATCTGCCTGCATTTCCTGAGGTGGGGACGGGAGCAGTAGTGGCGAAGCGGAACCTTTGTTTGGAGGGCGTTGCTTCCAGATTGGTTTTGGGATGGACTTCCGGTTTGCCTCAAACGCAATCTGGAAGCTAACTAAAGCATCATTGCTGATTTCTGTTTATTTTTCCTTCAAATTGTGTCATCACCGTTACAGCAACCGTGTAACGTCAGCAATGGATCTGTTTTTGAATCAATGTTTTTTTTAGTTTTCTAACAAATACAAAGATCTGTAAAATAATTCTTTATTTTGACTTTTTATTATCCGTGTGAACCTAAAAACCTCGATTTGCTGCTGTTACACCTGAATTATTCATGATGGCACAATAATTTTATCATTTTAAAATAACACATTTTGAATTAAAAAAACATTACATTTCCCTCTAGGATCAATAAAGTACTTTTGAAATAAAATTTGTATTTGTATTCTATTCCATCTTTCAGCTTAATCCGCGATGTAATATTAGAATACATTGAAAAGTGTTTTTGATTTTCTTTTATACATGTTAGCTTTATTATATACCAGGTCTTTGAATCTCTTAATAGAATAATCTACAGGCAATTTTTAATATTTGTAACCATTTTTGTCAGGTAATTTAAATATCTGTTTTCCAAGCAGCATCTCAGTATGACATAGCATAATGTAGCAGAAAGAAACATAATGTATCCGACTCACTTTTTAAAAGATTACATTTAAATTGATCTTACAGAGACTGGAGGTTGTGAAGGTTGGTGAGTGCTTCAGCAGGAACTGATGTCAGCTGGTTGTTCTGTAGCATTCTGTAAAAGTAAAATAACATCAAATTATTATATTTGTAAATATTTACAGTAATCAGGAGAGTTGCAGTGCAAACATCTGAGAGCTTACAGCACTTTGAGGTTGTAGAGGCCGCTGAACGCTCCTCTGGGGATGAAGGACAGATCGTTTCCTGCCAAACGTCTGACAGACAAAAACACATTCTGATGACTTTGGTTTGATTTTCTATCATTTTTTATAATTTTATGTTCTAAAGAGAGAAATAAAGAGAAGATCAATGGAGATTTATTATAAAGAGGGACTGAAGCTCCAGGGTTTAGATACAAAATACTGAAAAATCACTGGATGATGAAGATGATAGAGGTTTACATCAGAACATCCAACCATTCATTTGTTCATCCATTCATCCATCCATCCATGTAAATACAACATATTTACTGCATCTCTTGCTTTTCTTTCACTATTCTGCCCCAGTTTGTGTTGGTTTGCAGTTCAAGGGTATAAATACTTAAGCAAGGCTCTGACTTTCAGCCAGGTTCTAATTTCTGTGTTTGCAAAGTGTGCAAGAATCTCTCTGCGAGTCTCGACTTCCAAGCCCTGCGGAGTAAAAACCCGGCGGGAAACGAATCCTCCAGGTCTGTTTGTTTTCCAGAGGCCGCGCAGAGTTCAGCCTCCCTGCGTGCCTGCGGTGTCCTATCGCCGCCGTGACGTTTCTGACGCCGCGGCGACAAATATCACACACACACAGCTGGCAGCGGAGCAGAACAGCGGCCAGAGTCATGTTCAGGTCTCGGTGAGGTCAGGCCGTCTCTCCCAGCTGCCTCGCTGCTTTTTAATTTAGTCCGGTCAGGAAAACGTTCATACGCAACGCGGCGCTGCTGGGAGGTGAGGAGAGATGAGATTACATATCGCATCCTCCAAGATATTCGAGCTCCTCGCCTGCTCAGACACCCAAACTTCAGACATAATCCATCTCAGCCCGCCAGGCACTGACCACACAACATAACAGAGTGCAAAATTACAAAAAAACTAATATTTACCATTACTGTCCAGATAACATCTGATCCGAACCTCTGGTTTATAGCTGAGCGATTTTTTTCTAGTAAATAATGGATCACAGCAGAGGCTAAAAAAAGATTTTTAACCCAGAAATCAAACTGACTGAGTAAAAATAGACAGAAAATAATCTGAAATAGAGAGAAAATTACAGTATAACAAGCATACAACACATTACAGAGACAAAAATAAACAGAAACACATAAACTGAGGAACAGAAAGAGAGTTGCGTGGTGAAACTGGCATCAAATAAGAACAACCAACCACTAACACATGGAAATACATGAAAAGGAACATAGAGACCAAAAACAAATTACAACTAAAATGGTCATAAAAAAGGTTCATTCTGACCAAATAAAATCACAACAAATGAGTAGAAAACGGAAGATTAGGGCCAAACTAAAATAAAAATAAAACTACAAGGACAAAGTCAGAATAATATGAGAATAAACTCAAAAAATTACAATAATAAAGTCCATATTATAAGAAAGATCATAATATTTTGAGATTAATAATAATAATATGAGGATGAAGTCATAATATTTATAGTATAAAGTCAAATTATTTGGACTTTTTTGCAGAAAATATGACTGAATAATAAATATATTGCAACAATAATCCCTTAAACTGTTTCAAAAGAATAAAAAACCTGATGCTGCTGGACGTTTCTTTCTGTTAAAGGGACATTTTTCCTTTCCACTGTCAACACATGCTTGTTGATGCTGCAATGACCTGATGAAATCTACTGAGTTTCTTTAGGTCAGGGGTGTCCAAATCGCGGCCCTGGAGCCATTTGCGGCCTTCAGTACGATTTTATGGGGCCGTTGATCACTTTTCAAAAACAGCTTAAATTTGGTTTGGTTGGATGCAGATACACATTAAAAAACAACATTAGGTGCAAAATCTTAAAATGTAATAATATAAGGTGAAACACAAAGTTTTCATCCACGTTTTAATAAAAGGAAACAAAAAAATATTCAAAATAAAGAGAGTGAGTCACATCTGTTTTTATTGCTTAAAATACACATAAAACCCAGAAAAAGATGATCAACCTGAAAAATTAAAGGATAATTTAAGGTTTTCTGTTTGATCCTAACCTGCAAGAGCCTTTTTATGTCTGAGATCGAAAATTATTTTGTTAAAAATAAATATATATTTTTTCTATAAAAAAAAAAGAAAAACAAGTAGGATCAACAGGACATTTTTATCCATGTCAAAAAGTTTAGAATCTACTGTATTAAATTGAGAAGTTTTTTAAATAATTTGAATAATTAACAGAACATAATGCACTGATTAAAAGGATTTATGATCGGAAGGAAGGAAATTTAGATGATAAAAAATAAATTTAGACACCATATTTGGCCGAAAAAACATGAAAAATTGGAATAGAAATGTAACAGAATCACTTTAAGCAAATTAAAGTTGCTTAAATTATAGATTTTCATGTTAATTTCCATTAATTACATATAAAGGATCATTTGTGCAGGCAGTGACTGTGATTTACTCACAGTTCCTCCAAGAAGTGCAGGTTGGACAAAGCTCCACTGGTCATCACAGTCAGGTTATTCATACTGAGATCACTGCAAAAAACAAACAAAAACAGGATTATTTAAATATTTTTACTGCTATTGTTAAAAACTGCTGGAAATTAATGATTAATATTCAAAACATCACAAATATAAACATATAAACCTGAATTTGAGGTTAAAATTATGCTAGAAACCACCTGAAAACAAACAAAAACATAAATCAGACGTATAAACAGAGCAAATGAGTCATGAATTACTAAAGTTGGCTGTTTGAAACACTGAGGCCATTCAGGAAACGTCACATGCAAAAACATCTCGGCCCCAGAGCCGACACCGCTGTTAACTTTCCATCTTTGTGAGAACCGCCGGGTTGGCCTGGAGCCAGAAAAAAATAAATACGTAAGAGTCGACACACACCTGAGTGAGAAACAAGACGGAGCAGAAACGACTGGAAACACGGAGGGAAAACAGGAAGGAGAGAAACAGGCTGCAACATTATTCTAAACTTAAATAAAACCTGGTTTCTGCCACACAAATGTTGCATTTTGCATCTTTTTTGCTAATAATTTAAAAGTAAATCAATGCAAAAAGCTTGGCTAGTTTAAAAATCTTCTGTATTTAACCAAACATTCCCCTCAAATGTTTTTCATGAATCAGCCATTATTAACAAAATTTGTTAAAAATAAAAAAGTTTTACTCCATTGTTGTCTGGACTCGGCTTTGACTATGCCACTACAGATCCTTGTCTTCACTCATCTCGTTTTAGCTTTAGCTGGATGCTCTGGGTTGTTGTCCTGTTAGAAAATAAATATTCTCTTATTTTATATTAAATATTTTTATTTAATTGTCATTATTTTGAAGAAATCAGTTTTCACTTCGACTTTAAAGCAGCACCTTGGGTCAAAACTGGCTACATTGAACCTAAATTAAGTTTAAATGCACCGGAGATTTTTTCTTTTTTAATTTTACCTGCTTGAGAAGAAACTTAATTCGAGCAAAATCATTTCAAGGACCACAGATGGCCCGCAGGCCACCTTTTGAACACCTCTGGATTAATGTTTTTGGTTGTTTGGTAATATTTTTGTCCAAAACATCAAATATTGTTGATCTTGATTGATTTATAAAAACAATAAAAGGGAAAAATATCAAACCTTTTGTATGTTTCCTTGTATTTTTTAGTTGTCTTGGTGATTGGCGTCACCATAGAAACTTAAAAAGCTACATGAAGTATCATGTGCAGCGATGTTGGGAATCAATATACGATTGGCTGAAAAACGATGTAAACATTTCATATCAGTCAATATCAATAATCATTGACTTGTTTTTCATTCTGAAGATCTGAAATATTTCCTGTTTAATCCAGTTTTCACTTTGTGCCGTTGTTTTGTGCTGCACTAGCTACTCAACAGGTCGTTGCTAGGTAACCAAAGTTGGGGGGAACACTGAATTGCTTGTTGCCCAGCGGTTTGTTGCTAGGCAACCAAAGAGCGAGCGAGTTAGTGGAAGACACAAACCTAGCTTAACTGGCTAAAGCCTTTGCTCTGCCTACATCCCCCAGAATGCTGTGCGGTTCTGAATTGCAGTTCAGTGAATTCTCTATTTTTTAATCAGACATTTTCATATTGATGACGTGTCTACTGCGATAAATAGTTATTGATTTATTGTCCAGCCCCACCACCATGTAGGAAAATACAAGCATTGATGTTTATACTATCTAAAATGTCCGGCATTAAATTTGATGTCAAAAATATAAACTAAAGTGATTTTAGAAATAGTTTAGCGATGCAATACACTAAAATATAAAGATCACAATAATGTCAGAAACAGTACATAAAATGACCCAACAGGAGCTGAGAGCTACAAAAATGCAAAACAACAAGTGATAAGAGAAACAGAAGTGTTGTGAAATCTACAATGGGGGCCTTTTTTCCCTGCTGGAGCTCGGGGCCCTTGTTACCAAAGCACCGCCCCTGCTGCCAGTGAAACCAGAATTACACACATGAAATGCTCTGCAAGTCAGGAATCTGATGTGACTTCACTTTTATTGACCGGTAAACACCACAAAGAGATGAACGTTTTGCTTTTCCCAGTCAAAACAGGCTGACATCAGCGGGATTTCAGCTCCATGCTGTTGTTTGTGTGCAGCCATGACGCCATGACGCTCCTTTCTTCCTTATCTGACTCGTCTTTTCTCTGCCTGATAAAATCGAAGGTAGCGTCTCTCCGCTGAGGAGGGCTGCGGTCTGAAAGGCCGTCTCTGTGTGAAGCGCAGGAGGGCGTGTCTGTGCTGAATATGCTGGTTGTTAAGGAGCTTTCTCAACACTCCATAAAGCCTGTTAATGTGTGCGAGCTTTACAACACCGTCCGCAGGTAGACCGCTGGCACACAGAGCCGGTTTGTTTGGCTCCAACGCAGCTATGGCTGATTGGATTTTACTGCTGCTCAAAACAACACGCTGTGCATTAAAGCAGATTTTATTCATCCATTCATTAGCTGCACTCATAAATCCGTGGTTATGTCGACGGTCAGGGCAGGTTTCCAGACAGTAAGTTGTTCATTAAGCCAGAATGAGGCTCTGATTTAGATGTGCTCACATGCTGGATTTGGACAAAAATATTTACAGTTATGGCCCCAAAATTACACAAATACTGATGTAAAATGAAAATAATCCAAGATTATGAATTGAAAATGAGTTTCGCAGGACGTATTTAGCCTGTTTAAAGTTTCAGAGCAGTTTTTAAATAACTCCACCTACAAAATCCAAGTTATTTATGTTAAGTTTTTGGCGATGCTGTTGTACTGCTTTAGTTATTTAGTGTAATGATGTGAGGCTTCAGCAGCCTTGTGGTTTACAGTACAAAAAGAACCAAGTACTTCAAACTAAACACTTTACATTAAACATTTAGCTCCCATATTAAGTTGGAGCTAAATGTTTAATGTAACAAAATATATAGCTTGCTAAATAAATATTTAGTTTGAAGCTAAGTACTTAGTTTTAAGCTCATCAGCTAAATATTTTATGTGAAGTTAAATATTCAGCTTGTTTAACCTAACTATTTAGCTTTCTAAATATATACTAGACATCAAACTAAGTTTTTAGTTTATCTAAACATTACTTTGAAGCTAAATATTTAGCTTGCTAAAAATGTTTAGCTTGAAGATAAATGTTTAGCTAGGTAACTGAATATTTTTAATTTGATATTTAGTTTTCTAACTAACTATTTGGTTTGAAGCTAAATAAGCTAAATACTTACCTTGCTAACAAAACATTTAGTTCTGAGCTTAATATTTAGTTGTTTAAATAATTAGCCTGCAAGCTGAATATTTATTTTAAAGCTAAATATTTAGCTTGTAAACAAGACATGTTTACAAGGTGACTAAAAGTAGTGCAGCAAATTGTACTAACCCTCAGTATAAACGAGATATAAACGTAACTGAGGAGTGAAACTTTTGAAAATTAATTTACAAGTTCATACATTTATGAAAGACTAACAAAGCGCTAAATTTGAGCTAAATTAAGTTGACTAAATAAATCTGAAACATGCAATTAGAATGTTACTGCTTATTCTACATGTATGGCTGTTAGAGGAGACCATCTCAAATATCGTCTGTTTACGCTCCGAGTCCTGAGCTGGAGCCACAGAGACGGAACCAACAGGGTCAACCATGTTTTGATTCCTTTCAGGCGTGACTGAACAATGACGACACGACGATGGTGGTAGTTTACAAGAATAAACTGATTTTGGTCCTGGGAAAAAAGGTTACGTCATCTGACTTCATACGGCGGGAACAACGGCCCCGTTGTTCTGATTTCATGATATCTTACAGGTTGGTCAGCATTTTGTTTGTGACAAGAAGAACAAATTCTTTATATTTAAGATCATTTTCATGTGTTAGAACGGCCAGACATAAATCTGAACTTTAATAACATCAAATATTAATCAATATGCATTTATTTTTAAAAACTCTTTATTTTAAACATGTGTTGCTGGATGACAAATTGTCCCAGAAGTTATCGCGATAAACAATAACATTGTTTTGAGACCATTTTAATTCTAAAAGATCAATAAACCTTAAATTCAAATAAACATTTAACACTGGAACTGGAAGACATTTTAAATATCCAACATAAATAAAATTAAAAACAACAGAAAAACAAATAAAATACATTATAAAGTCTCTAAACAAAAAAGATGCTGGTTGAGATAAAATTACCAGACTGAAGACTTTCATCATTCAACTTTTGGTAAAAACTGGATGGGGAAGAGATAAATTATGTGATTAATAAAGACAAAATTAACCAGTTTTTTTTAAAGCTCAAGCTACATTAAAATATTTAACAACTTAATCTTCCACTTAGGCTTTTTGTGATTATTTATTCCTGTTTTGACGATTAGTTCAACAAAGATTTCACTGTGATTATAACCAACGCTGCCATTTTGTAATCTGATGTCCTGTTTATAGATCACATGAATCCTGAGGCATTTATTAACTTTGTTTAATCTTGTGAGTCTCAGTTGGAGCAACAGATCTGAGTCCGGGACCTTAAGATGTTTTTGAGGATTAAAAGTTTTGAAGAAGCTTTTTAATCCTTGTGTGTTTTTGTCTTTTGATTGTGAGACTGTTGGCCTTTTTGCGTCTCCTCAGGCTCAAACTGGTGGATATCAAACAATTATTCAAATGTCGCAGGCAGCAGAAAGACAACTCTGGAGAAAGAAAGAAGAAAAAGAGGCATAGTGGGACAGTGAGGCCTCTTTCTGTTTTTGTCCTCTTTGGTTTCAGTGTTTTGGGAGGCGGGTCAGCGGGGGGCCCCCTGGGGCAGCAAAACATGTGGGGGTTTGTTCGTCCCCTGGTTAGTCAGATCAGAGTGAAGAGCAGCAGCTATGTCAGGTCCATTCTGAAGGAAACCCAAAGCTCCTCAGGTCTGAGGACTCATCTAGGAATCCGGATTGAAGGAGGTGTGGAAGAGCGAGACAGATGTCACCGTCAGACGCGGGGGAAGTGACGGGTGTGTCCCGTCGGCCCGAAACCACGAAAAGGAAGAAAAATCTCATAAACAAGGGAACACGAACGGGGTTCACTAGGAGAATCTGAAATTAGCTGCTCTGGTCAAAATACTGGACCATCCAGGCCAGTTAACCCTGAAACAGACCGCAAAATGCTGAGAGAAGACGGATATGAATCCATTATCTACGTCCTCCTGAGTCAGCATCCGGCTTCACAGAGACCAGGCCTGAAATCCTTCAAATATTTGGCTTTTCACCAAAATACTGGCATATTTTGACCTTCACAGTGAAATAAAATTGCTTACGAAGTCAGCCTTTTATCACCTGAAGAACATTTCTAAAGGACTAATATCCCAGCAAGACCTACAAAAACTCATCCATGCATTTATCCTCAGTCGCATCCATTCCTGCACCAGCGTCCTGCAGGACTCGCTGCTGCTGCCGCCTGACTAAAACAAGTCCTTACACTGTAAAACACGCCTGTTTATAAATCAATGAACAGCTTAGCACCAAAATACCTTTGACTTCAGAGACACATAAAAACAATTATACAGTCGGTCTTCCGTCACCTGAACATCTAGAGAAACTCATCCATGCATTTATGGTCGCATTGATTCCTGCATCATCCTCTTCACTTCAAGAAGCCCATCAGACAACAGCTCAGCACCACAACACATTAAAGACCTCGACCTTCAGACCCCTCAGGTCTTCTGGTTCTGGTTCTGCTCTGCATCCAGAACCAAACATGGAGAAGCAGCTTTCAGCTTCTACGCACCACTAATCTGGAACAAACTTCCAGAAAACCACAAAACAGGTGAAACGCCGAGTTCATTGACATCCAGACTAAAAACCCACCTGGTGAGTTACTAGAACGTTAACCAACATTTTGACGACACTTAGAGAAATATAATGTTTTAATAGATGATTTTATGTTTTTAGGAGGTAAATCACTTTGAACTGCCTTGTTGCTGAAATACAAATAAAATCTTATTTGATTTTACTGATATTGATGATGGCATTTAAAAAAAATATGTTTGCCATTGTATGTTATCTTATTTGTTTTTATCACTTTGAACTGCTTTGTTGCTGAAATGAGAAATGAAAATAAACTTAGTAAAAAGAATCAATGCTGATTCTCACTGCAAAAAACACATGTTGCATTTTATGTTTTATTGTTTTTGCAGTGTATAAACAGGACGAGTTTTTCTAACAAAAACAAACCTTATCTTTATTGCTGCTCTTGTCCTGCTGTGATTAGGATTAATCTTCACCCTGATGATAAACAAAGCTGCCATTTTAGTATCAGATTTATGCTGCTCCTGCTCCTCAGGCATTTATTATTCTTGTTTTTTTTTATGTTTTACTCTTTTTCATTTCCTAATCCAAGTTGCGGACGTTAAAAATATCTAAGTTTGATCGTTTTTACTATTAAAATAATGAAAAGACTAAAACATTCTGCAGAAGATTAAAATATTTACAAACAATCATAAACAAGCGAAGGCAGACGCTCCTCAAGCTCGGTTAAAACGTGTCTTCATAATAAAATATCTGATCTTCTCCTTGCTGAGCACAAACTTTATTTAAACGTAAAAAACTGCTAATCCAAAACTTTAATTTTTTATTTTTCTTGTGTTTCTCCTTTCATCCGCTTTGGATTTACGATCATACAGAAAGATTAATTTGAAAATTTGGTTAAAATATTGAGTATTTTTTTCATTTTAAAAGTAAAATAAGTAAGTTTGGCATTTTTAATTTTAAAAAATTATAAATTTTTTGTGCATTTGGTGCCAAAAGTGTCAAGTTGACTGCCTCAACAATAAGAAGCTAGTAAAGTAGCCTGATCGAGGACCACACAAAGTCATTCTGAGGGCCGCAAATGGCCCACACACCACATTTTGAACACCCTTCCTGTTTTCTTTCAGCTTTTATCCTCCCGGGTGAAAAACATTCTCATCCACTGACAATCCTTGTTGAAGGATTAATTTTATGGATCTCTGAGTGAATTCCTCCTGTCCCGTTGCTATGGTAACGGGAGAAACGGGAAGTGCTGGGCTAAAAAAATATATTTTAAATATTCTACATTTTTCCGCAGAAAAATGTGCAAATAAAGAGGCTTGTTACTAGATGATATGTTGTTCCAGAAATTATTACACTAAATTATAATATTGTTGTTTTGAGAACATTTTCAACCACCATAAAGAATAATAATAAGTTCAGCCACTCAAAGACTGAAAGTAAAATTTTGTACATAACACTGGAACTGAAGACATTTAAAATATCAAAAAATAAAAAACCAAAACAACCAAAAACACAAAAGAAAAAGGAAATGAAATCCACAGAAACCATAAATCAAATGGATTATGATCTCAATATAAACAAAGTTGCCCTTCAAAATATATTAGTGATCAGAATATAAATTATCATGTGATTAATTAATTGCATCAGGCTCAATTAATTGAATAAAAAATTGGGCAAATTCTACAGATTTTTTTTAACTGCTTAAGTCATTTACACAACATTTATAACACATTAAAAGATGCAAAAAATAATTCAAATCTTATTTTAAATCAGAAATAAACATTTATTGCTTAAATCCAATAACATAGTATTAATTTAGTTAATTAATACTATTCACTAAATCTAAATCTGTTTAATCTAAAACTGAGGAGTCGAACATATTTTCAAAGGTTTTGTCATTAATCCAAAGTTTATAATAAATGTATAATTTGTACAGTTTTGGCTTAATTAGCTAAATTAGTTGACAGTTATTTAATAAACCAATAAATCACAATTAATCCTTTCAGCTATAAACACAACATTAAAAATATGTTCTGTACGCACCACTTAGTGATTAATTGATTACTAAATTAGTTGGCGATTAATCACAATTATCCCAATTAATCGTTTCAACCTTAAACTCAACATTGAAAACAAAAACTTTAATTCATGCCACTCCCAGCTTTGCAAACCTTGTAAATCAGTAAATTTGCCACGTTTGATCTCCAATAATGACTGAATCTCCTGCTTCCAAAGGTCTGTCAGCTTGACCTCTCTCATGACCTCTGAAGAAGATGGATCTACCCGCCGGTGATGTCATGTTGCAGCTACCTGTGTGAGTGTTTGCTGGACCGTAGAAAACATTCAAGACGTTTCGGAAAAAACACGAACCTAAAGTGATGTAGCCGCTTCTGAATGGTCCGACCTCAGGAAGTCCAACATGGCTGCCAAAGGGGGCGTGGCAGCAGAATCCTTCATATACACATGGGTTCATTCATCACAGCGAGGCTAAATGCATTCCTGTCAGTCAGAGGGGAGAAAGGAGACTCGCAGGCCCATTCACGCTTCAGGCAGCGCTGCTTAGGCATGCAGCTAGAGCACACACATAAAGGCGTTGACAGATGGCAGCATTCACACTGATGGCGGTCAGACAGGCAGAAGGCTGGAGGCTGTTAGCTGTGACGTCTGATATCGGTTACTCTTTACTGAGAAGGTTGTAAAAGTTCGGGTTGAGACGCAGAATCTCAGCTCCTTCCAGCTGGTTGCTTTGCTGATTACTAGACAGCTGAAAGGAATTGGGTGATTCGACATGAAGTTGTGATCAGAGCTGTGACACCAACGACGCATTTTTACATCTTCAAACACATTTTGATATCAGAAAAAGACAAATTGTTTAACAGGAAACAGGATTTCGTTTGTCAAAACAACCAGATGTGTGAAAATGTGTTTCCTTTGTTAAAATGATTAATTTAGCATGACTGCTCACATTTCTTGGAAAGCAAAAAACAGCTAAACCAAGAGAGCACAGAGGGTGTTTCACACCGGGTCGTCAGTTCAATTTGCGACAAAAACTGCAGCATTTGTTACATTTTCAGCTGCTGTGCTTCTCAACCAAATCCTTTGAAAAGCCTGTTCCCCTCCTCGCCTGTAGGGGCACTGCACCAAGAACTATTGACGGAAACGACAAAAAATCTCTGAAGACAACTCTGAGTGCAACTTTCTTCCTCTTGAAATTTAAACTAAATGATCATAATTCAACAGTTTAAGGATTTCTCTCTTGTTTTTAGTAAAAGGTCATGACACGTTTCTCCTGCTAGCACTAGGCTAGCACATTTGTTTTGGTTGTATTTACCCAGAATTCCCGACACTACAGTCCACTTCCTGCTTTTGGAGCAGTCTCCGGTTCAGTTGGCATTCACATAAACATTTTAAACGAACCAGAATTCTCTTCATCAGAACCCAGACCGAGGTTTGCAGGCAGACCAGAGTTGAAGTTTTTGGTCCGATTAGCATTCACACCTCCACAAACGAACCAAACTATAGATCTAGACAGACAGACTGGAGTTCGACTAGGAATCCTACTCAAGTCATTAATTTAATTTAAAAAGCTCAACAAGATTTTGAGCTTCAATTTTCACCAGCTCATATTTAGCACAATCACCGTTGCTAAGCAACAGGACAAACGCTGAGAGGCAACAAATTGGAAGGACTTGAGCTACATTGAGCGTGTGATTTTGTCCATAAGGAAGCTGAACCTGCAAAAAGGTCTGGAGTTGGGAAAAAAAGACGTCTAAATTATCTGCAGACCCCACACATGCTGGACACAACCTGCTTAGAGTTTTACTTACTTCAGGTCGGTTCATCCGGTGTTTTCTGATGAACAAACTGTCTACATTGAAGAAGACCGTTTCAATTTTTTAATGTTCCTGTTTGCAACTTTTACTTCCTGTTTACGTCACGTTAACGTCTGACGAAGTCGCTCTTCGCCTGGTTGATTCGCGCCAAACCAATAGAAGGAAATGCATGTAATTTGCAATTTTTTGCAACATTTTAAAAAATCAATTCACATTTTCTATGTTTTTTCTTCATGATTTCAATTGGAGTTAATATATAGCTTTGCTTCTGTGTTTTAAGCCTAAGAGACTCAACAAAGTATTAAAATTACTTTTCAAGAAAGGATTAAATACTTTTAGACGGCATAACCTGTTAAAGGTGACAAGCTTTTGTTAAAACATCAAATTACTGCAAAAAGCTGCTAGTTTTACCAACAAACTTAATCTGCATGAATACTTTTAGTCACAACTTTACATGCAGACAAGTTCAGACTTATTTGATGTTTTAGCTTGAATTCTACGGTAAACAGCACAGAGTAGATTTAAAAGTCTAATTTATTCAGTAAAAACAGGCGTTCCTCTTGGACAACTTTACAGCTGGTTGGAATGCATACTTTAAAAATTGAGCTTCGCGCTCTCAAAGGAACTCCTTGATGTTTTTGTTGCATTCAGCTCCTGATTGCAGCTCTAATAAAGACCCAAAAAGCCTTTGATCGACTGTCGGTGCGTGTTTCTGTGCATCCATCTGCCCTTCGCAGACAAACCCAGAAGAGCACACACACACACACACACACACACACACACCCCCACCCCCACCCCCACACACACACCCACACACACACGGCTGCGCTGAATAGAAGTGAGTTTTCTTTAATGAGAGTGAAATTTAAATCCAAGACATTGTTCAGTTTTCGGGCTGCAGCCAAGAAAAGCAGGTTCCCCTTCCTCACAAACACACTGAGTGACGTAATGCTTCACCGGAGCGCAGACATGTGTTGTATCAAAGCCAGTCACCTGCTGGGAGGCGAAATACATTTCAATTAGTTTTATTGTTTTGCATCTACAAGACTTTACACTCAACTAGAAACAATAAAAGTTCACTACAGTTGTTAAACGACCGCACCAAAACCTGGAAGCTCTTTCAGAGCCCCAGAGATCCCATGCAGACATCTGACACCTCCGAAACCGCTTTCAGGAAACCCAAACCCCGACACTTAACAGCACTCAGGTCCTCAGACGTCTTTCACAACCGCGAAAACTTATTTACGCCAGTTTAACCCCATTCACCCCCCAATTTCCCTCAATGGGACGTTTATTTAACACGTCCCAGAGTTCTTCAAAAAAACTAAGAAAAAATCCTTGGAAACTTTCCAAAAGCCATAAAACAAGTTGGACTCATTCAAATCACTGAACTTCTGAAAAGCCTGACCTTAAGCAATCGCAGACGTATCCCCATCACAGAACCAGTTCAATCTTAAAACACTCAAGCAATTTATTGAACAGTTGCTTAACTTTCAAGATAACAGATTTCTAAAACCTTCCTAAATGAAATTTAGGAAACTTTGAAAACAATCTAACCATGTAAATTTAGTTAAAAATACAAAATCCTGAAACATTTTGGAATATGTGAATCCCAAACATTTCTGAAACTTTCCAGAGCATTTTTATTTTCTCTAGATGATACTTAAACAGTTTTTTTCTTCATTTCTGCTTCATTCAATTTGTTTTTTCATATAATGACTCCAATCAATTCTTGTAAATTTGTTTCCCCGTTATCTCTTAATGCCCACACATGTTTATGACAGCATGCGGTTCTAATAACAAAGAGCTACTGGACCTCGACGTTTGTCATTAGAGTTCATCAAGGTTCTTTGGTAATTTTATGTTTGAAGATCCAGTTGGCCTCAAACAATTTAGGAACAAAACTGCAACATTTGTTACATTTTCAGCTGCTATGGTTCTTTTTCTCTTCAAACCAACCAAACCCTTTGAAAAACCTGTTCCCCTCCTCACCTGTGGGGGCGCTGCACCAAGAACCACTGAAGGGAACAACACAAAAACCTCTGAAGAAGAAATGCAAACAGAAATGGAGAGGCGCCAGATTTAGCCGTTGTAGGATTTCTCTTCTCCCGCTTGTGCTTGGCTGACACGTTTGTTTGGGTTGTATTTACCCAGAATGCCCTGTGCTAAAGTCCACTTCCTGCCTTTGGAGCGGCCTCTGGTCCGCTTCCTATTCACATATGCATTCGAACCGCACCAGAGTTCACTTCAACTGAACTGAAACCGAGGTTAGTAGGCGGACCACGGTTTGATTTTTTGGCCCGATTTCATATTCGAACAACAAAACAAACCGGACTTTCTTAGAACTGTTAAAGCACAGATATTTCCAAGATTTTTCTAGAAAATTTATCAGATTAATTTAAAATTTTCTGTTTTTTTTTTTGTCTTGGATTTCTTTTTTATTTTGGGGCTCATAATTATTTTGTTCTGAAATTAATCTCAACATTTCTGAGTTTTTTTCATATACTTGCTGTATGGAAAAAGGATGTGTCTAGATCTAAACCTTAACAAGTGTTCTGCTTATTAAAAATAATTTATTTTCTGGGTGTTAATCGAAAGAAAAAGAAAAAAAGAACAATTTAATCAATTCTGATCAATAAAATAAGGATTTAGGCCAATCTTTCTTTGAAAATGCTTGCTGTATTTAGCAGAGTTTATTAAATTAATTAGAAACTAATCCTCTGTGTTGCAGCCAATATTTTCTATTGGAAGAAGATTTTACTTGCCATAATTTTGTCCTGATTAAATATAAAGAGTTCAGGTATATGAAATATAGCTGAACCTGAAATATATATGAAATACCTGAACTGGGGGCCAAATTTGTATCTTTCTAGAACTGAAGTCAGGAGCCACACACAATCAGTCCTAGGGCCACACTTTGGACACCCCTCAAATTATGCTAAAGCTAGCCGTTATGTTACATACATAAAGGTAGAGTAGCTTACGAATGATAAAGCATTTTGGTGGTGAAATGTTAATATGGGGGGCTTCAAATGAAAATATGCTCAGGGCCCCAAAAATGCTTGGACCGGCCCTGCTTGGATGGCTACTTTTTACTCTTTCTGGAGTAGAAATGTACTAAAGTAGTGCTGTTCTTCCTTGATAACAGTTTTGGGTGGTCCACTGCCTCCGCATCAGAGTAAATTAACTTTTTTTTTGCCGCCAACGCTACCTGACATGCGCAGAACAGACAGGTGTTCTGATTCCCACCGCGACCGTAACATGTGTGCACTTCACATAACAAACAAAACCACAATCATAGGAAAAACAATAACTTACAGGTATGATGTGAACACGCTCAGGTTGCTCGGTATCTCCCGCAGCCCCAGGTCGGCGCAGTCCACCCGGTGCAGCAGCCCGTCCCCCTCGCACCGACAGCGGTCAGGGCAGGTGGCGCGTCCCGCTGCTCTGGAGCTCTCCTCCCGGGAATCCCCGGAGCTGTTCCCCGCTGCTGCTGCCTTCTGCATCCTCACCCCGGCCTCCGAGCTCCACAACCCGACCGAGAGGACCGCAAGCACCGCTAACAAAGCCCCGAACCCCCGCATGTCCCGCAGCGGGTGGAAGTTTCTCGCCCGCGGCAGAAGTGGGTGAATACGGGGAGAGAAGTTGCGGGAATTTGTTGGTAGTTCCTCTGATGAAGGAAAGCAGGTTGTGGGAGCTGGAAGTTTGCAGCTTGGTGTGTTTCCAGGCTGAACGCGTGGAAATGCGGAGTGTGTGTGAGTCCCTCCACTCAGCACAGCGGCGTGAAAAAGCCCGTCCACTTATATATCCACCCAGCCCTGCGACACAGGGGGGCCACGCCGCTCCACAACACATCAGCCTGGATTTATCCCACCGGCTGCGCGAATTAAACTGGAGAAAATGAGTTTTAAAGTCTAATTGTGAAACCCGCTTCTTCACGGGTTTTCTATGAAACATTATATCTGGGAAATCAAATGTGCAAAATCTGCTTTAAACTGGATGTTGCATTTTCAGACAACTTTACAGATATGTTGTGTAAACATTTTATAAACACTAACACTTTGAAATAGGCCTTTAAAATAAGTTTTCCGAGCCACATATTTGTTTTTTATTTATTTTATTCATGTTTTTTTTTTCTTAACCTTTTGTTGTTTGTTTTATGGGAAAATATTAGATATTAGCATTTTGCTAAATACCGGATTTGGCAAATTTTCATTAACAAAATTATAACTTTTTAAACAAATTTGGTAAATATTTTAAAGACACTAGCACTAATTTTTGCATTTTGCTAATGGAAAATTGCCTGAACTATTTTCTAATTAGCAAATTTTCATATAGCAAAATGTGCTCATGGGTTTTCTTCCTGGATGGATGGATGGAATCAATGGATGGATGGTGGATGGATGGATGGATGGATGGATGGATGGATGGATGGAATCAATGGATGGATGGATGGATGGATGGATATGGATGGAGGATGGATGGATGGATGGATGGATGGATGGATGGATGGATGGATGGATGGATGGATGGATGGATGGATGGATGGATGGATGGATTTGCATCTCCCACAGCATGATTCTGCAATTTTTCCCATCCAGATGTAACGGGTCATTATGTCCAAATTTCCATTTTAGTTTCATCAAACCATCAGATATGACTTGATAAAATTAGTCATTTGAGGAGAAATATAAATTTCTCCTCAAATTTACATTTTCTGGATTTCTGGATTTCCTGGATTTACTTTATTGTTATTTTTTTTAATCTGTTTTTCTTTTGTCTTCTTGAACTTTTTTTGTCCGTTTCATATCTGCTGATAAGAACTGCTGGACTGTCAAGCTGAATTAATTCTTAGGATGGAACATGGAGGTGGCAGCATCATGCTGTGGTGAACAGGGAAGCTGGTTGATGGAATTAAAACCAGGAAAACCTGTTAATATGCAGCCAGAGATATTATGAGATGGTTTAGATCAGAATTAGAGCATGTTCATGTGTTAGAATGGCCTAGTTCAAGTCCAAACCTAAATCTAACTTGAAATCTATGGAAAATCTCTAAACACCCACATGTGGGAAAAAAACAACATACAGATTCAAAGGGCAAGATTTATAAATGTACACCACACCTTTCAGATTTATTCATTACTTTAATCCATTGTGGAATATTTTTGGACAATTTTCTTTGTCTTAATTTATTTTTGCATTTTTCTGCTTTTGTATATTTTCATATGTCAAGGTTTTTTGCTTATATATACTGTATGTAAGCCTAATTTTTAAAATCATTTTATTTATATTTTATTTATTAAAATAATTAAAATATTTATTTAAACTGTTTTCCTTATTTTCTTATACAGTTACCTCCATGCAGTCTTTGTATTATCTAAACTTACGGCAGATTTTCAAGTTTTAATTTCTGTTAATTGGGGATTCCTCTACTTAATTTAAAATGTAAATCATTATTTTAATTATTAATTTGTACGCAATTGTCAGATTAAAGTCCTGATATGTATAAGCAACAAAAGTCTGGCTTCAGGAGTTTATTTTTAGTTTTGTTGAAGGACCATGTGTCAGAAATCTGACAGTCTGAAGTTAATGATTAACGCAGCTCACTTCCTGTCAGTGCATTTTATGGAAATCAGACAGAGAGGCTTTCTGCGTTACAAATATGTGCAGAGGGGCAGGAAAAGGTGAGATATGAAGATGTTATCAAATCCTCAGAGAGGCAGTGATGATGCAACATGAGGCGACCTGAGGAAAAACACGACACGCTCCGGCTTCAGCGTCCTTTTAAAGAAACAGTCAAGCGTTAAATCCCTTTTTGTTCTTTGAGTCAGACATGTTGTAGATCTTTAGCTGAACTGGAAAATCATTGACTGAAGTAAAGGCTCAACTGAATTAAAAGGAGTAAAGAAAGTGGAGATTTAAAAGTAAAAGTATCAAATAAGTCGGATAAACTACGGTGTAAAACTAAACCACTTAATTTTATCAATATTTAAATGCTTTAAGGGGGAAGCTTTATAACTTTCTAGAAAAAAATTTTTTCTTACTCTAGTTAAAAAAGCTTTATTAAAATCCAAATAACTCAATCATTAAAATATCACAATTTATTTGATTGAGTGATCAATCATTGATCAAATATTGATATTTTATCAATATTTCTGAAGTTTTACAGTTTAAGTTTCAGATTAATTGCTTTTTGGTGAAACACTGCCCTCTAGTGGCTGAGCTGCAACATTGCAATAATTTTCCAGGTTTTTGTTTTTGTGAGTTTGCAGGACAGAAATTCTCATTTTCGATGTGTTTCACGCAGAAAACGTGTTTATACAATAAACATCAGCTTAAATTATAATTTATCATTTAATTTTTTTAAATATTTAATTTGGTTAATTTTTCTCCAATAATCTCCCGATTTGCCGCCTTGTACTTATCATGTTTGTGAAAATACTTAAGTACAACGAAAAATAAAGTGAAACACCTGGTTTAAGTGAATAGATACGAAATGGAAACTCATGGTTACGAAACGGGGTTGCGAAGTGGAGAATGGACCCTGAGCTTTTCCGATGTTTTCCTCCTTCAGCCTGTTGTCAACGTGAGAAACGTGAGGCTGACGGGCCTCTGATACAGCAGAGAGTAGGTTAAAGTGAAAATGTCTCACTCGGCTGCCACTTCTAAGCTCGGGATTCAGTGATTTTTTTAAATCACGCTTTTAACATAATAATTTACTTACTGCATGAAGCTTCATGATGTAGCTTAGACTTGTATAATAATTAATCACCGCAAAATGATTGTTTTAATTTATTGATTAATTTTTTTAAAATAAAAATGCTAAAAAAAAAACATTCATACTTTTTTTTTAAATGCAAAGATAAATCACAGAGACCGCAGCTAATTGGCCCCTCACTCAAATATTGTGAAATTAAATATTGCCCTTTTTTGTTTGTTTGTTTCTGTGGCCCCCTGAAAACCCTCCAACTATGCCCCGTTCAAATTTGGCTTAGAACCGCCACGAGCCGAAACGACCAGCATTCAAATCTTCTCACAGTGATTCATCATGCTGTAAATTGACGATCTTGGTTAAAGCTAGCCGGCTAGCTGCTAACTCAGACTGACGCCATTAGTTAGAGGAAAGAAGGCGTAAGAATCAAGAAGAACGATCCGGTTCCGATTTTAGACCCGTTCTCCCTTCAGCTGCGGACTGATACCGTTAAACGTTCGGGTCGTGTGAGCTGTCAGGGAGCTGTTCTGATGATTTTAGCCTCTCTTTTAAAGTCGGAAGTCGGCGCACGGTTCGGACGGAGTTAGCATTGTTAGCAGCTCGGAAACAAACGTCTGTTTTTCTGGAGGAAAACTCGAGGATTTTTTTTTTGAATAAAGTGACACCATGGCAACAGCGGGGGCGGCCGGATCCAGCGGCAGAACCTACTCCTTTAAAGTGGTCCTACTGGGGGAAGGCTGCGTGGGGAAAACGTCGCTGGTGCTGAGATACTGCGAGAACAAATTCAACGACAAACACATCACAACCCTGCAGGTAAGACGGTCCGGGAGGAACCGAACCTCGCCGAACCGGGCTGCTGATGAGCCCCAGCTCCCAGTGCTGGGCTCTGGCTGGAGAGCGGGGGGTCAGTCAGGTGTTTGTGAGGGTTGTTTACGTTCATCCAGACCAGGGAACGGATCTGGTTTCACTTCCAGTCCGGATCAGAGTGTTGGATCCACTTCCACAGCAGATCCGGGCGGAGAGGGGAAAGTCCGGTCTCACTTTTCCTCCATAAAAATAATGTTTATGTTAGCATCACATGTCCAACTGCTGGAAAGATTTGTATAAGATTTGCCTTGTCACTGGCACAGCGGTGTTCATAAACCCGGTTCAATGTAGGTTAGAAAGAAAAACATGGGGCGACAGTGGAGAGGAAAAACGCCTCCTTAACAGGAAGAAACCCCAGAATCAGACTGAATGTGAGACAAATACACAGAAATAATCAGCAGCACAGAGACAGGAGTATTTTCTGTTAGAGGAAAGTGAGAAGCTAACAGCTGAAGGAGCAGTTAGCTAACCGCTAAATAAATGAGCTCTGAGACATTTCTATGACGGACAATGTTGTTTACAGAGACTTCGTAATTTATTTTATTTGTTGTTTTGTTTGTTTATTTTGGATATTTAAAATGTCTTCCAGTTTCAGTGTTAAACTTTCATTCAAAATATAAAGCTTGAGGATTTTTCAGAATATGTTGTTGCATAATTACACCGTTAAAATTCATCCATTCATACAACAATATTATCATCTACTGCAAAAACCTCTGGGACAATTTATCATCCAGAAAAATCTGTTATCATACCAGGCCGATTTATATGTAACAAATGTATTTTTCATAGTTTCAGACTCACAGAATGAGACTAAAAGCGGCAGTAATATCATTTCTGATCAGTTTTTCTGGTCAGTTGATTGAAAACAGTTTTTTCTTGTTTCATATGAACATGTATCCATCCTCTTTTTGCAATAGTTTTGTTTTTTGTTTTCTTTTGAAACCTTAAAATTGGTGCAAAAACTGGTGGACGTTTAAAAAAGACAAATTTCCGGATTTATTTCCTTCCATCTTCCAATGATTCCCACAGCATGATTCTGACACCACTGTGTCTTTGCATTGGGACATGAGCTTTTAAATCATTCATAAAATAATTGATTGATTGAAATAGCTGACATTGTTTTCTGTTCTCCTCTGGATACAAATCAGAGCTGAAACTCTGACTCTTCATCCTCAGAGTCGTTTGAGACGTTTAACTGCTGCTCAGGGTTTTGAAACTTAAACTTTTCTGCAGGTTTCAGGGGAAAATGAAAATGAAAGTGTTACAAAGGTAAAAGCATGTCGACATGTTTGAACATCTCAGATGAAACAATCCTGAAATCTGAATCTTCAGGAAGGAAAATAAATCTCTTTAGGTTCAGACTGCAACCAATCGGGACATTTTCCTGAAGCTGGTCGGACGTTCAGCTGACCAAAATCAAAACATTCACTTAGAATGGCCTAGTCAAAGTTCAGACATAAATCCCGTTGAGAGCATTTGCAAAACTTTCAAACAGATTTTACAGGCAGGTAATAATCTGAGCACTCTGCTCACATAAAATCCTAACAAAATACATCAAGGTTTGATGAAGCAACATAACTTTTGCTCTTAGACAATTATGATGCGTAACCATGGTAACAAGGTATTGGTTTCACAACCAATTAGTGTGATATGGACCTAAAGTTTTACCACAAGATTTTTATGTAGTTTATTACTTTTTAGTTTGTTTTGTCTTTTTAATGCAGCTGTTTGACTGTGAATGGATGAATTCACTTGTTAACTGGAATTTATCTTGACGATAAATCGCAAGTAAATCGGAATTCTTATCATGATAAATGATACGATAAATGACTCCCACTGTGACTGATTAGTGTCTCAAATAAAACCTGAACTTTGACCCCAAATAGTTTCTTCCTTGGATCATAATGAACAATAACTCAAACACTTTTCTTACCAAAGAGAATAAAAATATTAACTTTGTTCTCGTAATTCATGTAGTTGATTTTGTTCCCTTGTTACTAAAGTATTTTTGAATTGAATTGAGAAAATGTTGAAGGCGTGTTATGAATCATTTTGTAAGTTCTTGCTCAGTTTTAAGGAGTTTGCAGTGAATATTGACCTTAAAGCTGGTGGTCGTTGCTTCACCTCCGTCCTCGCCGGCAGTCGCTTTTTTCCACACATTTTATTGAATTTTCTCTGATTGGACAGAAACATTCTGACGTTGACGTTCACACAAACCTGCAGCATGTTGAGGAGCAAATCCAGAAAAAAAAAAAACTGTTCAGGGTGAGAAAGAAAATAAAACTCCAATTCAAAAATACTTTATTGATCCCAATGGGAAATAAAATAATTACATAAGTAAATAAATAAATAAATAAATAAATACAAATAAATAATTGAATGTAAGTAAATAAATAAGAAAACAAAAGTAAACTAATAAATACTTAATAAAATAAATAAATGACCCAGAGGATCCAAAGCAATGAAAAGTTGAACAGAACTGTTTGAACTGCATTCTGGGAGCTGCAGTCCGCCTCCTGTCAGGTCAGCAGGGCGCAGGAGGGGGAGGGGCTGCAGTCACACGGCGCCGCCGCAGGGCGCCGCGCCTCACATGAGCCTCATCGCTGCCGCACGCAGAAAAACGATTAACTGAGCCGCTCTGATCCTCAGACGGCAGCGAAGGATCACAGGACCCAGGAAAAGTTTGAGAAACTTCCAACACGCTTTGCTGTTTTTCCCCTCCTTCGTATGAACGTTGGGTGATTCTCAGCTCGAGCTCTGCATTAATGAAACGCCACGCTGAGTCATGGGATCGTTGTTTTGGCCCCTCGCCGCCATTTGGATGCTGCTCAGTTTAACGGGACAAAACTGCTGATATGGGCAATAAAAAACCAATAAGATCAATAAAAGCAGCTGCTGCAGAAAGAGCTTCACTCTGACATGTCTGAGGAATAATCTGGTCGAGTTTCGCTGGAATCAGATTTAAATTCAGAATGACGGCCATGAGAAAGATGGAAGTTTGTGGAAGAATCTCAATATATTTAAAATAAATGTGAAAATCATCATAATGAAGCTGATTTATGCAAGAAATTTGGTCTTGTCAAAATAAGCAATAAGTCAATTAATCACATGATAAATTAAAACAATAACAACAATTATCACCTGTATGATTTATTGTTTTTCTCTTTTAAGCAAAAACTGGATGAGAAAAGTCTCCAGTCAGTTTAGAGATTCCATCTTTCTTATTTTTGCTTATTTATTTTGAATATTTAAAATGTCTTCCAGTTCCATCGTTCAATATTAGTTATAATTTAAAGTCCATTGATCTTTCAGAATGTGTTCTTGCATCATTTTTCCATCAAAACTTAAAACCTCAAAATAAAAATATCATCGTTTTTTCCAGTAACTGGTGGGAGCAACAGTAACTTCCAGTAACAGTCGCCAGTCGTGCAGCAGCGGTTGTTCAATGGAACCGACCTTCGTCTGACGCTGAGAAACAGGAAACAGCTTCCTGTTTGGATCTGAAGCTTTCAGATTAATTCTGAGGCGTCACGTTGAGGCGTCAGAGCTCCACCTGTCTCCACTTTGAGCTTCAGTTTCCTGACAGATTGATCTGCTGCAGCTTCAGATTTCTCAGCTACAGAAGCTGAACATTTCAACACCGACGTTGGTCAATCCGTGTTTCTCTTCCTGTTCACTTTTCTTCAAAACTGTTAAAGAGCTGCAGTGACGTTAGTAACTAGTGACGAACCGATCCACTTTTTCGCTGCCAGTACCGATATCTGAGGTTTCACATCAGCTGACACCGAAACAGAAAAAATAACTGAATTCAATGAAAATGTTTATTTTCTTTAAACACAGTCATAAATCTGCTGAATTAACAGTTTATTTAATAAGAACAACACGCTTCATCACACCAATAAAGTCACCAACGTTAATTTGTTCAGTGCAATTAGCAGTAAAACAGCCACTATGAAACAAATAAACCGATAAACAATGTAGACAGGAAACGTCAACAGCAATTAGGAATTCTAAAAATAATGTAGAATAATAAAGTATAGAACTAGACTGAATAGATCACCACTGTCACCAAACCCGATATAGATTTTTTTTCAATATTGGGATCAATACAGATCCTATTGGATCAGTTCGTCTCTAATAGTTTGCTGAAGTTCTGGTCCATTTGTCCTGACAGAACCGGTGGAACCGGGTCAGGTTTGGATTTTTTTTGGATTTATTTAATTTTTTCCCACCATTGCTCTCGTTGTGATGTCAGCAGGCGGCCATCTTGTTTTTCAAGTGGATTTTACAGCTTCTGTTATTTGGACTTTGAATTCAGGTCAATTTTATGGTGGAATATTAGAGTCAGGCTGAGATTATTCTTTTAATTATGACAATAAAGTCATAATATTACAAAAATAGGGCCGTCATTAGGAGAATAAAGTTGAAATTTTATACATTTACTCAAAAAAAATAAAATATTAAAGTGAGGATTGTTGAGCATGTGGAGTTATACTTTGGTGTAAGCTTTACTCATTTTGAAAGCAGAGAAAGTGATTCATTAATGTTTAGTAGAGTGATTATTAACTCCTCCTCCTCTTCCTCTGCAGGCGTCCTTCCTCACGAAGAAGCTCAACATCACAGGGAAGCGGGTCAACCTGGCCATCTGGGTGAGACGCTCTCTGATGCCGCTCGTGATGCGTTCAAGTACCAAACTGAAACCTGTGTTTTTGTGTGTGCAGGACACGGCAGGTCAGGAACGTTTCCACGCGTTAGGTCCAATCTACTACAGAGACTCCAATGGAGCCATTCTAGTCTATGACATCACAGACGAAGACTCCTTCCAGAAGGTAAAGCCACCGCGATCAGTTCCTCTGCTCAGAACTGAGAACTGCTTCCAAAACTGAACTGATTCCTTATTTTGAACAGAATCCTGACTCTCAAGACTCCAGAGTTTTGCTAGTTAGGGAATCTCTTTTCCTGAATCTCTTGTAGTTCAGGAACTGGTTCAAAATAAGGAATCAATTCAGTGTTAGGAACTGGTTCAACATATAAACTGTTCAGCATCTTGAATCGCTTAAAAATAAAGAATCAGTTCAGATTCCTCATGTTGGAGTAGTTCCTGATACTAAATGATTCCTTATTTTGAACCACTTCCTGACAATGAACTGATTCCTTGAATTGATTCTTGATGTTGAACAGATTCCTTAGAGTCCAGACTCAACTTGTTCAGGTCCTGATCAGAAGTTTTTCATAATTCCTGAAGGTCTTCCTGAATTATTGTTATTATTATTATGCCCTCTGCTGGACACTTTGAGAATCATCTCAGGTTTAAACTTAAAACAAGCCAAATTTATAAAACTTAAATTAAACACAGAAATTCAACTGAACCTTAGAGAAAGTTGTTTTTAAGTAGAAACTGTAACAACATCTCATATTTAACAGGTTTATCAGAACTAATCAATGTTTTGTGTCGTTGCAGGTGAAGAACTGGGTGAAAGAGCTGAGAAAAATGTTGGGAAACGAGATTTGTTTATGTATAGTAGGTGAGTTAACAAAGTTACTGCAAAAATGAAATAAAAAGAAAATGTTTCTATAGAAAACCTCAGTATTTACCAAAAGCAAATAGTTCATGAACACATATCAGCCTCAGCGATTTTCTTTGGTTTTGATTCATTTCATTTATTTCATCACTAATTGTTGTTCAGGTGGGAAAAGAAATAAGAAATTATCTAAAAATGAGGAGGGACATGTCAGTTTATTTTTCTGGCTCCTTCATGGAGATTTCACGCCGAACAGAAACTTTGTTTTTGTTGTTGTGTTGCTGCTGTTGTCATGGCGACCGCAGCTCCGGCCTCACAGGAAACTGAAACATTTTCCAGCATTTTAACGGGATTAAATTGTGGCCGTCATGTTTTTGGACCAGATAAAAATCTGCGGTTTGGAAACGGGATTCAGTTCTCAACATGGTTTTATTATTATTTAACATTTTTAAATTGTGGCGTGTTTTTTGGATTCTGAACCTTTGAGGTTTTTCTTCACCGACTTTAGAGTTTACAGACATAAATGTGATTGTTTTACCTTATAAAACCACTCAGGCTCAGTGAAAGTTTTCTGGTCTTACTACAAATTTTCAGTTTGACTCATGTCTGGACTTTAAGTAGGCCATTCTAATCGAATCTGGCTTCATTTAAACCATCTATTGGTTCTCAGGCTCCATGTTTAGGGTTTTGCAGAAATATTTTTATGTGCACCTAAAAGGATTAAATTAAATATTTTTGTATAAAAACATATATATATTTTTATTTAAGTTCTAATTTTTGTCGTTTAAACCAGACGTTTGCTGGTTTTTGTCTAAAACTCCAGTTTTTATAAATCAGATCTTCTGACATTTTGCAAAGTCATTAACATATTTTTTCTGTGCAAAGCAAATTTTGCTGGATGATAAATTGTCCCAATAATTATTGCGATAAACGATAATATTGTTTGTATTTCAACTAACATATTAATAATGGCATAACAAAGCAAGTTTGCCCCTTTAAGGACAAATAAACTTTAATTTAGTAAAGAACAGACTTTAAATAAGCCAAAGTAAAACACAACAACCAAAAACAATCAATAAAATGAAAATAAAGAATAAACACAACCGAAATGATGAATAAAATGGATTATGATGTTTCTGTGAACAAAATGATCAGGCTGAAGATTTTTGTTATCCACTGTTTTTTCTCCAAGAGAAAAATAATAAATGATTCAAATGGAAATGATTAATCCTGTTTTAATTGATCATGATTTGATCTGTTGCTTGTGTTTTAAATCGTTTGTGTCTCTGCAGGTAATAAAATAGATTTGGACAAAGACAGACACGTCTCAGTGGAAGACGCTGAGAGGTGAGGACAACTCAGACGCTGATGGCACCGAAGAGACCCCTCCGCTGACCTCTGACCTCTTGTTTCTGTTGTAGCTATGCAGAGTCGGTGGGAGCCAAACACTACCACACATCAGCCAAGCTAAATAAAGGCATAGAGGAGCTGTTCCTGGATCTGTGTAAACGTGAGTCTGAGCCTCAGTCAGAATCAGAATTTAATTGTGCAAGAAATCACAAAGAAATGTAAAAAATGTCAACTGCTAAAGGCTATGCTAATAAATAATTATATTTAAGTAAATATAAAAAATATAGTAGAAACACAGAAATAACTGGGATGTTACATTTTTTTAATGCACAATAATTCAGCCTTGCGAGTTCATATAAAGCATAAGGTTCCTTATGTTGAACAGATTTTTTATGTTGAAAATGTCAAAGAAATATTATTTTACATTTTTAAAAACTAAAATTATAATAAGAAAAGTGAAAATTTATAATAAAACTAAGTAAAATGTATAATTTTTTTTAAACTAAAAATGTATCAGTTAATTTAAAGTAAGTTTTTGGACTTATCTTTTAATCCAAAAATGTATTTCTTTGATATAATTTCCAAAAATGTTATCGATTTATTGCCCAGCTCCAGCTGAAAACTTTGCAGGTAAAATTTTCACATTTTTTCTGTTTTTCCATCAGGCATGATGGAGACGGCTCAGGCGGAGGAGAGAGCGAAGGGCAACGGAGCCAGCCAATCAGCATCGAACAGGCGGGGCGTACAGATAGTCGACGACGAGCCGCAGGCCACGCCCGCCGGAGGATGCTGCTCCTCTGGCTAACACACACACACACACACACAGTGCACACACACACACTGCCTGCAGACATGAAACCAACACACATTTATCCGTCTGCCATCCAGTTCGTCCGCTTGAAAATAAACTCTGCCTCTGCTGCTGAGGATCATGGGAAATCATATTTAAGTTTTTGGTCTGTCTCCAGAATAAAATGTATCCAAGTGCTTCTGTCGCACGTTGATCTCTGTAACCCGTCTCTCTGTGTGAACATGGCGGCTCCTGGGTTCTTTCTTTTTGTTTGGGAGAGAAGCTGCTGTGTCTTTATTAACCTTTGGTGGTGCGACGGCTCCACCTGCTGGACGGAGGTGGCAGAGTTTTCTTTGAATGGGTTTGTTGGCAGGAAAACCTCAGAAACGCATCCACTGTTGAAACAGCGATTCTGAACCCAGGAGCGACTGAGCATGCTCAGAAAAACTGCAAAAATAAAGCAGCTGGAGAAAGAAAAAGCTCTGAACTTTCCCTGTAATCAAACTAAAAACAGTAAAACATTTCTAAGGGCTCCAGTTTGAGCTGCACTCATCTAAATAACTCCATGTTTAATCAGGAAGTGAACAGGAAACTTAACGTCAGGATTTATCGTTTATTAAACTTCATACACTGTAAAAAACTGATTTCTGCTCTCATGTTGCTCCTCTGTTAGAATTTGTAACTTTAAAAGACGCGACAGAAAATCAAACATAGATGGAAATAATGATCAGCTGTCAGATATTTTAATGATTAATAAAAGACGGAAAGTAATCAATCTCCAGCTACATACGTTTGCATTTTTCTTGCATTGGTGTTTTATGTCTGATTTATTTTGTGTAACTAAAAGTTTACAAAATAAAACCTTGAAATGTTTATTTCTGTCAAAATGAGAACTGAAGCTTTTATGTTCAGATTTTGCCCTAAAATTACATCTAATTTCTCCAAGATTCAAAATATTTTCTACATTTAAACGGAAAAACGAACAACGACGGCGTGTTGTTCATGTGCCATTATTATTATTATTATTATTATTACTGATTATTGGAGGAATCTCCTTCGCTTGGCTCTGCTCCTCTTCATCACTTTGGATTTTCCTTTCCTCCCTGAAAGAAGAAGTTAAACTGTGCATGTTTGATTCCTGTAAACAGCTTTGTTTGTCTCACTTTTAAACAAAATAAAATAAGTTATTTTACAGTGATGAAAATCTGAGTGTTTATGCTTCAAAACTTCCTGAATAAGAATGAATCATTTTAAAGGTTGAACCAGTTGGAGATGATCTGGGCAGGAAGTGATGAGCCTCTGCTGATTCCTCCCTGTGTGAAGGAGGAGCAGAAATCCTCCCCATATTACAGACCTGAGCTCAGTTCAAAGTGCTTCGCATCATAAAAACATGACAGCTGTGAAACAAGCAGTAAATGTTACATTTTGCCAAGTGACATCAAAATAGTCAAACAATTACTCATCAGATGTCAAGTTCCAGTTGTTATAAATCAGAACCGACTCTAAGCACTTCGCTTTTCACTCTTGGTTTAAAGGAACTCGTTGCAGTTTTTCAGGAAGTTTGTTCCAGATTGTTGGAGCACATGTTCCAACAACATAATATTCTCGTAAAGAGGCTCTAAGTTGTGCTAAGCTGTTGTTTAAATGGAGGAGTAGAAAGTTTACCTTGTTAAAGAAAGAAAATGAGTTAATGAGACTGTACTGGATCCTTCAATCAGTCATACCAGAACCTTTGCACTTGACTCATCCTGCGTTACAACAAGCGACAAAATGGAGCTGGAAGGTGTTTCATGTACCGGGGAAAAGTTGAACTGCTTCAAATAACAGCAGTTTGTTTCAGGCTGTGCTTTTTACTCAACTAATATTAGACATTTTTAACTCTAGTAAGATATCATCCAGTTCATTCGGTTTTATTTTTGTTGCTCTGATTATTCCCAGCAACAAAATCTAAAACTATCTAAAAGTATTTCTACTTTTATTTTAGTAACATTTCTGGATTTTCTACCCACTGAATGAGAAACAAACATGTTTTAACCAAAAATTCACCAGATTCACACCTGTACTTTTTGTGAAAGTTTCATAGTTTTTCTTTTATTGAAAGAAACTGATTCAGAATTTATGTTTCAACCTGATTTTGCTATTTTTCTGTCCTTAAAGTACCAAAATTTCCGCTTAACTTTATTTTTTGGTCTGTCGGATTATGCCATTTTTGTATATTAAATGATTGATAATTTAATTTAAACTTTTTTACTTTTACTTAAGGAAAATATGTTGAAGTAGTTCTGCTCCTCCTTGATTAAAATGTCGGGTTTCTCTGATGTTAAACAATCACCTGAATTAAAAAAAAAAAAATCACTTTTTAAGTTCGGACGTTTCATTTTGGTGAATAAAAATTCCTTTTTTAAAACAGACCAAGCAACACTTGGGTGTATTTTCATTGCTTTCCAGGAGTGAAAATAATGCAGAAAATAATTTACTCCTCCTTCTAAACTGTCGACTGGATCGTTTTGTAAGTTCCCGACAGTCAACTCATCATTGTGGGAATTTTCCACTCCTTTTTCCGGAAAACTTCTTGATATCTTTAGCTTTAGCTGCTCCCGGAAGTGACCTTGCTTAATTCCGGCTAGGTGACCGGAAGCCCCGCCCCCCCATATATAAACCAAATCCAGACTTGTTGCTCTTGGTTTTGTGAAGGCTGTTGCTCGAACGCGGTTCTCCACAACTCGAGGTTTGCGGTTAAAAGAAGTTGTTTTTCGTCACCGTTCTCAGCCGCAGCCATGGCCCAGATCAACAGCTGCCTCAAGTGGACCTTCATCGGGTTCAACTTGTTCTTCGCCGTAAGTTGGAGAGTTTTAAAAACATCCAGAACCTTTCGGTATTTAAAGTGCGTAGTTAAAGCCTTAGTGGGCTAGCGCCCTTTATTCTAATTTAACAAACCAGCTTAACCATTTAAAAACTGACATATTTAGAGTTTGTGGCTAAACACAGTATATTTGATGCTAATAATTTATAAATAAAGTGATACATGGTCCTCATTTTTAATTTATTCATGTGGTGATACCTGAAGTTTCAGTTTGTGTAGAAATTAGGACATTAAATCGCTTCTGGTTCAAAATGGAAACGGTTATTATTATTATTATACACTGAGTACAGATTCTTTACACTTTGTAATTCGTTAACGCCTCTTTTAAATTAAAGTTTAACTTTTTTTGCCGGTTTTGTCCAATCTGACTCAGACCCAACATTAAAGCTTATAAAACAACCAAAATAATGATAACATCGTTTATTGTAGGTTTACAGATTAATAAAAAACGTAAACTGCTCAAAAAGAGCAAAAGATGTTAAACTGCACTTTAAAATGTTTTGAGTAGATGAAGGTTTTCATAAGTGAAACCAATGACTGCAGAGTCACTCATTTCAGTTGCATTATTTTTCAGTTAGGCAATGAATCGTTGGTTTACTGCCAAAAACAATTTGAATGCATGTTCCCTTTTTCGTTTTCATAAAACCTGCAGTGTAAAATATTTCTACTGCATTTTGTTTATTTTTATATTTTGTACTAAAGCTGCTAAATTCTAGTCAATTCTTTAAAAAAACATGAAATTAACTAACTTTAACTTTAAATTTTAAACTTTTCCCAGCTGTTGCATAAAACAACTGAGCTTTGCATGTTTTAACTCCACTTCCTCCTGAAGTTAAATATTTTTACAGATATCAGAAGTTTTTTAACCGCTTGGAAATGAGCTTAGACAGTTTCGGTTAATTTGTTTCTTGTTTTTTTTACATCTGTTTATAAAAGCTGCTGGTTTTATCTGCACTCGGTTTATCTGCTGAGGCCAATGTTTGTTCAGAGCAGGACTTATTCAGGTGTCTGCCGCACACTTCAGCTTTGTGTTCAAACCTGTTTTCTATTTGTTCAGGGAAATACTTACATCCTCTGTAAGCTCAGCTGTAGAGTTGCAGGTTGGATATTTCGAAGCATTTTAGTTTCTGAACTAACACAAATCAGCTCAAAGTAAAACGAAAACAAAACACATTTATAGTGATATTTAATGTTTATTTTTATTTATGTAAGAGTTTATGAGCTTAAGAAGGATGTTGAAATGAGAGATGGTTTTAGAAGGGATTAAGTTTGATCTCCGGATTATTAAAGCAACAGTCTGTGGTCTGAAAAAGGATGTTTAGCATCTAAAAGTTATTAAAACTGATTATCTCTAAAGCTATTTTACATCATAACTTCAATACTTTGATTAAATTTGTTCTGCAAGCAGTTTATTATCTGTAAAATGTTCTATAAATAGAATTTAGTAAGTTGAATATTATTAAATGTTCAGCTTTAGAACATTTAATAAGCTGATTTTCTGTAACTTCCACACTAAACCAAAACTAAATCTGTGGTTTAAAGAGTTTTAAAATGAATCTTTGTCTAAAATTGATGACATTTTTCTTCTAGATTGTCGGAGCAATCATTCTCTGCCTCACTGTGGTTTCCCAAGTCCTCACCAGCGGTGAAGATGACGAGGTAAGCTCTCACACTGTGTTTATCTAGCTGGAAAAACTCAATTTGGGCTAAAAATCTAAATGTCTGACTGCAGATTGAGAATCGGACCACTGGGCTCATCTGCCTGTACGTGATGGGGGTCGTCACCATGCTGCTCGGCCTGCTGGGAGCCTACGGCGCCAAGAAGGAGCACAAAATCTCTCTGATTGTGGTGAGTGCATCTTCAGATGAAAGAGGAAGCTGAAAATTTGGAGTTTCCAGTGATCTCATCTGAGATATTGCATCATGCAGAAATCTTTATTTCGAAACACAGGTCATGTGTTTGTGAGACACTTTTTTATTGAAATCATTTGTTAAATCTTTGTAAGTTAGCTGGATAACTTAAAAATGACCAGGATGTATTAGTTTGGTTTGAATTGTTTGTTTCCTTCTGCAGTTCCTGGTCTGCATGGTCATCGGGTCTCTGGTGACGATCCGATCAGGAGTCCCGACAGCCGTCGCTCGTCCTCAGGTAAAATCCCTTCTCCTCCAGCCAGAGCTCCGAACTGGACCGTCACCCTGGCAGAAATAATATTTATGATTTGTGCTCTACTGTTAGCATAGCTAACCTTTTAGCCCAGCACTGCTTATTGAAAACTCAAATTTGGTTTTATTTAGGTTTAGATTTAGATGTGCATAAAGACCTACTTTATGTAGAAAATGATTTTAAAGAGTCGCATTGCAAAGACTTTTCTATTATAAATCTGATTGAGCTGCTTTGTGAATGAATCTCTGCTGGTTTGCAGGTGGAGGGATTCCTGGAGGAAAGGTTCCAGGCCCTTCTGCCTCTCGACCAGGCGACGCTCCGCGTGAAGCACTTGGTCGACAACATACAGACTCATGTGAGACTCGTTCCTCCTTCACATAGAAAAACTAAAGGTTTAAGACACTTTAATGGAATAAAAGGTTCATAACCAAGCTGCAGAGGCGTCTGACACTTTCAAACTTTTTGTTTGAGGTTTAAAAGTTTCCATTCACCTCTTTTCTCATTTCTGAGTAACTCTGAAGCAACACTGGAAACCCACAGTTCACCTCTAACATCAAAGGCTTCACATGTTTTTGAAATATTCCAGGTCAGACTGATCTGCTTCCGTCTCAGTCGCTCCTCAACCGTTCAGGCTTTATGTGATCAATAAAACTGGAGCCCAAACGGCTCCTATTGTTTGCCTTTCAGTTGTTATAAAACTTTGTTCTACCGTTTTGCTTTCGTTTTTTCTGAAGGGCGAGTCAGAGTGCGGTCACACCCACTTTTACTTCGACTGAACAGAAACCAGAACCAAAAGTTTGATCTGTTTTATTCTCTTTACCCAAGAAGAAAAAAGTGTTTTCTCAAGCTGAATTCATTTGTATTTCATGCCAGTCATAGCAAAAAGTAATTTTAGTTGGTTCATAAAGAACTAACTTTGTGGAACCAAGAACTCCACAAAAGAAAGACTAAAATATTTTATTTTTTCATTATGTTGGAAACTTTGCATATTTTCAGAATATTTTTTAAATTTGATTAGGAGAGCTGACGGCATACAGACATTAAGGTTATGATAGAGAATTTTTTGTAGTTTTTAATATTTTTAATAGTAAAAATATTTAATATTTTTAGATATTATAAATATAAAATTTATAATTTATAAATTTTAATATATTAATATTTAATGTATTAAATAGTAAAAATACTAAACAGTCTTAATATTTAATACACTAAACATTTAATATTTAATATTTTAATATTAATAGTAAATGTTTTTTAATATCAAATATTATAAAATATTTAATATTTTTTTTTTATATTTCCACATAATATTAACATGTATCCATCCACTTTATTGTAAAAAAAATCTCTTTATTTTAAAACGTAAAAATAGAAACAAAAGGATAATTCTTTAAACATGAGAACAAATTTTCTTTGGATATTTATCAAAAATAAGCAGTCTTTTTTTTAAAATCATGTAACATTTGTTTCTCTAAAAAAAACTTTATTTAGTTTTATTTAGCTCTTAATTAAATAAAAATGTATTATTTAACCATAAATATAAATTTTTTTCTCTAGTTTGCTCAGAATATTATGTTTATCTATATAAATATTTAGACTCACTGTAAAACAACCAACAAACATGGCCGACATCGATGCTTTTAACCAAAGCACAACCACAAGGTTTCACAGTCTGGCGTTCGCTGACAGTACTTCCTGCTGAATTTTTTTTTATCCTCCTGCGGCAAAATGTTCATGTGAAACTAGTAAAAGCTGCACTGAGCTCAATACCTCCTGCTGATATGCATTGATTAACTGATTATGATTAGTACAAGTAGCTCGGCCGATGGCGGTCTGATTTAAAACAGAGTGTGCAAAGGCAAATTTAGAAAAAAGTTTGCAAAAACTGATAAAGAAAATTGATGCAATATTTAGTTCCTGTTGTGCATCCAGGAAGCCTCCATTTAAACTTATTTTATCTTTTCTAGATGCTAATCTACTGCTCCCTCTTTTAAAAACAACACTTTGTTGCCACGGTTATGCATCAAAATTATCCAAAAGTAACAAAAGAAAAATCTGTGTTGGTTATAATCTGGATTATTTTAGTAATCGATTATTTTGACCATTGATCAGATAAAGTTGACACATTCATTTAACCACTGAAGGCTTTTTTAAATAAAAGATCCAACAAAACAAATATCAAATTCCTCTTTTAAATAAGCAAATATTTTATTTTATTGTTTAATATGCAATATGTCACTTCTATAGTGAATTTGAACAAGGTGGAGAGTTTTTTTTGTTTGTTTTTTTAAACATTCACAGGTGTTTTTATCTTAAATGCAAAATATATTTTTATTTTTGTACAGTTTTGGCTTAATTACTGATTTGAATGTTGCTGTTTCATCAAACGGCCTTTTTAAGTTAACGATTAATCGATTACTAAATTAGTTGACGATTATTTTTCAATTATTGATTAATTGTGATGAATCCGATTAATCATCTCAGCAATAATCTTTGTCATTCCAAAGTTTTTCCAGTTAATGTGGTGCAGCTCCAGTGGGAAACACCTCACATGTCCTGCACAGCGGGGGAGGAATGATGGTTTGTTTTGACACTCATTCTTCTTCTATGGTTTCAGTTGCACTGCTGCGGCCTGTTCAGCTACACAGACTGGAACGAAGACTTCCCGTCCTCCTGCTATTGCCCCTCTGACGACGACAAGGAGGAATCCGATACATGCAAGGTGGTCTCTGCCATGAACCGCTACCCTGTGAGTGTCTGCGCTTAGATTTGATCAGATTCACTTTTCTATTTGACCTGGAACCACTCATGACTTTGTTTACATCTCTTCCAGTTCCTGAGGCAAAGCAAGTCCATCTACAGTAAGGTGAGTAACTTGGAGCTGATTGACCAACCTGAAGGTGAAACGGGTCAGATAAAGTAACTGCTGCTTCTCCTTTCCCCCGGCAGCCATGTTTCCCCATCATAATGTATTACGTCCTGCTGATGGCTGACATCTCACTGGGGGTCATCTTCACTCTGGCTGCTCTGGCTGTGAGTTTACCCTTTGTCTCTTTATTAACAAAAATACACAAAACATTCTTCTAGGGAGCATTCACACCAACCCTGTTTGGTCTGCTTTAATCGAACACTAGCTCTTTAGCATAGAAAGTTTGGTTTGTTTGGGTATCAGCACATCCTTAAAAAGTCCTAAAGGGAATACAGTATTATGTATTTTCCAGCACAATCAAATAACTATTACCTTCAGTTGTTATAGAAATGCTACAAAATATGACTCATGAAAGCTAATTTCCTAATTTAACTCTTTGAAATTGGGCCTCTGTCTCTTTAAGAAGCTCAAGCTCTTTCTGAAACTCCGCCTTCAGGACGTCATCACAACATGGCTCCTCTATTAACCCTTTAGTGTTTTTACCAGCATTGCTCTGAGAAGTAGCTCCTATAATGAGCTCAGCAGTTCCTACAGATGTTTGCTAATTGGTGCTGGCTAGTCTGAAGGAGCTGAGTGGGGGAGGAGCTGCGCCTTGAAGGCGGGGATTGGTCCAACCAGGCGTTTTGGACACTTGACTCTGCTCTGGTCCGAATCAAAAAAGTTTGGTTGAAGTGAAATCTGGCGAGATTGAAATGCATATGTGAACGCCAAATGGACCAGAGACAGCGCCAAAACCAGGAAGCGGATTACGGGTTAGGGCATTCTGGGTAAATACGACCAAAACGAATACACTAATTTCTCGCTAGGAGGAGAAATAATTTTGGTGTTTAGCCAAAAACAAAAAGGAAATCCTCCAACCGCTGAAATCTGATGCCACTCCATTTCTGTTTGGCTTTCATGAAGAAAAACGTTACACTCAATGTCTTCTTTAGAGGTTTTCAAGTTGCTTCCTGTAGTGGTTCTTGCTTCAGCGCCCCCACAGGTGAGGAGGGGTACAGGTTTTTCAGAATGCTGACAATGTAATAAATGTTGCAATTTTTGACTACCGGACCATAAGGTGTGAAATCACCCTAAGGCCATTTTAAATCTCACAAACTACAACTTTACAACACTATTCCTCACAAATAAGTTAAACAATCACAAATATCTCTAAGACTTGAGGAAAGAAACATTAAACATGTAAAATTTTAAGTAGCAGATATTGTTTAAACTAAACTATTTAGAGATATGTTCCAGTCTTCTTTTGACTCAGCTCATTATGTAAATAAATAACAGAATCTCATCTGGAGATTAAATTCCTCTCATGGAGACCAGGAAAGTAAACAAACCGTCCTGGCTGATAAAATCTGTCTCCTGTTCCTCCCAGGCTCAAAGTTTCTGAAGAAAAACGTTGCACTCAATGTCTTCTTTAGAAGACAATGTTTCCTTTAATGTTTCTTAAAGGAAACATTGGAGATCTCTGACGCACCAGAACAGGTCCTAACAGATCCTAGCAGGTCTTTCAGGATTGTTTTTCTAACAGACTGTTCAGTGTTGGCGCCAGGTTCGCCAGAAGGAACCTAACTGGATGGATCCAAATATGGTTAATTTGGAGTAAATAAACTCTCATATGTATATTTAAGGTCAGAAATATTGCCCCCCTGATGAAATCACACACAAATGATGCAGTTTTATTCTACGACATTCTCATTTTGCATGTTTTTGTATTTCCATCCTGCTTTGAAAAAGAACCAAGATGCTTTAAAAACCCCACCAAGATGTTTTTCTCATAATAAGGAAACGTTTTTGTACTCTGAGAATAAGTCCTTTCAAAAATCTCCAAATAAGAACTCATATTCTTATTTGGACCCCAGCTTGTTACCTAGCAACCGAAGTAGAGTTCCAGCCTGTTGAGTTGGGGGGCGTGGCCAGCAGCAGCTTCTTTGGATTTAAAGGGACAGAGGCCCTAAAACGGCTAAACGTATACAGTACTGAGCAAACTAAAATCCCATTTTTTAAGAACAAGTTTGTGTAAAAAATGTAAAAAACATGATTTGTATAGGCCATAGACCTTTCTTAACTTGTTTAAGGAAGCATAACAGGTCAGATTTAAGGGTTAATTCTGAGTAAATAAACTCACAAATGTCACCTTTGATAAAATCATGCAATATTCCATGTAAATGACCATAATAAAAACATTTCATACTCATCTTCCTTCTCATGGTTCAGGTTGTGGGCATGATTCTGTCGTCCATCATGATCCACCAGCTGCGTCAACCCAAAAGAACCTCCTTCGTCCTCAATGTTCCCACCATCTTCATTCCAGGACCACCAAAGTACCAGGAGCTGCAGAACGACCTCCCCCCTCCCTACTAAAGGAGCGCTGCCACCTCTCTGTTATGCTTCAGGATCTTCTTCTGATTCTCTGACTGCTTCCAAAGTGCCTTTCATTCTCCAGAGATTACTCTGCACCAGCTTTGAAAGTTTTATTTTTAAATCATATTATACAGTTTTCTTATTTTTGGTTTTAATCGACAGGGAGAGTATTAAGAAAAATAAGATATTTACTTTCATCTGTTTCTAAATCATCATGCAAAAATTATTTTATAAGTTTGGTTTACTATCAAGTAATAAAAATTGGAAGAAAGCCATAAGACATTTTCAGCACAATGAAGAGTTCTAACCTAATTTAGTTTTTATATATTAAACCTCTAGATATGCAGCTTTGTGTTGGTTTAACCAAAAGCGATTCCCTTGCACAGTTAAGGCCTTCTAAAGGAATGCTTACATTTTATTTTGAATAAAAAAGCTTAAAAAGTGACCATGGAATGTTTACAAACAGAAGGCTAGTTTGTTTCTGCATGTTAATGTTTTTACTGTAGATTGATTTCTGTTTGGACTTAAAGGGAAATAAAACAATAAAATAAAACAATGTTTGTGGTTTTTACGGATTAAAAAAATTGTAGCATTATACTAAAGCAATTTGCAGCTCTGAAGCACAACTGGTTGTAAAATCACAAAGTTATCAACCAAATCTGCGAGAAAAAAAACTCCAATTTTGAGATTAATCTCAGAAATTTTCTAGAAAAATCAAGAACCTTCCTGAAGTCCGAAAGTAAAAAAAGCCTAAAGGTAATCTCAGAAGTCTTTGAAAGTTTTAAACTTTTAAAACTCACACATTTCCAAGTTTTTCTTGGAAATTTATGAGTTCTCAACTTTTAAGTTAAAAAATGCCAAGTTAAGAACTAAATTTCTTTCCCTAGATAAATTAGCTTAATGTTAAAATGTATGAGTCGTATGTGTCATCATTGGTTATGTTAAATATAGCATGCAGCAGTCAATGTGTGAGCAGATAAAACTGATAAAGGACACAAAATCACATAAATATTTGAATATTTTTGTACAAATTTAAATAATTCAATGCCTGATCTCAAATCTTTTTAGTGACCTGCATGTCCATGGGGGAAGTTGTCACAGCTGCTTGACCAAAATCCCATGATCTCTGTGTGCACACGGGTCAAACTTTTCCGTATGCAACATCCAAACCAGACATCTGCTGGGGTTATTCCCGTTGGATTTTCAAATCAGGAACAGAGAAATTTCAAATTCTGGCTTCAAATGTGCTCAAACATCCAGACGAGAAACCACCCTGTTTTGGGATTAATAAATAAAATACTTTGTTTCTTTAACCAAAGTATCAGCTGCTTAACATGCTGTTAAGTAAACATGTTAAACATCTCAACTGTATGACAATGAGTGCAACTAAAGTTTGGCATAAATGGTTTTATAACACTAACATTTTTAAGAAGAGTACCAAAACAGCTAAAAACCAGTTATTTATTTGCTTAAAGCGCCATCTAGTGGACAGAAGACTCACAAGAGCGCTAAGAAGCCTTTTCTGAACCAAACACGAGAAACATTTTACTGTGTTTTCCGCACTATAAGGCGCACCTAAAAACTACGGTAACTAGCCGTCGTCTTCATTTTCCCCCGTAGAAGAAGAAGCGCGCGGTGCATGCTGGGAAATATATCTGGGCGAAGCGTGCGGTTTCATTTCCATTTGTGTTTGCTTAAAGACCCCAGAATGGTTCCTATTAAGAGCCACGCTTACGACGCAGAGCTTAAATTCAAGGCGATGAGACACGCAGAAGAACACGGGAATAAAACAGCTGTTTATTCATTTTGGGAGCGAACGGAGTTGTCAGAACGCTGGTTTGTAATCTATTTATAAAATTTGCCTGACCTATCTGACGATTTTGTTGACATTCCCTTTAGCGCAGCTTCATCTAATGGATGCATAACGTAACCCCAGCCTCTACTGTAGCGTCTATTCTATGCGTCTTATAATGCAGTGCGCCTAATGTATGAAAAAAGTTTTAAAATAGGCCATAACTTTGAAAGTAACGATTTCTACCCTTTAACTTTATTCTGGTCGCCAGATCTTTTGGTCGACGGGTTTTTGTGTTACACCACCGGCAGCCATTTTGTTTTTCTAATTTCGAGGACGGCAGGAAGAATGCAATATATATTCTCATAATTATATATTTGTTTGCGGATAAAAATAAAATCTAAAATGTTTTGTTAATTGAAAGTGCATGTTTATGAAATATAATGCTTTTAAACAAACAAGTATGTTTTGAAGAGTGGTTCAGTGGGAGAACGAAGGAGGCGCCAGCGCAATTTAGCACTTAAGCTAGCATAGGCATAAAGGTAAGTTCGAAATTTACATTTTAATTAATTTTGTATTTATTGGTGAAAAACTGTCTTTCCTGTAAGTGAATGTCTGTAAGTTTTTTTTTTAAACATTTAAGACACAATATATTTTATCGGGCCTATAAAGGGCTAGTGGATAACCGTTACTTTAGTCAAAATTAAGTATTTATCGATTTCTTTAATGATTAAAAATATTTCCAACACCAGAAAATGATGCTGTTATTGAAGATTTCTCCTCCCCTTCCTTCTCTCTCCCGTCGCCCATCGCCGGCCTCCACCTGAGCGTCATATTTCCTCATTATCTCCCAGACACGGATGGAAATAACCCGTCTCAATTCGGAGCCGCCACCGCCTCCACCACCACCTCAGACCGGCTGTTCCTCCGTCGCTCAGGCCGCTGCAGGACACTGCAGGGCGGGGAACGAGCGGTAGGAACCCCGGCGGCGGTGCTGCGACGGCTGCTTCCAGCATAAACAAGCCTCTTCTGCTGTCCTTGATGTTCCTTGACAGCGCTAAGAGGAGCTTCAGAGAGGCAATTTGTTTGAATCTGACCCACAGAAAAGCAGCATGAACCGCAGCAGAGGAAGAGGAGAAAGAGGCTTCTTCACCATGTTTTTCTCCCTCTGTTTAATTTGGACACAGCTGCTGATCCCAGGTAAGCGTCTGCTGGCTGCATGCTGCCTCAGACATCAAAAACACACAGAATCTAAATAAATGTGTCTTTCCCACAACCTTCTTAAAATAATCAAAAATGCCACCACTATATGTAGATTTGACACTAAATCAATCATATATCTATGCAGCTTACATAAAATATGTTTTATGATGGGCATTTATTTATATATTGCAAATAGACTGTATTTGCTGTCTGTGAAAGCAATATAAAAATATCTTAAATATTGTAATATTTTTAAATAAATTTGTTCACCTCCTATAATCCATAACATTCAAAATCTAACTGTTTTTGTTGTGTTAATGCACACCAGATGCCAGTTAAAGTGTAGCTTTAAAAAGGAGAATGAAATGTAGTATTTTTAGCTTGGAGAGATATTTGAGTCAGCTGCAGAAGATGCCAGCATCCCCACTGCGTCTTCAGGGGCTGTTCAGTGATGCAGTTCCTGTGTGAACGCCTTAAATCTGAATATAGGTCAAAGTAGACCAACATACCAAGTCCTCATAAAAAATACAATTGACACCGAAAGCAGCTTTTATTTACATGAGCGATGAGGCATTAATTTCAAAGGATGGATTAATTAAAGTCCAGAAAAACTGAGCTTTTTTTCTTGGTAGAAACAGTTTTTTTTTCTTCTAAAAATGAGATTACATCTGGGGAATAGTTGTAGTGTGTTTGCAGTAAAGGGCTTCTGAATATATTAAAGGAGATTAAAAAAGATAAAATAATATGCAAACCTGATTCTTAAAAGATCAGTGGTTGTACCCAAATTGCTGTTTATTTTGGTCAAAATTGACCCAACCTTTGGAAAATTAATGGGTAAAAAGATGATCAAAAAACTCCAATGAATTTAACTCTTAGCTCTGGTAAAGTTTTAGTTTTGTTTGAATTCATGAGTTTTTAAAGGTTTCAAAGAGCTGGAACTGGTCTGCTTATCGGTGGAAAAAATAGTGTTAGTCTAAGCTGAGAACCCTGTGGAATACCAGAACTAATTCTTTAATTTGTGGGCAGGAAATCTACTGTGTACTTGAACTAGTCGGATCGTTTGGGCTGGATTCAACAAGTTATATACTCTACTCTAAACATTTTTTATTATTTTTGTACACCAGGATATTATAATGAAAGTTCGATTCAGTATGTGCAGCTCTATATTAAATTATAACAAATTTGACATTTTGAATGATTAGATTTGTTGCAGGTCACTGATTCACTTAAAAAGGTGAACAATTTCTTGAAAATCTAATGGAAATACAAAAAAGTAACTTTTTGACCCAAGAATTCCAACTTCACGATGCCGTCATTTAAATGTAGATTATTTTGGCATTTTGTGCTCTTTAATTAACCTTTGAAAATGTTGCCAACATATTTGGTTAAACTATCTAAATTCATATAAACAAAACAAGACACAGATTTATCTAATGAGGTTTAAGTTGATGTCAAATAATGAAAAAGATGAAAAGGAATAGTAATTAAAATCTTCAATCAATGTAATAATTACCATCAGTGGATGTTATCACTGAAAAACTCAACACAATATAATATCAGTTGATATTGATAATAATGAGTTCTTTTGTTTTAAATATCTGACCAAACTAGTGCAGTAACGTTTCCTGTCTCGCCCAGTTCTGACTCCTCCGTCGCTAAAACTGCTGCTGCGCAAGTCACTCAACATGTTGTTGCTTGGTAACCAAAGCTGGGGAGTGGGCGGTTCCACCAACCTCACCTAGTTTAGCTCTGCCTACTGGATCAGAGTCTAGTGAATATTCTTTATATTAAATATTCAATCACATGTACTTTTTATTGTTATTGATTGCAAAATATGTTATTAACTTATTATTCAGGCCAAGAAAGAATGTCAGAGTATCAATAGTGAATCTCACCAGGTCTTCCTCAGACGTGTTTCCTTTTGTATATTTCATTCATTAAGATGTTAAAATGTCTTAGATTTGAGTTTTGAAACCTGCAGGTTTCTGAAAACCGTCTGAAACTCTGTCCTTCATTCTCATCTTGATCTTTGAGACAAGTTTGTGTTTTTTCCTGTCAGGTGTTTTCCATCGTAGGTTTAGCTCATCTGATGACTAATTCCTCCTGTAATTCCCTCCTTTAGTCTCACTGTGTCTCCGGTTTTAAACTTCAGGTTCGCTCAGGAGGAAAACAGCTGACATGTTTTGTCCTGTGGTACAGTCCTGGTTCTGGCTGTTTATTTCATTTCTGTCGTCTTTATCACAGAGGGTTTGCTTCTGGAGCGATTTAGCTGATTAGATGGAGAACATTTGATTAGTCTGTTGTGGTCAGCAGGTCGCGCTGACAGAGAAACTGGGAGCCAAATTGTGGTTCTTGTGATTGATGATTCAGCTGTGATGCTGATTACATGAGAGGAGCAGACTGAGCTTCCAGCATTTTCTACACAAAACACTCAACCAGCCTGTCTGCTCTCTGCATTCCTGCTAATATTGGGAAGCAGATGATTTATTTCAGCTTTGTGACAATAACAAAAGGAGAAATGCAATATTTAACCTCAAAGGAAAAGGAAATGCCTCATTCTGATTTGTCTTGTAATTCACTTCCAGCCTGTACAGAAGCATGATGGCTGCTGTCCAATCAGAGCGCACCTCAGCATCCTGGGTAGCAACCAGGACGCTGTCGTTAGGTAGGAAAGAAGTGAGGAGGGGATGGAGGAAGCTGAGTCAGGTTCACAGCATCTCTGAGGAGTTAAATGCAGATTTCAGAAAAGGGCGGAGATATAGAATTTATTTGGCTTTTATGTAATTGCAGACATTTTGAACCAGAGCTATTTAATTCCTGCCCATCAGTTTTATTTAATTTCTGCTCGTCAGGCTTTTACATAATCCAAAAATTGATTTTAGTTTAGGAAAATCTGCTGTCAGAAGAAATGTAACAATTTGGACAAATGTGAATGGGTCTGTTTGTGTTTATAAAACATTTATTTATTTGTTATTACTATGAATTATTCAGAGCTCGTCATCCTCGCGGTTGGTTGGGATTTCTTAGATCTTCAGTTTTATTTAAAATGTTTTTACTGTAATTGATAATTTAGTTTTACTGCATGTTTATTGGCCTTTTTTACCTGTTGTTTAAATGAAGTTTAATGTTTAGTTTTGTTTAACTTATGATTTATTTGTTTAAACTACCACTTGTTTCATATCATTTATCTGTCTTTGTCTAATTTTTATTTTATGGTTTTTGTTTTATTTTTTCATTTTTAAAACTTTAATCAGGATTTCTTTGGATTTTTATGTCTTTTCCTCTTCATCATGAGATCATCTGCATTCATTTTCATTTGATTGTTTTTCCATTCTTTGCCTTGTTTAACTCAGTATTTTTATGTTTTTAGTTTTTATTGCTTCCTGTTAAAGCTGCCCGATAAATAAACACTGATTGATTGATTGAATGTCTGCTATCGTCTTTCTCAGAGTATTTCGCTGGAGGTCCGTTCCCGACTCACCGTCCGGGTCGCCACACTCTGATCACTCAGAGAGATGCCAATGAGCTGCCAGAGTCCCGTTCCCACCTGCACCTCCATCGCCACCAGAACCAGCACCCGGCCCGGTCGGCCTGGCCTGAGTCTCGGCTGCAGCAGGAACTCGGCGCCCGGCGCAGCCTGGACTTGCTGGAACAGCTGCATCAGGATGTGGAGCCGGATCACTTCGGCTGGCGGGTCGTACCCGGGGAATATGTGGTTACCATGGTGAGTGCTTTGTAAGCAGTAATCAGTAATCAATTCACAAATTAATCTCATGATAAATTAAAATGAGCTCCATATTTTCCATTTCTTTATGGCTTTAGCTATGTGTGTTTTTATTTCCGTTTGGTTTTATATTGAATATTTAGAGCATCTTTCAGTTACCCTGACAGATGAAACGAGTTCTTTACAAAATCAATCTCTATTGATCTCTGACTGGGAAACCCGCCTTATTATACCATTTATTTATTTATTTATTACCATTCATTACCAAAAAATAAGTAATAAATATCGTAATTTTTATTGTAATAATAGTACCACATAAGATCCATATCACTCATCCTTATTGAAATAATATTTTCTGTTATTTGTAATTAATTTTGTTTAGAAAACAAAGCAAGCTGAGCTCCACTGATGCACCTGAAGTCTGTATCTGTCTTCTCATTGGTTGGTTGGTTTTTAAGGTGGTGATGTCGTCCTAGAAACATGTTACAGAAGGTCAGGGGTCAGAAAGCAGACGGCGAATGATTGATCACATGCTGCAAACTTCTGTATGTGTGGAGCTGCAGTCTCTGTTGCCATAGCAACGCTAATAGCGAGCGAGCAGACCCAGTTCCCTCCACAATGGGTGGTTGTGTAACTCTTAGATAAACAGCAGTGACCTTCAGAGACAGACAGAGACACAGGGGACGCATCTGGGGGACGAGACGCGGTGAGGCAGGTGTTCCTGGGCGCGTTCGTCCTGCTGGTGTCCCAGTTACCGAACGCCGGGTCAGGTCCAGCTGCAGCTCATGGCTTCCATGAGCCTTTCTGCTGCATGTCAGAACTCTGCAGATTTTCCCGAATGTTTTCTGATGGAATCAGACGTTTGTTTTGGACGATTTTTACTCAAAAATTCCTACAAACCTGGTCTGGCATTTTTTTTGTTAAATCTTAAATCTAGATTCTCCTCCACTTGAGGCAAAAACATGGAGCTGATTTTTTTCATTCTAAATTAGTATATTTTGGTGATTGTAGCCTGACTTCACGTTGGTGAAGTAATGGAAATTATCTTATTACAAAAATAATGGAAATTATTTTGCATGTTGCAGTGATGTACTTGACAACAGAAGGACGTTTACAATCGACTATTACCATATCATTTGGAAAAGGGTTTGATGAGAAAAAAATACTGCAAATGTTTCTAAAGTGTCATCACAAAATTAACTATTTTGATTTCCAAATAAAACTGAATAAACTAAATAAACACAGAGGTTCCCTGAAGTTGGGTTCAGTCCACTTAAAACGTCTCTTGCCATTTATACTCTAAAGTTTTAGTTTACATTATTTTACTAACTCCTGGTTACTAACATGCATTAAGAACAGCAACAAGAATATTCAGTTTCAAGGTTTTCTGTCTCCTAAAGACTTCATGGAGCAGAATAAGGTTATTATTCTAAATAACCAGTTTATCGTAGGAGCCTCTCAGTCATAGACATTATGATTGACCCGGGTTTCATAATTTCGGGGTCATCATGTGGCTCTTATTTGGCAGCAACCTTTGTCTCTGTTTATTCTTCTTAAAACAAACTCTAACAATAAAGCTTCACTGAATAAACATAAAATATGATCAACTATTCCTGGTCTAGTTTTTGTGTAAATGTTATTTCACTAGAAATAAGACAAAACTTACTTACAAGTAATTTTTCAGTAAGATATGAGCTTTTCAGGGTCAACATTTCCTTCTAGTTCTACTAGCAGATTTTTTCAAGATGGGAAAAATATCTTAAGAAGGAAATAATCCACCAATGGAAAATTAATTAAATATTAACTTAAAACAAGCTCTTGATCTGACTGAAAAGTCAGTTTGTCTTATTTCTAGTGTAATAAGATATGTATAACAGGAACTAGAACAAAAACATTTGGTAAGATTTAGTGTTTTTCATTCATTAATGACTCTCTGAGCTTCACTTTATGAACCACTAAACCATCAAACTCAGATTTCCATTCGCTGCTTTTCAAGCAACTTTCCTCCATAAATCTGAGTAAAATGTCTGGATCCCTGCAGAATAGATGCATTTAGAAGTTACAGGGTGTTGGCATAATAACCGCCAGCAGACCTGCAGTCTGCAGACAGAACAGGCGGAGGTGTCATGGCTGCAGATGCATTGTGGGAGTGGCGACAATCTGCAGAAACCTGCTGTGGAATCTCAAAGACAGATGGGAATCCTGGCAGACGGCAGTGTCTCTGTTTTTAGTGTTCAGTTAGGAAAATAAAAGCTGCTCTTTGCACAGATTGAGACTTCTTGTGTGGTCACATGACCGGGCGTCCCTGCAGGCTGCCTCTCTGTGAAAAGCATCCACTAATGCGCCGAGACGTTTCCTTGCAAGCATTCAAGCTGAGAGACCCCGGCACGGGGTCAGCAGGTCATCTGCTCACTCAGCTCCTAAAGAGAGCAGAATGCGTTTAGAAATACGATTATTCTCTTTGAAATTTTCTGAATTCGTCCCCCTGACGCTGCAGTTTGCATAACAATTAGAGAAACGTGATGTAACAGGATGTAAGGGAGAGAAACCTCAGATGGTGACCAGTTACCTCCCTCCAAGACACCATGTGACCTTTGCCCCTCTGATGGCTTCTCACATATATATTTAAAACAAAAAAAAACTAATTGATAATTATTGATATCGACTGATATCAAACGATTATATCGTGATATTTTTTCCAGCCATATTATCCAGCTCTACCTTCATTTTTTGTTGTTTATTTAGAAAATAAAATATTTTCCATCAGTATTTTCATGTTTTGTCCTCCGTTCACCTCTAGAGGCGCTAAATCAGTCGTCATCCATTAAAAAGTTATTTGAATCAGCTTCTCTGTCCTGGAGATTTTAAAATGTCGTATTGATCCTCTGCTAATTGCTGACTAATTGATTGAACCCTCTCCACATCCCTGAGTGCACTTTGACCCCTGACCCCGGCCCTGTTCCAGCCTTCTCCCCACTGAGCTGTGCTGTTGGCTAATTACAGCCTATAACCGCTAAAGTGTGTGTGGCTTGGACAGAAATAGTACCTGATCCCAACAGGAAGCACAGTGGGATAATGGCATTACCGGGGCGACGGCCAATCAGGTGGAGGGTTGAGCTGTGTCAGGCTCTAAGCCAATCAGAGATCAGGGAATGAGTAGATCAGGAAATGGAGCGAAAAGTCCCCGGTCGCTAAGTGACAGGCGGCTCGCCTCCTTTCATTCAGAGAAAAGCTTCGCGTGTTAGGGTTGGTAAGGTTGTTTACATTGTTTATCCTGCTTTATTTGAGCTTTTTCCTCGTTGTTTTGTGCTTTTTAATGTGAAGGAGTTTTTTTATTTGTCTGTTTGTTGCAGAGTTTAAATGAATTCGGGTCGGTTCTCTGCTTACACAGAAACCGGTGGATTATTGCTGCCTGGAGATTTTACAGAGACAAAACCAACCCAGAAAACTTTTAGACTTTAAAGTTGTTCAAACAGAAACTGATTATTATTTACATTTTTGTTAATATTATTGGAGGAGGATTAGTTTTGGTCAGGCTGTTTCTCTTTGAGTGTAACCAGATAACATCGACTCTGTGAGCTGCAGGTTTTGTTCCTCATATTGAATTAAGTGGCAACAGAACATGTTGTTATTTTAGCCATTAGCAAACAGCCGCCCACTCTCCCACTCATTCACACACTCAGACTCACGGGGATGTTGCAGCAGCAGCAGCCGGTGGGCTTCAGGTTGCTGGACAGAAAGCTGCAGAGCTCAGACTTCGTGTTTGTTTTCCTCTAATCTCATTTGAAAAAGCAATCTGATATTCTCCGAGTCTGTTCTGCTTTCATTCACTTAGAGGAAACGATGAATATCAGCTCAGTCGGTTTATGGAATAATAAAGGTGGAGATGATCCTCATCACTTTTGGATCATTTAATATCACAAAGGACTTTTTGAAGTGGAATAATTGTTACATTTTTGGTGCTAATTGAATATTTATCCAGTTGGACAGAATCCCAGGACAGCAGCTGCTCCAACTGGACACAATGATTTCCAAAAGCAGAGTTGGGTAGTAACTAGCTACAATTAGTAACTTACTAGATGTAGCTAATTTAATACATTTAGCTAGTTACTAAATGTAGCTAGAATGTAGCGTCTGAGTGTTTTCTTGGATCAGTCAGGTGTTTAGGATGTAAGAGAAACAAAACAACATTTGTTGTATTTTAATTGACCTTTCACCTGCTAAATAATGTAGATTCTATCACGATATTGTTGATAAAAGTGTTTAATTATTTCATATAAAAATGAACTGAAACTGTTTTATTTAGTTAATTTGTATTGTTTTATCTCAATTTTCAAACATTACCTTGAAAAGTTTGCAGACAGTGAATTAATGGATTCCTCTGAATATTTGAGGAGGAGTGAAGCTAATTGATCATAAGGGAAAGCAGAACAGAGGCACCCAGCCTGTATTTAGTTAGTTTTCTCTTTGTTTTCTTTGTTTCAGTTCTTGGCTGTGGGAGTCAGGAGGCTGAACATCAGTCACCTCCTGTGGTTCCGGGACGGCGTAGCGGCGGCACTCGGCGTTGCTCCTCAACACGTTCACATCAACAAGCTGAATGTAAGTCTCCCCCTCGTCCCAGTCCGTTTCATGTCCTTATTTGGCTCACTTCCTGTTGGACGGACGATCCTTGCAGGCCAGAAACGGCATCGAACTCTTCGTCTCCTCTGAGAGGCGGGACGTCTTCGAGCTCCGCCCCGCGAAGGAGATCGTCCAATCACTGAATCGTAGCGTCCTTCATCACCATCTGGCCGACTTCGGCATCACGGCGGTCAAACCGGAGGTAAATGTGTAAAGTCCCAGAATCCTCGGCTCTTTCTTGGCGGCGTTATGACATTCCGCCATGTTTGTTTTCCTTCCAGTGCTGCAGAAACATCCCAGACTCTTCCCCTTCGTCTCCGAAGAAAAACGTCCTCCAGGACGATCAGAGGGATCATGCATGGAGCAGAGACGGGCTCTACAACGTCGTCCTCTTCTTCACCTTCTTCCTCCTCATCATCACCTGCCTGATGGTAAACCACACACACATTCCTCTGCAAACCAGCTCAGTCTGTTGATGAACTACATGATAAACTGTAAAAAAGTCACATTTTTCCACTCTTAGACTTTGATTATCAGTAAATAAATCAACTTATTTGCTTCCCAAACGGTGTAAAAAAAACCTTCAGGTTATGTTATGGTTGATAAAACAACGTTAATAAGTTATCAAGAGGATTTACCACCACTAGGCTTCAGTATCACTTCCTGTTCTTACCCAGTCCTCTACCTCTGTTTCTTTAGAAATATAAATAAATATAGTATAAAAAGTTTTATAGCATTTTGAGAAGAGATCATCTTTAAACACATTATCATCAAATTACTGTGAGTTGCAGGACATTGAGACGATTGTGTCAAAGTTCTGGTAGGTATCAAGTAACAAAATGACACTTAAATAAAACTTACAAGAAATAAAAGATACAAATAAAGCAATAAAAAATTGCTTTATTATATTATATTATATTATAAAATATTAAAATGGGGAATAAAACAATAAGTGTCAAAATTAGACATGTAGAAGTAAAAAGAATAAGCACCAAAATAGATACAGTAAATATATTAATGAAATAAAAAAATAAGAGTAATAAATAAAAAACATGATTATTGAATGTTACATAAATAAGCAAGAAATTGGAGAAAAATGTTTAAATGAACATTAATATTATGATAAAAACTGATAAATGCTAAGAAAATAAAAAACAAATATTTAAATCAATATAAATGGTAATTTAGTAAGTAATTAATAACTTGAGTTTTAAAGAGAAAATCAATTTTAAGTAAAATATTTTCCATTCCTTCCTTTGTAGTTTGACACTTTGACCGCCTGGGGGCGCCACAACACACACACAGAAACCTGAAACCGTTTCCAGCAGGATCTGATCGGATTCCTTTTGTTTGAGTTCAATGAAATGTTTCCAACAACTTAAGATCAAAAGAAAAAAAAGAATTGGGAGTTAAATAGAGATTTAAAGTTAATCTATATTAAAAATGTAAACCTTTCTGTGCTTGAAGTCGTCACAAATGTCTCTAAATATCAATATAAGCAAAAAAAAGAAAAAAAGTTTCAAAATCAGCCCAAACTTCAAGGGAACTACATTTACACACAGTTAGTACATTCTATTCATTCATATTAGAAATTCAGCCATTACAAATATTTATTTTCTAGCTTAAATTAAAGCAAATTAAACATTTTTTTTCCGTATTTCTTGTTGCAATTATGTTCAGAAATAAGTTTAATTGGATAATTGTGTTGAAATAATCAATGCTCTGTTACCGGAAGGGAAAAATTTATTATTAAATGAAAAACGACTTTCAAATAATTCATTAATAAAAATTAGCAAATGTATTTATTTTTTACCTTTAATTGTCCTTGTTTATATTAAACATTTGGATTACTTTTAAAATAGATTTTTTCTCTACACGCTAAACTGGACAAAGTTTGGTCTGATTGGACGATCACACTTTCATCTCTAATCAGGATATTTGTCCTCAGGTTTTGTACCGAATGAAGCAGAAAGTTCCCGTTACTGAGAAGCAGCTCAAAGCTCCGCCCCCCGACCACGTCGTGAGCCTGACCCTCCCTCCCGACCCGCACAAGAGGTCAAAGGGCACCCAGGTCTGGAACATCAGGCTTTTTATTTTGCTAATTTTGTGAAATGTTTCTGTAACGGTGGCTGGTTTATTTCAGGTTGTGACGTCAGAAAGCATGGTCCAATCTGAGCTCCCGCCAGCGGTAGCCACGCCCATTCACCAGCAGCAGCCAATCAGAGCCTGCCGCCGCCTCGCTCCTCCTGTCGTCCCTCTGCCCAGGTGAGCCAACCAAAGGAAAATTAGGATCTCATAAATGATCAATACTAATAAACAAGCTGCGCTTAACAGCTACAGGATGTTTGTTCCTGTTCATTCATTAATTTTTAAGATTTTTTTTTATTTTTGACTTCAAAAATATTTCCTGTACTCAGAAATTTGAATATTGCAATAAAAATGTAGTATTTGAAACTCATTTAATATGTTCCAGTTAATGTTTTGCAGCGTTTGGATATATAATGATTATTTAGGGTCATTGTAGATTGGAAAAAAAAAGAGAAGTAAATTTCCACCAATAAACTCAGAAGCAATGAAACCTGCAGCACAAAGAGCCCATGTGATCAGTCTGTGGACAGAAAGAAAAAGGGTGAAAACTTTAATATTTTCAGAAAAAACTATGAAACTATGAGAATAATCACATAAATAGTCTAGAAATAACTTGGACATTTTTGAGCTCCAAAAGTAAAGAAAAAATTGCTAGATAAAACTCATACATTTTAGATTAATCTAGTAAATTTGTGAGAAAAAAACTAATACATTTTGAGATTGAGCTCTTAGATTTTTTTAGAGAAAACTTGGAAATTTTTGAGTATAAAAAGTTTTAAATGTAAAAGAATCTCCCTTGCTTCCGATAAATTTTTAGATTGCTCTAATACGGTTGCAAGAAACAATTCATAAATTTTGAGATCAATCTTATAAATTTGAGAAAAAACAAGAAAATGTTCGACTTTGAAAAGTCAAAAATTTTTGAAAAAAAAAAACCCAAAAACAACTCAACTTTTGCAAATCAGAAATTTCCAAAAAAAAATTCCAAGTTATTTGGCAGAAATTCACTCCTGTTTTTTCCTCCAATGTCTTTAATACACAGTGGAAGTATGTGTTCGTCTCGTCCTGAGCGTCATTTTTCTGTTGTCTTTTGTTTTTAGCCCTGTCCCTGTGCCAATCATCAACACCGACAGCCACACCCCGCCAATTAGCGTTCCCCCGGTAACAGGCGCCAACGAGCTGAAACCTTGCCCCTCCCCCTTCAGGATGAAACCAGCTGCAGGCCTGCAGGAGAGGTGAGCCACACGACGCGTTTAATAAAGTTAGAAACTGAAATAAATCCAAAATATTCCTTCAATCTGAGATCTTCTTCCCTCCTAAACCAATTTATTTTAATTTATCATCACTTACCAACTGGTTAACCAGCCGACTGGAATAAAAGCTACATTAAATCTTTTAATTTGACCTTTTAGATCCACTTTATGGTTTATATTGAGACACATTTTGCAGCAGAAATAATTGGGATTGTTTAAGGAACAAAGTAATTAGAAAACAGGAAGAAATGTGGAAACGTTCATAATATTGGGGAAAACCATCCTAATGAGCCACCAGAACAATAAGCTGTGTGTGTGTACAGTGGAGTGACCTCTGACCTCTGATTGTTGAAGCAGTCAGGTGTTCTGTTCGTGCCGCTGAAGAGGCAACATGAGGAATCGTCTTTTTCATTTTTATCCCCATTAACTCGACTTTTAGCAGAAGAATGAACAAAGAAAAACCAAGAGATCATCTCTGTTTGGACATTTTCCACTAATTTTCTGAGGATTTAGGATTTTATCTCGATAATATAATAAACATTATGATAATTAATCTATTTATTGCTCATTTTTAGCTAACTGTAAGAAACACAGATACTGTTAATGAAGACTGTTAATAAAAAATAAAAACATTGTTACAAGAATACAGTTGTATGAAAATAAAGTCATATGAGCAAAGTCAAAGTAATGAAAGAATAAATTACTATTAGGGGAATAAAGTTGTAGTTTTATGAAAACTCCAATGCAAAAAACTAAAAAAATAATCATGAAAATAATTAATATGCCTTTAAAAGCCATTTGAACCAGCATTAATGTTTACGACTATCGTCATGGAGGGTTGTTAGATAAATAATCTCGCTTTCTGTGCTAAATAAGAATTTACAAATGACAGAAAATATTTCCAAAAGCGGTTTTTGGTTCGTTATGAAACAGTTTTAGGACCAGACTGAGAGAATTTTTGTTTAATTATGAGAATATAGTCATAATATTTGCAGAAAAAAGACAATTTTAACTTAAAATTACGAGAAAAATGTTGTTTTAATTGAACAATATTTGTATATTTTTTTTTGTGTTGGAGTTTTCATAATATTACTCTATAAAATTGCGTCTTTATTCTTTTTATTTTCATAAAAAAAATCTTAGCCTGATATATTTTTGCCACATAATAAAATTGGTAAAAATCTGTTTTTTTTTTTGTTTTAGTTGAAACATTTCAGATTAAAACAGAAAGGACTGATGTATCTTCTTCAGGATTGTGAGCTTTAAAACTGTTGCATCATTTCTGCATATAATAAACGACCATGAAGCTTATACATATTGTAAAAGATTTTAATCTCTCTTCTGAAACAGCGTCAGCTTCCTGAGTATTAATGATCTGTTCCGCTCCCATCATACTAACAATACGAGGCATGTTTTAAATAAGGACGCTCGGCTTATGTAAGGCTCATTGTTTAATATTTTCATTCTTCTGCTCGGCTCTGAAGGAGAATCATGATGTTCTTGTTGAAGTTGGATTCAGTTAGCAGGGCTTCCTTCAAACAGTCATTGGGCTTTAAAAACAGAAAAAAATGAGATTTTTCTCCAAATGTCAAATTCTAAAGAGCTAATTAAAATGAAGACGTAAGTTTGATGAATAGCAGCACATTATCTGTTGTTACTGTCATCATATTCATCAGGTTTATTAGTTTTATATGTAAAACAGTTCATGACTTACAGAGAAATTCAAAAAGAGAAGCTCAAAAATTCACCTTTTAAATCAAATCAAACCAGGTTTGATTTGATTTGCACATTTCAGCAACAAGGCATCTCAAAGTGCTTTTATATCATAAAAACACAACAAACGGCTTCAGATTGCAATTAAAATGACACATTTTCAGTTAAATAGATAAACAGGTAAGAATATTGCAAAAGTAAATATGCATGTTTAAAAATACATGTTGAACTTCTTTAGATTAGCTTATTTTTTATTTTAACCACATTCATCATTAGTGTAGATTAGATTAAATAGTTTTTTTCCTTCAAAATTCAAACAAGGTCAGGTGTTTGCAATAAGACTAGTAGAGAAGAACAGCAGAAATATGTAAATGTATCAATTCTAGACACTGAATCTTTATTTCAGTGATTTCTGGAGTGTCAGAGTTGTTCAATTGTTTGTTTCTAAAAGCTCACATTTCTAAATCTGAAGTTAAAACACCTGAAATACTCAAACTGTCGAGGTTTATTGCATATTAAAGGTTCAGAATGTTTCTGGAGACGCTGCAGGAAGCTTCGTTTGTGAGCTTAAAGTTAAACCAACAGTTGCTACTCAGACGCTGCGTTTCCATCTGCTGTGTCTTTAGCAGCTCTTTACAACCTGTCTGCGGCTCATTTCCTGATGCTAAGTAGTTTCACATCTGTAAGGAAAACATCTTTATCGACGCCTCGGCTCGGTGCGGAGCTCTTTACTTAATCTGCTGCTCCAGTCTCTTCCTCTGAGAAGCAGCGAACCTGAACGCCGGACGCCATTTTGTTCTGTTTGTGTGATTGGATGGGCGGGTGGAGCAGGGAGAACACTTGGTGTTTCTTAAGGTAACAAAAGGAAGGAAGATTTGAGGCTCAGGAGTGAGAACAGGATGTTTTTCTGGTGTCTGTCAGCGTGTGTGTTGTCCACTCTGGATGCCAGCCAATCAGCAATCAAACAAATTGGAAGTAACGGCATCCGGGAGGGGAAACCGGCCAACACGTAGCCAGACAAAGACCGGGTCAGCCCACTCATGTTAACCCACCGAAGTATTCTGTTGTATTTTACATAATTTGTTTGTTATAGCAATAAAAGCTGCTGAAACCAGACGAGGTCAGTGTCAGATGCTCATCATCAGGGAAATAATAAACCTCTGGACAAACGTGGTTCCACTTATTATGAAACTTAGTTATAAAGAGATTGATACTTTGTGTTGTTCTTAACATTTTCAGTAATCATTTTAACTTAATTACAAATAAAAAGTGTCCATCTGCATCAAACAGCTGTGCTGTACGGGCCAAGGAGACATAAAATCAGTCCAAGAGCCACAAACGGCCCCGGAACCACACTTTTGACACCCCAGGTTTAAACACTGAGAGGACAGCCAGTATTAAATGCGACAATCACAACATCTTCATTGTTTGGAGGAACTTTCCCTCTGAGGCAGACATGCAGGGAAAAAGAAAATGCCTAATGATGCTACATGCTAGCTGCGCTAATGCTACATGCTATGACACAAATGTCTGAGAGACATGCGGTAAAATGTCAGGAAAGCTGCTGAATCTGCAGCAGAGACGTAGTAAAAACCTCCTAGTCAATATAAGCTAACACTGTCTGTGTAAATATTAGCTTCACAGACACGTGACATTTTTAAGTCATGTATGTTTTCCTGGGGCCTTGTACACATTTTGCCGGGTCTTTATAAAAACTAAATTCTCCGCCACATTAAAGAAAAAAATCGTACACACAGTATCGGTTTCAGAAACGTTTTCAGGACAAATTCGCCCCTCATCGTTGTTGTAAACACGCCAAAACCGTAGGGGGCAGTGTGGCACAAAGCTAAAACCTGTCAGCCAATCAGAGTTCTTCAAAACAACCACAACTTGCTGCTAGGAATAAAACATGGTGCCAGGAAGTCCATTGGCGTGGACAGAGATACAGGTTGAACTATTTTTAAATTGTTAAAGTATAAAGTTAATAAAACACAAGAGTATATGGATTGAGAATCATGTCAAAAAGCAAGTCTGTGGGTATACTGGTGCTTTATTTTTCACAGACTGTAACGTGTGGGAATGTCTTTAATGACTTTCAGTGGGGTTTTTGTGTGGATGAAAGGCCAAACGCATAAAAATGTATTGAATTTTCCAGATATCTGACTATGTGTGGACTGAGTATTTTTATGGAGTTTGAAGCTTATCTTCAAACTCCATAACAGTTTGAAGATTACAGGCCAAGGAAATTACGACTTTCCTTGGCCTGATTTTCTCATGAACAGAAATATTAAGCTTTAACCTCACTGTTAAAGTGAAAGAACCTCCATCTATCATCAGTTTTATCAAGTTTCCTTTTGAGCCACAAACCCTAAAAGTCTTAAACTTCCAATAAAACTCAGGAAGGAAGCGAGAGACTTTCCACTCCTGACACTAATCTATGTGTCCTCTCCCATCCTTCCTGTGCAGACGGGGCTCTAATGTGTCCCTGGTGCTGGACATGTCGGCTCTCGGATCGGTGGAACCCCTCAATGTTTCCGTGGTAACCCCCAGAGAGGCGGCAGCCCGAGAGTACCTGCTGTCGGCTGGACGGCCATTGACACGGCAACAGCTTCGTGACATCGTCAGCAACACGCACAAGCTGCACGTCGAGTTCGCTGTGAGTCCATTTAAATGGTTTTTACTCCACAGTAAGACATTTTAGATGTGCTGATGAAAACTACACAATGTTTGTGCTTATTTAGATGTTTTATCTCCACTGAAGGATTAGTTAAGTTAAGTTTCTTTAAACCTTTTCCATGTGAGGACGATTGATGAAAAGCATTAACACAGTCGCTTTAAAGGGGAATTATTATGCAAAATTCTCATCTTGCATGTTTTTATACTTCATTTTTAAGCTCAGCTGCTCCTAGAAGCAGCTGAGCTTAAAAAAACACACCAATCATATTTTGACAATAAGTTAATGTTTTTTGGAGTCTGGAAAATGAGATGTTTCAAAAACTTCCCAATTGTTAAGTCACATTCGAAGGGCGCTACTCTGTTACCTAGCAACCCCCTGCAGAGTTCCGCCCGTTACCTAGCAACCCCAGCAGAGTTCCAAGACATTTGGTTAGCTGGAGTGTAAACACTGAGTTGGGGGCGTAGCCAACAGCAGCTTATTTGGATTTAAAGTGACAAGACGCTTTAAAACAGTTTGTTCTGAAGTGAGCAGACTAAAATCTCATTATTTAAGAATTATTATGTGCAAAAAATGTAATGAACATGTTTTGTATCGCCTTTAGATCTATCCTAACCTGCTCAAGGAAGCTTAATAGGTCACCTTTAATTTTTACAAAGTAAATAAAAGTTCAACAAATGGCAAAAAACTTTTCTGGAATCTTTTCATATTCAGAAAACTAAAGAAGAAACATGTTTATGAATCTTTTAAAGACAGGAAACTTTATATTCGGTCAGAATATATTTAGTTATCCGTTCACTCAGGAATCTGATCAAAGTAAAGAAATGTTTAAAGATTCTGTTCAAACATAGAAATATGATCAGGAATCTGTTCGTACTTTTATGAACAGATTACAATTCAGAACCTGTTTAGAACTGCAATCTGTCTATTTTATGGGAATCTGTGAAGAATTGGAAATATATTCAGATTCTGGAATATGAATTCGTTCATAGCAAGTTACTAGTTCAACATCTGGAGTCTGTTCAGCTTTGGTATCTAGAATTTGATCCAGTAAAGGGATCTGTGTGAAAGTAGAGCTGCTTGAAGGGGAAAGTCATCTTGTGCAGACATGGACATTTCTTGAGGCCTTTTTACACAGATTTTCTCAGTGTTTGGCCTTTTTCAATTTTGTAGTTTTCCACTTCAGATGCATAAAAACGGCTCCATCTCTCCTTCCTCATCAGACCAGTTTGTATGAATCAGAAGCCATCAGGTTCAGATTATCTCATCGTAAAATGATCCACCTGTCGACCAGTTTCTGGATGTTCAGTTTATCTTGAGGGTAATGTCTGTGTGTCACTAACGCCCGTCTTTCTTCCCGTCTCAGGAAATCCCGATGAATTTTATCGACCCTAAGGAGCTGGATATCCCAAACCACAGCACTAAGAACAGATATAAAACCATTCTGCCCAGTAAGTCCTCCATGTTGCTAAGAAACAGCAACTCTTCCAAAACATCTCGTTGCCTCTTGACCCAAGAAGTTGTCAACGGTTAACATTTCCAAAGACGGGGAATATTTCACCCTCCTCTTCCGTTAATTTTACTCTGAGCACAGTCTGTTCTCGCAGTCGGACGCTTACTCTGGTTAAAATGTTACATAATGAACAATTTCTGGATTGTGCACTCATGTTTTGCAGGGTGGGAGGTAAGGTTATCAAAAACAGAAGTGTTCCTTCCTGCAGCCAATCAGGAGAAAGGAATGCTCACCTAAAGCTGCTGTCAATCAAACCTCTTCCTGTGGTTCGCTTTCTGTTTTCTTTGCAGAGTGTTCATTGTGCTGTGCAGGCCTGTGGTCAATCCTAACAGGTCTGCCGATGTGCTTTGACGGATCTGTCAAATCCAGAGTAATCCCTGCTAATCGATCCTAAGCACTTCATCTGGGTCAGGAGTTCAGGGTTTAAAGGAGGCGCTTCCTAATTACGGCTTCGATCTGCCACAGTAACATTTAAACTTTAAACACTTTTACTGGTCACTAATTATGTAAACTGAACACTATAAATCAGTTGAACTGAGACAGTGACGCGTTGGTCCAGTTTTCAGCTTCACTTACATTTGGAGTTCCTCAAGGCTCCGATCTTGCAAAATGAAAAAAAAAAGGCGGGATCTCGAGAAAATAAGTTGGGATCCAGAGCTCTGCTGTGTAGCGTTCAGATTCCCAGTCTGAGTCTTTATCAGGGGTTAAATAAAACATCCCAGAGTTTAAGGTTTAAAACAAGTGGAGTCTAAAATGTTCCCTTCTCTTTCTTTTCTTCACCTTTTCTTCTTCTTGTGTCTTAGATCCTCACTCCAGAGTGATCCTGAAGTCAAAGAGCTGCAATGATCTACTGAGTTCCTACATCAATGCCAACTACATAAGGGTGAGTCGCAAGTCCATCCACAAAATTTCAGCCAGTTTTGAACTTCTAGCTGTATTTATGAATCTAATTATGTATTGTGTTGATTTTTTCCAACCTTTAAATTCTCTGGATGCGACTATAAATAATTTTGTGGCATATTTTAGACTTCCTGTCCATTTTCAAACTGTTTTCAGTGACAAAAACATTTAATTTTACAGACCATATCTGAAGTACAGATTTCTAAAAGCAAACTTTGTGATTGATCTGGAAATATCAACTGTAGATCTGAAGAGTTATTGAGAGGAGAAAAGAAGGAATGATCTAGTAGCAGCATGTAGATTCAGTTATTACAGTTAGAAACTAGAGATCAGGTCTGAATCTTCAGAGACACATAGTGAGGGTTACAAAGACAGACTTCTACCACCTGAACAACATTTCCTGGATGTACACGTCTCAGAAACACCCAGAGAAACTCATCCATGCATCTTTAGTCACATTCGTTACTACAACGGCATTTTTACAGGTCTGGCTAAAAAAAATCAGCAAGCTGCTGCTGTCATTCTGACTAAAACACCCTGCAGCTCACAGAATGAACTTTTCCTGTTAGTTTATAAATCACTTTAACACCACAACACATTAAAGATCTGCATTTCCAGAGCCAGAACCAAACATGGAGAAGCAGCATTCAGCTTCTATTAACCACAAATCTGGATCAAACTCCCAGAAAACTGCAAAACAGCTGAAACACTGAGTTCCTTTAAATCATCACTAAAAACCCATCTGTCCTGAGTTGCTTTTGATTAATAATGACTAGAAAATGTATTAATTTTGGTCTGGATTTCAGACCAAAGTTAATACATTTTGGTCTTATAATGCTTGCAAGAAGCATTATAATGCTTGCTTCTTGCTTCATGTTTTTATTATATAAACATTTGTTACTAAACAGAACAAACTGAGAATCTGAATATTTGCATCGTCCTTTAGGTTGTTGCGTCTGCGTCTGGGATGTTTTGTCTTTTTTTCTCCTTCGGTTGAGAAGGAAAATGAAAACCCAAAACGTGAAGGACTCTGTCATTAACCTGGAATGCCTGCAGCGTTTCTTTGTTCTTCTGGATTCCTCGTGTTGAAATGTTGTGAAAGTGAACTCCTGCTGCAGTCTGTAATGTCGCTCTCAGACTCGCACACAATGGAGCGCCTTCCTGCCAGGAAGCTCTGCAGAAACAGTTTAAACTGTCACACTTGAACTCTTTGTCCTACTGTACATAATACCTCTGAAGTTGACTGGGAGAAGACTTTCCCCACGGTGGGCTCAGAAACACTTTGTATTTATGTGAATAAATGTTTAGAAAAATGTAAGATTTCAGAGTAACACTGCGGCGGCTGTTCTTTTAGGGTTACCTAGGTGACAGCAGGGCCTTCATCGCCACTCAGGGCCCCATGGTGAACACGGTAAACGACTTCTGGCAGATGGCGTGGCAAGAGGAGTCGCCCGTCATTGTCATGATCACCAAGCTGAAGGAGAAGAACGAGGTAACAAGAGCAGGACAATCCCTTCATCATCATCCATTTAGTTCACTCCCAAAAAATTAACAAGTGATCATTTTGAATTGGATGCATGAAACCAAAAATGTTTTGTTTTTCATATTTTAAGTTTTAGCCTCGAACCAGAAATACAAAATGCAAAAACGGGCCACAGAACAGTTTGATTTTAATGTTTCACGTCACCCAGAAATTGTTCTGTGTGCAAAAGTGAAGGTGATCTAATGACACCAGATGTTATATATCCACCACACAGCAGTGCTCGGTTTACGGGAGAAATATGTCGTACAGATCCGGTTTACCGTGCGCTCTGTGTGTCTGCAGAAGTGCGTCCTGTACTGGCCAGAGAAGAGGGGGATCTACGGGAAGGTGGAGGTTCTGGTGAACGGCGTCAGGGAGTGTGAGCACTACGCCACCCGCAGCCTCACGCTGAAGGTAGGCCCTCGTTCCCCCTGCAGAGTGATAATGAACCCGGCTTCAGGTTCAGTTCTGACCTCTCCATGTCTCTGAGCAGTGCGGGAATCAAACCCGCGTCCTGCAGCATTACTGGTACACATCGTGGCCCGACCATAAAACCCCGGACTCGGCGCTGCCGCTGCTGCAGCTCATGGCTGATGTTGAGGCTGAGAGACGTGCCGCCGCCTGCGTGGGACCCATCATTGTCCACTGCAGGTATCGACTCATCAAGCTTTGCTCCCACCGCCAGTAAAATGTCTGAAAACACTCAACCTGTGTGTTCCTGTGTTTGCAGTGCTGGGATTGGCCGGACGGGATGCTTCATCGCCACGACGATAGGCTGCCGGCAGCTGCAGGTGGAGGGGGTGGTGGACGTGCTAAACATCACCTGCCAGCTCCGAGCCGACAGGTGAAAACAGCTTAAAACTCTGAGAGACGTTAGAAACTCCTGATCTGAGTCACTGGTTGCAGTTACTTTGCAAAAACACAAAATCTCACCAAATGTTTTCTATAGTTTCAAGTACAAACACGCTTGAAATGAGACAAAACTAATTTAGAAGTAACTTTTTACTGAAGATAGGAACTTGTGTAGAGTTTCTTAATATTATTTAAAAAAATCTTCTAGTTACATTGGCTGATTTTAACTCATAACCTGGGAAAATATCTTGTATAAATGAAATAATCTGCCAGTTGAACTGGAACTTTTCATCAATTGTAAGAAATTATTCACTCAAAACAAACTTATGTATCTACATGAAAAATTACTTGTATGTTAGTTTTGTTTGATTTCAAGTGTGCTAACATATTTGCACTAAAACTTGGAAAAATAATCAGTAATATTTTGTTTTTTCATTGAGGCTGATGTGAGCGGATCTCTCTGACCTCAGCTGATTGAGCTCTATTAGGGCAAAACTCTACCAACTTTTTCAGTGTATTTATTTAAAAACAGAACCACATAGAGTGCCTTTAGCATCCCAAATCAGTTTTGTATGGACCCGCCATCTTTGTTTCTGTATCAACTGGTTCTGCCTCAGAATGACCATCAGCGCCCTCTGCTGGATGGCAGCCAAACTGCAACACTAAAACAAGATCAAAGCAGATCTAATAAGCCATTAAAGGGCAGTTGATTTTTCGCAGCTGTAAAGTAAACAATAATTAGTCAGTTATGCATTTATAACTCATAATCTACTCTATTCTATATAATTTGCACTTATGATTTAGATTTTATCTTATTCATCTTGAAGTTTTTAAGCTTAATTTTCAGCTCATTGATGCACTTCAAACATTTTGTCAGTAACTTACCTGCATTGTTCATTTCTGCTTCAAATAACAAATTTTATATTTACTAGATTCCTGAATAATTGCCTTAATTGAGAGTGAATTGAAAAAAAAAGTCAACCTGTAAAGCTGCAATGTTAAGTGTGATGCAGTCCAAAAAATAAGAAAAAAGATGCGTATAAAGTAAGATAAAGTCAGCCTTGCTTTAATGTGGCATTTTAGGTTAGTTACGTAAATATTAACCAGTGTTATGTGTTCCCTGTTGTGCAGAGGAGGGATGATCCAGACAGGTGAGCAGTACGAGTTCGTGCATCACGCCCTGAGTCTGTACGAGGCGCGGCTGTCGGCTGAGTCCGGCCAATGAGCGCCGTCGCCATCGGCTGTTCACGAAACGTCTCATGAGCTTTGGAAGTTCTCTGCCACCAGGGGGAGACTCTGAGACGCTGAAGGGTGATTATAGTGAGCAGAGACTGGAGAAGAAAAGAGGGGAAGGTAAACTTCAACACTCGGGAAGTTTCTTCTTCTTCTTTTTGTTTTTTTGGCAATGGGTGGCGCTCGATGGACTTCTGTCGCCCAGCCGACTTTGGGATGGTTTTTAAAGAAACTGACTGGACACGTCTCTCTGTGTCTAATAGGATTTTAAATTCTTTTGTAATGTGACGTTCTTCTCAGAACTCTATTGGAAAATGACTGTTACCTGGTTTAGTTTTAGCTGCTGTGGAAATATTTATCCCTGTTTGTGCAATTTACTCTGGAATTTCATCACATGGAAATCGTCTTGTTTAGAGCAGGGTTTACATTGAGAAGTGTTTGACATTTTTGGCATCTTTAATCTTGTTTACGTTCATTCCCTTTTAAAAATCCAAGTTTGAAATCCACAGAATATTATCCAAAACTCGTCCAATGAGGTCCAGGATTTTACGATAATCAGTAAGTTGCCAGACAATCCAAACCGTCATTAAACCATCTGAGGAGATAGAAGTGAATGAGTTAAATTTTTCTGTTTAAATGCTTGTCAAAAGGTTTAAAATTAAGCTAAAGTGACTTTTTAGAATCAAGAAATTCATTTTTCAGTCATGTTTTATTTGTTTTTTATGACAAACTGACAAAAAATAGTGAATCACCCAGATGGAAAAACCCAGCTATAAAAAGCTAAGTAGGTTTTCTCTGTCATTTGTAGGTGCAGATTACTGGATGAATTTCGTATTAGAGGTCCTAGAAACAATTCATTATGGTTTTAAAAACTATTCAAAAGCCTGAAATTATAGTTGTTGAAATCTGCAAAAACTCTGAAAATGCACACAGTCACTGCATTTAATCATATTTTTAAAATTATTGGTATTTATTGGCTCTCTTGTGGCTCCAACAGTGGAGAAAAAAGTAAAAATAATATTTCCATGATGTCAGTTTTGTTTTTACATCATTAATTGGAATGTATTTAGACAATAAATCAAAATTCTTATTATGATGACAGATTTTTACGATAAATGATTAAAAACGATAAATGCTTCTAGAGTGAAGAATTCAACTGCAGTAGCATCATTCAGCCTATGGGGGCAGCACTGAGACGGTTTTATGCAAGATATTCCACAAAAAACGGTCGAAATTTGAACAGACATAAAGTTAAAAACCCCAAATAACCAAATTGGGCAATTTAACATCAAAAATAAGTTGATTTGAGGGTTAATTACACTCATTTTCTGCTGATAAAGTAGAAAGTAACACATTTATCTCAGCCGTCTCTGCAATATCGCTATTAAAGCTACTTTCAGCAACAAGTGGATTTTAACACGACTTTTACAGCAGGATTTGTTGACTTCTGCTCCTATTAAAGAAAAGAACTGAGTTAGATTTATTATTTATAGAGTTATCTGAAAATATTGACTGGTGCTAACCAAGGACTTAAACCAGTTTAGTACTGGGCACATGTGAACCAAAACACATTTAAATTAGACAGTTTCTCCTGGGTGCTGAACTTTAGTTTTTGTCAGTTATGATAATAATAATAATAATAATCATCCAGTTTAATCTACTGGTTCTGAGCGCCTACATTGAGCCTTTTTCAGCCATAAAATAAATGTTTAAAGCTCCCAGTTGGATAATAAGCTTCTGCTGCAAAGAAAGCAACTAGTTGATTTTAGCTTTCGTAGCTCCGAGTTGTACGCTTTAACAAATAGTTAAAGGGTACTTTAACTATTTAAAGTTAAAGTATGTGTCATCTACAGAAAGGCGTGTAGAAGACACGCCTTTCTGATGCAATATTTAGTTAAAACAATCGCTAATAATGTTTGTTAAATATTTACTTTTTTACTCTGCAATAAATGCAGCCTGAGAGCCAGAGATGCATTGGTTAAAAATAAAGTAAATAATGAAACTTTTGATGGTAGAAAGGAGATGCTTAACAAAACAGAATGCATAAATCTCATAAAAAAGTTAGGTTTTGTTTACATCCAGTTTTCAGACATGTGAGGAGAAATTTATTAGAAAATGGAGCTTCGCTTTAGTTTTTTTTTTTTTTTTACCAGAAACATCAGATTTGATTCGCTATTTTACGTAATAAATCCAGAAAAAAGTAAAATAAAGTCCACCTAAATAAAAAAAAAGAACATCTCATATATATATAAATATATATATATATATATATTTTTTTTTTTGATCAGCTTTTCCATGTTTAATTCTTGAAAATTTTACCATAAAAAGTTCAAGCTGTTGAACTTTAGACTTGTTGGCAGCATTATAAAAAAAACACTGTTAAAGAAATATAGTTTATTAAAAATCTTTATAATCCAGCAGAGATGGTAACCCCGCTTTAAACCAAAAAGTGTGAAATAATCTGACACAGTGGTGCAGGATTCTCATCAGTGTGCTGTTGTTCATTTCATGTCATACATTATTTTGCTGCGTCAAAGTAATATTTTTATTTTTACATGTTTTAACCATATTTCTTAACTTTTTTTTAAATCTACAAACCTAATTTTCTTTGATTAGGTTAGCAAGAGCCAAATGGAAACCCATATGTATAAAAGTGAGGAATGAAAAAAACAAATAAATATGATCCAAAGTGTTTCATTCAAGAAATTATGAAAAAAACAAAACAAACAAATTGTGCATTTTAGAGCAGATTGTGATGAAGCTGAAACATTGAGGTGTTTTATGTTTGTTTCCAGTGGAGCTTAGATTTTTAATGTAATGCCAGTAACGAAGAACATGAGCTACTCTCGCGTCTGATTGGCTCTCTGTGTGAACGGGACCACCTGTACACGACCTGTACATATAAGTGCTATTAAACTTGTGTGTGGAGTTGAACTTCAATCCATTTGCCACAAACACAAGTATCTTGCTGCTAAAACTGGGATTGTTGGGACCGAATTGGACACTCCGCAAAGAAAGAAACTTTTGAAGACTTTTTCTATGTGCAGATATATTTTTATTTACTTATTTCATTATGACACAATCATGAAACTTTGGACTACAAAACCCGGCCTGCCTCCTGGGAACACCATCACTCTCTCTTCACTTCGGGCTCATTCAGGGCTCGGATGGAAACTCAGACGCAGGTGTAACCGCCCTGACCGAAGTGAGAGTGAGTTCATCTCAGCGCCCCCTACAGGAGCTGGTACAACAACACACACTGCCTCTGACGTAGTATTGTGTCTGTATACTAGGATGTGGTACATGTTGTGTACTTTAAGGTTAAAGGGACCCTAAATGGTTTGAGTTGGAAGAGAGAATCAATATCGTGATAAATAAAGCGATCGTAAATGTTAACAAGTTAGCATATTTTTTTAATTTTAAGTCAACTTTTCCCAAACTACAGTTGGATTATCGCAACTCATTTGACAAAAAACAAACATTTAGATTCTATATATATATGACAATTTCTAAAAGGGCTAAAATGACACCATGTGCTTAATTTTAACAAATTAGCCTCTTGAGCTATCCATGTTTGGTGATGAACAGTTAAATTTGTTTATTTTTTATTTAGTACAATTTTGGCCTAACCAAATTATTTGAACTAAGACCTAAAAAGTCGACAGAAATGTTATTATGAAGCTGTGAAATGGAAAATAAAATGTAACTCAACTGGCCTTTCTATTCTAATTTAGCCAGTTAAATTAAATCAAATAAAAACTAACAAAAACGACAGCAAAAAAAAGCCAAGCCAGACCTGGAAACTAGAGTAGAAATTGAAAGCAGTTGAAGGAACTGCTGTGAGGATGTAAACTGTCGGTTTGATCTGGTTCAAACCGGTTTGAGCTAGCTTCCTTTTAGCTAGCATTGGCTAATCTAAGAACTCATTTGATCAAGTATAAATCGGTACTTGTGCTAAAATCCACCACTATTACACAATAAATCTAACTTCTACAACATCTGCAGTGTTTTTGAGCATTTTAAAAACAATGTAATCACTTTTAAAGATAATTGTTAGCTAATGACACTGCAGCTAGCTAAAATGGTGTGAGCTAATCCTGAATAAAGCTGCTTAGAACATCATCCTGCTTTACAAGTGGCTTATAACTTTTAGAGGTGAAAAAAGAGACTTATTCATAGGAGCACTTTGTGGTTCACTGTTATCTTTATGACAAATACATTAGATTTCTAGCTGTCTGATAACTTAGGGTCCCTTTAAACTGTTTGGACTCAACAAATCATCAGTCTGAGTAAACTTGATGTTGATTAATGCACTACGGTCTAACTAATATACGTATAAAACATGACTTATAATGTACTACAAGCTAACTTGAATGTTGTCAGTGGTCCAGAACATTAGCCACTGAGTAGTGGTGTAACCGTATCTACTCTACCCTCGTATATATCGTTACCTGTAGTCTGTGCAATAAATAAGCTGAACAGAAAACCTGTGGTGTCTTCACAACACAAAGGCTTCAACAACAAATTCCTGCTGTTTTTTTTTTATTTTTGTTTTTTTATTGCCGACTTCACTTTGGAGCAAAGGTGTTCAAATGGGGGAGCGAGGGCCATTTGCGGGCTCTTTGTTCATTCTCTCACTCACAGAGTGAGAGAATAAATTATGACAAAACTATGACTTTTAAGTTAAAATTTTCTCAAAGTGGTCATCTTTTCCAAGCGTTCTTGTTTTCTTCTGTTGTCATGGTAACTTGGACCTTAAACTCCCAAATTCCCCCAAATCTGCTTTTAATTGATATATTAAAACTTCACTAAACACAGCATGTGTTTTCAAATGAAGACTGGTGTACTTCCTGTTTTTATTGCAGAAAACAGACAAAATATTTTCTCAGTTTGTTTTAATTGAGCCCAAAATATTAAGTAAACAAGTAAAAACATTAAAAGTTTTGGACCTACGACTCATTTGCGACGAAAAAAAATCTGATTATTTAATTAAAATAGTTTATGCTTGGTTTATTATTGAATTGGTCAAATAAAATCCATTTTTTTGTGATTTTAGTTTTCAAAAATTGAAATTTTTTTTGGCCCACGAGACAAAATGTTTGGCCATTAGAGGTTTGCTGTAGGTTGGTAAATTGCTTCTCTATCTTTGCTGGTTGGCATTTTGTGATGCAGCGCAGCTTTTTATTCCTAGAAACAGCAAAGAAAGAGGGCAGCAGGAAGGAAGGAAAGAGGTGTGGATGACCAAACGTGGCTCAAATCAGCTGAAACAAAAAGAGTTTGACCTTTAACCTGCACCACTGGTTAACAAAAGAGTTTACTCCAAACATTGGTGACTTAAATTAAGGGTCAACTTGCAGCCAACACATTTATGACTCATGGAGTTGCAACAATGAGGGCTGTGCTGATATATTTAAAATATGCTCTGAGTTGGACGTTTCTGTAACGAAACAATCTCAGGATAATGTTCAAAGGAAATGAGCTGGATGTTGCAAGAGTAAAAGTATTTTTACTTTACTGGTTGAATCAAAATAAAGACTTTGAGTGAAAGTCATTGATTTTAGCAGAGGTAGTTTTTTATACAATAAATGCTACAGATTTTAATCAAAATGTCTTATTTTCATTAATAATATTTTACATGTTTTGTCCCACCAAAGATGCATTTTTTTTTGAGAATTTAACATTTTCATTTAAATAAAGGAATAATTGTGAACTCTTAAAACATGGAAAAAAACTTATTTGTAATCAGTCAACAGGAGTTTTTTCACCTGTGTGTCTGAGAAATGCTAAACTTTATGGATTTTAAACTAAATTCTGGAGAATGTGGGCAGATATTTCAGGACGATTCAACGCTGCAGGCAGAGCAACTGTAACTTTACCAAGCAGCCAGAAGATCCACATTTAAAAAGACAAGAAGAAATCTTCACCCGATTGACCTGGGTTTTCTGTAAGAATTTTATCGTTTTTATATAAAGCTGCAACTAACAGTTATTTTATTACTGTATCAAATGTATTGATGATTAATCAATAAATTAGACAAAAATAGATGGCACATCACACACATTTTCTACCACTTAAGTCTTTTTTATACAGTATTAGAAATCCATTAATGATGTAAATAAACAAATATTTCACTTCTGTTAGTGAATGTGAATTGGGTGAAGAAAAAATATGCCACATGTTTACAGACAAAAGTGCTTTTTACATTAAATATTTTTTAGTTTATAGTCTAGAAAACGATTAATCGATTAATAAATTAGTTGATTAGTTGATTTCAATGATTGATTATTCATTATGAATATAATTAATTGTGATTAATCAACTACTAAATTACTTGACGATTATTTCAATAATCACAATCTGATCAATCACAATTTATCAGATTGATCACAATCAGATTAATCATTATTAATCAATTAATCATCATCTATTTATAAATTACTGTGATTACTAAATTAGTTGAATATTTCAATAGTTATGATTAATGACTATCATAATCATAATTAATCAATAATCAAATTAGTTGATTATTTCAATAATTGATTAATCAGTTTGAGTCTTATGTGTGGGTCCTCCTACTTCCACACAATATGATATATACAGAAGTATAAGTGAATCATAAAGTAAGTTAAACCTTATGTTTACACAGAATTGTTCTTGCAATCTTTTCTGTCTTAAACTTTCAAAATGCTGAGTAATGATGCTCCATTCATGAATATTTGATGTTTAATTCTTTCTATTTAAAGCAGGAATAAATGTTCTTATTCTCCAGAAATGGCCGTTTTTATCCGTCGCTCTATTTTTATCCTCTACCTGTTGTTGGAGCAGGTAGGTGCGCCGCGACAGTGGCAGCAGGACCTATTATTAGTCTGGTGTGTAGGCCAGCCTTTGCAGAGACTCAGAGTGAGGAAGTCCGTTAGAGTCGAGCGTCGACACCTCGGACAGACAGGAAGAGCGAGGCGTATCGCCGCTGAGAGGAAAAGGTCCAGTCTGAGCAGCTCTGAGTCCAGGATGGACACCAAAAGTTTCCTTTTGCACAATTAACTTGAGAAAAGGAATTACTTTGTTTCGCAGGACACTTTGTGTTTGTTTCCAGCAAAGACGCCAAGCGCAGGGAGTATCAGACTTTAAAACATCTCGGACCTCAGGATTATGGTGGTGCATGCTCCGGCTGAGGATCTGAAGGACGATCAAAATGCTGAAATGTAAAGCTGGAAGTTTCTCCTGCTGCCTGGGATTCGCCTCGCTGCTGCTGCTCCAGGTCAGTCCAGACAACCAGGCCGACATTTTACACAGCTGTTCCTGCTGATTTAGGGGAAAATGTGTCACATTTTACAAGACAAGCAAAAATAGAGCCACTTTCTGTTGCTGCTATTCTTCGTTTTGCCTCTGATTGAATTCAAGACGCAAAACTTTGAAAAAGTTCCTCAACTTTTTCAAAGTAAAAAAAGAGAAAAGATGAGATGGAAGATAAAGATGAGTCACTTATTTTCCTTTTTATCTTGGCTAAATACTCTGAAAGCAATAATGTTTCATTACGTTTGAGAAAAACATTTGAGATTGCTATTTCTTTAGAAACTTTGTTGAAAAGGAACTTTGTGACTTTTATTCTTTTATTCTGGGTCATGAAATCTGTTATTTATACACCAAAGCATCAACTCAACAAGTAAATGGAAATAAAACGTCTTCCTTTTCTAGTAAAATGACCAAAAATGAGTCTGGAACAGAATTTACCTTTTACTCATTAGTTGTGAATATTTTAGGAAAGTTTTAGAGGAAACTGAAGTCTGTGTTTTACCATATTTTTAGTTTTTATCATGATAAAGATTTGCATGATTTATTGTTTTTCTTTTTCTACCAAAAACTTGATAAAAATTTCACTCTGGCTCCTTTTTTGGAAGATGATTTTGTTTATAGAGACTTTATAATTCATTTTGTTGTTTTGTTTATTTATTCTGCATATTTAAAATGTCTCCCAGTTCCAGTATAAAATGTTCATTAGAATCTAAAGTTTATTGAGTTTTGACAAGGTTTTCTTGCGATTTTATGCTATTATTACTTGAAAATAGTCCCAAAACAACATTATCATTTATCGCAATAACTTCTAGAGGAATTTATCATTCAGCCAAAATTTGCTGTTGTTAGATGAAGAATTAGCTTTTTTAATCACTAACTGCATTAAGTTATATTTGTGAGTTTCTAGGTGTTTGCTGCGCTGATGGAGCCACAAGCATAAATTAGGATTTATCGTGATAACGATCACAAGATAATCTTCTCCCTGTAGCTCATTTCTTTAATTAAAACTCTGTTCACATCAAATGTAGCTGCTGATAAGATCCATCCATGTGGGGTTTTGGACGCTCTTTTTTCCCCAGATAAATTGTTGCCTGATAGTGAATCCCACCAGTTTGGCCGGTGTTCTGTTATCCAGCTTGATTTTCCTCTGGATCACTTCCTTCTCTTCCCGTCTCTGTCCTGAACGCTGCGCTGTCGTCTCTGAACTCCCTGAACTTCGTTATCTGCCAACCAACAGGTTGGGCCACAACCTGACGGCGGCGAGCGGCCATCTTTAAATAGCTGCAGCTGATTGTCTGTTGCAACAAGCTGCCTGATGCTCCTCAAAGGAGGAAAAATAAATTCAGGAAACTTTAATTTGTCCCAATTTATGCATTGTGTTCAGATGTTGGACATGTTTTTCCCATAATGCCTTTCTACTTTGGATCTGTTTTTCCTTTTCTTTTTTTCCTTTTTTCTTTTTTCACTTTATTCTCTTCTCTTTTTTTTCCCCTTTTTCTATTTTTACTCTTTCTATCCTTTTTTTGTTCTTCTGCTTTTCTTTTTTGACTTTATTTTTCCCTTTTATCTTTTCCCTATTTGTATTTTTTCTCTTTTTGCATTTTTTTCCCTTTTTTTTTTTTTTTTTTCTCGGTCTTTGAACAAATATTTAGAATATTTTATATATTTTTGAAAGTTTAATGTTTTATAATTTGCTCCTGTTAAACAGCTGATTGATCAAAAACTATATCAAACCAGTTTCCATGACAGATGTGAAAAATTAATCAAACTAAGTATAAAACCTCAAGAAAAAATAGAGAAAAAAATATAAATAGCAATAAAATTCAATTACTTGCTTAATTGTTAGTGACTGAAATAGAAATAAAAAATAAAACACAAATGGGTGAAAAATGCACATTTTAAATAAATATTATTAAGATGTTTTGATAGATACTGATTGCAGCTTTTATAATTTGACAACTTGTGAAAGTTTGAGCCTCGAGTCACTAAAACTAAAACTTGAGGCTTGACTTGGACTCCAGGTCTGAGACTCGAGTCCCAGTTTCTATCTGATTAGTGAAGAAGCAGATTTGTAGCTAAGACCTTCCTTACTGTGAAACAGTGAGCTGCATTATTAGCCAGTGATGTTGCTGGATTATTATGGGATCTCTTTCTATTATTTTTCTTTGAGCATAAATATTATCTACACTTACCTGATGAAAGAAATGCTACATCGGATCACTTTCAATATATTAATCAACCTTTAGCAGTTTTTGTGATGATTATTTAAATGTTGAATGACTGAGAAATATGTTTTAATAAAAATAAATATATTTAAGCATAATTATTAAATGCACGTTATAATTTAGGCCTGAGATTTCAGAGTTAGAGGTGAGAACAGATTAGAAAACAGTCATTGGAGGCTTGAAGCTTAACTTGGACTAGGACAAAATGATGTTGAGGACAAAAGGTTTTAATAGTTGAGGTGCCAGGATGTAGAGATACTGCTGTGTTTTTCCTGATCATCATCAGATGTTTAGATTAGGGCAACGTCTGGAAACTGTGTGGAAGAATTTGACCTTCGGATTCTCTCTGGTCTCGGTTTAAGTCTCCTCCTGAAGGTTCCTCAGAACAATGGCATCAAAGCGCCGCTCCGCCCTCGCAGTCATTTGTCAGTCGGACACCTGTCCCCTGCAGACTTGAAAGCTGGCTGTAAAAGTTTGCTTTTTCCTGCTTCCCAGACAGGTTCCCATACCTCACATGTGTGGAGATTTCACCAGTTTCTCTTTTTTTCTCCAGCATTTCTCGCTCCTGAATCCAGTTTTCCCTTTTCATGTAGCGCGTTTTGGAAGTTTGAAACAAAAGCATCGAGTTTCTAAAAAAACAAAACACTTTTACAGAATCTGAACCAAGTGAAACTATAAATGACACTTTTTAAAATATTATATGTGTATATTTTTTTTTGCGCACTGCGTTTTTTTTCTTCAATAAACAGGCTTTAAAAAAAATCTGTTGACAATTATTTTATTTTATATTTAGGTTATATTTAAATTATAATATCACTATTGTGTATATATGTATTTTTTTATTATATCACTTCTGGTTCCATTTGTATTTGCTAATATTTAACACTTTGGATGGAGAAGCTTGTCAATAAATAAATAATTTCCTGTTAGGGATCAATAAAGATCCTATTCTATGTGTGTAAGAGACGTTTTAAAACATACAAAAGTGTCACTTTATTTTGTAGAATGCTTGTCAAGACATTTTTAATAACAGTAATAAATAATATCATAAAATAATGAATTTAAACGTCTTTTTTTTAAGTTAATTTGTGTTATTTTTATCTGTTGGAAAAGATTGAACACTTTAAATGCTTGAATTTAACTGAGAAAGATGTATGAACTCCAGTGAATGTTATTTATATTTTGTGTAGGTGTATAGTTAAAGTCATAATTGTCCTGAAAGTCAGTTAAAGTGCTCTGTGTGCTGCTGCAGGTTGTGAGCAGTGCAGCTCCCACAGAGCGTCCTGCAGCCTGCAGCATCTCTGTGTCTGGATCAGCGTCTGCTCCGAACTCCGTCTCTCTGACTCTGACTACGGCCGGACTCAACTGCTCCTTCTCCGTGGCGTCGCCGGACGTCGGCGCAGACCCCTCCGAGTGTCGCAGAGTCCCAGAGCGTCAGGGGAACGAGACGGAGCGGCCGCGCGGCGCCGGCGAAGTTTTCACCTGCACATTGGATCACCTGGAGCCTGGAGCCGCCTACCTGCTGCAGGTCCGATCGCAGACTGACGATGAGTCGGCCAACGCCACGCTGCACACCAGTGAGTTACAGAAACTTATTGATCACATCGTAGTTTCAGTCATTTCCATCTGCATGATTTATCGTTATTTACTCATTTTTTACTCAAATTCCTTTAAAGTTATTCTGTGTTCTTCAATTTTTCCCTTCGTCAAGCAATTAGCCGTTTATTTTTTTAAGTTGCTCCACCTGATTCACTTTGAGACAAATGTTGCTATAAAATGTCATGTTTCTGTGTTTTTCATTTTTGAAAAAATCTAATTTGATAATAACTAAAGTTTTCATCATTCACAGCAAAAGTTGAGATTTTTGTTTATTCTCTTGACTACTATTAAAGTATCTTCCTGACTAATACTTTTGGAGGGAAGTACCCAACAACCCAAACATTAGTAACAGCCCTTATTTAGTTTTATTTTATTCCAAATGGATAAAAGATTTCTCTTTCTCTTCCCATATATACGAATTTAAGTTACTTTGTAAAACATGTAAATGGATTCCAACTCTAGCGAATAAAAACAACGTTATTAGATGTTATTAGAAATAATATTTTTGTAATATAGTTTAAAAATTTGGCTTTAAATAGAATTTAACAGAAAATGTATTTTGTTTAAACGTCTAACAAAAATCATTAAAAACAAAGTAAAATTCACTCCAAAATACACATTCTGGACAAATGTTGTTATATTTAAATCAACAGAGACAAAGTTTGAAAGAAAACATCAGATGGTACATAGTTATTCTGGTTTTATGCAAAACATTTCATTACCTCTCCGTCTATTAATAGCTGTTATTTACTCTTCTTCTGCATATTTAAGCTGCTGCCTGCAGAGGCATTTCCTTCACTTGGACGACATTCATAATGTTGACAGCCTCTCAGCCTGACTGTCTTATTACATATCCGCTGTTTAAAGGTCGTGGTGTTCTCTTCTGATATGATTTATGCAGCCACCGACTAAAGAGGCTTCAGAACAAAACAAAGGAAACTAATAAATGGAAACATCTGAATTAGACTTCAGTGAGAAAGTCAGATATGGGGAAAAAGAGAATTTGAATTGTCTAAAATAGACTTTGATTTGTCATTTTCTTGATTTGCAATTATCCACCACACTTTTTCCTTCCACTCAACTTTCCATTATCATGCAGGATAATGGAAACAGCTAGCATGTTTAGTGGATCCCTTTGTAGGTCTATCTGCTGTACAACTGTCTCAACTTAATAAAAAATGGGTGGGTAAATTTCCACCAGAAAGCCTGAGAAGATTTCTGAGAAAAAAAATTACAATTTCAGATTATTCTCACATTTTCTAGAAAGAAAGACAATTTTTGAGTATGAAAAGTCAAAAAGTTACTGGGAAAAAAAAATTGACATCTAAAAAATTTTCTAGAAAAAAATTTTTTTTGGAAAGAAATCAAGTTGCTTGGAAAAAAAAAACTACAAAAATTTGAGATTAAGTTAGGAAATTTCCTAGAAAAAACTTGGAAATTTGACTTTCAAAGTCAACAATTTGCTAAAATTTTAAGAAATTAACCTCTGCACCTTTTGGCAGAAATTGACTTTTTTTTCTTTTCTATCTATCATGGTCTGATACTCCGTCGCACATACTTTCATTTTTAGTAAATTAGTCATTTTAGGTAGAGAAATTGACGTTCCTATTGAAGCTTAGCTTAAGTTAAACCTTAGGGTTTGTTCAGTGTTTATTTTTCTAAACTGAACTGCATAAATTAATTTTTCACCTCAAACCGGATTCTTTTGGACCATTTCTCTTTCCTGTTCTGGTATCACTCCTCCATCTTTGTTTCTGTATCAACTGGCTTACCAGCTGCGCCCTCTGCTGGATGGAAGCCAAACTATGACACCATCTTTAATGAATTGGAACTAATTTTAATTTAATAAACCATTAATAAAAGTTGCTTGTTTTCATCTTTAATTGAATATAATTACAGAAAAATAAATAAACGGTGTATTTTGACGGTTAGAAGTGAACAAGGCCTCCGCCCTGTGAGTCTCAGAGTTAATGTCATGACGCTTCCCCTCTCTGCTGCTCTGTGATTAGCCACAGGAACCGCAGCCCTGCTGAGACAGAGTGATAGAGCTGCAGCGCTGCTGTGTGTGTGCGTGTGTTAGCATGCTGGCGGGCGTCCAGAACAGAAGTTAGACCCTCGGTGTGTATTTCCATGGTGGGCAGAGCTCCGGGTTCAGCCATTTCCTGCCTCCATTGTTTCTTTGTTCTGTGGGAAAGGGTGTGAGGCTGCGTGCGTGTTGCGTTTGGAGGAAACGGGGCGTTGCAGCGTCCAGTCGAGTCCCGACGGTAACCTGCAAACAGTCGTCCTGCTGGAGCGGCCTTATCTCTGGAGGCTTCGCTGACCTTTAGGAACTTTTGTTTTAGTTTCCGAACTCTTGAAACGCGCGACGGTTTGACCACGAAAACATCATGGACGCCACTTTAAATGTTCAGATCCATTAAAGGGAAAGTTCATCATGATGATTAAGAATGTGGTGATTAAAATTCAGCTTGATTTACTGAAGAACATTTAAAATCTACAGTCTGAGGGATTTATGAGCTTCTGTCCATCTGTCCGTCCGTCCCTCTCTCCTAACATTTTCCATTTCATGTAGAAACTGAACTCAATCTTTTGAAACTAAAATGCAACTTAAGTTTTTTTGTCAAAGTCTTCCTTGGGATTTTTGGAGAGGAAATGTGAGCAGGTTGTCTTTATGTGAAGCTGCTGGAGCCAATAATCCGGTTCTGTAATCTGCCTGTTTGGTGTTGAAGCTTCTGGTCGTAAACAGTTGGACTTCCTTTGAAGGTTTTTTATCTGTTTTGGATGAAGATTTCTGCAGGAAGAGCATCTGTCTCTGAGGACTGATGCTGTGTTTGTGCCAATCATATCAGGATGAAACATTTCTGCTTCTACGGTTTATTGTAGTTGAAAGTTTAGATCTGAGGTGTGTGTGCACTGTAAAAGCTGACTTAAATGTGTTTTCTGATGTTTCTGTGTGTTTTGTTGCATCAGGACCGTCAGCGGTGATCGGCCTGGCTGTGACCTCCAGGACCTGCAGCAGCCTGGGCCTTTCCTGGCAGGCCGGCCCCGGCAGGACGCAGCGCTTCAGGCTGCAGCTGCGGGAAAAAGCCCAGGGCTCCAATCAGTCGGGTAAGTTTATAATTCACAGAGTTTAGAAAGTTAACTTTTCAATTGTCTGCACTATAAATCAATTTCCATAGTTCAGAGTGATGTCAGAGCCCACGGCGGCCATCTTGTTTCACAAGCATTTTGCGCCTTCTGTTTATTTACCCTTTGATTTCAGATCAATTCTACGACTGAATATCAGCGCCAGGCTGCAAAGTTTTTAATTACAAGAATAAAGTCAGAATATTTCAAGAATACAGTCGTATGAAAATAAAGTTGAATTAATAGGGGAATAAAGTCATTTTAGCAGAATAAGGTTGGAATTTTATAAGAACTCCAATACAAAAAATGGCAAAAAATTAAAACGAGGAACGTTGAGAAAACTTTTAGAGGTAATACTTAAATATTGCATTTTTAATATATCAGTATCAAAATATTATCAGGGACAGAACTGTAAACAATTAAAACAATCATGCAAACAATACAACAAAAGAAAACACAAAATTAGCTTTCTTTCCTCATACTATTTCTTTTTTAACTTCAAGACTTTTTTTATATAATAGCATTTTATTTTTTGCTTCTGTTGTTACAATATTCTCGTTAGTAATCTAAAATTATCTGATACTCACAGATGGAATGATTGGAATAAATCAGTCATTTTTAAAAATATTTTTTTTTCTTTTTTAGAAAAGAAAGTAAGCAAAAATAAATAAAACTGGTTCCTCTCGTATGATATAAAATAATGTTATATGTGTTTTTAAGCCATATTGCCCAGCTAAAAGTAAAAAAATTATGGGAATAAACTAGAATGTATAAATAATAAACCACAGAGAAGAAAACTGAATAGTGCGTCTCTACCAGAAAACGTTGAAGCCAAATATTATCCGATAAACAAGCAGCTTCAGGGTCATGTAACTGTTTGCATCTCCAGATTTGCTGAAGAATGAAACTTTAGGAAGCACGACGACGCGGCACACGCTCAACGGCCTGATGCCGGGGCGCCTGTACGTTGTTACCGTGGTAACGGAGGCCGGTGGCCTGCAGAGCAGCAGTGTGGTCGAGGCTCGGACAGGTAACGCGAACAGAAACGGAGCGACGTGGAAGAAAGAGAAGGTTTTAACTCTACAGTCCCTCACCAGCACCCGCCGCCATTTCCAACGTCACCTCGGAAAACAACGGCACCAGCTTCCGGTTGTCGTGGCAACGTCCCGAAGGCGACGTGGACGCCGTGGTCATCACCTTCTCCGACAACGACACGATAGTCCAGGAAACGACTGAGCTTGGAAACGCCACCGAGGTCACCGCTTACCAGCTGACCCCCGGCTCGGCCTATCAGGTGGAAGTGATGTCAGTCAGCGGCTCCCTGACGAACCAATCAAAACTCACCGTCAGGACAGGTGAGAAGCCAGACTCCTTATGCTTATTTTTTTTATTCCTTCTTCATCTTCATCCTGCTTCCGTTCGACCTTCAGCTCCGGCGGCGGCGTCACGCCTCCAGCTCTCTCCTTCTTCCACCGGCGGCCTTCTGGTAACCTGGGCGCCCCCCACTGGCCGCTGGGAGAACTACAGGGTTTTCCTGTTTGACGGCGCACAGCAGCTGGTCGACGCCGTACTGGGCCGGGATGCGGTGAACTTCAGCTTTCCGGGGGCAGAACTGACGCCTGGCAGGCGGTACCGAGCCACGCTGAGAGTGGAGAGCGGAGGACTGGCAGCCGAGAGCGGCTGCGACGGGTCAACGGGTCAGAAATTAACTTTACTTATCTATTTAGAAGAGACCGTAAAAAGTAATAAGACAAATACTGAATGCAATTGTATGGAAGAGAATTAGGGTTAGAAAAAAAAGAATTCTTACATTTTTCTTTAAAACTGTAAGTGGCCACCAGGTTAAGCACTTATTTTTATGTTTACCTTTTTCTCAGACTTTAGAGTCGGGGTTTTTATTTTTAATAATGTCTTCCAACAACACATAATTACCCAATGTTATTTAAAAAAAACATTTTAAGTCTAAAACACAGTGTGCCGCTGGATGTCTGCCATTTTTGAGTTTATTTCCAAATATTATACATTTTAACGATAATTTATTTGAACCGGCATTTTAGTTGCAAAACATTGTTTTTGCAACTGTCATCAATGTGTTGACCTTTAACTAATGTGGGTAAAACTTGCCTGCAGCTCCCGCTCCGGTGGCAGATCTCCACATTCGCCACTCGGATGAGACGTTGCTCAGCGCCATGTGGAACCACGCCCCTTCTGGGTCACGTGACGACTACTTCCTCACCATTCGCCATGGTAACGCCAAGTCACATTTAGAAATAGATAAATGCTTTTCTGCTTGGATGATTCTTATAATCGCCGCCATCTTCCAGGTGAGTCCATTGTGGACACCCGCCAGGTGGAGCCGAACATGAGGGAATGCACGTTCAACGTGCTCACACCTGGACGGAGGTACGTCATCACCGTGACGACGAGGAGCGGGAATCTGAACACATCAGTATCAGTGGAGGGAAGGACAGGTGTGTTTTAAAACAATTTTGTTGAGGTGATTAAACAAAAGTAGTTGTAGTTTTGCTGAGCTGAATGTTGGTGGTGCTTCAGCTCCGATGGCGCTGCGTGCGATCAGCCTGAGCAGCTCGGGGGTCGACAGCCTTCAGGTGACCTGGAAGAAACCACCAGGAGACGTGGACTCGTACAATCTGACCCTGCTGCGAAACAAGTACGTAATTATGGGTAAACTTTGCTTTCTAAAGTTTTTTTTATTTTGACGTATTTTATTGGGATTTTGCCTCAGAAACTGACGCATTATCACAAGATTGTGAAATGGAGGAAAAATGAACAGTTTTTAAAATTTTTTTGCGCTAACGCTAAAACACTAATCATAATAAATATTAGTTCTGCTAACAATACAGCGCTAAGCCAACATGCTATTTAGCAAAGGCTAATGCTACAGCACTATACCAACAGGGTAGCACATTAGCTTATGCTAAAGCACTAACTTTAATCCATATATCTGCCCTTGAACGACCCTCAGACACCAATTTAATTTTGACATTCTAATTTAAATGCTCTATAATGAGGGGACACTAATTGTTGTAAACGTTTCTGATTTTTATTTGTAGAAAACATTGAAAACCATAAATCATTTTTATTTAATAAAAATGCTCTGAATTTCTGTTAATCACATAAAATCCCAGTAAAATACATTGAAACCATTTTGCTTTCCTCTGAAAACACTTGAGCTTCTCAGCAAACTCCACTCTTCTGGTCCTGCAGTGTTGTTGTCCAGAACCACAACGTTCCAGCTGGTTCTAACTCTCTGGTTCTGACCGGTCTGACGCCTGGCGCCCTCTATAGGCTGCAGGCTGCCACTCTCAGTGGGGAGCTGCAGTCTAAACCAATCAGTCTGGACGCTCGAACAGGTGAGTTTATGCTGTTCTACACAGTTTGGTGTGCTTAAATAAAAAGCAGAGAGTGTTTTCTGCACAGGGAAACTTATTGTTCAGATTCGCTAATGACAAACACACAGCGGGTTATGTAACCATGTTTGGTTGGCAGTCAGTTGGGATCTTATTGTGTAGATACAATATCCCCATCCAGCTTTTTTCCCAACGAACACAATCAGAACAGGAAACCTCAGCGAGCCGTCGGACCAAACAATCAACAGAGCAGGAATGTTCAAACATTGTGATTCAAAATGTCCCGATGTGACCGAAGCTGTTCAGAAAATAAAACTTTACAATAAGAATTGCCAGAATTTTAATTTAATTTTTAGGTTTAGTTTATCAGAAATTGCTCTTTTTTTAGGAATTATTTTTCAGAAATTAATTAAAGTATTTAAAGAGTGATAAATTCCCCTTTGGGAACAACAATGTATTTTTTAATTTAAAATGAATTTGAATATTTACTGATAAAGCTCTTGTACAGCTCTACTTTAGCTCTATACTTAAAGAAACATATTTATATATATATATGTGTGGGGGTGGGGGGGTGTGTGTGTGTGTGTAGTTTTGCTGTGGTGAATGCCTCAGCTTGTTTGCATTTCTTCAAATTTAAGTGGGACATTTATGTTTTATAGAAAATTACATCAGAAAAATCGTGCAGTTTGCAAAAAATGACTGAACTTAAAAGTATATTTCTCACACTATTAGTGACAATCTTTGTGGAAATGCTGTTTCTGCATGGGAATGCAGAAACAGCAGCTTTTATCCACTGTTTTTGTAACCTTTACATGTTATTTAGCATTTATTTTGTTCAAGGTTAGGAGCCACACTGGAAGCCAAAAGGCAAATCTGCATTATCTCCTTAAATGGCATTCCATGTTCAGGATTGAGCTTTGTTTTTTTTTGTTTTGTTTTTGGTGATTTGTATGTCGGGTCACAGTTATGACAAAGAATGTGATAACATCAGGCGCTGCTTAAAACAATGTCCGACATGCCTAAAAAAGAAAGCTTGGAATGTTCCACAAGGACAAAGGCACTCCCAGGACACACACACACACCCCCACACACACACACCCTCGATGTTGTGACAATAGGCGGAAAAAATTGTGTCTATACAATAAATTTTCGTAGCAGGAAATTTGTGTGTGTATACTTGTATTTGTGGTTTGGGGGACCAATGAATCTTATGATTGTCATGAGGACATTTACTAAATGAATGTACTCTCCCTTTTAAGGTTTCAGATTTTTGTTTTTCCAAGTATTTTTGATTAATTTAATCTTAAATTAGGGAGTCAAACATGAGATCTGAAGGCAAAACAATGATACCAACTTAACTCTAGTTATCAAACCCCTGTTAAGAAAAGGAAACATTTATTAGTAATCGTGCAAATTTTGAGCAAACTTTTGAAATGTTGCGAAAAAGATCATGTAAATTGGTCTTTCTTCCTTGAACTGCTTGATTTCATAAGGTCAGAATTCTTTTCTAGCAAATTTCTAACTACTGAAACTCGGAACCTCTTTTGTTTATTCTAGAACATTTATAAGTTTCTTTGATGGAAACGTTCTACTCCCTTTATTTTTCTATTTACTATGGTCCTAACAGGCCGTTGTACTTTCCATCGTCCCTTTTCCTCATTAACTCTTTTCGGAAACCTAAAACAATCTCAAGCAAATGTAAAAACTTTTTCGCAGAATTGGGGAAAATTGTATAGAATTTTCCAACTTGTTACTTAAAAATGCAGATAAAATAAAATCTTGATTGAATAACTCTAATTGAAAAGGTGAGGTCTCATGTTCTTGCCACCATCTGAGATGTCCAGTTAATGAATTAACTGTTAAATTTGATCCTTCAGATTCTGGACAATGATTGAGTTTTGTTGGCAGGTTTTTCATTTCATTTCTCATTTCTCAGCTCCTGCCGCCGTCTCCAAGGTGATGGTTGCCAACGGCGGCAGGTCGGACGCTCTGTATGTCTCGTGGCTTCCTGCGGACGGCGTGGTGGACAGCTACCTGGTCCAGCTGGAGGACAGGAAGCGGACCGTCCACATGCTGCCCGTGTCCAGCTCCTCGCCGCCTGAGTGCTCCTTCAACTCGCTGGAGGCTGGACACCTGTATTCAGTCGTCATAGTAACCAGGAGCAGCGGACTGGAGAACACCACCGTGGTCCAGGCTCGAACACGTGAGACCTTCCTGGATGTTTCCACGTGTTTGTTGTTGTTTATTTCTTTCGTTTTATTTACCGTACCAATCTGGGTTTGTTCTGTGCGTCTTGCAGAACCGGCGATGGCGGGAAACCCAAACGCCGTTCACGCTGGAAGAGACGACTACCTGAAGGTTAGACAATAAAACAACAAAAAAAAACTTTTTAGCAAAAGTGATTTTGGTAAAAAAAAAAAATAAATTAAAAAATGTAAAAATAACACCTCCTCTTTATTTCCAAAAAATGTTTTATGCAAAATAAACAACTTGTAGCAAAAAACTATATATAATAATAAAAATTACACCATTAATTTAGGAAGGTAACATTACAATATTGCAACAAAACTGTGCAACATTTTAAACTGGCTGAAAAGTTGCATTAAATCTGCAACATTTACCTGATTATAATATTGCAACAAAGCTGCATTTGTGACTGATTAAACTGCTGCAGTAAAGCAGGAACATTACTCAGTGGTCATCAGACCTGCAGCTGTCTGCAGTGTAACCCTTTGATGTTTTAAGTCCGGCTCTGTCTGCAGGTGTACTGGCATCACGCAGCAGGAGACCTGGACCGCTACGTGGTTCTGATCAGCTACAACCACACCGTCCTGCAGAACCAGAGCGTCCCCACCGGACACAACGAGTGCGCCTTCTCGTCCCTGATGCCAGGGCGACTGTACACCGTCACCGTGGAAACATGGAGTGGCAGCTACGTCAGCAGCGTCTCCACCCACGGACGAACTCGTGAGTCTGAGTTCAGGAGGGGAACCGGACCGGCGCTGGTATGGTTTCTCACCGACAGTTTTGTTTTCCAGTTCCTGCAGCTGTGAGGAATCTGTCAGTCAGGAATGCAGGAACGGCGGAGCTGAATGTCACCTGGAGCCCCGCCCTCGGAGACATCGACCATTACGAGGTCAGTTCAGTCTAAGCATCTATTAAACATTGAAACGCCTTCACCGTTTAATCAATGACTGACATTATTCACAGCAACCACAGGTGCTTTAAATCCATAAAAATTTTACTGTGGAAATGTGAACAAACAACCTCACCTGAATCACCTGTTTAAGGTGGAGTTTAAGGTGGTCATTCATTTATTCCAGGTGACTCTGCTCTTTAACGACACCCGGGTTTTCCCTCCCGCCATGCTGGGCAGCGATGTGCATCATCACCTGCTGACCTCTCTGACCCCGGGGCGCCTCTATAAGATCATGGTGTCCACCTTCAGCGGGCCTCTTCAGGTCGCCCAGGTGATGGAGGGACGGACAGGTGGGACCAAAGTCTTCGTCTCTCCTGATAAAACAAATCTGACTCCAGATCTTATGAAAGCAGATTCTGTTCTCCAGTTCCCAGCGCCGCGAAGAACCTGAGGCTGATTCCCCAACCCGGCCGGACGGACTCTGGTGCTGGGCTGCTTTTCTCCTGGACATCTGGACAGGGAGACCTGGACCTGTACAAAGTGTCTCTGTCAACCATGGTGAGACGGATTGACTCACCTTCTCCCTGTAAGACTGGGAAATAAATCAATATTATTGATTAATTGAATTTGTGTCATTTGAAGATTTAATTTTTAGAAAACTTTGAATTGTTTTTTTTTTTTTTATCCAAGGCGGCCATCTTGTTTTACAGCTTCTATTTATTTGGACTTTGAATTCAGATTGAACTGTACAACAAAGTATTATGACCTGGTACGGTCTAATTTTTGCAGCGTCTTTGTCTTCAGATGAAGATGGACCCTAACATTTGGCTCCTTTTGTCTTTTCCAGGATGGCGTTTCCATCGACACTCGTCCCGTCCCCAAACACGTCTCATCCCTCTACTTTTTAGATCTGATCCCAGGCCAGGCTTACCGGGTCTCCATCCAATCGCAGAGCGGGACGCTGACCAATAGCAACACCGCCTCTGGCAGAGCGGGTAACGCTGCTGTCGAGTTGTTCGTAATGATTAATAACCACCTTGGATTTTCCTTCTCACTGCTCGTTTTCCCTCCTGCAGCTCCAGCTGCGGTCACCGCCCTGCAGGCCGATAACGGACACACCACCCACAGCCTGACCGTCAGCTGGGAGCGTCCGGTCGGCGCCTTCGATGGCTACCGGCTGCAGCTGCTGGACGAAGCGGGAGGCGTGGTGAGGAACCGGTCGGTGGCGGCGGACAGTCAGAGCGAGCAGCTGGAAGGTCTGACCTCTGGGAAGACGTACCGGGTGAAGCTGGTGACGCTCAGCGGCGGGGTCACGTCGCTGGAGGCGGCCACAGCAGAAGGACAAACCCGTGAGTCATTTTTCTTTTTTAAAGAGGCAGCATCACGTAAAATTAGCGTTGTTTTTTATCTGTCCACCATTATATCATCTGATTCCCTCATCTAAAACAAACTTCATCAAAAATATTAGAGCTCAAACTATTAATTGGATTAATTGTGATGAAATAAGCAACTAATTTAGTAAATTATTAATTAACTCAAAAAAGGTCATTTGCTAGAAGAACAACATATTAATTAAATAATTAATAGTAATTTATCCAAAACTGTAGAAAAATATAAACATTTTGTAATTAAGACAAAAAAATACTTTATCTGTAGATATATTCAATCTAGAACAGATGAAGTTCTGAGATTCTGTAAAGAAAATCTCCTAATAATCAACTTTTGCTCTCTGCTTATTAGTTGCTTAATCTGTAAATAACGTCCTTTTGCTAACGACAAAAGAGAAATCCCCCAACCGCCTTGTTGTTTCCTTCAGTAGTTCTTGCTGCAGCGCCCCCACAGGCGAGGAGGGAAACAGCGGAAAATAGAACAAATGTTGCAACTTTGGTCCAAAATGAACCTGAATCAAACTGGACTGTCAGGGGAAACACAGTGTAGAAACTTTCATAATCTAAGAGTATTAAACTCCATTTGACTCTTAAAGGTGTTAAAGTGACTTTTGTTGCTCCCTTTCAGGTCCTGCTGCTGTTCAAAACCTGACGGTCGTCATGGTGAACACGACGTCCCTCAGCTTCTCCTGGCTTCCCTCAGACGGCCATGTTGATGGCTACGACCTGTCGCTCTACAGCGTCTCCGAGGCTCCGGCCAATCACAGGAAGCAGCATCAGCAGGTGAGGCGACGCCTCCGCTCTGTAGTGAACCTCTGTTCATAGCTTCCTGTTTCCACCATGTTGTTTTGCTTTCAGACGACTGCCGAGCCGGTGGACAGGAAGAAGGTGGGTCCAGCTGCAGACGGCTGCATTTTCTCAGACCTGCGAGCCGGAAGCCTCTACCGCCTCCTGGTGGTGAGCTGGAGCCGCGACATGAGCAGCGACTCGGTGGTCCTCGCCAGAACCGGTCAGTCGACACAGCAAGTCCCACTGCCCCTCATTCTGTCTGCACTTCTCCTCCTCATCTGTTGTCTTCTGCAGTCCCGGCTCCTGTGTCGGCTCTGCAGGTCCAGAGTTCTGGACGGACCGACAGGCTGGCGGTCAGCTGGCAGCACGGAGCGGGAAGCTGCAGCAGCTACCAGGTAAACACACTTTGATTCATGTTTATAAAAGAAATCCAAACATTTAAACACATTCTCCTGAATGATGGTTTTACACTTTTTCCTGCCACTCAACTTTCCTATAATGTGCAGCACTTTGTAAACAGCCAGTTTAATTTACTATAAACTTTCCTTATCAAGATCAATAACAGTCTGTATCACGATAGACACGTCAATATCAGTAGATATTACGTATTCAATAATTTTATTAAACTGCACGGCATTCTGGGGGATGTAGGCAGAGGAAAAGATTTAATAAATACATTTTCCCTAAATGGATTCATCAGTTTTTATTTGTTTTATGGTTTAAGGTTCTGCTGTACGACGCGTCCGGATCCGCTCAGGGCGCTCAGATCCTGGGGGCGGAGCACAGCAGCCACACCTTCCTTGGTCTGACCGCCGGCCGACTGTATCGCGCTGATGTCATCACTCGCAGCGGCGATCTGACCAATAGCGTCTCAGGATTTGGACGAACCTGTAAGCCACTAAAAACTACAAATATAAAAAGCTAGTTGTTGTTTTTAAGGTTTATTTTTTCTGTCCTGTTAGCTCCAGAGCCGCCCAGTCGCCTGTCCATCAGTCCAGGCCCGACCAATCAGTCGGTGGAGCTGCTGTGGTCTGGCCCCGCCTCCGGGGACTATGACAACTTCAGCCTGCAGTGGGCGCCAGAGGACCCGCTGTCCGTCACGCAGACGCAGCTCAGCAGCCGCATTGTCAGCGGGATGTTTCCAGGACGACAGTACAACTTCACCGTGACAACCGTCAGCGGGGGCGGAGCCAAAAGTGGACCTACAGCCAGCAGCCAACCAATCCAGAGGAGCGTCAGAACAAGTAGGCACAGCTAGTAAAGTTTACTGTTGAAAATAAAGCTGCTCAAACCAAGAATAAATAAAGGAAAAAAGAAAATTAACAGCTTTCTTTTCTTTAAATGAAATTATTTCAGTATGTAACAGTCATTTTATGTGCTGCTTCAGTTCAAGGTTCGTAAAAATGGAAAAACATTTATCGGTTGGCCACCAGGTGGCAGCAGACTAAAAGCTGTTTTTTCTCTAATCCATTTTTTATGACATTCTGTGTTTGTGAGGTTTTGGCTGCAGGGATCAAACTGATCGCCGCGAGGAATGAAAAATAAATAAATAAAAGTAATAATCCGGGACACATTTTGAAGTATTTATAAATCTGACCCAGTTTGTTCTGGTCGGCCTGTAGAAGCAAATTTATGTCACTTCTGAACGTCTACATGTCATGTGGAGAAAGAAATCAGGTTTTATCTTCACGTTTTAACATTACAGAATGTTAATCAGCCGTGTTACAGTCCATTCAGAACCAGAACCTTCCTGCCACACTAATCAGAACTTCGTCCTTCAGGTCCGTCTCCTCTGCGGTCCATCCACTGCTTCCCTCTGTCCTCCTCCGCCCTCTCCTGCTCCTGGACGCCGCCGCTCGCTGACTACGACTCTTACGAGGTGAAATGCCATCGCCACGACAACGGGGAGCTGACCTCGACCCTGCGGCTGGCTGGCGGCGTCACCGCGGTAACGCTGGACCACCTGGACGCATTCAGGAAGTACGCGGTGACAGTCAGGGTGTCATCAGCCGGGCAGACGAGTCCGGCGGCGACTCAGACCGCCGTCACCATGATCGATCGTGAGCTCAAACTCACACACATGCACACGCACGCACACAAACACACACTCACACACACCCACCGCTCCAACCTTCAGGCTGTTTCTCTGCTTTCGGCACTTTGAAGAACTTTCTGGGATTTCATTTGGTTTTTAGAAAGAATAAAAATCTAAAGTGGTAAAATGTAAATCAGTAACGATGTTCATGTCCAGTTTGAACAAATTCAAACTGGACATGAACTAGAGACCTGAAGCTGTTGGAAATAGTTAATCCTTCGATAGAATCAACACTAAAACCAAATCATTGGTATTAATATTGATTAGAACTACAACAACTTATTTGCGTGATACAGATGGAGGGGAAAAGGAGTGAAATTCCACAAAAAACTCAGAAATTTTTAGATTAATCGCAAAAATTTTATAGAAAAAGATGGAAGTTAGAGTCTCAGAAAACTTTCATTACTTTTTTAGAAAATTTCTGAAATTTATTTAAAAATTTCAGATGTTTTTTCTCGTAAATTTACTCCAAAATGACCATAATTAACCTTTGTTGTGTAAAAATTTATTAAAACTGACCACTTTTTTTAACCCAAAGTGTCTCTTTCACCTGCTGGAAGTTTTAAAATCCAGAAACAGTTTTGTGTCTGTCTTTGGCTGACAAGACAAACAGACTGGAGATAAGAAAATAGATGCTACAAACAGGCAGGGAAATAACCTTATTAAATTTTATATTTGTATAAATGAGGGATGAATTCTCCCCTGCTTATTAATTTAGTCTGAATTAATGAGCTTGAACCTTTGTAAAATTGAAATTATTTTGCACCTGACTTGAACAAATACCACTTCATTCATTGCAAATTAAAAATATTTTTTTAGTTTGAAGAGATTCCTTCATTTTTTTGTACAAGCATAAGTCAGATTGAGTTAACTGAACAGATTTCTTATTTTCTGAAGGTTTTTAGGTCAGAGCAGAATTCCTGACATTACTTCTGGTGCAGATGAAAACTCTCCTGGTTTAAGTTAATTAACTGTTATCAAGGTCACCTGGACTTCCTGCTATCTGAGCAGCTTCCTGTTGGGCTGCGCTCTTAATAAACGATGACACTTTATTTCTCTCTTTGACCTTTCGGAGATGAAGTCACTGTGACCCAAAACACAAATTTCTTCTCTTTTCCAACCTTTTCTTCCTTCTTTATTCTTCCACTTTTCTGCCTGTGCTACACCATAAATCAACCTGACAAGAGGACACTGGGAAAAAAAGACATTAGTAGAAGAAGAAGAAGAGATGACACTGGAAGTTTCTAACCTCCACAGCAGCAGATTGAAGAGGCCATGTGGAAGATTATGTTGATTTAAACTGGACATATTATGCAAAATTCACTTTTTATGCTTCCATTTTGGTCTCAACTGCTTCTAAGAACAAACAAAGCGCAAATCTAACCGTTTTTTGCGCTAAGTTCAAAAACCTCCCAATTGTTGAGTCACATTCTGCAGCGGTGGTTCCCAAAGTCAGTCCTGGAGGCCCGGCATCCTGCAGGTTTTAGTTTTTCTCCTGGTTTAAAGAACCTGCATCAAATGACGGCTCATTAGAAAACCTAAGAACATCATTGACAAGCTGAAAAAGTTGTTACTACCACCAGGGAGAGAACATGCAGGATGCCGGGTCCTGAGGACCGACTGTGGGCACCTCTGATCTACAGGAACTGTTACCTACACGTTACCTGGCAACCCCAGCAGAGTTCCGCCCGTTACCTAGCAACCCAAACTGAGCTCCGGCACATTTGGTCAGCTGGTTTTGCTGCTGTATGTGCTGTACAATGGCTGTTGGAAAAGACAAGTGTTTTGTTGTTGACTTACCTTCCAGGAATCACTTGCTGCATCCTTGTTGGTTGTGCAGGAGGCTCCATTTCTGCTTTTCAAAGAGGGACAGTTGTCTAATTGTACATCTGTTGGCAGCCATGTAGACGTTGATTTGGGGATAGCTAGCTACTTCCACAGTTAAACGTATTGTAGGAGGAATCGTCGTTAAACCTTTGGGTGATGAATACATTTCCTGTCAGGTCCGCCCGTCCCGCCGCCCGGCGTTCACGTCAGCGATAAGTCGTCCAAAATGACATCATCCTCCATCTTGTTCCGCTTCAACTGTTCCTGGTTCAGCGACGCCAACGGAGCCGTCAGATACTTTGCTGTGATCGTAGCTGAGTCAGACGGTACGGAAACTCCTCCACAGCTGCTTTTACGCTTCTCAGATTTTCCTCCTGCTATGAAAGGAAGTGAAACTCCTCGTTTATCTCAACAGCCAATGAGAATCTGCAGCCAGAACAGCGCCACCCGCTGCCGTCATACCGCGATTACATCAGCAACTCCTCTGTCAGAGCATATCAGACAGCGTACTTCCCGAGCCGCTGCCCTCAGGACGCGGAGAGCGCCGGAGGACAGGTAGCCGCTGCAGAAACACAATTTTACGTGTACCTGGATGAAAAGTTGCTTGTTCGATTTGTCTTTTTCCAAGTGGAATGATATATCTGCACTAGACACTAAATAAAAACACTTGGTAAGATTTTGTGTTTTTTGCAGAGTATCGAAAAATTAAATTGTTGTTTAAATGTGAACAGAATGATTTGTTTTCTGCTGATCATTTAAAAATGATCAATCACGTATTCCTTAGATAATAATTATCCGTCACCTGATCAGGTGGTGGAGGTGAATCTGGGTGCAGGTGGGGAGCGGCTGGGTGGAGCCTGCGATCATCACCATGACGACGACCTGTACCTTGGTTACGGCGGCTTCTGTGACGGACCGCTGAAACCTAAAACGTCTTACAGGTGAGCAGAACGCAGAGACAGGTGAGGCGGCAGCAGGGGGCCAGTGATAACCAGGCGTGTGTGTGTGCGCGTTTGTGTAGGCTGAGTGTGCGAGCCTTCACCAAACTGTTCGATGAAAGCCACAGAGAAGTGGCCGAGCCGCTCTTCTCAGACACCTACCTGTCGTCGCCTCTCCGGACGCACGCAGGTGAGAAACGCTTCAACCTGAAACATTTTCGGTCCGAACCCAAAGCTTCACTCCGACCTCGCCTGTTCCTGCCAGAGCCTCTAGGGGGCGTGGTGGAGGGCCTGAGCGCCGGGATGTTCCTCATCGGCATGATGGTGGCCGTCGTCTCCCTGCTGGCCTACAGGCAGCGGCTGCGCAAAGTGTGAGTGGAAAACAAAAATTTACATTTTCTACTTTTTTTTTCCAGAAAATCTCTGAGATTAATATCACAAATTTTTTTTCAAGTTAATTTTCAAACTCAAAAAAAATTTTTTTTTTAAAATTTTTTGTTCAAATTCAGAAATCCACATTTTTTATTTTCATTTTTTTTCTAGCAGTTCTGAATATTGAAGGTAGAAATGAATCACTTACTAAACTAGACTGATTCATCGCCGTTGCTGTAAAACATGTTGTGATTGTCACTCCAAGAGTAAAAAGCTGCATTTTAAAGGCCAGGTTTTACTGGTTCTGCTGGTTCTGCAGGGCCGTGCAGCAGAACCCGGTGGTGAGGATGAGCATGTGGAAAGAAGTTCCGGCTTCGGGGATGTATATGGGAGTGAGGAGGTGAGTCTATAAATATTCTGCAGCAAAGCGTTTCCAGCGTCTCCCACGTCCGATTCTTCAGGGTGTGAAGAATTGGTTTCCAATAAGAGTCCGGTTCTGAGCTCATCAGTCACCTGCAGAACCTCGGACACTGGAAAAAAAACACAATATCTGACCAAATATTTATATCTAGTTTATAGCAAATATCTTTGTAAACTTAAAAAAAGACAAAACTACCTTTCAGCTTCTTTTATGATATAATAAGACATTTTTCTCTTTTCTTAAGTGAAATAATCGGCTAATTTTTCTTATCAATATTTAGGAATTATTGTCATATATTGAAGTATATTGTGAAAAAAAACATTTCTGATAAACGATACGATAAATACATTTGTGCATTTTACTGAACATTTACCGACTGTTTTCTGTTTCCCTGCAGTAACCGGCGGGTCACCAGGTGAGTTTCTCTGTAGATCTGAGGCTGAAGCAGCAGATTGTTGCTCACATGTTGCTCACATGTTGCCCGCATGTTGCTCACATGTTGCCCGCATGTTGCTCACATGTTGCCCGCATGTTGCTCACATGTTGCCCGCATGTTGCCCACATGTTGCCCACATGTTGCCCACATGTTGCCCACATGTTGCCCACATGTTGCTCACATGTTGCCCACATGTTGCCCGCATGTTGCTCACATGTTGTCCACATGTTGCTCACATGTTGTCCACATGTCCCCCTCCCTCCTGCAGTCCCGTCAAAGCGTGCCACTTCGAGTCCCATCTGAACAAACTGCAGGCCGACTCCAACTACCTGCTGTCGGAGGAGTTTGAGGTGATTTCAGATGACAAATGTTTGCTGCTGTTTTTTCATCTTAAACATTTTACATCCTCTACTGCTGAAAACTTAGTTTATTTTAACTGTATTTTCAACATTACAGAAAGGTTGGTAAGTTGAACCAGGATCCTGATCCAGGCTTTGTTCTTTATCCTGGTTTTTAGCTTTTCCTGCACAGATTGTAGTTTCCCTTTGGGGTTAAGTGAACCCAGAATGTTCCCTGCAGAGTGAATCTCGTGTTTCTGCAGGACCTGAAGGACGTGGGCCGCAACCAGATGATGGACGTGGCCAGACTGCCAGAGAACCGCGGGAAGAACCGCTACAACAACATCCTGCCATGTAAGTTTATCCAGCAACTCAACATCTGCTAAGAAGTCGACCATTAAACAGGACAGAGCTTTAATTAATGGAATGACAATAGATTCCTGCAGTAGAGAGAAAATATTCAGTTCAAACTTGATTCTTATTGTTAATCTTTATTTTAAACTTTATTTAGGCTAATCTGAAAAAAAAAATCAGCAAATATTTATTTTCTCCTTTAATTTATGAGCAGAATATTGTTGTGTTTGATGTAGTTGCATTCAATTTTACATAATTTATTTTTAGTGAAAGGTGGTGTGACCTTTGCTCCCAATTCAATGCATCAACTATAATCCCAGCCTCCAGTGGCTTCAAGGCCTTTTTTCCACCTGATAGTTTGATGGCTTTGGTTCGATTTTGGACCAAAGTTGAAACATTTGCTACATTTTCAGCTGCTCTGGTTCTTTTTCTCACTGCAATGTGTCAAACAAATCAAACCCTTTGAAAAGCCTGTTCCCCTCCTTGCCTGTGGGGGCGCTGCACCGAGAACCAGAACATGAAAACATCTGAACAAGACACTGAGTTCAACTTTGTTCCTCACAAAGTGTAAATAAAAAAGGAGTGGCTGTCTGCTTGGCGTTCACATCTCCATTCAAACTGAACCACAGTTCCATTAAAGTGGACTAAACGAGGCTGGTGTGAAAGAACATTAGAATGTTGAACAAGCACCTTCAGACTGATGTTTGTTTCCGTTTCCAGACGACTCCACCCGGGTGAAGCTGTCCTACCTGGAGGACGACCCCTGCTCTGACTACGTCAACGCTAGCTACATACCTGTACGCACACCCCTACACACACACACACAAATAAAAGCACACACACTCCACACCAACATGTCCTCACTGTCCCTCCGCCTCCAGGGGAACAACTACCGCCGGGAGTACATCGCCACCCAGGGGCCGCTGCCGGGCACGAAGGACGATTTCTGGAGGATGGTGTGGGAGCACGGCGTGCACAACGTCGTCATGGTGACGCAGTGTGTGGAGAAGGGACGGGTAAGAACAGGCCGATGGAGATCAGGTCATCTGGACTGTTGGTTCTGGTTGCTTTCATCTTTCTCTTACTACTCAAAAATATCTTTAAGGTTCAAGTCAGGTCAGTTTGCACAAAATGTTTTCCTTCGACTAAATTTTCAGGTGAAGTGTGATCAGTACTGGCCCGCCGACAAAGAGCCGCTGTACTACGGCGACCTGGTCATCCAGATGCTGTCAGAGTCCGTCCTGCCAGAGTGGACCATCAGAGAGTTCAAGATCACCTCGGTACGATTCAGCAACGGTTCCCTTCAGAACCATTCATCACAGATTACAGGCAACCTTCATGAAGTCTCTGCAAACAATATTATCCTTCAAATAAAGGGCTAGCTGAGACCAGACTGAAGAGTTTTATCTTCCAGAACAAAACAATAAATCATGCAAATTGAAAGGATTGAGTTCATTTCAATGTACGATTGATTTATTGATTATTGTGACAACAAATCAGCTGCGTTATGGCAATGAGTTAATGTCTTCTGTTTCTACACATTACCTAGCAACCACAGCAGAGTTCCGACCGTTACCTAGCAACCACAGCAGAGTTCCGCTCGTTACCTAGCAACCCCTGCTAAGTTCCAGCATGTTTGGTCAACTGGTTTTACTGCTGTATGAAAGGCTAAATGTTTAGTTGTTGTTTTACCATCCAGAAACATTGAGTTGGGGGCGTGGCCAGCAGCTTATTTTAAAGAGACAACATTCTTATTATCCAAGAATGATTTTGTGCTAAAAATGTGATGAACATGTTTTGTATAGGCCATAGATGTATTCTAACCTTTCGCAGGAAAACGTAATATTTGACCTATGACCTTTAACACCATCCTAGAGCATAAACTGAACTTGCTTCCTGGTTCTGAAGGAGAACAGCTGCAGTTATCCGCGGATGCTGCGTCACTTCCACTACACGGTGTGGCCCGACCACGGCGTTCCCGACAGCACCCAGTCCCTGATCCAGTTCGTCCGGACCGTCCGAGACTACGTGGACCGCTCACCCAGCACCGGCGCCACCGTTGTGCACTGCAGGTGGGTCGGCAGCCGGATCCGCGGCGCTTAAACAGAACCATATTGTTCTGGGTCGTTAACCGGGTTTTGTCCTGGCAGCGCCGGAGTCGGGCGAACCGGGACCTTCATCGCCTTGGACCGGGTTCTGCAGCAGCTGGACTCCAAGGGAGGCATCGACCTGTACGGCTGCGTGTTCGACCTGCGGCTGCACCGGCAGCACATGGTCCAGACGGAGGTACGGAACCAGAACCAGACTGAGCTGAGCGGAAAAACCAGCAGTGTTCTGATCCGGTGTGTGTTTTAGTGTCAGTACGCCTTCCTGCATCAATGTGTGAGGGACGTCCTGCGAGCCAGGAAGCATCGCAGCGAACAGGAGAACCCGCTCTACCCCATCTACGAGAACTTCAACCCAGAATACTGCCGCGGTGAGTCCAGAACCAGAACCAGGTCTCCGCACCACTGATGTAGCTTCACTTAAAACAGACACAACACTGAACTCAAAGCCTTCTGCAGAGGCTTCTATGTTGTTTCCTTCAGTGGTTCTTAGTGCAGCGCCCCCACAGGCGAGGAGGGGAACATGTTTTTCAGGTTTTTCAAAAATAAAACCACAGCAGCTGAAGATGTAACAAATGTTGCTGCTTTGGTTCAGAATCAAACTTTTGTATCAGTTTAATAGATCTAACATCTCAGTATCAGTAGCTGGTTTTTGAAATGACTGTTATATGAATAAAGAAAATTATAGACAATTAACTTCCCATCAAGTTTCCAGGTATTAATTTGATATTTAAGTGATCGATCTGATTTAAATGTCAGTTTTCTGTTTTAATCCCTCGACTCGCTGCAGGCGATTGGGAAATATTAAGAATTTATATTTTTGTAAACAGAAAAGTTTGAGATATTCAAATACAAAACAAGCAGAAATGACTTTCTGACACTTGCAGAGCTCTCACTGGTTTCTGTTAAAGATCAAATGAACTAGAAAATACCAGCGAACAAACTGATCTGAGAAGAAACAACTTGTAATATAACAATCTGCACTAAGCAGAAAACAAATGTTGATTTAAATTAGAGGATTTATTAAAAATGTAACATTTCTCTGCTAATCCTGCGTATTGTTTAGCTTAACATCTTTATGAATTCATTTAATTTTTCATCACATCGTTAAAATCTTTATTATTTCTCAGATTTCATCTACAACGGACGTTAATGAGGCGACGGCGCTCAGCCAATCAGGAGAGAGGAAACTCACCATGGAGACGTGTTCAGTAACGGGTCGGACGTTAGGAGCTGAATAAAACCTGTTTCTTTGGTGGGGATCAACATTTTAACTGAGGATAAATCGCCATGGAAACCAAACGCATCACCAGCAGGATTCAGGTTAAATGTGCTGTAAGAAAGACGGGATATGAAACCAGTTTTTCTTTTTTTAAAACCGGTTTGAAAATGCTTCAAGTTCAGATTGTTGATCTGATAAAAAGCTCTGCTGTAAATTATTACAATTATAATTTTAGTGCCACATAAAATCAGCTTTTTTATATGTTAAAATACTTTTAAGAAGTCAGAGAAAGCTGTTGCTGCACACTACTGGTCAGCTGGCTGAAACAGGGCTAATATAAAAGCTAAAGTTGGCTAGCTACCTGAGCAGATAGCCTGACTAATTATCCATCTAATATCAGCTTGTTTTAATATTATTAGAGCAGAAAAGCAAAATATTATGTGCACATGAAAACTGTTAAGATCACTGGGTGTTTTTTCTATTTTCTTTTTGTTTTTGCTCAATTTTCAGGAATAAAAATAAATGTCAGATATTAATTTAACTGGAATATTTGTTAGATTTGTGGCATTACTGTCAACCTGTAGCATTTCCACTTCCTGATGGTTTGTGTTGAAATTTAAAAATACAAAAATAGATATTTATCAGTAACTTAATGAATTTCTACAATTTATCCGTTATTTTTATGAGTTTTCTATCCAGAAAACTACCGGTAATGATTTAGTCTGGAAATCTAAACAGGAAACTGTAAAAACTTCCATGCGTTTTACACAGGAAGTGGGGTTAAAGTTCACCCAGAGCGGACCGGGTGAGCAGGGGGCGGAGCCTGTGGTGTGACATCATAGCTGTTGGCTCCTATCTGATTCATGTTAGTTCCAACATGGCCGACGCAACTGTTTGACTCAGTTAAAGCTCATGAACAGGCTTGCTGTTACCATGGTGATCTAACAGGTTAAAAAGACAGATGGTGACATCACAGACGGTCCAACACGGAGAGCCTTCGAGACTGGTTCAGTTCGGATTGTTCTGACCCATCAACCGAACCATAATGTGATCAATAATCAATACTGGTCCATCGTTTAAAGCCCCATCTGACCTCATATTCTCACAAATCTATCAGAGAAGCTCGATTTAAATCAGAATGTTGTGATAAATGGTTCTGAAGTTGTTTGAGGAAATAAATTGCCTGTTTTTCTGTTTGTTTTCTCTCCTCCTTATAAGCTGATTATTTAAAGAAAACCTCACACAATGCTGTATGTAAATATTGATGTCATGGCGGTTTTCCACTGCTGGGTTTATATTTGTGTTTTCATGCCAGATTTCAGCTTCAGACTTTTAAAAGCAGCTTCAGTAAAAAGTTTCAATTCGCCTCAAGTTTCGTTTTAATAAATCAGGAATCGGGTAAAATGTTTTTGTTTTATACAAAAGCCATTTTAAATGTTTTTAAAATATATAAGCTCCAGTTTCATTAGTGACTTTTTATAGAAACATTTTGTAAACAAGATCAAAGGATTGTATTCTTAATAAAAAAATACTGAACTGTTTTTTAACCTGCCATCAGAATCATGTAAACTTGATTATAAAGCTCATTAAAATTAATCTCCTTTCCCACGTTTCTCTCTGTTTTTCTTCCAGTTGGTCTTGTTTCCTCCGACCCGCTGAGGCGGTTCTGGTTTTCTGAACAGGTCGTTGTTTCAGTCCCGACTCCGACCTTTACGATGGTGGATTAGGAACCTTGTAGAGTAAATTAGCATCAAGTAACTTTTCAGATTAAGCTCAGAAACGTTCTAGAAAGAGTTTAACATTTCTGCATTTCAAACATCTCAACTTTTTATTTTTGAAACTCGGGAATTTTCATGTTTTTTTTATTGAGTTTAATCTCAAAATTTCAGAAATTTCTTGTAGAATTTTTCCTGTTCTTTTCTATTTAACTTTTTTTGTACAGTTAAACAAATATTGACCTCAAGAGAAAAAAAATCTGCTGCAAACTTCAAAATCCAATTATTAGGAATGACAACGAATGTAATGTAATGCAATAAACAGAAAATATCTAGAATTATACAGATTGACACTGATTAGTAATCAAGAAAAGTTTTACTGCTAAAAACTAACAGAACCCAGCTGGACTTGTCCTACATTTAGTTTTTTTCTACTGGAAGAAAAACTTTCTGTAGAGACCAAACTAAGCAACACAGTTGCAGCATTTTGCTTCAGCGGCGCCGAATGTTAAACTTGTGATTTTCCATATTGATCTGGGCCACAGCGAGGCCGGAGCAGAACTGGGTGACCCAGTTGGAGCCGCTGCTGGAGGCGAGGAGCCCCGAATCCGGATGGGCCAAACGCCCAGAAAAATGCAGCTTTAAACCCAACGACGAAAAACATGAATCTGAAAAGACAAGAAACTAAAATAAACAGATGCGTTTTGTTTATGGAGGATCTTTGAAAAACATCTTGTTTAGTGAGAAGTCCAAACTTGTTTTAGGTCAATTTAAAAGTCAACAAAACTTAAGTGATTGGCAACCTGGTGTCTCAAATATGGAAGAAGTCTTAAATTCGCCTGAAAGTAATTTAAATGTGACCTATTATGCTTCTTGAACAGGTTAGGATAAGTGTGGGCTACACAAAACATGTACAGAGCAGCTTTTGCACAAAATCATTCTTGCATTATAAGATTTTAGCCTGGTCAATTCTGAATGAGCTGTTTTAGGGCCTCTGTCACTTTAAATCTAAATAAGCAGCTGTTGGCCATGACGGCCCGTCGCCCCAACTGAAAGTTTATGCTCTCATGTGAAAATGGGTGCAACAGATGTACAGTTTCACAACTGTAATTGTGACACTTCTATTTGAAAAGCAGAAGTGGAGCCTCCTCAACAACCAGAAAAAAATCCAGGAAGTGGTTTCGGTATGCCTTTATGCATAATGACTCATACATTACTATGACTGATTACATCACATTTGCAACATCATACTATACTATGATTCATTTTTTCACATTTCTGACATCATACTAAACCATGACTCATTTTTTCACTTTTTTGACGTCATACTATACTAAGACTGATTTCGTCACATTTTCGACATCAAACTTGTAACAAATTCCGTCTGCACGAAAAATTGCACACGCTCAAGGAAATTCTTTTCTTATTTTTAGCAATATTCTAAAATGAGCACGTCCGTACATTTACTTAAATCACCTTAAGAAGTACGCTTAGTGAAACCAAACAATAACAATCGGACACTTTAACACAGGTGTGCGGAGGGGCGTGTCCCGCTATATTTAATCTGCACAATCAGCTGTTATGCTGCAAATCCCTCAATACATTTAGTCAGTCTTACACAAAAACACTTCCGCCCCAAACAAAACCATAAACCCCAGTCTCTGAAACACAATAATGTGAGTTCGTTCGATAATGATAATAGTCCGAAGAAAAAATATAATCCGTCTTTCCGCTGTCAAAAAGCTAAAAAGCAGCAGTGATCTGAGTACTCAATAACTGTCAAATATTGCGATTGTCACTGAAAAAACCAAATGAAGGAAAAATAAAGATGCGTCTCACCCGGCTGGCGTTATCCGAGCGATCTCTTTTGTTCGGCCTGGAGCGTCCTCCGCCTAGTTGCTCCAGGACCCGGTCCCGGTCCAACCCCGTGTGGCTTCCGTTTAATCCCGAAGGCTTTTATATGACTTTGGCTGAGGGCCATCCGTTAATCTCCCTCCCAAGCCTCTGTTCCTCCGAGTTGATCCTGGATCTCCTCCGGACCTTCTTTTCCCCGCCATGTACCTGCCACGCCCCTTTCCTTCTGGATGTCTCTGCTTTTATCAGTTCGGGTGCAATCGTGACCCAGATGTTTTTTTCCCCGGGGACTATAATTCACTCAAAGAATGTCTTGCAAGAATACAAGACATTCTTGCAAGTTTCATAATACAAAAACTATTAATTTGTATTTTATTAACCTATTTTTCTATAAGGGCAGATTATTGTGCTGTCACAAACTATACTAAGACTGATTTCGTCACATTTTATATCTAATTTTTGCACTTTTTTTGACGTGTATTGTACTATGACATTTTTTTTTCACATTTTCAACATACATTTTTTCATGTCTAGTCATAGTCCAGACCTCAACCCGATTGAAATGCTGTATTTGGACCTTAGACGAGCCACAATCCTCCATGAATTGAAGCCAATGTGCTAAAGTTAGAAGAACTGTGCAGGTTTTGAAGCAGGAAGTGCATTTCCAGCTCTTTCTGTGGAGTGGACCGGTCCCACCTGTCAGAAAACCTCAGAGCTGACCTTTCCCAGCCTGCAGCGTCTCAGAAGGTGACATTTTACATCTCTTCATTAAAACAAAGATCCCAGATGAAAAGAGACAAGGAGGACCAAAATGGTTTTAGGTTTTTAAATATCAGAACGGGTCAGAAACCTTCAACAGGTGAGAAACAGCAGAAGGATCCACGTCAGGATGAGAAGGACTTAGACATTTTCCAGAGTATAAATTAGGAACTCAAACAATTAATCAACTCATAACTGTCAATTAGTTGTTTATTAGATTAAATTTAGTTCAGATTCATTAATAATGTCCACTTAGATCTTCTTTTAGTATTGTAGTTTGGCCTCCATCCAGCAGAGGGCGACTCTGGTTATCTTTATACAGTTGACAGAAAAACAAATATGGCAGCTAAGAAAGAATGGGAAAGAGAAACAGTTTGTGATGAAAACTTCACTTTTTGTGGTTCTGTTTGAACATATAAACTCTCAAGAAACTTCTTAAGTCTTAACTTAAGTTTCATGTTAGAGGAGCATCAACTTCTCAGCCACAGAATGACTGATTTGCTACAACAGTGAAGATGTTAAAACAGAAACATGGAGGGCAGGTAGACAGAAATAAATTAATTACATTTTAAAAAAGAGATTAACCTCACAAGTGTTTGAGAAAAAGCTTAGTTCAAAAAGTTAATTTGCTAGAAAAGAATTTGAAATTTTGACATCAATTCCAGACATTTTTTAGAAAAACAACTTAGACATTTCTGAGTTTAGAAAGTGAATTGATATTCATGGTAAAGTCTAAAACTAATAGTAGAAAAGTGTAAATATATTGATTTAAATAAAATTGTTTATAGTGTTCAGTGGACAAACTCAGAAATTGCTGTTTTTAAAAAAAATATCTGAAATTAAATTAAAAATTTCAAACTTTTTGGGCATAAATTTACTCCTCTTGTTTTTCAATATACAGTGGACCCTACATGTTTCAATTTGATCTAATTTGTTTTCTTCAATCACTTTAACAGAAAAGCTGAAAATTACATTAAATTGTTGAACTATTGAGTAAAAATCTTGTGCAGTGTTCAAACTACGGAGACAGCAGTTTGATTTCAGAGAACACATTTGGAGACTTTGGGCTGTTTTGAAAGAGATGAGCTGCATTCAGCAGAACTCGCTCCGGTGAATAAATGTGCTGAGTTTATGACAAAATGAGGCGCAAATCAAAGCGAGTGAGTTTGATCCAGAAGCTCTGAGTAAGTGTTTTGGCATTAAACCCAGCAGTCCGGCTGAATGAGTGTCAATATGTGACTCACTGAATATTCATTGAAAACAAAGAGTGAGTGCAGCGACTCAGACCTCGCTAGCAGCTGTTTCTGTTGGAGGCCATTCATCCTCCATCTGATCTGTGAATGAAACGATGAAGGCGGTCAGATAAAAGGAAGGACAGCAGCAGATGTTGTGACTAAACATGCTACTTTGTTTCCATAAACAGACAATTTCAGATTCAAACAAGCTTTTAGTGTAAATTTCTAATTTATCTAGAACGTAGTGACACCTAGTGGTTGAGCCTGTCACTGCACCTACCAACATGTCTGACTTTGATGACTTGACTTTTTTAATTTCTTTAAATCATGGCATTATGTGTTTTGCTATAAATAAAACTCTGAAATTTTTAGATGAATCCCAAAATCTTTCAGAAAAATGTTTAAAATTTCCAAGCTTGAAAAGTTAAAAATTTGTTAGAGAAAGTTGAGATATTTTTAAATTTATGTCAGAATTTTTCTTGAAAATCTTAAAATTTCTGAGTTCAAAAAGTCAAAAATTTGCTAGAATTTTTAGATTAACCTTGACATTTTCAAAAAAATTTGCACATTTCTGAGCTTAAAAAGTTGAACATTTGCTAAGGAAAGCTCAGAAATGTTGAGATCAATCTCAGAGCATTTTTTAAAGAAAAACTTGGAAATTTCTCAGGTTGACATGTCAAAGTTTATCACAAAAATTTTCAAGAAAATACATGAAATGCTGAAACTTTGAAAAAACTTCTGTGATAAATCTCAGAAATTTTCCACAAAAAACTTCAAAATTTCAGTTTGAAAGTGGAAAGTTTGCTAGAAATAACTCAGAAATTTTAACCTCAGAAATGTGAGAATTTGATTTCCGGATTTGGTTTGCTGCTCCGTCTCTGTAGGAAACAAACTGAAACAGACTAGAAGAATAAACTAGAGTGACACTGTTTCAGATAAAGTTAGTTTTTATTTAAAGATCAGGCACAGCAGTCATCATGTCCATCAGTGAAACACGAAGCCAAGCGGCTACCCGGGTCACATGGAACAGAGCTGAGCTTCAGACGGGACGACACAAAGAGCCGAAGCGGCTCGCTCATTATAACGACACAAACACTTTGTTTCATCTCAACCATCAGCTACTGACTTCACAGGAAAAATAAAGTCGACATTTCAACAGAGAAACAGTTCAAATCTGAACAAATACAAAGATTTGCCGTTTTTCGTTGCTACAGCAGATTACAGCTCAGCATATGGCTTTAAACAGTAAATCTAACTTCATTAATCCCAGATGGAAACATGACAAAAGCTCAGAAAGTTCAATGCTACAGAGAAGCTACATTTACTTTAGATGAACAAACGTTACTTATAGATAACGAGAAAATGAACTGGACTCACTGATTTAACTAGGAAAATGTCAAGGCTTTCTATGGAAATACATCAGTGCTTCATTGCAACCATTAAATGTTTCAGTTTGAACAAAATAACTCAAATGTAACGACTGAGACAACCAAATAATTTAAGTGTATTTCCGCTGACATGACGGATAAAAACTGATAATCTATAAACTAATAATCAACTCTCCTAAAATAAACATGATTTTTAAACACATCAGCTTCCAGGCTGACTGAGGAAAAACATATTAGAAAACAGGAAACGTGGAAATGAAATTACAATTCAAACAAAAAGGGAAGTGAAAGCGATAGGAAGACAGCATGGCACCGGAGTCACAGAGGAAGAGGAGGCACTAAGTGTTTTCATGAAGCTACATTCAGACCCGCTCCGATCGGAAACCCGTCAGCATCTTAAAGATGAGAGTTTCCTTTGAATTGAAACCGTTTGAAATGAAAAAACCTGGTGCTAGAAGGACGGATTGACTGTTTTTGAAGGAGGTTTGTACCGACTGCGTACCGCTCAGAGGAAACGAGGCGTTAGAGAACCAGCTGACAGTTTTAAACCAGAACCGGTGAGAAAATTCAGTTTTCTGTTCAGTTTCTAAAACTGAAATGTTTGATCCTCACAGTTTTATCAGGAGTTTCTGCAGAAGATCACCAGCAGGAGAAAGTTCATCTATAAAGACGATTGGAATCATTTCAGTTCTCTGATTTTATAAACATTGTTTCAAGCATTTATGATCTTTAAGCCATATTTGATCAAATCTGATCTGAGCCAACTGATCAGATTTATAAACTTTGATCTGATTGATGTAAGCTAACTGTGAACAGTATTTAGAGATGCTTTTATGAACATTTGGATAAAAAATAATTTATTTGAATTCTCCAATTGTGATTCTCCAATCACAACTGGAGAATTGTGATTAATAAAATTTAAACTAATCTCCCATCGGTTGTTTATACTCTCAGAACTTTTACAGTTAGTATTAATTCATCAAGCCGTTTTCCATTTTTATAAAGAATATAAAATGGTTTTGGGCGAGTCATCAGTTCAGACATGAAATATAACTTTAATACAGATGAATGGATGATGGTCCATTCATCCAATAATCTTCACCAGGGTAATTCCCCCAGAGGCGATCAGGAAACATTTTGGCTGCTGGGATTCAGAAGGAAAATGCATTTTTACACATAAGCTACAATAAAAAGCTCAATTGTTCTTGCCACGCTTCCATTAAGCACATTTATTTTTAAATGTCAAACTTTGCAGCTAAATGATCAATAGAAATGAAACTTGAGATTTTTGGTTTCTTTTAAATCCTGTAATAAAATAATGCATTTTACACAATAAAACTGTTTATTAAATAAAATACTAGTTTTATCAGTACATCTTTCTGAAAAGCCCAACAAAACCTCAGTTTTATCAAGAACAACAGTAAGATTAATCAAGATTAAATATCTATGAGTTCTTTCTGATTTCTGAAGTGGAACAATGTAAGAAAAGCTGATAAACAACATGAATCTGCTTTGGTTGTGATTAGTGGATTTGCTGCTGTTTTGCATATTCTACCGGATCAGACTAGAAGAAGCACTTTCTTGATTTATAATAAGCTCTCTTGGGGATTACTGGAAGTGCAAAGTGAAAGCTCAGCAAGTACACAAAGGAGAGTTTTTTTTCTTGATTTAAATGATTGCACCTGCTTTAATTACGCTGCCCAAAAATTACGATTAAATATAGAAACTCTTTGCTTTTAACAAAGAAAAATGTAATGTACTGCAAAAACACAAAATCTTACCAAGTATTTTTGGTCTAGTTTTTAGTGCAAATATCTTAGTGCACTTGAAATAAGATCAAATTAACTCAAAAGTAACTTCTTAGCAAACTATCACGTCGCAAGTTCCCAAAAAGCTGCTGGCTAACGATGACCAGCGTTGGTTTAGCTGTTAATTTATTAATATAACACACTAAATCTTAATAATTGACAACTAGTTAACAAGGTCAGGAAACAGTTTTAGTTACAAAAAAATAGTGAGTGAGAGGAAAGTAGTTCAGTTATGCTAGCTTGACTATGACAACCGTAGCATGTAGATGTGCTGTGGAATTCGGTGTGTAACTTTTAAGTTAGTTTGTCTTATTTCAAATGTGCTAAGATATTTGCACTAGAAACTAGACCAAAATTACTTGGTAATTTTTTGTGTTTTTGTAATGTAAATGTGAGAAATAAAAGTTTTAATAAGAAATTCAGAAGTGTTTCTAATTTAAGATGAAATGTGGGTGGAGGTGGATTCAGCTCCTGCTGATCAGGCTGAATGAGAAAAGCTGCTAGAATGTTTCAGGTGAATCCGACAAACATCAGACTGGATTTACCCTCATCTTCCTCCTGATGAAGATCACAGCAGCCCTTCATCGCGGCGTCCAGTCGCCCATCAGCGGCTCGAGTCGAGAAACCAGGTTTCCTCTCTGGCTTAATGTTCCCGATCCCGTCGCCTCACCGGCACCGCAAACAGAGGAAGGGTCCTTGATGGCGACGACAGCTCGGGGTCAGAGTTCGTCGCCAGGAGGTCCCCGGGCTTGTTTCCGCGGCGATCAGAGGTGGTGATGGAAAAGTCCTGGCAAACCTCGTAGGAACATTTTCTCTTCTGCAACGCCTCGGCTCTGACGGCCAGGGAGCGAGCGCAAACTGTCAGCAGCACAATGAGCGTGCCCAGAAGGAGAGACACCATTGGCCAGAGGACGCAGTGCAGCAGGACGCTGGTGTCATGGGAACGCTGCCACAGCACATCGTCAGGCCTGCAAAACCAGAGAGAAACGGAAATCAACCTGAGGATTTAGATCAAATATATGAATATTTATAAGAGCAGAAGGCTATTGAGGAACAAATGACAACATTTAATGCCTGCGGTGAATGTGTGTAAGGCCGACTTTAAAAAAGAAATCACTTTAAGACATTTTAGATCAATTTAAGACTTTTTCAGGATGTGCGGAAACCATGTTGAGCTGAAAGTAAAGGAAAATTAAATCCAGGACACAATGCATGAGTGGAAAACTATTCAAGAAGAAATGACAAAATGTAAGACTTGCAATTAACGTATTTAAAGCCCACTTACATTTTTAACTGAATCCAATATATTTTAAAGACCTAATTTTGGATAAATTAGTTTAAGACCTTTTAAGGACATTTGGAAGCAAAGAAATTGAAAATATAATAGATCGATTGATAAAGCGTCGTCAGCCTGGAAAACCAGAAATAAATAGAAATCAATTGGAGGATTAATGAGTCAGTAACTTAAACTGGGCTTATAAACATAATGTGGTTGATTGTAAGCTTGGCAGCACTTAGAAATACAGACATTACTGCTTTCACAGCATTCGGTCATTGATTCGCTGAGCTGCTTCACTGCAATCGGAGACATTTTGGTGCTTTGTGTAAAACCCTCCAGCGCCTCACAACAGTATCCCTCCCACTGACACCGGCACCACTTTGCTTTGCTACAGGAAAAACTTCAATGTGTTTTATTGGGATTTTATGTGCAAAGTATCACATGGCTGTGGAAAATAAACTGGCTCTAGAGCTACGATAGCTGCAGCATCAACACAGGATTCCTACTTGAACTGAAGCATCTCTCAGGTAATTTTCAATATTTCTGAACTCAAGTTCCATTAAGCATCTTTTTTCAGAACTAAAAAGAACCTCTGGTCCCGTGTTATTAAGCCCCAGAGATCCAATCAGAGACAGTTTAGAGAAAAAACTCTAATGAGCTGAGGTAAAGCTAATTTCTATAATGGAGGCATGTAATGCAGCAGCATGCGGCACCTCCACTGGTTACCCGGGTAATGAGCCGTGCTTCTGAGAAAAGGTCAGAAATATTAACGTTCTCATTTCACAGTAACTGGATTTAGTTTTTCTTCAGAACGATTGAAGAGATTTTCATCCCTGCAAAACAAAAAAAACATGTTTAAACTTTTTCCTGCACTGCAACTTTCCAGCTGCAGCAACATTTTAGTTTTTGTAACCAAAATAGAAGAAACTATTATAATAATATCAATATTTATTAGCAATTTTAATCATTTCACATTTATTTAATGATCCAAAAACACCTGCTAAATTCTGATTTATATTAATATGAGAATTGATCTGATGTAATATTTACCCCATTAGAAACAGAAAACATTAAAAGCTACTAATGATTAGTTAACAGCTTTATTAAAACAGAAAACATTAAAAGCTACTAATGATTAGTTAACAGCTTTATTAGTGATTAAATTAACTTCATTGCTGGATTAAATCAGATTTGATTGATTTCTTCTTCTGAGTTGGAGAACTCGTAATAATATTGAGAAATTATTTTTAAACTTCTAAATAGTAAAAATGTTCAAATTTATGGTATAAATAGCAACATAATGAATGGGACAAAGTGGAGGAAGCAAACGAGTATTAAGCCTTTGAATAAGTTTATCAGGAAGTGCTTTTATTTTGATATTCTCAGCAGGAAGTGTCCTGGTAATTTAGCAGATAGCTTAGCAGTCGCTAAGTTACGTTTAATTTGTTCTGAAATGATCCAGTCATTCTGTTGGAGAGACATTCATGTAGTCATGAAGCTAACGCTAACAAAGAGATTGCTACGAGTCGCTAACATCCCATAATAATCCAGCTCATTGCTTCACAGTAAAACAGTTTGTAGCTCAGATATCGGCTTCCTCTCACTCCTCATTATTCAGATAAAAACTGCGACTCGAGTCCAAGTCTTTAAATTAAACACTGTTTCAAAGAACTGGTTCAGGAAGATCAATCGCAGTGAAGTTATAGCTGCTGTTATATTTAAACATTCCTTCCAGAAACGCATAAACCTAAAGCCCAGGTGTGTTTCTTTTCAAATCTTTAAATAAAGCGGCGTGCGGTGCTCTAGTTTTCCGTCTAAATGACTGAAGAGCCGATGTGCAGCATCAACAAGCTCCCGCTGGGCCCTCATTTACGAAGCAGAGAGTCCTCACCCTGCTGCAGGGATAAAAATAAAAGCAGCTGAGGTCACAGGTAAGCAGCGGCTGAATAATAGGAGGATAAAGCTGACACACAACAAGCTCCTCCGTTTTTCTCTGTCTCATCAGTTTGTGGTTGCAACTTTACAAAGGTTTAGTTAGACTGAATCCAGAGAAACAATCACATCCCTACATTTTGTTCAGGAGTTTCTGAATAGAGAGGCATGAAAACTAATGCATGCTGCACATTTATTAGTAAAGAATTAAAACAAAACATGATGAAGAAATATGCAGAATTTCTTGGTTGTGGTGAAATATAAGAGTTTCAGTGCATTAATAGGAGAAGCAGACTCTGTTCTTCATCAAGCGGATGCTCATAATTTTCTTGATTTTATGTAAAATCCTTCTTTGCATCATCAGAACTAGTAAGAGCAACGACGGGCCTGACTGGACATTTAAATCGTGCCAGACGTTATCGCAATAAACGATAATATTGATGCTTTCAGACAATTTATAGTATAGCAAGAACACATTCTGAAAGACTTTAAATTCTAAGGAATATTTAACACTGGAACTGGAAGACATTTTAAATATATATATTAAATAAATGAATAAAATGTAGAGAAAGCTGCTCTTATAAATGGTCCAGTTGAGACCAAAACACTAGACTGAAAACTTTTATCATCCAGTTTTTAATAGAAAGAGAGAAAATCGTGCAAATGGAAATTATTGAGTTTGTTTTAATTTATGGTGCGATTAATGTGGTGAAATAAAGTTACTAAAATAAAAGTAAAAATACTCCTAAAAGTACATTTTGTCCAAAAAGTTACTCAGGTAAATATAACTAGTTATGACCATGTAATATCCAGGAAATTGATTTTTTTTCCAGCAGGGTCACAAATCCCAGCCAGTCATTTAGAAAGTGGATAAGCTTCTATCAGACGCAGCAGCTCCTTAAAACTGTCTGTAATCTCCTGAGCTCAGATCGATCTGTCAGCTTTCACACGTCCTCCTGCTTCCAATTTGTCCGTCTCGCACCTGGAGACGGACGAGCGTGTGTTTGTCTCACCTCCTCTGCTGGTTGAAGAAGCAGGTGAAGGACTGGCTGCTGACCTCTTTGGTGAAGTAATCCTCCCACAGGAGAACGTTGTCTTTGTTCTTCTGGTTGTCCCTCTCACAGGGGGGGACGTAGGAGCACTGCGGACACAGAGGTAACCTTTCAATAATAAAACACTAAATGAGACCAATTGCATATTAAACAGCTGGTTTATGTGTTTTGCAGGCACATAGAGCCACTTGCAAAAACACTAAATCTTATCAAGTATTTGGTTATTTCACTTATAACATGAGAAAATAATCTACCAACAGAACTGGTAGTTTTTCTGCTATTTTAAGAACATATTGACTTAGAACAGGCTCACATATCTTTTTGCTAATTGCTGCTGGCTAGTCTGAGGGAGCTGAGTGGGGGAGGAGCTGCGCCTCGGAGGCGGAGCTAAGTCCATCCAGACGTTTTGCACAGCTGAATGGTTGCCATGGAGATTAAAGGAATTCCCCAACATGCATGAAGGAAATATCATAGTAGCATGATGTGAGGCTAAAAAAGTACATTTTAAATAATTCTGCTCCTTTAAATGAATGAACAGACAGAACTGTTCATCTGACACCTCTCCTAAAAAGTGTCACTGATTGCCCTGCAGGAGGCGCCATAATGGGGTCACAAACAAGCTGAGAAGTTGAACACTGATTGGCTCAGAGGCGTCTGTCCCGGTCTTTTACTTTGAGTCGCTGAACACAACTTTACTTTCTGCACGTTTCATAGCAGGAGGCTGATTGTTGCCTGGTTGGAGGAACAAGAAGTTGCTCTGATGATGGAGTGATTGGTAGAGAGGAAGATCAAGAGGAAGGTGGGGAGTTTCACTCATAGAAGAAGGTCAGCTTAGTCATTTTAAAGCTCAGGTTTCTCTCTGTTGCTTCAGATTTGAAGTTTGGACTTTGACTAGGCCAGAGGTCTACAACCTTTACAATTTAAAGAGTCATTTTTACTATTCGGCTAGTCCAATAAAACTCATTTAGAGCCACAAACATCTTTTAACTATTTATAAGTTTAGATGAAAATCTCTTATTAGGAATTTATTTTTAACCACCATTTTATTTAAAATAAAGATGAAGATAAATTTGAACAAAAAGAGGGCGGATTTGTTTTTCCTGTAGGATAGGAAACGATGTAAAACATTAAAAAGGACAGATTCCAAGCTAAAAACAGATATAAAAACATATTCTAGTACTTTTGTTGTCATTCTTTGTGAAAATTTAATGCAATATAATTGTTTTTATATTTTATCAAAATGTATGAACATTATTTGGTTGTTTTTAATTTTTAGCCAAAGTTAACAATTAAAACCTTTCTATTGTGAAAGGTCCAAAGAGCTACTTATGGCTTTTCCAAGCTTCCTCACAGAGCAGCGATTCCCCGACTCAGCTCTTCCAGACTAGCCAGCAGCAATTAGCAAACACCTGGTGGAACTGCTGAGCTCGTTAAAGGAGCTGCCACTCAGTTCAACACTGGTCAGAACATTGAAGGGTTAACAGAGGAGCCATGTTGTGACGACTTCCTGAAGGTGGAGTTTCAGAAAGAGCTGGAGCTTCTTAAAGAGGCAGAGACCAATTTCAAAGTAAAATTTCTTTTGAGTCATATTTGATCTATGCAGCATCTATATACTTGATTATGGTACAAACTGTCTCTTGTCTCTATATGCATGTAAAACACATAAATCTGATCCTTTAAATGTTTCCCACTGGTAAATGTGCGGTTTCTCTCTGCAGAACTTATATGGACCTCAAACAGCACCACCTGTTCATTTTAATAGACAATGTGCTGTGGAAACTTGAATTTGTCTGTAAAATATTAAACTACTCCTGCAGAAAGAGCAGGTTCAGTGGAAGCTCTGGTTCAGCTTTAGGTTGATTAAACTCTGCACCGTCTTTGAACGCATCAGTGCTCTGAGTATGCAGACCCTGAAGTGACGGCGGCGCCTCAGAGAGGAATGTAGATGAGCCGCTGTTTTCACGCTGCCACTACATCCTGAAGGGAGTGTCAATCTGCAGCCGCTCTCCTGGTCGTGACGGCACACACACTCCACATCGATCTCATTTAGGCCGCTTATTGCAGGCAGGAGCGCGCTCGTCTGCGATTGTAACCTCGGCCCGTTGGCATGGCAACCGCAATCATCCGCTGACGTCACGCGGCGCGGTGCGCGCCATTGGCCGGCCGAGGACGGACGGCCACGGCGTCTGTGAAGCGACAATTACCTGAAGCAGCGAGAGGAAAAAACGGAGCGAGTGACACGTTTAACGCTCCGGAGCAGCAGGCAGGTCGTCACTTTTAGAGAGATTTTTCTGCCATCAGTTTATCTCCACATGTCCCAGCTGGCAGAGCCACGTCTTATTTCAGCCACAGCAACAGGAGAGGGGAGTGGATTTGAAAAGCAGAACCAGAGAAGAAGAGTTTATTCAGATAAATGTAAAATCATCTAAACTCAGCGTTTCAGTTTGAACAAAAATCGCCTTTAAGGTTCAGTCAGGGTTTATTCACACAGCAGGAAAATTAAACATAACGACTTTTTAACCGCAGTTTGATCAGTTTTGAATTTCTATTATACTTTCTTTATTTCATTGTGACTTTTGTTAGTTTTATTAATTTAATTTTTACGGTGTGTTATTAGTTCAATATTGTTTAGTTTTTATTAGTTTTAGTTTTTTCACACTTTGGTTAATTTGTAAGTCCAGAAAGAAAAAAGCCTGTATTGTGATTATTTACACATCAATTAGGTAATAAACACTCAGAAACTTTTCTTCTGTTGTCGCCGTATCGCAGAATAATGTAAGGCTGAAAAAGGCTAATAAATAGAGTTAGCCTGTTGTTATTAAATACTGATAACAACTTGATATCAATATTTTGGATCGATCTGTCCTCCTCTAATAAAAGCTGATTTATATGCAACAAAGTCTGGATAAACATGATTCTACTTATTATAAAAACTTATTTATTTGTCAATTTAAACTTTTTCAATTGCAAAAAAATTATGTTAGTAATAATTTTATCCTGATTAAAAGGAAAATATTTTCATCTTCATCAAGCACCAATACAGGTGAAAACTGTCTGATCTTTTATTCTCTGTCTGATATTAAACCAGTCGTGTATGAAATTAACTAAAGAACGTTTTTGACAACATTTCTGTCCTCTGGCCCTTTCAGTTCTGGTCCAAACATCCTTAAATTAAAATGATGAAGCATTAATATGACAGCAGACACTGAAAACAATTAACTGTGAGCACAGCAGCATCCATCACGTCCCATCAGGCTGATCAGATCAGCCAACGAGAAACGCTCCACGGCTTCATGATTGGACTGAAATTACGGAGACAGAAAGAAAACACAAAGTTCTCCTTCCAGCCTCCAAACCGGATCTGAGACCAAAACACGAGGCTGAGCAGCAAAACATAAACAGAGACAGAAATGAGCCTGAGTCAATTCAAAACGACGACAAGAGGAACAAAAATGTGATCAGGAGAAACACAAAATACACAAAATAAAAAATGTTAACTGAACTTACAAACCAGTTGACTGGATGGATAAATTATTTAACATGTATAAAACATAAATATAACAGCTTCTCTAAAACACAAGACAAAGTTAGGAAATCTGTAAGTCTCTTATAGAAGATATTATTATTTAATATGTTTACATTTTTTATTCTTATTAACTTCATTGTGTTTCTTACCATTTAATTTTTGCTTTTCTTTTAAATTATTGTTTTGTTAAATCTTCCCTAGAATGTTGAATTGGTTGTTTTATTAATCGTGATGCAAACCTTTTCTTTTCTTGGGATTATGATATTGTGATCATATATCTAGTAAAATCAGCTTCCTGGGGAATTAATGAAGATAAAATAATAATAGAAAGGAATTTACAAATCAGCCACAACAGAAATTAACCATAAAACATTTGAAAACAAAATAAATTGGTTTTTAAAGCCGCTAAGCAGCTAATGACTGAAGAAGAGGCGCGTATGATCAGATTTGGTGTTTTTCTGTAATCTAACAGAGCAGAAAGTGCTGACGTTATGGAGGCGCAGCGTTTGTTTCTGTAATGAATTTAAATAGATAATCAGGATCTGTGAGAGGCTTTCTGTCTGACTCGACTAAACGGATTAACACGAAGCCACGTCTATCTGTCTGACGAACAGCCATGACTCAGCAGAAAAGCTTCAAGGATTTCTGCTGAGTCATGATAACTTCATGGAGGTAAAGAGTTAAATCCTCTCAAACGTCGCCTAATTAACAGCAGCCTGATTAAATCACAAGCTAAATCTGAAGTTGAGATGCACAAAATAAAATCAAGAGCGGTGTTAAATTAGAGGCGCAAGAAAAATCAGGATTTGTTCATTTTTCCCTCAGAAAAATTCAAGAACTTTTCAAGCATTTTCAACGTAAGTTTTTAAACCGTTTCAGCACCAGCGCTGTTTTTACCTCCAGGTTGGAGATAAAAACAATACAAATCAACTAAAAAAAACACATTTCAACTCGTTATTTTACATCATTACTGTTGTTAATATTTTTGTGACATTTTTATGTTTCCAAATGTTTCCCCCCATTGTGGGATTTAATATAAAATATATCAAATCTTTATTCCAATTACAGAAATTGGATTTCCTCGATGACAAAGTGAGTCACTGAGGTATTGAGGATAATAAATATTCAATCCAAACATAATGTGTTAACATAAATTACATTCTTAGTCAAAATAAGTTATTAAATACAAAATATTCCCGTTAAATTTTCTTGAATTTAGCAACTAGCCGACATAAAACAATAAAATATTTGCCTGATTTAACTTCAGAGAGAGAGAAAAGAATGAATTTTTATTCCTTTGTATGTAAATATCTGGTTTCAACTGTAAATAACATTTTCCAAAAATAGGCTTTTAATCAAACGTTAGACTGAACTATTCTACTAAACTCTGTAGGTTTAATATCAAGCACTTTCAAGGACTTCATACAGAAATTAATCATTTTCCAGATCTGGGAAAAAACCAAAACGAATTTTCAGGATTCCAAGCGCAGGCGGCACCGACCCGACCCAAAGATGAATAAGTTCCTAATTTGAGTTTCTAAGCAAGTAAACTGACCAAATGTGTCATTTATGTGCAAGAAGAAGCAACTGAAGAAATTTGATAAATTTACTCCCTCCTGGATTTGATTATGTTCATTTTCTGCTTTTAAATTTCCCTCCAGGGACAAATAAACGTTTATTAGATTAGATTGAATTGGATTTCCTCACTGCAGATGAAACTCTCACCATAAAGTTCTGGATGGTCCAGGAAATGTTTCTCCAGCTGCAATGTTTCTGTAAGTAGTTTCTTTATTGAATTTCTGTCAGAGCAAAAAATACAATAAAAACTGTTTTTTTCTTTCTTTTATAGAATCTAGTTTTTACTAAATAAATCCATATCTGCGAGATCAAAAACAACATCCCAAGTTTTGGCCAGAATATTTGGATAACATTATTTTCAGAAAAACTTTAGAAATGTACTTAAACTTTAACAGTTTGTAGCAAGAAGAAACAAGAAAAAACAAGAAAAAACTCTTTGTGCAGGAATAAAAAGCTGGGAGGTAAATAATAAAGTACCTTGACAAAAACCAAGCAACATTTTTTATTTACTCATCTTCCAGTTTTGTCTTTGGTATTTAGGATTATTAATAAATTGTTTAAGGAGAGAATAACTGAAAAAGTGCCCTAAATTAGCAAATATTATTTTCAAATTTAATGTAAAGGAAATGAGCTCAGGAGGAAAGAATCTTAGTTTGATAGATTAGCAGCTACATTACAAGAATGCTGAAGACTTGAGACGCTTAATATGAATTAATAGTGTCTATTTTTGTGTGTGTGCAGCGTTGCCATCTAGTTACCCACAAATCCTCATCATTTACATTTATAACATAATTAAGTCATAAACGAGGAAATTACTGGAGCTGTAATTGGCCGAACGAGGCGCCCACCTGCCCCATCTCCTCTCTTCCTTCCTCCGTCTCTCTCCTGTCACATCATGTTCGTGTCGCCGTCTCATTATTGAGACGCCACATGAAGGATTTTGGGCCCAGAACTGGTGACATTTGCTCTGCGGACGACAGAAACTGAAGGAGGTTAGACTCTAATCCATCCGATTCGCTGGAAGAGGCCAGAAGTCTGCAGCTGCTTCTGTCTACAGGCTCAATAAATCAACCAGGATTGATCTGATCAACATCTCAACGATTCCTAATTATCACACAAGGATTCTGGAACATAAAATTATCGTCCTCTACTTTGCCATCACTGCTTCAGATTTACTGTAGCTTTGTTTAAATACAAAAGTCAAATCTAGATAGAGTTGGTAAACAAAGCAGCAGGAGTTATGTAAAGTTTTACTGCGTTAATGTTGTCATTTTAGTTCCCATGAAAATGTGACCCTGTCTGTTGGTTGTCACTTTGTTTCAGCTAAAATCAAATGTTTTGCCTGTAAAACTGGATTTCCTTCTGGACTTTTTTTATTGTTTTGCTGAGTGAAATTCACATCTGATAGTCCGGTAGATTCGGTTCGATTGGAGATCAAAACTGCGACGTTTGTAACATTTCCAGCTGCTGTGATTCTCTTTCAAACCAACAAAACCCTTTAATAAACCTGTTCCCCTCCTCCCCTGTGGGGGCGCTGCAACAAGAACCACTGAAGGAAACGGCTTAAAAATATCTGAAGACGACACTGAGCGCAACTTTTGTCTTCACAAAATGTAAACAAAAACGGAGCGGCGTCAGATTTTAGCGGTTGTAGGATTTCTCTTTTGTAAAAGACAACGAGCCATTTCTCCTGCTAAAGGTAGCATTGATTTGGGTTTATTTACCCAGAATCCACTGTGCTGGAGTCGATTTCTTGTTTTGGAAAAGTCCATTTCAACTGAATCTAGACCGAGGTTTATAGGCGGACTGGGTTTTACACATCCACACTTCACCAAAAGAACCAAACTTTAAACGGACTGGAGTTCATTAAAGTGGACTAAACGACTTCAATGTCCTTAGGCTGTCTATTTATGTGCCTAAAAGAAGGTAACAGTGGAGCTGCTTAAGAGCAAAATGGAAAAACATTTAGTTTGTTTTCATTATCACTTCATCAGCTAAAAGGCAGCAGGTTTATAACCGTCCTGCCAACATCCAGAAGGAAGAAAATCAAGGTTGAACCACTGGAGGGACAAAACACTTCCTTAGTAACTAGCAGAAAAAGGAACCAGGACTTTCTTCACTGTTCTGCTGTTCTCAATATAATGCAGCAGGAGCTACATGCCACAAGCAAAATCTCTTTGAGAAATGAGCTTTAAAATCATGTGGAGTAATCCTCATCACAGCCAACATCTGTGTGGAGGTTTTACAGATCACTGGTGGAGCCAAAGCAGCTTTCAGGGAAGGATGTAGTATCTCTCAGAACAAGTGAAAAGCATTCTGGGAAAGCAACACTGTCAGACCAACGTGTTTAAACGCTGCTGTGTTCGGGGGTAACGGAGGCTGCAGTGCAAAGGGTCGGACTTTGATGAAAGTTACGTTTTATGATCAACCAGGGGAATGTTCTGAACTCCAACCAGAGTTCACAGACTAATCAGCTAATGACCTCCCAACACAGGGAAGGTGATCTACTTCCTTTATTCACCCCTTTCTTGAGCAGGTTAGCATAAGGTGATAAAAAACATGTTCATTATATTTTTTGCACAAAATCATATTTAGATGAAGAGATTTTAGTCAGCTCAGTTCTGCTTATTTTGACCTCCTGTCACTTTAAATCCAAATAAGCTGCTGCTGGCCACGCCCCCCAATTCAACGTTTATACTAGCAGGTGAAAATAGCTGCAAACAGATGCGCAATTAGACAAGCATACATATTTAAAAAGCATTAGTAGAGCCTCCTGTACAACCAACTAGAATGCAGTAAGTGGTTTCTGGATGGTACGTCAACATCAACACATTTGTCTTTTCCAGCAGCCATTGTACAGCTCAGACAGCGGTAAAACCAGCTGACCAAATATGATGGAACTCTGCTCGGGTTGCTAGGTAACAGGTGGGGTGCTGAGGTTGCCAGGTAATGGCACAGTGTGACTGAACAATTGGAAAAAAATATTTGAAACAGCTTATTTTCTAGACACCAAAAACTGACTTTATTTTTTTTTTAAAGTGCTGGGACGGTTTTTAGAAACAATATAGAATGTCCCTTTAAACATTTTTCAACCTGAAAGGAAACCTGGATTCATCTCCACTGCTCTGAGGGCAGCAAATGTTCTGATCACATCCATATACACACACAGACACACACACACCCTGAGCCATCTTCCTTTATTGAGGTCAGGAGTTCATTTCATTTTTGTTCCTACAGAAATGATCTGTGGAAATAAGAACAGGAAAAGTCTAGAAGGATAATAAAAATGATGTGAGCTGTTCCTGAAGGTTTGGACCTTATTATGGCTCCACCTTAGGGCAGGGTCGTCTCACTTTTAAGGCTCTGAGTCGGGTTTAATGAATCCATTTTTAAAAACGAAAGAACTCTGAGCTCGGCGTACATCCAGCTCCTCTTAAATAGAAAATGATGAAGTGCCGTTTTTCATCAGATAACCAACAGACCTGCAGCTCTAATTAAAATGTGACAAAACCATCAAAACCGAGTGTGTGTTGATGCATTACCATGCAAATTAGAGCACTCTGATCAGTGGATTCACGAAGTGTGAAGTCAGACTTTACTGCTTTTCATTCTGAGTTACAGGAGGGAAATGATGCAGAGAACAGCTGCAGCACTGAACCATTTTCTCCAACCAACCTGCAGGTAAGTTACCGTAACTACAGAGACGTGATGATGTCAGCTGATGCAGGATCAGGATTTCATTAGAAACCAACATCAAGGTGGCTTAACACCCTCACAGACAAAAATATGTAAACTAAATATGTAACTTATTTTAATTTTGTGGCGATATGTTAAAATGAGTTATTAACTCGGAGCTGGGTCTGACGTCAGAATTTCAACATGGCAGCGTCCATAAACATAGTCTGCAATAACTCTTACAAACATCATTTAAGTTTCACTTTTCAAAAGAAAAACACTTTCAATTTGTTCAGTTTAGAGTAACAGGCGCTAAACACATTTCCACTGTATCATGTTGATGCGCAGAGCGGCCATGTTGAAACAGGAAGCTGGACTTTCAACTTCCTGTTGGTAGTGGGACTTGGAAACTGGAACTGCATGGCGTTCCAGTTTATTTTTCCAACTGGGAAATCAGAATTCACCGGTTCTGAGTACAACTGGATCGCAGCATCAGACTTTGAGTTTTATTTTGAGGTTTTCAAGTAGAAAGACAAAAAATACACAAATCTCAAAGGTTAAAGGTGACTGTGTTTACAATGTGTCTACAACAGCATTTTTCTTTGCCAAATATGTTGAAAAAAATCATTAAAAATATGAATGAGAAAAGCAGTTTTGGGAATTAAATGCTGAGAGTGAAGATGTGAACTCAATTCAAAAGGTTTAGATGGTGAACTATGAACATGAATCCATTCATTTCAACCAAACTGAACTGAGTTTGAAGAACTAGTTCATGTTAAGGATGCGTAGTGATCCATCTCCTGGGTTTGTTTCTTGAACATCTTTGCTTCACATAAACAGACTGTGAGTAGATCTTAATGTCATGTCAGTCATTTAGTCTGCGGGCGGCTCCATTAACTAACCGCCCCCTATAGACACAACACCAATTAACTGGAGGAAAACTCTCTTCATCTGGCTCTCAGTCAGCCGGTTTACATCCACAAAGTCCATTTCAGACGAGTCTGCAATTAATGCTGCCTGTGTGTCTCCTGGTGAAAGGTCACAGAGCTCAGAGGGAGTTAAAGGTAAATGAAATGTTCTTTATTTTCTGTTTATTTGCTGTCAGTCGACTCTAGCAGCTAGAAGTCATAAATACAGACAGCAGAGCTGCAGTTCACTGGGTTTAGAGCCACTTCTGATGCTAAACTTCATGGATTCATTTCTATACAACTTCTAGCCTGATCAGCTGTATTACTGGACCTGCAGCTGGTTAACTAATGATCCGCATCAAACGGGCTGCAGCATAATTACTAATTAAGTTAATATAAGCCTGGGTGATATAATGGCTTCACATCAGTCCGTATTGATAATTATTGATTAGTTTTTTGTTTTAAATATCTGAAATGTGAAGTTTTCACTTCACATTTTTTATTTTTAAGTAGTTATGAGGCACAGTGGTGAAACCTTAAACTGCTGCTGCGCCAGTTACTCATCCTCACATCCTGATGTGAAACAGGGAGAGTTTATTTGTGATCCAGTTACTGGGAATCAACTGAGGAGTTCTGGGGTCCTGTTATCTGGACCCCAGAACTGGGAGCCTCATCAGAGTGTTCAGCATCGGGAACTCTCTGGAAAACTGAACATCGCTGCAGTTTTCAGCAGGACAATGATCCAAAATGTGCCACCGATTTTTTTATTGGCCAAAACCAAGAAGTAATTCATTTTTTTCCTCATACAGTAAATCTGAGCAACTTTTTAAAAACACAAATATAAGTTAGGCCATTTTTTCTATTATTTTTTAAATGTGAAAATAACTACAATAAAATGTTGATGCAGATTATTGAACAGTTTTCCTGCTGATTACTTTTCATTCTTCATAATTATTCTGCATTCATTCATTTTAATGGCCCAACGGCTGTTTGTGTTTTTGTTTGCCTTGCTGTGTGATTGGTTGAGAATAAACAGAGTTTAATCCCTGAGGTTAACCTGGCGGTGATGATGATGATGATGTAAGCAGTGGGCGGAGCCTCTGAGGTTTCCTTTCTCCCTCTGGGGAGATTAAAGGATTCCTGAATGAAGCGTGACTCGCCTGCCCACCCTCCCTCTCTCTCTCTCTCCTCGTCTTCACATTATTGGTCACCATGGTGATGGAGCGCCATAGCTGATGCGAGATCTCTGCCCTCTATATTTACTCTGTTGCCGTGGTGACGGCCCGGTTGGAGGGGAGTAAACTTCTGGGTTAATGTAGCGCCGTTTTATTATTTTGGCCTGAACCTCACAGATGGTGGAGACACCTGAACGTCTCAGCTGTGCTGCGTTCACTGCTCTCTGGAAACAACACCTCAGACTTCAGCTTCACATATTGAATAATAATCTCTACTTCACTGAATATGTTCGGGTATTTAAAGGGCCACCGATTCCTTTACATCCGACATCCAACAGAGCTGGGTGTCAGTCTGAAGTGTTAAAAACTGAATATTTTAAACTGGACGGATCCTCAAGCAGCTAATTGCTGGCAATGTCCACAAAAACTACCTGAATGTTGCAACTAAAACTCGTGGTCTGTCTGTACAAACTGTACTTTGTGTTTCTTGTTCTGAGAGAAGTGATGAAATGTGTCTCACAAGCAGCTGCTGTGAGTCTGCTCTGAACTGGACAGGAGGTTAATGGGAAGAGGGAGGATTGTTTTTACTTTTGGACCCGTTATGTTGCCAACTTACTTAGAATAAGTGTAAGATGGATTTTACAGATGCATCAGATCTGATGTTTCTGACCTGAATGAGCCTCCAGCTGCAAGCATCTAGTTTTTCCTTGATAATCTGAACAAATAAATCTGATCTTTCCTCAAAAGATCTGATGTGAACTAAATCTGACGTCTTATTTTTATTCAAAGAGTCTTCAGTCTGGACGCTCATGTCGCATTAGAGACATGCATCGTAATTCCTAATAATTCTGCCCCAGAAGAAGACAGACGACGTAAAGAATGACTGAGAATCCTGATTCTGAAATGATGAAAGCAGTTTGTGTCAATGGCATCACGATCCCACCAGTCCTGGTTCTGACTTCACAAACAGCCGCTGCTAAACTTTATTAGGTTCTTTGTCTTGTTGCAGTCTAGTGATGGTCCTGTTGGCTTCCATTGCTGAGTAAACTTATCCGTAAGCAGCTCAACTGATTATTACTTCTGTCCTCAGAGCGCGGACGTGTGCCGTCTACATTCTTCTTCTGCGCTTTAAAGTTGTAACACATAGAAGTTTGATGGTGTCGCATTTAATTAGTAAAACAAAGGACTGAACAAAAAATATTGTATTTTAGTCACTGCTAAGTCGTAGCCGTAGCAACAACCGTCTCCACAGACGAACTGGAGGAAACTTTTATGTTGCATTTGCAGCTTCAGTGCCGCCTGCTGCTCTGATCCCTGATCATGAACAGCAGCTCAGATTTAAAGGCCTGAACAAACTGAGTCGTTACTTGAAAACCTGATGCGACGGTCGCCCATCAGCTGCTTCTTAATGACGACGAGGGTTTTAACGCCTCGTGTTTCTCTGAAGTCCTGAGCAGAAATAGATCTAGACGGCTGCGATCCAAAAAGCGAGCCGGCAAACACTCCTGGCTTCCCGATGCAAAATAACAGCATCACTGCAGCTGTGCCTCGTTTTTATCTTCATCTTTCACATCATTCTCAATCACATCTTGATTTCTACTCATTCAGAACGGCGAACCTTTACAACAGGTGAATTAATTATTTGATCAGTTTCTTATTTTGGTGAAGATTCAGAATAAAAACAGGCAAAGCGAGATTTCAAGAGACCTGCAAACTCCACTAATAAACAAACTTACAAAATAAAAGCTGGAATCTTTGTATGACATCAGGAAGTAGATGTTAGCAGGTATTTCAATCCTCAGCCCAATTTGTAGGTTGGTGTGAAACATAAATATACAAAAAATTACAATAAAATAATAAAATTACTATGTTGATGATGTTTGCAAACAAAAACCTGAGAAGTTTGTTAATTAAAAACAAAGTGAAAGAACAAAAGATTCGTTACCAAGCTTCTCTTATTCAGGATTAACCTGTAGGTGCTGAAAACTAAACTAAACCTCACAGCTTCATCAAAGGCCCTTCATGCTTGCTGGTAGTAAAGTTGTTGACCAGAGAGGTCGATGTCACTCCAATATTTGCTGGATCTCAGAGACCCGGCGGTGTTTACCTTTGGATTGAGGACCAGCTGCTGTTCGTCGAAGTGCAGCAGCGCCACAGAGTTGGACTCGGAGTTGTTGACAAAGATCTGCAGGCAGGGATACAGCGACGTTCCCTTACAGTCGGCGCCGCACGTAAAAACACACTCAAACATCTCCTCAGGACGCAGCACAGACACCACCTGCAAAACAAGACGGATGATCAGCAGAAGCACCAACCATTTACTGTCTGCACCAAAAACAAAATGAATATGTTTAGTTCTGGGAAATCACTTCGTATGTTCAGTTCACACCCTGACATGTCTGAAAGTTTCAGAGAATTACCCTGAGACATCCTGGGTCTGTGAAATAAACTGTCTTATCATGTCCAGCGCAAAATCTGAGACACATGCAAGCGTCTTCTGTCACTAATGACATTTACCACTGGACTTTGACGCAGTAATTAACCTTCTTTAGTGTTTATCTACCAATCAATACAGGACAGTTTGTAACAGGACCAAAACCAAACCCAACATTTTACGAAGAAGAATCACATTCTGTCATGGAAACCAGAAAAGGCAGGAAAACTGAAAATTAGCAATGCACAGTAGAAGTTTGTCCAAAAGACGGGAGAGGAGTGGACTCTGCTACAATTGGTCTGAAACGACGAGACGGATGAAAAAACAACACATGCAGACGACGCCATCAGTCTAATCTGCTTCTATCAAAGTCAGACAGTCTTCACTCAACAGGCCAAAGAGCTGCAGTAAACTCAGGTTTTCTGATTTATGTTTGATTATGTCACAGATTCACTAACAGCACATTGGAAGAGACCAGAACCTGCACACTTCAAGGAACAACCCTCCAAATGACGCATGAACATCAGTCCAAATGATGCAATAAGCTAACAGCCGAATAAATCATCCAAATAAATTCATCATCCACAGCATAAAGTGCAGGCGCTGGAAGCCTGTAATTCATTTCATGCACATATTCCCAAAGGCTTTGAAATGCCGCAGCCTGAAGAGCTGGACAAATCCACTTTTCATCAACAACCCAAAAGATTGAAATGACTAAATCAGAAACAAAACATCTGATTTGTTCGACTATTTTTAAAAAATACATTTAATTGTCAACAGTAAAGATCATGTTAGTCTCCTGGGACAGAACTGACCTCTTAAAAATATAAGACTTTACATTTATTAATGGAAAGCGACACTAAAAATCCATCAAAATAAAACCATCCTGCTGCTTCTGAAGATGAAAAATGAGTTAGATCCTCAAACATTAGAGTTTTGATCATTATTATTATTGATGTAAAGACTTTGTCTCTTCTTTACAGCCTCGTCTGGCTTCTTCCAAACTTGAGTTTATTTCAAAGTTTAAGACTTTACAGCTGAGGTCTCGAGTCTAATCCAAAACTTAAAGTCTTGTGAGGCCAAGGCTGATTCAAACCTGGACTTCAGTTTTTAGATCTTCAATCCTAGTCCTTGAGATTTACTGTCAAAGTCAAACTTGGTCTTTATAGTTCAATGCCTTTGAAAAAATTCTGAGTCTTTGGTGCTTGAGTTGGAGTTTTTTAAGGCCAACTACAAGTCAAACCGAGTCCTTAAAGCCTGAAGCTTAAGCCTTTGCAGAGGCTTCAGTCTTCAAAATCTGAGTCAAAGTTAAACTCTAGAATCTTTAGATATTGATTCCAAGTCAATCCTCATCTTTGGAGAGAAAATCCAAGCCAAAACTCAAGTCTTTATAGCTCAATGCCTACATTACATCTCAAGTCTTTAAAGGCCAAGTCAAGTATGAAAACATGGTTTTTATGACTTAAACATAACTTGTGTCCAGGTCTGGAAATCAAGTCGCCATCTTTAACCTAAAGTATTGGTGAGAAAACAGGCAGGTCTGCTCACAGCCACGGCTCGAAATCATCACAAAGAAAAAACTGTTTTCCTCCAAAAAATACTAATCCTGATGTCCAACATGGTGAGTTGTGTTAAGCAGCTTGTGAAACATTTCCCTGTTTTCAGTCAGTTGTCAGGGAACCAAAAAGAGTCGGTCTCCTTTAATCAGGTTGTTTGATTTCCTGCTGCCAAGCCGGATGGCTGCACCGAGAGCCGTGCTCCCCAATCCCAGGTCAACAACAAACTCTTAGGTATACTTTTGGCCTTTGTCCAATTTGTGAACTCATGATACTTCAAAGTATAACCTTCCACAAAAGTGATGAAGATTAAAAGAGCTGCTAACCACCATAAACACAGCACGCAGCAATTACTGTTTCTATGGAAACCAATACAGAAATAAATCAAGACAATGACAATAAAATGTTCATGAATTAAAGCGAAACTGTAAAAAGATGACAGAAAAAAAGACAGCTAAAGACTTTCTAATATAATGTATTATTGTCATTATTATACATCTTGACTGCAAGTCTTTAGACCACAAAGCTGCGTCCACACAGCAGGAAAATGCGACGTTAATGCAATTATTTTCCTCATTTCATATCTGACAGTTTCAGTGGAGTGGCCACCTGATCTTTCAACACAAAGAAATCTGATTTGTGCCACTTTCATCTGTGATATTAAATTTAATATGCAACCAATAGTTTTCAAAACATCTGCAGTCTGAATGATCGTGTCATCCAACCTTTACATCACTGACCTCAGTCTAGAAATCAGACACGGTAAATTCGGACATAAACAACGTCTGAAGCAAGTCTTGACTGTTTTAAATAGACTTAGTTTATACAACATTTCTGTAGCAGCTAGATTGCAGAATGACAACATTTCTGTAGAGTCAATGATTCAGTTCAGATGATTTTACTTCAATATAAGCTCCCTGTGAATGGACAGTAGTAAAATAAATTAAGCTGATTTGAGCTGAATTTGATTAATTTATCATTAAACTAATTGAACTAAAATGAATGAATGTAATTAAACTGTGCAGTCAGTGATGCTGTGACCCACAGAGGATGATGAGTGGCAGCTCAGCGTTATAAATCCTGTCAGATCAGATCAATCATGTTCCACTGATCACCTTCACTTTGCATCAACATCTGATCACTACAGCCTTCCTCACTGTTTAAGGAACTAACTGGTCATTACAAACAGGTTGGAACCTAAACAGCATCACACATACTGGTCATATTAAAGCTGCTCTTTGTAACTTTTATTAAAAATATATATTTTTATTTTTTATTTGTAGAATCTGTATTTATATTGTGACAGTTTGGAATGAGACAAATAATCTGTGAAGAAAAACATAAATAAAAATCTCTAGCTCCTCTGCTGTTTCCCAGTGCTGAATAAAAACAACCAATCACAGGCAGAAGGCGGGGCTTAGCGCTGTCAATCACCCTCCGTTTAGCACCCCCTTGATCTCTGCTGCAGCAAGCAGAGCCATTGATGATGACGAATAAACTGTTTTCCAGTAACCATAAATTGTTTCTGCCATTAGCACATTTTGCTGCACACAAGGTTGATTGACAGCACTAAGATCAGCCTCCTGGATCTGATTGGTTGTTTTTGGTGCGTTTCTTCAGATGGCAGCATTAGCTCAGGGAGAAGGTGGAGGCGATCGATCTTTTCACAGATTATTATATATTAAACTGTCATGACTTAGCAACAGTTTTAACGAATATGTAAAAAACATTTATCTTTTGCAAAAGTTACATACTGCAGCTTTAATGAACACTGGATAAGCAAAATAAAGCCTCCAGTAAAATGCATCAGTAATTTTTCAGCAGACATAAATATAGTCATAATTTAATTCCTATCTTTGTGTTGATATGAATAATTCTGCAGCTGCAGGTTAACTTTGCTGGATAAGTTCAGCTTACTCAAGTTTTGTGATCCAACTTTTAATGTTTTTTTTTTCCAGTTTTGCACTAACTTAAGCTCAAATTATTTTATTTAAACTTGAAATGTTTCACTTTATTAGAACCCTTAGCAGAGAGTTTATTAGGTACGACTTGCGGCATGTGGACGAGGTGAAGTTGATAGCCTGAAGTTCAAATCAAACATCAGAACAAATGGGGCTTAAATAGTTGAAAGTTTTTTTGTTGCTGGTACCAGATGGACTGGATGGACTGTTTCAGAAATGTCCCATCTACTGGGATTTTCACAAACAACCACATCTAATCTGCTGGTGGCAGAGAGCAGAGGAGAATAACCCACTTTCAACAAACTAAATGGAATATCAGCTGTGAATGCACAGCATGTTAAAACTCACAAAGCTGTTAGATGGAAACATCAGCTGCAATTCAAAAAGGATCAATACAATTTGTAAAATAAAAAATGGAAATGACTGCCAATAAAAACAGTGTGCTGCAGTTCTTAGTCATTCATGGTTTCCTTGCTCCTTCTGGGCACCAGCATATGAAGTTATCCCCAAAGTAAACCACAATAAAACATTTAAATTTACTGTTTTATGGGTTATCGACCAACCTTCAATCTGCATCTATAACATAGTAAACTTAATGCAAACAAATGCACGCTGCACCGTTAAGTACTCCCAAACATAATTAACACTAAATCAAACTCTTACTGGACCAGATGACTAAAAAAGTAGCAGATATATTTTCTTTCAAAGAGCATTTTGGAATTTACCTAAAAAGTTTATTCAAAACTAAAACTGTATTAGTAACATATATTACCGTCCGCGAGATTAATCGCTTTAACCGATATAATGTGAGCTCGGTGCGGGTTCTGTTCGGTTCTGACCCACCGTGCAGTTGGCCGGCTTGCTCTGCAGGCTCTGCAGCGTCGGGCTGAGCCAGCAGAAGCCCAGAATGAAGAGGCTGAGGATCCCGCAGGCGATCAGGAACAAACCCAGCCGGATGCTCTTGTCCTCAGCCTCGGAGTACTCGTACGACACCCGGATCTTCGCCATGGCAGCCCCGCGCAGACCTCCGCCGGCATGGAGAGCAGGAAGCGGGGATGGTGGCTGGTAAGCGGAGGGAAGGAGGAAGATGAGGAGGAAAAGCGGCTGCTACTCCCAGCCCGAGTTTAATCAGCGGCTGCTGCTTTCAGACTCTGAGTCCCTTTTATTTACTCTCCCTCCATCCTTCACCCCCTCACCATCTCTCCATTTTCTGTTGCATCTATTTACTGAGATTTCCATAATCTGCCCTCCTCCCATCCCCGTCCTCTCTCGCCGGCTCACTTTCACTCTTTCTGCTTCAAAACATCACAAAAACGCTCCGACCACAATCTAGAAAAAATGTTTACTTTTATATTTTCTCCAACTTTCAGCTTTAACATTTGTTCAACAAAATCTCAATTCACTGGATGCTTCTTTATACATTTTATAGTCACCTAATACAACTAATGTATGAAGGAGAAAAATATTAGGTTTTAATAAAGATTTCACTCATTTGTCAAGGACAGAAATAAGTGCTTTTACGCTGAAAGAGTCTAGTGGTTTCCCAAACTTCCTGTTCGCCATATTGGAGGACAAACAATAGAATAATATTTTTCTTCCCTGTCTGAGGACATTTTTTAAGTCAAAATACACTGTTTAAAGTTTAACAAATACTTAATTTATGGTAGGCTTTTATTGTGAAAGCCCGGGGGACGTTGTATTAGCTCATTTAGCTAACATGAGATTGTAAAACAGAAGCCAATGTGTAGGACCGAAACTGACATCATTTAAATAAATAAGCAGACATTTAGCTACAATGTTGAAAGCCAAAGCTGGTAACAAGTCAAACTATCAAACCGGAACATCCTGAAGACACAAACTAACATCCTGGGAAAAGCTAATTTACTTAGCATTAGCAGGTCGTAGCAGCTGGAGGCCGAGCCGCAGTTCCTCTGTTTGTAGTGAAAACTGAAGCATCTTCAAAACGCCTTTCTGATCCCGATAAAAGTCCAAACCGGCTGTTTTTAATATTTGTTGCCGAAATATGTCCGGCCGGCTAAACCCTCTCTGCCTTTTACTTCTGCTTCTATGCTAACGCCTCTCAGCTGGTGCGTTTGAGGGACGATTAAAATGCGGGACTTTTAATAGCGTATTTAATTAATTTATAGTGTTATACTTTTCATTTTAATCTCAAGCTGTAACACTTACTAAATATTAATGCTATGTGTTGACCAAGGTGACCATTAACTTCTCCAAGCCAGCTAGATAAAGTTCAGAAGAGGACATGATGAGCTTCATAGATTATCTTTGCTTTAGGAAATCCTCAACACATCCTAGTCCTTCAAGATCCAATATCGATTTATCGCTTTTCAATTTATCGTTAACAATAATGCCACACTTTAAAGAGTTATTTCTGTAGCAAAAGAAACATAAAACAGCACATTTCTTTCCTCTTCACTATTTTGCTCGACTTTGTGCTGATCTGACACATTAAATCCAAATACATGGAAGTTAGTTGTTATGTGACTGATGAGGGATTTTTTAAGAGGAAGAATAACTTTTGCAGAGCTTTCCATGGTGGAGGCTCTGCTGTCAGCAGCTCATGTCTGAACTTGACCTTCTCACAGGTTCAGGTGTTGACACTCCTGGTCACATGGTGCAGCAGTGTGACAGTTTCTATGGTTTCACCTTTCTCTTTCTCTCCTGTTGTAGTGATGTTCGTTCACTCCGGCAGCCTGATGATTCAATCCAGATCTGAGTTTTATTACGCCGCTGGCTGCTTGTTGTTCTCTCACTGTTACAAGCTGCATGAGATAAGCCTCTTAGAGGAGGAAGAGCACATCAGTCTCGCCCAGAAACACGCTGGACACTTTTACACCTCGTTCTTCATAAGGGAAGATAAACATGAGCCATGAATAAAGACGTTGTTAATTAGTTTATTGAGAGCACAGAAAACAATATTTCTAGTCAAAACCTGAGGTGAAAAATGATCTTTTTGTAAACCCTGTTTAGAATGTGTTGTCAGCAGGTGGCGCTATAAACTACACTGTTGTAACAAATATGCAAATAGGCTGCATTTAATTTCCCTTTGAGGTTAATAAAGTGTTTTTGAATTTGATCTGAATTAGATTTTGTTGTTTTAAAATAGGAGTACATTGCAACATGTCCTACTTAAAGGATTTCACTGATTTAACAGGCAACAAGGTACAAATCTGAACTCAGTTGAACTCAAGAAGTGTCTCATTCATGATTTCAGATCAGGTGACTGATCTCTGTTCATACTTCCAGGTTGGTTTGGACTTTTTTCTCCCTGAACATGAAATCATCATCTGAAAACTGCATTTTGTATTTAACCAATGAATAAAGTTAGTTTGATGTTTTTAAACATTTAGGTGTGACAAAGTATTTCCTAACAGCACTGCAATGTTGCTTTTAAAAACATTAGTCTAAACCACAGAGATGATTAGTTACGTTTTTTCCATTTAATTTATTTTAATTATTTCGTTCATTGATGAAAGTTTGTCTGCCTGGGTTTTATTTCCTGTGGGTTTCCCTGTGTGTGCAGTTTGAGATGCAAACAGCCGCCTAAAATGTTCCTCACGGACCCAATGATCAATTAGCCGACGGAGAGCCGATCGATTTCCGGTCCTTCCAGCCGACGGAGAGGAGAGCTGAGGGTATAAAGAAAGAAAAAGATGGCTGTGGGCGAGGCCGCTGCTCCGTCTGAGTCACATTCGGTTTGTAACGACTCCTGGGTGAAAAATGTCCGCCTTCTCTGAAACAGCCATCACTTCTTCCACTGAGACATGAGCTGATAGTAAAACATTTGGACCTGGAGCAGCTCTGTCCAGCTTAAGAGACTCAGAAATGTCTCAAAACTTAGAATGTCATGAAAAAGTTCAGGATTTTCTGTCCTTCATTTCAGAAACAGAATGAAATATTTCAGCTGTTTATTTCTTATTTCAACCATTCTGGCTTAAAGAGAATGAAAACTAAATTTTTAATACCAGAAAATTAAAATATTATGAGAAAGTCATTGCATGTTCACAAAAAGTTAAGTGGAAGGAAAAGATGCACTAATAACCAGGGAAACGGCAACCTGGAACAGAAACTGGAGTTGGAGCATTACTTATTGCAACAATAAATTTTCCAATTTATAGTTAATATTTTTAAATTACATTTGGAATAAATGAGTTGTTTAATCTTCTTGAATATGTAAACATGGAAAACTAAGACGTCTGTTTTGAGACATAAAATATTTTTAAATCCTTTTATGAAAATAAGTTAAACAGGGCAATTAATTGTGATAAATTACATTTCTTAACTAATTGACATAAAGCATGTTTTTCAGAATCCTGGCTTTTTGGCTAAGATACCAGTTTTTATTGATCTGATGTCATATTCTTATTATCTTTGACTCTGAACTTTGTGGTTTCTTTATCTGTAAACCAGAACCATCAAAATAACAAATAAGGGTTTGAAATGTTTCACTTCCATAAATTTAACTTTTTCATGATGTCATTTTTTGAACTGTTTGGCCTTTAATGAGACGTTTATCTGGCCAGGAGAGAAAGTTGCAGGAAGGACCTGGACCTGTTTGATCCCAGTGATTGTAAACAGAAATCTGCAGCGGGTCTGAACAGAACCGCCTGAATCTCCGTAGCAACCTCTGCTGGTTTCCTCTCTGCAAAAAACCCGGAGCTCTGAACAGCCGAGTAAATCCACGGCGGCGGTAATCAGGGAGGCATGTGGCGGGATTATCATCATCTCCAGAGATCAAAAGATTAGAAATAATAACAGGAATCGGAGCGGGAGAACCCGGCCCACATGTCGGTGCACAGCAGAACCACCAGATAGTTCAAACCAGGGACTTCAGCTTAAAAGTCGAACTGGGTGTGAGCTGCACGATATTTGCTCCTTCTGTTCAGGAAAAACAGAAGCAAACAAGGCTGGAGCAGAGGAAACATTTGGCTGGAAATTCCTCCATCAACACGACTGACAGGCTGGAGAAATCCACCCTGATGGAGGCGCCGCTGCAGCCTGAAGCTCGGTCAGAGTGATGCAGCAGTTTGGTAGTTCAGTCTGCAGGATGGAGACTTTTCAGCTTCTGATTTTTAATGACTTAAACAGGGTCAAGTTTACATTTTTTTTCATAGATTATGTAAAAAAAAAAAAAGATTTCATTACAAAATTAGTCAGATTTCAGATATTTCCAGGATTTATTTCTTGATTTGAGAAATGGCTGATATTTTAGGCAGACCTGTGAGGACACTGTAATACGTGCAACTAAAGATAAACTCATGGATGAGTTTCTCTAGATCTTTCAGGGATATTAGTCCTGTAATACTGGAAATGCTCTTCAGGTGACAGAAGGCCGACTTTGTAACGGTCTTTATGTGGCTCTACAGGTCCAGATTCAGATTTCAGGCCTAATCTCTCGTTTCTATCTGTAATAATTGAAGCTGTATGATGACTGTAGATCATTTCTCTTCAGATCCAAAGATAATAACTTCAGTTTTGTTTCTGTTCAGCTGGAGAAAGTTTAGGCTCCTCACACATTAACTCACAGGAACTGAAACTTCTTGAACTCATATTGAATGACGTTTTGTTGGATTAAAACTGTTTACTATGATGCTGATGAGGAGACTTGGATTCCTTCATCCGGTTGAGGATCAGTGGACTTGATGGTAACTGTTTCATTGTTGGGATTATCCAGCCTTGCTAACCCAAAGCTAGCTCTGCGTGCTCGTTGGTTTCCTGCCTGGATCATGACCTAAAGAATGAGATCTCTCATAGAAGCAGCTTTTTGTTTGGAGATGAAGGGATGAAGGCTCCTGTCAAGGTTGGACGTCAGCAACTCGTGAAAATATTTAAGACAGAAGAAATGATTCGAGCATCAAAAGATGGATGTCTTGTTTCTCTGCAGGGGAAACTGACTCACTCTGCGTGAGCTAATGATGTCTGTTGTTGCTTCAATAAAAAAAGAAATGAGCTAATTAACTGAAGTGAAGTTTTAATTTGCTTCATTCGCCCACTCTCACACTGCTACACTTTTTTTAGATCAGTTTGTTGGTTACATAACTTCTGTACAGGCAAATTATTTTTACATCGTCACGTGTTGGAGGGACAAGTTAGATTTAAAATAAATAATCAGAACTCAACCTCTCAGTTTCACAGTAGATTAAATCCGCCACATTCGACTGGATGGTCTCCAATTGAATTTAACAGCTGCTGTAAAGTCTGCTGCGTTAAATATTTAACGCTTGAACTCTGAAGATCATCACTCGCTCTGTGAGCCAGAGGACGTAAACCTCAGAGTCCAGACAGAAACCTGAAGAGGTGATCTGACTGGAAACACTGGGCAGCTGCTGGGGAGGCTTACAAAGATGAACGAGGACCTCTACAGGCGGTGACATGAACCTGCAGAGGACTGAGAAATGTAGTTTTATTGAAAACTCTGGAAGATTTCCAGCACTGGTCCATTTATGAAGCAAAATGATAAAAACAAAAACAAAACAAGAGACTGAGATCTTTAAAGGTTTCACAGCCAGGTCCCAACGGGAAGAGACCCCGGGACGAACCCAGACCCTGTGGAGGGACGATGGGGCTGCAGAGAGAAACTTCCAGTCTGGATCAATCCTGGAACTGTAGAACCCACAACGGATGGTTTTCTTTTTTGTTTAGATGGATAACACTAGTTTCATGGAAGAAAGGATGATAAATAAATGGATGAATGGATGGATGATCATTTTCAGAGTCTGACAGGTTTTGGTTGAATGATTGAACACTTATACCTCATTCATTTTGTTGCTAAAACGTTTTTAATGCTGTTTCTTATTCTGCCTGTTAAATAAACCCTGGAAGTACTGAACATTTAAAGATGCTAATAATATAAATTTAGTTTTAAATCCTTTTGTAGGTTGAAATCCTCGGTCATAGAAATCCATCAAGGCTCCTTCTGTTTGTCTTCACAAACTTCATAAAGTTTCAAATAAACACAATAATAAAGTGTCCTAAACAAACCTTCTGCAAAGCGTCTGACTTCCTGCTTCTTTATCCTTCATTGGGGTTATGCTGCCCTCCTGTGGACAAATACTGTCCTGCACGTCCAGGAAACATTTAAAATGGAGACAAATGGAGCTGATAGACAAGCTGTCATCAGTTAGTCCTGATCCACTGAAAGAGAAAATAACAGATTTTAAAGCGAGGACACTGCAAAAACAAACAAACAAACATTCAAAGCAATTATCACCATGGAGACGCCCGTTGGATCCCCAGAATGAGCTGGAGCAGAAATTAGACATCATGATAAAGAATTAACTATAAAATATAAATATAAAAAAAAATAAAAATATAAATTTAATAATAAAAAATCTAATTTAAAAAATCTAGTTACATAAGTTGTTATGTAATAAACTGATATTCCACGACATAATCTCACTAAGATCTATTATTTTTGTTATAAAAATGGGATGAAAGTAGTTTTCAACTTAAACTTACATAAATGTCAACTTCTCATAGGTACATCCCCTTTTAAGTTAAAATTTTGTGTTTTTTTTTCTTTATTTTAAAACCTAAAAAAAACAATAGAGTCTATTTCTTCTAAAAAAAAAAATTCTGCATAAAATGTAACATCTGCAGGTCTAAAGTTTGCCTTAGCTGGTCTGGAGGCAGATATGGATCCTAGGGCTGTAAAAGCTGAAGGTCCCAATTCAGAGGTACACTTATTCATCCCTTCAAAATAAGAGCCTTAATTATACCACCGTATAGTGGCTCAAAATATATAAAGAATTTATTGGTTCCTGGACTGAAGCGGAATGAAAAAGCAGCAAAAAGTTAAAATAAAATCTCACAGATGATCATAAAGTCAGGAGAACAAAACATGAGCAAACCAGAGCTAAATCTGATGTTATTAAAACTGAAAGAAACAAATGAAATATGTTAGAAAAGCTTTTTCCCTGGAGGAAATAAACTCAAACTGTTGATGGATGACCAAAAAAAATAACCCAAAAGTGAACAAACCAAAATGTCAGAAAACTGACACAAAATTCCAAATAACAAATAAATCAAACGTAACAATTGTGAGAAAACAGCCAGAAAGAAACAGTCTGGACTCGGCGTTCAGTTTCATTACCAGAATATTTATTTTATTCTTTTTTTCCTATTAAAACACTAGCTGCCATATTTGATAAAACAGCCAACGGCTAAGTCCTCCAATCAAATCTCCTCAGACAGGTCACATGGGTCTGTGGGCGTGTCCTTGGCTTGTTGCTTGTGGCATGACCAAGCTGTTGTCATGGCGACCGACATAACAGGAAGTCTCATATTGCATCATTCAGAGGCCGGGTCTCCTTGTTTGGGGCCAATTTCTCTTTCACTGGTTTTGCTGCCTTGGTGTCATGAATATATATTCAGAATACACACACATGGCACAGTGGCGCCTCCTGGAGGGAGTTTCAGGTAACTGAATGTAAAGTAAAAAAATGAAGGAGTTTGGTTTGGTTTTCTTGCAGACAGTCTGAGTTGGGTTTTGTCTCCATCCACTAATTACAGCCAGCTGTAAATTAGCTGAGCAGGACGGCAGGCGGGAGCAGCTGCTCCGACTCCAACAACAATAAATCCGCCTCAATTAGCGCCTCGATTAGCGCCTCTAACGCTGTAAAGCTGCTCTAGAAGGTAAAAATGACGCTTCCTTCAGGTTAAATGGTCCCAAACCAGAAAAACACAATCATGAAGATTTCAGCAAGAAAACCAAAAAGTCAGAGGAGCTTCTGGGGGAAAGAGAATAAAAACAAAGAGGAAAAACAAACATGGATGTTTGGATAAAATAGGAGAAAAGTGAAAGTGTTGGTCAGAGCTGTGACCTGCAGGCTGCTGCTTCCATGTCATTCCAGAACAACCTGAACCAAAATCTTCCTTTATAGGTAAACAAACAGAGGTAAGAGGTTTAATGCTGTTTTTTACTGTCAACAAAGGCACAAAATCCAACATGAAACAAGTTTAAGATTTTCTCTAAAATCAGGTTTTTAAGCAGCTTTTATTTCTGACTGAAACTTCCAGACGATCCTGTTGATTTTTGGAACATTTTATCATAAAAACCAAGCGATTGCTGCAGGTTTCCAGCAGATGTTAGGAAACAGGAAAACATGCAGCAGACATTAGAGCCTCGATTAACAGGTTATGAGTAACTCAATTAATTTGAAGATAAACATGAATAAAAAACTTGTTAAAAGCTTGTTTGTGTAACAGCAGTAAAATCAGAGCAGGTTTTACTGCCTCGCGTTTCTTTGGCTGTTTTTATACCAGATAAAATGTTTAATGGATGCTATAAAATGGCTGCAGGCTTCAGCAGAAATATCTGATTATTACTGCTGATGGTCAGTCAGATTTTTAGAGAAAAGTAAAATATTTTAATTGGATTTCTATGAGAAATTGAATAATTTATTTTGTCCAAATCAGAATCTTGTTTACAAAACAAGAGGAAATGTGTTTTAATTTTCTTTGTACATTTAATTATAAAATGTAGTTAATTTTTAAAAATGTTCTCCTTAAAAAAAGAAAAAACATCTTCATGATCAATATTCTTATTTATATTAAATTTAACATTTTGTTAGTTTTATTGATGTTTCTCTTGCAAACATTTTAGGTTGTTTTTTTTAATCCGCTATTTAAATAAAACTAAGATTTGCTTTAAAGCTACAGACCTTTATGAAGACTTTACTGTTTTTACACTGCAGGAGTTTTAAATGTTGGGTTTTTTTGGTTGTGATTTGTTGACAATAAAAAACTTTGTTTTAATGTAAATAACTGAGTTTGCTAAAATAAAAACGCTTCAGGAAACTCAAAGCAACCCGTTCCAGTTAACGTGGCGTTTCTGAGTTCTCTACATCACATCAAGAAAACAGAAAAAAATATATATATTTTCTCTTTTATTATGAAATAGTGCTACAATGTACATTGCATTTTGTCTCCTGATTGCCCACTGAGTGGTGATGTGTGTCCTGATCTGTAATTCTGGTAAAAAGGAAAAATATTTTCAGCTTCTTCTGCACCACAGAGTGAAAGATTCTCCATCCTGACGGGCGATTAAACCCAGTTTTCTCTGTTAAAACCTGTTTCTCCATAAAAACTTCTTTAGAAAACAACAGTCAGTGTTTGAGTAAACCAGATGGACAGTTGTTACCAGCTCTGTCTGTTTCACTCATCAGACCAAAACAAGTCATGGAGAAGAAGCGGGAATAAAATAAAAACAGAAATGAGGTAAAAGACAAACATAAAAGAGAAAAAGGTCAAATGATGAAGTCTGTCAGAGAGGTGGGCACCGTCCTGAGTCCTTACAGGCCAGATTCATGGGAGAGGCGGGAAAACCTCCAGGGGCGGGACTGGTGAGCCAGGAGGGCCAATGGCAGGCAGTCAGGAAGGAGGGGGAGCCAATCAGAAGGCCTGCTGGGCAGGATTGTAGTTGAAAGTGGAGGGAACATGAGGCCGCTCTTCTAGTTTGTCATATTCAAGATGAAACTCCTGAAAACAAGGAATCAAACGCTGCAGTGAGATTCACTCACTTCACACTGACAGTTAATGAGAAACACTTCATGCTGCTAAAGACGCCATCACCAGAAATGAATGTGATAATATTGATGTTTCTAAGCCATTTTTAATGAATATGATGATAAAAACAAATAAATGCATGTTCACCTATAAAGGGTCAAAAAGAATCTAAGAAGGGATTTTAAGGAAAATTGCCCTTCAAAAATAATAATCAATCAATAAACTCAGAACAAAAAAGAAACAAAACAGGGAAAACTGCCAGTCAGCATTTTCACAAAAACAAAAAAACTGCAAACTAACTACTTTGTAGTGAGTCAAATGTCTGCAGCGATCTGAAACGGCGGCTTCTCTTTCACCGTTAAATGAGCATGCAAGTGAAATTATGGAGCTCATCTTAAATTATCATGCAATTAATTCAATTATTGATTGTTATGACAAGTTTAGTCATGACAGATAAACTCATGTCAGCAGATTCAAATCCACAGAAAAAAACCTTCAGGGTAATTATGGCTAATAATATTGTTATGAAATACATTTGTTTATCATTTTTGCTATCTTTGGGAATATTTAGCAACTTAGCTTCCTCTAAAATCCTTCTGGACAAATTTGCTAATTTTCTTGGCTGTTTTGCAAACTTTCAGTTTAAATGGAAAATCTAAAACATTTAAATTATAACATAAAATAAAATTGACTCTTGAGGGTTAAAGTCTTTCAAACGGCTAAATGATGTAGCATTTGGTTCCACTAATTACCATCTTGCTTTAGCGTTAGCAGAGCTAGTGTTCCAAGGTTAGCATTGCTAACTTCTTAGCTCATATGGAAACCTGTTAAACTGCTTAAAGGGGAATTCTGGAGACATTTTTAACCAAAATTAGGTTAATTACAGTAGAAACGTTACTGGCGTAGTTTTAGTTATGAAATATTTAGACAGATTTGAGGCACACAAAGATGATAAACTAATAAAATGAATGTTGTGTATTATTCCAGTTTACTGCAGGTAACCTGGAAGTAAATATAAACTACCTTAAACCTAATTATTGGTTCACCTTGGCAACCTTCCTCCAGTTGAGACAATCGAAGAAGTAGTAGGTCCCTCTTTCGTAGGCGTTAGTCTTTAACGTGGGCTCCATCCCAGGGGCCCGCGTTATCCAAACCCGCTCCTCTTTATGATACCGCCAGTCCCGGTTAAAACTGGACACAGAAAGGCAGACATGCTGGTCAGGCACGGCGTGCGGGCCGGCCGGGATCCGGCAGAGGACGGCGGCCTTACAGTTCTACTGCAGCCAGCAGCTGGAGCAGGTCTCCTCCGTTCATGTAGTACAGATAAAATAGCAGGTCTTCACCGTACCGAGACAACTTGATGGCTGCTAGCTGCAAGCAGAAGGAAGACGGTCGTAATGACACAGATTGTAGTAAATCTAAGACATTTTGACAGGTTGAAGTAATGAATAAGAGTTGCTTTGCTGCGCACCTTGTCCCTTATGTGGATGTTGGTTAGATATTCTGACGGGACGTGAAAATCTGCAGAGACGAACCAAAGAAACGTTTCAGAACCGATTCTGCAAAACGCTAAAAGAAAACTAAGACATGCTAACAGGGGAGTGTTAGTTAAAGGTTTGTTGTCACGGAAACTCACCGATGTCCTGCGGCCGACACGGCGCCGACGCCCACGGAGACGCAAACTTAGGATACAGATTCCTGACAGAAACACACACACACACACACCTAGTGTCACACCAGAAGTTTGAGTTTAGCAGAAACATTCAATAAATCTGTTAAGTTTCTTCACTCCGTCAGTTCAGCTGGTCAGATAAAAGTCACAGCAGGAAGAAAAGAGTGTTTCATTTTCCCCAGCAGAGAATGCTGGTGGATCTTTTACAAGTAAAAATCTGAGAAGTGTGGCATGCATCTGTAATTACAAATAATTAATAAACATATGTAATAAAGCAAAGACTGTTATGTTTTAATGTGATTCATCATATTTTGCTCTTAATTCTTCTATTTTCTCTTTCGTTACATTCACTCGGTTAAAAACAACAACAATATTTTGATAATTAATACATTTGAATTTCCCAGAAGAAGAACGAATCCATCCTGGATTTAAAGCCAGATTAACGTATCAATATTTCTCATTTTAAATCAAATCCCTGCAGGTTTCTAGTCTCAGACTGAAATGACTGATTTTCATTCGTTTCTAATAGAGCAAAGCAGAAACTGCAGAAAATCCAGAGAAAAGAAGAACAACTTCCAACAAACCGCAGCAAATATGAGAGCAGATTAAAACAGAACCGGATCAGAACCTGGAAGATACCAGGCACTGAAATACACCGAATGTTAGAGGGACTGTGGGAAAACCTCCAACCCTCTGAAAGTAGATTTTTCTGCTTCTGTTACTCTGTGTGTGTGTAAGGTGTTATGTGTGTAGGGGGTGTGTGTGTGTGTGTCTGGGGTGTGTGTGTGTGTGTGTGTGTGTGTAGAGTGTGTGTCAGCTCGTCTTACTCAGGTGAGTTGAGGTTCAGGCCCAGTGTGGTGAGGTCTGAGCCCAGCGCTAAGTGAACCATGCCGGGATCCGTCTCTGCCGCCCGGATGAACGTCAACAAGCCGATCATTCCAAACTGGTCCGTTACCATGCCGACGGGAATGTTGGTCACTCGGCCTGAGACGCAGCGTTAATGAGGAGACGGACTGCAGCAGCGGCTCGGTGGGGAGGAATGAGGAGTTTCTTACCATCGGGAAGAACCTGGATGCCTTTCTTCTGCTGGTTGTTGTTGCTCGGAGCCGAGCTTTTATCGCCGGGGAACTTGGGGCCGTCGGCGCTCGAAGACGCCTTTCCCGACGAGTTCAGGTTCTGCTTGGAGAACGGCAGAGAGCGCAAACTCAGACAGGAAACAGCTGAGAAACGGGGAGCTCATCCTAACCAAAGAGTTCAGACCGTTTTGTCGTCACTGTTGCTGCTGGGATCTTTAGTTTGGTAGTTTGGACCGGGGAGAGCTGGGAAATCTTCATTATGGATCGAAAAGTCCTGCGACTGTTCGCTGGACGGCTTGGTTACCATGCCAACTGGGAGTAATAAAAACAAAAACTGATCCATAACTATATGCAGGGTTCGTTCACTTTTCACACAGTAAAATTAACTTTTCCAGCATCAAATAAATTAACTAAAAATTATCTTTAATTTACTCACTTATTACGGTTATTAATAACATCTTGTTATATTATTCAACATTCTACAGCAGAGACAAAGTCAACTAAATCTAATCATAATGAGGAAAGTTTAGTCTGATTTAAACCGTTACATTTCACTTCATTACAAAAGGACTTTATACAGAAATGAAAACATTTAAATTAAATCATTCCAAACAACCCATGAAAAGCATCAAAACAGAAAATATTAAATGCAATTCAATTTTAACGTTTACGTAAAAATTACAGAAAGACGAAAACACAAATGAAATCAGGAAAGTTTGCAATAGTGAAATAAAAAGCTGCATGCTCGTACGGATGTTCTGTATCGTCTGTGTGTTACCGTAGGGCGCCCGGCCGGCCAGCGGGTTCAGCTGCGGCGTCGGGTTCGAACTCCCATCTCTGCGGCTCCGGTCCGCCAACGCCGGGAAGTCGGACAGATCCAACCCCGTCACATTCTCACTGCCGTCTGCAGGGCAGAGAAACAAACTGGCTTCAGACGCCGTTTCTACCAGCTGTTTAAATCTGACAGGTTCTGTTTTTGTACCTGTGCCGTTGAAAATGTTGCTGGTTAAGGAGTTGCTCATGTTGAAGCCTGGATTCCTTTTAGATAAAAAAAAAGAAAAGAGGGAAACTTCTTAATGGAAAAAAAGAGCCAGCATAAAAGGCAGTTAAATAAGAGAATAAAGCAGAAAATGTTGTGCAGACATGAAAACGGTTTAACGGTTTTCATCTCAAAGTGATTCCAAAGTTTCATAAAAATCAGGTTTTCAGCATTTTGTGTTTAAATTACATTCATAATAAACAGAAGTTCAGTTTGGTCAGTGGAGTCCAAACTTTCTGCCAACATGAGAAAAAAATACTTAAAATCACATGAACTATAATGAGGTGATTTTTATCTCTTTAACAATAAATGAAACATTAACTGAACAAATAAAGAAACCAGAATCACTGAACATTAAAAACCTACAAAGGATTTTAAACTTGACTTTTAAATAAAAGGCATCCAGTTATGTTGCTGTTACTTTTTAGGTTTTTGTTTGAGCCTTTTGATTGGCTCCTTACTTTGTTTATTTATCTATTCATTTGTGCCTGCTTGTCGTTTTTAATGTCTGAAATAAATTTAAATAGAACATTTATGTATTTATTCTTTACATACTGATTTTTATTTTAATCAAAGTGCTTATAAAACATAATTTAAATCAGTTTAAAAGCGACCAGCTTCGTTTCGGTGACAGTTTCTGTAGATCAGCTGAAAACAAACGGAGGATTTCAAGTCATGACGGCGTCAGGAGAACCTGTTGAACGAGAACGGCTGCCGCGCCTGTTGCTGTTTGGGCATCCCGATGATGCTGGGAGACGACCTGCTGGGACTCCCCATGGTGGCGCTCCGCCCTGCGCCGCCGCCGCCTCGCTCTCCTGCGCCCGTCTGCCCCGTGGGACCGCCCACCTGGTTCAGAACGCCGCGGCTGCTGGTTAAGGGCATGATGGAGGCTCTGCACAGCCAAGAGTCACATTCATCAAATCAACATCATCACGATGTTTAAACAGATTCTGTTCATTATTTCAGCATCTGCATTATAGTTGATAAAAACAGGAGCAAGAAAAACTTGCAATCAAATTTAATGGAGATTATTTTAGTAATTGATTAACTGAATAAAAATGTTACTTTCTGCAGGTTTTTCCATGAAACCACTCAAGTCTTTTTTTTATGTGATATTAAATTCAACATTTTAAAACTTCAGGCCATTTTATAAACAATAGACTAAATACATAGAAAAACCAAATTATGACAGCAAAGACAAACACACGAGGGCCGAACCTGTTGGGCGACGACGGCGTGTGCAGCGGCCCGGAGTTGGGAGTACTGGTGTGGTTGGACAGCTGGCTGGCGGGTTGGGTCAGCGAGCTTCGACTGAGCTGCGGCGCCGCGCTGCTGTTGATCCCACGGATGGGGAAACCCAGAGCGCCTGCAGCCGCCAGGAGAGAGGGAAGCACAAGATGGAGCTTAACTCAGAATAAAACTGAAAGGTTAATCTGAGCCGAGCAAAGAGGTTGGAGAGAATCATGAAGATCTGCTGGCAGAAAGACGGAGCTGAAGACAATGAAAAAGGAAAATCTGTGATGATGAGACAGAAAAGAACAACGTATTTCAGTGATGAACTTTAACCAAAGCCAGGCGGGTCAGAGGTGAACTGGACCTCGGCTGAAGTGAGTGCTGCTCTTACTCTGTGGGGCGTATAAACTGGCTCCCAGCTGTGACAGCTGACTGGACGAGGAGGAAGATGACAGCATCTGAAAACCAGAACAGAAAACAGTTCAGCACTAAACAACAAACAACTACGGTGCAAAGAGCTGCAGCAGCTAGAATGGAGCATCGACTTTTTCCTTCATACTGTCAAAGTTTCGGTGTGAAACTCATCAAACGTGTTTTTCTCAAACTAGATTTTCCAGAAATTGGAAACTTTTCTTCAGCTTTAGATGTGTTGATGCAGAACTGATTTTCACAAACTTCTGTGTGTTTGACTAGAATCACAGGTGTAAAACTTCAGCATGTCTCAGCTACAACGTTTTGTTTTCTCCTGACAGATATAATATCTGTAAGATGATCCAACCTGCAGGAAAGTCCCAGGAAAATGATCTTTATCACATTCTGTGTAAAACTGCAGGTCTGAGTTTTAGCTCACATTAACTCAGGGCTGGCTTAATGCTAACTGGGTTTTCAGTGTTGAAGCTGAGAAGCAGACAGAGCCTTACGTCTTTGTCCCGGTGAGGAGCAAACATGGACGCGTGGTTGTAGTAGAGGCTGGAGTCGTCCGACGCGTACTCGCTCTCGATCCCCCCCTCCATGAACTTCTTCCTGGTAGCACCAAACATTCCGCGTGTCACCTGAGGAGCGATCAGATCAGAGTCGGTCAGAACGCCGGAGCTGGGATCCAAACGTCTGGTCACACTGAACAGACCAGTCACTTTTATTGAAGGCTCCTCACAAACAATCAAAATCTAAAGATGTTCTGATCTGATTAGAACAAACGTCCTGCCTGAATAATGCAGGCTGGGATTTATTTTTCTCTCCCACAACTCAGGAACGAATCTGACTTCTGCTGAGAGAAGGTTTGTTTCTCTGAGGACAAATTCTGCATGAACTGTTTATTGGCGTCAGATGTGCGACTGCACATCTGTGTTTCTCTCCAGGGCAAAAAGGAAAATGTTACTTTTCATTAAATCAATAACTATATATATCACAATCAACACCTGATCAATATTAATAGATAATACAGCTGATAGAATATTCAAAATTCAATATATAGAATATTCCCTGAACCGCACAGCATTCTGGGAGATTAAGGCAGAAGAAAGACTTTAACTCAACCTCTCATGGCTAGCTAAGCTAGGTTGGTGTCATCAACTGGTTCACTCATTCTTTGGTTACCTAGCAACAGCCTGCTGGGTAAAAAGCAGTTTAATCCTCCCCCCCCCCCAACTTCAGTTGCCTGGCAACAACCTGCTGAGTAACTTGTGCAGGATCAGTTTAAGGTTTCACCAGCGTGGCTCATAACTGCTTAAAAACAAAAACCAGAGAGGAGAGAAAACTCAATAAAACAGGAAATGCCACCTGTTTGACATCATTAAAAAAATCTATATTTATTAATAGACTGATATGAAATTGTTACATCATGAGATGTTCATCAGGCCCATCGTCCTGCCCGAGTTTCATCATTTTCTAGGTGAGAAGCAGCTAATAATGTCACTACTTTGGTAAATAAGAATCAGTTAAAGCTCCTGAAATGTAAGTTTTTAGAGCTGGTTCAGTTTTGCGGCGTTCTGCCTGTATGACTGATTGTGGAAAATCACCAGGTTAGATCAGATAAAAGCAGCAGCAGCAACCAGTCCATCAAATCTCTGAGAAAATGACCAAAAAGATCAGCACTGACCACGGAGACGTGGTGATGCGACTCCATCGTTTTATCTGACTGCAGCTGGTCTCTCAAGTTAAATCAGTTCAGCCTGCGGTTAAGGATTTATTTGGTGATTTGAGAAGCAGGATAAGTGGTTTATTGAGGTAAGTTTGAGTTCAGCTCAGGACTCTGAAAAATTAACATCGCCGTTTATCCAGAGTATACATCATAATCTAAAAAAACGCTCCATATTATGCCTTCATTCAATACAAGAAAACCGTAACTGGCAAAATGTTTGGTACATTCCTGCTTTAGTAATTTGGATCCAATAATATAGTTTTTACACGTTAGCTGTTTTTTTTTTTTTTTTTACATTTAAAGCAAAATTTCTCATTGTTGTTGATCCACTTATTCCACATTTTCCTGTTGTAGATGAACACACACATCCAGCGCTTGTAGAAACACAGAACTTCATAAATTTAAATCTGTCAAAATAATCTCACATGTGGAAAAGGTTCCTGATAATTCAGGATCTATTTTCAGTTTTCCACTTGAACTTGAATTAGTTATAAGATGTTTTAATGTCAGATTTGATCAAAGCTCATCTGAATGTGATGATCAGTCTAACCTGCACAAACATTACACCGTTTTTTCAACACATCCTGGGTTACATGTTTAAACACAAAAGGAACCATAAAGCAGGTGAAATACTAATCCTTGTTGCAGCGTCGATAGCCGCTATTTTCTTTTGTTTACCACAGCATGTATATACAGAAACTAAAAAAGCTATATGTAGACTTACTTAAAACAAAATGTTAATTCATTTGAACGACTGTTTGCAAAACAATCTCATAATAATCCTCCAGTATAAGTTATGAAAGCGAGTCGGTCGGTTTCAAAGCCTGGATGTCTAGCAGGAAGCTAAGAGATGTAGGCTAATGTTAGCATAAACAATAATCAGTTTACAAGTTAAAACGCATGAATAAATAACCACTCGGCTCGCGTTGTAGTTAGTTAGTTACTTTGGAGTGTATAATTATTTTTTACCGTGTCAATGTATACGTTTTAAACGATGCTCAAAGCTGCAGCTAGCCACCGTTAGCTTATACCTAAATCCATAGAAAACGCTAGTTTGTTAGCATGACAGCTAGCAGTTAGCTAGCTAGCTAGCCAGCCACAACTGAACAGTGAAAACATTTTTTAGGTAATTATTCCCAGAAATACGTTCGGTTTCACTGTGCTCCAACAGGCATACTACAGGAAAGGGATACGAGCGGGAGAAAACTGTGTTTTTGTCCCTGTAATTGTAGGGGAGGCCTGCTGCGGCTCCGTCGGCTAGTTCCCTCAAAACAACAACAAAAACCAACCAACTGCTGGTTTTAAAGCTTCTTTTCACACATTTTCTTTTCACTCCGCGATTCATATCATCCCAGAAATATATCCTGCGTTGGTTTACAAAGAGTTTATCCCAATAAGCATTTAAAAGATCAATAGAATCAGGAAAATATACAAAAAGGAGCTCACCGCATCAATCTGTCCTCCCACTACAAGATGGCCGACAGGATGCTGAGATGCTGACCTCTGAGGGCCATCATTCTGCTGTAATTTACTGATCTACTCTGTAGTTTACCTAAATTTATTTAATTCTGCTTTAGTTAACTGAAATCTACTGTTCTGTTCCTGAACGTCAATGTTATTTATTGGAATTAATTAAGTCTGCAGTGCATTAAGCTTACTTTTCTGTAGTTTTTTCAAATTTGCTGCAGTTTAAAAATGTTAATTGTAATTTACTGAATTGCACCATTAATTGAGTATTAATGAACTCAATTAAGGTTGGTTAACATTTACTGAAATTAGGTAGTTTACTAAAATCAATTCTCATAAAATAAAACGTTAATTGTTATATTCTGCTACAATTGACACAAATTTACTGCAGTTTTAGTGATGGCAGTTAGAAAACAACTACCACCACTTTCTAGATTGGAGTATGGATCAGATATACAGATTCAAATTCAAAAGTGCTTTATTGATCCCGAAGGGAAAATTAATAACAATACTTGTTCTTAAAAAACTAAAAATGCGCAAAAAACTACACCCCCAGAGGACCTTTGAAGTAATTGCCTTACTTATAACTTAGTTTTATTCATATTTAAATGTATAATTAATATCACGGCTTAATGTGCACAATTATTACATTCTTAAAAAATGTTTTCTCTATTTCCATTTGTCCATAATGAATACAATTTGTACAATCTATTTTCTGAATTTTAATTTGAAATGTTTGCTTCGCTTTATTTTGAAAGGTTCTGTGTCGGGAAGAGGAAATTTGTGATGCTAACTGAAAATTGACACGAACTCTACTGTGATTGGACAACCCTCTTAACGTTCACTCTGACCAATGAGGGAGCAGCAGCGTTCTGTATATATATCTGACATCAAGCCTGGAATGATTATCTTCATCTGTAAGGAAAGAAGAAATATAGAAGAACATGTCTGGACGCGGAAAGACCGGCGGCAAAGCCAGAGCTAAGGCAAAGACCCGCTCATCCCGTGCTGGGCTCCAGTTTCCAGTGGGCCGTGTTCACAGGCTGCTGAGGAAAGGAAACTATGCCGAGCGCGTCGGCGCCGGAGCGCCAGTCTATCTGGCGGCGGTGCTTGAGTACCTGACCGCTGAGATCCTGGAGCTGGCTGGAAACGCCGCCCGCGATAACAAGAAGACCAGGATCATCCCCCGTCACCTGCAGCTGGCCGTCCGCAACGACGAGGAGCTCAACAAGCTGCTGGGAGGAGTCACTATCGCTCAGGGTGGTGTTCTCCCCAACATCCAGGCTGTCCTGCTGCCCAAGAAGACTGAGAAAGCAGCCAAGGCCAAGTAAACCTCTACTGCTTAAAAACTACAAACCCAACGGCTCTTTTAAGAGCCACCTACATCTATCTGAAGAGTCAACTCCTGGTTAAAATAGCTATTAAAAAGTATTAAACAAACTGTTAGAAAAATAAAATACAAATATTCTCTGAACTGTTGCCAGTTAAGGCGGGTTCCCGCCAAATTGGGTTGCCTATAAACATGTCTACCTGGAGGAGGTGGTATTTTTGGGCTGCTTTTCACAACATTTAATAGCTTCTTATAAAAGTTTCAAAAGAGAAATTGCTGTAAATACTTGATTGTGGTAGAACAGCACAAAACTAGTTGCAATTATTTATAGAATCTCTAAATGTGACCTGAGCAGTTAAAGAAGTGCAATTTTTACAAAGACATCAACACAAAAACCTGAAGTCTCTGTTAAGAGTCAAGTCCTTTGCAGTCCCGATTGGTTCTAATCAGAATATAATGGACAATGTCAAGAAATGTGAAGTCTGATGTGGGGGACACAATAAATATGAGAGGCATAAATTTCATTAGAGATTGAGACATTTTTTCGTTGGGCAGGTTTTGCGTTGTTTTTGGCCCGGAAACTGTCAGATCTGGCAACCCTGCATGTAAACATAAGTTAAGTGTGAAAATCCTAGTCAAGGTTTACAATACTCTAAAGCAAACAACATCGAGGAAAGGAAACCCTGTGATGTAACATTTTTGAACTGGTCATAAAGTGCTTTTTGAAGTAAAAGATTTTGCTTGGGGAGATATCACACACTATAACAAAGTGCAGAGAATGAATTAAATGTGAATACAAAAGCTGATCCCGTGTAAATGAAAGGTTTGTGAACCCGTTAATTTGACTCAACTCATGCAAACCCGTCCAGTTGTCTTCTCTTACGTCCGCAGTTCTGAAATAAATAAAGAGCTTTTTGCTCCTCTGACATTCTTCTTTGACATCACAAACGAGAACACAATGAGTGGCCGCGGAAAGGGAGGTAAAGGACTTGGAAAAGGAGGCGCCAAGCGTCACCGTAAAGTCCTCCGTGATAATATCCAGGGAATCACCAAGCCCGCTATCCGCCGTCTGGCTCGCCGTGGTGGAGTCAAGCGTATCTCCGGTCTCATCTACGAGGAGACCCGCGGTGTGCTCAAGGTCTTTCTGGAGAACGTCATCCGTGATGCTGTCACCTACACCGAGCACGCCAAGAGGAAGACCGTGACCGCCATGGATGTGGTGTACGCTCTCAAGAGGCAGGGCCGCACTCTGTACGGCTTCGGCGGTTAAATCAGCCAGCTCTTTACTACAAACCAACGGCTCTTTTAAGAGCCACCCACACTATTTAAAGAGATTGTCCTGTTATGTTCAGCAATAAGGTCAATATGGCAGATAAAATCTCAAGAGGTTCTTTTCAATATGTTAAAACCTGATTTATTTTATCTTGTTAATGTGTGAACAATATTAACCCATTTGATTGCATAAAAATGTTAATTTTTTCAGAGCCTGTACGTAATTTAGCTATGTAGGTTTACATTTTTAACATTTGACATTTAAAGGACATGTGTAGAACGGCAGAATAAATTTAACAAGGCTACTAAATATTTTTACTTGATGAAATGTATTAGGTGATTTGGATTACTTATATTGTGTATACTATGTTAAAGATAAAAAATATATTTAAACTCAATTTAATGTAACATACATTTCTTGGGAATTAAAGGAACTTTAAGTGTTAATGATCTTTTCGAACATTTTTTACATTCAGCATAGCGCCGACAAAACACATTACATAAGATGACCTAAACGTTTTCAACCTTCCGAGCAGCTGAACCAATCAGAGGCAGGCGTCAGCGCACTCTGATTTACATGCAGAATCTATAATACCAGTCTCTGCGCTCGCTTCCTCATTCATTGCTGTTTCCCAGAAACACATCAGGATGCCTGAACCCGCCAAGTCTGCGCCCAAGAAGGGCTCCAAGAAAGCCGTCACCAAGACTCCCGGCAAAGGAGGCAAGAAGAAGAGAAAGACCAGGAAGGAGAGCTACGCCATCTACGTGTACAAGGTGCTGAAGCAGGTCCACCCCGACACCGGCATCTCCTCCAAGGCCATGAGCATCATGAACTCGTTCGTCAACGACATCTTCGAGCGCATCGCCTCCGAGGCTTCCCGCCTGGCTCACTACAACAAGCGCTCCACCATCACCTCCCGGGAGATCCAGACGGCCGTGCGCCTCCTGCTGCCCGGAGAGCTGGCCAAGCACGCCGTGTCTGAGGGCACCAAGGCGGTCACCAAGTACACCAGCTCCAAGTAAACCTGCGGTTTACCATCAAAACCACAAAGGCCCTTTTTAGGGCCACACAAATACAACTAAGCGCAAGTAGTCCTTTTCATCTTTAACCTCTCTATTATGCCAGTATTTTTTAATTATAACATGAAAAAAATATGTCATAGATATTCCTTAAGTTAGTAATACAGGTATTGCTCCAACACCAGGCAAATTCTGGGCCAATAAAAAATATTTGTATTTATTTTTTCATAGATTAGACTAACATTTTCTGGTGTTTTTTTTTATTATTTCCCCCTCTTAAAATACAGGACCGAATTTAGACAAAGTTTGTCTAACAAATACTTGAATAACATCAACATGATAAATTGAATTAAGGAAATTTATTTTTATTTTTTAAGAAATATGTGAAATGAAAAGAATTGAGAATTTTTTTTTAGATATTTCCCTCTTTTGTTCTGTCTCAACTTAAATGCATTATACTCTGATGTGGTTTGATCTGAAGTGTTGCACAGTTTCTGTTGCACAACTCAGTGTTTTTGGATCTTAAAAAATATTCACACACAGCTCAGTTGCAACCATAATATCTGGCTGACTGAGCCTACAAGTTATGCATTTATCCAGGTGTTAGAAAAATTAGTTCTCACAAATTAAAAAAGTTATACAAGATCGCAATTGTTTCTTTCCATAAAATGTTTAAGGAATACACTTCATTCAAGTAACTGAGGAACCAAAAAAAATCAATATTCTAATTTGAGAATTGATATTGAAGTAAAAAGAGCTGGCGTCAGAAGTATCAATATTTCCATATTAATCTGCACATCATTGCTGCTTAAGACAGGGTAATTAAATTGCATTTGTTTAGTAGCTCCACTTTATGTCTGCTGGTTATTAATTGTTCTGGTGCTTGTTAGTTTTGTCATGTGCTACCAGGAGTTTCAATTATTATTTAAGTAATATGAGATGTTTCATAATGGGATGTTTTAACTGGAAATTTGTTTTCTAAAATCTACCACTGCCAGAAAATACTAATATTTTCAGCAACATGATGATTTATGTTGTTGTATGTACATTTAATTTCCCTTTGGGATTAATAAGTATTTGAATACTTCATTATAAGTATAATTCTAGTATATTCTAAGGTAATCTTCAGAAAATAAAACAAAAATGCATGAGATTATTTCAAAACCAAGTACATTAGCAACACATTTGAAATAGAAGATTAAACTTGCATCAGTGTTTTGCCTGATGGCAGTTGAGATGAGTAAACCAGCAATGCTCAAATTTTGCTTAAATTTTGTATTATTTGAAAAAGTCTCACTTCTTTATTATGGAATCAAGCTGAGCTGGAATAAACAGCAGTGATCTGAAATGTTTACAACTTGAAGTTATCACTGTTTTTCATCAGTTTTTTCTTCTGAAGACAACAAACATACTTTAGTTATTTTTAAATCAGAATCTGAGAGGTGTGTAGTTACTTATTTTTAATAACTATTTGGTGATTTTATTTTTCATCAGATCATCCCAGAGGAATCCTGACCGACCAGCGTAATCATCCTCAGCTTCCGTGTGTTTTTACTGTCGGAGAAACGTCCAAATTTAAAGCTCAGATAATGAAACTACCACAACCATTTTATTTTTATTCTTTCTACAAACTTCTCTTGTAATGAGAGGACCGCATTTATGTATTCTGCGAAGTGTTTTTAGATGTTTTAGGAGACGAAATGTGTTGAAAATGCACCTGTCGATGCACAGAATCAGAGGGTCTCTGACACCTTTGAGCGCTCCTGGAACAAAAAGAAAAGCTTCTGGAAACTAAATGTGACCTCACTGTTAAGACAAATCAGTTTCCTTTCCGATACAGTAACATTTATTTTAGAAAATATCACATTTGAGAAGATTTAAAGCTGAAAATGTGGCGAAGAAAACACAAGTATGGCCATTTTTGTGGCAGCAGCGGAGCGGCGAACTGAGTTGTCTCTTCACGGTTCTCACGTCTGTTATAAGTCCCGCCTCCTGCGGTACGCTGAGCACGTGGCACAACAAGTGAGAAATATGTCAGAAGTAGCTCCATCAGCTGTTGTAATCCCGGCGGATGGCCAGCCGAAGCCTCCTTCCCGGCCCAAGAAGGGAGCCAGCATCTACAAACTCATCGTGGCCATTGTGGCCGAGTCCAAGGAGCGCAAAGGAATATCTCTGACGGCGCTCAAGAAGGCTCTGGCAGTGAAAGGCGTCAATGTGGCCAAGGCTAACAAGCGCATCAACAACGCCGTTACGAAGCTGGTCACAGGAGGAACCCTGAGCCGAACCAAAGGGACCGGAGCTTGCGGCTCCTTCAAGATCGCCAAGCGTAAGAGGGAGCCAAAAGCCTCCAATCCAAAGAAGGCGGTGAAGAAGGTTCCCGCCAAGGCAAAGCGACCCGCCAGCAAGAAGACCAGCGCTCCCAAAAGACCCGCCAATAAGAGAGCAGCGGTCAAGAGGTCCCCGAAGAAGTCCCCGGCAAAGAAAGTAGCTAGAAAGGTAAAGAAGAGCCCCAAGAAGACCGCCGCTAGGAGGCCGAAAACTGTGAAGAGGCCGAAGGTTGCAAAGAAACCAAAGGCTGTTAGGAGACCCGCAGCTCGAAGACCGGTAGCCAAGAAAAAGCCGGTAAAAAGGCGCCCAGCTAAGAAGGCTAGGAGGTACTAGGAAACACTGCTTCACCCACTGCGCAAAGCACCAAAGGCTCTTTTAAGAGCCACCACTCCTTCAACTGAAGAGACGGTTCCTAATTTGAGGTAGTACTGTTTCCAACATGGACGTTTGAAAATAAATATAATCCACTTGTCCTTTAGATTTTAACGACAGTTTGCATCCATTATTGTTGCACTACTGCCATCTGTTGGATCCTAATATTTATTCTTCAAATTATCTTAACGATCCCGGTATTTTTTTGTTTTGTTTGTTTTAATAAAATTAAATGTCCTCCCTTTTTCTTCATTACTTTTTTACGGAGCAACCACATTCTCAAATTTTTATTCCCTATTCAAACCTATTAACATATTCAGTAATCTTCTTTGATTTACATATGTTTCCTATAACTATCCATAGTTTATACAATATTTCACCAATTACATAAACCAGTAAGATGTTTTCCCATCTTAGAGTGACACTGAAAAAACTATGACCGTGTCTTATTCTATTCATAATTATCTCACCCTTTCTGTTTATTCCTTCTAATTCTTATAACATCAATTGAATTTTGTATCCTATATAAATGCCTTCTATTTATTTCATTATCCCATTTAATTTTCCATAACTTCTTACTTTCTTTCCAAACTATGCTTTTGCTCTGCTTATGCTGATAATGAATCACTACAAAAAATGTTTTAACTTATAAAATTGTGGGACAAGTGTCCTCCACCCATTGTAAACCTAGTAATTTAGCACATAATTCCACTGCATATATACTCAAATAATTAGATTTTTTTTTTAAAAATATTATTCTTTAATTCAGGAATCACTAGTAAAATATAATCTCTTCTTGATTTGTTAATGGTGGTTGGCAAGAAAAGTAAAGTAACATTATTGCCACCTTCTGGCAGTGTGGTTCATTATCTATCTATATATCTATATATCTATATATCTACCTATACACACTAACCTCTTATATATAATCAAATTTCATGAAATAAATGACTTTTCTTTAAAAATCATATACAGTCTGTTTATGTGCGTTGGTTAAAATAGCCGTTGGCAAACAAAGTAAGCACTACCGCCACCAACTGGTGAGAAGTGTGTATATCTGTTTCAAAGTATTCAATCTGCTTTCAATAGATCCTACATTGAAACATGTCAGATAAAATGACTGTTCACGATTAAAACCCCTCATACCAATGTTATTTTAAATTCTTGTTTGGAACTGTAGTTTTTTTATTTTATTTTATTTTAAGGGACACAAAAAAGATGAAAAACAAGGAAATTCAGAGAAAATGTCTTCAGATATATTGATTTATGCTGTAAATATGAACTCTAAAGCGTTGGAAGTGATTAAACAGAAATCTTTCATGATACAAAAATAGAAATACGTCTTCCTGGCCCTTAGTGGGAAAATTTTGTATATAAGCAGCAGGTTAAATGTAAATGAAAGGATAAATACATGTAAAAAAAATGAAAATAAAGCATTCTGTACAGTAAGGACAAATTTACTACGTCAGAAAATATTACTAAAAGCAGGGAAATATGCAACTAACTAGTGTAATTACAATAAATATGCATGTACATTTCAGCATGAAAGATATCGCCAACCAATGAAAAAACGATAATAATACAAATAAAATTCATGAAAAATGTTTTACTGATTCATCCACGAAATACTCATATTTGTGCTTTTTTTTTCCAAATATCAAATAATCCATCTTTTTGTCAACGTTTTAGTCTTCTACCGCGCTTTATTTTGAAATCTCAATTTTAACCAATAGCTGAGACAGATTTGCTTCACTACGTCAGAAATTTGAACCAATCAGAAGTGCCCCCGCGCCGCCAGGCTCTTTATAAACCCCCGCTGCGGAACAGATTGTTCATTACTTCAGTGTAAAATACGAAGACACATATTGAGTTAATATGGCCAGAACTAAGCAGACCGCTCGTAAATCCACCGGAGGAAAGGCTCCCAGGAAGCAGCTGGCAACCAAAGCTGCCCGTAAGAGCGCCCCAGCTACCGGCGGAGTCAAGAAGCCTCACCGTTACAGGCCCGGTACCGTGGCTCTGCGAGAGATTCGCCGCTACCAGAAATCCACTGAGCTGCTGATCCGCAAGCTGCCCTTCCAGCGCCTGGTCAGGGAGATCGCTCAGGACTTCAAGACCGACCTGCGCTTCCAGAGCTCCGCCGTCATGGCTCTGCAGGAAGCCAGCGAGGCTTACCTCGTGGGTCTCTTCGAGGACACCAACCTGTGCGCCATTCACGCCAAGAGGGTCACCATCATGCCCAAAGACATCCAGCTGGCCCGCCGTATCCGCGGAGAGAGGGCTTAAGCTACTCCTGGCTAGCTTCAACAAACCAACGGCTCTTTTAAGAGCCACCTATATAGCTTTAAAGAGTGACGCTTTCTGTAACAGTTATGCTGAAATGATTAGGTTATTGGTAGCATTCATAAGTTTATCTTTTCCTGGATAAGGACTCGAAAAATGAGGCTTTTCAGTGCACATATATAGTATATTGAGAAACAAATTTATCAGTTTAATACAATTTTATAAATTATAATTTATAAAATGGTTATCTAAATTATACTTTAATTACTGACATTGCATTCTATCTCCATACTCTATCAAGAGTTAAGGATTTTTATTTTATTTTTTTAAGCCAGTACATGCTTAGACATGACTAGTCCAGTGTGCACCTAACTACATTTGTCAATAAATAGTGGAATTTGAAAGGAATATTGAACAGAAATATTGCTATAATTAATCTTGGGAAAACCCTTGTATCTGTGATTCACTTTATTTTCCAAATAAATCAAAACAGTTTCACAGCTAATCAGCTGTGTACTTTATTTTTGAAGATTCCAGCAACAGTAAAGCGGAGGCCTTCTCTCCAGTGTGAAAACTTGACACACATCGTTCTGATTGGACGACTAGCTTTCTGCTCATGTCTGACCAATCAGTGAGCAGATGATGCCTATAAGTAACTGACGCTTCCATTTCGTTTCTGTACTTTCGTTTTTTCAGAGGGGAAATCAACTTCATTTTATAAAAATGTCTGGACGTGGAAAGACCGGCGGCAAAGCCAGAGCTAAGGCCAAGACCCGCTCATCCCGTGCTGGGCTCCAGTTTCCAGTGGGCCGTGTTCACAGGCTGCTGAGGAAAGGAAACTATGCCGAGCGCGTCGGCGCCGGAGCGCCAGTCTATCTGGCGGCGGTGCTCGAGTACCTGACCGCTGAGATCCTGGAGCTGGCTGGAAACGCCGCCCGCGATAACAAGAAGACCAGGATCATCCCCCGTCACCTGCAGCTGGCCGTCCGCAACGACGAGGAGCTCAACAAGCTGCTGGGAGGAGTCACTATCGCTCAGGGTGGTGTTCTCCCCAACATCCAGGCTGTCCTGCTGCCCAAGAAGACTGAGAAAGCAGCCAAGGCCAAGTAAACCTCTACTGCTTAAAAACTACAAACCCAACGGCTCTTTTAAGAGCCACCCACATCTATCTGAAGAGTCATATCCTGAAAGTACTTTAGGTCTATTTTGAGTATGAAGAAACAATCTTTGTCGAGTTTATCAATGAAAGTCTGAGGAAATAAGAAAACTTGAGCTATTAAAAAAGAAAATTACATGTGTAATGTCTGACAAGACTGTATGTAGTCAAAGTTCTGCTTATAAAAGTAGCAACCAGTATGGGGAAGCCAATAAAGACTTGTTTTGTTCAGGAGCATCAATATGTATGAAAATAAGTAAATTAATCAAGTGTGGGGTTCTGAATTAATCTTAAAGGTTGCTCTGATCAGGTTAATGTAAAGTGAAAGCCTTTAGGACATAAAGGTTGGCTATACTCAAGTCTGTGCTCCCATTTATGGAAATCCAAAGTAAATAAGTTTTGTTTGTTTATTTTTAATGCAAGAGTCCATTTAATGGACCTGCAAATTATAACATGTGAAAATTCACAAATATCTAACTTTGTTTATGCGTGTTTGTTTTGGAACGAAGAAACTTAATTTATATTTATTTTAATTTCACTAATATTCTTGCCGTGTTCGATTTAAAAAAATGTACCCTTTATTTTGAAATATAGTCTAGTAAACGGAAATAGTCATTGTTTTGATTGCGGACTTAAATGCGGAAGTTGAAAGTTAGCGAGTGCCTGTCTTCACTTACGTCCGTGATATGTATTTAAATAGAGACGTTCCCTGCAGTTTTAGCTAGTGTTGAAGTGCATTTGATACTGATTACATAATGAGTGGCCGCGGAAAGGGAGGTAAAGGACTAGGAAAAGGAGGCGCCAAGCGTCACCGTAAAGTCCTCCGTGATAATATCCAGGGAATCACCAAGCCCGCTATCCGCCGTCTGGCTCGCCGTGGAGGAGTCAAGCGTATCTCCGGTCTCATCTACGAGGAGACCCGCGGTGTGCTCAAGGTCTTTCTGGAGAACGTCATCCGTGATGCCGTCACCTACACCGAGCACGCCAAGAGGAAGACCGTGACCGCCATGGATGTGGTGTACGCTCTCAAGAGGCAGGGCCGCACTCTGTACGGCTTCGGCGGTTAAATCAGCCAGCTCTTTACTACAAACCAACGGCTCTTTTAAGAGCCACCCACACTTCTCAAGAGATGGTTCCAGTTTGGTTCTACAAAAAGATTTAATTAGTTCTTTATCAATGAAGGATTTTATTTGACTCACTTGAAGAACTCAAGCATTAAACTGCACTACAGCGAAAATAATCTCTTCACACAATAGTGTCTCATCGATCTATATATATAAAAGTGAGACAGTTCCCCCCCATTTAAGTCAGTCTATTCATAGAATATAAGCAAACTCCCCTGAATAATTAAAGCAAGATGAGTCATGAGAAACACCAATAAAGATATTTGGTGCATGCAAATTATTTTAGCGTTAATTTTTTTTCCCCCCTTAGCATTAAAAAGTATTATGAAAATATGAAATACTAAGCATATAGCACAGGTTTGTAAAACACTGAAGTAACATAAAAGCAGAGCTACACAATAAACGTTTATACTCATTATTTGCATTATTCAAGCACGCAAACGCACAAGTAAAAGTCTCAAGCCGTTCTAGCGTTCTGAGCAGCTGAACCAATCAGAGGCAGGCGTCAGCGCACTCTCATTTACATGCAGCCTCTATAATACCAGTCTCTGCGCGCGCCTCGTCATTGCTTGCTGTTTCTGAGAAACACATCAGGATGCCTGAACCCGCCAAGTCTGCGCCCAAGAAGGGCTCCAAGAAAGCCGTCACCAAGACTCCCGGCAAAGGAGGCAAGAAGAAGAGAAAGACCAGGAAGGAGAGCTACGCCATCTACGTGTACAAGGTGCTGAAGCAGGTCCACCCCGACACCGGCATCTCCTCCAAGGCCATGAGCATCATGAACTCGTTCGTCAACGACATCTTCGAGCGCATCGCCTCCGAGGCTTCCCGCCTGGCTCACTACAACAAGCGCTCCACCATCACCTCCCGGGAGATACAGACGGCTGTGCGCCTCCTGCTGCCCGGAGAGCTGGCCAAGCACGCCGTGTCTGAGGGCACCAAGGCGGTCACCAAGTACACCAGCTCCAAGTAAACCTGCGGTTTACCATCAAAACCACAAAGGCCCTTTTTAGGGCCACACAAATACAACTAAGCGCAAGAAACTTGTAGAAGAACATTTCATTGTCAGATAGCTTAATTTCTAAAATGCTCATGTAGAAGGGAATTATTACATTGGTATCCATGAAATAGTTGTAAAGTGCTCTGTATTTCCCTTGTCAACCTGGCTTTCTTACCTTCAAACTAAATTAATTTTAACTCATTCAAATTGTTTGGTTTGAATATTTTCTACAAAACAAAAATAATTTGACACTGCGTTAATTAATTTTCCATCTTATCTGGGTTTATCTGCCTAAAATCACATCTCTATAGCCACACACTCATATGCGTTAGCCTCAATTTACACATTACTTTTATCTTTCACCAGTATTTCTGTCTTTTTACCTCCTTATATTTTCTTTTAAATTGTATTATATTCAACTCCTCATTTAACTTGTTCTATAATTTTACCCCATGAATTGAAATACAAACGCTTTTGTGACTCTACAAATCTTTAAGTTTGAGTTTATGTTATATCCTGCTTTTCTTTCAAAAAACATGCTCTGTATGAGCTCAGGTAGCAGTTTATTAGATTACTTAAACATAATTTGTGCAATTTTAAATTCCATCAGATCTTCAATTTTCAGAATTCTAGATTTTTTCTAGATTTTATTTTGTGCTCAAAATGACCAACATTATGGCTCGTTTCTTAGTTTATTCTGTAAATGTTTAAGATGCAGTCCATCTGATTTTATGTATGAACTTGTATTTTTGTAACAGTTTCCAAAAACAATGATTTTAGTCTTGTCCAAATGTTTGATAATTTATTATCATCAAACCATTTCTTTAATTTACTGATTTCTGAGCCAACTATGGAAATAAACTGTTGTAAGTTTTCACCAGAGACTAGAATATTTGTGTCGTCAGCAAATAACATTAATCTCTTGAATGAAATTTATGACTAATTCAAATCTACCACCAGGGGGTGATATGAAGGCATCTCGATGTAATATGTATGTAAATATTTATATGAATTTAATCACTTAACCCGATTAGGGATCGAACCCACAAAATGTAAATGTGTTTAATTAAAGATTAATTAAGATGCAGCGCAACTGGACCAGGTCGCTTTTGAACGCCCACTTGTTGCCATGGTTACCCGCATTTATTTTGCGATTTTAACATTAGCTAGCATGCTGTCTGCATACTACAACTGACTATCACACAGCATGATAGGATAAGTTATTATTCTTTATTCAACAGACTTGTAGTCCACAAAAGCATAACACACAACACATACAAAGAAAACAAAAAAAGATAAGAGATAAGAAACATAAAATCTTATAAAAGACTTGCATACCAATGTTTCCACAGAGCTGACTGATATCTTAGCGCGCTAACAGAGGAATGTGAAAACACTACCATAAGACTGTTCATGGAACTGCACAAACGACACATAAACTTGTATATGTCTACCGAGTTAAGGTTTTTCATACGGATTAATTTCCGGTCGCCATGAGAATATTCAGTGACGTAATTTAACAATTACTGGTTAGCAACAAACGATCCTAGTTAATCTAACAACTGTATGTTGTCCTGATCTCACTACTTATCAAACCAGAATATTGCTGTAAGCCCCCTTTTATTTAATAAATCACTGTCAGAAAATACATTTTATTTTGAAGGTAACTGATTGCATGCTTGTTAGGAACCGTCTCTTCAGTTGTAGGAGTGGTGGCTCTTAAAAGAGCCTTTGGTGCTGTGCGCAGCGGAAGAAGCGGGGTTTTACCAGTAGCTCCTCTTCGCCTTCTTAGCTGGGCGCTTTTTTGCCGGGCTTTTCTTGGACGCCGGTCTCTTCGCCGGCTTCGGCCTCTTAGCTGTGGCCTTTTTAGGACTCTTTTTGGGGCTCTTTTTGCTGCTCTTTTTAGGGCTCCTTTTTACCCCTTTGGCTGCCTTTTTTGCCGGTCCCTTCTTCGGAGACTTCCTGGCTGGTTTCTTCGCCGGTGACTTTTTTTTTGGGGCGGTGATCTTTTTGCCTTGGCGGGAGCCTTCTTCTTCTTCGGAGCTGCCTTCTTCGCTGGCTTTGCGGTTTTGGGCTTCTTAGCCTTAGCTATCTTGAATGACCCGGATGCTCCGGTCCCTCTAGTCCGGCTCAGGCTTCCACTTGTCACCAGCTTGGTAATAGCGCTGTTGATGCGCTTGTTGGACTTCGTGACATCGATGCCATTCCTGGCCAGGAGTTTCTTGAGCGCCGCCAGAGAAAGCCCTTTACGTTCCTTGGAGTCGGCCACGGCGTCCACGATGAGTTTGGAGATGCTGGGTCCATCCTTCTTGATCCGGGAAGCGGACATCTTCATCGGGAGTTTTGCCGAGGTTCTGATGGCTGCTGGAGGAATTTCGGTCATGTTTCTCAGATGATCTCGCTTGTGTCAAGCTTACAGCGGGAGGCGGGACTTATAACAGACGTGAGAACCGTGAAGAGTCAACTCAGCCCGCCGCTACGCTGTCGCCTCAAACATGGCCACACTTGTGTTTTCTCGGCTTCATTTTACTCTTAAAATCCTAATTAAATTAAGGTGTTATAACTGACACGTTGCTATAACAGAAGCAAAACCCTCCTCTTTATGTCCTAATGTTGTGTTTGGTTTTCAGAACTTTGTACTTTTTTCCCAGCACCCTTCAGACCTGTCAGATACGCTGTGACTTTGTGCGCTGAGCGGCGTTTTTTCTACACATTTCGTCTCCTAAAACATCTAAAATCGGTTTGAATAGAGTGTACATCTTGTGTTTTCGTTAGTAGAGACATGTTTAAGCAACGTAATGGTGAAAATGTTGCGGTGCTGCGATTTGTTGGAGGGCTAAGCCGGAGGATTTCTCTGGCAGCAAACACATGGAAGCTGTCGGTGGATAACTGATATAGAACACTGTTATGGAACAGACTTATGGTTACCAGAAAGGAAACACTTCTGCTAATCCATCTGCAGAATGGATTAGCTGCTTGTCTGCAATTATTCCCATATAGATTCACCCAAGAAAATGAGAAAACAACGTTGATCCATTCAGTGATGATTTCTGATTTTTAGACCCTCACAACATTGAGGTATACTAAGATGTTACTTTTGACATGTAATGCATCAGAGGACAAATAACATCTGTAAACCACAGAGCTGTGACTAATTCACTCCACTTCACAAACAACAAATAATGAATATTTTTCAATCTGTACAGCACTTTTCATGAATTAAAAGCCATTATTTTCAGACTTAGACCAATAGTTTGAAATGACTGAAAAAAAATCTTTCTTAAAAATGACCTTATCAAAAGTAAACTGTCAGCACTGGATCAAACTGAAATGACAGAACGCTGAGCTCAATCTTTTTGCTCATTTATTTCAGTGAGAAACTTGATTTCAGGCAAGGCAGAGAAAAAGATTTCACCTAAACATCTAAAAACAAACATGAGAAGCTGCTCTAAAGCTTCCTCTTCCAGGTCAGAGGTCATTTACACCATTATGAATGTATCGTAATGCAGAAAGGTTGGCCTGAAATAACCAGAGAGAGAAGTAAATATGTATAACAGTAAAGTTGTTATAAATCTAGGGACATTGAGTTACTAAAAGATCGATAAAGTAACATTTTTGCTATTTTAACAATTAATGATTTTTTAAATATTCTTTGAAAACATTGCAGTAGTTCTCTCTACTGTAGTTGAGAGCCATTCTCCTTCATCACTCCAGTGCTGAAATGATTGACAGTCTCTTGCTGACATTTAATGGGGATTTCTGAAATTGTTGGACTTAGAGCTCCAACAATCCTTCCTTCTAAAAGTATATAGGTTTTATAAAAACTTTTACACATATATTTTTACATATTTGTTGAAACTGTCACTATGTTTTGACAGCATGTTTAGAAACGGCAGATAAACGGTTTTCCTGTTGTTCCTTCACCAGTAGCACACTGAGCAGCATGTACATCAGAATGATTGACGGTGCTAAGACCCTCCTCCTGGTCTAATTGGTTGCTGTTGGTCAGGGACTAGCTGAAGCAGATCAATCTTTTCACAGATTTTCTGTCTCATATTACGCTGTCAGGACAGAGTGACAGTGGATATACATACATACATATATAATGTTTGATGTTTCTGTGAGTGAAGTCAGACTGTGGAATGTCTTTAATAAAGTTCTTAAAAAAATATACAAACATAAACTTTCTAAAAATAGAGGACAGAGGTGTTTGTAATAAATCTTTATATCACTTTAATTCTTCTTGAATCAGATTTTGCTTTGTTTTACTGGTTTCCTGTCTTTGCTCCTACTGGAAATGCCACACCCTCTGCCTGGCTCTCTATAATAAACTCAGTGTGGGAAATCTGTCTCTCTTTCATGATCATCCAGTAGAACTCTGATGACTCCTTTAACCACAGATAGCAGAATGTCCAGCCCTGGTGTCCATCTGTGCCCGACCTGCCAGTGCAGCTATATCCTGAGTTTCGACCCTCACATCACCTGAGATGGTTCTCGGTCCCCGGCATGCCAACCTGTGGGCTGCAACGGCAGTCTGCTCAGCCCGAATCGCCGCCTGGCAAATCCTGATCAAGAGGAACATGTGGCTCCGCCTTTACATCATCCATCCCAGAGGAGCTGAAGAACCAGATGCTGGGAGGTCCGATCTGCCCAGCTGTGCTGTTTGGCCTGCATTTTCAGAAGATCCTCAAGATGGCGACAAAGAACCTGGTTCAGGATCTGCGGCCTCCCACTAGACTCTTTCAATGTCTGTTTATTATTATTTTAAAAATAATGTTTTGGGATGAAACATTTAAAAACTTCCAGGAGATTCCAGCTCTGGTTAGATATTGGCAAATATTACAGCAGCACTGATCACTGTTTGGGTGGAGGGCAGGAGATATCCTGAGAAATTTTTTTTCTTATTATTATTTACGATTTACAATCTGATGCTGTACCTTATTTGTAAAAACAAAATAAAAGAAACTAATCAATAGGATATCCACAAAAACAAAATTCTTAGGCACATGTGTCTCTTGCGACAGACTGGCGACCTGTCCAGGTGACCCCGCCTCTCGCCTGGAACGTTAGCTGGAGACGCACCAGCACCTCTGACCCCACTAAGGGACAAGGGAGTAAAGAAGGTGAATGGATGGATGGGTTGATGTCCAATCTCTCTTATTTGTCAAAATAATAATAAAAACATGTCATTGCACTGTGCCAACAGAAATCAATTTCCTTATAGTTATGTAAAAGTTATGAAAGAGAAAAGGAAAAAAACTGACAAAAGAATAATTGATTAAGGTAAACTGACACTCCAAACTAGTTGATGTGATGCAGAGCATGTTTTTAGAGCAACAATCATTTCTCTACCAATGTAATTAGTGTTCATAATTTAATGGAAGTAGCATTTCTACATAACAAGGGTCAGATTTAAGAAGGCTCAACAGATTACAGATCCAATTCCATCTATTCAGTTTCTTAGTTCTCTAGACCCTAAAATAATTTCTCTACTTTGAGTATGAAATATTTTAGCCACTGTTTTTTTATCACTAACTGTCCCTGTGTACATGTCCCTAATGGCCCTGAAATTCGGAATACAGCACTAGTGGACAAACAAATAAAACATTTTTTGTTAGTGTAATGTAACGAAATCACAATAAAAACCAATATGTCCGTTTTCAGTTGTTACTTAGTCATTTGTGAGCGGCTGATAGCTGTATTTACATTTTTGTATTAAGACAAATCACTGCATTTATTGATATTAAGGTTTGACAAATAGTCACTAAAAATAGGTTTTACTTCCTATTTTTTTGCAAAGAAAATGTGTCCAGCTGAAATGAAAAACCTTAATTCCTGTATGGAATATGGAAATTCTACTGCAATTAAAGTCATTATGCTTTGGTGCTTTATGAGCAGAAGTCACTACATAAATGAAAAAAAAAACTTGACGCAAACTATTCTGATTGGACAGCTGGTCTTCTTGTAAATATTGACCAATCAGCGAACAGATAATACATATAAGTCCTGAACGCGCCGCCTATATGGCATCATTTTGATTTTTGTCTCAGTCGAAATATGTAGGTGGTTCTTAAAAGAGCCGTCAATATACCATATATGTGCGCTGAAAAGCCTAATTCTTTGAGTCCTTATCCAGGAGTTAACAGTTTAAAAAATAAAATAAAAACTTATGAATACTACCAATAACCATTTCAGCAAAACTGTTACAGAAAGCGTCACTCTTTAAAGCTATATAGGTGGCTCTTAAAAGAGCCGTTGGTTTGTTGAAGCTAGCCAGTAGCTTAAGCCCTCTCTCCGCGGATGCGGCGGGCCAGCTGGATGTCTTTGGGCATGATGGTGACCCTCTTGGCGTGAATGGCGCACAGGTTGGTGTCCTCGAAGAGACCCACGAGGTAAGCCTCGCTGGCTTCCTGCAGAGCCATGACGGCGGAGCTCTGGAAGCGCAGGTCGGTCTTGAAGTCCTGAGCGATCTCCCTGACCAGGCGCTGGAAGGGCAGCTTGCGGATCAGCAGCTCAGTGGATTTCTGGTAGCGGCGAATCTCTCGCAGAGCCACGGTACCGGGCCTGTAACGGTGAGGCTTCTTGACTCCGCCGGTAGCTGGGGCGCTCTTACGGGCAGCTTTGGTTGCCAGCTGCTTCCTGGGAGCCTTTCCTCCGGTGGATTTACGAGCGGTCTGCTTAGTTCTGGCCATGTTATTACTGTTTTCTTCACGTTTTACGCTGAAGAGAGACGCGTTCTCAAGGCGAAAAGCGCTCTTTTAAGGAGACAGACAGCAGGAGATCTCTTCTGATTCGCTGAGGTTGCTGACGTGGTGAGACCAGTCGGACTCAGCTATTGGTTAAATTTGAAATTTCAAAATAAAGCGCGAGAAGTCAAAATTACGGAGGGGGTGTTACAGGTTTAAAGAAAAAGTTGAAATTTCTATCAATGGATCCTTACAATATCCACGAAATATTCTACTTTAGAAATGCTCATCACAATAATTATTCGCATTATAAAACATTCTCTCATTATTAAATAGTATCTGCAAACATCCACATACTGTTCCTTTTATCCTTTATTTAGTAGTGGATGTAAGATACACTACAAATCATTATAAATAAATACACGTTTAAACGCATTTGAAAATCTGAAAAGTTAGTTAATAAAATATACTTTTCCAATGAGAAATTGCTTATTTGTTGGTAAACTAAGCGTTCGAAAGTGTTAAAAATTAGTAAATACAAAAATAAAAATAAACTACATCAAATTTATTTTTTTTAAAAACACTTGCTTCTTTTGTTTCATTTGAGTTGTAAATGTTCAGTGTCCTTTTTAGTTTACAAAAAAGACACTTTTTGTCAAAAAGGACATTTCAATCTGAAATTCCTCAAAAAATTATTTGCAGCAGTTTTAATACAGGGAGTCAATCTTAAGTAGTTTTTTAATTCTGTATATTACTCAGTTGTTTTAAAACGGATGAATACTCCAGAATAGTTAATATCAAAATCATAATTGTATTTAGCTATCCTATGGAGAATCATTTTAACATTCACAGACATCTTTGTAAACATATGTTTGACATATATATAAAACACATATATATGAAACAAAATAATTATAGGAATCATGTCTTAATTTGTAGAAGTGGTGGCTCTGAAAAGAGCCTTTGGTGCCTTAAGCAGTGGTTGGAGGAGAAAAGTTGTTTACTTCTTGGCCTTCTTCGCTGCGGGTTTTTTGGCTCCCGTTTTCTTGGCTGCAGGCTTTTTAGCAGCCTTTGGCTTCTTAGCGGCGGGCTTTTTAGGGCTCTTTTTGGGGCTCTTCTTGACTACCTTTTTTGGAGCTTTCTTGGCCGCTGCCTTCTTCGGGGATTTCTTGGGCGCTGCCTTCTTAGCGGCAGGTTTCTTAGGAGTTGTGGCCTTCTTGGCGGCTGGTTTCTTTGCCTTAGCGGGAGCCTTCTTCTTCACCACCTTTTTGGCCGGTTTGACGGCTTGGGGCTCCTTGGCGAGCTTGAAGGACCCGGATGCTCCGGTCCCTTTAGTTTGACTAAGAGTCCCCTTTGTCACAAGCTTGGTAACGGCGGTGTTGATGCGCTTGTTGGCCTTGGCCACATCTACGCCTTTCCCGGCCAGGACCTTCTTGAGCGCCGCCAGAGAAACTCCCTTGCGCTCCTTGGAGTCGGCCACGGCGGCCACGATGAGTTTGGGTAGGCTGGGTCCATCTTTCTTAGCCTTGGTAGCGGTCTTCTTCTTCGGGGCTTTAGCCGGGGCTTTAGCCGGTGCGGCTGCTGGAGCTACTTCTGCCATGATTCTCAGTTACTGTTAATGATTCTCTGAAATCGGCCAGCAGGAGGCGGAACTTATAACATTCATGAGAACCGTAAAGAGACAACTCAGGCAGCCGCTCTGCTGGCGTCTGAAATGCGTCCCCATTTGTGTTTTCTTCGCCACATTTAAGGCTTTAAATCTCCACCAAAGTGGCATTTTGTACCATAATTATCACTGTAGCGGAAAGACAACTGTTCTCTCTCTAAAATAAGGTCATACTTGCCTTGCAAGATTTTCTCTTTTTGATTCAGGAGCGCTGGAAGGTGTCAGCATCTCTTTAATTCTGTGCATCGAGTAGCGAGTTTTCCCCACATTTCTTCTCCTAAAACATCTAAAACCATTTTGCGGGAGACATAATCGCGGTGCTCTCGATAAAAAAGAAGGTTGCGGACAGAATAAAAGTATTTTGGTTGTCATCTTTGTATTATCTGCGTATTAAATTGGAATGGTTTTCCCGGCAGTAAACACACAGAAACTGTCTATGAATAAACCAGTCAGGATTCCTCTCTGGGAAGAATCCAATGGAAATGTCTTATGTCCCATCAAATAAATAATGAGAGTAAATATTATCAGAATTGTATATCAGATTTAGATTTAGATGTTCACATACGCAATATGTGTTCATTTTTTTCGGGATAGAAAATAGATTTATTCCCTGATTCAAACTTTGAATTTGCATTTACAAATCAAACTGCATCTTTGTATATTTACACTCCTGTAGACTTTTGCGTTATTTAAGCTCTTCCAAATTAAATTGATAGTCACAAGTAAAATCTAAATAAAAGATATGGATTAATAATATTTAATGCAGCATTTAAATGCAACTTTAAAAAAATGAGGGATGAATAGCTTAGGGAACAACACTAACTCTAACTTCTATTGGGAATGTGTGTCAGTGATTGAACAAATATACTTTGATTTTCATTTCTGTTTAGGTTGAGCAAATGATTCCAAATCCAAATTTGTCTATCTGTTTTAAATGCCATCCATCCATCCATCCATTTTCCTGCACCCTTATTCCCTTACTGGGGTCGGCAGGGTTGCTGGTGTCTATCTCCAGCTGTCATTTCAGGCGAGAGGCGGGGTCACCCTGCACAGGTCGCCAGTCTGTCGCAGGGCAACACAGAGACAAACAACCATGTACACACACACTCACACCTAGGGAGAATATAGAGACCAATTAACCTGACAGTCATGTTTTTGGACTGTGGGAGGAAGCCGGAGTACCCCGAGAGAACCCACGCATGCACAGGGAGAACATGCAAACTCCATGCAGAAAGACCGGGAATTGAACCCAGAACCTTCTTGCTGCAAGGCAACAGCTCTACCAGCTGTGCCACTGGGCAGCCCTTGTTTTAAATGATTGAGTTCAATTAGTATGATCATAAAATTAGCTGGCAATAATCAACATTGGAGGAATCAGTGCAATATGAAGTCACCATTTGCTCCCATCAAGCAAGTATTGACTGATCAAAACCCTTTTATTAATACTTGTTTAAATAATTTAAACATTTCTTTTATTCCGAAATAAACTTTTAGATTAAAAAAAACATGGTAGACAGTAGCTTAAGAAATGTCAAGTGGATATTTGTAATTTTTCTTCAGTTTTTTTGGCATCATAAAAATATAAGATGAAAGGGTTTATTAAATATTTAACACTTTAGCTTTACTACCTAGATAGGGACTTTTGCTTCAAGTTGTATTTGTGTGGCCCTAAAAAGGGCCTTTGTGGTTTTGATGGTAAACCGCAGGTTTACTTGGAGCTGGTGTACTTGGTGACCGCCTTGGTGCCCTCGGACACGGCGTGCTTGGCCAGCTCTCCGGGCAGCAGGAGGCGCACAGCCGTCTGTATCTCCCGGGAGGTGATGGTGGAGCGCTTGTTGTAGTGAGCCAGGCGGGAAGCCTCGGAGGCGATGCGCTCGAAGATGTCGTTGACGAACGAGTTCATGATGCTCATGGCCTTGGAGGAGATGCCGGTGTCGGGGTGGACCTGCTTCAGCACCTTGTACACGTAGATGGCGTAGCTCTCCTTCCTGGTCTTTCTCTTCTTCTTGCCTCCTTTGCCGGGAGTCTTGGTGACGGCTTTCTTGGAGCCCTTCTTGGGCGCAGACTTGGCGGGTTCAGGCATCCTGATGTGTTTCTCAGAAACAGCAAGCAATGACGAGGCGCGCGCAGAGACTGGTATTATAGAGGCTGCATGTAAATGAGAGTGCGTTGACGCCTGCCTCTGATTGGCTGAGCTCATCGGCAGGTTAGACAGTGTCAGTGTGCAGTGAGCGCTCTCGAGGTCACTGCGTTTTTTATATTTCAGGCAGATATACATTATTTTTACATAGTTTCTACATTTCCCACTTACATATTCAAAATCCTATAACAACTGAATAACATGTTGATATGATATGTTGACTATGACTTGCATACATAAATTGTTACTGATTTCATTTTCTCCACCTTTCACTTTAGGAATGTCTCAGATGATGGCAGAGGTGAAAAGTTATTAATTATATTTACTCAGTCAGTGTGAGCAGGTTTACTGGACAGTTTTCGCTTTTACTTAACTACCCTTGAGTAAATTTTATAGGATACCGAGTGAAGAACAAAAAAAATACAAAAGTATAATTTTGAAATGTGCTGCATACTTTTATAAAAGAAAATTGAGGAAAAGCTCATTTTACTTGGGAATGAATGTTGAGTACTCTACCAACCCAGGGTGACTTTTCTCTGGACATAAGTCTAATCAAAAATCGCTATATTTATACGTTACCAATCCCATTTTCTGAACACAATATGGGGTGAGTCAAACTAATCAATACATAATGCTAGAACCAATAATCAATATAGTGCTTCAGTGCTAAAAATAAATCATACTTTGCACAATTCAAATCTTTAGATGCATGAAACAAACATGACAATTCAGGAACCATCTCTTGAGAAGTGTGGGTGGCTCTTAAAAGAGCCGTTGGTTTGTAGTAAAGAGCTGGCTGATTTAACCGCCGAAGCCGTACAGAGTGCGGCCCTGCCTCTTGAGAGCGTACACCACATCCATGGCGGTCACGGTCTTCCTCTTGGCGTGCTCGGTGTAGGTGACGGCATCACGGATGACGTTCTCCAGAAAGACCTTGAGCACACCGCGGGTCTCCTCGTAGATGAGACCGGAGATACGCTTGACTCCACCACGGCGAGCCAGACGGCGGATAGCGGGCTTGGTGATTCCCTGGATGTTATCACGGAGGACTTTACGGTGACGCTTGGCGCCTCCTTTTCCCAGTCCTTTACCTCCCTTTCCGCGGCCACTCATTGTGATCTTAACGTGTTTGGCTAGAAACCTAAACTGAGAGACGCTTGTGAAAGTCCGAATTTAAATACATACTGCGGACGTAAATGGAGACAGACAGTCCGCCATTTTTTGTCTTTACGCGCTCAATCCCCTTTCGCTTATTCAATGAGATCTCTGATTAAAATATATAGGGGTCGCAAAGTAAAAATAAATAACGGTTGGAATACAAATCTGCACAAAGCAAAAATATCTATGGAAACCTGAATAATTTTGCACCAAAAAAACAAACCAAAAAATTAAAATGACAAAATACAAAAATAAAAAAAAATACATAAAGCCACCTTTCTACATATAAAATAATCAAGGTGCTTAGAGGCCAAGTAATACACATTAAATCACACATAGATCTGAATGTGAACTTGGTTTAGGTAGGAAGAAGATTTTCATCACACGTTAAGATCCAGTGTTGTATCTTTTCAACACTCCTCAAATGACTCAATTTCCAAATGTGCAGCAGAAACTTTATAGACTTAGATAAATGACATAGAACAAATCCACATTGGATGAGTGAAAACATATGAAGTCAAGATGATGCATTGTCATCTAGATATTAAGGCCATAGGGCCATATTGAATATAGCATACTGACTATTTGTGTAAACATGTATAAAATAAACCATTCTGCAGAAACTGTGGTTGAAGTTCAAGAATTTCTATATAGGGACTAGGTTTTTAGTGTAGTATTCAATGACACTGAGCTTAAGTAAAAATGTAATCGTTTAGATTCAATCAGCTCACAACTTGTGATTGATATTAGTGAGTTATCCACAAATTTCTGATTTGTATCATGATTGATGGAAAATATAGGGAACATTCATGAATATATCACCTCATTTCAATGGTAACTTCAGGTCATTTATAAATGTGCTTTGTATCAGACTTATATCTAAAGAAATTCAGAATGTAACTCTTCAGATAGATGTGGGTGGCTCTTAAAAGAGCCGTTGGGTTTGTAGTTTTTAAGCAGTAGAGGTTTACTTGGCCTTGGCTGCTTTCTCAGTCTTCTTGGGCAGCAGGACAGCCTGGATGTTGGGGAGAACACCACCCTGAGCGATAGTGACTCCTCCCAGCAGCTTGTTGAGCTCCTCGTCGTTGCGGACGGCCAGCTGCAGGTGACGGGGGATGATCCTGGTCTTCTTGTTATCGCGGGCGGCGTTTCCAGCCAGCTCCAGGATCTCAGCGGTCAGGTACTCGAGCACCGCCGCCAGATAGACTGGCGCTCCGGCGCCGACGCGCTCGGCATAGTTTCCTTTCCTCAGCAGCCTGTGAACACGGCCCACTGGAAACTGGAGCCCAGCACGGGATGAGCGGGTCTTTGCCTTAGCTCTGGCTTTGCCGCCGGTCTTTCCGCGTCCAGACATGTTCTAGGTTCTTCTTTTTTCAAGGAGAAATAATGCCGTTACGGTGGCCAGCAGTATTTATACACACCATCTATCCGCTGATTGGTTAAGTATCGGCAGAAGAGACGTCGTCCAATCAGAATGCCCTACGTCAAGTTTCCGAACTGCAGAGATGACTTCTGCTCAGCAGCGGATGGGATCTACCGAAAAAATTCTAAAGTAACTTGATATAATTTACAATATCATTTTAATACATGAAAAAGTACTTGCTTACTTGCTTAATATTTAAAATTTAATAAAATTAAAATAAAAATTTTTATGCGGTATTTTCAAAACATTTAAGACATTGTGTAAAGGCTGTACGTTTTTATTTTGGCAACGTTCTATATAAAAATTTTACATTTTGCTTTTACAAATTGTACTTTCTAACATCTACTTGAGCTATGAAACTAAAATGACATTACCTAATTTTGTGAAAATTCTCAAATTCAGTGAAACCGCATTAACCTTTCAGGAAAACATTTAGAAATACACTCCACCTGAACAAAATCCCTCCACAATTTAAAAAGTAAAAAACTTATCCGACAAAAATATATATGGCAGCTACAGATGACACAGGGGTTGCCCAGTTATTGCACTCTCCTTCACATAAAATACACAAAAGTTTTTGCTGTGTATAAATATACTTCATCCAAAATACTTAACATCATCGATCTTATTTTTAAATACACTCCTGTATACAAGATAAAGTTTGGAAGGAACCAACAAATATCTCTGTTATAGGGATCATGTGAAACCTTAACAGACCTTTAACTCCAAGTATTATTTATGTGTTTAAAGAGATGTAATTAAGCTTGATTTATATATAAATGAATCGCTCTTTAGATGAATGTAGGTGGCTCTTAAAAGAGCCGTTGGGTGCAATTTATACTGATATCGTTTAAGCACGTTCGCCACGGATACGGCGGGCCAGCTGGATGTCTTTGGGCATGATGGTGACCCTCTTGGCATGAATGGCGCACAGGTTGGTGTCCTCGAAGAGACCCACGAGGTAAGCCTCGCTGGCTTCCTGCAGAGCCATGACGGCGGAGCTCTGGAAGCGCAGGTCGGTCTTGAAGTCCTGAGCGATCTCCCTGACCAGGCGCTGGAAGGGCAGCTTGCGGATCAGCAGCTCAGTGGATTTCTGGTAGCGGCGAATCTCTCGCAGAGCCACGGTACCGGGCCTGTAACGGTGAGGCTTCTTGACTCCGCCGGTAGCTGGGGCGCTCTTACGGGCAGCTTTGGTTGCCAGCTGCTTCCTGGGAGCCTTTCCTCCGGTGGATTTACGAGCGGTCTGCTTGGTTCTTGCCATTGCAGTTCAGAAGGTTTCTTCGCGTTTAAAACTGAAGAGATGAATTCTGTGGGCTGCAGCGGGGATTTATAAAGAGCCTGGCGGCGCGGGGGCACTTCTGATTGGTTCAAATTTCTGACGTAGTGAAGCAAATCTGTCTCAGCTATTGGTTGAATTTGAAATTTCAAAATAAAGCGCGAGAGTCATGTGATGAACCTCGAGGCGGGTGGGGGAAAAAAGGACAGGTGTTTAAAAAAAGTAAAGTCTGGAATTTATATGAATAGATTCTTATAATATTTAGTAAATATTGCTTTTGAAATTCAAGAACTTGTCTATTTCTCACCGCAACACCGGCTTTATATCTTTAATTGAAAAAACTGACCACAATACAAAGACATGTATTGTGATTCTCTTTATCCCTTATTTTACTTTATTTATAAAGTTTATGTATTTATATTTAGCGTTTTTTACAAAAATAAAATTTCCGTTTTAATACAATTATGACCAGTAATTATGATTTTGATTCATATCTAAAAATAAAATCACTTGTTTCTTCCATTTCATTTGTGTGAGATGATCAGCATTCTTTCTGGTTTAGTTTCAATATTAAATATAAATTAAAACATCCTCATTAAATAGCTCACTTTACAATGTAAGATTTAATTCTTTTTTTTTTTGCTGAAAGCTTACCTCACTGCAGTTTGATAGGGAGAGTCATTAAGTTTAATTCTGAATGTTTCTGCGTCAGCTTAAAGTGACTGAATTAACTGTGAAGCTCCTTGGGATCCTCTACATTAGTACTAGTACACTTATTACTTACTGTATGGATGTGGTTAATTGTAGGTCGTTGAATCATTTCTAATATTGTATTAACTGTGACTGATTGCTTATTAGGAATCATGTCTTAATTTGTAGAAGTGGTGGCTCTGAAAAGAGCCTTTGGTGCCTTAAGCAGTGGTTGGAGGAGAAAAGTTGTTTACTTCTTGGCCTTCTTCGCTGCGGGTTTTTTGGCTCCCGTTTTCTTGGCTGCAGGCTTTTTAGCAGCCTTTGGCTTCTTAGCGGCGGGCTTTTTAGGGCTCTTTTTGGGGCTCTTCTTGACTACCTTTTTTGGAGCTTTCTTGGCCGCTGCCTTCTTCGGGGATTTCTTGGGCGCTGCTTTTTTAGCGGCAGGTTTCTTAGGAGTTGTGGCCTTCTTGGCGGCTGGTTTCTTTGCCTTAGCGGGAGCCTTCTTCTTCACCTCCTTTTTGGCCGGTTTGACGGCTTGGGGCTCCTTGGCGAGCTTGAAGGACCCGGATGCTCCGGTCCCTTTAGTTTGACTAAGAGTCCCCTTTGTCACAAGCTTGGTAACGGCGGTGTTGATGCGCTTGTTGGCCTTGGCCACATCTACGCCTTTCCCGGCGAGGACCTTCTTGAGCGCCGCCACAGACATCCCCTTACGCTCCTTGGAGTCGGCCACGGCGACCACAATGAGTTTAGCGAGGCTGGGTCCATCTTTCTTAGCCTTGGTAGCGGTCTTCTTCTTCGGAGCTTTAGCCGGGGCTTTAGCCGGTGCGGGTGCTGGAGCTACTTCTGCCATTATTCTCAGTAAACGATACAAGTCTCGAGCGCGAGGCGGAACTTAAAACGTCAATGAGAACCGTAAAGAGACAACTCAGCCGGCTTTGTCTGCAGCCGCCTGTAAAGCGTCTGTTTGTGTTTTCTTCGCCACGTTTTAGGCTATAAATCTTTGTCAACTTTATATTTTTTGTCATAAATGTTACTGTAACAGAAAGAGAACTACTATCTCTCTAGACTAGGGTCATATTTGTTTTTTATTTTTCCCCCAGGAACCTTCAAAACTCTTAGATACGCGACGATTTACTCCGGCTAGTGGGGAGTTTTTTCTACATTTCATTCTACAAAACAACAAAAATAAGTTTGGATGTAGTATATTTAGGGTACCTCCGTTAGCAGAGACATGCAAAAATAAAATAACAAAAAAATAATTTTAATTGTGCGATTTGATGAGTAATTAAAAGGTCTTTTTTTGCCGGAAATAAACACACAAATAAGGGTTCGTTTCCTGAATGTGTTTGCTGGAACAGATTGCTTGTTTCATTAAATTTTTTATGAAATCTGGTGATATTTGAGTACAATGTAAGCTCTTCTTGATGAAGAAGTTCACCAAAGCGGTGTTTGTAATTTAATCTCTTTATCACCTACATAAATTATATCTTACTTGATGTACATGTGGCAGTTTCCATCTGTTTCTTCTAATTCAGCAAAGCTTACGGACCTTGTCTGTAGTTTATTCATAAAGTCTCGTGTTTAAACATAAATTTGATGGGAATTTATCAGAATAAGGGACAATGAAGAATTAAAAGGTTAATAAGCTAATTATAGCCTTTTTAAGATTATTATAACCCTACTGCTCAAACGTAGCAGTATCAGGCTGGTGTTTTCTGGATGTTCAGATCATTTCATTGCTTATAATCTGCATGGGTGTTTTGTGGGGTGTGGGGACTCCACCTTTATTCTAAAAATATCAGAGTTGGTATTTTGTTTACATGCTGTTTATCAAATTGCAGGTGTGCTGTTTATTATGAAAACAGCATAAAGCCTTGCACTCACAGAAATTGACTTCTTACTAATATGTAACAAATCTTCTTAGAACATGCAAACATGTGTTATAAACAGCATCTCAGCCTCATTAATCTACATGAATTTCAGAGATGCCTAGAGTTTTAAAATAAGCACACAATCAAACAAATACAACTCATCAAGACACTCACTTGTGTTTGGTTAAATACTGTACTTCGTTACTGTGAAACATTGAGGATTTAATTATTCATTTGCAATAATGTGAAGTTTACAGATCTAAATAAACAAAGGACATTCGGCATATTCCTTTATTTAACTTGAAACCTGTTTCTTCTTTAACATGATGCCAGTTTTTCTGTAGACAAAGCAAACTTCTTTGTGTCATTAAACGGCATTATAAAAATTATTTTAGCAAATTGTGGCTGTAATTTCCCTGGCATGAAAAAGTTAGAGCTGTTAAAAATGTGTAGCTGTATTATTATTACTATGATGCCTCTGGAACTGGAGTTTGTGTTATTAGGGAAAGACTTATGTTTTATTTTTTAACCACAGAAGCCTATGAAAAACGCACTTACCACAAATTAAATGTTACTTTAGTGGAGTCACTACCCAGAATGCATTATTGTCCACTAATTTTAAACATTACTTTTCCTCTGGGGAAAATCGGTGGTTTAGGGCACCGTAATCTTTGCCAGAGTATAAACAAAACTATTGCTCCAGACGCTGAGGGAGAATCAATTAGAAACTTTCTGAAGCTATAGCAAATTACAAAAATATTAAAATTAATTTAAAACATCTTTTAACTTGTCCAAATGAAAAAAAATACTTGAATTTTGCGATATTTTCTAATGCAGTTTTTACTTTTGACTTTTATTTTGAAAATCTAAAACGGAAGCTGCTTTAAGCGGGATTTCCGGTAATGTTTGTCACCAAAGAAACGAGATGAAATCTGCCTAAAATTTACCCGTTAGAACATAATGTGAGTGTTTTTCTGGTTACCTCCGACCTTATGCTGCAGTTTTGATGCAAACGGGTGGTTTAATTAACCCACCAGTCAACTAACAAGGTTAGATAAAACTCTTAGCTGTTGTTACGCAGCGACTTGAATAAAACGTTGCTAACGTCCAGAAACGAAACAAAAACCAGCTGATTTCTAGAACAGTTTTCTATTAAGATTAATTTAACAACATCTGTTTTATATGAATGTCATTGAATAATGACTGCAGTGTATTTTACTGTTTTTTGTAAACTCAAAGTTGTTCATTGCTAACAGGAAGTAAGTAAAATGTATGGAAAAAGAGCAAAACAAAACGAGAGTGACGCATCAGAAATTAAATAAGTCAGACCACCAGTAAGATTCAGGACTATAATAAAACTGTTGCAGTTTTCCTTGTCAGTGAAAAAGCAGTTATGTGTAAATAATGTTTGTCTCAAAGTTCTCGGAGCTTCCTTTTGTTTCGAGGGTCTAATTTCTTAGTCAGCAGCTTCATTGCTTTTGAGTCGTCCAGAATCTCTTAAACAGGCTGTTGGCATTAAAATATTTGTTCTAACTTGGTTTAAAACTGATCACGTAATTTTTTTTAAGTACAATTAAGGGACCTGCTTATCTTATTGGGAATTTGTGGTCAAGAACTCTGAATATGATCATATTTATATATATATCTGACCTTTAAGTGTGATGAAAACATTCATACTTGCATGTTGTTACTCAGGATGAGTTTATGCATATGCAGACTCAGCCTTTCTCTGCTGGCTTCCTGTCAATTCCCAGATTCAATAAAAATGTTTCACTTTGGAAGTTTACCGCTATATTTACAGATCATTTCTGATAGCAAAACTGAATCTCAGGTCTGCGACTCTATGTTATTACACTACTTGTTTTATTTGTTTTACAGTTTTTGTTTGTACCTTTAAATCTTATTGTTGTTCATTAGATGTTGATTTTTAGCTTCAGAGTTAAACTAAAACTGAGTGAAGCCATTAAATAAATTGCACTACTTGTCAAACATTTGCCACTTCGCCCAAATGAGAAAGCGCTACTGGATGCTAGGAGCGGATGCAGCAGGGTCCAGGCTGAACGTAATGTGTGTTTTCTGTCCTCAGGATGAAGCTGCGGGTTCGGATCAACCGGCAGACCAGCAGGGTGGAGTTACCAGGCGAGGAGCCCACCCTGCAGGAGCTCTCAGATCTCATCAAGCAGACGCTGTTGCCCGATCACGGACTCAGGTCAGGCTTCCCTTTTCTTTCTCCCTGTGAAGGTGCATACAGATGAAGGCGTGTGTGCTGAGTTTGATCTTTGTGTCTGTCTCTGCTCAGCGCCAACACAGAGTTCAGTTTGTCTCTGAACGGCTCAGAGCTCCTCTCAGAATCCGGTCAGACTCTGTCATCCTGTGGAATCGTTTCTGGGGATCTGATCTGTGTCCTTCTGCCGCAGCCGCCACCTGCTGCCATGGCAACCTCAGAAAGGACCACAAGCTCCACAGAAACAAACAGCCAGGTGGATACCAACGGCACCACTAGCCAGGTGAGATTATATTGAGTACGCTGGGGAATTCTGGCAGAATAATCCAAACTCATCTTATGAGTTTGATGTGGAGTGAGAGTTCTCCTCCAAACGACACCGTTTTAGTTTCTAAACAACCCTCACTAACTTCAGCGTCGTCTCAGTTTTCATCAACAGACTGCAGGAAAATAAAAGTGGTCGGTCCGTGAAGCGTTCAGGTGAAGCTCTGGAATCAGCATTTTTGTCTTCCAGCAAACTGTCGGCATCAGAGCTTTGAGCAGCCAGCAAAACTTAGATTCGGTTTTATTTTCTTTTAGAAAGTAGGGCTGAAACAATTAATCAAATTAATCACGATGAATCGATTTTTGTAATAATCGTCAACTAATTTAGTAATTTAGTAAGAACAACATACAAATAGCAGAAACTAAGTTGAAGTATTTATATTTTAGCTGCAGATGCATTGTTTTCTACAAATAATCAAGAGTACATCAAACAAATGCTATGATATTTCAGTTTAGGCTAAAACATATTTAATACTGTGTAGAATAAACGTAAGTGGTGTAATGAACAATCTGAGGAATGTGCTAATTTTTCAGATTATTGGATTAATTGTCAAAATAATTGATTGATTAATCAGTTACTAAAATAATCTTTTGTTTCACCTCAATTTGAAAATTAAGGAACGACTACAAACGTTTCCACTGCTTCAGGGTGACAGTTGTGAAAATTTGGATACTGACCTCAGTATCAAAATTCTTTTGAGTTTCCCAATTTAGAAAGTAACAATACTGTATTTGGATCCATCCTGATGGTTTTGTTCTGGTTCTGTTGCAGGACAGCAGCAGCCCTCAGCCGCTGCAGGCCTGCAACATGCAGAGCTGTGTAGCAGCGCCCCCTGTCTGGGAGCCCATGCTGTGCTGCGAGGCCGAGGACGGTGAGGCTCCTCTGTCCCTGGAGCTGCTCTACCACACGGCCCAGACCAGCAGCCCCAACGACGCCATCATGGTGGCAGCCCATCTCCTCATGCTGGAGACTGGCTTTTCCACTCAGGTGAGGCCGTGGAGCCTGCTGGTCCTTCTGCTTCCTGTGGATCACAGCTGGATCACAGGTGGATCTGCTCTGTGTTCAGGGCAGCGAGCTGAAGCAGGAGATGCCTGCAGGGTGGAGGTCTGCGGGTGGAGTCTACAGGCTGCAGTACACCCATCCTTTATGTGAGAACAGTCTGGTGTCGGTGGTGGCCGTGGGCATGGGCCCCCTGCTGGTCCTTAATGGTAACTTCACTCTTCTGCTCCTGTTTTAGCTGATTCAGCATCGGATCCTTTGGATCTGGTTTGAGTCTGTAATCATAAACATTTGACCTGAAATCTGTCCAACCCGTTTTGTTTTGTCTTCTGCTTCTTCTTTGCAGTGGTTCTGAAGGTTCCTGAAACCATCGACACGGCCCAGAAGCTGCTGCTGAACCCGTCCAGCTACGTGACTCCAGATTGGCCAGGTAAGGCTGTGGTTCTGCATGTTTATTCAGATTCTCATTAGCATTAGCAGCACGCTGGGTCAGATTATACTAAAAAACAGACTGAATGACATGTGGGATTATTTGTTTAGTTATTTCTCAGAACGTCTCAGCTGGTTTCTGACCAGCTGTCCCTTCTTAAACTTCCCTGCTTTTATTCAGGAGAAAATGCAGCTGCAGCCTTCAAGAATCTGAAGAAACTCTCCCGAATCTTCAAAGACCATCTGGCGTACCCGCTGATCGCTGCTGCAAGAGAAGGTAAGCAAAGCTGAACTCTGCCCAGCCTTGAGGTGTGATGATGGACACAAAGTGACGGTGTTGTGTGTTTTCCCAGCGATGGCGCTGCCGGTGGCGTTCGGCCTGCAGGCTCTCCCTCCTGAGCTGCTGCTCCGGGTCCTCCGCCTGCTGGACATCCACTCTCTGGTCAGACTGTCGGCCACCAGCTGGCACTTCAACACCGCCGCATCCGACTCCACCCTCTGGAAACATCTGTACATCCGGGACTTCTCTAGTAAGACGTCAGAACCAGAACTCTAAACTGAAACTGTAGTTTTTATTTCTGCTCTTTAGTTCAGAGTAAAACTTCAGTTTGTTCAGGTGAAGAATCCTGTAGCTGTAACGATTAGCTAAGCTAACTCTTGAGTTAGCTGAAATGATTTGTACAATGCAGTTTATCTGATTATAACTTATACATTTTTTGTATTATTTTTAGTTCCAGATACCAAGCTACCCAGAGAGACAGACTGGAAACAGGTGACAAACTCTGCAGGAAACATTTTTCTCACTTGGATTCGAAATGTGGGATTCCTGATGACTTTTCTTTGTTCCATTGTTTTTCTTGCAGCTTTACAAAAAGTCCTATAAATCCTGTTTAGACTTACAGCATCACATTCGTCCCTACTCCCTGCCACCTTTCCCCATACGTGACATCATCACCACGGTGCCCCGTCCCCTCTTCCCTCCGCTGCCAGGGATCATTGGGGGCGACTATGACCAGAGACCGAACCTCCCACGCAACCTTCTGCGACCTCGCTACGACCCCATCGGCCCGCTTGTGGACATCCCCTCAGGACGACCCCGTTTGGATTTCCGGAGACCAGGAGGAAGATCGGCAAATATCCGGCGAGGATTCATCTGAGTGTTGATTCCAGAACTGAACAATAAAAGCACAACAAGAGTTTATTAAAGTCTGTTTGGTTCTGGAGCTCCAAAGATGAGACTGGAAATACTTTAAAATGGATTTTAAGTCTCAAAGAGAACTGAACGTTTCCACTAAGACAACATGAATCTCTAAATGTCTAAAAACGAAAGGAAATTTACTTTAAAAAAATTAATAACATTGAAAACTAATCTAGTTGGATGTTCTCCAAGTGGTTAGCCTTTACTCTTCCTCAGAAACACAAGATGCAGGTGAAGTTGCTGCTTCGTTCAACTTCTTACACAGAATCAAATATGTTTCTGTGGCAGATTTATATAAAGAAAATATTTTCATCATTGAAAACTAAAAACTTTGCTTTGTTTTGTGTTCAGGTTTTCTTGTGGTAATGCTTTCATTTAAGTTTCAGCTCAGAGGTGTGAGGCTAGCAGCTTTAATACAATGGATAAATCTAAATATTTTTATTTACAGTGTCTTCTAATGAAATCAATTTAAATTGAGCAAACCAGACAACAGATCATTGGTCAGTTTATTCTGGGATTTATACAAATGTGTTGTATTTGGTTTGTAAAATAAACCTCCTCTGCCACAAGTCAAGATTGAAAGGATTATTCCATGTTTCTCCAGCTGATAACTTGAATAAATTAAGTGGCTAATCACTAAGAAAAATATTTTGTGATTTATTATGACTATGTGTCACCATTACCTAGTTTTTCAATTGCAAGCTGTGTTAATTACCTTCATAAATATATACATGTAAAGTGGGATAAAAAAGCAGGATATATTCAGTCTGCCATATTTTTCTGAGTAAACATCAGAAGTATCTTTAACACATGAATGAAGGTTACATTTTCCATTTGGGAGCTGGTTGTCCAGTTACAAAGTTAAATCTACCTGTAAACATATTTTACTCACCTGGATGAAATATAAATTCTATTTCGTATAAATATTTGTAACTTGCATGTTTCAGTGAGGGACATTTTTACAAATTGCTTTGATAATTCATATACAGTTAAGGTTTTCCTTCTCCTTGCCAGTGTCCGGAGACCATTGCAAATGACGTCATCTTTTGTCTGGAAAATTAGGGGTGCGCTTGTTTAAACCGGGACATTTGAGCCCACGGAGATGTGCATTTCAAGCGGGCGGAGCTTGATGTGGTGTAACGTTGAATATTGTCCATGGTCAGATTCTGTCTTCGTTCCCAACCGACGGTGTGTCAAAGGGTCCAGGTAACTGACACACCAGTTGTTTTAACGTCTGGAGAGTCAAAACGGTTAGCTTAAATTTACCTTTGGTGCTGTTTGAATGGGACATTTTATAAAATTACTGTGTATTTTATACAGAGAATTGCCCTGTCAGTGTAATACAGTGTGAACAAGGACTTTACTTGGTCCAAATGATTTTTGGTCTAATTTCAGCTGACTTGTCTCCGTTGAACGTCAACGTGGCCGCCATTTTGGAGATGGAAAATCAAGCCACTTGGACAACTCAGGTGACTAAAACTAAACTATTAACAATGAATTAGAGTTTGCAGTTAACAATAAAATATGTTTGTTTTCGTTCAAGTATGGGAATTTTTTTTTACCTTCAGGGTTAATTGTTTTGCAATAATTAAGAATCCTGACAAAATCATTTGACATAGTTTCGGGCACTTAAAAAGTCCTATTATTTCTCTCTCTTGTAACAGTTTGCCTGAAGAACATTAATCAATTTGTTTCTAAATTTTAATTCATTGCATTTTAATTTATTTTTTGTGCTTTTAAACACTTTTGTCACCGAAGTTTTATTTGAAAGGTCTTAGATTAAAATTACACTAATCATATTTTTTTTTCTGTTATTTCCACATTATTTAGATTTTTTTAAAAATATAACTTTAACCTTTTCAAACTTTCTTTTCCCTCTGTAGCATTTAGTATGTATTAAGCTGCATCGTTTAGTCGTTCAGGGATTTTCGTTTCCTTATTTTTATTTTATTCAGGCGGACTCAACCTTCAATGTCCCTGGATTTAAGGACTAACAGAATCGTCTGCGACACCTCTGCGTGCTCTTGGTTCAGTTTGCGTTTCTGCGCCTTTTAGCTGCCCTGTCTCTTTAAGGCCTTCATGTTACCGGAAGTGCGAGGGGTGTTTCCAGCTGATCTGAACAACAGAAGTAGCAGGATCTCCCTCAGCACACCGACCTGTCTGCTGTTGTTCTCGGCCACCGCAGCACAGCGCACCGGTCCTGACCTCCAGCGGCCTCTTGGCGCCAGATTACAATCTAATCCGGAGCAAATTTGAAGGAGAACCGGGGGATATCCCGGTGTCCCCCTTTTTCTGGTCCTCCTTGTAGCCGTTAGTTAGCTGCCGTGAACCGGTACTGTGGGCTGCTTTTAGCCCGGATTGTCATGATCCCAGCTCGGAGATGGCGTCCTTCCCCGATTTGTGTAAGGCTGTCGGGCCCGCGGAGGAGGAGAACGGAGAACTGGACGGCTCCCTGCAGCAGATGCTGAAGGCCATCGCCGACGAGAGGAACCGACTCAACAGCCGACAGGAGATCAGCGGACTCGGTGAGTCTGATCCTCCGTGGACCTGAGACTGTTTGTGGGAGCTGCGTGTTTGCTGCTTTATATCCGATTTATCCTGATTTATTTCTGGAAAGGACAACCAATCAGAGTCCAGTAAGCCTTCTAATCGCTTTATATGTGTCACTATTTGTTTTTCCGTGTATCTTCGTCCAGCTTTGTTTCCAACTTTCTGCGCCTCATACTCTATGCAGGGCCGTACCAATGTTTTTAAGAGACTCCAACTATGGGCCCCATTTTATTTTAAAAGTGAGGATATCCTTTTGTTGTCCCTCATTGTGGGTGCAGCAAAGTGGCAGGCAAATTAATGGTAAAAATTATTATTAAAGTATACAAAGTAAGATACTGTAAAGTAACGCTGATTTAAAAATGCAAGTAAAACTGAGTAGGATAACTTAAAATATGTACCAGGCCACCAACAACAGAGGTGTGACTTAATTTGATAAATTAGCAGTTCAGAATGAAGTGATATTTTTAGATCAAAGCACAAATACTGAATTTCTTACATTGAACCCAACGAAAACAGACCAGATTTTATCTCAGCTGGTAACAAGATGGAGGCACCAAAACAACTGATCGTTTCACAAACTTCAACTTTTAGTGACTTAAAGATTCTTTACATATTATGCCTTAAAATTTTAATTTGCTTTAGTAATGAAGCTAAATACAAGGTTAGCAGCTTTTATGTAGGGTGAGAGGAATCTTTCACGTGTTTTACATAATCTGAACTCTACTGTATTCTCTCATCTAATAACTTTGTTGGGAGTTTTTTTTATTTCTCAGTTTGCTCTAAATTAAAACGCATTTAAAAATAGATCTTTCCTTAAAATGTGCATGTATTAAAACCTGAAAAACAAAATGTGTTAATGGTCAACTGAAAGTTTACTGATTGAATTCAACAACATGCACTGATCAGACGTGTTAAATTCGACATCACTGTTTAAACTGGTCTGGATGGAAAATCTTGTGGTTTGTTCCTGTTGGTTTTGTAGCTGGAGTTCTTCTGCTCTGCCAGTTTTCAGATCCTTGGTAAAAGAGGAAGCTTTACAGATTTAAACATTGCCCAACTTTGGGAAGAAAAAGCATAGTGAGACACTGAAGTAATTGCAGGAAAAGTAAATGTTTTATTTTTGTATTTCAGAATGAGTTTTTTTTTATAGAATCATCAGCAGCAACGCAGGAAGATATAAAGAGATGTTCAAACGAGCAAAATGGCAGAAATGAGCTCTGCAGTATTAGCAACCATGTTGCAGATTTGATTAGAGGACTCAACACAGAGAGCAATGTAATTAGTTTAAAAGTGAAAATAAGCAGTTATTACTATACCAAATGTTTATTCAATCACATTTTAAATATTAGTTTTCTACGTCATAATGTTTTCTCTTAAGAGTATATTAAAAAAAACAAAACTCCAGATTTATTTTAACAAACTTAATTTAAGTCTTCAGCCTAAATGAGATAATTAATTCATACATTACTGATTTATAGCAGCATTAAAAGTTTAGGAAAAAGCCTCAGGCTTTTCATGACACATGAATACATTGAAATGTTTTATCTTTCTGTTTGTGTCAATTAATGATCTAATCATTAAAAGAGGCAGATGTGACGGTTAAAATTATGAGAAATAAATAAAAACTTTGCCAGGTAACTAACATTTAGAGGAAGTTTGGACTTCCTCTAAATTTTTAGTATTTTTTTAGGAAGACGTCACACAAACCAAAGAAGCTGGAAAGGTCAAAGGCCACATTTCTGAGTAATCAATAGCAAGCAACAGGAGAAATTACCACAAACAACGAATTCAGTTAATTTAGGAATAATCACACTCTGTGGGTTTCAGTTCAGCTCCAGAAAAGTTTTTTATTTTTAGTTTTCTTGCTAAATGAAACAGTCTTTCACTGATGCACTGATATATTAAAACTAATTGGACAAAACAAGAGTTGATTAAATCAATCCAACAGATTTCTGCTGATTTTCTGCATTCTTACTTTGTGAGAAGTAATAAAATAACCTCCTTAAAAGTCAGGATTGTAATGAAAAATCTGTATTTTCTAGCAGAAACCTTTGAATCTGCTGCTTTAATTATCTTCATGAAGAACGTGTGTGTAACGTCTCAGTACGTCTTTTCAGTGGAAGCTGTTGGCAGCAGCTAAACTTTGCTGTTAAGGTCTGAATTGATCCAGTCGTCCTGAATTCACACAAACACTCCCCAGCTGATAGAGAAGTGTCGGCTGTGCAGTTTGCTGGGTGTTTCTGCCCCGTTTTATCGGCCCTAGAGCAGACAGTTGGTGTTGTTCGTTTGCTGTGGTGCATAAATCAATAGAGCTCTGTTTGAAAAGCGATGACTTCATCACAGCTCGTCACGCCGCCACCGCTGCAGGAACAACGCTTCCAGCTGCTGAGTCCCTCCATAAATTCATGAGTTTGTTTCTTTGCTGTCCCAAAAACATCCAGCAGAATTTGAACTTTTACTAAGTATTGAGAATTTTTGAACAAGCTGCCATTTTTGCTCAACCACAAACTGTAGATGTAAAAATTTGTCCTTCTTTTGTCACTGAAAGTAGTTTTAAAAAACTGACTTTTTAACTGCAATTTAAGATCTCAGAATTTTTTTAATTTATTTTCTGTTACAGAAAAGGGAGTTTGGAAGAAACCGAAACATTAAAAGCGTCAGCTGTGTTGAATCAATCATTTTCACTACATGAGCCAGTAGAGTTCTAGTGTAAAGTGTTTGTTTAAAAGGATTTTTAAATATTTTCTATTTTTACAAACAGGCATTCAATGCTTTTACTGGTAAATGTTAAAATATTACAATAGAGTTAGAGCACAACGTCCTTAGAAACTCATTACAGTGAAGTTAATTATTAAGTTGCCTAATCAGAACCCGACCCTCTCTGCTGTGCTGTAACTAAGCGCTTTAAGCTCCGCCCACCAGAGGAAACTGGATGATTACTAAATCCAGTTTAATTTCTTTTAGCTGTTATTGTTAGTTTTAATGTAAAATACTAAGAAACAACCTGTGTTCAGTTTGGTTTCACTTTAATCCATCATAGCCTGATTTGAAAAAACAAAAACAATGAATTACTTTCCAGATCAAGATGTTTGTTTTGTCTCAAATCGCAGCCTGAAGACCAGATGCCTCCATCCATCCCTAAAGCCTCCTAAAATAAAAACAGGAGGAAAAAATTTTCATTTAATTTCCTGGGTTGGAAAACGTTTGACTAGACCAGAAGTAAATCCATTTATTTAGGCTCCATTGTGACTGGAAAGTGGAGTTAAAGTATTGCAGTCGAAGCAGATCTGAGCCTTAAAAGCAGAACTTAGGTACTTGAGGAAGTGAGCAGCTGGTGTGTTCTCCTGTCCTTGGATGCTCCTCTGCAGGCTGCTGACTCAGCACTCTTAAAGCAAATCACCAACAGTGACTCAGGCCTGTACTCGCATCACACAGTCACAACTATCATTTTCTTTGCTATGCAGTAATAATTTTACTCTTTCCATGTTTGACATCTTATAGAGCATAAAATCTCCAATCATTAAATCACCAATGTTCCTTAGTTTATATTCAGGTCACTGATTGAAAAATATTTCAAACTGAAGTTGACCAATCAGTGCAGTGATGCTGGACCAGGTACAAGTAATTATTCAACACAACATCTCAATGTTGAAGCAAAACACCAAAGTTTGAAGCTTTTAATGTGACAAAATGTGGAAAAGTTGAAGACTTTTGCTGCATCTCGGTTTTTTTCCAGGTGTTTTTATTAAGTTTCAATGGTTAACAGTAAAGAATCAATAACTGATCAAGAAGTCTCAGATATGTGATCAATATTTAGTTAGAGCTGCCTGTGGAGTCAGGTTGGATCTGATTACCGGAACAAGAAGGTAAACAGGAAGTTATTAGAGTAACTTTACTGTTATTATACATCGGTAAAGTTTCCCCTGTTAACCTTCAACTGGTTGAAACCTGAAGCAGAATCGTAGAGCTGACCGTCAATGCTTGGGCTCTTTATAAACCCTCACATATAAACACTGTGACATCAGCTTGTTGTTCTCTGATGGAGAGAATAAATCACATCAGACGCTCGTCTGCTTCTGTGCAGTAAAAATAGCTGATCGCTCTGCGACTCCAATAATAAATCCTGCTGAATATTTAACCAGGCACAGCGAGTCAGACTGACTGAGCTTCTGCAGAAATGTTCATGCATTCACAGCTGGTTCACATGGGGGCAGGTTTGACCCCAGCAGGAAGTCGATTACCTGTTTCCTGTTTGTGCTCAGGTCTGGAGCGACTTTAAAACCCAGGATGCTCCTTTTTCCCTTCCGATAGATATCTGGTGTTCAGTGTCGATCTGATACGAGAAACAGCTGAACTGACTTAAAACGATTCTCTGTTTTTAAGTTGCAGATATAAATCTGCTTCAGCTTTTTGCAACCAATCTGCAGCTGTTTTTCAGCTCCTTCCATATGGTTTCGCTGCGATTCAGCTGCAGGAATCAGGAAATGTTTCAGGAAAACCTTGCAGACTCATTAGAAACCTTCAGCTCTGCGTCGCCCCGCGTTTCCTCCAGCTGGGTTTTAGGACCCGGGCGTCCGCCATCACGTTTCTGGGTCACAGCATAAAACAGGAGTGGCAGGAAATCATTCGACTCGTCTGGCATCTTTGAGCCAAACGGACGAACTGGGGATGAGGAAATGTGGATCCATTGCTGCTGGTTTAGAGAAACAATATAAATGTTCCTGCAGAGAGAAACTGTGATCTGCTTTGGAAACGACAGCATGTCACCAGAACCAAAAGGAGAACACAAGATGAACCCGGAGGGTTCGTCACATGACAAACGGGTCACACACATTAGTCAGGGAGGTCAAGTGATGCACACTCAGATTTTCCTTAGTCTACAGAGACGACATGGGAGACTGATGGGTCAGTAACTGGTCCAGTAACCAGGACTGGGTGATGCATTTTATTTGATCAATTAGTTACATTTTTGGAAAATCTGGATTTTTTTCACTGCTCTCCTTTGGTTCCAATCTAAATAAAGAATAACATATTTATTCCAGAATTAAGTCACAATATTAGGAGACTAAGTTAATAATTTCATGAGAACTCCAACATGAAAAATAACAAATAAAAGGAGGAATATTGAGCGTCTAGTGAAGCTGTACTTTTGTATCGGTTTTACAACTAAGGAAATATTTAAACTTTTAAGACTTGAATCAAATTATGAGTAGCAGGAGTTTTAAATGGCAAACTGATCCTCATGACTCTACAAGCTTTTTCATTCAAATGTTTTTCTCATCATTTTAAAATGTCCTTCTGGTAAAATTGTGGCTTTTTTCCTGCTAATATTATGACTACATGTTTTTAATAAAACAAATATACTAGCCACCCAACTCACAGAAGTCGTGATTGTAATAAAAGCCACTTTCTGTCATTTCTAATTTCTTTCTCAGAAAAGAAATGAATTAAAATCGGATCTGGTAAAAAATAGATTTTATTCATGCGGCTGCAGTTTTTAGAGAATTCGGATCACTTTCCCCGCCGTGACGCTGCGTCTGGTTTCATCACAGCTGATGTATTTTTAAAGCAGGATCCAGAGCTATAAATAGATCAGGACGTCTGAGGCGGCGGAGCCGTCAGAACAGCGACGCTCAGACAGAAACCAAACCTTGGTCACATCTTTGGTCCGACTTCACTTTGGTTTCCAAACTTCTGCTCAAACCTGACTGGAGAAAATAAAACTGGTTTGAGCTTCATGAAGGTTTCAGCTCTGAGATCTAAAGTATCGTTGTGACCTTGAGTTAATGACTTCCTGCGGTTACCACGGCGCCGCCTTCCTGATCCTCTGGTTCTTCCTGTTTGGTTCAGCAGCCGCTCTTGGTGACCCTGTCATGTCTTCTCGTCAAGTGTGACTGATTGGAGGTCAGAGGTCGTCTGGAGTTTGTTTTTAAAGTGTGAACAGCTTTAACTGATCGACTGGAGCTTCACTTTAGATAAAAATCAACTATTTACTTTCTGTTTTTATAAATTCATCCCATTTCCCCCAGTAACTGTGAAATCCTTCATTTATTTTTCATTAGTTCAGCCTCTGAGGGGTTTATGGGTGAAATCCTGGTTCTCACACTTTGACCTTGTTCTGCTGCAGCTCTGATGTTCCTGTGACTTAATTAAAGCCAAACAGATCAAAGATAATGAGCTTAATCCCGACGCGCCGCCATTGGGCTCTACTCATCACTTTAATGTTGGATTTCAAATTAAAAACCAAAGCTCTGCTGTGATTGGATCTGGGCTGATTGGTTCAGTTTTCACAACGAGAAGTTTTAATTCCGGTTGGATCGGTAAATATGCAGACATCATAATCCAGACTATGTTTCTGGGAATAACAGCAGCAAAGCTGTTTCGGGATCGTCTTCACTACTTCTCTGGAGCAGCAGATGAGACACCTGATCCTGGTGGCGCCCTCTAGAGGTTTTCCAGGCACTCTGAGGAAACTGCAGTCAGTTTAAACAGTTCCTCATGTAATTCTCTGACATTTGTTTTCTTTCATCCTTTTCTTTTCTGCAATTTTTTCACCTGCAGACAATTAATATCAGTTTAGAACAATACTGCATAATACAAAATAATTTAATAAAAAGTAAAAATTCTAAAATGTAAGTTAAAACATGCGATTTTGGGTGAGGAATAAATTAGGACACGTCCAAGTTTATTTCAACTTAAAAAGACTAAAATTGAGGACATTGATACTTAACAAAGAGAAAACTTCCTCAAAATTATTTAGTACAAGTTTAATTTTCTCAAATATGTTGGAAAAACTACAAACTCTATTTTACTTTATAAAAATCATATTTTATATTAAATGTTACATAATTTTATGGCAGAAGATCCTGCCACTGTGTTGTACATTTATATGTATTTTACTGAGCGTGTTAAACTTACCAGGTGTCATTTCTAATAAAACTTCTCCTTTAAAATTTGTTTGTATTGATTGAAATAACTCAAAGCAAAATAAAATCAATTCAAAGCTGTCGCTGTGAAGAAATCCAGATTATTTTTCCCTTTTGTCCCCAACTAGTCATATTTTCTTTAATAAAAGTACAAATTTATGTCTCTGATCGGGTTTAGTGATAAGCACCATTAACATCTTATCAACCTCCTGCCTCCTAGCAACTGTTGCCGGGTAACCAGACAGGTGCCTCTGGCTTCTGAAAGGTGATGAGCATCCTGTGGCGATGAAGGGCAGATGGTCATCGTCTGAAACACAAAACATCGCCCTTTGTCTGTGACGCCTTTAACCTTACAGCTACTGATGACCAGCTGTTTTTTCAAAATAAAAGCATCAACAGGTGATTTTTATTACAACTGAGCTGTAGGTGAATAATAATGGTTTAAATATTTCAAAAAAACTCTCCTGGGGATCAAATGACTCTTAGATGATAAAACCTGCCGTTTGGCCTCATGGCGTCCATTTTGTGTCTCCAGGCTGTTTTAAAGATGACCGCATCGTTTTCTGGACCTGGATGTTCTCCACCTACTTCATGGAGAAGTGGGCGCCGCGGCAGGACGACATGCTGTTCTACGTACGCAGGAAACCCGCCTACGTTGGCGCAGACAATGGCGAGGCCAAAAAGGTGAAAAATAATCCGATGATCCACATGTCTACTGGCGCTTTTATCACTTTTAAATTCTCTGATTCTTTTCCTGACGACAGAAAACATCTGAATGCTGTCGGATATATTCAGTAGTTAGAAGTTAAACGGTATTAATTCAAGAACATAATTAAAATTTTTAATTCATTAAATATTAAGTATTTAATCAGTTCTCATGATTCCACCAGGAGGAATAAAAATCTTTACTTCCTCTTTGGGAAACTTGCAGATACAGGAACATAAAACCTGATAAATGTTACACTAAGCTGGACAGGCACCAGTAGCCATCCCGACCCCACTAAGGGACAAAGGTGTTAGAAAATAGATGGATGAATGTGACGCTATTAAACCATGAAAGCCGTCGTAAAATAAACGGTGGTAGTTCTTCTTTTCCTCAGCCGTGTTCAGGTTGGAGTAAAATAAACCGAAATAGCCGTGTGTTGTTTTTTTTTAATCATTCTGGTACAAATTTTAATAAACAAACATATCTACTATGTTTTTTATTATGTTTATTATGGGATAAATATGTATGTATTGTCAAAACTATGTTTCATATTAGTTTATATTTAGATGAAAATATATAATATATATAAAAGAATAAATCCATGCTCCTTTCATTTACTGCAGTATTTAAATCCTTTTCTTTCAGGTTATGAATAATTATTGAGTATTTACATCTTGACTTCCATCATATTTTCTGCATCACTCTCCTGCCTTTGACTGAATCTAGTCACCACAGCAGAAAATGCTCTGGGTTTTCATTCAGCAGCAGATTGAATCTTTATTTCCCCTTTCAGGCCATCAGCGGCCATCATTTCCGTCCGCAGGTCAGACTTCACAAAGGCCAGATGTAATAACACGGATTGAGGCGAAGGGCACGGCAGCAGCCATTGGTTCTCTGAGCAGCAAGGCTTCGTCCAGCCTGCACTGCGGATCTTAGTGGGATCGTTTCCCAAAACAAAAAACCAGAATCTCCTGATCTGTAGGCGGATTCTCGGCAGCAGCCGAGAGAAATGAGACTCCAAGGACGGAGAAATGCTGAACGAATGAGCAAAGTGAGAGTAAATGTTTTATTCTGAGTTTAATCAGTTTTTATCCCAACAATTTAGCATTAAATATTACTTCAACAAAACATCTAAATACACAAACTGAAATATCGGGTCACAATTTTTTTCAAATCTGAATTCATTTTCATTTTGGAGGCTCTTTAAGTTTCAATCTCTGTGTTTTAACATGTAAATTATTGTTTATTTCCATCATATTGATATTTAGCATCACTCCCAACTCTGAGTGTCTGTGAAAGCTTTGTCCTTTTTCTCTTTTTATAATTACATTTGGAGAGCGCAGACGCTGTCTGCCTTTTGTAGTTTGTCCCACGTGCCCCTCCATCTCCGGTTGCCATGGTTACTGCCTTAGAGTCCAGCTCAGCGAAACATTTTTCCTCCTCCTCAGACAGAGAAACGGCCGACTGCTAATGCAGCAGCGTCACAGCTTTAAAACTGGGCCGAACCTCCATAACTTTTTCTCTGGATTCATCCGCTGCTTTATTTACGCGCTGAGAGATTTGAACGTGTCGGTTCTCATGAAGAAATGCCGGAAAGAGAGTGAGTTTAGCAAAACATTATTGTTCCTGAACTCAGCCAGCGTTGAAAGTGTGTTTGAAAGAAGCTTTCCAATAAAATCAATGTATCATTAAAAACAACGTTTAATAGTTGAATCTGAGGGAGGGTGAGTTACGCCACAATTTAATTTGCCTTTTGGATGAAAAAAGTCCATTTAAATTTGTCGCGAGTGACATTGAAATGCTAAATTTGGAACACCGCACTGCGCATGCGCCGCGGCCATATTGGCGCCAGAAGAACCGTAGCGGTAAAGCGGATATAGCGAACGAGCCAAATCCTATTATAGTACCAACAAAAACACTTTCGGTTTGGTGTGTGTCGACTAGGTGTGACTTAAGATACGGTGACTCTGACCATATGAAGAGATTATTTTTAATTTCACTTCCTAAACTCCAAAGAAAAACCGAGAAATGTTACCCCTGGAAAAGGGCTTGTAAGTAGAACAATGTATTAGGGTCATTGTAGACCCGCAAAAACTCAGTTTTTTTCTTCAACATTTCTGAGATGAATCTGAACATTTCTAAGAAATGTTTTTTTTCTATAAAATTCTGAGTACTCCCCATTTTTTCTATCTATAATGACACTACTTTATGTAAGCAAGAGGGGTTTACTGTATATATACCAGCGACTGCAACATTTATGTTGTTCAAAATGTTCATTAGCGTACAATGTCCCTTTTCTGCAAATTAAATAACTTGGATCTTCATGCATTTATTTCTATCAGCTGTTAAGCCTCCATAGATGTGTTGTCTCTTCCTGGTAGATCTCTGGTGTTGTATTATTCTGACTCTGCCCTGAGGCTTCTGTCCTGGTTAGATTCCTGATCACAAGCACGTCTAACAGGAAATCCTCCAAGCACATGATCTGGTTTTTCCAGTCATTACCTCAATCATTGTTAACCTTAACCGTAAATTAAAACTTTCCCTGTTGAGTCCCCTTCCTGTTCCAGCATTTCCAGGTTCATCAACCTCCTCTCTGCTTCTGAAGCCTCACTGCATCCTGCTTTCGTCATCCTCATTTTAATTTATCTCTTATCAGTTTTACCAGCAGAGGCGCCTCTCCTCACTTCCCTTTTAGGAAACATGTACCTCAGTCTGTCAGAAATCAACAATTTTAAAGTTTTTTCAACAAGAACACAGAGACTTTATCATTGACTAGTTGTCTTCTTTCCTTCATGAAGATTTTTCGTCCCATCAGATCTGTACACACAAACGGGCGTCGCCACGGTAACCATTCTGGCTCTCTTAAAGGTCTGTGAGCGATGCGATTCCTGACATTTGGAGACCTGGGATCTCCCTGAAGAGCATCTGACAGGAAGGAAAAACAAAAGCATGAAACGTCTCACACCTTGGGGAGAGAAAGAAGGATTAAACATTAAATGCTCTTTAATCCTACAGAGTTATCAGATTCTACTACAAGGAAAATGTGATTACTGCGTTTTGTGCTTTTAGGTGGAGGTGGAGGTCTACAGGAGGGACTCCAAGAAGCTCCCGGGTCTCGGTGACCCAGACATCGACTGGGAAGAGAGCGTCTACCTGAATCTGATCCTGCAGAAGGTAAATCTGCTGAATTCTCACCAAATGGGGCGACACAAAGAGACAATGGTTCCCAAAAACGACAGCAGCGTTTAGCTTTGAGTTCAGGCAGGATGGACGTCTGTCATTAGAGCTTATATTTGTTAAATATTTATTGAGATGGGTTTTGTTTTAGTTTTTCCTTCTTTGTTTGCTCATTTTTATCCAGCTCTGATGTTCCAACATCAGAGCTGAAGTTTGTGTTTTTAGCTTTCAGGGTGATTTTTATCCCCATTAAAAAGCTGCAGAAATGAAGGAATCAAACTACGATCCGTCTCATCAACCTGCAGTAATGATAATCTTGTAGATTTTAGCAAACAAAATGAATGAATGTCTCATCGCTCCTACACTGATGGATAAACTAACCTGACTTCTCTGTTTTGCCCCAGCTGGATTACGTGGTAACGTGTGCCGTCTGCACGCGCTCAGACGCCGGAGACATCCATATCCACAAGAAGAAATGTCAGGTAGGAAATCAGCGCCGCCACCAGGAATTTACCTCTACTTTGATTCTCTCATCTTTTTCAACTTTCTCCTCCAGGAGGTTTTCGCCTCTCCCAGTAAACACGCCATGGACATCAAAGGAGAGGAGTCCAAGATGAGCTACCCCAACATCTTCTTCATGATCGACAACTTTGAAGAGGTAGAGACGCCACTCTGATCCTAAATCCAGCTAGTTGCTGTTGTATTGAAGCGTGACCTCTGACCTTTTCACTCTGTTTAGCACTGAGCTCCATATTTTACGACCTTTTCTGCTGGAGGAGTCAGAAATCCATTGTTTTGATGTTCTGGATTTGGCTCTCCTCTCTGCCTGTAGGTGTTCAGAGATATGACTGTGGGCGAAGGCGAGATGGTGTGTGTGGAGCTGGTGGCCAGTGATAAGAGCAACACCTTCCAGGGCGTCATCTTTCAGGGATCCATCCGCTACGAGGCGCTCAGGAAGGTTTACGACAACCGGGTCAGAACCAAAACACTGCTAAATCCTGCATGTAGCTGCAGCTGCTTCATGCTAAGTGTCATGTTAAAGGTGACCTTTTAAGCTTCCTTGAACAGGCTTAGGTTAGGTCCAGATGCAAATGGAAGTACAAAAATTTGCAAAATATTAGTTTTCATAATAGGTCTCCTTTAAATATTGAATCCAGTATAATAAACTCAGTTGAAGTCCTTCGCAGCGTGTTAATGTGTGTGTGGTTGTCGCAGGTGAGCGTCGCTGCTAAGATGGCCCAGCGGATGTCCTTTGGCTTCTACAAGTACAACAACATGGAGTTTGTGAGGATGAAGGGGCCACAGGGCAAAGGTCATGCTGAGATGGCCGTCAGCCGGGTGCCGACAGGCGACACGTCTCCCTGCAACACGGAGGAGGACCAGGTGTCCCCGATGCACGAGAGGGTGAGGCTAAAATCCAGCTGCTGGGCCGCAGGAAGCAGAGAGAAAGTCCAGCAGAGCAACGAGAAGCTTGATGATGAAACCAGGTCACCATCCATAATGAATGCTGGAGAATGAATTATGTATTTTTCTACAATCTGATGCTTAAAATCATGTCTGGTTTGCAGCCTGAGCTCAAAAGGAAGAGAATCTCCTTCGCTTATATTAATTACAAACAAAATAATCAATTAATCGTGGTTAATTGATTATTGAAATAATCCCCAAATAACTTGGTTATCGATTGAACATTACCTAAAATATGCAAACAAAAAAACTTAATTTGGGCCACAGACAAAGCAGTAATTAACTAAAATGTAAATATGTTTTATCTTCACCCTGTTCAAATTCTGTAAGAAATAATCAGATCAGCTCTGAACTGCATTGATAAGTTCAACAGAAATGCTGAGCTTTTCTCATGTTGATGTTAAAAGTATTTTTAGCTTCAAATAATTTTAGACAATACAACGTGTACTTTCTTATTTAGATAAAATAAATAAAAATTATCACTAAGATGTTTCTATTTATATCGGTATAGAATAAGCTATAATTAAATGAAAAATCTGCAGAATGTGCCATTTTTTTTTATCCGATTGTTTGATTAATTGTCCAAATCATCAACTGAAATAATGTTGGTTTCAGTTGTATTTTTTCTCCTGTTTGTGTTTGTGTGACCTCATTGGCTTCCTGTGGTAAACGCGGCTGTTGTTGTCAGGTGACGTCGTTCAGCACGCCTCCGACCCCAGAGAGGAACCGTCCGTCCTTCTTCTCGCCGTCGCTAAGGAGAAAAGTTCCCAGAAACAGTATTGCAGAGATGAAGAAGTCTCACTCTGCCAACGACAGCGAGGAGTTCTTCAGGGAGGAGGAGGACGAAGGTGACCTGCTCTCACCAGTTTTTATTTGCTGATGATTTATTCAGACAGATTTCAGTTCTGGTTCTGGGTTAGTAGCTATAGAGCGTTTGCACTGTGACATCACTGACTGTCTCCTCAGATTTCCACGCGGCCACCAACCTTCGCTCACGCTCGCTGTCTGGAACCGGCCGCTCGCTGGTCGGCTCCTGGCTCAAGCTGAACCGGGCCGAGGATTACTTCCTGCTCTACTCACACTTGACCTACGTCACGCTGCCGCTGCACCGCATCACCACAGGTCAGAGCGCTGCAACACACTGCCACCTGCAGGCGGAGAGCTGCCGCAGCAGGAGAAACACACCAGCTTCTCTGCTAATTAAAAAATAAAACGTTTTATTTATTTCAATCTAAAAAGTGAAACTCTTAGCTTCAGATATTTCACTCTGTTTGGAATGAATGTAATTCAGTTTCTGAGATAATTTAATTAGATTTCATTACAGAGACGTTTTATTTATTACATCGTGGGAAGACTATGCAGCAGCAGATATTTACATTATAGTCTAATATCAGTCTAGTCTTAATAAAATTATTAAATATAATTTATTCATAATTGAATAACACACATATAATTCATCAGTATGTATAATAATTAATCAAGTATTTCTGCCACAAAAATTCTCAATCTGATCAACAGAACCGAGTTCGGCTCTAAAAGCTGAACCCGTTTCCTTCAGGCTGAGACGTTTTCAGCTCTGCTCTTTGTGTTTGTGTGCCAGACATCCTGGAGGTGAGGCAGAAGCCCATCCTGATGACATAACAGAGCTGGATTCCCCCTCAGAGCATCTTTACAAAGTGCCTCCACCATCAGGCCACTGAAACAGCAGCGCCCTCTGGTGGCCGGACGGAGACTTGCAGTCAATTGCCAGCTTAACTCAGGAGACGACCGAGGCGCAGAGACGCTCCGCAGACAAACCAGCCATTCAGGAAGTGCCTCCTCTTCTGTCCGATGCCCTGCGGAGCCCGACGTCGTTTCCATGGAAACGGACCGTGTGACCTCAGCGTGAACAGGCATTGGCCAAACTCTGACCAGGAGGAAGAGGGAAATGAATGTTTGTTTTTTCTTGTAAATATCTGCTGCTTTACTCACTGAGACGCCTTGACTGAAGGTTGTGCTTTTAAAGACCGTCGTCTGTTGCCGAGCAACGCGTCACACAGCTCCTCTTTTCTAATCTCCTTCACCGCGTCGATCATGTGGGATCTACAATTTTGTCACCACAAACACAAAACATCCGGGTCAAAATCCAACTTTATCCTCCGTTAGAACGAATACACGTTTTGCATTTACTCTTTAATCTCATGAGAGTTGAAATAAAGCTGAAAATGTCAAATTGGGAATAAATTCTCAATAAGGAAATTGATTCGTAAAATTGTATCTTTGAGGAAAAATAAATTTTTTGTTCACATTTGTATCACTGAGCAGTCAATAAGCAGGTTTTTAATTTTTTAAACGTAAAATATTATAACTGTAGTTAAAGTTGCAAAATATAATATTTAATCTCATTATTTCAACATTTTTGTTTTGACAGTTTTTTCAGACTTGAATACTTAATTTTAAACTTATTTAAAAATAATCAAAGATAATTTTTATTTATTCACTAAGAACTTTACCATTTACATGCTTTTTAAAAAATATATGTGGAAACGATTAGATTTATTTCAAGCAACTAAAATCGTAACTGACAACTGTAAAAAAATAAATAAATTAAAATTTTTAAGTAAATATTTTAACTCAAACATGACAAACATTTTTGCTCACAGATGTTTGCTTTTATTCTCAGTCTCTGACTTTACACAACTGACTTCAGTTCCAAACTTGAATCTAAATGAAAAAAAAAAAAGATTTTAAAGGGATAAAACTGCATCTGTCGCGGCCTTCGGCATTCCAGCCGTGTGTGTTGACAGGTGGTTGATTCTCACGCACTTCTGAACTTGTAAAAAATATATTGTTTATTTATTGTAAAAATGATAACGACAAAATAATTACTAAAAATATCTTACAACTTAGTCGAAATGAAAATAATATTAAATCGATGTTTAAAACTCAAAAAGTGGTCAAAAAATCATTTACCAAACTCTCCCGTCACACCAAACATTTGCCCCAAACCATCTCTCCACCAAGCACCGGGTGTGTTCTTAATTACTTCAAATTAATGGGCGGGTCTAACAATTACCAGTATTAACTAAACAATTACAAAATATACAAATTAATTACAGAATTTAGTTCTAAACTATATTCTAACCACCAAAAGAAAAACTAAAGAGGTAGAAATTAAAATCCCCATATTTAACATAAATGGCCAGAACAGCATCACTGAATGGTTTGTAAATGTAAAATAAGTCAGTCAATTTTCTCCTGCTCCTGAAGCCTTAAATCTGTGTAACTTTCTTCTCTTTTCACTTTGCTCTGATTTGAACATTTTCCCATCCAAGCCACCAAACTGAAGCTTTACGCTGTTCTCACTTGTCCACTGGAAACTTCATAGCTCCTGTGCTAAAAAATGTTTTGTCTTCATGGGATTCTACCTGTTAATCAGGTAACCAGTTAACTGACCCGTCAGCTGTTGTTATACTTTTCATCGATCACAGTTTGTTTTTCATCAGTGTTGTGTGTAAGTTGTAAAGTTTTTCCTCAGACCAGGAGATCCGATGGCTCGTCTCTTCAGTGTTATTGATGATGTAGTTAGTGGAGCCGCCAGCTGAATGTATCCTCGCCGATCAGAAACAAAGACTGCTTTAGCCCAGAGACGTCTGACTGAGGAGACGGTTTGCACTGTAAAACGCTTTTAGCGCCTTTTGGAAGCTGTTGAGATGTTTTGTTGACGTGTTCGTACATCACAGCTTTTGTACACAGTTATTGTGCATGTTGGCGGTCTTCTTCTTCTTCTTCTGTTGCTCACTTTACAAACTCTACATTTTCCTGTATTTATTTATTGAAATACACATTAGCAGAAAAAATATTTTGTCTTTTTTGGTTCTTCTAATTATCTCTGCTTTTAATTTACTTTACAGCAAATCTCATGTGACTCACAAGACATAACAAATTTTCTAACTAAAATAGGCTTCTTAGAATACAGTTGTCCCAAAATAAGATAATTTTAAGTATTATATTTTTTGTTTGAAACAAAAAATAGGAATTATTTTTGTTTCAAAAAATAAACTTCATAAAACGTTATGAAGTTTCATGAAGTTTATAAAGTTCAATCATATTAAATAACATGGAAAGTGCCTTTTTTATATGTATATATATGTATAGATAATGTTTGAATTAAGTAATATTAGGTAATGTTTAATCTCTGCATTACTATCTAGCTTAATATATAAAATATGTAAAATGTAATTTTGGGCCTTTTTTTATAAATACTGATTAGTGTTTATAATTAAGATTAAATGTATTAATATCCCTCTATTTTTTTTTCCATGATTATTGTTTATTCATTTATATAATCATGTTTTGACCACAAGCCCCGCCTACACTTTCGAATTCCACCAATCCCGTTCGATCACCAGTGGTGACCACGCCCCTTCAGGAAGTGCCGTTTTTCTTCTTCTATGTAAACAGACGCGGCGTGTTTTGTGTTTATGTCGCGGTTCCAGCATCATATGGTCCTCTCTCGCTCGCCTCTCCGCAGTTTATGCTTCAGCCGTCTTTTTACGGTTATTTCCAGCGAGGCGGAGACACGAGAGAAGAAGAAAACGGCTTCGACAGCTGCTGCTGCTGGCGGGTCAGGTTGGGGTGAGTCTTATCAGGACTAAAAGCCTGTAAAACCCATAACAAGGTTCAATGTGACAAAGCAAAAATAAATCTTAAAAAATGAATATCAGGATGAAGAAAATACAATCCGCTGGTTTTCTTATATGGATAACTGTTATTTCAGACCAGAGATGAATGAAAATTAAATTTAATTTAGGTTGTTTTTTAAATTCAATTTCCTTGAGATAAGTTTTTGTCTGAATTGATACAAAGCATGGTGGAAGCAGCTGGGTACAATTTTCATTTATTTATTTTTTTAACTTGGAACTAGCAAGTTATTTTACCAGCACTAACAGGTTACACAACTTTCTAGGTATGTATCTTGTAAAATATGTGAAAAAATAAAAATGCATCTGTTTTTTCTATGATTAATAATTTTTGTTTAAGCATTATTAAACATGTTTTTTAACTGTGGTTTAAACAATGTCCTTGGTAAGTAAAGTAAAACTCGCAACAGGAAAAGCAAATTATTTTGGTTAAATCTTTTCAATCAGTTTTTCTAACAAGTTCAGAAAGCGCTCCATTTTGGCCTCGCTCTCCTCATGTCGCCTCTGCTCTTTAGCACTTTCTTTCTTCAGGAAGTCCAGGGTGGGGTTCGTCTTCCTCTTGTTTTTAGGGAAACACGTCGGGGAGTCTGGAGGAGCGGCAGGCGAAGGCGTTCCAGAGGAGAAACCGGCTTCTTCTGTCGGCTCAAACTCTTCCTGAAGGAAAACAAACCAGAAGACGGTTTGTTTACGTGACACCAACACTTCACTTCCTGATGAATAATTGGAGTTTGGTGATAACACCCAACTGACCGTTTTCAGTTCGAAGCTTGTTACGGGGTCTGCGTTGAAGGAGGCGACGACCACAGGAGGCTCAGACGTCCTGCCGCCCAACACTTCGTCCGTGTCATCGAAATACTGCCAGGTCACCGGCGTAACGTCTCCCTCTGTCCCACATCAGCAGTCCCAGATCCTGACAAACACAAACCGTCCGTCTGAGTAATCTGACATCAAACACTGTCTGCATCCTGAAGGCAGAACTTTCCTCATCTTGTGCTTCTTTTTCAGATTCTCTCACTTCTTGGAAACCTGTTGGGACGTCACCTTCCCTTCCAGGCTCAGCTCCTTCATTAAAGTCCTGTTTGGTAACACAAACAGCAACGTTAAAGGGAGCAGAATCACATAGATGTTAAAAACTGTTACTCACTCCCACAGTAGTTTAGCAGCTTTTTTCGACTTGAGTAAGAGGTGTTCGTTTTCCGCCCGAAACCGGATCAGACGTCGGGTTTCCTCCGGCGTCCCTGGAAAATGTGACTGTTTACATCCATGTTCATGTCTAAAACGAAGAATAGACACTTTCTGTCGCTGTAAGTATGTATGGCTTATGTTTTTTAGCAGTTTTTTAGTAAGTCGGTTTTTAGACATGTTTTATTTTAATAATGACAATTTATTTGGAGTAATAGACTTAATATTTTCAACTTGAAGCCTAAAATCCAAGTGTTGAAATCATAAAGTCTTTATAGTTAGACAAAATATGTACTAATTTTATTCAAGTAAGAATAATGATACTTTCTTTAAAAAAAAACTCAAGTAAAAGATATAGGTAATAAAAATACTCAAAAATATATTTTCCAAAAAGTTAGTCAAGTAAATGTAACTAGTTATTATGCAACTCTGTCAGTAACTCCACTCAGTTAATTTAAAATATTCTATATAATTTTTTAGTTAAAGTCACATGATTGCACATCTTGGTCTGATGTCCAATAGAGTTGAACATTTCTCAAAAATGTTCTTAATTATTCTAAATCAGTTAATTCTCCTTCAAAAGGAAGAAACATAAATAATGATTCAAACTCATTTTTAACTGAAGACACTCAGCTTCTAACTTTTAGGAAACGTCTACAGAGCATAAAACGCTCTAAAATTTTACAAACATGTAATTTTAACTATTGAGCTGAAATTAACGGGACGCTGATGTTTCTGGTTAATAAATTCCTGAACTGATTTTAGGGATTATGCTGTGAACACCTTCGGTGTTTTGTATCAACTTAACCGGATGTGGTCATTTGTACGGTCACTAATGCTCGTTGAACAACCGGTGTTGTGTTCACTTCCGTTCCCCTGTGTGACTCCCCTCGGCGGTGACGACAAACCTAAGCTCAACACCTGCTGCATAGAAACCCTGCAGCTCCGACTCTACGGTTAAACTCCGCTTATGTCGAACATTACCACCTTAATTCTGGGCAGACTTCGTAAATATTCAGGATACACAAGCTAATGTGCTACATTTATTAGCATACTTTTGGGGTTTTTTGTAAACGGGGGCGTCATGGTGGGACGCCCCGGATGCGCTTATGAGCTTCTCTCCACATTTGAAGTGCAGATTTGAATGCAAACCCTGGCAGAAATACTTACATTTGTGAATTTCTTTGTTTACCTGCGCAGCCATCTTGTCGGTGTTGGTGGAAATATTGGGAACATTTCAGGAACACGCTTTAAATGAGTGCGGATAGTTATTTTTATGTATTAAGCTAAATGAGGGGGTGTAGTGTTTAAAATGTTGCCCTAAGAAATGAGACGCCCTTCAACTATAAGGTACGGCAACAAAACAAACATGGCGTCTTCCTGCTTTTTCTACATTTTACTCAGTTTTAACACTCATGACTTTAAGTGCAACAAAGAAAAAGCCACTATATCCAAGCATATTATTGGTAAAGTTAAGTGGAAGGACAACGTGCACTGGAACTTGAACTTTGGAGGATTTAAAATTGATGTATTCAAATAAATCAGTTTGAATGCATCAAAATGCTTAAAATGTCATGTTGACTTAGAGGAATAGAAAACAAAACCTACTAAAATAAAATTTTGAGCTTTACTTACTTTGTAAACAAACTTGTCATTTAGATGAGTTTGAAAACAAAACCAGATAATGACAGCCGCGCAGCCAGGATCGTTTTTTTTCCTTTTATTCTTTACAAATGAGTCTCATCCTGAAGGCCAAACAAAGGACACTTGGAAAGCCACAGTTCGTGTTTACAGGACAACAGAGTAAAAGTGTTCTGATTCAGTCCCGCACCGTTTCACTCGAGCTTCTGTCAGAGTAAAAATCCTGCAGACACAATAAATAGTTTCCAGAACATTCACTCAGCAGATTCACTCTAAACGCTCCTTAAAATATATATAAAAACAAATATCACTGCAGGTGTTTAATTTGTAAAACCAAATTGACTGGCCCTTTGTTTGGAGGTTCAACCCTCCTCCCCCCAATTTCCTCCAACAATCCGACTCATTTGGATCCGCGCTCCGGTCCCGATCCGTCCGGTCGGAACAGAACTGGGACGGCAGCGTGGACCCAGAGGGAATGTAGTCACACTACGACCTGTTTCAGATTTAAACAAAAACATTTCACAGCATGATGACTGAACAGCTGATTTAGCAGGATGAGTTGGAACAGAGTGAGGGTGACCGGGTCGGGTCGGCGAGGCTCATGCGCCGCCGCTTGGTGCCGCCTCAACCTTTGTTCTCCTCCAGCGTCTTGTGAACCTCGTCTGCGTCCTCGGCGGTCTTCACTCGAATCAGCAGGGGGACGGCCACGCTCGGGTTCTTGTCATCGACGGGGGGATTCGGCACGCAGACCACCATGACGTTGTTCTTTCCGACCCGCGAACACGGAAGGGTGGGCGGCACAAGGATGTTCAGCAGGATGTTTCCTGACCAGGAAAAATAGAAACAGAAACTTTTATTAGAAAATAAACAGAAGAATAAAAACGCTGAATAACTTTTTATCTTCAATTTGAAGCTTTAAAAGCGGCTGAAGCTGAGAAGAACTTCAACTAAACTAAAGGTTTTACTGATAAATCATAAATCAGAGTCTGACTGCAGTTCCTGTGTTTGTCCAGCAGGGGGAGCGCTTTGACCACTTTGAGGTGGCTCCTGCAACGCCTGACTGAAAAGTTTAATGTGCCTCATCTGATCAGCAGCCTGTCAATGATCCACTTTGATCAGGTGTGTTGAACAGTTTACTACAGATTAATTATTCTGAGGGTCTGAAAACAAAATTCAATGGAGGATGATGAAATAAAAACATTTAAATTAAACATGTCCAACCATGCAACAGCTGAGTTAAAATATTAAGATCATTCAGCAAAAACTGGATCTATTTAAGTTTGTCTGATCTCCCTACTGCAGCGCCACCTGGTGCCAGATCTGAATAAATCATCTTTCTCTACCCAGGTTGTTATAAACTTGACTGAAACAATAAAACAAGCAAGTTCATCTCAGTAAGATGATTCAAAATACAATTAGTTTACAATCAGTAAATTCAAAAAGTTAAATATTTTTTGTTTCTGCTGATTTTAGGGATTATGGATCAGTTAATGAAAACACTAAACTCAGTTTGTCAGAAAACCAGAATAAGAACCAGAAATGTTCTCAGTTCCTGGTTTTACTGAGATGAACCTTCTTCATCTGGGATGCGTTTACTGACTGGTTGATGATGTGGGAATCTGGAGGTGTTTTACCCAGGTTGGTGTCGGCTCTGACGATCATCTGGGTCTTCCCCTCTGCGGTGCGTTTGAGGTGCAGCGTTCCCACGCCTTTCTCTTTGAACTCCGACTCCTTCTTGTAGAATAGCTTACACCTGATGGAGACGAGGAAACGCTCCGTTATTTCTGTAAATGACTGAACGCCGCCATCAAAGTTTCCACACGTACTTCTTAGAGTAGAAGGCGTCGTCCTCTTTGACCTCCTTGACCTCTGGTTTGGGAGGCTCCTCTGATTCTTCGTCTTTGTTGTCTGGAAGGAGGAAAGAGAGAAAAAGTTCAGATTTCTTCCAGTCAACAAGAAAAGCAGCAGCAACGTCAGATTTGAAGCAGAATATTCCAGAACAAAGAGTCAAGTGTTGGCGGCCATGTTGGCGACCTGCAGCCGGGGCATCTGACGTTTTGGTCCCGCCGAAGGACAGTCCCGCCGAGGGTCCAGCTGCTCCGAACGGGGAATTCTGATTGGACGAGGAGGAGAAGGAGAAGCTGGGGACAGACGGTTTGGACGCCAAGGACCCCAGGGCGGGTGTGTCCACCTTCTGCCCGAAGTTAAAAGACACGCCGGCGGGGAGCGGCGCCGAGCCGGAGCATTTCTGACCCGGATCCTCGGTCGAGGTGTTACTGAAGGAGAACAGAGCCGCTGAGGAGGAGGATGATGATGAAGCTGGGGGAGGAGGAGGAGGAGTGGAGGCGTCTCCCTGCTGAGTCTCCTCAGCGCCGTACTGCCGCTCGATGCTGGCCAGGTGGCGCTCGTAGTCCCTGAAGATGGGGTTGAGGTCGCACAGCGGGTTGTCGTTCACATGCTTGCTGATCCAGTCGCGCACCGACTGGTTGAGCGCCGTCAGCTGCCAGCTGTACTCCCTGCTGCGGCTGCAGGGGGCGGGGCTAGGGCTGGGGGCGGAGCCATTGGTCTGCTGGGCCACGATGTCAGCGCCGGGCTGGGCTGAGGACGGCCCATTGAACGCCACACCTGAGAGGAGAGAGAGAGGCGAGTGAACGAGGAGCAGGAAGAAAGAGAGAGAGAGAGGGCGAACAAGGCCCTCCCCCTCATCACAGAGCAGCACAGAAGCCTGGACCTCATGAAGGTGCATTTACTGGAGAGGTGTGTGTGTGTGTGTGTGGGTTCGCGTGTGTGTTTTCTAAACATTCTGGGTTGAATGTTTGTGTTCCTGTAGCCGAGGCTCTGACCGCTGATCATTGTTCTCTGATCAGCCAGTCGAATAAAAACAAGATAAAAGATCAAAACTAAAGAATGAGACTAAACAGCAGATCAGACGTCAAAACCAGAAAATTATATTTCTAAACTCCCAACATGTTTAAAAAACAATAAAATTATTTTTCTTTGTGATTAAATAAATTAATGAGTGATTTAGATCATAAACAAGCTGAAGACATTTATTATCTTATTTAAAGTGTAACAATAATCTCAAAAAATAAAATACATTTATAGAATCGTTCATTTTTCCTGACATGAAATAAAAAATCTAAAGCATTAAAACTGTTTGTTAAAGACAAGGCCTTCAGTGTTGCTACGGTAACAGCTTTCCTCACCAGCCTTTGCAGCAGATGGGAATCCTCCAAACGAAGGTGTGGAGCCGGTTCCGTTGCTCAGGCCTCCGAAGCCTTTAAAGCTGCCGGTTCCCCCGAACCCGGAGAACGCTGTGATGCTGCTGGAGGGCGTGGTCGAGGGCGTTGCCATGGAGAAGCCTTTAAACCCTTTGAAAGCTCCTCCTCCTTCACTCTGAAACACAAACAGAACTTGTTGAGTTCAGCAGCTAGCGGCGGCTAACAGGGGAAACAGGAAGTGCTTCTACCTCTCCTCCAGTGTTTCTGCGTTTGGCCTTCTTTATGGCGCGGCTCTTCAACACATCCTCACTCGCAAGAGAAAACGTCCCAGCCTGGCGGAGAACAGCCAATCACAGCTCAGTAACGTTGCCTTCACGTACAAAACGACAACGCGGCGTCGTGAACCCACCTCCTCCCCCTCGTCCTCCTGATCCCAGTTCCTATCTGTCAGCTCCTTATCAGCGATCCTCTTCGCCATCACACCTGCTCTGGGGGAACATCAGCATCATCATCAGCTGGAGGAAACTCTACCTCATTCTGATAGTCTTCCTCACCTTCAGTCTAGGTGGGCTTTAGAGAAACTTCCTTATAGAAACCATCAGTGAGTCGGGACACAGTTTTCTCTCAAGTCTCAGATGATTCAGTTTGTGTTTTTCTAAGGAACATAATGTATAATAGAGCGAAAAATGAGCTGAACTACAAGATTAATCCCTATTTTCACCTTAATCTGACATTTTTTCACTCAGAAAGTGAATCAATATACATGTTATAAGTAGAAGTATTGAGAAATAATGTAAAGCAAGTTTAAATGTAATTGTGTTTTAGTCATTAACAAATATTCTGTTAATTTTAGGTGCTGCCATAAAGCCAAGGTAACCTGATGAGAGCAAATGGATCATTTAAAGAAAATAAAAGCAAAATATTCATCAGCACTATGAATCCAACAAATACAGAACCTCTGGTGAGTTTTAGTTACATTTTTCCCCTGAAATGTTTCAATAATGACCATCTCTACTCTCGCTTGAGTAAAAGTTCTGGATGTTCTCCTCACTGCACGAAAAACCAGCTTAGTTTAACCAAAACTGAACCAGACAGTCCAACAGTTTATGTTAAAGTGAGAGCTCTTGTCTGTACACAATCTTTGTTATTCTAAAGTTATTTTCTATCTTTTAGACTTAAAAACACATCAGTTACTGAAGGTATCGGTTTCATGCCTATAATGTTGAAAAATAATTTGGAAAAGTGTTTATTCAACTTGAATTTGTTGCTTTGTAATTATGTTACTAATATTATTAATGTTTTCATTTCAGTCTTTAAGATACCAGAATCTGCTAATACCTTCACATTTTTGTGTTTATCAGGAGTTATTTACAATATTAAACCAGAGGTCCTGATCAGTTATAGTATTTATTACTGTTGAGTAGTTTTTAGTGCTATTCTTACCTGGGTTTAATTTCACTCCATCCTCCTCTGAGTTCATATCGAACATTTTAAAGCAACCAATGTGGTGAATCAACAGAAGATGCAACAGGAAATAAAATATTTACATAGCTACGAATTAATTCCGAAGATGTGGGAGAATCTCGATAACTAAAGTTCAAATAATGTCTGCAGTACCTGCCGTTATTGGCAGTTAACAGTCGATTAGCTTCATTTAGTAGCTTCCTCACACATTAATCATGGATCAAAAATCCAACTTCCAAAACTTTCGAATTTAATGAGCTTTGCTGTTAAACTTGTATTATTTTAGATCGTCAGATTCTGTTATGATGCCGCTTTTGAACTCGAAGCACAGTGTTAGCTCAGCTAGCCGGCTAGCCGCGGCTCATCGGGCGGCCTGTTAGCAGCTAACAGCTAAGAACCATTTGCAAAGCGCTAATATCTGTCGTAACCCGTTTTATTAAAGTTAAACAAACCTTTAATACGGGGTAAGTTCCGATGTCTCCCTCTGAGCAACTGTCTGGCTGATCCAAATGAAGCAAACCGTTTTAAAACCTCTCTTAAATTCACTGGAATCGCCTCAGTGTGTTTCAAATCAGAGCCGCCATTTCACAGCCGCTGAGTCCGCGCGCCCCACCTTTTCCCGCATGCGCAATAGGAGAAGCGGCATTCGCTCTGGGATTTGTAGTCCACAATCAGATGAAATCATTGTGCTGAATTCCAGTCGCCCCGAAAAAATATATTTAGAATAAAAAACTAGATGTTTTGTTAAAAGGCGTCATTGTTGCCAGTGATCAGAATAAATACTGACAATAACTTGTCTGTTTTGTATTAAAGCAACTTTGTTAGTTTTGATACTCAAGGCAACTCAGTTTGTTGGTAAATTTCTTCTGCCATCATCGGTGACTTAAAAAGGCTAAAGAAGCTTCTGCTCTGGATCTGCTGTGGAATCTCTGGAGGTTAGTGTTCAAAGAAGTGTTATTAATAAAATAAACATTAACTCTGATGCTTTAGCCTACACTCTGGCTTAATTTGGCAAAAAAAAAAAAACAACTCAGTAACTGTTGCTGCTAAATAAAGTTCTACATTGACCAGTTATGTGACATCTGCAGAGGCTATAATGAGACTTTAAATTCAGCTCAGCATGCATTCCTAAAACAAAGTTAGAAAAAAAACATGGCTTCTGGATCAAAACTAACTTTCAACATTTGAGATAAGACACAAGCAGTTCTCCACCTGCATGAGGTAAAGCCTCTCTGCTGCACTTATCCTGCTTTGATTTAACCTCCACGCTCAGCTTTCCCCTTTGGCTAAATTGGGCTGTTTGGGATTTGTCAGCAAGGCTGTTCCAGCTTTTCTTCCATCTCCCAGTTACAGAGCAGGAGAAAATCACCAGGATGAAAGACGCCAGGGATTGGGGGTAAAATGGTGCAGAGTCGGGCAGCAGATGGCTCGTCTCCAAGCTTTCAGGATGCCGCTCGGCTCTGCCAAACAGAAACAGGTGCTGCAGAAAGAAGGAAGTGAGCTGAGGGGCCCAGCGGCAGCAGGAGACCCCCTGACCAGCTGGCGAGGAAACGTGGAAACACTTGGCAGTCGGAGAAATGAGGGTAAAACGTTACTGTGAAGCTCACTGACAGCAGCTTTTTAAAGGTTTTCATCAAATCCAGCTTCTTATTTACTGGCACAAAACAACGTAATGATTTGAAATGTTATTCAAATCAGAGTTTGATCATTTCAGTCCACACTGAACAGAGTTTTTCCCTATTAAATAAAAATAGTGCCACTAAAGACTATCAGTTAGTTAGCCTGTTAATTTTTCAATATCCTTTCAGGATTTTTGGTTTGTATTTTTCTTTGTAAACAAACAAGCTAATTCTGTTAACTCTTAGTTTATCTGAAAACCAAAGACGCTTCTTCTACATTTCATTGTATAAAAATTACTGTAATATCTGCATGTTGTCTCGACGTTAATCTAGTAAATCGTCCATCTGAATTATAAACGCTATTAGTCTGAGGTTTAAGCCCTGAGGGATTCTTACAGGAAAGTAGCCAAAGAACACAAACATGTTGCTTTCTGTTCGATAAAAATTATTTTATCCAATTTTTTTTGGTTTTTATTGTGTTCAGCTAATTGATCTCACATTTAAAGACTTCAATCCATTTGATTATCATTCTGTTCCTGTGCAGTGGCAATATAATCAGTTCAGTTTTTAATATTCAACTGTTTTTGTAAAGAAAATAAAACATTTTCACCTTTAAAACGGAGGCCTTGGTTTGGTTTGCAGATCTTTCCCTCCCAGGAGCATCTGCATTTCCAACCAAACAGAGCAGCAGGAGAAAGTAAGTTATTTTCAGAACATCTCTGCTTTTACATTTATATGTTCAAATATTGAGCTGCTTGGCTGCCGATTGTTTTCCTCGCAGCAGCAGCAGATGGCCTCATCGCCGATTCTGCACACATGGAAACCTTGTAGGACTGACAGCAGATTGGGTTTCAGAAGTCACAGAAAACTCTTTTATTTGGCTGACGGCAGCTGCAGCCACGCTTTGCTTACATTTCAGGATCGTTAACTTGGGGGAAAGTTTAGTCGTGTTGTCTCTACAGCCAGGGGCGGTCCTAAGGTGTTTGCTGCCCTGGGCCAACAACATTTTTCACCATTTTACTTTCTCATCTGAAAACTGTGGCCAGGCTTATGGGATGTTTGACGGAAGCAGAAAATGAAGGCAGTGAGGTCGTTTTTACAGCATTAAAAGTGCAAGACAATATATTTATTTTTACCAGGAGTGCCAAAGTCGTTAAGCTGAAAGAACTTTGGGCCACAAAAATTACAGTTTTTTTTAATAACGTAATCATCATCATAATCATAATCATTCTAAAACAAGTATAATAAAATTATACTAGTTTTATTTAATCAAATAAAACTAGTATATTTTTTATTTGATTAAAATGAACAAAATAGTTAGATTTTTGTTGATTTGACTGCCAAAGTCAGTTTCCATGTTTTTTGAGTTGATTTTTTACTTATATGAGAATGTTTGGTTTATAAAAACCTATAAAATGAATTTTAAAAAAAGTAAAATGTACAGATTACAAACATTAATTAATTTATTTAATCGATGTTCACATCAAATCAACATTTTTCCTGTCACAGGTTTACTGTTTGTTAAATATCCAGATATTTTTTGCAGCGTAAAGAAAGTTTTGCTGTGCAAGTTTGTTTTTGGAAACTGGATAAAGTGAAATTAAGCATCAGGAACCTGAATTAAAGCAGTCCGTTCATTTGAGGCTCGGTCAGCCCGCTGCTGAGTTTTACCTGTTAAATGTGGATGTGATTTCCTGGTCATGAATGTCGTTTCCTCTCCACCTTGTTCAGAACCAGCAGCAGCTCCGTCCCGCTGTGCGCAGTCAGCCATCATGTGTTTGTGAAGATTCGGGGGCCCCGGCTCAGCATGGGGCCCCTCCCAGCTGGAGGAGGGCTTGGGATCGGCGGCGGCTCAAAGCGAGCGGGCTCCTTGGATCTCAGCAGGGTCGGGATGTAAAGAACCGGGCTTCAGAGCCGTGAGCAGAAGTAATGACCCGGTTCTACCTGAGCGGATCAGGATTGATGAGCAGCTGCCGGGGATTTCCAACATGGCGGATTCATGTAAGGAACAGCTGAGCTTCTGGCCTCCCAACGACCAACATGTGTCATGAAAACAATCATTCACTCATCTGTTGGTTTATTCACTGATTCATCACAGCAGCTCAGTGGTTTGCTCATTGATTAATTCATTCATTCATCCTTTATTTATTCATAATTGAAATATTTTCCATCTGTTTCCTCATTTACAGATTAATTCATTCATTAACACATTTAAGTTTGTTTGCTCATTCATGTATTCATTTGTTTGCTCATTTATTTATCATATTCATTTGCTCGAATATTAATTAGTTTGTTAATTTATTCATATTATATTGAGTAATTTCTGCACTGATTCATTATAACCATTAATTGGTTTGTTAATCCATTAATTCATTCATTCGTTTCTTTATAATTTATTAAGTTGCTTTACTTTTTAATTTTCAGCAACTCCTTTTATTCTCACATTCATTTTCTCATCCCTTCTTTTCAAACATTTATTCACTCCTTCACTCATTCTTTAGAGTCATTTAATCATTTCATACATTTCATTCATTCATTTATGTAATAAAACCCAGCAGTGAACAGGCAGAAACCTAAAATTGAGAGTTTTTTGAATGGAGTTTGGTGCGACCAGCAGTCTTCATGTTTGCCCTCAGATTCTTTCTCAGACCAATTATATGTGATTAAATCATTAACATCCGACTGTCACTTTATTTAATGCAACATTTCATACATCTCCGCTCTAATTGCCTGCTCAGCTCACAGATCTACATCTCAATTAGGCTCAAATGCAGCTTTAATTGGCTTGAATTAATTACCGGGTCATGTGGACATTAATTACTGGAAATGAAGCAGAGCTGATGTTTCTTAATGACCTTCAAAGTTGGTTTCATTAAGAGCAAAAAAAACATATTTAAATGATCTGATTTAAATTTGCTTCTTATTTAATGGAAATGGAACAACAACGACTTTAGTGGAATATTGACAAAGTTATGAGCACATTTGTAATGGAAACACAGCTAATAATTTTCAGTAATATTAAACAAAAATGTCATATTAATATCAGTTCACTATGGATCTGCTTGTTTTGTGTGTCAACGGGATTTCTGCTGCTGCTTTTCGGGTCATTCTGACGTCCAGGTGCAGATGAAGGCAGAGCAGCAGCAGTCTGTCGTTTCTCATCAGTGGGAACAGAAACGATGCAGCAGCTGCATGAAGCAGCGTTTGATGCCTCTCTGCTGGATGCAGCAGCAGCAGCAGCTTCTCGCTGTCTGAAGGTTTTAGGAGTTTCTCCTCCCTGCTGCTTCACATCCCAACTCCCACCTGGGAAATATCACTCCGGTAAACACGTTCACCCATCAGCCTCGTTAAAGCTGCTGATTACAGACTGTTTGCTCTGATCTGAAGTGGCTCCACAAACACTGAAGGGACTCGGAGATAATCAGATGGAGATGATTGAATTATACTGATTAATAATGAATTCAGATCAAACAGGAGCGAAGAGCTGCAGGAGTAGAAACTCAAGGATATTGATGAAAAGCTGTTTGATAAATGCTGATCATCCAAACCGCCTCAGATTAATCAATCCAATAAGTAAAGAGGGACATTTTCAAAATGGGCTTCAATCCAGATGTTTTAGAGTCTTTTGGCTTGAACTCCCTGGTTCGGATCCATTAATCTGGTTCATGTCAGAGAAGGAATGTGTCTCAGCTGCAGTTTGGTGGCTTCTATGGCCTGGATGTAAAAACTATAGCGCAAGAACTAATCATTGTGCATCATTGCAGAAAAGTAAACAAAGCTTTTTGCAGCACTTTTAAAATTTTATTTTTAAAAAAACTGGGAAAAAAATGTAAATTGTACCAGAAATCTTTTAAAATGTTTTTAAGAAAATGTAAATAACCCCAAATAAAAAGTGGAAGATAAAAATTTACATTTTAACTGAATTTTAGGGGCAGCGAGGTTCATTCAGTCTTTCACTTCACGTTTGTGTAAGTGAAAGACTGAATTTAAGTTATTTAAATCCACTTAAATAACTGGATTTAAGTTACTATAATTTGTTAAAGTGTCTGACAAATTTGTAATTTTTTTGTCTTTTCTGTACTTCCATACAAAAAACACAAGAACTGAACATGACCAATCCGTTTTAAAGACAGCTGGGCAATATGCCTTAAAATAAATCAGATCTCTGATTCTAAATCAGTTTTTTTCCTTTTCTTCAAAAACAAACAAATGACAGAAAATGTACTCGTTGTTTCTCAAAGTTGACCTGAATTCAAAGTACAACAAAAACAACTCTCCAAAACAAGATGGCGGCCCTGGGCGTGCTGACATCACTCTGATTGGTGAAAAAAATAATCCAGATTCTCTAAGATGAAATCTTCACAAACAGAAAATTCAATGTATCGCCCAGCTCCAGTTTTAAAGGACAGATATTTTTATAAACTGTTTTTTCTGACAGTGAGCTGCTTATTTTTCTTCCACGTTGAAAATCCTGTTGAATCAAATCCGATTTCATGACTCTGCTTGTTTATTTTGCTGCCTTCTGCCTCCTTCTGACACACAAACACACCCTGAATCATCAGCATGTCAGCATACTATTGCTGCCTGACAACTACCAGCCAAACTATCCACTTTTCTGCCACTCCCATCAGACGGCTAATTTTGTTTATATTTTGTTGTGAAGCCACAAGCTCGGAGGCAGAGCTGCTGGCTTTATCTGCTCGGCTGGGCGCCAAAGCAACTTTGCAGCAGACTGTGTGTTTATTTATTTTCGGTAAAGTAAAGGAAATAAGCTCTGAAAGAGAGAAGTGGGTCACCGCCTCGCTGCGGTGTGTGATTGTTGAGAGTATCGCTTCAGCAGCTTTACCTTCACACTGTCAGCAGAGCAGCAGGAGACAAAAACATCCTCTGAAGTCTGACAGGTGCAGAGAGCTGACACGCTGAAGAGCTGCAATTCATTCATGTTATTTTAATTTATCCAATTACAGACAGAAACTCTGTAAAAAGGTGTGAACAAGTAAGAAAATTACAAGACTGATGGAAAACAATTTTCCTGTTATAAAGATTGGAAGGGATTTGTGGGTTTCTTCCTCCACAGAGCAGAAAATCATGAAACCTTTCAAAGAACCTGGAGCCTGAGGAGGAGAGCCGCGGTCTCTGATCCCTCTGCAGCATGGAGCCACATCAGGAATGCAAACCTTTCTGTGAAGAAAAGAAACAGCTTGACTTGTCCAGTTCTTTGGTGAAGCAACCAGTGAACGCACCAAGAAACTACCTGCATTACAGGAAGCCGGTCAGTGGAACCAACAGGTAGAACTGACCAAAGAACCAATGAGAAAAATGAACCTGAAAACACTTTGACCAGGCAGCCAGTCAAAGTAACAACAGAACCACCTAAAATGGAACCAACAGGTAGAACTCGCCAAAGAACCAATGAGAAAAATGAACCATGGGAACCAATCAAAGTAACAACGAAACCAGCCAGGAGACCCAACAAGTAGAACTGACCAAAGAACCATCCAGAAAGGAGAACCAGCTAGAGAACCAACTGAACCAACCAGGGGAATAACCCGGAAACCAGTCAGAAGGACCAGCAAATGAACCAACCAATGGCACCAACTAGGAGAACCACACATCGAGTCAGGATGATCTCTGAGTTCCCACATCCCATTTAGATTACCATTTACTGACATTAGAAACGGACTTACTTTAACTCTAAATTATGGTCCTTATAATCTAATGTAATGTTTAGATTTGGGAGCATAAACAAAACCTCAACACCTGATATGAAAAGGTTGATTTCATCATAATCAAACCCAACAGACCAACTGACGGTGAACACTGGCCCAGGCTTTAATAAAGCCAACATGAACATGAGCTGCTTGTGTGTTCAGGTGCATTTCTCTGCTCTGTTCTCTGCCGCCAGCTCTCTGACTGATCCTGGCTGACATTTACGTTTTATAAGCCCAAAGACAATCCTTGAAAATGTCAGAGTATTTGTTCATCAGCAAAACAGGAAACGTTGCCCTCTCCACGGCCTGCAGGCAGCAAAGCTCTGTGGTGATGGAGGACCACTGGTAATATCAGGACACGTTTAACTGGGGGCTGAAGTCTCTTCTGTATACAACTTGTTGGTTGGTTCAATGGAGATGCTCAGAGGTTCTTGGTTGAGTGAAATGACTAGGAAGTTACTCAGCAGCAGCTGTGATAATGGCTGGCTGAGTTGGTCAGTTGGCCAGTAAAACCAGTGAAGGAAATAAGCTTGCAGATTCTTGTTCATTGTACAATGAAACCAGCAAAGCTGCAACTAGAAGGATTCAAATACAGACAACAGACCCGAGACTGAGAGGCTTTAGAGAAAAGTAGAAAAGTGCTTCAATGGCAAGATGAAAACCATGTAGAGGAGCTATCAAGACAACTACTCAGGAACCCAATCAAGAAACCAACAGAAAACCAGTCAGGGATCTAAACAAGTAGGAAATTGATCAGGACAATCAATCTGGGAACAACTAACCAAGGAAACGTCTTAACCAAAAGAGTCAACCACTGGAACCAACCACAGACCCAACGAGAGAACGAACCTCAAAGAAACACCAACCAGAAAACCAATCAGGGAGCATAACAGGAATCCACCTTGGAAACTGAACCTGCAAGGGAACTAACCAAGGAAACAACCTGGAAATTAACCAAAAGAGCCAACCACTGGAACCACCCACTGGAACCAACAAGACAAACCATCAGTGGAGCTAATCAAGAGACCAAACAAAAGAACCAGCCGTAAATAAACCAGTGAAATGAACAGTCTAATCAGGGAAGAAGCCAGGAACTTAACAAAGAACCAATGAAGGCCAAAGTCAGAAAATAACCAATCAGTCCATCGAGAGAATTGATAATATAACCAATCAATGGATGAAATGTGTCAACATCCAGCATGTTTATCACCATTTAATGCCTCATTTTGCTGTTGTTGACTGTTATGAAGCAGATTGTTTGATAAATACTGTATTCAATTATAATCCAATTGTTTCATTATTGCAGACAGGAATTCTGTTTTTAAGTTGTGTAAAATGAATTAACTTCCTGCTCAGACTAACCTGGTAAAGCTAATGATTTCAAATTCAGTTTCTTCCCTGTTCAGCGTTTCATCTCTCAGATACTGAACGAGTTACAAAGCAGACTGAATTACAAACAAAAAACAAAAAAACACCTGCTCTGATGTCTTCATGGTTTTATCCACAGCTGAACTCATAAACTCTACTTCTGTTGCTAATTTCTTCGCTCAGAACTGGAGGCAGATGAATGGTGACGATCACACAGCGATGTTCAGACTGTTTGTGTTTGTGGCCAGTCGAGCTGCCCGCTGCAGGCTGTTTGATTTCTAAATATCCCACGTTAAACATTTCCCGTCAGGCGGACGGCAGGATCAGCCAGGCTTCACTGGGTTCTGCCAGAAACGACAGATGGCCGGTCCAGGCCTGGCCCGAGGTGGACTGTGAGATAAAACTAACGTCCAGCTGATAGAAAGTCTGTCTGGGTTTCTGCACCGCTTTAAAGGGAAAATCAGTCTGAGATAAAAATCACCTGATAGCTACATGACTCTGCAGTGGTTCAGAACATTGTTGATGTTATTTAATCAGCTCGGTGACCCTAAGTTTATTTCTATTTCCACAAATGCATCCAGTCTGTTTATGTCTTCCTGGCTGCTTTTCCTAATTAATTCTCTCCTTATTCATCTTACAACTTTAGAGGTTTGCAGTTCTGCCATACTTGGTCGTTTTTTTAATTGTTTTATAACATAACTCAGCTTTAAACTTCTTTATAGCTTCCTTTCTGACATTTTTTTTGCTAATGTTCTCAGACAAACTGTATTTACCAATCAGGTGACGTCTGAAGGCCATCAATTGCTCTTGCTTTTTAGCGTAAAAAGGAATGAATAAAAATGCAGGCCAGTTTTCAGATGTTTATTTCTAAAACAGCATGTATTATTTTAATCTCCATTCTTTTGGTATAAAATTCAATGAAACACTTTGATGCTTTTCCTTGTAATGTTGCAAAATATAAAACCTTGTGGGATTGTGAGCTCATGTTACTTTAGTTTAATCTTGTTGCTTGTTTTTCACTTTTTCACTTCTCGTTTTTGAGCTTTTGTCTTCTTCCCGGTTTGTGTGGATTTGTCCAGCTATATTACGTTTTTTAGTCTATTCAGATCTTTTCTAGACGTTTGGAGGAAAACTGAAACCAAAGCTTTGTCCTTGTTCTCCATTGTTGCTGATCAGCAGTCCGACTACGACCTGAACGCCACATAAAATCCAAATAATGGGCGAACAGAAACACTCTGGCTGGTAGGAGCTCAGAATGACCTTCCTGCTGCATCTCTGCAGGAAAGTAAATAAAAGTAGAAACAGTTAAGCAGCTGTTGCCTTCGTGGGAAGTCTGTGTCGGAGACGGAGCAGCACCGGGAGGACTTCGGGAGTTTCAGCCGTGAAATGGAAATTAGCAGCGGCTGTAGCAGCAGAGCTGTCCAGGTGGGGGAGGGGGTCAGCGGGAGGGAAGATGCCGACACTGCTGTAACTTTACTAGTAATTCTGGTCAATGTTTACACGAACTAATAATCTATTTTCAGCTCAGCTGTGTTGTTGTTAGCCAAACTGAGGAGTGTAGCTTGGACGGAGACGGAGTCCTCTGTCCATGGTGCTACTTTCTCTTGTTTTACTGCTCACCGTGACTTTAAACATACTTTAAAACACCCAGAAGGATTGTTTAGCGTTTTATAACCCGCATATTTGTTTCACCGGGAGGTAATTGTTAATATTAAAGTTGGTTCCGTCGACTAAAAATAAGAAATCAAAAATTAACTGCCATTTCTGATTCTCATCAACTCTCCGATCACATACTCCTGCGTGCAGCCCCGCCCCATCTACTGCTGATTGGCTGCCCTCCCTGTCGCTCCGAAGATACAACTCCTGATTGGCTCAGCCCTCTCGCCCTCGTTCCATCATTGACCAACCATCGCTAAGGTGAGGTGGGGAAGAGGAAGGAGGAGATGTTGGGGGTAAGGCAGAGAGAAATGGGGGAGAACAGGGAGGATTTCTCCGTTTGACCTCTTTGTGTTTGCAGAGCCAACTGCTTCACATAAACATATTCATTTAGAGGATTTTAAAAGTCAAATCTACACGTTTTGTCTTTTATTTGTACTTCCTCGCTCTCTCTCTCTCAGGAAGTTGTGACTGTGAATGTTCATGCTGCCATTTTTAAACCTGCTGTTACACTGTGGTAATGATCCATGTTGGAGTGTGAAGAAACGACAGATCTGTTTAAAAGTTAAAAACAAAGCAAAAATAAACCACCAGTTTACTAAAACACAGCAAACCGAATCAAACCTTTATTAGTTGATAAATTTGACTGGGATTTTATGGGATAGACCAACACAAGTTGGTTGTGCATATGCATGATTTAAAATTAAAATTACACATTGTTTTAACTTAACTTTATACATTTCTCTTAATTTTCTTTTCCAAAATAAATTCCAGTGCAACCAATTAACTTTAGAACCCAGTTATCAATAAACTCCATCTGTGTCAAAGAAAGGGTCTAGAGAATTTTAACGCAGGATTAGGTTATAAAATAATATCCCAAGGTTTGAACGTCTAACAGAGTTTGATCCATTATTCAAAATTATAACACAAAAGTGACGGTTTGGGCAAGAAGAGCATTAATGAGTAACACAGCTAAGAGGCTGACTGGACACAAATACAGCTCAGTTGGGAGATTCTGCTGACAGTACTTGACATATTCTGCTTTTTTGTGTGGATGACTAGTAAGAAAAAAATATATATATAAGTTTAGTTTGCTATAAATCATAAGGGACTCAGCAAATACAGGGCAATCCTGTGAGAAGATATGTTCTCTGTTTACCTAAAAGAAAGCCTTTAAGAAAGCTTAAACTTTAAGAAGTTTAAACTGACAGCCAGCGCAACAGTTAAATAGTTTACGTTGAAGTGTATTTACGTATTGAAATGGTCTAGTCAAAGCCCAGACTCAAATTCACCTGAGAATCTGTGGCAAAAAAAAACTAGTTCAAACATCATGAAGTTTATTAGCTGAATATATTCCAGTGAACTGTGAGGAGGGACCAGAATACAACAGCCTAACCTGAAAAACTCTATTTCTCTTTATATTGCATGAATCCATGTAATTTTCATCCACCTGCTAAAAGCCCAGGCAGAACTACTGGCTGCTACAAGCTTAGGAAAATAATTCACAGTTAAATTTGAATTATTGAGCTGCAGGAAACTGAACTTTTTATGAGGCAAGCAGAGAAATGTAAAAGTAGTTGGGATAGAACTGTTCAGGGAGCAGAAAAAATGGATGCAGTCTTTAATGGAAACTAAAGTGTAATGGCTGAACAGGCCAACCTGCATAATATTAAAGCTCGTTAAGGTACAGATGTGTCTGCTCACCCTCTTGCTTTTTATGTGTAAATCATTTTGCTACTTTTTTAATCACCCAGTCAAACTAAACTTTATTAATGAAACACTAGCATTCAAATATTGGTAATTTTAATCACTTCAGTTTTATTTAGAATAGTTTTATTTAAGATAGAGATCCTGCTTGAAACATTTGTTTTGGGGATATGTAAAGTTAGATAAAATATTGTTTGGATAAGTGGATTAGTTCAGACACGTAGATGAGGAGTTATGGGCGTTTTGTGCATTAATATGGCAGTAAATATGTCTCACATAGCCATACTTCTGTCTGAATTTGTTATGTAGATAAAATACATATTGTACAGTTGAATAATAGATAAAATAAGATAGAAAATCAATAAATTAATAGCAATAAATGATCATTAATACTACTAAAATAACATATAATCATGTAAATATGTGTACAGTGACGTTATTTCGTCTCTACAGGTTCAACAAAAACACTTTGTAGCTCAGAAATCACTTCTGGCTGTGATTCCTTTACTTTGCTCCATGTGTTTAGTGCGCATGCCCAGTCAGTGGGGGTCTGCTCCATCCGGGAACTTCAGAATTACCATTGACAGCCGAAGCGCAACTTTTCCTCAGGCAAAGTGAAATCAAGGCGCGGACTCGGACAAAATATAGTCCCCGTTTTTTAACTCGAAATTACCAAAAGGAACGGCGAACCGGTACCGCTTTGGACCCGTCCAAGTTCGATTGTTTCCCGGAGAGCAGCCGTGCCGGACTCGGGCCCGTTCGGTGGGGTTTGGAGCACTTTTGGAGACGGGCGGAAAGTGGGTGATGAGTCCCAGCCTGTGTAAAAAGAAGCGAGAACTTGCTCTGCAGCCTGGAGTAGTTCTTCTTTCAATTGTTATTGTCGCTTTAAAAAAAATCTTTAATTCACTTAAACTTGGTCTCGGCCGCGTCCAAAGTGGGAGAAAAGTGTTTTCCTGGTGGGAACATGGAACTACAAGGCCTACAAGAGGCGCTGAAAGTGGAGCTCCAGTGTCATCAGGTAAGTGAAACATGGTGTTGTTTCTGTCCCTATTTATCGCTGTTTGGGAGAGTGAGAGATCAAACACTCCGAGGGGGAAGGAAAACTATGCGACATGCCGCTGGGAATGGGAACGTCTGTCACTTCCAAGACCAACAATTAAAGCTACTTTTCTGCACTACTTTGTCCGGTGATGGAGGCTGTTTTCAGGGGGAATTTGGAGTGTTGATGCGGGGATGCTGGCTGACTGTGGCGATCAGGACGCGACCTGAATATTTATGAGCTGCTACAAACTGAGCTGCTTTGTTACCTCCCTGTTTTAAACTTCACACACTTTCAGAAATCCGTGATTTTTTTTTCTTTTTTTCTGCTGCCGAATTGTTTTGAAACTGGGACCGAGCTGGACCCACAGGTTAGCGGTTTGTTTCCGGGCTTCCAGCCGGTATGGCTGGCTGGTCGGCGGAGTGAGGCAGAAACTTTATCAGCATAAATCTGCTCCGGTTAACATCATCAACTCTCTCCCAGAAATAACCCAGCCTGCCTTTTTATTCGCCTCACATCGACTTGTGTGTTGGGAAGTTTCCTCAAACAACCCCCCGGGGGGAGGACTGCAGCTCTGAAGTGTCCGTAGCTACGCACTGGATGGAAAAGTGGCCATCTTTTCTTCTCAAACTTGTGCAATGTTGAAAGATTTTAGCGTCCATTTTGAGTGGCTCGAACGAGGCTGAAGTTGGTGTGCGGATGGAAGTAGTCCAGTAAAGGGCCATTCCGCAATTTCTAAGGAGCTAGCTTTAGTTTGCTCTAGTTGGTCAAACTAAAATATTAGGACTGGTAGAAAAACCCGTTATTTAGTCGGTCTACATCTTCAGTGAGTTATTTTACACCAGTTCTTTCTAACAAAGTTTATGATTTATGCAACTTTTATTAGTTTTAATTGTCTATTTATGAATGTTAAATATTTGATACTAGTAGGCATGGGCATATCGTAACAGTTATATGAATATTATAATAATAGATTCCAAGTAATGATGCCAGGTTGTCATGATTGCTATTTTATTCACCGTTTCTTCCAGGAGAGCATCAATTAATTCAAAAATAGAATTAAATTCAGTCGTTCTGTGCAGCTTATTGATGGAAATCATCCTGTTTTATGCCCCTTTGTAAGAAGCCTATTTGAAAATGTTTCTGCTTTTTAAAAACAGTATTTGTGTTTGTGAAGCTGTGAGATGCATATTGTTCCCTAAAAAGTTTACGAAGAATTAGTTTTGATCATTGTCGTAAGAAATACCACAGAATATTGTGATAATTTCAAAATGCATTCCACTCACCACTAGTGTTTACCAGCTTTACTTTGACTAATCCAGTAACTGCTTTATATGTTTTTATACCAAAGATTTTCTTTCTGATTTATTTAAGCCTTTATGAATTATGAAAACAGTTTTCTGTCTCTGGTTATACGGAACTTCACTGCACAAAATATGAGTAGAAGTAATATTCATATCAGGAAGGATTGTTTGGAGGGGAGTAATTGTTGGCTAAGAGTTATGAATTTACATTTTTCACGTTAATGTCATATTTCAGCGTTTTAATCCTGCAGATGCTCAATTTAGAACATGACAACAGAAAATAGGCTTAGTTTATGATTAATATAACAATATTTACTAATAATAATAATTTTTAAGCCTGCAGTTGTTTTGGCATCATCCAGTTTAAACTTTACTTCAATGTCCAGAGGAATCTAGTCCAAGTTTTTTGGCTATTTATAAATAAGATTAAGGTTGTAATTATTCTGACGTTTGTTTTGAAGACTTTGTTTAGTTTGAAATGCATCAGATCCACAACAACAGAACTTGTTGTTATGTAAAGTAGGAGAGTCCCATTTATGGTGGGAAAAAGCATTAAAATGTACAAATACCATAGTTTTCATAAATCTGTGTTTAGAGACTCGTCTGGATTCTGTAAACTGCAAAACCGTCCCATAAAACATACAAACATATTTTCTTATGAATTAGAGATGATCCAGTCCAGTTTTGAGTCATCAAAGTATTTTACATTTCAAAGTGCTGAGCTGCAGCCCAGGCCCTTTAAAACAGCGGAATGCTCCTTTAGTGCAGCAGCTCCAGTCGGTAGCTGCGAATCAGACACGAACTTCAGCAGGTCGACATGTTTCAGGAGAGCCGGAGAGAGTGCGCGGCCTGACTCAGACTTTTCCAGCTCAGCAGCAGAAATCAGCCCAGCCTGGATCCGTTTCGCGTTAAAACGCAGTTAATCACTTCGCTTTGGTTACTTTCCACTTCTGTCTGCTGGCGTTATTTCTTCTTGGGTCACGTGACAAGCAGCGATCCGTTTGATTCGCTCTTAATCGCGCTTTCACTTTTCTTTTCTTTTCTTTTCTTTGTTAATATTTGTCACGGCTGAGTCGCTGCGGCTCCTCCGTGATGCGGGTCGGTAACTTTGCGGGCGGCTCGGTGCGCAGCGCAGCCGGGGAGGAAGCAGCTCGGGGCGGATGCTGCGGGTTCAGCACCACGGTCAGCTCCTCCTGGTTCCGCTGCTGCACCGACCCAACTTCCACAGCAACAACATCCAACACTTTTCCCGTCATGCTTTGCTTGCTTTATTATTTTCTTTCCAAGCTTTTCGCTTATGATTAAAACTTGTGCTTAAAGGAAATCTGTGTTTGCAGAACAATGAGGCGTAGGAGGGCGAATCTTTTTATGCTTGTTTTTGTTTTGTTTTTTCTTCAGTTTTGTAGTGGAAGCTTCCATTTTGAGAGGGAAATAGGGGTGGTTTCTGCCCCCCACCTCTCTACAACATGGAGAGTAAAAAAAAAAACTCTGCAGAGTTTAATGCAGGAGGGGGGAGCGGAGCAGAGGCAGGGGGATGGGCCCCATTCATGCCTAACATTACCATTTTGATTGCTTTGATGCTGTTTTTGGTTTGGATGGAGGGGGAGGGGAGGCAGAGCGCCCAGTCAGCACTCGCCGCCTGGCTGCACCGCCACGTTTCTAACTGCTCCACTCATCTCTGACTTTCTCCCTGCTAATTCATGACACGCTGCTTTTCTTCATGAAATGATCCCACTTTCTCACTCCAGGCACGTTCAGCTGAATATCTTTAAATGTGTCATGACGCTTTGAGGTGTCCCCGCCCTGGAAAAGATAGAAAAAACCTGGCTGCACTTGAACACACCAGAGATGACCTCTACCTGCCAGGCTGCTTAAAATGACACAGCAGCAGGAGGGAAATGATGTCATTTTAATGATTATTAGTTACAATAAGCAACTTTTTAATTCACAGCATCCTATTTGAATTAAAAGGAGTTAAAGCTGCTTGAACCTGAACTCATTTTGTTGCAGAACAACAAATTCAAAGTGATTGATATTCATAGAGTAGAGCACTACTGTGACAGTGAAGGAGTGTAGATCAATTAATCTCATGATAAATCTCCATTCTGTTGTGTACAGTGTCGTCCTAATCGATTATTTTATTTGTCCTTATTTCCATTTTATTTATTGGTTTTGGTTTTACTTGGATTTCTCAAATATCTTTCAGTTCCAGTCTTAAATGTTCTTCAGAAAATTAAAGTTTATTTGTCTTTGAGAGAGGAAAAACTAAATTATTATGGCTTTATTTTACTTGTTTATAGTTGCAGAAATTCAGAGTAGGTGTGTGTGTGTGTGTGTGTGTGTGTGTGGATGGTAGGAATGTTTAATTTTATCATCTTCTATTAAAAGTCCAGTCAAGGACTCAAGTTGTGACAAAAAACTTTTATTTATATTATTCTGCATTTCATTTTGCATAAGTAAAGTACATGCGCCTTTATCTTAAAAATGTTTGTTTTTTAATAATTTAGCGTGGTTTGTGGACAGATTAAAATATTTGTAGTTATTTTAAATGGAGAAAATGTGTTTAAAGTTTGAGCAGTTTGACTTTCCAGCTCAATCACTGAACTAATTCAACTTGCATTTCGAGCTTCTGCTGTACTTCAACCATTTCTAGTCTGATTTTGCAAATGTGTTGGGACTGGTTGACCTTTGACCTTTGGGCTTCACTCGGGCCTCTGCAGCTCCTCCAGAGTTCCCCTGAGCCTCTGGGGTTGGATTTGAACCATGTTTGTTCCAGACGGTGTTTGGACCGTTGATGTGACGTTTACTCGGGTTATTCGCCTGGATTTCCGTTAATTTTCTTTATATTTTCTGTTACATTTGGAGAAATCAAAATGTAGGGAAGCTTTTAGTCTAATTTTATAGCAAATATTTGATTCTAAGATGCTAAATGTCGCTGAAAGATGACAGCAGGACATTTTTATGTGCACATCAACATAAATCATTAAATAAATTCTCGTCAGCTTGGTAATCTGGTCGGCCTTGTTTCTTTTCAGTAATCTGCATTGATTTTCTGCTGAAACGTTCAGAGGCCTTGATATCTGATCCTTTCTGCCTTCCATCTTTTCATCCCATTTTAAAACACACAAAGTCTAAAGTGTGTTATCAGTTTGTTCACATTCTCTTCATTTTGTGTAGAGAAGATGAAATACTTCAGAATAAAACAGTAGTTTAAACGTATAAAACAATAAAAAAATCAGATTTTTTTCATTTTGAATGCCGTAGTTTGGTAACTAATCATATTTGCTGCTGTTTGCTTTATTATTGAGTAAAATGTCTATGAATGAGTTCACTGAATGAAGGACAAACTTATTTAACCAAACATTCAGCAGCTGCAGCTTTGGTTAAAATGTCTTCAGTTTTAAATTGAAAGAAACTGACTGAAAATTTTTATTTCTCCTAATTTTGTTGTTTTTGCAAAATTATAAATTACACATCTTTATTTTGGGTTTTTAAAATACGCAAATTTCCAAATAATTTAATATTTTATTCCGTCTGATGATGTAATTTTTAAATATGAAATGTTTGATGTTTTGATCAGTTTCTCGGTACTTTAGTCGCCTTTTTACCAAATATTTTTTACTATTTCTTGACTAAAATGTTTATGTTCTCAACCCACCTGGTGAGAATAAATCTATACTTTCAGCCCCCATTATGTAAACCCCAAATAAAGATAAAAAATTAGAAACATTTGCTTATGATGTTTTTATGTTAATCTTAACATTTAAGCTGAAACTTCCTGAGTAAAGTCGGGGAACATCTGATCACCAGGAGTTGATAACATCAGTTTGTGTTTCTTGTTGTTTTCTCTGGTCGGGTTGAATCTGCAGCGTCTCTGATAACTTTGGGCTTGGATGAATCGATTCTTCGTGGTTCTGCTTGGTTTGCTGTGCGTTGCGTCATGGCGCCGGGCCTCTCCGGCCCGTCAGGCGGCTGTTGGAGCCTCCACTCCGGCTTTTCCCCTACGTGTTCAACCGGTGGGTTTCTCCTAACGATTCGCTTCGGTCCGACGTGTTTCCGGAACAAACCGCTCCTGAAACAAAACCCGCAGCTCCTTGACTTGAAAGCCGTCTGCAGGCAGCATCCGTAACCATGGATACGGCCGCTTCTTCCTCTCCGGCTCTGTGATTGTTAGTTTTGGCTGTTTTTTGAAGTTTGTTTCGGAGCAGATCCGTTCAGAGAGCAAAGATGATGATATGGAGACGTTTTAATTTCAACTAAACGTTTTATTGAGAACTGCGGGGATTCTGGACAGTTGGCTGAGCAGAAACTATCACTGATGTCATCCGCTTCCAGACCGCTGGGATGTTTCTGTTGCAGGACGGGTTATCCACGGATTTGTAAAATTAAGATCTTAAAATGTTTTAATTTAAACATAAAGTTATTCTTAAATAAGTTGATCACAAGTCTTACATTGTGTTGTGGCAGGACTATTTATGTAGTTTATTTTTCTCTTGAAACTTTTCTGTCAGGCGAAGTTTGACTTCAATACGTCCTGTGACTCGAGGCGGGTTAGGCTCCAACTATCACTTAAAATATGAGAGCGTATATTTTAAGTGATGGGTAGAATAAAGGAGTAAATTTTCACCAAAAACTAATACATTTTGAAAATATTTTTTTTAGAAAAAATATAGAAAATTTAAAAAAAATCAAATATTTGCCAGAAAAAAAATCTAAATTTGAGATTAATTTCATATATATTCAAAATAATAATAATTTTTAAAAAAAACTAGAAAATTTTCTAAGCTCGTGAGGTTGAAAACTTTCGGATTTCACATTTTCAACTGTTTGAGTTCAGGAATTTCCACTTTTTTGTAGAATATCTCTGAGATTAATTTTACTCCTATATTTTTCATATTTACGTTAAGGAAATGTAAACATGCACTTTTTTCTTGTGCATTTCTGTGGTGATGCAGCTCTTTTCTGTCATAATGGTCTTAAAAAGCCTTAAGTTTGAGTTGCTGAAACCTCCAGAAATCCTGCCAGAAGTGAATATTTAGACGTTTGATTTCTTCATCTCGCCCTGAAAGCGGCGGCTCTGACTGGCTGGCGGCGTCTGTTTTCCAGCTGCTGTGTCACACGCTGCCAAGCAGGAGAAATGGGGTTACTCTGGAGCAGCGAGTCGGTGGAAAGTGATCCTGACCTTATTTAGGAAGAGCTTTAATGATACATGATGCTGCTTCTTGCTCCGCTCGGCTGCAGGAGACGCTCGCTTTCCACTTAATCCATGTTTGCATCGACACATGTAACCTCTCACTGCAGAAGACACAATCCAGTTAAATCATTCCCAGTTAGTGGTTTGAAAATAAAGCTTGCTGTGTGGAAACGAGCTGCTGCGCCGCATGAAGCTCCCATTTAACCCAGTTTCTCTGCAGATTATCCACCTCTTGTTTCCCATAACGCTGTTTATGCTGCTCTAATTGGATTAGAGCGATTTATTCAAGCGTAATAAGCATTTTTAGAGACAGAAAAGTGGAATAGAAGGTTGCAGAAGAAGACCTGTTGGGTGAGGTTGGTGCTCATGCACAGGAGAAAAAATGGCTGCTGAGCAGCTAATGAAGCAAACGGTGGGATTTTACTGGAGTTCTCGTTCGGATCACTTTCTGGCCCGTCTGGACTCCGTCAGGTTTCTCTGTGGCTGTGATGAGTGCTTTCAACAGGAACCAGAACCAGATTACAGTTCACACTTTGTCAGGATTAAACTGTAATTTAATCGACACTCGGGTTGGATGTCACCGAGCTTTACAGTGATCACATGCAAAAAAACATAAACAGAGAGCTGAAACAATGAATCACTTATTGAAATAAGCCTCATTTAATTTAGTAATCAATTAATCATTAGCTGCAGTATAGATGTATTTTAACAAAAAGGCCATTTGTGGAAAGAATAACAATGTTAGAGCAGCAAGTTGGCCAAAACTGAACCTAAAATATACATTTTCTCATTTTAGTCTTTAAAAAATTCTGTTTTTAAAAAAGAAATTTCTGCCTTTGCTATCCAAGTATTAATCCAAACATAATCCCCAGATTATCTGGACTGCATTGCTGTCAAGTCGAGCAGAAAAAAAGAGTTTCACATGTTAATGTTAGAAGAATTGTTTTATGAGGAATCGTTCATTAAAGAAATGCTACAGTCCTGCATTTTAGGCAATAAAATGTTTATTCTTTAATTTAAAAAAGGAATTTAAACATGTTGTATTAGTATATTTGTGTATTTCTAATCTGTAAATTAAGCCAAAGTGGTTAAATGAAATCCTGCATATTGTACTATTTTATGAAATGAATTGTTGGTCTAATCGGTTACCAGAATAGTCATTAGTTGCAGCCCTAGTTGACTCAAACGCAGCTGCCTTTGGGTGAATGTTAAAGCAATCGGTGCAGCTGCTTTAAAGTTGACTCTGTTCTCATTCTCACAAAGATTTTGCTTAATTTAAAACCATAAATGCTGCATCGGTCTGAGTTCACGGTTTCTGTCACTCGTCTGAAGCTGCCCACCTTTGAGCCTCTCAAGTTACCTAAATATCTTCATTTCGTAGTTTTATCGACTCAAATGAGCTCTGAGCCAACAGGAGGCATCAGACTTTATCAGCTGCTCTGTCAGGATTCAGCTGAAACATTTCAGGATGAAGCTGGAGGCCTGTTTGCTTTTCGGCTGCTGCTTCATCTCTTGTTGTCTTCCAGCTTTATAGATCAATGAGCCTGAGCCACGAGAGGCATCAGACCAGCGCTCTGCAGAGTGCAGCGCACAGCAGGCAGCAGCGGAGGCCGCTGCAGCGCGCACGCGCAGCGAACCGAGAGCGAGCCCCACGCAGCCGCAGCAGCCGCAGCAGCTCCGTCTCAGAGGAGTAAATATCTGCCCCGCTTTTCTTCTCCCTGATCCTGACTCCGCTCCCCCAGCCCGTATTTTAGTTTGTATTTCTTGCAGACCTGCTTTAATCGGCTCTAGGAGACAGGAGAGAGAGAGAGAGGGGTTTAATTAAGAGCAACATGGCAGGAAACCCTGCAATGACTCTTCCTCTGGGATGATTCTTCCTCCTCCTCCTCTTCTTTAATGCTGCTCAGATTTAGAGGTGAAGGTTTCTCTGGAAACTCTGACCTGCAGCACTAGAGGTTCCCAGAATCGGCTTCAAAACGAAAACATGAAGCCGTCTTAGTTACTCTTTCTGCATTATTCTAAACTCTTCTTTAAGTTTGAAATTAAGGAAAGAGTCGCTTGGTTTCCCTCAGGAGGAAGTGACACGTTTTAGTCTAAATCGAGTCTGAAAACGAACAAAGAGTTACCGTTGTTTATCAAAAAAAGATGAAAAACACAAAACATCAGAAATGAATGCAACCCGACAGACGATTTGATGGATAGATTAGGAAATATAACCTGCAATATGTGTGAATATTTATACACCTAAAATAAAAACCAGGTCAGATTGAAGAAAAACATAATAATAAACTTAATATTTGAAAGCATTTAAAATCCTGTAAATTTGAACAAAAATGCAAAGAAATTTTAAGAACCACAAAACTTTAGCATCAAAAATCTAACAAAAAATAAGGACATCAGAAGCATTTTTTTTTTTACAAAAATGTAAAATGTTTGAAGAAGAAACAACTCAAACATATTTTATTTGTTAAATTAAACAATCATACAAAACCCCAAAACGAAAAGATGAATGTTATTACAGGAAAATCCATTAGTGACATGAATTTACTGCTTTCCTGTTTTTAACTTAAAATGAACTTTTCTGAGTTTTGCAAACTAATTTTAAGCGCAATATGACAACTTCCTGCAGGGGGAGTGTCGGAAAGAGCAGAAGCTTCTTAAAGAGACAGGGACCCAATTTCAAGCTGTTATGTTTAAAATAATCAACATTTCTAACTGAAGGTGCCATAGTTAGTTGATGTTGCCATTTTATAGCAAAATGTTCCTGGAAAACACATAATGCTGCCCTTTTTATAACTGGAAAGTTGTTCTCATCGTAACAGGAATAAAAGCCATAAAGTATTGTGACTAAACTTTAAGCCTGGTTATGAGTTCACCTTTGTTTTGTAAGGCTCAGAAAAACTTCTTGCCATGAAGAATATTGAATTATTGCCACGATAAATTTACATCGTTAAATGTAAAACTGACTGAAATGTTATTTTTGCTATTTTCTGCAGTGTTTTTTCATCAGTAAAATCAAAAATATTAATAAATGAAGTCAATTTATAATACTATATAAATAACACTTTATGTGACTCGTGCCATAAAAAGAACCTGATTTTAAATCGATTTGTTTCTCATATTTATGTTTGTGGGGCTTTGATGCTGCACTGCAAAAACACAAAATCTCCCCAAGTAATTTTGCTCCAGTTTTTAGCGCAAATATCTTAGAAGAGTTAAAATAAGACAAAACTACCTCATAAGTAAGTCTTCATCTATATATTGGAGCCTGTTTTAAGTCAATAATTCCTCAATATTGATGAAAAAGTTCTAGTTCTATTGGCAGATTATTTCACTGATAACATGGGGAAAAATGTGTTGCAGTAAGAAATTATTGACGTAAAACATCTTCTACGTCGGCTGAAAAGTTATTTGTAAGTGAAAACTAGAGAAAAATGACCTGGTAAAGTTTTGTTTTTGCAGTCTAGTACAACAAAGATTTTTTAAGGTAATTGTTATTGTTCTAACAATAGAACTAGAAAACATTGTGCAGCTGGAGGTCAGGTTTTACCCGCAGCTGATGAAGTTCTTCATCAGTGAAGAGTGAATCTGTGCAAACAGCAGCAGAAACTCTGGGTTTCATCAGCTCAGCAGCGGCAGCAGCTTCTTTATTCGTTGCGCTCACAGCCGCTCCCGGGGGAAATAACGGGGTTTGTTGGTAAAATGCGGCTCCTTGCAGGGAGCAGGAAGTGAAAACGGAGCAAACATGGAGGCTGAGTGACGGAAACAGGATGAGCTTCACTTCCATGCACCATCTTCAGTATGAGAAATCCAGTCAGGCGAAATGTAAAGTTTTCTGGGTTTTGAATAGTGAAACCACAAACCAACTTCCTTCAAACCCTTCACAATAAAAGCCTCAAACCGATAGCCTATGTAACGAACATTCAAGTGTCTTTTAGTCTTATTAAAGCAAAATCTCTCCAACATTGAATACTAGCACTTACAAAAACTGGAAATAAAACGCATTAAATTTTTAAAATAGAAAAATTAAATAAAAATAAACAAAAATAATCCTTAATTTTGACAACAAAATATATTTTAGGGTTAAATGGACACTAATAGAAGATGGTAACATTTACTAACATGATTTAAAGAAACTGTTCAACAGTTCTGACAGGATGAATTACGCAGCGCTGGTCCAATGTTTGTGCAGAAATTTAGTATTTGTGTAATTTCCTAATTCTCTAATAATCCTACTAACATTTTTACAAAGTGCTGGTAGAGCATGTTTAAACTCTTTATCCCTGAAATGTAGATCAAAAGTTTGTAGCCTTGGAAGAATAAAAGCTGCACCTAAACAGATTTTTGACCATTTCTGATGCCTCAGTTTGATGAGCAGTGAATCGGGTCGTCCATCTGAGGAGCTGAAGCCTGCAGACATTTTTCTTCTTATCAGTTTTTGGAGGTCTGCAGGTGAAATCGTCCTGCGGCTCCGTCGATTTGTCGTCGTCTTCTTCTTTTTCTCCCTTCGGGGAATCAGGCGTTCATGTGGCGGCGAGCCGCGCGGCTCGGATTATCCTCTTCAAAAAGCCGTGATAATCGCTGTAATAATTCAGAAATTGCCTCTGCGTGCCGGCCTGCAGCGCTCCGTCCTGTTTGTGTAGCGGAGACAAAGTGCCTCTTTGACTGCTGGGTAATTTGGATATTTTGTTTTGTTGGGTTTTTTCTTTTCTGGCCTCTTTTTGTGGTTCCTTCAGTGCAACTCCATGTCATCGCTCAATTTCACGCAGGCCTGAAGTTAATCCTCTCACTTTCATGGGTAGAAATGTGGTTTCTCTGTGTCTACAGGCACAAATATATACATTTATCATGGCACACACTCCTGTAGTGCTCATTAGTTCCACTTTTTATTCATTAATCTGATTATTTAACACATAGAGTTGGAGGTTGTAGATGCACATATAGCCTCAGGTCGTACAAATTGCTGCTTCATAATTTCCAGGCTCTTATTTTGAAACCGCTTTTGAATATTTAAAGTTGTTTTGTTTTAATTAAGTTAAATTCAAAAGTATTAAATTAACCCCAAAGGGACATAAATATTGTTATAACTCATAATATCCAAGGTTCCTGAAATACTTGTAGATGCTAATGGCTGTAGCTCCAGCAGCAGTCAGTCTAAGATTGTTTTTAGTTTTATTTACCAGAATAAAGACGTAAACACACAATAACAAATTAAAATGATAAATGTTGAGCATCTCATGAAGATCTACGTTGATACTTTAGATAAATAGTTGATCCTTAAACGCATCAGCATGAAACTGTCATCAGAAGCAGGACGTTGAAACTATCCAAGCTTTTGTCATTAAACAAACCTTTTTTCTTTTGACTTTAAGATGTTATTCCAGTAAAATTGTCTTTATCCTGTTAATAATATCATGACTATGTTCTTGGAATTAAACAATGTTTCTTGTAACCTGGCCTTGACTCTCCACCATCCAACTCACAGAAAGGATGATTGATTTTTTTGAAAATATTTTCACCCAGTTTGATTTATTTTTCCAAAAAGGAAGCAAGAAAAACAACTGAATAAAATCAGACCTTCGTTCAGAACAAATCTGCAGCAGTTATATAAGAAAAACTACAAATTTGAAGCTGTTTTCATGTGTAATTACATAGAGACAAAATGTTGCTTTAACAAAGTAAAGATGTTTTCTGTGTCCTGGGGAATCAGACAGATTATCGGCGTCTCTTTTGTCGTATTTCTCAGTAGATTCCTCTTCCTGTTTACAACCTTCTCCAACTACTTCCTCCTAAACATGAATCGCTGCGACCTGTCTGCGACCTGTCTGCGACCTGTCTGCGACCTGTCTGCGACCTGTCTGCGACCTGTCTGCGACCTGTCTGCGACCTTTGGGGACTTCCTGAAGGGCTTCAGGTGGAGTCGATGCCTGGAAGCGTTGGGCTGCTGCAGAAGGATTCATTGATTTTCTGTCTCTCTGTCGTCTTCATCCTCATCCTCAGCCTTAATGAACTTCCTCTCAGCTGCGGCCGCTTCATGTCACCAGACAGCCGACGCGATTCGCTGCTTTAGCGTGACGTCAGAGGGTTTGGAAACGGGGAATCTGAGACTGACTGTTTCTGTTCCTGCTCCTCCTCCATCCAGCGTTAGGAATGTTTTCCTGAGCCACAGACTGGCTGTTATATAATGTAAATATTCCACATGATGTGTGAAGTGCTGTCAACACATTTTGGTGGTTCAGTTTCTGCTTGTTGAGTCGCGGCTGCAGGGGTAATAAACCGTCCCAGATGAGAACAAGCTGCTGGTTTTGGTTAAATAAGATGTGAAAACTGCAGATCGTTCAGTTTGGAGGAAACTGGGTGGATGAATCCACCAGGGAGCTGCAGCTACCGCCGAGGCTTCACTATTGTTGTCATGAAGGTCGTTGGAGATTATCTTTGTATTCAGAGAGTACGGTGCAGCAAAAGGGACAAAATTAAGATTGTGAAGCGGCTAAATATATATCGCTCTGCTTTCCCAACGTCCTTCGTGACGTTTTCAAAGACCAGAGTCTTCCCAAACCTGACTGGATACTTGAACAGATGATTTAATCTGAACAGACTCCTTTGCCTGAACTGATTCATTTCTTTCCCAACCTCTTGAAGAGTTTCATGAACAGATTTCTGGCCAACATGGCCGCCATACAAAAGAACCAGAATCATCTACTTCTAGGCAGGAATCTGTAGGTTAAAGTTCAGAACAGAAACCGGTTCTTCTCTTGACCTTTAACCTGAACTCATGTTTTCCTCGATGTACTGACCTTCCTCAACAGGAAGTGAGGTCGTTGAAGCTGCTGCTCCGTCGCTCTGTGCTTTGATGAATGAAAACTTGTCTTCAGCTGAAGGCAGCAGCAGCAGTCTGCGCTGCAGCGTCAGCCTCAACGATCCGGCAGCCGGAGAGGAAACGTTTTCCAGCTCGTCTTTAATCTTTTATTCATCCCCTGAACTAAAGAGGTCAGCCTGATGAAACATTCAGCGCAGCGCTTTGGGGAGCGGCGGCTCCTCCTGACCCCATTCTACGTTTGTTCCAGCAGTTAAACCAAATTTATTGTTTTAAAACCAGCTGAACGTTCGTCTAAAGCTGCTGAATCAGCTGATCCTCCTGATGGGTTTAATAAATGTGTAATTACTCAGAAACCATTAAGAGCTGCTGAACGAATTTGTGTAACTTTTCTTCAGGTTAATTTAGAAAATGAGCTTTTATTGTTACAAGTTAATTTTCTAAACCACAGAAAAGCTCAAATATGAAAAATTGGACTCATGTTGATATGTGACAGTAATACTGCTGTTAGATTTATCAATGTTTTATTTTATCTTTTTTTTATTAGATAACTCGATTACTAAAATATTCGTTTACAACAGCCCTAGTGGAAAAGTATTATTTAGATTTTTTTATTTAATGTAAAAGAGAGAATGTCTGTGGTTTGTGTGTGAAGAGAAACCAGGATTGTTTTTTGTCTTTCTGCAGCTGGTTCCTTCTCAGCCCTCATCTTCTGTGTTGTGATGAGCTTTTTGGTGTGTGTGGTGGGTGTGTGGGTGCGTGGGGGTGTGTGTGTGTGTGTGTGTGTGTGTGCGTGTGTGTGTGTGTGTGTGTGTTCATTAAGGCTTTTTCTGGAGCCAACAATGGAGTCTCTCCGCCAGCTAAACACACATCAGCAGAAAGAGGTCAATTATAGAGAAGAAGTAACAAAGCAAGAAGAAAGCCCCTGAGTGTTTGTCTTGATTAGTCTTTGTTATGGAAACCATTTCACCAATCGGACGCCTGCTGACATCCAGCTCTGATTTTCAGCTTTGAGCTTTATGTGATTTTAAAAAAAATGCATAATTTTTCCTTTTAGATACAACTAAACTTCAAAAGAGCTGCAGGAAAATGTTTAATTTAGAAGGGAGTGTTTCTGTTTGCTGAGCCTCTTGGTGGTTCGTAGACGACGGTGTTCATCAAGGCTCACTTCAAAGCCCCTTTGAAAAATTGATCAGGCCGGATCGGAACTGAAGTGGATCTCAGTTTTACAAACCAGACGCAGGCAGCAGCAGCAGGAGAAGCAAACAGAAATCTCTTATTAATTCAGCTAAAAAAGCCAAAATGGGGCCTGAAATTTTAATTTGTCTCAACGGAATATTTTAACTGAATTATTCCACTTTATAAATGTCAAACAGTTACTTTTCTAAAAAGCGAAGGTCATGATTTTTCATCTTTTTATGCTGCGCATCAGCTCAGTTGAGAAACTTGTACATTTTAAATTTAGTTTAAAATAAATTAAAACTTGCAGCTGAAAAAAATAAACTTACAATGAACTTTAAATTTTAATAAAAATCAAATTGTAATAGAAATGACACTTACATTTAACCAAAAACAATCTCTTTTTTTTTGTTACAGAATTATTTCTCCCTTCTGTTTGAACTTAAACATTTATGTTTGATTCATTAAGTAGAAAATTAGTAATATTTTATGAGGCTGTCGCATCAGGCGGCTGCTGCTACTTTGGGTTTTCTGCACATTTGTTGACGGTTTTATTCGTTTTAGTTTTAAATATTTTCACACTTTGTCCTCAAAGTGTCTCTGAGACATGAGGACCAGACTGGGGGACGGCGTCTCGTCCAGCTTGTTGTCCTCCGTCACCCTGCAGATCCACGGGGACGCCCTCTCTCACTGAAAGGTCACAGGGTCACCTGTGTGGAAATGTCAGTGAATTTAAACTTTAAGAACCTGGACTTCTGCTGACTCATCAAAAATTTTAAACTAGAAACCAGTTTTTGGACAAACGTCTCCATGACGTTGTCTCTCCCCCACGCCCCCCACTGGCCTGGATCTGATCTGGGATCAGATGTTAAGGAGATGGAGGGATCTCCGTGGCGGCTGTGGGATCACGGCTCCGGTAAGCCGCCATGAGCCGCCAGGTCTGCGCCTGGGAGCGTCTAATCCCGCCGTCCCTCTCCGATCTGATCTCCAGCGCGGCTCCAGGCGTCGCTGCTCTAATGCTGATAATGCTGCTCGGGTTTGTGGGAAATCTAAGCTCTGAAATCCCTTTAATCAAAGCAGCAGCCGCACAAACACGGCCTGGAAGAGGGCCGAGTAACGACTTAACACCGCGGCGCTTCCTGGTTCTGATCCGATCTCCTCCTGAGCCGCTAATAACGCCTCTGATTTCACTGAACGCAGCTTTGTTCTTTTACACTTTGTTTTTAGCTTTGAGCTATTTTAATTTGAACACAAATGCAACAAATTAAGAATTTTAACAACCTGCAGAGAACCTTGTTAAGTTTCTCTAAACCTTTTTAGGTTCTTCTTCTGGCTTCTTGTAGCAAATATTTGATTCGTAACAGGAATATTTTTATCAAAATCTTTAGTTTGCTCGTGGCGTCCCCAAATGGGGGGCCAGCCGCTCTGCTTCACTCTTCGTCTTCTTGAGGAAACGTCCATTTCTCTCCGCCCGCTTCATATATTTTGGTCCATTTGTGCCTGGAGTTGGTTCTGCTGGTCCCAGAGCTCTGGCTGGAAACCAGTGAGGCAAACTTTCTGCTCCAATGTTTGTTATTGTTGATCAGCTGAAGATGTGATGAAGAACCGCTGACAGTCTGTCTGCAGAACTTTAAAACATTGATGCTGACTAATTAATCCCACTCAGAACCGCTTTCATTAATTTGTATGGTCAAATTTTATCCTAATTCTAAGTATTTCAGTGTTTCATAGATTGTTTTCTCCTGATTCCAGTATTTTTGTCCTTATTTTTCCAGATTTTTTAACATAGTTTTGTCTCTGTTTACTCAAGTTTCACCCTGATTTTATCCCATCTTATTTATTTATCTTTTAAATTCTGGTTTATTTTTTTACTTTCATCCTAATTAATGTTTTTAATTAAAAAAAATCCTGATTACTTATTTATTATTTTTATTTCTGGTTTATTTACATTTTTACTTATGTTTTTTTAATCCATACTGTCTTTAAATTCTCCGCCTGGTGTTGCTCTGGCAGCGCTGCAGTGAAACCTTCTCTATGCGTAATTAATGGTCCTCCAGCTCCAGCTGTGCTGACCAGGCAGTAAATCCACGGCTGGATCTACGCTGAGACTTTTGCTCTCGGGTTCGGAGTGAAAATGTGAAAGAGAGGAAAAGAAAAAAGATGTGATTCTGTGAGTCACTCGCCTAAAAATATCAGGCGTGCAGCTTCAGTTCTTCCTGCCGGGTTGCGCTGACCTGTGAGTCAGAGCTCCAGCTGGAGTCGGCGCTCCGAAGGGGGAGACCTGCCGGAGAGGACGGGATGGGAGCAGGTCGGGCCCAAAATGGCCGCCGGAACCGTAACTCGGAACGAGGAACTTATTGAACCGAAACAGTGAAAATGCAGCAATGAAAACGTCAGGCTGAGCTGTTTTAATGTTTCCCGTTGAATTATTTCTGGACGTTGTTTTCCTCTGATTCCTGATCACTTTCTGTTTTCAGAAAAGCTCCTGAAACAAACTGCAGAGCAAATCTTCATGCAGACACTTCCACATTCTGATTGATTCTCTCTGTGATGTTGCATCTTCAAAAAATTAAAGATTAAAACTGTTTTAGATATTAAAGCTAAAAACAAGCCGGCTTGGCTGGAGATTTTTAGCATTTCTGTGAACCTTAAGCAAGGCGCTCAGTTTTCCCTTCAACTTCATTTCAAGAATGATTCAAACTTTTCACGTCCAAAGCAGGCAGCTTTTTATTTAATGGGTAAAATTATTACAGGCATTTTTTTATATATATTTACAACAACAAAGGAGTAAACTTCCTCCTAAAAACCCTGAAATGTTTAGATTAATCTCACATATTTTGTAGAAAAGTAATTAGAGATTTTCTGGGCTCTCAAAGCAGAAAAATGTTAACTTTTGGAAATTTTCTAAGTTTTAAAAGTCAAAACAAATTTACTCAGAAATGTTCATGTGTTTTTCTTGAAGATTTTTGAGATTAATATAAAAATCTTTGTCGTTTTGATGGAAATGTACTCATCGTTTTCTTTGCCTAAGTATTCATTTGTAAAATAGGTTGTAGTAAAGTTTGGGGCTGAAAAAAGTAAAAAAAAAATTTACTTTAAACTTATATTTCTGACATTTATAAAAACAAATGACTTTAATCTCAGAATTCAGACATTAAGAATGTGGAAAGGAAAAATCTCAGAATTTTAACTTTAATTTGAAATTTTTAGTTTAATCCCAGGATTCCATCTTTTTTCCTTAGAATTCAGATTTGTTTAGCTCCAGTTTCTCCTCTGTAGTTTGGACCCAGGTGGCGTTTGGACGCCGTTGGGATAAATCGTCCCAACGTGGCTCCATGTAAACAACATGGCCGCCCATCTGAAACCGGGCTGCTGCTGTTTGCAGAGTCCTGGTTCTGATAATCCAGGTTGGACTTGTTGTGGATCAGCAGCATCTTCTCTCTCTGCTGCAGCCAGAAGATGAGATGATTCAGTTTCCTGTTCTGCCTCTATTAATAACTGCCATGTTTTAAAGTGAAAGCCTGTAAATAATCACCATCTGAGTGCAACAGGACCATTCTTCTCTGCTCGTTTGAGGCCGGTCCTCTGATCTGAGGTCAGGATTAGGGGAGGAACCAACAGGATGGAGGTGACTCGTTCTTCAGAGGGAAAATAATCCATTTGCTTCATCACGTCTTTTAAAGTGTGCAGCCAAGTTGCCTGGTAACCGAATGGCAGCAGAAACAGTCGGCTTGGAGTCGTATTTAACAAAAGCAGCAGGCGCAGTGTTTAAATGCTGACGTGTTCAAGGCCTGAACACACACAGAGCTGCTCCAATCACTCTGCCTTTATCCTCCAGAGAGCACGACTGCTGCCTCGAATCTTTGTCCTTCTGGTTGATGAAGCAGGTTTGGCTGCTCTGGGATCAGTTTATCTGGTTTCCATGAATCATTGAAGACCTCCAGTTAGTTCTAATAAGTCCTTCAAAATTGTATTTTCCAGCTTTTTAAGAAGTAATAAACCCTTCCTTGTTTATTATTGATGATTTCTCCTCCAGTTTATCTCAGAATGATGATGTCGATGCCTTGATTTAGGATTAATTCTCAAAAATAAAAAACATTTTCATTTTGGGTCAAATGAAGATCATAATTGCTCTTAAAGGGCCGGTTCTGCCAGAATGTATTGATAAAACCCATCGCAAAATGTTAAAATATTAGCACTTAGCACTTTTTCAAATGAAATAAAATTTAATATCTTTGGCTCCCTCCAGGATTTCTCGTTTTTTCCTTTTTTTGCAATCTAAATCACTATTTTTGTGATTTGTAATTTTCCTACTTTAGGAATATTTGCATGACTGTAAATGTAAATTTTTGTCACTGCCACCTGCAGGCTGGAGTTGGCATAGCTTAAACTAAATGTGTTTCACAGCTTTTGCGGAAAAGTAGCAGAAACTTAAATACGATAAAAAAACAGGAATCTGTTGATTTTTGGATGAATTTTGCGATGGTGGACTCATGTAATTTGGTAGCAAACAGATAAAAACTACTCTGATTTGATCGATTTAAAGTCATATTTGAGCAAACAACTTTTGGGGCCAGAGAGATTCTAACTCTTGGGATTCTAACCCAGGACTTTTATGTTGCTAGGCAACAGTACCACCAACCACAGATTTTTCATTGGACTTGGTTCTGGACTTTGACTAAGACATTATTGCCTCAGTGAATAATTTTCCAGGATTTTCTGAGCTCTGACTAATTCCAGAATAATTTTTTTAATGTTTTATTTGTTGCTTTTGGCTTATTTTGGATAACAAAAACATCTTCCAGTAAATGTTATTTACAAAATTAAAGTGTATTGGTTTTTGATAAGGCAATATGTGACTTAAATAGTCTCTAAACAACAATATTATTGTTTGTCGCAACAATTACTACTTATCATCCAGTACATTTGTGACCATTAGAGCCTTGGTGTGAATATTTTGCAGGAAGTTGCAGCAATACCACAGTCTGTTTTGGTCTTTTCTTCTGATGACTGTAATATCAGCAGATTTCAAATAGTTGATGTTAAATAATTGAGACTCTGTGGGTTTTTATTTGTTTTAATATTCCTGTGATGAAGAGCAGCTGGATTGAAATCTCATCATCTGAACTGATTCTGGAGTATTTATGAGCTGCAGTGATGGAGGAAGAGCAGTGTGTCGTCTTCAAACGGTTAAAATGTGTTTGCAGGCGAGGAAGAGGAGGGTGATGTTTGGGAGAGAGGGTGAGGTGTGAAGGGGGGGGGTGGCGTCCTCGCTCTGCCGATCGGCGGCTAACAAAGAGCGCCGCGTAACGAACAGGACTTTAATTTGTTTTTCCTCGACAAGGTCGGCGAGAGTGATGGCTCTCAGCAGCAGCAGGAGGAGGTGGAGGAGGAGGAAGAGGAAGAGTGATGATAGGAAATCTGAGGCAGGGTGAGGAGGGGGGGGGGCAGGAAAATCAACCAGGAAGTGATTTCTCCTATTTTAACTGAGTGCATGTAAACACATCAAACCTGATAGCGCAGAGGAAAGAAGGGGGGGAGAATGGACTGACTGGTGAGATGCCACGCCGTCTCCATGGCAACAGACTCAGGATGCTCATGAACGCAGGAGGATTTTGATGATAGAGGAACTTCACTCAGTTTAGGCCAGACCATTTTTTGTCCATTTCAGGGAGGCAAAGTCTATCGACACTTTTTGAAAAAATATAATTCTCTAGTTAATCTATTTGAATTTTACGGGGAAACTAGACACAAGTGACACTCTGAACAAACACACCAAAGAACCAGGTAAGGTTACAGCCCAAGTCTGTAGCTTCAAATTACAGCTCATTTATTATCGTTGAGTTTTCTCACTTCTGATCCCAGAACTTGTCGGTGTGGAAGCCGTTACCCAGGCAACGTGTCTTAAAGTTTATTTTCAGAGTCTTTGAGGTGCTTTGAAAAGGAAGTTGTAGAAATCAAAGTGATTTTTACTTTTTATTCTGGCTGTGGGCTGAGAGGAAGGCTTCACTCACACCAGTCCTGTTCAGTCCGCTTTAATCCAGCACCAGTTTGATTAGAAAGTCCTGTTGGTTTGTGGAGCCGCGGCTGTTTGTTGTAACACTGTAAAAAGTGAACTCGGTTGAAGTGAACTCTGGTGCAGTTTGAATGCATATGTGAACACAAGTGGACCGGATGGTGCCACTTCCTGCTTCAGCAGGAAGTGGCCTGCAGAGCAGGGCATTCTGGGCAACTAGAACCAGAACAAATGTGAGTTTAGTGGTAGCAAGAGAAATGCAAGCGAAATCCTACAAACGCTAAAATCTGACTCCGCTCCATTTTGTTTACATTTTGTGAAGAAGGAAGTTGTGTTCAGAGTCTTCTTCAGAACTTTTTTGTCGTTTCCTTCAGTGGTTCTTGGTGCAGCGCCGCCACAGGTGAGGAGAGGAATAGCTGTTTTAAGATGACCTACTATGCTTCTTTAGACAGGTTAGCATAGCTCTGTATTCATGTGTTCATAATGAGATTTTAGTCGGCTCATTTCAGAATGAGTTGTTTTATGGCGTCTGTCACTTTAAATCTAAACCAGCTAAAAATACATGCACAATTACTGAACCATACATTTTTAACAAGCATTTGTAAAGCCTCCTGCACAACCAACAATAATGCAGCAAGTGGTTTCTAGACAAGTCAGCAACGATACACATGACTTTTCCAGCTTCTTTTCCATTTTCTTGTTTACCGTCTTTTCCAGTAAATAAGATGTCCAGTGTTTGCATTAAAGCTGGTTATATTTCTAGTATATCAATAATCCAGAGGCTGAATGCATTTGCAGCTGTTTGCTGCTGCAGACGTTTGTTCAGCTGGTGTTGAACCGCTCTGAGCTCGCAGTGTTTCTTCTCCGGGACTCATTTAACCCGGGCTCAGACGAGGCAACGCGGCCTCTCTGCCCTCTGACACACATTGTGTTTCTACATGCAGTCCGCCTGGGACACCAGCTGCTTTGTTCGCCGCTCCATGGAAATGTGAGAAAACCGATGAAAGCAGCAGAATGAGGCTGCGTTTTTTTGTGTGAGCTGAATAAAGATGAATTAAAATCAGCAGCCAGTAAGTTTTCTTTCTGTGAAAGCGTTCAAATTAATTCCCTATTACTGGCTTGCTTATCGAGAGCTGCACAGACACAAAGATACAGACAAACAGTGAAAAGCAATTAAAAATAAATGGAGTTTGGGAGGAAAAAGCCTGAGAGAGCGATGTCGTCTGCAGCCAACTTTACTTTTTTATGTTTTTGCTGCTGTGGACGTTTTGTCACCATCCTGGGGCTCCATCAGCCTAAACGGCCAAATTAACCCAATTATTCAGAGCGAGCTGAAGTGGCGCTGCTGCCTTCAGGCGTCGTGGTTTTTCTGAGTCCCTGGATGTGTGTGGCGCAGACGCGGTTAACACACGGCTTCACGTCAGAGCGCCGCTTCGGCGCAATTTTTATTCCCCGCCGTCAAGGAAGAGGCAACAACAGTTCAAAGAAAAGCTGGTTTCCGTAGCAACGTGCCAAATATAACTAGACTCGTTCTCTGCAGTGATGAGGAGCTGTTAGACCGGAGCAGCCAGAACGAGCCGCAGTAAACAGTGGCGGGCGTTTCTTCTGCAGCACTAATGCAGCGCTGCATCTGTCCTGCAGCAGATTTAGTCACAAAAGACGGACTGGCGCGCCGGACCCTGAACTCACCATTACTGTGGAACAATCCAATCCAGGACTAATATCTGTCCGAAACACCAAGCTCTAAAGTGAGCTCAGATCCGGTTTGAAACCAGTTTACAGTCAGTTTAAAACAGGCGGTCTAGTCCAAGTCCAACTGGAATACATTTTTCATACCAGATCTAATTTACAAATGTATTTTTCTCTTGCTTTCTTTTCAAGAAAGAAACTACAAATAACAGAAAATATTTTCTAAAAGTGGCGACTGTGAGTCGTAAAACTGAGAATGTTTAATTACTGGAATGTAGCCAAAATATTAGCAGAATAAAGACACAATTTTACCAGAACGACTCAAAGTTAGGAAAAAAAGTCGTTTTGGAATAAGTAAATCTAAAACTGAACACTGGTTGCTTTAAAATCAAACCATATCTAAAGTTTATCTCGCATATAAGCCATACTGGTCCAGAACCAGTTTGAAACCAGGCTACTGGAACAGGCAGGAGCTCAAAAAACCTTCCAGATTTTGAATAAATGAGTTTGGATTCATTTTACGAGCAGAAAAGCAGAATTTACCTGTAAATTTAATGAATTAATCAAACAAATAATGTTGCTTTTAAACAGAATAGATCTTAGATGTTTTCCTCTAATTGGATGAACAGTTGGATTATGGCTCAGATGAATCCAGCTCTGACCTCTCGATGAAGGAAACCTGCTTCAGCTTGACGTCGTTTCTTCCTCTGTCTTCATCCGAAGTGTTTACACAAACCGAAATTTTCTGCAGGTTTCTTCAGGGAGATATTGATCTGGAATAAAGCCGCTGATGAAATGAACCGAAATGAGAATGAAATCTCTTCCAGGGTGTTTAATGTTTCAGGCTGCAGTGAGAAACTCTGCAGAGATTGAGTCAGAAAATTGCTTCTTCAGTAGAAACCGGAGTTCAGTGAAAATTGGAATCCTGTGAAACATTATGTGCTGGAACATTACACGGAAATGATCAAAGCTGGGAGGAATTGCTCTTGTTGGAAAACTGAATGAGGAGCACAAAGGCTCCATTTCACTTTTTCTGTGGGAGAAAAGCCGAAGCAAACCGACTCCACCTGCGGGTGTAGAAAACCCGCTGAGAGGATTCCAGGAAGCGTTCCTGTTGTTTCGATTCAGGTTTAACACCTCCATGTTTCTAAATGATGGCTTTAGTGTGATTCACAGCCATTGTTCAGGCAGGTGAAGCCAACAGGAGTGACAGGATGGTAATGATGTAAAAGCTTGAAAGAGCTTCGACTGAGAGCTGCAGCTTTTAGTTAAAGGTCTGAACCGAGCGGCTCATTACGCCCATCAGCGTCCAGCTTTACCTCCAGATCCGATTCACTGCGTCTCAAATCCATGAAAAAATGTCAGATTATCTGTAAAATTAATCCAAAAATCTGTCAGTAACGGAGGAATAGCACATATTTATCTGACTACGTTTAACATATTTGGACATTAAGATGCAAAAATAAATCTGTAAAAACGCTAAACGTTTTCATAAACCTGCAACATTTACAACCTAAAGAAACGTTTTCACAGCAAAATAAAACTCATTTAAAACCACGAATGTCAATAACGTCTTTAAAAAAGACAATTTATAACTTTAGATGCATATCTGCTGCAGAACATCTGCTTTCATTGTGGAAGATCAACCATTTTTACCTATTTTTAGAGATTGTAAAATAAAGATAAAGTTAAATCTTAACAGAAAGATGATGCATCTTCTTTCTGGGTTTTTGTGGTCTGGTAGCAAAACAGTTCTTATTTATAAATGTTGCAGATCCTTGGTCTAGTCAAATCCCAGATAAGAACAAGAAGAAACTCCTCGAACAGTTGTAAGTGAGAATAGAGACTCACTGTTTCTAGGCTTGGAAAAACATTTTATCTTTTCAGTTTTTAACTAAATCTTTGTTTTCCATAAAAAAAACACTTTGGGCTGATTTGTCAAAAAA